>CM055116.1:273547739-274907739 GCA_029206835.1 Rana muscosa | reverse complement strand
TCTTGTGTCGTAACATTGAGTGAGCCTTTGTGTGCTATTGTAAAAATGCGTTCCCAGTTCTCCTCAGATAGGTCTATTTGTAATTCCCTTTCCCATGTTTGGCAAGCTTTCCCGGCTTTGGGGGAGATGGAAGCAAAGAGCATGGAATGGATGTTAGAAATCATATGTTGCTGCGGTGTAGATTGAGTGCAGAGATTTTCAAATGGGGTTAGGGTTTCGAGATACGAATGAATCTCTGTTGAAAGTTTTAAGGAAGTGGCGTATCTGGAAGTAAGTCCAGTAGGCAAAGGGGTTGTTGCTCAAATTTGTTGGGAGTGAGTTACGGTCTAGAAAGGAGTCATCTCGGAAGAAGTGATGAGCTAGCATTTCCTTATGTGGCCATAAATCCGCAAGGAATTGGTTGGACATCCCAGGAGCAAAAGCTGGATTAAATTGTATAGGTGTGAGGGGTCCTGGATTTGAGGAAAGTTGGAGTTTCTTACAGACATCTCTAAAGTGACTCAGGGTGGCATCGATAAGGGGATGTTCTTTTAAGATCTTGGGGATGTGGCAGGGGAGGATCCAGGGGATAGATTTGATTGGCAAGTGTGAGAGAGTCTTCTAGCCCCACCCAATCTTTGACGCTCTCGTGTAATGTCCAGCATACACTGTCCAGTCCACGATTCTCTCCATATGGCATGCTTGGGAATAATTTTGAAGGTCCGGGAGACCGATTCCCCCTTAGTTTTAGGTTTTGAGAGTTGCTCGAAACTTATTCTTGGGTGTTTGTGTTTCCACAGGAATTCTACACATAGGCGTTTAAATGTCTGGAAAAAAGTTAAGGGGAGCTTGATAGGGATCGTTTGCAATAAGTACAGGATGTGGGGAAGGATATTCATCTTCAGGATGGCCGCACGACCAAACTATGAGAAATGGGGTTTATTCCATTTACTCAGGCCGTTTGAAATAGTGCGGATTAGTGGTTTGAAGTTTTTTGTGTAAAGGTCTGGCAGATGTGTGGTCAATTGAATTCCCAAATATGTGATTGCGTCTTGCTTCCACACAAAGGGGAAATTGTTTTGGCATTGTGTGACTGAAGCCTTGTACACACGACCGGTTTTCTCAGCAAGAAATGACAAGAAAACTGTTGGGAGAGCTTTCTTGCCGAGAAAACCGTGCGTGTGTACGAGGCTTTCAGGTTTCTCATCAAGAAAACTGCCCAGAATCTTGACGAGAAAAAAAGACCTGCTTTCTTTTTTCTCGTCGGGAGTCTTTTCTCGTTGTGATTCTCGTCAGACTGTATTTGGACGAGAAAACCGCTCGTGTGTATGCTTTTCCGAGTCTTCAAAAACCGTGCATGGTCAGAATCAAGTATGAGACAGGAGCGCACCTTCTTGTAAAACTAGCATTCGTAATGGAGATAGCACATTCGTCACGCTGTAACGTACTGAAAGCACGAAGTCTGAAATCCGGGAATCGTCTCACTAAACTTTTACTAACCATACACACACTATAATCCAGCGCTCATGGAATGTATCCAATAACTATTGAAAACTTTAGAAATAATGAGGGCCCTCCACACGCTGGTCTGTCAGTTTACATCATCCAAGGTACTGTTCCCATACTGTGATCAGGCTGCAGGCTTTGTACCGACTTTCTTTAACCCCTCCTTGCTCCACGTATTTTATTGCAAGCCAAACAAGGTTGTTATCACTGGCGGCTAGAGAGTCAAGATTCATCTACCTCCTGTATATTTGAGATTGGATCCCTTTTATTGCGATCAATAAATGGATCAAGCTTTTTCATCATTATTTCTAAAGTTTTCAATAGTTATTGGGTACATTCCATGAGCGCTGGATTATAGTGTGTGTATGGTGTGCATTTTGTATTTCCGGGTACGGATTTTTTTCTTGCCGCTCTGGATTCTGGTCCTCCCCCTTGTTTGTACTTCCCAAAATATTTGGGATTTTTTCATGATTATTCATTCATTTATTTTTTACTCTTTTTCCACCTATTTAGCGCTTGTGACCTTTGTTGTTTTTTAAACTTTTACTAACACGCAGTAACAGGAGATCAGCAAAAGCAGCCCAAGGGGTGGCGCCATTGGAATAGAACTTCCCCTTTATACTGCCGTCGTACATGTTGTACGTGACCGCGCTTTACAACAAAGAGATTTTGGATTGACAGTGTGTATGCAAGGAAAGCTTGACAAGGATCTCGTCAAGCTTGACAAGAAACCTGTCGAGAAAAACAACGTTTTATTTGCGACGAGATTCTCGGCCGTGTGTACGAGGCTTGAGTCTTTCGGGAGGGATATGTTGAGGGCGTGGGATTTCGAAAAAATAATCTTAAATTAGATATACTTTGGAATAGATCAAAATCTCTTAAGAGGTTGGGGATCGAAGTTAGTGGGTCACTTAAGAACAACAGGATGTCATCGGCATAAGCCACTAGTTTGCAGGTGCGTCCTGCTATGGGTATGCCTTTTATGTTTTCATTTGATTGTAAGCAACGGAGGAAGGGTTCTAAAGTTAAAATAAAAAGAATTGGGGACAGTGGGAATCATTGTCTTGTTCCATTCCGGATGGAGAAGGCGTCTGACAGGTGGCTGTTGACTCTGACTCTAGCCGTTGGTGTAGTGTATAAGGACATGATAAAGTTAAACGTTCAATTTTGTAGACCTAGGTGGCGCAATACAGCCCCTGGATAGTCCCAAACCAGCCTGTCAAACGCCTTCCCCGCATCCAGCGATAGAAAGAAACCTTTGTGATTCTGAGTGGATAACCAATGGTGTAGGTTTATTGCTTTAATAGTGTTGTCTATGGCTTCCCTACCTGGGACAAATCCTACTTGGTCTAATCCTATTATTGAGGGTTGGAGGGGTAAGAGACGGTTGGCTAAGACTTTTGCAAATAATTTAACATCTACGTTAAGTAGGGAGATTGGTCTGTAGTTGGTAACTGATGTGGCGTCCTTCCCCTCTTTTGGTATGACCGTGATGTGCGCCTCCAGTAATCTGTGGAAAGGTAGGGTTGATGAGGCGAGGGAGTTAAAGGCCTTTAGAAATGGGGCTGTGAGGATGTCTGCGAATGTTTTAAAATAGGAAGCTGAGAAGCCATCCGGACCAGGGCTCTTGCCTGTTTTAAGTTGCTTAATTGCTCTTGAGCTCTTCCTCAGATATGGGGTTGTCTAGCTCATGGGCATCTTCCCAGGAGATGGGTTCAGGGCTAAACTTCTCTAGGAAGTCTTTAATGAGGGCTTTTCTTGGATTGTGGCCTATAATTCCTTCATGTTGGCGTGGTGTCAGGTCTGCCAGGAAACTACAACCGTCCCTCCGCTTTCCTGACCGGTAGTCTTGTTATCCCAGTGTCAGGTGGAGGGACGGCTGAGATCTCCCACAGACAGGAAATAAGGAACCACAAAGGAAGGTGCAGATAGCCTAACCACAACCCCCAGCAACAACTCACGGTTAGTAGGCAGAAGACAGGATCCCAGGAGGGAAAAGGACAATCCAGGTAACATAGTCAGAACAAGCCAGGGAGGGTCGGCAGCAAGGTTAACCAGGTTCAAGGGATAATCCAGGAATCGTAGTTAAGACGAGCCAAGTAGGTAACCAAAAAACAAGAGCATCCATAAACAGGAACCTATCCTAAGGCACAGACAGGAAGGGGAAGTGGGAATATATAGGGACACTAATGAGAAGACTGCTGACAGCTGGTCCCAGGGTGGAGAAAACATCCCCACTAGTGAAAAAGAACATAACTACGATGCTAACATAAAACCAGATCACTGGTGGTTCAGGACATAGGAAAACAGTCTATGAACACCAGGCCCTGGGATCAAATCCCAGACACGGCGTGACACATGGTAGATTGTAAAGTTCAGTGTAATATCGCTCAAACTGAGATGCTATGTCAGCAGTAACTGAGCTTGAGTTACCTAGGGAGTCTTTTATGGTGTGGATGATGGTGTTAGCTCTCTTTGTTTGGATAGCTCTGGGCAGTAATCTCCAACACTTGTTCCCCTGTTCATACAAAAAGTTTTTGATTTAGTATAAATTTGCGTCGGGTTTTGCGGTCAAATATTTCAAGGATCAGCTTCCTAGTTTGTGTGAGCTCCAGGTAGGTTTCTTGTGCATGTGACTGTTTATGAGCTAATTCTAGCTTCTTTATTTTGTTGATCAGCTCTAGTGTTGTTGCCTGCTGCGCTTTTTTCCGGCTGGCTGCTAGCGCTAAGAATTTCCTCCGAATGACACACTTGTGTGCTTCCCAAAGGGTAAGTGGTGCTGTCTCGGGATGGTCATTTTCCCTAAAGTAGTCACACAAGCTAGTGCAGATGAGGTTATTGTTGCATTTTGATGTGAGCAGTGAAGAGTCAAGTCGCCAGACCATGTTTCTTTCTGGAAGTGTTAGGGAGAGGGTAATCGGGTGGTGATCTGAGCAGAGCAAAGGTTCAATGGTAGCGGATTTTAGGAAGGGGAGATCTTTTTGGGAAAGGAAAAGGTCATCTATCCTGGAATACTTATTATGGGGTGCAGAAAAGAAAGTGTAGTCTTTCTCATTTGGATGTAGGGTGCGCCAAGAATCGTGCATGAGGAGTTCTTGTAGTTGAGTTTTAATTTGTCGTAGTGCTTTATATGGCAGCGTTGTGGATCCGGATGATGAGTCTAGGAGGGGGTGAAGTGCCACATTAAAGTCGCCCCCAAGGATTGTAATCCCCGATTGGAAGCCCGCCAGGAGGTTCGCTATAGATCTAAAGAAGCTGACGTGAGCTGTATTGGGGCTGTATATATTGGCTAAGGTAATAGTCCGGTTGTGTATAGTGCCCTTTAATAAAATGTAGCGGCCCTCCGGGTCTATGAGGGAGTCTGTCAGTTGCCAGTGAAGGTTTTTGAAAGCAATATTGAGACTTCTTTAGTTTTAGCTAGTGAGTTGGTGGCATGGAAGAATGTTGGGAACATACGGTTCGTGAGTTTAGGGATATTATCTGTGCGAAAGTGTGTTTTTTGAAGAAACACCATGTCCACCTTCAATTTATGCATCATATTTAAGATTTGACTACGCTTTTCAGGGATGTTTAGCCCTTTAACATTTTGTGAAACCATTTTAAGTGTAGAGTGTTTCATGTTGGAGTTTGGGGAGGCCATGGTGTCTGGGTCCTGTAGGGTTGTTGAGTTAGGCACGTAGTGTAAAAGCCTTTTAGGTACTCGGCTGATGTGAGTGGGTGGAACCTAGGGGAGGTTGGAAGCCTTTGAGGACTTCTCAGGCGTTAGAGTGTGGGACACTGCGTTGGAGACCAGAGGAGGCAGGACCCAGGAGTGAGAAAGAGAGAAAAAAAAAAGGGGGGGAGGGAAAAGTAAGGAGAGGGAGTAATAAAAGGAAAATGAAACCGAGAGAAGGGGATTAATAGAGTGGGGGTTGTTGATGGGGAAAAGGGTGTAGTAACCGGAGGTATGTGTAGACCAGCTACCTTACCCTAGTGAACGTTGTGTGGTCCGGTATGGGTCAACGGTAGTAGCCACTATTCCGTTGTGTGGAGGAGTGGGATGTGTCCGTATATAGGTCTATAGAACATCTGGTCCACAGATGGTCGTCAGAGGTAAAGTAGGAGCCTGCATTTTTAGCATAAGAGAGCTAGGTTAGGCAGGGTCAATTAAGGATCTCAGACTGGTGTTGTGATATAATAAGCAATTAACTTTATAAACAGTGAATTTTAAAACAGTGATCAAGTAATCCTCTGTGATGGTGGACTTGGAGGATTAGCATCTATAAGAACAAACAACTCAAAGTAAGATAAAGTATGTAAGCATGCAACAAATAAACCTATCGTAATGTGTCGCGCACAATGAAACAATATGTTTTGTCTTCCATAGGCGAGGTTAGTATTTTGCTTAGGAGAGCTATGTAAGTACTAGGGGCAGGGGAAGGGGGAGAGCCCTCTTGAAGGCACTCTCGGAGTGCCACCAGGGAGGAAAGGAATTGGCCTTGGGGTGGTAGAGTGAGGAGTCAGAGACTATTGGGTCCATGAGCTAACCAAAAAATGGGCGGTATGGGATTTAAGACAATACCTCACCTCCTATGTTTGTGCTTGCCAATAGTGGCCTATGGATGAGTGGAGTAGTACTAAT
Organism: Rana muscosa; assembly: GCA_029206835.1. NCBI lineage: Eukaryota > Metazoa > Chordata > Amphibia > Anura > Ranidae > Rana > Rana muscosa. The sequence continues at coordinate 274,901,633 of CM055116.1, read as the reverse complement.
CAGTACCTTAGTATCGACCTACATGTATAGAATAGTTCGAATATACATCAGCAGTGTTAATTCTAGGATTAGTATGTTAGTTGCATGTGTCCACAGTTTAGAGGGCTGTCCGACATGGTCACCTATGTAGGCATATCATGCTTCACGGTGGTGCTCAGAGAGAGGAGTAAGCTCCATGTGGGATAGACCCTCCCTTTACAGGTACATGTATCAAATGAAAACTGATTGGTAAAAGGGAGAGAGAGAAAAACAAAACACACAAAAAACACAAAAACAAAGTGGGGTTCGACCAGGTGTAAACCTTATGCATACCAGTACCATTGATGCGTTCTATAATGGTGGCACATCTCCTTTGGTCCTGAAGAGGGAACCTGGGAATAAGAGGAGGGGAGGGGGATTGGGAGAAGGAGGGGGGAATGGGAGGGAGGGGAAGGGTGGGGGGGTAGAAGGAAGAGGGTCCCAGGAGGTTTTGATCAAAACAGGGGAAGGCCAAGTTCAAGTTAGGGGGAATCTGTCCAGTGCCCATAGGCTGATCTGAAGCTGGAGGCGAAGTAAGGGTAAATCTGAACTGAAGGGTGGCCAGTAGTTCGGTCAGTCACTGTCCCATTTGTGCTGGATACTGCTTGCTGGCGTACGATAGGGGTAGAATACGTTGGTTTCCGTAATAGTCTGTAGAGCAGAATCATCTCCTCAGAAGGGTTTCTTTGCTGATGGGCCTGTATGTTGGGGAAGCATGTGTGGTACTCAGGGATCTTTTCAGATCCGAAGAAAAGGCAGTGTCTGTCCGTAAATGAGTGGGTAAGTCTACAGTATAAAGCAGGCTGAATCGGCCAGATCAGGTTAAATTTAAGATGAAGGTGAGCTTGTTAACCTGCCCTGGGATAGCAAAAAGGGAGGTAAGGATGGAGGACATCTGGAAAGAGTGGTGGCTCTGTGTAGCATCTTTGCCGCCTTTGGAAGCATGAAAGGATGTCATTCAGATCTGTCTGGCCTGGCACGCCTATGAACAGGGCATGCCCCCGGACTGTGGTGATCTCTATCCCTCTGCTCCCTTTGAGGAAGTGGTCTTGGGGAATAGAATCTGCGTCGTCTGATGTGAAAATCATCTTGTACCGGTATGGTATCCATGGAGTTGGTTCGCTGGAGATGAGGAGTGCCGAAAGCACTATACCAATCAGGGAGTTCGATAAGTGGTAATTTGTAGTGTGTTGCAGAACCCTCTGAGATCTTCCGGTATGTACGATTGGCGGATAAGGAGTGCGTTACGGTCAGAATGCAGGGATCAGGAGTGCGTTACGCTCAGAATGCAGGGTTAAGGAGTGCGTCATGCTCAGAATGCAGGGTTAAGGTGTGCGTTACACTCAGAATGCAGATTAAGCACCCTTATCTTAAACAGGGCTGCTAGTAAATTTAGCTGTGCTAGGTGGTAGCTAGCCTGGCTAATTTGTAGTTTATTGATCAAATGGGTTTCTCCTAAGCCTGGTGTTAACTGTGATTTCTCCCTTTTGCCAATAGGTGTGTCAGGTCTCCTGAGGTCAGATGACAGATGCCCGCCGTTGGGGTCAGGAGTGCACCTTAATGTAGTGAACCCTATGGCTGACTGCTGCGGATGGAACACTGGGTGGTTAAGGAAGGCAGGTCCACTGGAGCACAAACAGGGATCCCACAAGGAGCTCGAGCCCAGGGTGTTTAGGGACAAACAAAGGTAAATGGTTATGCAAACTGGAGTGAATGATCGGCTCAGGTTCACAGGTGGGCTCCTCATCCAGAGTGCCACATGACCTAGAGAGTGCATCAGCCTGACTATTGCAGGGCACATCCCAGAAATCACTATATGCAGTAGGAAGAGCAAAAGATACTGGGATGGTGGCAACAGGAAGTTTCTCTTTTGGGGCAACCTTGGGTAGGCAGGACGAGGAACAGGAGGAACCCCAAGCCAGGATCTGTCCAGCAGTCCAGTCGACGTGTGGAGAGTGGAGCCGTAACCAAGGAAGACACAAAACAATAGGAGTTGGGGCCTTAGTTAAGATAAGTAAGGATATCCACTCCTGGTGGAGTGTCCCTACCGACATCTTTACAGGGAGGGTCTGGAAGCGGATAGGACCTCCTGGGAGAACAGTGCCATCAATCGCAAAAGGGTAAGTCTCATGGAAGATGCGATTTCCCAGTCCATGAAATTGCCAGCGGCTCCGGAATCCAGATATGCCGAGACCGAATGAGAAGAAGTGCCAACATAAAGGAACACAGAAAGAAGAAGACGAGACGGTGAAGGTGATATTTCTGGGTCCAATAATCCACCTTCCAGATGTATTGGACCCAAGCGTTTTTCCGGGTGAAGAAGGCAAGTGTCACGAAAATGTAAAAAGGGAAAAGTGCAGCGCTTAAAGTGATAATATACTCGTGAAGTACCGTATATAGTGGAACACCATATATAAGTGCACAAAACAATAAGAATTATATACATACACCTAAAAAGGCTGTATAGCAATATGCATAAAGAAAACGAATATAAAATGAAATAAACAAAAATTATGAACAATATAAAGATATATATTGCCGGCAGTGAAATTATACGTGAAGATCAACACCAACTAAGTGATAAACCAATAATGATAATATTGTGAATGAAATTCCAAAAATCACAAAGGTGAATAAGTGACTGTGAATCAGGTTTGTCTGCAGGTAGTCCACCACCGTAGAGATCCAAGGCTTACCAGACAAGATGGACCCGACAAGTCATACACCTGATGGGTCTAAAAGAGCTTGATGGTGTATCACACCAAAAGGGGTACAGTGAGCACAACTTCCAATAGAAACCAGAAGAGGATGTATCACAGCATTGACTTCAATGAATATCCACCTTGGAGATGGGCCACAGTACTTCACAGAAAGCTCTAACGCAATGTTTATATATTAAAAGGAAAAAAGTGGGGCCACATAGTGTAATTCCGTAAACAAGAGGAACATTTATTGTAAAAACATAAAAATGGTCACTCACATTTGTGAAGACATTTAAAAGCGTTGTAATCAAAATGATGCAGTGGCATCAGCAGAGCCCTTCCCGACGTGTTTCATCCTAATAAGGCATCATCTGGGGTCGCGAAGTGTCACGAAAATGACCTTTGCCCCCACAGTAGAGACACAGGCCCAGAGTTCTGCGCTTAGCACGTTCCTCGGGGGATAGCCTGGTCCGACCCAGCTGCATGGGTTCCTCAGCTGGCAGGAGATGCTCCACGGGTCGAAGAGAGGGGAGCTTAGGCTGACTAAAGACCAAGGAGTGCCGGCGTCGCTTTTCTAGGGTCCTTTCCTGAAAACGAATATCGATCTGGTTACACAAGGAGATAACTTCGTCCAGATCAGTGGGGATGGTTCTTCCTGCTAATTCATCCTTCACTCTATCAGAAAGGCCATGCAAAAAGGTTGCGACTAAGGCCTCATTGTTCCAGCTCAACTCAGCTGTCAGTATGCGGAAATGAAGAGCATATTGTCCCACAGAAGTAGACTCTTGGCGAAGACGTAAAAGTGCGCTGGCCGCTGAAGAGACACGAGCCGGTTCTTTGAAGATATTCCGAAAAAGTTTCAAGAAGTGAGACAGGCTAAAAACCACAGGATCATTCAGTTCCCACAGAGGGGCTGCCCAGGCTAAAGCTTCACCGGAGAGGAGGGAGATGATATAGGCTACCTTTGCCCGATCAGACAGAAAGTTTTGAGGCTGGAGCTCAAAATGAATAGTGCGGTGGCTGAGGAACCCCCTGCAGGCCTTGGAGTCCCCAGAGAAACAGGACGGAGCTGGCAGTTGTAGTGAATGTGTGGCTGCGACTGCGACTGGAATAGGTGCAGTCGCTGATTGTGCTTGAGGTTTCTGACTCGGGGTTCCCAAGGAGACCTGAAGCTGCTCGATTACTGGGTCTAAAGTCTGCGGACTATGCCCTGTAATGGATCATCTATGGAAAGCGGCACATCAGCCGGGTCCATGGCTGATCAAACTGTCAGGTCACCTGAGGCCAGATGACAGATGCACACCGTTGGGGTCAGGAGTGCACCTCAAGGTAGTGAACCCTATGGCTGACTGCTGCGGATGGAACACTGGGTGGTTAAGGAAGGCAGATCCACTGGAGCACAAACAGGGATCCCACAGGAAGCTAGAGCCCAAGATTCCCCAGGGTGCCGAGTCTAAGATCCAGCAGGTCTTCACTAGAGCCTCTAGTGGTGAGGATGAACTGAGCTGCAACTGGATCCAGGTCGCGGCCCCCAGAGTCCCCTAGCTCACGCTCCGTAGGGTAAAAAGGATAGAGGGGAAGCAGCAGCTCAGGATACAAGAGATAGTGAGGGGATAAGCCAAGGTCAAGGCGACAAGCAGATAAGAATAAACAAAGGACAAGCCAAAGGTCAAGGTCACAAGCAGACAGGGATAGTCGAGAACAAGCCAAGATTGGTAACACAGAGACAAATGTAGCACACGGCAAGCAGGAACCCAAACACACAATGCTTAACAAACAACGTTGATCAGCAAGGCAGACTTGCAGTGCACAGGTTAATATAGAGTTCTCTGATAGGGCCTGGGGTGGAGCCATGCTTAGAGGGGAGATTATTTAAGCAGCCAGATGAGAGTGTCTGGCCTCTAAGGTGAACACATAGAGAGGAAGGTAAGCAGACAGACAAACATTACTGCATATCCATGACAAGGTGGCACTGTCGCCCTTGGCATCAGTGTGATGAATTGTAGAGGATTCAGGTTATGAGTGTATATACTTCTCTCAGCCAATCAGCAGGAGTTTCTTTGGTCGCCAAGGATGCTGGTAGAGGGTATTTATTTGTAGACGGTCAGGTGATCTGGGTTCTTTTCCACCCTGGCTGTGGCCTGGGTGTGTGTGTGTAGAGCAGCAGCAGAGGTGTAGGCCTGAAGCCTGAGGCCTAACCACATGTACAGGGGCTCGGCCTGAGGTAAGCCTGATCGTTAGAAGTTGCCAGAGGGTCAACCACTCTTGTTGACGGAGGCAGGTGTAAGGGGATGGAGTTCTGAAGCAGTACCGGAGGAGACTCTTCTTAAGCCGAGGACTGTGAAGTGGCTGGGAAAGCTTCAGGAGAGAACTCATCCAAGAAGTACAAGCGGGTAGCTGTGAATAAACCTTAAAGGAGTACAGCGGGTAGCTGTAAGTATAGCTTGAAGAGGTACAACGCGTAGCTGTGAGTTAAGCTTAAGGAATCCATGAATCCAGTGGGTAGCTGTGTGTGTTGAGCTTGTTGCTATAGGAGACAGCAGTTGCTACGAAATACAGATTGCTTCATTCAGCTTAAAGGCCATTTTTCTGTATTGCTGTCTGCCTAGTTCTATTTTTGTCTAAGGAGTCTGCCTATTTGTTATTGCATTTGCCTAAGGGTGTCCTGTGCCATATCCCTCTCTCCCACTGTTCCTGTTAAGAGAAATAAAATGTCTTTGTTCATTTTTAAAAGTGACTGGCGCCCATCTTTCCACCTTGCACAACACCCAGGATGGCTAGTAACCTGCACCCTGAGGAGGAATGTCAGCGCTCTCTGACTCTGGGGGTCACCACCAGGCCTCTGGAGGTCGGAGAGAGCGCTACACAGGGATCAGGAGTGCTTTAAGGTCAGAATGCAGGGATCAGGAGTGTGTTACAGTCAAAATGCAGGGATCAGGAGTGCGTTATGGTCAGAATTCAGGGTTAAGGAGTGTATTATGGTCAAAATGCAGAGTTAAGGAGTGCGTACAGTCAGAATGTAGTGTTAAGAAGTGCATAACGGTCAGAATGCAGGGTTAAGGAGTGCTGTATGCTCAGAATGCAAGGTTCATGGGGTATAAATTATTATTTGAATTATTTGCTCAATACATACTTCTTTTTTCTTTCTTTTTTTTTATTGAATTAGTGAGTTTTGATCACTGTGTCCCATTCTGAGTATGTACCAATTTGCTATGCACTGTGCTGATATATATACTCTCCCTGCACCATGGCATTGAGTACAATAACATTTTATATATACAGTATGTTTGTGCTGACCCTGCACTTGCTCTGGATGTCTAGTGTTCTGTTTTTGTCCAAGATTTACACTATGCTCTTGTCACCAAGTTCCCTTGCTCAAGGAGAATCCAAAAATGACCACAGCAGTTCTCTGTTACCTTTGACAAAAGATTGTTCAAAATTGACTCAAATGCACAACCTGCTGGTTGCACATAGCCCTGAACAAAAATAAACAAAACCATTCCCTTATAGAAAAAACATTGTACACCTGGCATAAGGGTGGCATTTGTTCATGTTGCCTTTTCTATATATTTTTTTATATTTGTTAACAATTTTTAAGCTGCACTCTGACATCTCCTCTTACCATGTCAATTCTATATTGGTAATAAAATTTCAAAATATCAAAGCAGTTTAAATTATGGCATGGAAGACGTGCTTCACTTTATTAAAGCGGAGATCCACCGTAAAAAAAATAAATATTAAAAGCCAGCAGCTACAAATACTGCGCTGCTGACTTTTAATAAATGGACACTTACCTGACCTGGACTCCAGCGACGTCGGCAGCAGAAGACGAGCAATTGCTCGTCTCTCGGCTACCTCCACCACCATCATCGGTGAGGGAATCAGGAAGTGAAGCGCTGCGGCTTCACTGCCCGGTTCCCTACTGCGCATGCGCGAGTCGCGCTGCTCCGTCCTCACTGTTCCCCGCTGTGTTCTGGGAGCCGTGTGTTTCCCAGAACACAACGGGGGGGACGGGAAGTGGCGTAATGCCCACAGTTTCCCGCAGAGTCTATGCCCGGAAGTGGGTTCAAATACCTGTCTTAGACAGGTATCTGCACCCCCCTCCCCCCTGAAAGGTGCCAATTGTGGCACCGGAGGGGGGGGAGGAATCCGATGAGCGGAAGTTCCACTTTAGGGTGGAGCTCCGCTTTAAGGCCCCTACTTTTTCTGAATGTTTTGGTAGTATCTAATGTTACACATTGCTTTCCTTTTCTTGAACATATTTTATTAGAAGTTGGTAGGGGTGTGCTAACATGAAAATAACTTCCAGATTAAAATGATGCTCTCAGCAAAGGAATTTTTTTATTCAGCATAGCATAATCATTCTATTCTTTGAAGTGTTGTACCTACAAAACAATGCACTGTAGATGAAACCTAACCTTTACCATTACTTTCTAATCAAACTAGTGTAGAGGTGTGCCAAACAGTGACTAAAGCAAATTATGTTTCTAAAAAGTTTGATCACAGGAAAAACAATTCAATGGAATATTTACTTACGCAAAAATCAGAACAGGTAGTTTGTTGATTGTGTTTAGTTTTTCAATAAGTTGAGGAAAATATTTCTTACTGTCCAGCTCATCAGTTGGTTCATTTGGTTTAAGGATCTCCAGCACCTCTGAAACCTTTAAAAAAATTGACAGAGAGGTAATTTATGTTTTAGTGTGAGTATATACACAGTGGTGTATTTAGGTTTTGTGCTGCCCTAGGCCTGACTAAACTCGTGCAACCCCTAATTTAAATATGATCCACCCCTTCCTGTCAAGGACACACCCCTTCCTGTTGAAGACCTGCTCTGGAATTTTCCAGTGGGGACACTAGTTCTGAGGGCCCTTATTCTACAGAGATTTCCTCTCACTTCCTGTTAGGCTATGGGGTAGGAAACGAAGGGAAATGAACGGATGGCAAAAAAAAAATTAACAGGGGCTATAACCATCCCTTAGGCCCCTTTCACACTTGTATGACTTCAAGGTCCTGCGATTTTGCCAAGATTTCGCGGCCGCGATTTTACAGCGATTTTGGATCAGTACTACTTTGTACGACTTTGCCACAACTTTGGCATTAACCAATGAAGACATACATGGTGTGAGGTAATTCCTTTTCCTGCCATAGTTGTTTCCAGTTCCTGTTTGCTTCCTGGTTGTTGTGGTGTGGTGTGTTGTGACAGAAAATGTTTGATACTCAATATATTGCCACAGCTGTTGTCATTGCTGCTGCAGCAGTAGCAGTGCATGAGGAAGAAGAGCACATTGTTGCTGAGGGAATAACCAGGAAGTGAATATGTGCTAGAAAAATGTGCTTGGGAGGGGCTACTTCGCTGAAAGGATTGGGTGGGTCAAGGGTCAAAAAGCTGCTTGTGCTTACAGCTTGTGCTTACAAAGTCGTGCTGAAATCGTGTCTATATTATTCAGGTATGATTTGCATGCTACTTGAGGGTTTAACATTGAAGTCTGTGGACATCAACTCGCATGGAAGTTGGACCAAAGTAGTGCAGGGACTACTTTGAAGTCGGCAGGACTTAAGCCTCGTACACACGGCCGAGAATCTCGTCGTAAAAAAACCCGTAGTTTTTCTCAACAAGATTCTTGTCAAGCTTGACAGGATTCTTGTCAAGCTTTCCTTGCATACACACTGTCAATTCCAAATCTCGTCATTGTAAAGCGCGGTGATGTACAACACGTACGACGGCAGTATAAAGGGGACGTTCGATTCCAATGGTGCCACCCCTTGGGCTGCTTTTGCTGATCTCGTGTTACCGCGTGTTAGTAAAAGTTTGGGGAGAGACGATTCGCGCTTTTCAGCCTCGTGCTTTTCAGTATGTTACAGCATGACGAATGTGCTATCTCCATTACGAACGCTAGTTTTACCAGAAGGAGCGCTCCTGTCTCATACTTGATTCTGAGCATGCGCAATTTTTTAAGACTCGACCGGTTTTCTCGTCGGGAAACAGGAAAAACGAGAATCCTGACGAGAAAATAGAGAGCAGGTTCTCTATTTTTCTCGTCGAGATTCCCGGCAGTTTTCTCGAAGAGGAACCATACACACGAACGAGAAAACCGGTCGTGTGTACGAGGCCTTAAAGTCGTGCCAATATGAATGGACGTCATTGAAAATCATGGAGAATGACTTGTCATGCGATTTTGCAGTCCAAAATCGTGGGACAAGTTGAATAAGTGTGAAAGGGGACTTACTCTATCCAAAATGGAAAAAAAAGTGTTGCCTACTTTAAGCACACATTTCTGCTAAATTTATGGAGGACTAAGAGGATAGAACCATGCCAGTGGTGCATCAGAAAACATGTAGCACAGTGATGAAGGTGAATGTGGTCCAGGCAGTGAGCAAAGGAAGGATTGGGGGCAGGAACAAAAAAATCCATCTGTTTATTTTTCTCATCAGCAATCAACAGAAATAAAATGAAGATTCCTTAATATGTACAACTGACACAAGTAAAGGATTGCAGGAGAGTCATACTACCTACCTGTCAGGTATAGGTGACCATGTCAGCGTCCCTTGTGTCTGCGCCATCCCTATCATGCCGGCAGCAGTGCAGCCGCTTTATGGGGGCTCCAGACTGATTTGTCTTGCGGCCCAGTCCACCTCATAAAACTAGTGCCACACTAAAAGTGTAGCGCAAGCCGGCGGGGACTCTTTTCATGCTGCCCCCCTGCAAAGTGCTTCCCTAGACCTGGGCCTTGTTGGCATAGGCCAAGATACAGCATTGTACATACATAAGGTGTGCTAAAGCTTTAACTTCAGCATTGCAGGTTAGAAAATGAAAAAAAAAAAAATATAAAATTGGTCGTTAAGTTTTTAAATTATTTTCCAGTTTGGGCAAAACTCATGAAGCGATGATTTATTAATAATTGATATTCAAAAAAACATGCTTTTAATGTTTTGCACACAAAGTCAAACTCTTGCATTAAGTAACTGAAGTAAAAATATGCATGTTAAGCAGTCTTTAAAAACAAACTTTAAGGCTAGGTTCGCACTTGTGCAAGCTGCATTTTGCGCAGGGCATGGTAGCCCATTCATTTTAATGGACTGCTGTGCCTCCTGAAAATGCAGGGAAAAGGTCCCTGCACCATTTCTAAAAGTGTGACCCTCACCGAAACCGCAAGTACAGTGCGGTTCCCAGTGCAAGAAGCCATGCTGTGGTTTCCAGTACATGGGGGTGCCATCATTAGGATTAATGGCACCCCCCCCCCACATCTCCTGGGAATCAGCGCGTTTTTCTGAGTGGCTGGTTGCAGCTGTGGGAACAGGTGTGCAGCGGCAATCACCGGCACAGATGTAAACTTAACCTAAGTGTAGTCAGTAAATAACATTCAACTTCTTTAATATTGGTATGTTCAGATAAAATTGTAAATGTGCCCATGTAATGCAACAGTTTATCTATGATCACACAATAAAAAGACAGAACTACAAGGTCATAGTTGCAAAATATCTTGTACATCTTTTTAATCCTGATGTTTAAAACACATTAAATGTGTAAATGTACAGTTTGTGATAGAGGCCAGTCATGTCAAACTCAGATGAAATAGTGGGTCAAATTGGGAGGGCTAATGTCCAATATTTAATCCCAGAGAAACGAGAGGGCGGCATATGATCCATAAACACTAGTTTAACATGTTTAAAATAGTAACCACTTGATTATTATCCTGTACATACCCCTTCATTACCAGGATATTTTTCAGTGCTGTAAAAGTTTCACTGACAATTACTCATGTAACATTGTACCTAAATTAACATAAGCAGGCTTTCCATGCCGAGAATAGCACTTACTGATTACCATCCTCCATGACGACCCTATGCTTTGACTCCCTGAATGTCAGGGGCCTGAACGTGCCCCAAAAAAGAGATCACAGGTACTTTACGACATGAATAGAAAAAAAAGGTACAAATCCTATTTTTACAGGAAACTCACTTTAAAGCCTCTTCGGCCCCATGTATGCCCACTAGGTTCTTTTTCACTTGGTATATGAGCCATAATCCTGGTAGAAAATCTAGGGGAGTAGCAATAGGCCTTCACGCTGCTTTACTAGTCTCTGATGTACATATTGTTATTAATAATGAGGGTAGATTTGTTCTACTTAAATTCTAGATCTATAACCATTAATTTACATTGGCTAATGTATACTGTATGTACAGAATCATGGCCAGACCGCTATGTTGACAGCCTTCCTGAATAAACTTAAACATTTTCAGGAAGGAGTGACTGCCCTGGGGGAGATCTCAATGTAACCTTGGACCCTATTTTAGGTACCATGAAAGCCACCCCTCAAATTTCAATATCACTTTAATCCATCTTAACCGACAATTTCATTCTCTTTAACTTGTTGATCTTTAACGTATACTACATCCTACTGTAAAGGTTTATACATGCTATTCTGCCACTCATGCCACTTATAGTGGACTTGACTACTTCCTTGCCTCGCATTGTGTCCTAGACTGGCATCTTCAAACATCAATAGCATTATGGTCAGACCATTCGGCAATCTACCTTTCTTTAACCCTCCCTGCTACATATAAACCCCAGTCAACTTGTAGGCTGAACGAAACTCTCTTAACCTGCCTGGCGGTATGATTCTTTCAGATTTTAGGTGCTGAAAGCAGTACCATTATTTTGCATGGAAAGTTGGCGTTTTATATTGTAGGCCTGCAATTCTTAGGAATAACTCACTTAAATCTGTCCAAACAAGAGTCTAGTAGACATCCCGGGTATGATAAAGTTTGAAACACAAAATCATAAATTATAATATAATAAATAACTATAAATAATAACAAATAATAATATAATAATAATACAAATTATTCACTAATGTAATCAAATCAAAAACACTGAAATTTGCTCAGTTGCAGAAGTGTCGCTGTCATTACTTTTAGTGTTTGATGACGAATTTCCCCACAAATCGCTATCGCTCAATTCTGCGAGTGATTCTAATTTATTATCGCTGTTTTCTAGCTGGTCTAATACCACTTTTGACATAAACGGACACTTTTTGGTTGCTATGGACAATCTCCAAATTCCAGGCAGAAAGAACAGTTTTTATTATATAAAAGTGCATGCAGGACACTGGGCAGACCACTAGTGACAAAGGGGGTGTGTAATTATATTATACAGTACTGTAATCTGTAAGATTACAGTATACTGTATGTGTACTGTGTTTTAACTTTTTTGAATTTGGCGCTGATCTCCGTCCCCGTGCGTCGTAACGTCGCAGGGAACGGAGCTCGGCGGCACTCGGCAGTGTGTGAATCGAGTGAGGAGACAGCTCGATCACACAGTGGGGAGGCATCACAGGATCCAGGAGACAAGGTAAGTAACCCTGCCTGGATTACTGCGATGCAATCCCGAGTCTGGCTCGGGTTACCGCTTTTGGTGCTGAAATCTCACCCCGAGCCAGACTCGGGAATACCGCCAGGGGGGTTAAAAGATACTTCAACTAGAGCAGCTATTTTAGAGGCAATCTCATCTTTTCTTGAAAATCATGATGGTGATACTACCCCACGCCCACAGTGGGAACCTTTAAAGTGTGTATTAAGGGGAGTTCTTATATCACATGGCACCCGCTTGAAGAGAGAGAGAGGACATCCACAATATCCTCTTTACATAGAGAGATTCAAACTTTAGAAACTCGCTATAAATAATTCTCAGACACACTTTCCAGATTTTGCAGCAAAAAAGAGCGGAGCTTCACTTCACTTCTTCTGGACCAAAGGTATTTAAAACAGAAAGATTGTGCTCAAAGGGCTATATATGAGTGTAGGAATATATGTAGTAGGGCATTGGCTGAGTCACTTTAGATTAAACAAACCAGATTATATATTACTAAAATATGTTGCCCGATGAGAGGGATGGTCCATGCCTCAAAACAGATAGCTTCTGTCTTTCACAAATATTATAAGGTCTTATATTATATCCAAAATATAGACCTGTCTCTTTTAGATAATCTACATTTGCCCAAGCTCATAGATTACCTCAAATGTATGGTCTTACCTTGCCTCTCGAGCCAAAAGGCAGATAATCTATTCATTTCTTTCTCAACTGACAAAAAAACACATGTTATCAAAGACCTCCCATTTGGTAGAAGTCCTAACCCAGGGGTCTTCAAACTACGGCCCTCCAGGTGTTTAGGAACTACAATTCCCATCATACCTAGTCATGTCTGTAAATGTCAGAGTTTTGCAATGCCTCATGGGATTTGTAGTTCCGCAACAGCTGGAGGGCCGTAGTTTGAGGATCCCTGTCCTAACCCAATAGGTTTACAGGTGTTTTCTATAAGCAATTTCGGGAATTGCTGACCCCTATTCTGTGCAAAATGTTTAACTCAGTTTCCTCAACCTGCCCTTTTACTTGCCAAACTCAAGAGGCACACATTACCCTTATCCTAAAAGAACAAAAGGATTCCACTTAATGCCCACATTATCAACCTATTTCTTTGATAAATACAAATTTAAAGATCTATGCCAAAGCTTTGGCCTTTCATCCCCAGTCCGTGATACCAGCCCTGGTAGGGTCAGATCAAGTGGGCTTTGTGCCCAAGAGAGAAGCCCGGCACAATACAATTAAGACTCTCTTGTTGAGGAATTACGCTCAGAAAATGAAACAACCGATTTGTCTTCTATCGATAGATGCAGAAAAAGCCTTAGAATGTCTGGATTGGCGGTTTCTGATGGCAAAACAGGAACAGGTTGGTCTCCCATTAGGGTTTACACATAAAAAAATGATTTTGTATACTGCCCCTATAGCTAGAATTAGGGTCAATGGCCTGTTTTCGACCCAATGAACATCTCAAACATTACTCGACAGGTTGCCCTCTATCACCCTACTTGTATATACTGTATTAGCTTTAGAGCACCTTACAGTTGCTCTTAGGGTGAATACTTCTATCCAAGACAAGCCAAGACAATTTGCTTATTTATACCTCAAACCCTAGGACTGCTTTCCCATGTATCCTACAGGAACTGGAACAGTTTGGCCTTTAGTAATTTTAAAGTTAATGCCAACAAATCTAGTTGCTTAAACGATACTTAGTCTCAAAACAAGAAGGATTTATTGGAATCGTCTTTTCCTTTTCAATGGGAACTCCACTCCATAAAATATCTAGGGGTTCACATTTCTTCTTCACCTGATAAAATGTACCAATTAAATTACCTACCTGTTTTAAACTCGACTGTTCATAGATTACAGGCCTGGTTGACCAGGAAACACTCTTGGATAGGTAGAATTGTAATTTATAAATGGGCACATTGCCTCGTTTTCTATATCTCTATCAAACTCTCCCCATCTTCTTACCAAGATTGTAAGATTGTTTTTTTGGTCATTACGTACAGAATTATTGCGGTAGCTTTGGCCAAACTCAATGGCTCGTATACGCTATGAAATACTGGTAGTGTAAGATGGGTAGAGGTGCAGGGCTGCCACATATGGAGCTGTATTATATGGCTATAATACTGACTCAGGTTCTTGATTGGTTTTCTCACTCTAAATCTAAGCAATGGGTTTCTTAGAACAACAGATGTTAAAAGTACCCTTGACTTTCCTTTATTGGTTGTATAATTGACATTGCCCATCAAGACAGTCACTCCCGCATTTAACTCAATCCCTTTTGAGCGTTTGGGACATAGCAGTATGGAGATGGGGTATCTCCCCACTCCCAGGCCCACTCACACTGATACTGGGTAATCTGGACTTCCCCAGGGGGCTGCCTTCTTCTAGATTCCTAGGCTGACAGAGGGGATCACCCTCCCCAATCTATCAAGCTTATAATGCTGAAGGACTGATTTCATTAAATGAACTTACCACAGGGGAATCGAGTCGCTCAGGTAATTGGTTATATTATTTCTAACGTAAAAACATTTTTGGACATCTCGACATGTCGAGACCTGACCCCTATTGAGACTTTATGTCTCCAGAAAAATTATTGTTCTCGTGCGATATCAGAGTTGGTCTACTCGCTGTCACCAAAAGATTAAGAAAAGTATTTTTTTCTAACATATAAGTCAAGTCTCTCAGTCCAGATACAGGAGAGGAATTATAAAATGGTATCTAGATGGTACCAAGGTCCTGACAGACTACAAAAGATACTACCTAACTATCCAGCCCATTGTTGGTGCTGCAGTTGGGAAATTGGCACAGCGCTACATTTATGGTGGTTGTGCCCCTTTTTGGAAAAATAGGATTTTTGTACTCACCGTAAAATCATTTTCTCTGACATCCATGGACTGATACAGCGTCTCTTTCTCACTGTACACGTAGGTTATGTCCCTGCTTGCAGGAGAAGACCTAGGCAGAATGTGAGATGTTATATGTAGCGGTCTCACCCCATCTCCTTTGTCTAGGGGTATGTCACACGACAGGGTGAGATGCGCTACAGCCCATGTCCTCCCCATAGCTGTGGGTGAGGTGAAGGCCAGCACCAGTATCTTCCTCGGGCAAATGTGTTTTAGTTATGAAACTCAGTCCTGCTATGCTGGCACCTTCCTTCCTCCCTTTGCTCCCATTAACCAGAGTCCACACACCGATCACAGTCCAACTCTTGCTTTATTGTAAGCTCCACAATAAACAGTACTTCAGCATCCAACTGGTTGGAACGTTTTAACAGCCTGATACAGTGGGATGAGCAGGTCGAGGCACTATCCTGATTTCAAATCTAAACCACTGTGGATTCACCAGCGGTTATAGTAGCCTTGATTAGCACAGAACATAGAACTTGTGAGTCTCTACCAGCAACTCAAGAGAACGTAGTTAGGAGTACCTTCGCTGCGCTGTGGCCCCTATCAGGGGAAGATGTCCCTCTAAGGGAGTTATCGGAGGCCCATCCGTCACCGGGTTGATGCTGCTCCGGAATCTCCGGATGGGTGACCTCCCCGGCCTCCTCACCTCAGATGCGGGTCCCGTCCACCTCGGGGACCCTCGGATCACTTCGCCGTTGCGGGACCCAGTCGAAGTTACTGGGCCCCAGGCCTCCGATCCAGTACCTCACCCCAGGCTGAAGGTGCTAGGAATGGACTCCAACTCCATTTCGGCCAGGCCTAGGGCGCCTGGGCCGGAATTCCGAACCGCCCGCACCCAGGCCTAAGGTGCCTTGGTGCGTGAAGAGAAGATCCTCGAAGACCTTGTGGCGAGGGCGTCTCCCCCTTTTATCTCCTCCCATCGACACCACGGCAGGTTCCCCGCCCTTGCCATACCATCTCCGGAAAGGGACAAAAAGGGTAGCACTGTGGCAGTGATTCTACCTTGAGCCTGCGGGTACACCACCACCCACAGGCCAAGGAGAATAATACACCACCCAATCCTCCTCGAATACAAAGGGGTCCAAACCTCTCACAATTACACACCTGGGTCATACTACCACCCAGGTGTACCCCAACTAAATTTAAAGACCCCGCTACATACTCCCCCCTGTGATTTGACGCTGGTCCCCAGCGTCTGGTGCAAACCCATGTCTCCCATGGAGTGGTGACATAAGCCTGGTCCCAGAGGCTATCCCTAAACAAAATTTAAACCCTGTTTGTGCCAAGACCTGCTCAAGGGGAAGGGAACTACAACATAATAAAACTTTTGCATAAAACCATCTGAACATTTACATATATACAATCCCTCCCATCACTGTCTAAGAACCACCCCATACTCAGTAGTCTTGACGGACGAATCTCCTGCATGAGGGAAACAAAAGAAAACACAACATCCTAACATTGTGTGTTGACTTGAAACGAATGAGTCTATCAGCCGAGAAACCCATTTGCTTCAATGGCAAAGTAATGCAAGTGTAGAATTCCAACAACCGTTGCGCAACACTGCCACCTGGTGACAGTACCGCGGTAATGACACTTGGTGAAGTCTTCATTCTTCCTGCATCCCTACACTGATTCTACCCCCAAAAAGTCTCTGTCCTTGATGTCTGGAAGAAGAGAGAACGAACAACAAAAAACTGCTCTCATTCCTCCAAAGAGTAGAAAAAACAAACCCAAATAAAAAACCAGGGCTCAACTTCAAAAAGTAAGTCCCGAGGCAAGTAGGGATATTCCCATCCGTACTCACGGGCGACTCTCTGGGATAAAAGTCTTTGCAATCTGGCCAAAAGAGGCATGGCATACCGCTCACCTTCTCCTGGTTGAACGATGGCCTCCGGGTGCCGAGGTACTTTCACTACCTCGGGCAGCTTCGCTCTCGGTGCCCGCAATGAAGCATGCTGCATCCCCGCTACCAAAACGGGTGATGTTGTGGAATGTGGAAAGTTGGCCGGAGGACTAGACTTCCTCATAAGCTCCGGGGCCTGCACCCGGGGTGTGCTGTCTCCTATAGACATAGGGGAATCCTGCGGTTCACGTAGCACGGGTAACGGGCGTTTGTCCCAGCCCTTCTGGTGAAACAGTTCATCTATTTCCCCGTCATCTCCGCAGTCTGACAGCGATTCCAGGTCGGAGGTGTCATACATCTCGGCGGGAAGGTAGTCTCTAGTAGACGTGGAACTACCCTCCCTTGCGGGCTCCACCAACTGTGGACTTCCGACACCTCCAACCACCACCACAGTCCCAGCCCCTGGCTCACCTGGACCTTCTGAAGCACTGGGATGTCCAGGACTCTTCCAACCGGATCCATCCAGGCCCGGCAAGCGACGGGGTGAAGCTCGACCACGACCATAGGAGGCCTGCACCAGGCCGATTTTCCTCTTCGGAGGTGGGAGCAGGGAATCTGTGGTGACCGAAGCAGCATCCTCGGATTTTCCTCTCTGTCTCTGGTTGGGCAGTTACGTCGCCCTGGTCAGTGCGTACGGGGACCTCCGCAAAGGCCTGGATCTCCCCTTCCGGAGTAGCGGTACCTGTGAGGCTGTTGAGGCGAAGGGCCCGGGGCCTTACTGTGGATGGCTCCACCTTGAACAAGAACTCCTTGCATGCTTCGCAACGCCTGAATGGCTTCAGGTGGACCACCAGTCCCGAGCATCCGGGACAGATCACGCCGAGGGCCTCCGTGTCTCTGCATGTGTACAGAGCCAACTGCCCTCGGGGCCTGAGTCTTATCCCCGTGTCTGTAAGGGGAGCAGCAAAAGCAGTCATCTTCGTGGGGTAGGGAACCGGAATCCATGCGGAGCTTGAGGCCATCCCGACTATCTGCTGCTCCATCACGCACTGACCACGCGCCGGAGTCTCCACGTGTATCTCCTCACATGGCCAGACTCCTCCCATGACTTGCACATTTTCGGGGGCTTCCACCAGCCTCCGCCCACGAATTGCGCAGTCATGGGGTGCCTCATGGCGCAGTGCAGCAAAAGTCCCCACATGTAGTACTTCACACGGCTGGACTTCTCCCTCTTCCCGCTCTTTCTGCATGGGCCTTTCCCGTCTTAGGGTCATGTCCACGACTTCGAGCACAGGGACGCACTTTGGCCAATCACATGGCCGACCTGCTCGGAACTCCTCCGGGCAGCAAAGTCCAGACACAGCCATTCCAAATTTCAAAATCAACACACATTTCATCCCAGACTCACGAGCCCCCACGTGTAGCGGCCTCACCCCATCTCCTTTGTCTAGGGGTATGTCACACGACAGGGTGAGATGCGCTACGGCCCATGTCCTCCCCATAGCTGTGGGTGAGGTGAAGGCCAGCACCAGTATCTTCCTCGGGCCAATGTGTTTTAGTTATGAAACTCAGTCCTGCTATGCTGGCACCTTCCTTCCTCCCTTTGCTCCCATTAACCAGAGTCCACACACCGATCACAGTCCAATTCTTGCTTTATTGTAAGCTCCACAATAAACAGTACTTCAGCATCCAAATGGTTGGAACGTTTTAACAGCCTGATACGGTGGGATGAGCAGGTCGAGGCACTATCCTGATTTCAAATCTAAACCACTGTGGATTCACCAGCGGTTATAGTAGCCTTGATTAGCACAGAACATAGAACTTGTGAGTCTCTACCAGCAGCTCAAGAGAACGTAGTTAGGAGTACCTTCGCTGCGCTGTGGCCCCTATCAGGGGAAGATGTCCCTCTAAGGGAGTTACCGGAGGCCCATCCGTCACCGGGTTGATGCTGCTCTGGAATCTCTGGACGGGTGACCTCCCCGGCCTCCTCACCTCAGATGCGGGTCCCGTCCACCTCTGGGACCCTCGGATCACTTCGCCCTTGCGGGACCCAGTCGAAGTTACTGGGCCCCAGGCCTCCGATCCAGTACCTCATCCCAGGCTGAAGGTGCCAGGAATGGACTCCAACTCCATTCCGGCCAGGCCTAGGGCGCCTGGGCCGGAATTCCGAACCGCCCGCACCCAGGCCTAAGGTGCCTGGGTGCGTGAAGAGAAGATCCTCGAAGACCTCGTGGCGAGGGCGTCTCCCCCTTTTATCTCCTCCCATCGACACCACGGCAGGTTCCCCGCCCTTGCCGTACCATCTCCGGAAAGAGACAAAAAGGGTAGCACTGTGGCAGTGATTCTACCTTGAGCCTGCGGGTACACCGCCACCCACAGGCCAAGGAGAATAATACACCACCCAATCCTCCACGAATACAAAGGGGTCCAAACCTCTCACAATTACACACCTGGGTCATACTACCACCCAGGTGTACCCCAACTAAATTTAAAGACCCCGCTACATATACATACATTCTAAAAGCCAGAGGTGAACAACCCCGCCCAGGGGGGTGGTCCCTCCGGACATAACCCACCCCCTGAAGTCAGCAGACCTCAGTTCGTAACAAAGCAGTACAAACTTTAAAAGGAAGGGTGGGTGCCGTGTCAGTCCATGGATGTCAGAGAAAAGGATTTTACAGTGAGTACAAAAATCCTATTTTCTCTTATCATCCATGGACTGACACGGCGTCTCTTATTCACTGTACACGTGGGATGTCCCAAAGCAGTGTCAAGAGGGATGGGAGCAGTATAAATAGAAAATCCAAAAAACTTTACTCCAAACAAGGCAGAGCTCCTCAATGGAGGAGTTGCCACTCTAAACAGCGGCCTGCAACACCTTGCGGCCGAAGGAAGCATTCGAAGATGCAGCCACATCAACCTTATAAAACGTAGAAAAGGTATGAACAGACGACCAGGTCGCCCCCTTGCATACTTATGCAACCGACGCTTGATGTCGGAAAGCCCAGGAAGCACCAATTGCCCTGGTGGAATGCGCCGTGACCGGAAAGGGAGGCGCCCGCCCTTTGAGAGCATAGGCTTGAATGACTGTTTGTCTGATCCACCTAGAAATAGTGGCAGACTAAGCCGCTTGGCCCTGTTTTGGACCAGAGACAGTTACAAACAGTGAGTCAGACTTCCGAATAGAAGCAGTAGCAGACAGGTACACCCGCAAGGCTCGTACCACGTCCAATGTGTGAAGCACAAACTCTCTGGGATGCAATGGGTGAGGACACAAGGACGGGAGGACAATGTCCTTATTTAGGTGAAAGGCCGAGACCACTTTTGGCAAAAAAGAAGGTCACGGACGCAACACCGCCTTATCCTTATGGATGACCAAATATGGCGACTTGCAGAACAAGGCCGCCAACTCAGACACTCGTCTAACAGAAGTAATTGCCACTAAAAAGGCCACCTTCTGAGACAAAGTCAAGAGGGGAATATCCCTGATATTCTCAAAGGAAGGTTCCTGGAGAACCGAGAGCACCAAATTCAGATCCCCCGGGGGAGAGGAGGCTTGACAGTAGAAAGCACATGGCGAACCCCCTGCACAAAGGTGCTAACCAAGGAATGACCCGCTAGTGGTCGCTGAAAGAAGACGGCCAAGGCTGAAATCTGACCCTTAATGGTACTCAAAGCGAGCTTTTCGGGCCACTCCCTGCTGTAAAAAAACGCAGGAGTCTAGGGACGGAATACGTCCGAGGACACCAGTCCAGCTCTTCGCACATGGCAATGTAAGCTTTCCAGGTACGGTGATAGATCATTCTGGAGGAAGACTTCCGTGTCCTTAACATGGTCGAAATGACCGAGTCCGAGAGACCTCGGTCTCTCTCAACCCCTGGCTTTCAACAGCCATGCCGTTCAAGCCAGAGACTGTAAAGCAGGATGAAATATAGGACCTTGAGGCAGAAGGTCCTCCCTCATTGGCAACCGCCAGGGAACGTCCGCGATGAGACGTACCAGATCGGCGTACCAGTGAAGCCGACGCCAATCCGGAGCGATGAGGATCACCAGAATTCCCTCGGTCGCCACCCTGCACAGCAGGCGAGGGAGAAACTGCAGCGGAGGATAAACGTATATCAGGTGATAATGACCCCATGGGGCCACCGAAGTATCCGGGCATCTGCCCAAGGATCCCTGGATCTGGCCACAACCTCGACACCTTGCGATTGAGTCGAGAGGCCATCAGGTCCACATCCGGCGTGCCCCACCGTCAGCAAAGGAGTTGAAATACCTCCGGGTGCAGGGACCACTCTCCCTGATCCAGCGTCTGGCGACTCAGATAGTCCGCCTGCCAATTGTCTATGCCCGGAATGTAAAGAGCCGACACGCTTCTTTTGGCCCACTTCAGGATACGGGCGACCTCGGAAGCCGCAGCTGAGCTCCGAGTCTCCCCTTGATGTCTGACATACGCCACCGCCGTGGCGTTGTCCGACTGGATCCTGATGGAGCGATCCTGTAATCTCTCAGACCACGAGGAGAAGCACAGTCTGATGGCCCGTATTTCCAGAACATTGACCGGTAAACGGGCTTCGTCCGGAGTCCAAAGCCCTTGGACCGACAGGACTTCCCAGACTCCACCCCAGCCCATCAGGCTGGCGTCCATCGTGAACACCGTCCATTGGATGGGGAGGAACGACTTCCCGGACCGAAGAGCCGGGGACCCCAACCACCATGTCAGTGACGCCCTGACCAGGTGACTCACCTGGATCTGTGTGAAATATGTGAGCGCTAAATAAGATCCTAATTCCTAGGAAAAGTGCCTATATAGACATATAACAACAAATGTATCCACAGTGTTGTTATGTCTGTGAAAATCACAAAAAATCACAAAAGATTTATTTTAAGTATCAATGATGCATGATCAATGATAACAACTAACAAATTCTTTACGAATGATGCAATCTTATACTTAATCCGTGTCAAAGTGACCAAAAACAGAAAGCAAAATGTAGATCGCACTCTCAAAAATACAGGGTATGTAAACCTCTATATGAGTGAGAAAAAAAGTTGTGAGCAATATAGCTTATCATGAGATATAAATAGAGGGACAGTCTATAAAGTGCATATCTGACATGAAAACAACAAAAAATAATAAATAAAGTCTATAACTTGTATCCACACCGTCAGGTATATATCCAGTGTTCCCCAAATAAATGTCAATCACATGGGGGTACTGGGAAACCCTAGATGTGGGTATAATGTCCACTTGGAACTTCCTGGGATGTATTGTGGATAAATCCTATTCCTGCAGGTGTAGAAACACCAGTAGTGGGAAGGAAGAAAGTACTTCAAAGTTTTCAGCTGATACACGGTGATAACATCATCATCATAAGCATTGAAGAGAATAAAATACCCTTACCGCAAGACTCGGACCCAAAACAAATCATAGCGTACCAAGACATTATTCTGAGTTCCATAATAAAAACCCAATGGGAACCAAATTTCAGATCATAGACAAGTTTGTCCCCAATTGGAGGGGAGAATCTAGTCTACACCTGCAGGAATAGGATTTATCCACAATACATCCCAGGAAGTTCCAGGTGGACATTATACCCACATCTAGGGTTTCCCAGTACCCCCATGTGATTGACATTTATTTGGGGAACACTGGATATATACCTGACGGTGTGGATACAAGTTATAGACTTTATTTATTATTTTTTGTTGTTTTCATGTCAGATATGCACTTTATAGACTGTCCCTCTATTTATATCTCATGATAAGCTATATTGCTCACAACTTTTTTTCTCACTCATATAGAGGTTTACATACCCTGTATTTTTGAGAGTGCGATCTACATTTTGCTTTCTGTTTTTGGTCACTTTGACACGGATTAAGTATAAGATTGCATCATTCGTAAAGAATTTGTTAGTTGTTATCATTGATCATGCATCATTGATACTTAAAATAAATCTTTTGTGATTTTTTGTGATTTTCACAGACATAACAACACTGTGGATACATTTGTTGTTATATGTCTATATAGGCACTTTTCCTAGGAATTAGGATCTTATTTAGCGCTCACATATTTCACACATATCCTTTTTACAATTAGTCAATTGTTATGTCAGCAGCTTATTAGTATATTCACTTTATTAGCAATTTTGATATCTATATTATTTTTGCACTTGTTGATAGGCGCAGTATTACTTATTTATTTATCGACTCACCTGGATCGGAAGATCCAAAGACAATGGGGATTTGTCCCAAGTGAGCAAGATCTCCTTCTGCAATGCCCTGGTGTGTGATTGGGCATATGGAACGGCCTCGAAGGAGGCCACCATGAGTCCCAGGACTCTCATGCAAAAACGGATTGACGACCATTTTCAGGATGTCAGCACCCGCACTGCAGACTGAAGTGTCAGTAACTACCCCGGAGGTAGGAATACCTTTGCCTCCAAGGAGTCCAGAATCAGACCTAGATACTCCAGACGCTGAGTCGGGACCAGGACTGACTTCTGAATGTTCAGGAGCCACCGAGTCCCTGAGGGTCTGACTGACAATAGTCACACTGTCTTCTAATTCTGAGCCACTTTCTGCTCTTAGAAGAAGATCGTCCAGATAGCCCACAACAGCAATGTCTCGCTGTCTCAGCAAAGCTAGAACCGGAGCAAGTACCTTGGTGAACACCCTCGTGCCGAGGCTAGGCCAAAAGGAAGAGCCACAAATTGATAGTGGTCTTCGCCGATCGCAAGCGCAGAAACTTCTGGTGACTTGCGCAGAACGGAACATGTAAGTAGGCGTTCTTGATGTCCAAGGACGCCAGAAAATCCCCTTGATGGAGTGTAGCGATCACCGTGCGAATGGATTCCATGCGGAATTTTTGCACCTTCACGAAGGCATTCAGGGCCTTGAGGTCCAGGATAGGCCGAAACCCCGTCCTTTTTTGGGACGACAAACAGATTTGAGTAGAATCCCTGAAACCTCTCCTGTGATGGAACCGGCACAATCACTCCGGACCTGATCAAATCCTGAACAGTCCCCAATAGGGCTGCCCAACGGCAGGAAGGAGAGGAAGATTCAAGGGAAGGAATCTGTCTGAGGGCCAGGAACGGAACTCTATCCTGTAACCTGAGATGACCACCTCGCACACCCACCAGTCGGAGATCCGGGAGGTCCACGGATCCGTGAGCCTGCAAAGTCGTCCCCCCACCCCAGAGTCGGGTGCGGGCAAGACTTCACGCGGAGGCGGGCTTGGGAGCCGGCTTGTTTGGCTTACGCACCCAGGGGCGCTTGTGTCCACCAGCCACACTGCTGTCAGTCTGGGAGGGCCTACCCTTTTTTGCTGGAAAGGAAGGACCCTGCTTACGGCGGGCCTCCTTACCCTTGCTATCCGAGGAAGAAGAGTGCTTTTACCTCCCGTGACATCCTTGATGATGTCATCCAGCGCAGAACCGAAAAGTCTACCACCTTTAAATGGTAGATCCGTCAGGAGCTTCTTAGAGGCTAGGTCAGCAGACCAGCATTTCAACCAGATAATACGACGCAATACCACCACCGAGACAGAGGCCCTGGATATTAAGGTGCCGCGTCTAACGTGGCGTCGCACACCTAACCAGGCCCTGCACCATTTGGTGGGCCAGATCAATAGTGTCTGGAGAAACATTATGCTCCTGTACAGTTTGGTGCAAAATTTTTGCCCATCCCGTACGTGTCTGAGACACAAGGGTCGCCGCTACCACAGGCCGTAGTGCGGATCCCAACAAGGAAAACATGGCTCTGCTCACCACTTCTGACCTCCTGTCAGTGGGGTCCTTAAATGCAGGAGTCCCCTCCATCGGGAGAGTGGTGGTCTTATTCAACCGGGCGACTGGAGGGTCGACCACTGGGGGAGAAGCCCACTTTTTATGTAGGGCATCTTCAAAGGGGTATCTGATAGACCAATACCGCGGGACCATAAAAGTCTTCTGCGGCTTTTCCCGGACCTTATCAATGAGCTGGTCAAAGAAAGGTACATATGGAAAAACCCTTCTTTTTTTTTTTTTTTTTTAGAAGACCTTAAAAAAACCAAAGGAGACTGTATCCGCCTGAGGTTCTGCATCCGCAGCATTCAGCTTGAGAGTGTCCCTCACAGCATTAATGAGTTCACTACAAGCGCCCTGTCATTTACTGACTCAGAACTGGAGTCTTCCTTACAAGGAATGTCCTGTTCAAAACCATCAAAATATTCAGAGCTAGGGTCCTGAGCGGTAGTGGCTAGGCCCATATCTGAATCAGCGCACCCCCCTTGTGTAGATAAAGTGGGGAGAGGGCTCTTTTTTGCTCCCTTGCGCTTACACACCGCTTCCCTCCTGGTCAGAAATGATTCCAGGACTGCCGACAACTGGTCCATAGGGACCGCAGGTGCTGGAGCACTGCCTGTTGCCTTTGACATGTAGGGAAAGCTGGTGACACTGACTCCATAATGCCCCTCTCTGAGACTCCTCAGATAAAAAAAGTCCACCCACAGGCTGTGCTGACTGAGGAGGGGGCGCCCAGGGAACTCACCAGACCGGACCAGGAGCGCTCAGTTCCGCTGTCTGTACCGCGCTGTGTCAGCGCGAGTGAGCTGTGAGGGGATTGTGAGGAGATTTGCGCTGTTACAGCTGTGATAGAGGCCAAACTAGTGCTGAAAAGCGTGCGGGCTACAAGAAAATGGCCGCCGCACTTCACTGGGGCGATCCGTGGCAAAATGGCCGCCATGCGCAGTTAAAAAAAAAAACAGCACACACAGCGCCCGGGCCCCAAAATCACACAAAAAGCCCCCAGCGACATGCAGATCAGCATGAGCCCCCCCCCAGGACAGTATGACCCCCAGGCACCCCACACAGCACAGCACCAGCAATGGTGACAGAGAGTGACATAAAACACAAGGGGAGACAGGGAAAATCCCCCACAGAGAAACATACACAGCATTTTGTACTCACCTGCAGGCAGGAGAGACTACTTACCCGTCCCCTGAGGGACCCACTGGTGTGTTTCTGACAGACCTATCACATAGTAGTACTGCGTAGCTGTCAGCCCGGTCCACCGCGAGAGATACAGTCCGTCAGGTACTGTTCAATCTTGAGAGGACCGCGGGAGCATGAAAGCAACCCGGCCACCCCTGGAGTCATGGGGCATGTCGTGAACTGAGTCTCACGCACACAAGGCGAGAATCAGCACGCTCGATGGTCGGACAGGGAAGACTACGAGGATACCAGTGTACCCAACCTGTTGCCCAGCCGACAGTTGATTGAAGGTCTCAAAAATAAAATAATAAAATTCCCAAAGGAATAATAATTTAAAGAAAAATCTTCCAGGAGACTGGCTCCTGAGAGAGCCACGTCTTCTCCTTCTGCTAGGCAAAAAAAAACTGAGGTCTGCTGACTGCAGGGGGTGGGTTATGTCCGGAGGGACCGCCCCCTGGGCGGGGTTGTTCACCTCTGGCTTTTAGAATGTATGTATAACATCTCACATTCTGCCTAGGTCTTCTCCTGCAAACAGGGACATAACCCACGTGTACAGTGAATAAGAGACGCCGTATCAGTCCATGGATGATAAGAAAAACCGTATTTCAAATTACAACATACAACATGCATTATAGGCATCAGCCTACCTGAACTACCTGAATTGGTCCTATTTTCCATTTTCCCAGGTCTGCTTCGGATAGTAAAAAAAAGGGCTAATACGCTTCATCTGTGCTGTGGCTAGGGCTGTTATAACTAAACATTGGAATTCTAATTTTGTACCTAGTATTAAAGAATGGGTGCTAGAACTAAATTATATCATGTGAATGGAAGAGTTGACAATGGGCCTGTACGATACGTATCCCAATTTCATATTTACATGAAAGGCTTGGATGGACTTTGTTACCTCCGATATTCTGAGGTCTTACCTGTGACCAAGATCATCTACATATTAGGGCGCCAGGTATTGGCATGGATTAGTCTGGAGGGGGTCCCCCACCCTTCTTTAGTTTTTTCCTTTTTATATCTCTTTGTTTTTTGCCCATTTTTTATTTTTAATGGTTTAATATACTTTAATTCGTTTTTCTTCCCTCCTGCTTCCCCTGTGCTTGTTTTTATGGTGCATAGTTCAGGGATGCTCTGGTTTATACATGAACATATATTTTTATGGTAAAGAGGCTTTAGGTATTTATTTTTGTTTGCCTATGACTCTATGAACCTGCTTATTTTATTTTTCTCGTTATTCTATGGATCTGTGCATGTACTAACCGTTTGTACCTTGTAAAAATAATAATAAAAAAAAATAGATAGAGCTTTCTTTTGAGGTATATATTAATCACTGGGTTTTTATATTTTACGATATAAAGGGAAAAGTAAAACATTTGGAATTGCTTAAATTTAACTTTCACTACCTTTGAAAAAAATTATTCCACAATCATTAGTGGTCAGAAGCACTTTAAATTTCCCCTCCCCGCCCCAACTTCACCAGAAAATAAAACAATCTCATAATCAGTGGTGGTCAGAAGCAGAATCTTTTAAATCTAAACAATATTACAATACACCCCCCAATGGGTAAAAAAAATAAAAAAGGCAGATGAAAACCACGGATTTGAATAATCTCTAAACGCTACACAGATTGAAACTATACTGTAGCTTTGAATCAAGTGGCAAGTGATGAAGAAGGACCAGAGGAAGAACCTGCTAAAATAGATGATTGGCAGCCCCTGTGCTGGTACTCTCTCCAAGATAGCTGCGGGCAGGGGGCTTATCGGAATGTGGAAGCCCCCTTTAACAAGGGAACCCCCAGATCCTGCCCCCTATGTGAACTGGGGCAGCACAGTGGTGTAGTTGTTAGCACTTTCACCTAGAAGCAAAAAGGGTAACTGGTTTGAATCCCAACCACGACACCATCAGCCTAGAGTTTGCATGTTCTCCCTGTGCCTGCGTGGGTTTCCTCCGGGCACTCTGGTTTCCTGCCACACTCTAAAAGACATACTGATAGGTTAATCAGATCCTGTTTAAAATTGGCCCTAGTATATGTATGATTGTGTGTTAGGGACAAGTTCTTGACAAATCCTTTATTAAAAAAAACATTGTCAATCTCAGTGCCTGCCGACCCAAATTGTATTTATTTTTTTAAACGCTCCACCTTCTGGGATGGCCTCCAGATCCCCTCTGCCCTAAAGCACCCACCCCCCCCCCCCCATAATGAGGGCATGTGGCCTAGTATGGTTCAGAAGGGGGGGGGCTCGTTCGCCCCCTTTCCTGACCTGCCAGGCTGCATGCCTGGATAAGGGTCTGGTATGGATTTTGGAGGGGGACCCCACACCGTTATTTTTTTGAAAATATTGGCATGGGGTTTCCCCTCCAAATCCATACCAAACCCAAAGGGCCTGATATGGACTGGGGGAGCCCCACAACTTTTTTTTTCCAATAGTCGGGTGTCGGCAGTTGTAACCACGAGTACTTTTAAATGGGATTTGATTTGGGTTTTTTCTTTAGAAAAAAACATTTTTGCTGCTATATTTAAAGGAATTTTTCATTTTTATTGTTGCACTTTATACATAACTAAAATCACTGCTCCTGAAAAGACAATAGTTTTTAAAAACAAATTTGCATTGATACATGTCCCCCAGGGCCATACCCAGACCCCCATACCCCTTTATTTGCCATTTACTTGCATATAAGCCTTCAAAATAGGCACTTTATATTTTTCCTTTTCGGCTCCTATAGACTTCAATGGAGGTTCGCCGCTTGGGTTAGAAATTTCCCCCTGTTCGGGAGTTCTGCTGCAAACTGAACAGGGGGTGTTCGGCCCATGTTTTCTTAAAATAAACAATCCTACAATCATTGGTGGTCAGTGGCCCCACTTTTACCTCTGATCCACCACAATCCTCCTTCCTGCTGTGTATACTAGCAGTCAGCTCATTCACAACAGAGGAGGGGGAGCTTCCGCCATTGTTAATGGGCCCAATGTTTGTAAACAATGGCAGTGTTTACAAAGTGTTCTGTACAATGCACATGTAATCTGAGCTGTTCAATGACTGCTCCATCACAGTCATTCACAGACACACTAGCCCCCAGTGTGTGCTTTCTGTGATGCTGTTTATAAATGGTGCTCCAGAAAATAACTTTTTTTACAATGCAGAGGTATTGAGGTGGTTAAACTGTTCCATCCTATAGGGTCTGTTTATCTTCCAAAGTCTAATGAAAAAATGATTGATAGAACTTACTTGTTCACACTTTCCTTTTTCAATCCAGTCAACTAATTCGCTTTTAAGGGCCTCTTGATATTTTATCACATCATTTTTGGTGATTATTAATTTGTCCTTTAGGTGTATATTCTCTTCTGGATCCAAAGTCTTAACAAATAAATATTATAGTTAGTTTGATATAGCAAATGTATTTTTTTGTGGCTAATGTAAAAATGAAAAATAGGCTACAAAGCATAAACTACTCAGTTTAAACTGAGTTTAAACATATTAAACTACAGTCTGAACATGTGAATACTCTAAAACTGCGCTAAGTGCTCAAAGAAAACCAAATCTACAGCTGCACTAAGGAAACATACTTTTACAGATGTCAAAAATGTTATGTCTCTTAATGAATACCAATTGTGAATAAAAGATCAAACCATCAATACCACTAATAAAGATTAATTAATTAATACAAACAATATAATGTGTACATAAAATATCAAACTATAATAGTATGTGTGAAATAACACCATAAGTGGGAACAATAGAAGTCCATTAAAAAATATCTGTGTGTTCATCCGTGATCCATTTGCCCTGTCACACACAGCTTCTTACAATAAAGACCCCAAATTTTAGGTGGTCTGTGCAAAGCTTAGAAGCATGCGGACTTGCTGTGTTGAATTTCCAATCCAGAAACACAGGTCATACAGACAAAGGGTTGCACTGCCGGTGTTCTATCGATATGTGCCCACCGTCGAAAAGTGCCCGCGCATGCACAGAACGGAAGGGCACTCCAGCTGAGTTGCCGATTAGCTGGAGTGACGTCCCATAGCGCATGCACACATCGTAGGAGCCTTTTTTCGACAGGAGATACCATTTCTCGGGCACAATTTAATGCTATGCAAACAGCGGAGGGACACTGTATTTTTCATATTGTGCCTCGCTGTTGCCCTGCGGGTTTACAGCGAGGCACACTGTGACATCTACGGTGTCCGTCCACTCTTTACATAGCTTTCAATTGTGCCCGTGAAATGGTATCGGCCGTCGAAAAAAAAACTCCTACGATGTGCGCTGATCGGCAACTCAGGTGGAGTGCCCTTCCATTCTGCGCATGTGCAGGCACTTTTCGACGGAGGGCACAAATTGATAGAACACCGGCTGAGTATGCTGACAGACCATTTAAATCATGGGTGCTCAACCTGTGTCCCTCCAGCTTTTGCAGAACTACAAGTCTCATGAGGCATTACAAGATGCTGACAGTTACAAGCATGACTCCCAAAGGCTGAGGGATGATGGGACTTGTAGTTCCGCAACAGCTGGAGGGCCACAGGTCTAACATGTAAGGAAAGTATATACCCTCAATAAAATTCCAGTGACTGGATTTTTATATATATACTTTCCTTACATGTTAGATTCACGTTCCCTGCATTTTTAGGTGATCCTTGCAAGCTTTAATTTGGCACTCTGTTATCGGGACAAGACCTGCCCCAGCCACACATATACCCCTGTAATACATGGCATTTGCTCCAAGATAAGGAATCCATTAAGATTTAAGAGGCTTGGGAAACATCTTCCTGTTCTCCTTTAAATGGTTCTCTGAGTTTCATCATGCGACTCAGCAGGCTCTAAGACGTGAGGTCCCACCTACCTTTAATGGTGCTGTGCAATACCTTTTTTGAAAAAGGACACATGACCTGTGAGTATTGTATATTGTAAATGTATGTTATCCTCTGCCTATTTGAATCAATTGCTGTATTTACACATATTTACCTATGTTGACTTACATACAATTACCTATACGTTTATATTTTTCCAATAGAAATATAACAGCATGCTTCCATTTTATCCCTGAGGAAGGAAGTGAATACGCTATAAACCTAGCCCCCCCCCCCCCCGTTTTTCGGAAATATGATGGGATTCGTTGTGACCACAATCTACATTCGACTTCACATCTAGAATAATTGCGTGTTCCAACTTTCAGCAGCTGTATTTTCATATTTTTATGTGTCCTATTTAGTGTTTTTAGATGCTATTCATGCATACCTTGTTGCACAAACATACTTAGTAAAATGTATACTGTTTTATATACTTAGTACTATCATCTCCCATAACCTGGTATTTTCCCTTGCACACACTATCCCTGGGGCATCCCCTCCAATTTCTCTTAGTTTATCACCATAAGCTACCCTGTAAGAATTTGGGAAGCTAAGCATACTGTGAACTGGGAGGCTTCCCCCTAGCTTATTTTGCTCCATGATGATTGCAACTTGAAGTGTCCCATAGATTGTCTCCTACTGCACATGTGGTGATATCATTGTACATCAGCCAAACTGAGTTATTCAAGTCCAAAGACATGCATGGAAACTGTAGATATTACAATTAACTTAATACACTGATGTAATTTACCTTCATACTTGCACATGTTGGCCATACTTCTGCCATGGTGTCATATAGCTGTATGCATTCTCGAGGAGAACATGTAAGATCTTTTGGGATTCCATAGTTCTTTACCTATTTTTAGTAAACAAGTGTTTATAAAATGCTGTTTCATTCACTTCGTGCCATGCATACCATTAACATAAAATGATTACGGTATATGTTTAATTACAGGCATACTGATGGATTGATGGATAGCCAAGGACTCACTTTCATTGAAAGGTATTTTCACTTCTCCAGAAAGAAAAAATACACTAGCAAAACTACTCAAACTGTTTGTTAAATGGGACATCAATGATAATTGTATTTATACTTACATGGTCTATGGTTAAAGCAGCAAATGGATGGTAATGCTCAGATGTAACGTTGGAATTTTGAACAGAACAAATATATGTTTCCAAGTCATTATATCTCTTGTCATAATGCACTAAACAAAAGACATATATAATAAATACAAAACAGTGACACTAATTTCATGTCAGAAACTTCAGTAGATCAAATGTAAAAATAAACTGGATTCCATAAAGATGTCCCTTACTTTCTTTGTCTCTCTGGCACCAAGGAAGGTTACATGACAGCGCTCAAATAAATGTACACTATTATTAGTACTACTAGGAATAGAGAAATCAGTTGTATGCAACTGTCCAGGAAACTCATCCAATCTCTTAATGCAAACACCACATATTGACTAGACACAGAAAACAATCCCGATTATGAGTTTTGGGCAGACTCCAGTGGGTTGAATCACATGGCATGCTAATATTTGTGAGATTTGTCTGCATTTTTTTGTTTACCTAAAACTGTCCCTGAGAAATATTAAAAAGGTGATATATGACTTGCCAGAACAAAAAAACAAAACAGTGAAGTTGACCAGCAAGAGTGCTCAGACCCTCCCAAGTACAATCTAAAAAGCTAGGGTCATGAATATGTAGCGGTACCCCCGTAGGAGCTGCTGGTTTAGTTTTGGGTCTGCACGTTACCTTACTGTTCCAAATGTTCGGCTCAGGGGTTCTCCTTGAAGAGTTTATCCGGAAGAAATGTCTGCACCAACACAAAGTCTCTTTCAAGGGTTTTATTGAATAAACTTTCCAAAAGAGGGGTAGTGGAATGGGGAGGACTCAGGTATCTTACTTGTCAATCACAGAAATTTCCTAGGTCCAGAGGAGCAACTGTCTCCACGCTGGACTCAGCAACCACCGGATTGGCCCACTCTCACCGGCCTAGCAACCGGCGCAAAGCTCGATTAAAGATAGTCTCTGCCACAGACTCGGTATTGGAATTTGTTCAATAGTCTCTGCCACAGACTTGGTATTGGAATTTGTTCAATAGTATCTGCCACAGACTCGTATAACCCCTCACTGGGTTAGCTCCCTCAGAAAGAACACAGCTCTCAGTGCCAGGATCTTTCAGCCGGTCCGGCAGCACTGTGAGGTAGATTTTTGGGATCCGGGTACAGCCTCCAATTGAGTCCTCAATTGCTCGGTCCCTTCCATCAGGCAAGGCGACACAGGATCGTCCCTAAATCCACAGGCCCCAGTAACTCCTGGGCCTACATCTCAGCTGCGAGGCCTCGGGCCAACGTGGCCCCGAGGCGGGAACTGCCAACACATCCCTGAGGCCAGGATGGCCCTCAGGTGAGGATCGAAGAACGAACCTCACCAAATTGCGTCCGTCCCTTAAGTACCCTCTCCCAGCATGCACATCGGCTTCACGACGCCCCCTGGGCTGCTTCTGGGAAAGAGGTACCCAATACGTCCAGTCTGTTGCCTTTCCAACCCTGACCAGCGGTGACAGCAACACCCACCGCTGGGGGGAAAATCATGCAACCAGCTGAACTGAAATAGCGCCACAATTTGAATAAAATCTCTATGGGCCAAACTAATGCCCAGACAACTATAATTTCAACATATAGTGCCCACTCATTGGGAGCGGGGCGCTACAAATAGTAATAGCACATAGTATATAATGCCAACTAGCAAAGGACATATGTATGATGTCAGCATTGACTGAACTTCTGAAAATGCTAGCCATCACGCTGTCATGCTGATCTAATAACTTCTGTAATTTGTGGCCACTGACACGTGTGAAGCAAGTGAAGCCAAACTCTTGTTTGCATATGTGTTCTGGATCAGTGGCTTGGAGAATATGAAAGCCACTGTATTAGCATGATAGCCAGGAAACTATCATTTGTAGAAAGATCAGCAAAAACAGCTTATGTATTTCTTCCAGCATACGTTTCCTTCACACAAGAAATGGTATACCTATATCAGTTCACTATCTAGATAACGTAAAACATTTCCAAACAGTGATAAGTGTTTAAAATAGTTGTAAGAGCATCCTTTTTTAAATAATTATCTCGAGTGTCGAGGCACAGAACAGAATTGCACATTTAAATAGTTGGCGCCAATATCACTGACTTTCCCTGCTCAGTATTTGGCAATTGCAGTATTCTGCAATATTATGTGATTTCTGCTCTGTTTCATTGCCTGTACAGGGCTGTGATCTTGCATCATGTATTGCAGAAATGCTTTATTTGGAAATGACATGGCAAAGTGTTTAGTAAACAGTGTCTACTTTATATATTCTTTTCAGAGCAAAATCCTATAACAACAGGCAGATCAAAAAAGGCCCATCACTCTACCTGTACAGACAAATGGCACTGAACCATACCTCCCAACATTTTGAGATGAGAATGAGGGACACCTACTAGCAAACGTATGTAGGTATAGGACACCCCCCCCCCCCCTGCTATGCCCCTTAAAGGGGACATAACCCCCAAAAAAAGGTTAAAGTGGAAGTAAACCCTCCTATCATTTTCAGCCAAGGAAGCTGCCATCTTGGCCTCTGTTTAATCTTCAACTGCCATGATGCTGCACATGTGATCAGTTATGACACCAGACATTGGATGGTGTGATAGTTTGGTTGTGAGCACAACCAATGTGACAGTTAGCATTTCCGGCATGCCGGGAATGTAACTGTTTTTTTAAACTATTAAATCGTTGGGTTTACTTCCGCTTTAATTAAATCCACAAGTGCTTTTTTTTTTTTACCACTAATATTCCTTTATATTGGGTTTTAAAATTGACCGATGCAGCAATTTAGAATTTGGATGAAGGGTTTAGTACTGGGAAAGACTTTTTGAAAGATAAAAAGTGCATTTTATATACATCTATATAGATCAGACCAAAATTAGGGACACATGAGGGGGAAAGAGGGACATTGCTCCAAATCAGGGACAGTTGGGAGCTATGACCGAACTAATGTTTATTGTCATATAATTAAATCATCATGTATAAATAAAAACCTTTGTTTTATACAAATTACCTAATCGAACTCTGTAAGACTTCTTTTTTGTTTTTTGCAATTTATTTTGTCTTCCTTTTTGAGGTGGATTTGCCACAAGACTGGCTTCCCTTTCATCAATTTGCTGCCAGTAATGTTTGACTGATTGAAGCCACCTGAATAATAAAGAAGTCTTACTTACAGTTACACATCAAATCTGTACAAAATACTAAAGGGTCTATCTATTTAAAAAAAGATAGGTTTGCGAATATTTCAACATTTGTGCAAGCATAACGGGTCTGCTGCGGTGTGTGTCTTGCACGTGTTCATCCCCAGCAGCCCCCATGTTCCTGGAGCCACAAGCCAGTCACTGCAGGTGACCTCTACATACTCCCTGTTACCTGTTATGCCCTGTCCCCCCTATCATGAGGCCCTACGCCTATTTATTTTTATTTTTTGCTTCGGGCCTGCCTTGGCTAGGGTACCCCAGATGTATAACTCCAACCCCCTACTACACTTGAACCTCCCAAACTCTGTTTATAACAAATGACACTTGACAACGATCTGGAGAAAATTGGCCGTTTGGCCATTTTATTAACAAATGAACAATAAAATTTCTTAAAACAGAAACAATCAAAATCCAGCACTCGTAATATATATAAACTAGGTTGCCAATCTTGGGAGGCATCCCATAACCCCATTCAGATAGAGTATCACCTTTAATATTTCATTATTCCCAGCCGCGCAATACCGGCTCAGGGACAAACATTGCAGTTCCACAATTGGTAATGCCTCCACAGACCCCAACCGCCACCGCGCACAGGGACAAGGCACTCTGTGTTGCTCCGCATCCGGTGCGAACTCCCGAAACCTGTCCAGCTGCAAACGAGACAAAGAATCCGCCAATGTATTAGATGTACAACATATAAGAACACATTTAACTGTAGGCAACGCAAAATTAGATGCTGCAATAACTGGACAACTGGTATTGAAGAGGCTGATAGCCAGTTCAAAACGTGCACCACTGCCATTTTATCACAGTGTAAATTATTTTTTTTATCCCCGAAAGATTCCCCCCAAATTTTTACAGCAACAATAACTGGAAAAAGTTCAAAAAGGACCAGGTTCCGCAAGAACTCAGACTCCCGCCATTCCTCCGGCCAACTCTCCGTGCTCCACCGACCCCCAAGGAAAGCACCATAGCCCACAGAGCACGCAGCATCCGTTTAAAAGTCTGTATCAAAATTGCTGACCGTGCCATGTTGCCAAAGGGAACGTCCGTTAAAGGTATCCAGAAGCCACATCTTCAAGTCCTCCCTGTGTTCAGAAGTCAACGTAATGAAATGATGCGGGGAAGCAACGCCAGCCATAGCCGCCGACAAGCAGCGACTAAATATCCGACCCATCAGCAGAATGCAACATGCCATATTAAGCTTGCCAAGGAGACACTGCAGCCGCCAGAGCTGGACTTTCCGTTTTCCCACCACCAAAGCAATCTCAGCTTTGAGACCGAACAGTTTTTCCTCCGGCAAGCAACATCCCAGGGCAATAGAATCAATAACAATCCCCAAGAAACTAATTGTAGCGAATGGGCCTTCCGTCTTATCCACAGCCAATGTGATACTGAAACGCTCAGCTACGTATTGAATGGTTACCAGTATAATACCGCACAAATTAGATGAGGGAGGGTCCACACACAAAAAATCGTCCAAATAATGGATGACTGAACTGACCCCCGATACCTCCCGGACCACGAATTTAACAAAAAAGCTGAATGTTTTGAAAAAAGTGCAAGAGATAGGACAACCCATTGATAGACAGCGGTCAACATAAAATGAATCCAACCACCTGCAACCCAGGATATGAAAACTCTGTGGATGCACCAGCAGCAAACAGAAAGCCGCCTCAATATCTGTCTTAGCCAAGAGAGCACCTTTCCCGTAGCACATTTCCCGTAGTGTAAGACACCGCACATGCCTCCGGATCGATCGCATCGTTGACCGAGCCGCCTTTGGGAAAGGACAGATGATTTATAAGACAGAACCTCCTGAGGGTCCTTCTTGGGGACCAAGCCCAGCGGGGAAACCGCTAAATTTGTAAGTGGGGGTTGAGAGAAAGGCCCTGCCATGCAACCCAACGCTACTTCCTTGGCCAGTTTCTCAAAAACCACATGAGGATGTGCCCTAATGGAAATTGTCCGCCATAGGGGGAATTCTGGCAAGAGAGCACGGGATAACAAAACCAACTATAAACCCATCCTCCAACAACAAAACAGCCGCTACCTAGGAAAGGCTGCATCCTTTCCAACCTCACCAGCGTCATCGCTTTTTCCAGTAGTTTCTCCGGAGCGACCCTTGTCCTGCTTGAGGCAACGGAAGAGGGCATGTGTGCCCCTGCAACTCGAGCACTCATGCTTGTATCGACACGCAGAACCGAAGCGACACGTACCCTCATTGAACTGTCAGCAGTAGCACCGATGCTTAATGGCCGACTGTCCAGGGGTGCTTGGACCTCAGTTCCCGCTCAGAAAAAAGGGTGACCCTGCCCACGTCGAGGTCATGAGATGCATCCACAAACTGATGTCCTTGTGATCCGAGCGTAAAGAAAGTTGGATGGCCTTACGTTGGTGGAATTGTTCATCGTAACAAAGCCATATAACTCCCCCATACATCCGGCGAGCCTCACTGATCCCATCTAGATAGCAAACTCCCCTATCATGCTGGCCAAGATAGCAAAGGCCTGTAACCAATTACTGAAAGTGCGTAGAATCAAACAGAACCAACGCTTCTCCTCGTCCTCCTTCTTGGACTCCTCTGGCTTCAACCTGTCCAGGTTTAACTTTTCCAGAGGGAGTAACTAAAATATCTCTAAGTACCCGTC
Organism: Rana muscosa; assembly: GCA_029206835.1. Taxonomy (NCBI): domain Eukaryota; kingdom Metazoa; phylum Chordata; class Amphibia; order Anura; family Ranidae; genus Rana; species Rana muscosa. Next base: position 274,864,030 of record CM055116.1, on the reverse strand, counting down.
CTTCCAGATTTTTTTTTTGTGAAACAATTTTTTTTTTTTTTTTAAAGATATATCGAGTACAAGTACAAAACCGGAGGGTACATTCTCCAAAATGACATTCACAGAACATTAATCAGTTTCCTGTTATTCATCCTTATAAGCATACAAGTAAGATTAAATGGATCATACCTAAGTGTATACAGCCGATCATGTTACAATGTACCCACAATCAGTACATATCTATCAGTCTTGAAAGATAAAACTGGAGAAAGCACTCTTCTAACTAACGTTCGATAGACATTGAATAGTTTTCTGTTCTTTGTCCTTACAAATATAAACTTGAGAAGTAACTAAGTATAATTAAGTGCAAGCATTGTAAATCTATGTGTCCTCTTAGTGATGTATTTTCCCCATAGATGCCAGTTATTTGTGAATTATTTTTGTTTTCCTTCCTTGAAAGCTATAGTTTTCTCATAAGCATAAGAGTCATCAATAGGGATGAGCTTGGTGTTCGAGTCGAACATACGTTCGACTCGAACATCGGCTGTTCGATCGTTCGACAAAGATTAAACGATTTGGGCCGTTCGCGCCAAATTCGAGAGACGCGAACGGCCCACAATGCACTATGCCATCGCAATGCAATCCAGGCGCTGTGATTGGCCAAGCATGCACTGTGACCCCGCATGCTTGGCCAATCACAGCGCCTGCAGCGAGGAGAGCCAATTATAGCTCAGGGGGTTTTAGTACACGCCCCACACTATAAAAGGCCGCCAGCGCGGCGGCCTTGTGTAGTGTGTTCCAGTTCAGGGAGAGAGAAGGATAGGCAGGGACAGTGTCAGTGCTATTTGTTCATTTAACTTGTGTGCAGGGAGAGAGAAGGATAGGGACAGTGTCAGTGATATTATTTGCTAAACCTTGTGTGCAGGGAGAGAGAAGGATAGGCAGGGACAGTGTCAGTGATATTCTTTGCTAAACCTTGTGTGCAGGGAGAGAGAAGGATAGGGACAGTGTCAGTGATATTCTTTGCTAAACCTTGTGTGCAGGGAGAGAGAAGGATAGGCAGGGAGAGTGTCAGTGATATTCTTTGCTAAACCTTTTGTGCAGGGAGAGAGAAGGATAGACAGGGGACAGTGTCAGTGTCATTTTTGCTAAGCCTCCTGCACATTATACACCTGAAGCTAGCCCTTATTGCTGTGTTTTCCTGTTGTGTAACACAGGCAGGCATCTGCAGCACTTACAGCGGGCGTAGTGTCCTTCCTGCAAAATATACACCTGAAGCTAGCCCTTATTGCTGTGTTTTCCTGTTGTGTAACACAGGCAGGCATCTGCAGCACTTACAGTGGGCATAGTGTGCCTCCTGCACATTATACACCTAAAGCTAGCCCTTATTGCTCGTGTTTTTTTTTCTTTTGTGTTACACTAACAGGCATCTGCAGCACTTACAGCGGGCGTAGTGTGCTTCCTGCAAAATATACACCTGAAGCTAGCCCTTATTGCTGTGTTTTCCTGTTGTGTAACACAGGCAGGCATCTGCAGCACTTACAGCGGGCGTAGTGTGCTTCCTGCAAAATATACACCTGAAGCTAGCCCTTATTGCTGTTTTTTCCTGTTGTGTAACACAGGCAGGCATCTGCAGCACTTACAGCGGGCGTAGTGTGCTTTCTGCAAAATATACACCTGAAGCTAGCCCTTATTGCTGTGTTTTCCTGTTGTGTAACACAGGCAGGCATCTGCAGCACTTACAGCGGGCGTAGTGTGCTTCCTGCAAAATATACACCTGAAGCTAGCCCTTATTGCTGTGTTTTCCTGTTGTGTAACACAGGCAGGCATCTGCAGCACTTACAGCGGGCGTAGTGTGCCTCATGCACATTATACACCTGAAGCTAGCCCTTATTGCTCGTGTTTTTTTTCTTTTGTGTTACACTAACAGGCATCTGCAGCACTTACAGCGGGCGTAGTGTGCTTCCTGCAAAATATACACCTGAAGCTAGCCCTTATTGCTGTGTTTTCCTGTTGTGTAACACAGGCAGGCATCTGCAGCACTTACAGCGGGCTTAGTGTGCTTCCTGCAAAATATACACCTGAAGCTAGCCCTTATTGCTGTGTTTTCCTGTTGTGTAACACAGGCAGGCATCTGCAGCACTTACAGCGGGCGTAGTGTGCTTCCTGCAAAATATACACCTGAAGCTAGCCCTTATTGCTGTGTTTTCCTGTTGTGTAACACAGGCAGGCATCTGCAGCACTTACAGCGGGCGTAGTGTGCTTCCTGCAAAATATACACCTGAAACTAGCCCTTATTGCTGTGTTTTCCTGTTGTGTAATACAGGCAGGCATCTGCAGCACTTACAGTGGGTGTAGTGTGCCTCCTGCACAGTATACACCTGAAGCTACCTCTTATTGCTGGTTTTCCCATCTCCCTGCAGGCCATTAGAATGTCTGGAAGGCAAACAAGGAGAGGCAGACAGTCAGGAGCCAATAAAAGAGGGCAAGCAGGCTCTGTGTCTAGAGACAACAGTGCTGGTCATGGACGCGGTGCATCTTCATCAGCACGTGGCCATGGGACACGCTTGTCCTTATTTTCGGCAGCTGGACATGTTGAGCTGCATCATGCCAAAGACTTGGTAGAGTGGATGACCAAGCCCTCCTCATCCTCCTCATCCTCTCTCACCCAGGCTCAGGGTACTGGCAAAGCAGCTGCCAAAGCGTCCTCTTCCCTCGTATCAATGTCATCATCAGTCACTCCTTCCCTAGACCCACCGTGTCCTCCTGAGGAGTCCCCCGAACTGTTTGAGCACAGTGTTGGGTACATGCTCCAGGAGGATGCCCAGCGTTTCGAAGGGTCTGATGATGATACCCAGCTAGAGGAAGGCAGTAGCATGAGAGCAGAGAGAGGGGATGCTCAAGAAGGACAGCAATCTAGCAGTCATGTTCCAGCAGCTGCAGCATACTGCCAGATTGGCTCCAGTGATGAGGAGGGAGGGGATGATGAGGTCACTGACTCCACGTGGGTGCCTGATAGGAGAGAAGAGGAGGAGGAGGATGAGGAGGAGGCACATCTCCAACGAGGCAGGATGCCTTCGGGGGGCCAGCGTAAGGGCAGCACACCGACTGAATCACACCGCAGAGCTCCGCCTGTGCAGGGCGCTGCCTCTGCCCGTTATTCCAAAAGTTCTTTGGTGTGGGCCTTTTTTGAGTTGAGTGCATCAGATCGCACCGCTGCTGTTTGCAACATATGTCTGAAGCGTATCTCGTGTGGCCAAAACATCAGCCGCTTGGGCACCACATGCTTGACCAGACATATGTTGACCTGCCATGCAGCTCGTTGGCAAGCGTATCTTAAAGACCCACACCAAAGAACAAAGCGGACCTCTCCTTGCTCCTCATCAGCTGGGATCTCCAACCCCACTGTACCTTCAGTTCTCTCTGAAACCTGCACTGAGAGTAATGAAGGTGTAGAATTAGGTGTGTCACAGCCAAGTACTTGCAAGCACTCTGCTAGCAGTACACAGATGTCCGATTCTAGCAGGCATATTTCCCTGCCCCAGCTGCTGGACCATCGAAAGAAGTTCACTCCCAGCCATCCACATGCCCAGCGGTTGAATGCTAGCTTGGCTAAATTGCTAGCAATTCAACTGCTGCCTTTTCAGTTGGTAGACTCGGCCCCCTTCCGTGAGTTTGTGCAATGTGCGGTTCCTCAGTGGCAGGTTCCCAAACACCACTTTTTCTCACGGAAGGCGATTCCAGCTCTCTACCGGCATGTGGAAGGCAATATCCATGCCTCGCTGGACAGGGCGGTCAGCGGTAAGGTGCATATTACCGCTGACTCATGGTCCAGCAGGCATGGACAGGGACGTTACCTTTCTTTCACGGCCCATTGGGTCACTCTTTTGGCAGCTGGGAAGGATGCAGGACAAGGTGCAGTAGTGTTGGAGGTTGTTCCACCGCCACGCCTCCAAAATGCTACTACTGGTTGTTGTGACACACCTCTCTCCTCCACCCCCTCCACTTCTTCTTCCTCCATGGCCTCTTCCTGTGCTTTGTCCTCGGAACCAGCGGTGCTCCGTAGGCAATCAAGGGGCTACGCAAGTACGCAGGCAAAACGATGCCATGCCGTGCTTGCGCTGGTGTATTTGGGGGACAGGAGCCACACTGGGGCAGAGGTTCTGTCTGCTCTGCAGGGGCAGGCCGAGAGATGGTTGACGCCACGCCAGCTTAAGCCAGGAATGGTGGTTTGCGACAATGGCACCAACCTCCTCTGCGCCCTCCGACAGGGACAACTGACCCATGTGCCCTGTGTGGCTCACGTCCTTAACCTGGTGGTGCAGTGGTTCTTGGGCAGATACCCGGGCTTACAGGATGTCCTGAGGCAGGCCAGGAAAGTCTGTGTGCATTTCCGCAGATCATATAATGCCAGTGCTCGGCTGGCTGAGCTGCAAAAGGAGTTGAACCTGCCCAAGAACCGCCTTATATGTGACATGCCCACCAGGTGGAACTCAACGTTGGCCATGCTGCAGCGGCTGCACACGCAGCAGAGGGCCATCAATGAGTACCTGTGTGACTACGGCACCAGGACAGGGTCAGGAGAGCTCGGTTTTTTTCACCACGCCAGTGGGGCATGATCAGGGATGCATGCACTGTCCTGGCACCATTTGAGGAGGCCACGAGGATAGTGAGCAGTGACAGTGCATGCATCAGTGACACTGTACCTCTTGTCTACCTGTTGGAGCATACGCTGCGTGGAATAATGGACAGGGCACTTGAGGCAGAACAGAGGCAGGAAGAGGAGGACTTCCTTGCCTCTCAAGGCCCCCTTTACCCAGACAGTGTTCCTTCTGTCCCACCCATCACACAGGAAGAGGACGAGGAGGAGGAGAAGGAGGAGGATTGTCTCAGCATGGAGGTGGAGCATGGCACTCAGCATCAACAGCAGCAGTCTTTTAGGGATGATTTACAGTCCCAACAAACCCATGGACTTGTACGTGGCTGGGAGGAGGTGGCTGCGGATCATGTCGTCCTTAGTGACCCAGAGGACTCCAGACCGAATGCCTCAGCTAACCTTAGCTGCATGGCCTCCCTGATCCTGCAAAGTCTGCGGAAGGATCCTCGTATTCTTCGGATCAAGGAGAGGGACCATTACTGGCTGGCCACTCTCCTTGATCCACGGTACAAGGGTAAGGTTGCGGACCTTATCGTGCTGTCGCAGAGGGAGCAGAGGATGAGACATCTCCGGGAGGCCTTGCAGAAAGGTCTGTGCAACGCGTTCCCAGAGACTAGGAGGTTACAAACTCCTGGTTATGGACAACGAGTTGCTGAGGCTTCGGTCAGTAGCAGAAGGAGCGGTGGAGAAGGTGGCCGTCTGACCGATGCGTTCAGACAATTTTTTAGTCCGCAGCCCCAAGGTATGATCGCTTCCAGCAACCATCGCCAGCATCTGATATACATGGTGCAGGAATACCTAGGGGCAAGCTCAGACTCTGACACCTTTCCCACCGAAAATCCTCTGGCTTACTGGGTGTTGAGGATGGATCACTGGCCAGAGCTTGCACAGTATGCAATTGAGCTACTGGCCTGTCCTGCATCCAGCGTTCTTTCGGAACGCACATTCAGTGCTGCTGGAGGCTTTGTCACGGATCACAGGGTGCTCCTGTCCACCGACTCGGGTGATCGACTGACCTTCATAAAGATGAACCAGTCTTGGATCCCCACCAGCTACCAAGCACCTGAAGCTGATATAACAGAATAATTTATTTTCAAATGTCACATCCCTTCAAGACTGATGCTGAGTGACTGTCCTGTTATGTTGACTGACTATCCTCCTCCTCAATGATCAGATTCTTGATGATAGCTTGGAAGAACTTTTTTGTTTCTGGGTGCCGCCACCAGTGGCTAAGGCCCAATTTTTCAGCCCCTGTTTAACAGGGGCATGTAATTACAATTTTTAATGCAATGCTTTGCAGCAGGGCTCATTCCTGCACTCCAACTAGAGTATCTGCGAGAGGTTGCAGTGTCGTGGCACCAGCACCAGTGCCTAAGGCCCAATTTTTCTGCCCCTGTTTAACAGGGGCGTGTAATTAAAATTTTTGATGCAATACTTTGAAACAGGGCTCATTGCTGTGCTCCAAGTACAGTATCTGTGAGGGGTTGCAGTGTTGTGGCACCAGTGCCTAAGGCCCAATTTTTCAGCCCCTGTTTAACAGGGGCATGTAATTACAATTTTTGATGCAATACTTTGCAACAGGGCTCATTGCTGTGCTCCAAGTACAGTATCTGTGAGGGGTTGCAGTGTTGTGGCACCAGTGCCTAAGGCCCAATTTTTCTGCCCCTGTTTAACAGGGGCATGTAATTACAATTCTTGATCTAATAATTCACAGCAGGGCCCATTCATGCGCCCACCAAGAGTAACTGTGAGGGCTTACAGTGTTGTGACAACACCACCACCACCACCACCACCAAAGGCCCAATTTTTCAGCCCCTGTTCAACAGGGCCATGCAATTACAATTCTTGATCTAATAATTCACAGCAGGGCCCATTCATGCGCCCACCAAGAGTAACTGTGAGGGCTTACAGTGTTGTGGCACCAGCACCACCACCAAAGGCCCAATTTTTCCTACCACTGTTCAACAATGGCATGTAAATACAATTCCTGATATAATAGTTCACAGCAGGGCGTTCCAGCGCCCACCAAGAATAACTCTGAGGGCTCACAGTGTTGTGGCAACACCAACATGTAAGGGGCAAATTTCAGCAGAGTATATACGGCAGGCCCCTACTTTCAAACATCCAACTTACAAACGACTCCTACTTGCAAACGGAAGGAGACAACAGGAAGTGAGAGGAAATCTACCCCTAGAAAGGGAAATTCTCTCCTGTAAGAGTTAATATGGGAAAAAGGTGTCTCCTCTCTACTGATGCTTTATCACCAATCCTTGTTTCAATAAAAACCCCACTTTTCAAAAACATTTGTCATTGGGACGGAAAGTGAGGTGAAATGTAGCCATGCCATTTTTCTCAAAGATTTTCATCCATATTACCAGGACCAGACATGACATTAAAGCCGCAAGCAGTTTTAAATGGCTTTTTTCCTTTACAAATGTCATTTTGTGCAGAGACAGTTCTAAACACGGGAAACACATGCCACTTCACAGGCATACTTTAGACACCCCCCCAGGTACGATATTTAAAGGAATATTTCACTTTTTTTTTTTCACTTTATGCATCATTAAAATGACTGCTCCAGAAAAAACGTCAGTTTTTAAAACTTCTTTTTGCATTGATACATGTCCCCTGGGGCAGAACCCGGGTCCCCAAACCCTTTTTAGGACAATAACATGCATATTAGTCGTTATAATTAGCACTTTAGATTTCGAACGTTCACGTCCATTGTATTTAATAGGGTTCTAACGTTCGTGCGAACTTTCGGTCCGTTCGAAGGTTCTGGTGCGAACCGAACCGGGGGGTGTTCGGCTCATCCCTAGTCATTAACCAATTTCAGTACCTCACATACCGTGGGAGATACCGAAGATTTCCATTTACGGGCTATCACCATTCGAGCTGCGTATAAGATGTGCATTACTAGTGGGCGGTAAGGTGCTGGGTAAATGTCCATGTCGATGCTTAATAGGGCTTGTTCAGCTTTTAATTTGTTAAGTATTCCTGTCAAGCTTGCTACCAGTCGTGCTATTGCAGCCCAGAAACTACGAAGGGATACACAGAACCAAAGCATATGAGCCAAATTGCCCACTTGCCCACATTCTTTCCAGCAGAGGTTGGATGGGTTTCCTTTACATTTTGCTAATGTATATGGGGTTCTGTACCATCTCAAATGTATCTTCTGGGCTATCTCCCTGTAATTGGAGCATTTAGCGTGGATATAGTTTGTTTTAATTGGGCGTTTCCACTGTTTCTGGGAAATGGTTATATTTAAATCTGATTCCCATTTTAAGAATTGCTTCGGGGTTTCAAATTGAAGCTTACTATGTAGTAGGTTGTAAAACTCTGTTATTCCTTTTTTGGGTTTGGGGATGGAATGCCATAAACCATAAATGGTTTCTGGGATTTCTATATGTTGTGTCTTATTAGCAGATATGATACTAGTGATCCTTGCGTATGTCATAAATTCCTTCTCAGGGATAACATTTTTAGTCTGTGGCCTCGTACACACGACCGATTTTCTCGGCAAGAACCAGCAAGAAACTTGCTGGCAGAGAGGTCTTGCCGAGTAAATCGGTCGTGTGTACGCTGCTATCGGGTTTCTCGTCGAGAAAACCGACAAGAAACCTCGACGAGAAAATAGAGAACCTGCTCTCTATTTTCTCGTCGAGATTCTCGTCGGCATGTTTCTCGACGAGAAAAGTGAGTGTGTGTACACTTACCTGTCCTCCCGGAAGCCCACGCATGTTCGAAATGAATTCGACGCATGCGCGGTAGCTTCCTAGGCATACGTAGGGTATACCAAGATGGCGGCGACGGCATCGAATGTGACGAGCGCATGCTCGACGTAGTCGATGACGTCACCGCGTACACTCCTTTCAAAGAACCGCGGGTTCTTTGAAACGAGCGTGTGTACACTCGGCCGGGACAAGTTTCTTGTCCAAGAATCTCGTCGAAAAAAACGACATGTTTTTTTCAACGAGAATCTCGGCCGTGTGTACGAGGCCTCAAGCTCTGAGAATTGTTTGATTTGGCCCTGGCTAAACATATCTGATCTATTATCGATACCATATCCTCCCCAGTGTCTTATATCTAGGTTTGGAGATAGGAATGAAAGTGCTGTCACTGGGCTTGGTAATCTTTTATGAACAACGTAGGGATTCTTATTTGCCATGAAGTATTCCCACGCTTGTATTGTAGCCGCTACTGTTGGAAGTGTCCTATTTGGTGCTTGTTTATCTAAGTTCGTGAAGAGCAATAGATTTTTAATCTCACCGTGTCCTATCTGGGCTTGTTCTGCCCTACACCAATGAATTTGATCCGAAGTGTTAAACCATGACTTGGCTTGGTCTAGGATTGCCGCCATATGATAATCTTTAATATTAGGAACCCCCCTGTTTTCCTGTGCTTCATGAGGATGTTGTGAGGAAATCTGGCTCTCTTTCCCTCCCAAATGAATTGGGATAAGGCTTGCTGCATGTTTGCATAAAATGAGGAAGGTAATTGAATTGGGAGTGCTCTGAAGTAATACAGCAGCTTGGGAAGCAAAATCATTTTAAATGCAGCTAGTCTACCTGACCAGGTGAGGTAAAAAAAAAAAAAAAATAAGCATTTCCTGTGCAAACTTGTTTAACAGGGGTTCAAAGTTAGAGCTGTATAGTTGTGAAAGAAAGTTAGTCAATGTGATACCTAGTTACTGAATTGCGTTTTTTGCCCAGGGATACGGTAATAACTCTTGAATGTGGGATCTCGTTTCATAGTCTACTCCTAGGCTTAATATGCTAGATTTAGTAGCATTCACTTTATAATATGACACTGTATTAAACATTTCCAATATTTCATGAACTGTCTTTAGGGACCGAGCCGGATTGGAGAGCGACAGAATTACGTCATCTGCGAAAAGCGTAATTGTGTGGTCTTCTTTTCCTAAGCGGATTCCATTAATTTGGGGATGGGTTCTAATCTTCTCAGCCAAGGGCTCCATCACAAGGGCAAAGATCAGGGGTGACAATGGGCACCCCTGTCTTGTGTCGTTTGTGATAGGAAACTGCTCAGAGAATATGCCAGCTGTAAATACCATAGCTGAGGGATTTGAATACAAAGCTGAAATTGCTGAGCATATTTGTCCCGAAAATCCGAATTTCGTGAGGACTTGTGATAGATAGCCCCAGTGAATCCTGTCAAAGGCCTTCTCAGCGTCCAATGACAGGAGGACTGAGGACCCTTTAGAATCGGTTGCGGAATGTATTAAATTTAAAATTCGCCTTGTGGCATCCGTGGCCTGCCTGCTCGCCACAAACCCGACCTGGTCAGGTTTAATCAATGTGGGGAGCAGGCGTGCTATCCTATACTTTTAGATCAACATTTAAAAGCGATAAAGGGCCTAAAGTTCTGTGCTCTGTCCGGCTACTTCCCTGATTTAGGTAATGTAACCACTGTGGCCTGCCACATTTCTGGAGGAAATGAAGCAGAGGAGGCAGCAGCATGGAACACCCACATCAATATCGGTGATAGTGTACTAGCAAATCTTTTGTAGTATTCCGAGGAGTAACCGTCAGGGCCAGGTGATTTGCTATTTGGGAGGTTAGATATGGTTTCTGTAACTTCTAAAATAGATATTGGGGAGTTTAGGGAACATAAATCAGAATGGGACAGTTTAGGAAGGGAAATATCCTGTGTGACAGCAGGAAGGTAAAGTCACCTGGTTGCATCCAGGGGGGTAGATATATTTCGCCCAGATTCAGGCTTTACGCCGACTTATACAACTAGGTGGAGAGTTGTATAAGGCTAGTGGGCTCATGGATGACTCATACCTCTAGGGAGAGTGTGGGGCGTCGTGCAGACAGAGATGAGGAGACCAGCTGAACCTTGTCAGCTCATTTAGGCCTCTATAAGAACTCCCAGCTTCATTAGATGTTAGCTCATGCCTGGAACCAGACCTGTGTGGACTGTCTAGGGAGAGTGAACCCCTGTGCGGTGAGGCAAAGCCTGTGTGGCTATTTGTTTGGACTTTTACTAAACCAGGGACTTAGGGACTAGGACAGCACTAGGCTGATCCCAGTTGTTAGTTAGGAAACCTGTATGTTTAGTCAGAGGTCAACTTGACCAGGATTTATTTTGGTTATGTTTCTTTTGCTTTGCTGTGTTTTGTCACTGTAAATAGAAAATAAACCGCACCTTTTTTGATTTTGAAAACCACAACCTCCGTTTGCTGGGCCTGTTTTGTGTGGGGAGCCCATCCCGGGGGTCACACACACCCGCTGCCGAGCTAACCCCCTCACACCTGTAAGAGTTCTGGGGTAGGTTGGGGCATTCCTGTATCGTCTTTCAAATTATATAAACTTCCGTAGTAACTGCTAAACGCATCCGCTATTTCTTTGGGGTTAGTTACTTTAGATCCACTTTTGGGATGATGCAAGTGTGGGATTTTTTTGTTTTGTTATTTTTTCCTTAACCACTTAACGACCGCCCACCGCCGATTTACGTCGGCAGAATGGCACCGACAGGCAGAATCACGTAGATCTACGTGATCGCCTTTGTGCAGTTGGGGGGTCCATCCGGACCCCCCTTCACTGCAGTGAGCGGCCGTTAAGTGTTCGGGAGCGATCAGGCATGAGGGGGCGGCCGCTCGATTACGCCCCCCCCCTCGCGATCGCTCCCGGCGAATGAAATTGCTTCCTCCTGCCTGAAATGTAAACACAGGCTGGAGGAAGTGATGTCATCTCCCTCGCCGCGGTCTTTTCGTTCCCGGCGCCGAGGAGAGAAGACAGAGGTTAGTGCACCAACAGTCCACTGACACGTAGGTACACATAGGCACACAAATCACCCCCCAGTCACCCCCAGATCACCCCCCAGGTCACCCCAAAGCCCCCAATCACAGTGTCACTGATTGCAGTGATCATTTATTTTACTGATCACTGCATTTAGTGTCATCTGTGATTATAAAAAGTTGCAGGGCAGTTAGGATTAGGCCCCTTTAGGTCCAGGGTAGCCCCCTAACCCCCCCTAATAAAGGTTTAACCCCTTGATCACCCCCCCAGGTAACCCTTTCACCCCCTAACTTCAGCGTCACTAAGCGATTGTTTTTCCGATCGCTGTATTCGTGTCGCTGGTGTTTTAGATAGGCAGTTATTTTTTTTTAGGTTTGCCGCAGGTTTTTATTAGTGTCAGGTACCCCCATATATTATTTTAACCCCCTGATTGCCCCTAGAGTTAACCCTTTCACCAGTGATCGCCGTATAAGCGTCACTGGTGTCACTGGTTAGCCAGTAAGTTATTTAGTTATTTAGGTTACCCGTCAGGTTTTTATATAGTGTCAGGTACCCCCATATTTAACCTAATAAAGGTTTTAACCCCCTGATTGCCCCTAGTTAACCCTTTCACCAGTGATCACCATATAAAGGTTACGGGTGATGCTGGTTGATTAGTTTGCTTTTTATAGCATCAGGGCACCCGCCGTATATAACCCAATAAAGGTTTAACCCCCCTGATCGCCCGGCGGGTGAGATCAATTAGGTTTTAGCGCCAGAGAGGGTCTGCGTCGCCCCAGGCAGTGTTAGGTTAGTGCCAGTAACGCTAACACCTACGCGCAAAGCATACACCCCCCTTAGTGGTATAGTATCTGATCAGATCTATACTAGCATCCCCAGCGGTTTAGGGTTCCCAAAAACGCAGTGTTAGCGGGATCAGCCCAGATACCTGCTAGCGCCTGCGTTTAGCCCCTCCGCCCAGCCCAGCCCAGCCCAGCCCACCCAAGTGCAGTATCGATCGATCACTGTCACTTACCAAACACAACACACATAACTGCAGCGTTCGCAGAGACAGGCCTGATCCCTACGATCGCTAACAGTTTTTTTGTAGCGTTTGATATATTTGCTGACGACAGTCAGGTGCTTTTTTTCCTGTGAATCTTACTAGTGTACCCCTAAATTTAGAGCCCAAAATGGCAAGACGAAGGTACACTAGTAAAGAGGCCTACGAGATTCTGAGCATGACAGATAGTGAAGAGGAGGTCACGTATCTGTCAGATTCAGGCTCAGAATATCTTCCCGTAGAAGACAGTGACGTCAGCGGCCCCACGTCAGATAGCTCTGACGACGAAGTTGAGGTCCCTGCTAAGGTCAGGTGTACCCGATCCCGATCTTCTGAGGTTGTTGAGGAGCAAGAACCGCAGGTCTCTCGTATCATGGAGCAGAGTAGTACTAGCGCCGCTATTCCTTCTGGTGAACTGGCAAGCACCAGCGGCCTAGTACAGCCTGGACGTACATCCAGCACTGCAGTAACACTTGGTGACGTGGCGAGTCCCATAAGTGCAGTTCAAGCTGGCGAGGTGGCAAGCACAAGTAGTGTCCCGCTGCCACCAAGAAGACAAAGGCAGGCCCGTCGTGCCCATACTGCCCTTCCTGCAGAATTCGCCTATCCTGATTGGGTCCCCACCACTTCTGCAGAACCCGTACTTCCCCCATTCACTGCCCAACCCGGTATTCAGGTGGAAACAGCTGATTTTATTCCAATTGATTTTTATTCGCTGTTTTTCACGGAAGATCTCTATAGATCTATTGTGGACCAGAGTAATTTATATGCTGGTCAATTTATCGCCGCTAACCCCCAGTTGCCTAAAATTGCCAGAAATTGGAAACCAATTACGGTTTCCGAATTTAAGACCTTTCTGGGCCTTTCCCTCAACATGGGCACACATAAATTTCCGTCATTGCGTGCTTATTGGTCCATGCACCCAATTGACCACACGCCCGTGTTCTCTGCCTCCATGTCCAGGGCACGATACGAGCAGATTTTGCGGTTCATGCACTTCAACGACAATGAACTTTGTCGTCCACGTGGGGACCCTGAATACGACCGGCTCTATAAAATTCGGCCCCTCATAAACCACTTCAACGAACGTTTTGCAGCCTTGTTTACTCCCGATCAAGTTGTCTGCGTTGATGAGTCCCTGATTAAATTTTCTGGCCGCTTGTCTTTCAAGCAGTACCTTCCCAGCAAGCGTGCCAGATACGGGGTCAAGCTCTACAAGTTCTGTGACAGGGCAACAGGCTATGTAGTGAACTTTACGGTTTATGAGGGAAAAGATAGTCAGATTGAGTCGGTCAACTGCCCGGATTACATAGGGAGTGCTGGCAAGATAGTGTGGAACTTGGTGTCACCCTTATTCGGAAAGGGGTACCACTTGTATGTGGACAATTATTACACGAGCGTGCCACTGTTTAGTCACTTGTTTGATCATCAGATTGGAGCATGTGGCACCGTGCGACCTAATCGCCGGGGCTTTCCCCAGCGGCTTGTAGATGCCCGTCTTAGGCTGGGGGAGAGAGCCTGCTTGAAGTGTAATAACTTGCTCACTATGAAGTGGAGGGACAATAAGAATGTTTTCCTTCTTACCTCCCTTCATGCAGACACGACAGTCCAAATTCGTACGGCGACTGGTGTTGTGGAGAAACCCCTCTGTGTCCACGAATATAACCAAAATATGGGAGGGGTGGACCTCAATGACCAGTTGATGGCGCCGTATCTAATTGACCGTAAGACGAGACGCTGGTACAAAAAAGTGTCTCTATCATTATTCCAATTGGCTTTGCTGAACGCTCATGTGCTATACAGAGCTTCAGGCGGGACGTTATCTCTTCTAAAATTCCAGAATGAGATAGTCACAGAACTCCTGTATCCAGGCGGTTCTGCACCTCACCATCCCCTACCAAATGCAGTAAGCCGGCTGCATGAGAGGCATTATTCGTATGTCCTCCCGAGTACCCCTCCCCAAAGCCACCCCCAAAAAAGATGTCGTGTCTGTAGCAAGCGCGGATTTAGGCGTGACACCCGTAGTTTTTGTCCACTCTGTCCTGACAAGCCTGGTCTTTGCCAAGGTGAATGTTTTGAACGCTACCACTCAAAAGTGAAGTTTTAGCGTAGGGTACAGCATTTCACAGACAAGGACACACTTACACAGGGTCTCCCAAGATGCCATTACATTTTGAGAGACCCGAACCATTACAGTTGTAAAGTTACAAAAAAAAGTGTAAAAAAGAAAAAAAAAACGTAAAAAACAAAACACAAAAAAAATATAAAATAAAAAAACCAAAAATAGTTGTCGTTTTATTGTTCTCTCTCTCTCTATTTTCTCTCTATTGTTCTGCTCTTTTTTACTGTATTCTATTCTGCAATGTTTTATCATGCTTGCTTTTCAGGTATGTAATTTTTTGTTTTCAGGTGGGCCATTCAACTGCAGCGCGGAATTATTTATCTTGACAGCAACAGCGTTTGCTCCCACGATACATAAAGCCGTGACTCCAGTGCTGTAGGAGGTGATTTCACCACCACAGTTAAAAAAAAGAGCATATATGCCGAAGCATGGGGGCAGCAGGGGCGGAGGAGCGATTTTGCTCCTAATGCCGCGTACATACGGTCGAAATTCCGACGGAGGCCTGCCCGTGGAAAATTCCGACCGTGTGTACGCGGCATAACTTTTTTGCGGGAGGATGCCCCCATGCTTCGGCATATATATATATTTTAGGCACAGGTTGCGTTAAAACATTTTTTTATTTTTTACTAGGTTTTGTTTTGGTATTTGCTTTGCAGGTATGGCATGGTAAGGTCTTACTGTTGTACTGTAATGTTACTTTGTTTTAATGTTAACCACCATTTGCTTAGCAGGTACGCCATTCAGTTGCAGCGCGGATCTATTTATCTTGACAGCAACAGCGTTTGCTCCCACGATACATAAAGCCGTGACTCCAACGCTGTAGGAGGTGATTTCACCACCACAGTTAAAAAAAAGAGCATATATGCCGAAGCATGGGGGCAGCAGGGGCGGAGGAGCGATTTTGCTCCTAATGCCGCGTATATATGGTCGAAATTCCAACGGAGGCTTGCCCGTGGAAAAGTCCGACCGTGTGTACGCGGCATAACCTTTTATGCCGCGTACATACGGTCGAAATTCCGACGAAGGCTTGACCGTGTGTACGCGGCATAACTTTTTTGCGGGAGGATGCCCCCATGCTTCGGCATATATGCCCATCATTAGAAGTGGGTGGATGAAGGGAGGTATTCTAATGGTGGGCATACCCACCAATCAATCTCTTTTTTTCGTTCAGCCAATAGGCTGTATGAAAAAAA
Organism: Rana muscosa; assembly: GCA_029206835.1. Classification (NCBI taxonomy): domain Eukaryota; kingdom Metazoa; phylum Chordata; class Amphibia; order Anura; family Ranidae; genus Rana; species Rana muscosa. The sequence goes on along the minus strand of CM055116.1, from coordinate 274,848,273 downwards.
AGATTACAATACATGTCCAACAAGGACCAGCAACGTACTGGTATGTTGCTGGACTTTGAATGTTTATACCAGAATGATGCCTGCGGGTTTAGGTATCATCTTGGTATCATTCTTTTCAGCCAGCAGCCGGCTTTCATGTAAAAGCAATTCTAGCAGATAATTAGCCTCTAGACTGCTTTTACAAGCAGTGGGAGGGAATGTCCCCCCCCCCGGATATAAAAAGCGCCATTGGGAAATTGGGAAAGCATTTTATCACACCGATCTTGGTGTGGTCAGATGCTTTGAGGGCAGAGGAAAGATCTAGGGTCTAACCCCCCAATTTTTTTCAAAAAAAGAGTACCTGTCACTACTTATTGCTATCATAGGGGATATTTACATTCCCTGAGATAACGATAAAAATGGTAAAAAAATAAAATATGGAAGGCACAATTTAAAAATAAAATAAAAAAGTCAAATAAATAATAAAAAAAAAAAAGCACCGCTGTCCCCCCCTGCTCTTGCGCAAAGGCGAACGCAAGCGTCGGTCTAGCGTCATATGTAAACAGCAATTGCATCATGCATGTGAGGTATCACCGCGAAGGTCAGATCGAGGGCAGTCATTTTAGCAGTAGACCTCCTCTGTAAATCTAACGTGGTAACCTGTAAAGGCTTTTAAATGCTTTTAAAAATGAATGTAGTTTGTCGCCGCTGCGCGTTTGTGCGCAATTTTAAAGCATGTCGTGTTTGGTATCCATGTACTCGGCCTATGATCATCTTTTTTATTTCATCAAACATTTGGGCAATATAGTGTTTTTTAGTGCATTAAAAAAAAAAAGTGTGTTTTTCCCCCAAAAAATGCGTTTGAAAAATCGCTGCGCAAATACTGTGTGGAAAAAAAAAATGCAACACCCACTATTTTAATCTGTAGGGCCTTTGCTTTAAAAAAATATATAATGTTTGGGGGTTCAACATAATTTTCTTGCAAAAAAAATTTTTTTTTCATGTAAACAAAAAGTGTCAGAAAGGGCTTTGTCTTCAAGTGGTTAGAAGAGTGGATGATGTGTGACATAAGCTTCCTAATGTTGTGCATAAAATGCCAGGACAGTTCAAAACCCCCCCAAATGACCCCATTTTGTAAAGTAGACACCTCAAGCTATTTGCTGAGAGGCATGTTGAGCCCATTGAATATTTTTTTTTTTGTCCCAAGTGATTGAATAATGACCAAAAAAAAAAAAATGTACAAAAAGTTGTCACTAAATTATATATTGCTCAAACATGCCATGGGCATATGTGGAATTACACCCCAAAATACATTCTGTTGCTTCTCCTGAGTACGGGGATACCACATGTGTGGGACTTTTTGGGAGCCTAGTCGCGTACGGGACCCCAAAAACCAAGCACCGCCTTCAGGATTTCTATGGGTGTAAATTTTTGATTTCACTCCTCACTGCCTATCACAGTTTCGGAGGCCATGGAATGCCCAGATGGCACAAACCCCCCCAAATGACCCCATTTTGGAAAGTAGACACCCCAAGCTATTTGCTGAGAGGTATGTTGAGTATTTTGCAGATCTCGCTTTTTGTCACAAAGTTTTGAAAATGTAAAAAAAGAAAAAAAAAAAGAAAAAAAAATGTCTTTCTTAATTTTCAAAAACAAATGAGAGCTGTAAAATACTCACCATGCCTCTCAGCAAATAGCTTGGGGTGTCTACTTTCCAAAATGGGGTCATTTGTGGGGGTTTTGGGCTATTTTGACATTTTATGGCCTTCAAAACTGTGATAGGTAGTGAGGAGTGAAATCAAAAATTTATGCCCTTAGAAACCTTGAAGGCGGTGCTTGGTTTTTGGGGTCCCGTACGCGGCTAGGCTCCCAAAAAGTCCCACACATGTGGTATCCCTGTACTCAGGAGAAGCAGCAGAATGTATTTTGGGGTGTAATTTCACATATAACCATGGCATGTGTGAGCAATATATCATTTAGTGACAACTTTTTGTACTTTTTTTTTTTTTTCTTTTTGTCATTATTCAATCATTTGGGACAAAAAAAAAAATATTCAATGGGCTCAACATGCCTCTCAGCAAATAGCTTGGGGTGTCTACTTTCCAAAATGGGGTCATTTGGGGGGGTTTTGTGCCATCTTGGCATTTTATGGCCTTCAAAACTGTGGTATCCCCGTACTCAGGAGAAGCAGCAGAATGTATTTTGGGGTGTAATTTCACATATGCCCATGGCATGTGTGAGCAATATATCATTTAGTGACAACTTTGTGCAAAAAAAAAAAAGTTTGTCATATTCCCGCAACCTGTGGCAAAATATAAAATATTCCATGGACTCAACATGCCTCTCAGCAAATAGCTTGGGGTGTCTACTTTCCAAAATGGGGTAATTTGGGGGGGTTTTGTGCTATTTTGGCATTTTATGGCCTTCAAAACTGTGATAGGTAGTGAGGAGTGAAATCAAAAATTTACGCCCTTAGAAATCCTGAAGGCTGTGCTTGGTTTTTGGGGCCCTGTACGCGGCTAGGCTCCCAAAAAGTCCCACACATGTGGTATCCCCGTACTCAGGAAAAGCAGCAGAATGTATTTTGGGGTGCAATTCCACATATAACCATGGCATGTGTGAGCAATATATCATTTAGTGACAACTTTTTGTAATTTTTTTTTTTTTTGTCATTATTCAATCACTTGGGACAAAAAAAATAAATATTCAATGGGCTTAACATGCCTCTCAGCAATTTCCTTGGGGTGTCTACTTTCCAAAATGGGGTCATTTGGGGGGGGTTTGTACTGCCCTGCCATTTTAGCACCTCAAGAAATGAGATAGGCAGTCATAAATTTAAAGCTGTGTAAATTTCAGAAAATGTACCCTAGTTTGTAAACGCTATAACTTTTGCGCAAACCAATAAATATACGCTTATTGACATTTTTTTTACTAAAGACATGTGGCTGAATACATTTTGGCCTAAATGTATGACTAAAATTGAGTTTATTCGATTTTTCTTATAACAAAAAGTAGAAAATATCATTTTTTTTCAAAATTTTCGGTCTTTTTCTGTTTATATCGCAAAAAATAAAAATCGCAGAGGCAATCAAATACCATTAAAAGAAAGCTCTATTTGTGGGAAGAAAAGGACGCAAATTTCATTTGGGTACAACATTGCATGTCCGCACAATTTACAGTTAAAGCAGCGCAGTGCCGAATCCCAAAAACAGGCCTGGTCCTAATGGCCCGAAATGGTCCGGGGCTTAAGTGGTTAATTTGGTTCGCTAATAATTTACCTGCCTTGCCATGAGTATAAAAATTAGACCTAAATTTGTGGGTATTACGTATGTGCTGTGAAAGAAGTAAGGTTCGAAGGTCATCTCGAGCTTTAGCCAGCTTATTGCTAATCTCCACAGAGGGAGAATTTTTGTTTTGAGCTTCCATGCTCGAGATGTCCCTCAGAAAGGAGTCTATATGCTGCCCCCTCTTCTTCCTTAACGAAGCACTGTGTTTCATTAATAACCCTCTGATATATGCTTTGTGGGCATTCCACAAGACGAATGGGTTCAACCCTACAGTATCATTATTAGTAAAGAATTCCAACAATGAGTCCTCAATGTCTTTTGCAATTACTGGGCTTGAAAATAAATGTACAGAATTTTTCCATCTATTTGCCCGGGTTGTAAACCCATGGCTCACCACAGTTATAGACACCGGAGCATGGTCAGACCATGTGATGTGACCAATGTCCGAATGTGATATTTTTTGCAGTAAAAATTTCTATCCTTGAATATGACAAATGAACCTAGGAAAAAAAAGTAAAATCTCTCTCTGTGGAATGTTGACATCTCCAAATGTAATTAAGATTATTTGAGCTAATAAAATTAGATAAAGTTTGTCTGAACATCTTTCTGATAGTGGCATTTGAAACGTCCAGTTGAAGATTGGGTATGGCATTCAAATCACTGCAAAGGATGACGTGTCCCGAACTCTGTTGTTTAACTTTCTTCCAGAGTTTATTTAAAAAGCTCAATTGTCTGGTGTTCGTTGCATAGACGTTTACTATGGTGTAGGCTACATTGTTAATCTCGCAAGAGAGAACAATATATCTACCATCTTTGTCACATTGACTGTAAATATGTTTAAACGCTACCGTATTTTTCACTAGAATGGCTACACCTCTCTTTTTGGAAGGAGCACATGCCATATAGGTATGTGGGTACAGGTTGTGCGTCAAGGTTGGATGGTTTTGTGCCTTAAAATGAGTCTCTTGGATGCAGAACACCTCGCAATTCTGGGAACGGGCTTCTTTCTATAACATATGCCTCTTTTGTGGGCTGTTCAAGCCATTCACATTCAGAGATGAAATGCCCTGTACACACGATCGGATTTCCGATGGAATAAAAACCGATGTATTTTTCCATCGGAATTCCGATGAAACTGACTTTCATCAGTCTTGCCTACACACCATCAGTCCAAATTCCGACCGTCTAAAACGCCGTGACGTACAACACATACAACGGCATTATAAAGGGGAAGTTCAAATCCAACGGCGCCACCCTTTCGGCTGCTTTTGCTGATTTCGTGTTACCGCGTGTTAGTAAAAGTTTGGTTAGAGCCGATTCGCTCTTTTCAGTCTCTGTGCTTTTCAGATCGTTTTCTGCGTTTCAGTTTGTGCTTGTGGGTTCGTATTTGTCTTTCAGTGCGTGCAGTCAGGTCGGTTCTGTTTTGCAGTGCCTTCTTGGCCGCTCGTTACTGTTTTTCAGGTCGTTCTTCACAGGCCTTGCTGTTCCTCGGTGCGTTCTGTTTAAGTTCGTTCTGACCAGCCGACCGGTTTAAAGCCATGTTGGAAGTACGTTCTCATCGTAGAGCTCGTGCTGCGTATGCGCTTGGTGTTGCAGTTAATACTTTGACCAAAGCTCAGTCCATGAACAGGGCGAGGAGGAGTTCATGGACCAAGAATTGGTTGCTCCAGCGGGACCAATTCTGTCATATGCCTCTGCTGCGGGAAATCCAGGAGAATAATCCTGATGACTACAGGATTTATCTCCGGATGACGGACCCCGTTTTTCACCGTCTGTTGGATTTGGTGTCCCCCTATATCACGGGGCAGGACACTGTGATGCGCCAAGCCATCACTGCCGAGCAGAGGCTAGTTGCCACCTTGAGATACCTGGCGACTGAGAGAAACCTGCAGGACCTCAAGTTCACGACAGGCATCTCCCCCCAGGCTCTGGGGGTCATTATTCCAGAGACCTGTTCTGCCATCATACAAGTTATGCAGAAGGACTATATTAAGGTAATTTTTCTCCTTTAACATCACATTCTATGTATATAATGCTTACTAATGTATTGTATTTCTTTCATCCTTCCCTAATTACCCTGATTGTAATATGCTGTGAATGTCCCCTTTGTCCTCATGCATGCTGTACCCTTTTTTGGGCCTACATGCATATTTGCCTTCACTAACCTCTCCAGCATGCTATGCTGGGCCCAAACACCCCTAGCCTAGTCACTTAACAAGATATTTTGACAACTCCATTGTATTGCTTTACCCTCCCCCCCCCTCTAATGTGTCCAAATGTTTGGTTTATCATTACAATCAGGCAGAGTGGTGTAGTGTTTTTTTTTTGTAGGCCCAAACTCAGCTAGAACCCCCCTAAAATGTGTAAAAATGGTTTGCTTCTCATTACAATCAGACAGAGTGGTGTTTTCTTATTTTTTTATAGGCCCAAACTCAGCTAGAACCCCCCCCCCCCTAAAATGTGTGCAATGAGCCATCAGAGGGGGTAAGGAATGTGATAATTGTGCCTTCTATTTGTGGCTATAAATACTCCCCAAAAAACAAATGTTATACTGATGTTGGGCAAAAATGTTTTTGTGTAATCTGCTTCCAATGTTATGTGCAAAAGTCCGAATATTTTTTTTTGTTTGACTCCACAGTTTCTTTCATCACCACAGGAATGGCAGACTGTGGCATCCCATTTTGCCAAGCGGTGGGACTTTCCTAACTGCGGAGGGGCAATCGATGGGAAACATGTCCGCATAGTGCCACCTACTCGGGGTTCGGGGTCATACTATTACAACTACAAGGGGTTTAATAGTATTGTGTTATTGGCGGTGGTGTCGGCACACTATGAGTTTATGTATGTGGACGTGGGGAAGAATGGGCGGATGTCGGATGGGGGAGTCTTCGCGCAGACGGAATTTGCCAGACGTCTCCAGAGTGGTGGACTGGCACTACCACATGATGAGGAGAACGTTGAGGGCCTTCCATTTGTTTTTATCGCAGATGAAGCTTTCGGGCTGGGACCCCACCTGCTGAGGCCATTCCCCCAGAGGACCCTCACCCCGGAGAGGAGGGTTTTTAATTACCAGCTGGCCAGAGCCCGGAGGGTTGTTGAGAATGCCTTTGGGATAATGGCCAACCGGTTTCCGCCTGTTTCTTACCTCTATCCATATGGCGGAATACAAGATCAATCATATTGTTTTTACCTGCTGCATACTGCACAACTATTTACGCAGAAATGCACCCAGTTATCTGACTTCTGTTGGGCCAGAGGCCGGACTTGCAGACAATGCCCTGACGGGCCTGGATACTGGCCGTATTGGTTTGGCCCCCCAAAGTGCCCGTGAAGTGTGGGATAAATATGTTGATTACTTTACGGGTAGGAGGGCCTTTGCTATGCCAGACAATCTCTGATTTTATAACTTTTAAAAAGAAAAAAAGGTAAAATCTGTAAAAAACTTGATTTCTCATTATTGCTTGTGTTTCTTGAATCTGTCTCCCAGGTTCTCCTAGTACACTTGTAGTGCCAAGTGGCTTTGTCTTTAGTAAATAACCACAATTGTCACGGTAAACAAGAACATATTTTTCAAAATGGTATTGAGCATAGAAAGAAGAAGCCACACATTTTTGAGTAGAAAAGGATTTTTACTCTGTGCACAACTTGTGCGTTCTAAATTTTTTGGGGACATTCTAAACAATGTTTTCCCCCCCAAAAAAGTTTTGGTTTTTGTTTTGCATAAACACGCATGTAAAAAAAAATAAAAAATTATAAAAACAATGGAACTTACAAAGTTCAACCTTATAGAAAAAATTAAGGCAATATCAGGCATTATATAGTATTTCAAAAATGTGTTGCTGTTGCCTTCATGAGATGGGGTGATGTCACCCCGGAACAAGGCAAATTTGGAAGATGCAGAATGGGGATTTTCCTCCTGATCCCATGCCAAATGTCAACATGTGCTATCTCCCATCATGGGGGATCAATGGACGTGTTTTGGGGGTGCCTACTTGAGTTGCGAGGAAGGGGTTGCACCCTCCAAACACGTACATTGATTTGTCCTGATGGGAGATAGCACATGTTGACACACTGTGTGCATCTACCAAATTTGGCTTGTTAAATCACACAAAAATGTGGAAACTTTTAAACCAAAAAAACTTGAAATGGTGGCAAGAAAAACATCTTTATACTCTCCCAAAACATCAATCATGTTTTTAATTTGTTGGTCAAAACGATACAGTTTGTGCATTATAATGTTGATTTCTCGACTCATAACCATGAGATCCTGGATTATGATTTGTGCGCTCCCACTGGAGAAAGGAGGAGATTGATCTTCCACAAGCAGCACATCACCTAAAAAAAAAAAAATACACATGTCTGAAAAATATGCATGCATGCATGCATCTATTCCCTGAATCTGTGGTGTATGACACTGACCTGTTGTGGTGACAATCTCGCACACTTCCTCCACATCTCCTTTCTCCACCTCTTCTTCCTCCACCTCTCCTTCCTCCACCTCTCCTTCCTCCACATCCTGAGGTTTGGGTTCTCTCTGGTCCCCTTCTTTCTGAGGTTGGGGTTCCCTCAGTTCTTTCCGAGGTGTGGGGTTCCTAGCCTCCTCAGAGTTGTGTGGTCCAAGTCTCCGCTCCCCTATGAGAATGAAACAAAACGCATACTTATCACACAGATATTTGAGGTCAGAAATAGGAATATGAAACATTGCTTGGAAGTGGGGTACCATTGTCTTTTTTGGCAGAGTTACAAGCTGAAGACATGTTTTAAAATGTATTTCTAAACTGGAATCCTGACCTTTTTTGACCAAGTTACACACATGGAGACACCCCCAAAGTATCCACTTTAGCACCTGTGTGGGACACCCTAAAAAGGTTGTTCTGGGGTCCCACACAGAGTACAGCTGTGGAAACAGATGCTGAGTGTCCTCTCCTTTACACTGAATCAAGTTTGCATTATACATTCTAGTACAAAACATATCATCTAGACAACAATGTTTATAAACGTTGTTTTAATAGAAATAGGCACGACCAAAGGTGGTTTACCTGTATCTGCGCAAAATATCTACTTTGGAGGAGGATTGATGTTTACTACGAACGATTATACTTTGGCCACTACCCTGAAAGCGGCCATTTTCAAATATCCAACCAGTCAATCAAAGCACATGGAGCAAAACATGCAAGTATAATAATCAAATTATTAATAACACAGGAGAAATACTTACTTTTTAGTAGCATTCTTTTGATCTTCCTGTACTGCTCCGGCTCCCTCAGCTTCAGGTCAGACCACCTTTTACAGAGCTGCTCCTTGGATCTCCGAACCCCAAATTTATGGCACAGCTCCTCGCTACTTTGCCCATTATTTTGGCCTTCCTGAGATTAGGGGTGTTGTATGGCCCATGCTTCCCATCATAATCTCTCCTCCGCAAGATGTCCGCCATCACAGCAAAGAACATCTTACTGGCCTTGTATCTTGTCCTGGATCGGAACGTTTCCGGTTCCGGGCTTTCCTTGTCGGAAGTTAAAACAACCCGCACCTGCTGTGTCACCGCCATGTCGTCTCCCACTGGGCATCGAACGAGAAGGGGCGGGGAATATCCGAGGAAGAACGTCAGGGGCGGGAACGTCAGGGGCGGCCGATGTGGGCAGAGTTTTATGCATGCGCAGGGAATATAATGATAACAACGTTGTGTGCGCGGAGTAAGGAGGACCAGAAGTTCCGAACGTCACTGACGAAGGTAAAAATTCAAGTTGGGGCATCAGTGGCCTATACTGATTCATGATTTTAAAGGGCTAGATTGGGATAATATTAGGACAGTTTAGGCTGACCTAGTGTTTTTGTCTTGTGTTTTATCTTGCAGCAAAAATGCAGAGTTTCAAGGATTCGGTAATCTTCAGAGCTTTCATAGATAAATATAGAGAGCTCACCAATTTATGGGAGCTTAAAAACCCATTATACCACAATCGTGAGGTTAGGAGGGCAACAATTGAAAAATTAGTGGAATATATGAAGACCTGGATCCCAGAGGCAGACTATAACACGATGAACAATAAAATCAATAATATGAGGAACAGCTACAAAAAGCAATACAAAGAGGTCCGCGAATCCTGGAGATCAGGAGCAGCAGCAGACCAAGTACATGTCCCGAAGCTGTGGTATTACAAACACCTGCGATTTCTGGACGACCAGATAGAAGCCAGAGAATCACTTTCCAGCCTTCCCTCCCGCCTTCCCTCCACCCTTCCCTCCAGCATTCCCTCCCCCCTTCCCTCCAGCATTCCCTCCACCCTTCCCTCCAGCGTTCCCTCCACCCTTCCCTCCACCCCTGCAGAGGGTGCCGAAGAGCTAGCTGACCTCGGAGAGCCGGATCTTCACATCTATAGTCAGGTATAGTATTTTTCAACATATTTTTAGAATAATTGTTGGAAACTAGATTATATTATTCAATATATATATATATATATATATATATATATATATATATATATATATATAGTGGGCAGAATTGTTTGGGACAAGAATGAAAAATGCTGGGGTCAGAATGATAGTCTTTTCTATTTAGTAACATTTAATTTGCAACAGTCATGAGCTGGAAATTGTGTGTGATTGATGAACCAAAAACTCAAACTATGTCCCTTTTTTATACACAGGATTAGGTCAGCCAGGAGGACGAGGCTCTGGAGTGTGGCACCCAGGAGGAGGCAGGGATGAGTGGCAGCCAGGAGGAGGCCGGGCCAAGTGGCAGCACCCAGTCACAGGTGCTTCCCCTCCAGGTTCGACGGAAAAGGCCCAGGAGGTTGACTCGGGTGGAGGAGGAATCCCTGAAAATAATAAGGGAAGCAGCTGAGATCATGAGGGCCCCCCTCAACCCAGTCGAGTCCTATGGGTGCTATGTGGCCAATAGACTTCTTAAAGTGGAGGAGGGCCAACGTGCCCTCTGTGAGGAGCTGATATCTATGGCCCTTCACAGGGCGGGGAGGGGCCAGCTGACAGAGTCCACACACCTTTGCGATCTGGCCCATCCTTCTCCTCCTTCTCCTCCTCCTCCTGACACATTCCCACCACCAGAGCCACAGCCTGCAAGGGGGCGTGGAGGGAGCCGTGGAAGAAATGCTGCAGGGAAGCATGGAGGGAACACTGCAGGGAAGCGTGGAGGGAAGGCTACAAGCAAGACCAGAAAGTGATTCCCTGGCTTCAAGCTGCTCTGCCAGAAGACGCAGTTTTTTGGAGTACCACAGCTTGGGGACATGTATGACATCTGCTGCTGCTCCTGATTTCTGCGATTCGGGGACCAGATTGTGATCCCAATTCGAGGGACTCCTCATGTTATTGATTTTATTTGCCTTCATGTCTGCCTTTGGGGTCCAAAGTCGACATATATTCCACTAATTTCTCAATTGTTGCCCTTCGTCTTTATTTGTTTTCCAGAATAAATGGATATTTGATTTAATTTAAATAGTTGCCTATGTGTTTTTCTTGTGAGTAGGAAGGTACATTTCATAAATACAATGTGTAATTAACAAATTAACAAGGGACACCAACACCAACCTCCTTGAGGGAAAAAAAAAACAAGATAATAATGTTGTCGTGAGAACTTGACCATAAAAAAATATGGACATCACTATAAAACATTAAAAGGCCAGAAAAAAATTAGGAGATCTTGATTCAAAACAACAAAAAAAATTATAATCCTGCCTTTAAAATAAAATACGAAGATTCATGAGATCTCAAAGAAATAATTTTGTCCGAACTCTGTGTGAATATCCGCAGCGATAATTTTTTTGGGGAAAACCGTTTATAGAAAGAAGAAAAAAAAGCGCTACATTTAACGATACAAAAATTTGCAGCATGACGAATGTGCTATGTCCATTACGAACGCTAGTTTTACCAGAACGAGCGCTCCCGTCTTGTAATTTAGTCTGAGCATGCGTGGATTTTTCTCTGATGGAGTTCCCCACAGACGATCGGAATTTGCTATCGTTTTTTTTTCCATCTGTAAAATTTAAAGCAGGTTCTATTTTTTTCATCAGAAAAACCGATTGTGTGTAAGTTTAAATGCCATTGTTAGGTAAGTAGGTGTTTTTAAGCAGGAAAACTGGTACAAAGTCAACAAAGTCTTACCCTGCAGTAGGTGTTGTTTGTGTCGGCAATCTTATCTGTTAAGACGCAGGATTTTGTTGCCGCAGTTAGGGTCCGAGTGATCTAGTCCGTGGGAGAGAGGGTTTCTCAAAGGATATAGTGTGACCCGTGAGATTCTGTACCTGTAGTTGGTTCAGCTGGTTGAAGGAATCTTTGGCTGTAAAAATGTGGATCCTTGCTTTCGCTGTCGATGATTTGCTGGATTAGCAAACTGTCTGCTGTGTTACCATAGGTTTTTGTCTGCTTGTGAAGAGATTGTTTCAGACTAGAAATACAACTTAACAGTCTGAAAGAATAATAATGGTTAAGAAAGAAAAAAACAGGCGTAGGTGTAAAGAACAATAAGCGCAAAACCAAGCGCACTTTAAAAATGTGCAATTTCTGTTGAAATCTAAATTGCCTCAAGGTCTTTTAGTAAGTGCATGAGGGGAGTCTGACCATGGTTGATCTTCCTCTATCTCACTGGGAAGAATCTTCCACCTCTCCAGTAGCCGGATGCCATCCTATAAGGTAGTCACCAGAAATTCCTTCTCCCTCTTGGTGATAAGCAGGTTGGCGGGGTAATTCCAGCGATAAAAAATCTGGTGACTTCTGAGTGGTTTGGTTATGGTCATGAGGTTACGGCTTCTTTGCATTGTATGTGCAGACAGATCAGCAAAAAAGGATAGACCCTGCATGCATTCAGGAAGATTATCAGCCCGCCTTGTCACATACATACATTTTTCTTTAACTCTGTAGTAGTGAATCCTAGCGATGATGTCCCTGGGCAGCTTTTCAGGGATATGTTTTGGTTTTGGCAGTCTGTGTATTTGGTCAATGATGGGCTTATTTCATTGTATTGGTTAGGAAAGCTGTCAGCTCTGAATTTTTAACCGTTTTGGGGACGCCTCTTATTTTAACATTGTTCCTTCTGGAACGGTCCTCGAGGTCAGCGACCTTTGATTTGAGCCATACAATGTCATCTTCATGGTCATTATGTGCATCCACCATATTGCTAAAGGTTTCAGAGAATTCCCCCATTTTTCTCTCTATGTGGGTCACCCTTTCGCTGATTTCAGTCACTTCAGATTTGCATTGATTCACAAGCTGCAACATGTCTGTATGTATAGCACCTCTAAGGGACACTAGCATTTCTTTTAGTGTAGAGTCCATGACAGGCTGGTTATTTGTAGGAAAAGCTGCTATGGCGTCCTGAAACTCCAGTGTATCATCTATTCTCATGTCGCCATCCCCTTCAGCAGTGGCCATAGAAGTATGATGAGAAAGCTTCTGTTTAGCTTTAACAGGGCTGTTGGTGTTAGAGGAGGATTGAGAGCTCAGTAGTCTCTGATTAGGGAGAGATTGGGGAGATGCGCCCGCCATTCGGCCTATTTGTGGCTTCTGGCTGTGTGTTTGTGCAGGTCCCTGCACACCGTCGGCGCCATCTTGGCGGCTGTGGCGGTCTGATAATGAATAAAAGTCCGTCATCTTACCCGGAGCCGTTCTCTCCCTTCTCTTCCTCCGCATGCTCTGCTAGTGTCCCCGACCTGGTGTGACCACAAACTGCCGTCTTTTGGTGCCCTATGTCGCTGTTAAATGCTCCGGTATGTTCGCTTGGCCGGGAGCTGTGATCCTACGCAGCCATACTCCTTGCTTGTCGTCTCCGTCCCATATTTCAGATTTTTTTCCGCACCTCTGGCTTGAGATGCGCCTCCAAGGGGCCCTCAAAGCATACACTTCACATTTGGGAGAATGCACCAAGCGGACCAAATCCACAGACTTACCCCCATCCTTGAGGTCCACCGCCGTGTCCCCTGGTGCTGTGGTAGTTCCAGGGACCCCTGGTGACACCACTGAGCCAATAACCAAAGAGGAAACCAAGCTGCTCAACGATGCTGTAGGGCCCCCTGCGGCTGCCCCCAGGCTCCCACGCAGTCACAGGAGGCGCCGCCGATATGGGGCCAGAGTCCAACCGCTGCACCAAAGCCTGTAAACCTGCTACAAACGCAGTGGACCCAGAATCCGCTATATGTGGAGCGAGGCTGCATGGGACATTAGAGATGACTCCCTCAAACTAGCTGTCTCCCCCAGCCCAACCCCTCATTTAAAGCATCCTTTAGTGCAGAAAGTAAGGCAGTATGTGAAACAGCAGAGGACTTACCAGGCTGACCAGGGCGAGGCCCTGCAGCCGCAGATCCCGACTCCACCGCTGGCGAGGGCCCCGGAACTTCTCCTTTTTCAGAGTTGGACAGCTCCCCTTCCGACCTGTCTGTCGCTACCACAGTCCAGCCGTCCTGGCGAGCGATGTATGGTACCGAGGGTCCAGGTTGGCTGATCCACATCCTCAGCCGACGGGAAGGCCGCAACCCGCCACCGGACGTCCCTGGCCTCTTCCTCCCGAAGCTCCGACCAGGCTGCCGCGTGGCCACAACCATCGGGGCACCACTAAGTTGCGCGTCCATGCTGAAGGGCCACCAGCTGCTCCATCTGACTTGGCTGGTGCCTGCAGAGTATATTCTCCCACTCTGGGCTGTCCTGCTTGTCGGAACATCACCGGGGGGGGGGGGGGCGGCCGCGACATCCAATCACCCGCGATGCACAGGCGGGACCAGAGGAACAACAGGTGAAAGGCTCTGCCTGGACGAGCTCCGCCGGCGAAGGGGATACCTCCCAGGGCCGGCTGCAGCAGGCGTGTGCTGAGACAGCGGTCCTGGAGGGTCCACAAGCGGGCTCCGGCTGGGGCACAAAGCTATGGGAAACACAGGACGACTAAAACGCTCCGGCGGCCGAGATCGCAGAGCGAGCTGTGAGGACAAGTCCCCCGTGGCAGACATCTCCCCACCGATCATGGAAGAGATCTGCTGGCTCAACCACGCCACACCCCGGGTGGCAGCAGCGGACCGTAGCTGACTGAGTAACCGGTCTAAACCACCCATAGCAAGGGGAAGGATACAACTAATTCCGGCTCTTCTGTACTCCAGTAGGCCCCCGCCTTCCTGAAGCCACCAGCCAATCACTGTAGGTGACCTCTACATACTCCCTAATTAACATTAACCCCCTGTTGCCTGTTACGCCCTGTTCCCCCTATCATGAGGCCCTACGCCTATTTTTTTTCTTTTTTTTTGCTTTGACCTGTCTTTCCTTGTTTCCTTTTGCCGGGTAAACATAACATTCCCTAACATATCCTAAGAGAAAAAAGCTATAAAACATTTGACCATGAGTGTTAACATCTTCCTTGTACACCAGACAGACAATTGAGCCCAGGCCTGCCTGCTATTCTGGAGAGATCAGAATTCTAGCTGGCGGCCTATGTTTTTGTAAATGACAAAGTTTCTCTCCAGGGCATACCATCAATCACAACAAATCAGGCCACCAGTTATTACTCTAGTCTTTCTCTCCCAAAATAACTGGTTGGCAGATCTTGGCTCAGTTGTCTGTACTCCGGTGTACAAAGACAATGGAAGAGGGGTACAGCCAAAGAGGCTAATGCCGCATACACACGATCGTTTTTCACGATGTTAAAAATGCCATTTTTTTAATTGGGTATTAAAAACGATCGTGTGTAGGCTCCAGAGCATTTTTAACGACGTGAAAAATGGCCTAAAAAAAATGAGAACCTGCTCTATTTTTTCACGTCGTTTTTTTTAACGACATGAAAAAGGGTAGTGTGTATGCTTTTACGAGGGGAAAAAAAAACGAGCATGCTCAGAATCAAGTATGAGACGGGAGCGCTCGTTCTGGTAAAACTAGCGTTCGTAATGGAGATAGCACATTCGTCACGCTGTAACGGACTGAAAAGCACGAGGCTGAAAAGCGCGAATCGCCGCTCAACAAACTTTACTAACATGAAGTGTGGCGCCATTCGAACGGAACTTCCCCTTTATAGTGCCGTTGTACGTGTTGTACGTCACTGCGCTTTGCTCGAGAGTTTTTTTTCATGAACGTGTGTATGCAAGACAGGCTTGAGAGGAAACAAGAAAAATCACGTCGAGAAAAACGTCGTTTTTTAAAATGACATTAAAAACGAACGTATGTGCGCGGCATCAGGCTGGAAGATGGCAGAGTTTAAATTTTTGTTAGCCTTCTCTCTTCTGTGTGAACTGTATATCACTGCCCCTCTCTTATGTAAACACTTTTACTCAGACCTTATTAGAGTGCTCCATACACTTAGTCCCATAGGGGATTACACAAGAATTTGATGATTATGGTGATACATTTAAAATGCATGTTCTCCAAACTGTGACCTGAGTGCCGGATGCGGCCCTTTGTTTGCCTTTATCTGGCCCTTGGGGCACTATTCCTCCCACTGATACAAGACAATATTCTGACATCTGACACCAACAATGTTGCACCATTTCTCCCACTGACACCAATAATGGGGCACTATTCTTCCCCATGATACCAACAATGGGGCACTATTCCTCCCCAAAATGTGGCGATGTTTACTTTTACTGATGCCAGGAAAATGTCCACTCCCACTGGACATAGTCCAGCCCTCCTAAAGTCCAAAGGATAATCAACTGGCCCTTTGTTTAGAAAGCTTGGAGACCCCTGCTCTAAAGAAACACATGTCTGAAATGTATATTTATGGTGTATTTATATATGTCTGAAATTCAGCCTTAATCTGCAGTGTCACCTATAACTGTACCACAGCCCAGCTATTTGAATTTTTTGAGTATCTGAATCCGTACACAATTGGTATCCCACCTTTTAGCTTCAGTGAGGCACGTGCACCAGGTACTTCCATAGACCACAGAGTTTGTATTTATAATAGACTGTATATATACTGTATATACTCACCCAGTGAGGTGCTCTGGGTTGCTAATTGTGGCAGATAAAGCCAAGAATGGACAACGAATCATGACTAGTAGGTGCTCCCAAACTTCAGCTCCAAGCTCTCCTCCCAAGCAGTGTACCTTGCATTGTAAAAATATATTTTTCAGATTTAAAGAAAGGTAAATCACAACACTTATAAACCCAAACTTTTAAAAAATAAAATAAAAATCAATGGACAGATTCACTAAACATTAACAGTTGCTCAACCATGTAAGGCTGGTGAACCATTGACTGACTATCTCTTGTATGAGACATTGCTCTACTTGTAGTGGCCCTGATTCAGGCTGGGATTCTTTCACTGAAGGCTGTAGGCACACAAAAGTTGGCACCTAGAGCAGCTCACTTTGTCTACAACCATTTTTCTAGAGATGTTGGGAAAAATAGTGTGGCTGGTAATTATAAAGGAAAAAACCCCTCTTTCACTTGGCTGCCTATAGGCACAGGTCCACTTTGCCTAATGGTAAATCCAGCCCTGACTTGTCTCATTTAAGTTTCATTCCAGAAAACTCTTATTTGCTATTGTGGGACACACTACACAATAATATTGTTTTTGTTCACCACATACATTATCTATGTAATCTAGAATGCTACTTACCTCATCAAATATTAAATATTTGATTTTTTTCACCCAATCCTGCCGATGAGGAGATAACAGAAGAATTTCCAAACATTGTGGAACTGTCACCAGCACCTGCATAAAAGCACATGTACAGAGTAATGATGCCATGCATATACTGTAAATAAAAATGACATCTGTTGTGATCTTACCCCTTCTCGTGGGCTCTCCTGACAGCAACACATGACCTAAAGTGGCAGCTCATAAATTTCATTGGTAGGTACAGGTAAAACAAACAACCATCCTACTGGTTTATGTTGGTAATACCTCCATTTCCATACAGTATGTGACATTGGTAAAAACAGTATAAGAACTGTTTTATTATTACATTTATTTTAATGTATTATTATTTTATTATTACTTATTAATTATTTAATACAGCCAGGTATGACTTTAAAGCTGAAGTTTAGTTAAACGTGTTTTGCTATGCAGCACCAGGGGCATAACTTACCTCTAATGAAGTGTGTCCCATGTCTGGCTGACTGCTGCATAGTGTAGAAATCTTCTCCCCAATGCCACCAGGTCCTCCCCACAGCACCGATCTTCTGGTGCTGCCGAGGGTAAAATCAGTGCATTCTGTTAATGGAGGAGGAGCAGATGAATGATAAGATCCACTTTCTCCAATCACAGAACACTATGCACTCGGGAAAAGAACAGTATGGGTTATATGAATGGAGGCTGGCAGAAGAGGAGGGTGAGCAGCACCCATCTTTCACACTTGCAGCTCCAGAAGATCAGCACTGTAGGGAAGACCTGGTGGCATTGGGGAGAAGATTAATATACTATGCAGCAGCTAGTCAGATATGGGACACACTTCTTTAGAGGCAAGTTATGCTCCTGGTGCTGCATAGAAAATAAAATAAAACTTAAAGTGTTACTAAACCCAGGACCCTGCACTCACTATATCTGGTCTCCCACAGTACACATAACATGGAAATGCAAATATAAACTGCTAAATACCTTTTCTCATTGGCAGTTAGAGCAGTCTTGTGACTTCTATTAGTGTCCAGCAGAGCACTGGTTACAGCTTGTAGGAAGAGTTTTATTTTTACTCTGGCTGTCCTATGAGACTGCAGGACCCCTAACCCTCTATCTGGACAGTGCTGATTGGCTCTGTGCTAATCACATGCACACTCCCAAGAAAGAAAGAAAAATTCTCTAGCAATACACACCGGACTGAGCCAAGCTCTGTACTATTAGAAAATGATTAGGAGACCATGGAAGAAGGGGATGATCAGAGAAGACAGGATCAAACATCCTTTTTACACAGTGCGCAGGGTTAAACCCTCAGGTTCCACAGTGGGTAAAGCAAGCATGCTTTACTGCGTATACAGACTGATTTTACTGTTGTGGGTTTATTAACACTTTAACTAAACTTTATTTTTTATTTGCAGCTAATAACCAATGAAGGAAAACAGACCTTGTTCTACCTATCTAGGAATACAATACGAAGGTAAAATGTAGGCCACAATTCACTATTTAGATATATTTTGCAATGTAATAAATAAAAAATATTTATTAAAAGCTATAAATTTGCAGTTTTCAAATATGCAAGCTTTCAAAAAAAAATTACATTAAAATTCACTTATTATTTAAAGGGTTTCAAAATTCTTATGCAATGCTAAACTATTTTTTTAGAACTGCCTCCTGTCTTTTAACCTAAGCTAATAGGCAAAGTTGTGTAATACTTACCTATCAGCTAGCCAAAGTTCCCTTCATCTGCTGGAACATAGAACCGTAGTAGTAGTAAGCATGGTAGCTTTCCAAGGGTTTGATGTGTATTCAGGCAAATCCATTCAAGGCATGGCATTCAGGTAGAACTAGCAAATGACAGCAATCACATGTCCTGAGGCTGTCACTAAGGGCAGACTTCTAGGAAGATCAGTGAGTCAATCACACTAGAAGGAAATTATGTTTTTTGGGGGGGTTTGCTGTACACATTCTGTGTACAGAACACCTCCAGGTAGCCATATTGCATTGCATGTTACAGAAATTTACAGAGCTGCAGATTGAAAAGGAAAGGTAATTTCCAATAACAATCAACAAAAATTTGACTTGAGTCGCAATTGTACATGTAGCGGGGTGTCACTTTAAGGAACTCTAAAAGACTGCCTTACCCAGTGTGCAGTGGGACACCCAGAGTGCATTGCCCGGCGCAAGGTCTGCTGGGGAAGGGCTATTTAAGGGGGAGCGGAGGGACACACGGGTCTCTTTGGACGCCGCCCACCAAGCAAGTGGAACCTACGCTGGGTCTGCCGCTGGACTGGGCATAATAGTTGGGCCCTGAGATCCAAAGAGCCCTCCGACCTTCACGGGAGAACCCAGGAGTCATCTTGTTCATCATCCTTCCAAGGACTATCGGGAGGATCAGAGACTGCGGGTGTCGGGAGACTGTGTGCTGAAGTCCCAACTGTGGAAGTCGGTTGTACGGACTGGTCCGGTCGGGTGAGAGAGCACTTGCTCAAAGATTATTGACTAATCTTAGGCCCAGTGTTCCTTGTTCAGGAATCGCCACTACCAGAGAATGTCACATCGCACGCCAGTGGGACAGTGTGCCGTGCAGCATTAGTTAAACATTCTTATTTGCCAAGCAGACAACTGTGGGGTTACTTGTGGATTACAAATAACCTACCAAGTGCACCACCATTGCTAGCGAAGATCCTTCCCAACGGAAGCACCGTATCCGCAATAGTCAGGTCTGACTGTAGACTGTTAGATACTGTTTGGGCGCCATCTTGCCCACGAGGGAACAATTTGCGAGCATAGTTAAAAGACATTTAGCGTGTGTGGTACTAGTTAGTTTAGCATTTGTTATATGCTGTGTGTTTAACCTTGCAGTGCTCTGCATACATAAGTGTATTACTGTATAACCACTTCCCTACTGTGCACGAAAACCCCCTTCCTGCCCAAGCCGTTTTTCAGCTTTCAGCGCTGTCACACTTTGAATGACAATTGCGCGGTCGTGCGACGTGGCTCCCAAACGAAATTTGCGTCCTTTTTTCCCCACAAATAGAGCTTTCTTTTGGTGGTATTTGATCACCTCTGCGGTTTTTATTTTTTGCGCTATAAACAAAAGAAGAGCGTCCAGTTTGGAAAAAAAACACTATTTTTTACTTTTTGCTATAATAAATACCCATTTTTTTTTTTTAATAAAATTTTCCTCAGTTTAGGCCGATACGTATTCTTCTACATATTTTTGGTAAAAAAAAAAATCGCAATAAGCGCGTATTGATTGGTTTGCGCGAAAGTTATAGCGTCTACAAAATAGGGGATAGATTTATAGCATTTTTTTTTTTTTATTAGTAATGGCGGCGATCTGCGATTTTTATTGTGACTGCGATATTGCGACGGACACATCGGACACTTTTGACACATTTTTGGGACCATTCACATTTATACAGCGATCCCTGCTATAAAAATGCATTGATTACTGTATAAATGTGATTGGCAGGGAAGGGGTTAACCACTAGGGGGCGGGAAGGGGTTAAATATGTTCCCTCAATGTGTTCTTACTGTGGGGGGAGGGGACTGACTGGGGGAGGTGACCGATGGTTGTCCCTATGTACAAGGGACACACCATCGGTCCCCTCTCCCTCACAGGACGTGGATCTCTGTGTTTACACACAGAGATCCACTTTCCTGCTCGTTTCCCGGGTAATCGCGGGTGCCCGGCGGCAATCGCGCATCGGGGCCTTGTGAACGCGGCGGGCGCACGCGCGCGCCTCCTAGCTCGTTTTAAAGGGAGGACGTCATATGACGTCCTCCCAGAACGAGAGTGTCCTCCGCCCGCCGTCAATTGACAGTGGGCGGGGGACAAGTGGTTAAACTGCATGCATCATATCCAGTAAAATAACTTGTGGTTAAGCCTATTGCTGTGTGGTTACATGTTTGTTGCGGCACTGTGATCCCCATAGCTAAGGGGGTTTCACAATCCCATCTTATTGCTATCTGTGCCAAGGGAGGTTAGAGCCAGTTACTGGGGGGTTGACAGCAGCGTGTTACAGGCCCGAAAATCTATACCAGCAGCCCTCTTAGCTGGGGGTATTGCTACATACAGTAAATGATATATCATAATTTTTTTATTTGCTATTTTTTTCCCACAAAAGTGGAGTTACCCTTTAAGTGTATGCATGACAAAACTTCCTTTCCTTTAGTTGTAGCTAGAGTGAGATAGCATTAAAAGTCCTTATCAGGTTAAGGCTTGCTGTATGTGTCCTCCTGTGTAGATTTCTCTTCACTTCCTTTTCTTTAGACACAACAGGAAATAAGAGAATATCTCCCTAAAATGAGAGAAATCCTGTCTATATGCTCGTACACACTATAAGAAAATCGGGCAAACATTTTCATCCGAGGAATGATAGTGTGTACAAAAGGGTAAACCGCTCCAGGTGGTAGGCTGAATGTATTGCCCTCCTCAAGATGGAAGCAAGGAGCAGGCTCAGCACAAGCAATATTGAAGAAATGGATTCTGGACAGCCGCACTCCGATAAAAGTCTTTATTGTAACGAATAGTCAAAGTTCCTGTGACAACAAAGGCAGGACAAACAGCTGACACGTTTCACAACATCATCGTTGCTTAGTCAATGTTAGTTAGTTAGTGTGTACCCAACTTTAGACAGGCTATTTCTGACCTTCTGAACAAAAATTTCCGAAGGGACAAACTTTAAAATTTTTCTCGTATGGGAATGTCTGTTTTCGTAAGATTTTTGAATGAAAGAAAATAGAAACGAAAGACTGTGCATGATTAGAAAAAAATAAACAGCAACAAAAAAAAGCTTTTGTCATATGAGAAATTTCGTAGATTTCCTTACTCGGTTACGATTTTCTTATAGTGTGTACCCCACTTTAGACAGTTGTCACATAAATAGGTGCCCCATTGGAAGATTTACCCTTACCTCTTGTTCTGATAACAACAAGTTTTGAATTTCCCCTCACTTTCTGTCTCGGTGACACCAGGACAGATAAATGGGTGAATCTCCTTAGCAGGAACACAGACAAAAATACAAACATGATAGAGGACACAGACACCAATACAAACATGATAGAGGCCCTAAACCTTCCCCATCCCATCCACAGTGAAGAAAAACAAGTTTTGCCTTGATTTAAAATTTTTAAATCTTTTCATTTATGTTAAAACAATTGTAAGCGGGAATGGATGATACACACCTGACAATTTAATGCATCATTGCGATAATCCCTTGTGAAAACTCCACATAATGCCATACCACTTGGTAGATCTTTGTTGAACATGCTTGATACAGTGGCTACAACCTGATTTACAAGAGCCTGTTATACAGAAAGGAACAATTATATAGGATAATGCAACCTCTGGTCTAAAGATACAAGACATAAACAAGAAGATCTATAACCATGTAAATGCACAAGAGTGAAATATGATTAACAGAATGTTAATGTATATACTGCACTGAATTCTAAACCTGGTCATAGACAGTTACATTATTCCACCATGTTGGGACATTGTATTCTGACAGCGGGATGCAGCACCATAAGGAAACACTGATCAGTGACTGCAGCTGCTTGTGTCTCCTCTCTGACTACGCCATGTTGCGGGCAGGGTCTACTTGTCCTGCATGTGGGATACCTTTTACACTGAGCGCGCTCATCATTTCCCGGGACCAGACAGAGATGGAAGTCATGTGAAAAATCTAATATTAAACCAGTTCACCGATTTCAAGATGATCCTTCACTGTGTGCAGTAAAAAATACAGAGTGTCTATGGAAAGCAACTTGTCCCAAGTCACTACAATCTATAACTTGTATGTTTCATTAGGAGGGATGCTCTGAGCCTGCACCGGGGCTGGACTGGGACAAAAATTTGGCCCTGGACTTCTTCCAGACCGGCCCACTTTAATTTTGCAGACATGCACAAAAACAGTATATAAACAATACGCAATTGCTCGCGGTGCACCCGCCCAGAATCGGCCCTGCAAAGCGGCCAGTGGGTCCTGCTGGGAGCTGGCCGCGGACCTGTGGGTCCTGCCGGCCACTGACATGTGGGTCCTGCCGGCCACTGACATGTGGGTCCTGCCGACCACTGACATGTGGGTCCTGCCGACCACTGACATGTGGGTCCTGCCGACCACTGACTTGTGGGTCTTGCTGACCACTGACCTGTGGGCCCTGCAGGGAGCTGGCCACAGGCCATGGCCAGCTCCCAGCATGACTCACAGTGTTAAGGCCTTTTTTGAGGTACTAGGTGGGCACTGGGGCAGGGTAAATGGGGGGTAGATAGATGGGATTTGGGGTCAGCTGGCCCTGGGGGTGTCAGGGTCTTTCAACTCGGCGATGTCTCCCCACCCCTGGGAGCTTGAGCGTGCGGACTACAACTCCCAGAATGCGACCATGCCTCCCAGTAAACTGACACTGACAGCTCCAGCACAGCTGGCTCTGGCCGCTCACACACAGCCTCCTGATCCATGTGCCTGGGGACAGGGCCAGTACAAGGATTTTTGTGTACTTAGGCAAAAGGTGCATTTTACCGCCCCCCACCCCAAGGCTACTGGATACGTCCCTGACTGCTACTGTCCTCCTATGCATACAGAAAGAGCCCCCCTTTACCATCAGAGACCCCACTTACAGAATGAGCCCCCCTTTACCATCAGATCCCCCACTTACAGAAAGAACCCCCTTTACCATCAAATCCACCACTTACAGAAAGAACCCCCCTTTACCATCAAATCCCCCACTCACAGAAATAGCCCCCCTTTAACATCAGATCCCCCACTCACAGAAAGAGCCCCCCTTTAACATCAGATCCCCCACTCACAGAAAGAGCCCCCCTTTAACATCTTATCCCCTACTCACAGAAATAGCCCCCCTTTAACATCAAATCCCCCACTCACAGAAAGAGCCCCCCTTTAACATCAGATCCCCCACTTACAGAAAGAGCCCCCCTTTAACATCAGATACCCCACTCACAGAAAGAGCCCCCCTTTAACATCATATCCCCTACTCACAGAAAGAGCCCCCCTTTAACATCAAATTCCCCACTCACAGAAATAGCCCCCCTTTAACATCAGATCCCCAACTCACAGAAAGAGTTCTCCAGCAGTGCTGGAACTATACATGGTGGAGAGATTGTGGAGGAAGAAAGTGTAGCTGCAGCAGCGGACGCACACAGATCACATTATACCGGTCAGATGAGAACCAGGAAATGGAGGTGGGCGTGACGGCTCCCTGTGCACTGTGTTCCACACATGTCCTCCAGGCTCCACCAGTTTTGGCTTCAGCTCAGAGGAGGGGGTGGAGCTAAGTACTAGGCGCGTGTGGAGGAGGAGGAAGTTAAAGCCTCCTCCGCTCTGAATTTGAGGCATCGCTCTCGTGACGTCACTGGTTGCTATACGCGAGGCGGCAGGCGGCTAGCAACCAGTTCGGGCAGTGAGCCAGCGAATGTGGAACTGCAAGGTATAGCGAGTTTCGGCTGGCCTGCCCGGCCAGAACAAGTGACAGTCAGTAAAGCGGCAATAGTGGCCTTTTTAGGGGGCACAGGGGGCACAGAAGGTGCCCGGGACCCAGGATCCTGTCACTGAAACCGGCCCACTGAGCCATTGGCCCACCGGGAAACTCCCGGTAGTCCCGATGGCCAGTACATGCCTGGCCTGCACCCACGCCACCAGTCTACTGTTATCTCACTCTCAGTAACAGAATGGGGTTCCACTGAGCACATAGCGCAAACCTCATGTGTGCTCTCATGCAACTCTTCCACTTCATGTACCTTGTGACCAGGCCATGGATCTTCGTAACATGAGTTCAGGTCTGGTTGCTATTATATATCAATCGCTGGGGAGGAAGCCAGAACATCGACCCCCCTCGCTACTGGAGGACCTGTCACTCTTACCAGGTACCTTGCTTAAAGTGGAACTTTTGTCAGAAAATCAAGCCCTGCTATATCACTTCAGGCTGGCCCCTTTTGCAGGTATATCTATGTAAAACATTTAAAATAAGTGTCTATACTGTTTAACCACTTGCCCTCTGGAAGATTTCCCCCCCTTCATGACCAGGCCATTTTTTGCAATACGGCACTGCTTTATTTTAACTGACAATTAGGCGGTCGTGCAACGATGTACCCAAATAAAATGTACCGTATATACTTGAGTATAAGCCGAGTTTTTCGGCACATTTTTTTGTGCTGAAAACGCCCCCCTCGGCTTATACTCGAGCCTGTGTCCATCTTCAAATTTGTGCACGTGATCCCAGCCAAACTTGGCACAAATGTAGCCCCACTCTTCCTCTACAAGTGTGCAACGTTTGTTGTCTGGAAGACTAACGGCCAGGAAGCACCGATTTTTCAAAGCCGGGCAACCCTTCCATAGTCTCCCATGTTAAACTGTAATTTCTCCGGCGATTTTGGGGACCCGGTCCCCAGCTGGCCCTAGGTCTCCTGGACCCCAAACTTGGCACACAAATAGCCCCACTCTTCATCTATAAGTGCGCAAAGATTGTTGTCCAGGGGACCTACGGCCGGGGAGCACCGATTTTTCAAAGCCAGGCACCCCTTCCATAGACTCCCATGTTAAACGTCAGTCTAGTCACACAGCACCGGAGATCAGGTAGGGAGATTGGGCACAGTGAGGCATGGACACAGTAAGACACAGTGAGGAATGCACATGGACACAGTGAGGCAAAGTGAGGCACAGTGAGGCATGCAGATGGACACCCTAGGCTTATACTCGAGTCAATAAGTTTTCCCAGGTTTTTGTGGTAAAATTAGGTGCCTCGGCTTATATTCGGGTCAGCTTATACTCGAGTATATACGGTATGTTATTTTTTCCCCACAAATAGCGCTTTCATTTGGTGGTATTTGATCACCTCTGTGGTTTTTATTTTTTGCACTATAAACAAAAAAAGACTGACAATTTAAAAAAAACTATTTTTTACTTTCTGCTATAAAACATATTCAATAAAAAAGTGGAGAAAATAAAACTTCATCAATTTAGGCCAATATGTATTCTGCTACTTATTTTTGGTAAAAAAATACCAATAAGTGTATATTGATTGGTTTGCGCAAAAGGTATAGCGTCTACAAACTATGAGATATATATATATATATATATATATATATATATATATTCCTATTAATGGCAGCGATTCGCAACTTACAGTGAGACTGCGATATTGCGGCAGACAGTTGGACACTGACACTTTATGAGGACCAGTGACACTAATACAGTGATCATACATAACCACAGTTCATTGCCCACAGGACTTTTACGAGTCACACCCCAAAAGGTATACAATATACAAAATAATTTATTATGCAAAAATAGAAATATTACATACTTTTAAAAACATATTGTCATATATAATGACCAACAATAAGAGTACATAGGTGAACATCATTGGGACAATTAAAGTTGAAAACCTTTCATCACAAATGAATGATCTGTGCAGATTTTTCTCTACTCGTTTCGTGAGATAAAACTCGCTTCCTCAGGAGAAGCACAGATGAATATCCAGAGATAGAAACAGAGTGGTAAAAAAGGGGGGGATGACATCCAGGCATACAATCCAGACTTACGGTTATAAGATATTGCAGGAGACCTCCACATATGTACAATAATCAGGTAGAAAAACCAAATGGAGTTAGTAGGTCTTCCAAATGTAACTTAATATAACAGGCCGGACGGGGACTCTGCCTGATTATTGTAGATATGTGGAGGTCTCCTGCAATTATCTTATTGTCTGGATTGTGTGGCTAAATGTCCCCCCTTTTTTCCCCTTTTTTACCACTCTGTTTCTATCTCCAGATATTCATCTGTGCCTTTCCTGAGGAAGCAAGTTTTATCTCGCGAAACGCGTAGAGAGAAATCAGCAAAGATCATTAATTTGTGATGAAAGGTTTTCAACTTAAATTGTCCCAATGATGTTCACCTATGTACTCTTATTGTTGGTCACTATATATGACAATATGTTTTTAAATGTATGTAATATTTATATTTTTGCATAATAAAATCTTTGGTATAGTCTATACTTTTTGGGGTGTGACTCGTAAAAGTCCAGTGGGCAATGAACTGTGGTTATGTACGTCTAATTTTGGACTAAGACACGCCTTCATCCCATGCATACCAGCTCCTTTTGTGCAATACAGTTATCAGTGCTAAAAAATATGCACTGTCACTGTACTAATGACACTGGCTGTCAAGGGTTTAACATCAGGGGCGATCAAAGGGTTAACTGTGTGCCTAACCTGTATTTCTGTGTACTATGGGGGGTGCTTTCACTAGAGGAAGACATGGATCCTTGTCCCTGCTTTGCAGGAACACAGGATCCATGCCTTCCCTACTAACAGAATGGCAAACTGCCTTGTTTACATAGGCAGACCGCCGTTCTCCCTCAGTACTGAATGATCGGCGGGTTCCGGCAGACTTCGAGTCCGCAGTACCCGCCGATCAGCTCCCACTGTGTATAATCCCAGTGGGAGCAGGCCACCAGTGGTGCGCATGCAAGCCCCAGACCTGAAAGAGCAGGATCACGTACTAGTACGTGATCCTGCGCGGCAGTGCCACTTTGCCACCGTATATGTAAGTTATATGATTAGCAAGTGGTGTAAATCCACTGGTACACTGTCTCACCCTGCTCTGCACATTTTCAACTGCTCTCTATTTTTAGGTACTGACAAATTTATAGAGGCTGAACTGCTGACTGCTTTAACCACTTGAAAATCAGGCATTTTCTGGCACCCTTTATTATATTTGAAAAGCAGTTTTTTTTTTACTAGAGAATTAGTTAAAACCCCCAAACATTATATATTTTTTAAAGTAAAGGCCCTAGAGAATAAATCGTTGGGTTTTGGAATTTTGTATGTCACACTGTATTTGCGCACTTTTTTAAATTTTACTGCAAAAAAACACAATACATAACCCAATTTTTTTGAGAGCTGGTAAATGATAGTCACCAGCTCTCTGCTAAAGGAGCTGTGAGAACCGAGCAATCGGTGATGTTTGATCGCTCGGTTCTCAATCTTACAGTCAGCAGGGGACAGATGCAGCATCACACCGATGCTGCATCTACCTAGGTAAGTATGATTCTTTAAAAAGTAATATTCCCATATTTCTCTTTTAAGTTGTTTTATTTGTTTTATTTGAACACGGCCGTTAGTGAATAAAACGCGTAGGGAAGAGCTACGTTCTGACGTCACCGCGCCTACGTTATCCTGGAAAAATACGGGCTGTATTCTCGAGAGGCGGCCGGCTCGATTCATGCTGTTTTTAATCATCTCTGTCGTAAGTGTCCATCTGCTTTTTTTTATCTAAATAAATGTGTAAGGATTTACACTATCTAGCCTTCCATCTCTTTTTTGGTCATATTGGGATCGTACCTCCATCCACGTGAGTGACAACACCCCGGTAGAGACGTACACCTTTCCTGCTGTATGCTGACAAGACCCCAGGCTGGGTTATAAGCCACAGGCGCTTCCCGATCCCCCATCACAAGGGATCATATAGTTGCGGTAAGTGGCAGTGTGTTTCCAGGTGGAGGCTTCCCTTCCTATCATCACTACATCCATTGGTGTTTATACATTTTGGGACTGTAGTCACAGTGTAAGATTGCTCTACACTCCTCTATGGACTTTAATTATTTTATTTTTGTGTTGCTTAAGTACCTCATTGTGCTCTATGTGACCAGCTCCTTTTTTTCATTATTTGGTTGACATTACTTGTGTTACTTCATTTGAGGTACTGTTGCTTGAGTACCTCATTGTGCTCAATGCGATCAGCTTCTTTCTTTCATTATTTGGTTGCCATATTTTGTGTTACTCCATTTTGAGCCGCCGTGCTCAGTATCATTTATATATGTGTCAGTATTTTTTCCTTTGTTATCACTGATGATTGGTTTATCACTTATCATCACAGATATTTGCCTTTAAACCTTTGGTTTAGTTATTTATTAGTGCCATTCAGTCATCACATTTTTTTTCACTTGTAAGAGAATATTACCTTACCTTAGTAGGAGAAACATAAACCACAACTGATTCATTGCTTTGTCTTAGCACTTTCTCCATGCAGTAGTAAGAAGCATAGGTTTTCCCTGAAGAGGTGGGAGCCACTATCACTGCAGATTCATTATTGTCCACCACATCAAGGAGTTCCCTCTAGCAAAAGACATAATTAGTCATATTGAAGGTCATCGTAATAAAGTAAAATATGATACACGTTAAATTAAATTGTAGAATTTAATTGCTCAGTCAGTTCAGTTGTAGTCTTTATTGTGAATATGGTGTTACTGACAGACTCCATGGCAGCCTACATGTGGGTTAATCCCACCCAGTGGCGGCTGGTGCTCAAAATTTTTGGGGGGGGCGCAAACAAACTGAAAAAAAAAACATCAATTGCCGCCACTGTGCCCATTAAACGCAGCCACTGTGCCCAAACGCCACCAGTTTGTCCCCTCAAATGCAGCCAGTTTGTCCCCAAATGCAGCCAGTTTGTCCCCAAATGCAGCCAGTTTGTTTCCATATACAGCCAGTTTGTCCCCATATACAGCCAGTGTGTCCCCATATACAGCCAGTTTGTCCCCAATATACAGCCAGTTTGTCCCCATATGCAGCCAGTTTGTCCCCATAATACAGCCAGTTTGTCCCCATAATACAGCCAGTTTGTCCCCATAATACAGCCAGTTTGTCCCCATAATACAGCCAGTTTGTCCCCATATGAAGCCAGTTTGTCCCTATAATACAGCCAGTTTGTCCCCATAATACAGCCAGTTTGTCCCCATAATACAGCCAGTTTGTCCCCATAATACAGCCAGTTTGTCCCCATATGCAGCCAGTTTGTCCCCAATATACAGCCAGTGTGTCCCCATAATACAGCCAGTTTGTCCCCATAATACAGCCAGTGTGTCCCCATATACAGCCAGTTTGTCCCCATAATACAGCCAGTTTGTCCCCATAATACAGCCAGTTTGTCCCCATAATACAGCCAGTGTGTCCCCAAATGCAGCCAGTTTGTCCCCATATACAGCCAGTTTCCCCCCCCCCCAGCCCTGCACTTACCTTCCTCGGTTCCGCACCGTCCTCAATGTCTTCTAACACCCTCGATGTTGCTTCAGCCAATCAGGTTACCGGTAACCAGATCCGGTGAACCTGATTGGCTGAAACGCCTGTCAGTCTTCTCCAAAGAACACATCCCCTGTGCGTCCCTTGAAGGAGTTTTTGGAAGCCGATTACAGCGTTAGAGCTGTATTCGGAAAGCCTATCAGAGCCGCTGGCTCTGATAGACACTTCCAGATCACACCCACCGCCGGCCACTGCTCTAATTCATATGGCCGGCGCTCACCAGGAGGCCGGCCATCTGAATAGTGGGCAGCGCGGCAGCGGCGACAATACACAGATTCATGCAATGCATGAATCTATGTATTGTCTTTCAGTGGCGGTGCAGGAGCGAGAGGGGGCGGCGCTCCGGCGCCCTCTATGGACGCACCGCCACTGATCCCACCCCTTCATACCTCATAGGACCCTTCTCCCATAAATCTTTGTTCCGGCCGTGTTCCTTTTTTGTCCCCCTCTTAGGACCAAGGTGAAGTCTTACCTTTTATAAAGTTTTTCCACGATCCAGGCCTGGCGGTGTGCATGGCGATACTGTGGTTTCAAAGCGATGATCCTCTCTGAAGTCCAGCAATCCTAGCCATTAGCAGGTGGACATAGGCGATAATATGCGATGCCACGAAGAGCTTACTAACCTGGCCATTGGCAGGCAAGCGGCAATATGGCCAAACATCCCAGCTATTAGCGGAAGGCCTTGTAAATGCCCTGGTCGTGCGCTGGTGGGTAGAGCAGCAGCTCCCAGTCCCAGGTCTGGTCGGGATCGTGCCATGGTGGTGGTAATGTATAAGATAATCATTAAAATGGCAGCCGTATCTCTGTGTCTGTGTGTCCCCCTTTCCTCTTAGGCTCCGGTGACTAGGGCCATGGTGGCTGGAATGCATCTGCGCTCCAACCCGCCGCTTCAGGGAGTCGTCTGGACCCGTCTGCGCATCTACAAGCCCCGAGTTGAACCGAGGCTTGGTTCGTGCTTGCGCGGTTCCAGCAAGATGGCGGCAACGTTCCCGGCGCAGGCGCGCTGCGGGGTGCAGTGGCGTCATCAGCAGTGGCTATTTTAAAAAGCTGACAGACTTTCATTCCTTGGGTTATACTGAAGGCTTGATGGTGGTTTTCCCCAGGAACTTTTGGCTTGCTGCTGGGTAAGTGCCCTTGCTGCAGGCTTAATGGATGATGATTGTGGCTGATGGCTGATGGCCGTTACAATGGTCTCATCCATTCTGATGATGTCTTTGCAGTTTTTTGTTCTATCTTGTTCTGCTATGGATGTGTCACCACCCCCCTGTGGCCAACCCTTACGCTGCAGGTAGGATTGATTTCTCTTCTTCCTGTGTTGTTTGGGTTCACTCAATTAGGAGCTCTTAACCTTTTCTTTCCTTTCAGCCCTTCTAGGTCTGAACACCAAAACACGGCACGCGAAGATAAAGACCGTCCTAGGTCTTAACGTCGTCACTCCTCTTCAAGCTCCAGACACCATAGATCATCCTCCTGGTCTAGGCACCACAGAGAGGAGCCCAAAACCACATCTGGGCGATACTCTCACCACCACTCCAGCCGCTCTGAAAGGAAACCCTGCTGGGGATGTGGCGCCCAGGTTCTAGAAGGCAAATCGCTCTGCGAGCCATGCTTTTCTAGAGCTGTGAGAGAAAGAGAGGGTGGAGACCAACAAGTGGAAGCACTGGACAGAAAGGTGGTCTGTGAGTCTTTAAGTAAAGTGGATTCTGACCGTACCCACAACCCTGCTGGCGACACAGTATCAGTCCCTACTGGGGATGATCTTAAGGCTCCAGGCCCATTGCAGCCATTCCTCAATTGAAGCCTCAGACAGTGAGGTGGAGGTAGGTGACCCCGGCGTGGGTTTTGAATTTGTCTTAGTACCACAGCTAGTTAAAGCAGTCAAATAAGCTTTGAAATGGGAAGAGCCAGTAGAGGCACCCTCCAAACAGAGAAATAATTTAAAACACCTCAAAAAAGAACGCCCTAATTTCCCCTTCTTGGGTGAACTTGGCTAAATAATTACTGATGAATGGGGTGGCGTCGAAAGGAAGAATTCCTTGCTAACAAAAGTTTCAAAGATGTATCTATTTAGAAGTGAGGATGTGAAACACCTGGAGTCGGCTCCTCTCATTGATGCAGCCCTAATGAGATTGATGAGGCACGTCACACTCCCACTGGAGGATACTGTATCCTTTAGGGGTGGCCTGGAGAGGAAAATCGATACCGACTTCAAGCGGATCTACATTACAGCAGGTATGGCTTGCAAACCAGCCCTGGCTCTCGAAACCCTATACAAAGCGTTGGAGGCCTAGATGGACGACGTAGATGCATCCCTGAGGAGTATCTCGGAAGAAATGGGCAGGAGTTCAGCTACACATGAACTAAGGTTGGCGGCAGCTTTTATGGGGGAGGCTTCCCTCGACATAATTCACCTGGTGGCTCAGATCATGCTGTCATACATCACGGCTAAGCGTGCCTTGTGGGTGCAGGATTCCCTTTGAGGGTTCCTCTCTCTTTGGGAACAAATTGGACAGTGCCATCACCCGTGCCAAGGGGGACAATTTAGGATTCCTTCCCCAGGACTGTCACCTGCTAAGCCAGAAAAGAACACAGCCCAGGCAAAGATCGGATCATGTGAGGGACGCTCGCCGCTATAGACCTGCCCGTGAGTTCAGGAAGACTTGGAAGAAAAAACAGCCTTCAGGCCAGGTTTTCAAAAGGAGCACCTTTCCGGTGGAGGAGAAGCCTCTAAGATTTTTTTATATTGGGCCTGCCCAGACAGAGCAAGTCAGGGCTCGCTTACTTTTCTTTCAGCACGTCTGGGCAGCCTCAATCAAAGATTAGTGGGCCGTCAAAACGGTCTGCTCAGGCCATGCCTGGACATTCAGCAGCCCACCCACTCTCTGATTCGTACCCACATCCTTGCCTCACTCGGAAGAGAAAAAGCAAATCCTCCTGTCCTATGCAGACTCTCTAGTGGCTCAGGGCGCTGCAACACCAGTTCCAACCGACGAAAGGTTTCAAGGGGTCTACTCGCCCCTCTTCATGGTTCTGATAAAGAACGGCTACTGGAGACCAGTTATAGATATGACCCACTTGAATTCTTTCATCAAGAAAGAGAAATTCAAAATGGAGACACTACTCACAATTCGTCAGGTAATCCAGCCAGGCAATTGGCTCGTGTCCATAGATCTGAAGGATGCCTACCTGTCTCCCCTTTGGGCTTACGACATCGCCTTGTGTGTTTTCAAAACTCGCGTTGGCTGTCGTGACACTAATCAGGGCCAGAGGTATCCGTCTGTATCATTATCTGGATGACCTGCTGTTGCTATCTCGGGACAGGGAGGAGTTGCTAGTCCACAGATCCCAGGTCATCTCCCCTCTACTCGAGTTCGGCTGGCTACTGAACTTGGAAAAGAGCCACCTATAACCTACGCAGTCCCTGATATTTCTCGGGGCTCAATTCGATATGCCCAGAAGCACCATCTCCTTGCCCCTGGAAAAACTTCCAGTGATTCGAGACAGAGTTCAGCTTGCAATGTCCTCCTCTTATCTCCGGGCCTCACAGTGCCTGAAAATCATTGGCACCATGGTAGCAACAACACCCAAGGTAAAGTGGGCACAGAGGAAAATGCGGCCCTCCTAGAAGTGCTTCCTCCAGCAGTGGAACCCAGGGCTCTGGGATCATTCCATCCAAATAACCTCCTCCATGCGGGAGAGCCTTCCTTGGTGGTTGCAGCGGAGGAACCTCCTCAACTGTCACTCCATTGTGCCCGTTTCTGGGATCACCATAACAACAGATGCCAGCAACAGGGGCTGGGGCGCTCTCTGCCTGACAGAGGTAGCCCAAGTCAAATGGAACTTTCCTTCACACAGGATAGTTTAAAACGTTCTGGAACTCTGGGCAGCGTTTTTTCACCCTACAGGCCTTTCACCACTTGAAGGCGGGAGCCTCAGTCCTCCTAAGACTGGACAACACAACAGCAGTCTCATACATCAAGAGACAGGGAGGTACTTGCAATCTCTCCCTTTTGAAGGAACTAGAGCCTATCATGACCTGGGCCCAGATGAACCTGGCCAACCAACCGCTGTCTATCTCCCCAGAGACTAGAACGTTCAGGCAGACTTTCTGTCAAGAGTATTGTGACGGATCTTGGATACCCCGGCTGGGCACCTCCGCCAGACCTGTATCTCCTGCCCTCCAAACGCACCCGCAGCCTGCAGACTTGCCATAACCATCTATAAATGCTCTCACATTTTGAATGACAATTACTCTGAAATTTTTGTCCTTTTTTCACACAAATAGAGCTTTCTTTTGGTGGTATTTAATCACTGTTGGGTTTTTTATTTTTTGCGGTATAAAAGAAAAAAGACTGAAATTTCTGTTATAAAATTTAGCAAATTAGTAAGTTTTCTTCATAAATTTTGGCCAAAATGTATACTGCTACATATCTTTGGTAAAAATAAGTACAAATTGGTGTATATTATTTGGTCTTTGTGAAAGTTATAGAGTCCATAAGCTATGGTGCCAATATCTGAAAATTGATCACACCTGAAGTACTGACGGCCTATCTCATTTCTTGAGACCCCAACATGCCAGAAAAGTACAAATACCCCCCAAATGACCCCTTTTTGGAAAGAAGACATTCCAAGGTATTTAGAAAGAGGCATGGTGAGTTTTTTGAAGTTGTCATTTTTTTCCCACAATTCTTTGCAAAATCAAGATTTTTTTTTCTTTTTTTTTTTTTTTTTTTACAAAATTGTCATATTAGCAGGTTATTTCTCACACACAGCATATGCATACCACAAATTACACCCTAAAACACATTCTGCTTTTACTCCCGAGTATGGCGATACCACATGTGTGAGACTTTTACACAGCGTGGCCACATACAGAGGCCCAACATGCAGGGAGCACCTTCAGGCGTTCTGGAGCACCCAGGCCAATTCTGCCATTTCCCTCCTACATGTAAAAATCATCATTTATTTGCTAGAAAATTACATAGAACCCCAAAACATTATATATGTTTTTTAGCAAAGACCCTAGAGAATACAATGGCGGTCGTTGCAACTTTTTATCTCGCACGGTATTTGCGCAGCAATTTTTCAAACGTGTTTTTTTGGGAAAAAAAAAACAGTTTTGTGCTTTAAAAAAAACAAAATAGTAAAGTTGGCCCAATGTTTTTGCATAATGTGAAAGAAAAAGTTACGACGAGTAAATAGATACCTAACATTTCACCCTTCAAAATTGCACACACTTGTGGAATGGCGCCAAACTTTGCTACTTAAAAATCCCCATAGGCGACGCTTTAAAATATTTTACTGGTTACATGTTTTGAGTTACAGAGAAGACGTATGCGTTCGCTTCTGTATGCGAGCACACGGGGACAGGGGCGCTTTAAAAAATAAAATTAAATTTATTGTTCATTTTACTTTATTTATTTTAGTTTGACACTTTTTCCCCAAAAATAAAATTTCTGATCACTTTTATTCCTATTACAAGGAATGTAAACACCCCTGGTATTAGGAATATGGCATGACAGGTCCTCTTTACTGTGAGATATGGGGTCAATTAGA
Source organism: Rana muscosa (assembly GCA_029206835.1). NCBI lineage: Eukaryota > Metazoa > Chordata > Amphibia > Anura > Ranidae > Rana > Rana muscosa. The sequence goes on along the minus strand of CM055116.1, from coordinate 274,812,812 downwards.
CCCCACATCTCACCTCTAGGCTGGGAAGCCTGAAATAAAATAAAAACGATCCTGACTTCGATCGTAGTGGTGAGTTGGTAGAAGCACCGGAGGGCGGCGGGAGGGGGGGACATCCCCTCTCGCCTCCCGTAAGAACGATCAATCGGCGGAACAGCCACTATGATCATTCTTATGGAGTAGGGAATTGCTGGCTGAAAAATCTGATATCTGAATGATGCCTGTAGCTGCAGGCATCATTCAGATATCCCCGCACGAGGACGTCATATGACGGCCGGCGGGCGGGAAGAGGTTAAAACGCATTTTTTTTTAACACAAAGTTGTCCATTTATACATTATTTCTAATGCCGCATACACACGACCGTTTTTCATGACGTTAAAAATGCAATTTTTTAAATTGCTAATTAAAAACGATCGTGTGTAGGCTCCAGAGCATTTTTAACGACGTGAAAAATGGGCTAAAAAAAATTAGAACCTGCTCTATTTTTCCACGTTGTTTTTCACGTCGTTCTTTTTAACGTCGTGAAAAACGGTAGTGTGTATGCTTTTACGAGGGGAAAAAAAACGCGCATGCTCAGAATTAAGTATGAGACGGGAGCGCTCGTTCTGGTAAAACTAGCGTTCGTAATGGAGATAGCACATTCGTCACGCTGTAACGGACTGAAGAGCACGAGGCTGAAAAGCGCGAATCGTCTCTCACCAAACTTTACTAACACAAGGATCAGCAAAAGCAGCCCAAAGGGTGGCGCCATCCGAATGGAACTTCCCCTTTATAGTGCCGTTGTACATTTTGTACGTCACCGCGCTTTGCTCTAGCATTTTTTTTTCATTATCCTGTGTAGGCAAGGCAGGCTTGAGAGGACAATGACAATGACATTAAAAACGGCCTTGTGTACGCGGCATTACACATAGCATGTACATACCAAAAATGACACCCCAAAATAGATTCTCCTACTCCTCCTGAGTATGGCGATACCACATGTGTGAGACTTCCACAGCCTGGCCACATACAGAAGCCGAGTACAGCCGAGTATGGCTGAGCATGGCCGAGCATGGCTGGGTATTGCAGAGTATGGCTGGGTATTGCAGAGTATGGCTGGGTATTGCAGAGTATGGCTGGGTATTGCAGATTATGGCTGGGTATCACAGAGTATGGCTGGGTATCACAGAGTATGGCCGGGTATCACAGAGTATGGCCGGGTATCACAGAGTATGGCTGGGTATGGCTGGGTATTGCAGGGTATGGCTGGGTATTGCAGAGTATGGCAGTGTATGGCTGGGTATTGCAGGGTATGGCTGGGTATTGCAGGGTATGGCTGGGTATTGGTATTGCAGAGTATGGCAGGGTATTGCAGAGTATGGCAGGGTATTGCAGAGTATGGCAGGGTACTGCAGAGTATGGCAGGGTACTGCAGAGTATGGCAGGTTATTGCAGAGTATAGCAGGGTATGGCTGGGTATGGCAGGGTATGGCAGAGTATGGCAGGGTATGGCAGAGTATGGCAGAGTATGGCAGGGATGGCTGAGCACTGGGTATGCAGGGATGGCTTGCATGGATGGATGGATGGCTGGATCTGTGACTGCAATTGTCACAGAGCAGCGCTGTGGGCACTACAGATCCAGCCCACAGCGCTGCTGCCATCCGCTCTCCCCCCTCTCCTCTCACACTGTACCGATTGGTACAGAGAGGGGAGAGAGGAACCGGCGTCATGACATGACGCCGGTTTGTTTACAAGTGATCGCTCCGTCATTTGACAGAGCGATCACGTTGTAAACGGCCGCTATCAGTGGCCATTTACTGTGATCCGTGATGCATCGAGTCCTCTGGACCCGACGGACACTCCGTGTGCGCGCCCGAGGGGGCGCACGGTAGCGCGATTCTGGGAGGACGTCAATGTACGACCACCCAGAATTAACGAACCGCCCTGTAGCCGTTATTCGGCTATGGGCCGGTTTTTAAGTGGTTAAACAACAGTTAGGGACAATTCCCTTAGCCTTGCCATAGAGGGGGTAGGGGGACAAGGAAGAACCAATGGAAACTCAACACTTGTACATTGAAACAGAAACTACAGTTGAAACACAAAGGGATTATGATAAGCAGGCAGACCCTCCTTACACATCCACTGCTGGGAGATGTCTCCAGACCTTTGTCTACGTGCCATGACCCAACATAATTAAACACAGCAACAAGAGGGGGGGGTGGGGGAGAAGGGATGTAGCATTACATTACATCTCAATGCCATTTTGTCCCCAAGTCTTCCCCTTCCTGTCCTTGCTCTAGTATAGGTTCCTGTTCGTGCTTGTTTGGTGTTATTTGTTTCTGGTTGCTGTCTTTGCTTGTTCCTGACTCAGATTCTTGGACTACCCCTTGGATTTATGCTGATCTTGTTGCCGCCCCTGCCTGTTTCCAACGCTGCCTTTGGGTTGACCCCTGTGTACTTCTGCCTTGGTCCGCTGACTTGGATTGTCCTTTCTTCCACCGTGTTCCTGTCTTCAGCCTCTACTAACCGTAAGTTATTTGCTGTTGGTTCCTTGTTAGGCTGTTTGCACCATCTATTGCGGTCCCTTATTACTGGCTGCAGGATATCAACCATCCCTCCACCGGATACTGGGATAACAAGACTACCGGTCAGGAAACCGGAGTGACGGTTGGAATCTCCTGGCAGACCTGACAGTCTTCCACTCATCTCACAGTTGTTCCCTCAGGAACACCTCTCGCGCATGGTACTGCGTCCAGTACATCTCTGTGGAGGAGGGAAGGATCTTCCCCTGATGGTGCCACTTGTAGCTTAGCGTCTCTTGCCAGGGTTGCCGGCGGATCACATCCCCCCAGCCGAGCATGGTGTCCTCCATCGATGGTCCCCGATGTTGCTTCCACATGCCTTACAGCCTCCTCCCAAACTCCGCTCTTATGCTGGCCGTTCCTTGGCGGCTGCCCATATATTGAATCCTTGTGGTGGTTTGGATGTCCCGGACTGCAGGAGACATCCCACTGCTGCCACCACTGTGACGGATCTCAGATACCCCGGCTGGGCACCTCCACCAGACCTGTGTCTCCTGTCCTCGAAACGCACCCGCAGCCTGCAGACTCGCCATAGCCAGCCCTTAACCCCTCAATCACCAGACAAGCCACACAGGTGTTGAGGGTTAAACATGCAGAGCATAAACTCTTTATTAAGTACCAAACATACACTTTTAAACACAGTTAGGGACACTCCCCTTAGCCTTGTCATAGAGGGGGTAGGGGGACAAGAAAGAACCAATGGAAACTCAACAATTGTACATTGAGACAGAAACTACAGTTGAAACACATAAAGGGATTATGATAAGCAGGCAGCCCCTCCTTACACATCCCCTGCTGGGAGATTTCTTCAGACCTTTGTCTATGTGCCATGACCCAACATAATTAAACTAAGCAACAAGAGGAGGGGGGATGGGGGAGAAGGGATGTAGCATTACATTACATTACAATACCTCAATGCTATTTTGTCCCCAAGTCTCTCAGTCTCTTCTGGGCCATAGTCTGTGGGTAGGAGGCCAGCCCACACTCCCTTCCAAAACACACAGAGACAGTGGGTTCTGTCACAAGTATCTCTAGACAACAACGAGTGGACACTTCACCCCGAAGTCTTCATGTGGGTCCTGTCCCTGGGAGTCATCCCGGAAGTAGACTTGTTTGCCTCCCCGTGCAACTTCAAACTAGAGAGATACTACATGAGGTCTCGTTGTCCCCAGGCTTTCGAGGTAGATGCTCTGACAGACCAGTGGAGATTCCACAGGGCCTATGCCTTTCCCCCGATTCCTGTCATTCTCTGGTTTCTGTCGAGACTCAGGATGGAAGAAGCAACAATAGTGGCAATAGTCCTGTATTGCCCAAACAGGCCATGGTTCCCCTGCTGATGCAACTCAGCTTCCGGGACCCAGTTCCTCTGCCCTACAGACCGGATCTCCTATTGCAAGGGACAACTCTACATCCATGCCCAGCCCATCTGCACCTGATGGTTTGGTTTTTGAAAGGGGGAGGCTGGAGGCCCTAGGTTGTCCAAGTAGGGCGTTCTCCACAGTGTTGAATGCCAGAAGAGCAGGTACCAACAGGGTCTACCAGAGGATTTGGAAAAAATTTGCAGACTACACTTCCACCACTGCAGAGTCTTGCAATAACCCAAAGATACAGAATATCCTGGGCTTCCTACAATCGGGCCTGGATTTATCCTTGTGAGTCAGCTCTTTGCGGATTCAAGTCTCCGCAATTTCTGCCATCATAGGTGTGTCCTGGGCTAAACACTCTCTTACTCTGCAGTTTTTCAGAGGAGCAATAAGGCTCAGACCTCAGAGAAAACCAAGGTTTTCTAATTGGGATCTTCCACTAGTCCTGGATTTTTTTCTCAGGAAGAGAGATGGAACATTCAGATCAGATCTCTATCAAGGAGCTTTCCCTAAAAGTTGCCTTCCTGGTGGCCATAACATCGGCTAAGAGGGTCTCCTAAATCAGCTCTCTGGGATGCAAGGATTTATTTCTAACCTTTTTCCCTGATCAGGTAGTTTTGATTCCTATGCTAGGTTCAAACCCCAAAGTATCATCTGTTTTTCACGAAATTCAGAAGATTTCTCTTCCAACGTTCAGACCAACCGGAAATTCCAGTGTTTATCACCTAGATTTTGGTAAAGCTCTGAGACAGTATCCAGAAGCTACAGCTTCGTTCCGTCAGTCTGACCATCTGTACGTTTTTTTCCATGGAAAGAATAAGGGATTGCGTGCCTCTTCCAGATCTATCGCAGCATGGATTGTTCAGGCCATTCAGTGGGTCTACAAAGCTAAGGGCTTGACACCTCCAGAAGCGGTGACCGCTCACTCGACCAGAAGCGTATCTACATCATGGGCGGCTTCACGACACGTTGCTTCAAAAGTGATTTGCAAAGCAGCCTTGTGGTCATCAATTAACATATTTATGGCGCACTACTGCGTAGAACCAGCCTCTTTGTCTTCTGTTAATTTTGGTTTACATATCCTGTCTGTTGACAGTGCCAATTAAACCTTTTTCTTTTGTCCAGCACTTTGCCCACCCGGATGTGTATGACTAGTTATTTCCCACACGTAGGCTGCCGAGGAGTCTGTCAGGAAAACTGAAAATTTCCTGTCAAATACTTACCGTAATTTTCCTTTCCTGATGGACTCCATGGCAGCAGGAGTTCCCCCTCAGTGGCTGGAGTAGGCTAAATTATGTAACACGGCCTCTGGCCCAGGACAAAGATTTATGGGAGAAGGGTCCTATGAGCTATGAGGGGGGGGGGGGAATTAACCCACACGTAGGCTGCCATGGAGTCCATCAGGAAAGGAAAATTACGGTAAGTATTTGACAGGAAATTTTCCGTTTTCTATCAAGAATGCAATATCTTGTAAATCATTTAGGGGCAATTATTCAATTTATCTACTAATGCACCTTTGTAAAATATCAGTTTGCTGCATTTTTTTATTTTTTATTTATTATCTTTTTTATTAATTTTCCAACAACATATAACATATAACACATATTACAATACATAAAACACATATACAGTCTCAACATTTCCCATTACAGGAAAAAATAAAAAATAAAAGAAGAGGGAGAGATGGGGAAAAGGAGAGGGAAGAAAAAAAAAAAAAAGGGAAGATTGCTGCATTTCTGAATCCTTCATGAAATACGGGTGTCCTAATGCCCAAACTGCCAGTGGAGAATAAATACCCGGATTTGACCTGGTATCAGCCTCATGTAATCCCCAGTACAACAGTACTGGAAAATGTAAGGAAAGCTCTAAGAGCCAAAACAGGCAGTGCAGACGTTACACAGCAAAGAAGCAAACACCCTGCTGTTAGCAATTGAGTGTGCAGTTGAAAGGGCTCATAAGTCTGCTGCTGCTTTTTAACTGTCCATTCTGGGAGTGTCAAGGTGACTAGGTTATATCGCCTACATGCAGTCAGGTCACCAACCTGGCTGTGCTGTGTAGTAGGACTGTGTAAATCTCAAGATTGGTAAGCAGAAATACAAATTCTTTGGCAGGTAAAACGGCTCCCATTGAAGCATTTCAGTTGGTATTTGTGGCTATATAAAGAAAACATGAAAGCTGACATCACTGACTACTTATTCTAGTGGCCTGGCGGTCATGCTGACTCTTGCTTATTTACATAACTGACCAAAATGAGAGGTAATGGACCGCTCTGGGCAATACTATTGCACAAAGCAGATAGGTATAAACCTCTTTTTTATTTTAGGGGAAAAAATTTGGCTTTACAACCACTTTAACTTTTGCAAGTTTTAGAACGTGTTCTATTCTACCATTACTGGTTGGGGTTCAAGTGTTACTGCACTACTTCTGATGTTGGTCATGGCAGCCTTTCAGCTGCTGCCTGTTTGTGTTTTGATAATGTAGGTGCTGTTTTTGTGTAGTTGTGTATATTGCTTTTAACCTTGCACTGCATTTGTTACCTGCCATGTATCTGGTATGAAATTCTGCACTCTCGGGTCTGGGTCTGACCTCTCATCTCTCTGCAAGTATGGTCCCATGTATTTCATCTGAAAACGAGCCGAACCAACTCCAACTCCAAATCCAACTCCAACTGTAACTCCGTAATGGTGTTTTTTACCTTCTTTGATAGGCACCTGTAAAGTTTACATGTTTTGTGTTATTTAATACAGTTTTGTCACAGCATAACACATATTGGGTTAATGTCTGCTAATCAAAGTGGCTCACTTTATCAATATTTAGATGATAAAAGCAAATCTTAAAATGTGTTATTAGCCTAATATACAATGCACTATTATAACCACACAGCAAAACAAATCCTCTTACGGGCCTCCTGCACACTGATGCCTACAAACGCAACATATTTAGAAATACAGGCATTTTCTACTGATCTAAATGCAGCTCAATGTTAATTGGCCTGTGTACACAGTCACGTAACTTGTGCTGCGTATAGATGAGACATAAAATTACCAAAGTCTGCAATGCTGGACAGTATTTTATGTGTATCCGCCACAGGGGTGGATCCAAGGGGGGCAACGGGGCAATTGCCCCCCCCCAAAAAATATCACTGACTGCAGTCCCGACCGAGTCTCTCTCTCTAACATCAGTATAATCAACAGCCGATCAGCGGCGCTGAGAGAGAGACTCTGGTCATTACGCCGTGCTGGAGGGAGGATGTGGGTGGAGCTGCGCTGCTGGCTAGTGTTCCCTGCACTGGTTGCTAATGCCTGTGTTGCATGGCGTGTAGCAACCAGTGACGTCAGTCATGACGGAGGCTGTAGCCGCTGCTGAGGAGGAGGAGAGACCCAGCATTTAGAGCAGAGCCTTCTTCGTTCTCCGCCCAGAGTGAGAGTGTTGACTCACCTCCTCCCTCCATCTTCTCCACAGCAAAGCACGGCACTGTCATCTGATGCTGCAGACAGTGCAATTAACGGATCCTGATCATCTCCATTGCTCCTGCATGGGAGCCCCTCCCCCCCACCAGAGCACCAAAATATTTTATAAAAGTGAGTAAAAGAATTAATGAATGTGTAAAATCGCTAAATATTGTGTTCCATACTGCCATTATTTATGAAAAACAAATGCTGCCTTTTTAGTTTTGTTCAATCTAAACCCCTTCAGCTCCGGAAAGTTCCCCCCCCCCCCCCATGAACAGGCCATTTTTTGCGATACTGCGATGCGTTACTGTAACTGACTAACAATTGCGTGGTCATGCAATGCTGTACCCAAGTAAAATTTAAAAATTTATGGCCTTTTTTTTCCACTAATAGCACTTTCTTTTGGTGATATTTTATTTTTTTGCGATATACACAAACCGACAATTTTGAAAGAAAAGCAATATTTTTTACTTTTTGCTATAAAAAAATGTCTTCCTCAATTTAGGCCAATATGTATTCTGCTACATATTTTTTGGTAAAAAAAATCTAAATAAATGTATATTTATTGGTTTGCACAAAAGTTATCGCATCTACAAAATAGGGGCTAGATTTACGAATTTTTTTTATTTTTTATTAGTAATGGCGGCCATTAGTAATTTTTTAGCGGGACTACAACATTGTGGCGGACAGATCAGACACCTAACTGACACTTTTTGGGGACCAGTGACACTAATACAGTGATCAGTGCTAAAAATATGCACTGTCACTGTACCAATGACACTGGCTGGGAAGGGTTAACATCAGGGGTGAGCAAAGAGTTAACTGTGTCCCTAGGAGGTGCTTGCTAACTGTGTGGGGATGGACTCACTAGATGAACAGAGTGATTTGTGTTCCTGGTTAGCAGGAACACAAGATCACTCTGTTCATCTCTGACAGAACGGCGATCTGCTTGTTTACATCAGCAGACCGCTGTTCTATCTCTGTGCGGAGCGTTTGCAGGTGGCCGGCGGACATCACTTCCGTCAGACCCGCTGATTGACTCCCCCTCTGGCCAATCAGCACGCGTGCCTTTGCTGGCTATTGCACAAAATGGCGTACAGGTACACCTTATTTTCTGGCAGTGCCCCTCCCGAGACTAGACTCTGGATCCGCCCCTGATCCACCAGTGTTAATTTAGTTGACTAAACTAACACTATTTTGGTCGCCTAAAATACGACTAAAGCTAAAACAATTCAGATGACTAAAAATATGACTAAAACTAAAATGGCATTTTAGTCAAAAGACTAGGACTAAAACTAAATGGAAATTTATCGTCAAAATTAACACTGCAATACCACATAAGAATGTGTAGGGGGCATCAATTAAGATGACTAAAATAAGACTAAACCTAAAATGGCATTTTAGTCAAAGTAAAATATGACTAAAATAGCATTTTAGTCAAAAGACTATGATTAAAACGAAATTGAAATTTGACGTCCAAATTAACACTGGTATCAGCACATATACGCCTATACACGTGTACAACCTGAGAAAAGCTAGAATAATTTTTACGTGCATGTACGCATACATGCAAAAACATGTGAATACATGCATTTAATATACAGTTCATCCTTGCGTTTTTTTGCCACACTTTTCTACCACGGTTCTGATGTTCATACATCAGTACCCTAAAACATAAGTCTGACTAAGCATACACTTATAAAGCAAAGTCAGTGTCATAATGTTCAAAGGTGCTGCTATAGCTTTTGGCAGAAATTTTGTAGCAGCCTCAATAAGCTCTATGTTAGTAAAACAGGACAATTTTCTTAAAGCAGAGCTCCACCCAAAAGGGAAAGCTTTGCTCGTCTGCCTCCTCCCCCCTCCGCTGCCACATTTTGCACCTTGAGGGGGGGGGAGTATGTACCTGGTTTTGGCAGGTACTCGCTTGCACTTCCGGCTCAGTTCGCCATGGCAAACTGAGCCAGAAGTTCGGCCTCCCCTCCTTCTTTCGCAGCCTTCTGGGACACCTCACATGTCCCAGAAAACTGTGGCTCATTCACAAAGCGCAGCACGACATGCGCAGTAGGGAACCGGCTGTGAACATACCTTGTAATAGAAAAAAAGCATGACAGGACCTCTTAAATGTGAGATCTGGGGTCAAAAAGACCATTTACACTTAAATGCAATATAAAAAATTATAATAATAAATAAATGTCTTTTTTTTTTTGCAAAAAAAAAAATCCCCTTTAAGACCATTGGGCAGAAGTGACGTTTGACATCTCTTCCATCATCCAATGTTATGGAGCCGAGCGGAGGCCATCTTTCCCTCACTCTGCATCCAGTCTCACAGGGGAAAGAAAGCGATCGCCTCCGCCGCTACCGACGGCCCGGTAAGCGGTGCAGACTACCGAAGCAAGGCGGGGTCCCCTCTCCCACCCCCAATAAAAGTGATCTTGCGGTGAATCCCCTGCAGAGACCACTTTTATCTGAAAGAGGACCGTCCACCGTTGAAGAGGATACTGGGGTTATGGCAGCTATCTGCTGCTATAACAATGGTATACCACTTCAAACAGCCAACGTACAATGACGGCGGACAGTCCGCAAGTGGTTAATGTCTTTAGGGCACACCTCTGGCATACAAGGATGTGTTTTGTCATCCTTGTAGCATTTGGAAAAGAATATTTCTTCTCACAATATTTTCAAATTGCAGCTTTGCTCCCAGCAGAAATTGGCACTGCCGAAATATTTCCAAACTCAATGTTGATCTCACCATTTTACTGAAAGGAGTAAAAAAAAAAAAAAAAATATTTACTGATCAGACTATAGGGAAAATTTATGCTGTGATGATGGAGAACACGAATAGGAATTATTTAAAGGTTAAAAAGATAAACTAATTTGTCAAACAAATTTACCTTCTTACCTTTAAATTAAGGCCTGATGGGATACAGTAGATGATAATTTCTGTCCTAACAATCACCCAACTGTAGGAGGTACAAGGTGGACCACCCAAGCAAACTAAACTGGAGCCTTTCCCCTGCAGTGCCTCCTAGTGGCAGACATGCACATTTCTCTTGTTAAAGAACTGCATTAGAAGTACAGTGTTAACTGAACTGTAATCCAGGATTTGCTTGTCGTCGGTTGAGAGACCTTGCAATAATTTAGGACTTTACATGAAGTCTGAGAAATCTTTCATTAAGATCTTCATGTTATATAGTTTGAATACCATGTCATAGATATATTTATCACTGTAAAAGAACATACCGGTATGCCACACTTTTTTTTTTTTTAAAGTCTGGAAAAAAAATAGGGCTGTGGAAATGAACTATTAATTCCTCGATTAATCGATTACGTTTTTTGATCGATCAAAATTCTTTTGATCGATCAAAATTCCGGGTCTTCAGGGAGTTCCGTCGGAGATCCGGTGACGCCACAGACACCGGCGGGGCTTGCCGTGTCCATCTGAAGGGCTCCTTTGCTGTGCCTTCATATCTGCATGCCAGCGAGACCTTACTATCTGCCACACGCAAGGGCTGTTACACTTCCCTCTATCACTTCCCTCTATCAACCTGGGATTCTACAACCATCCACTGGGAGTCGTGATAGTTCCCTTCACGGGAAATCTACATGCCGACGGACTGATGTTAACCCCTCCTCATCTGGATTCAGCAGTGGTATCGTTGTACACAATTTTATACCAGTATAATACTTAGCTACATGTTTTCATGACTGCTTTTGCTACCGTTTGGTATTACTCGCACCATTTTTACAGTTTATGTAGCTACATCGATTTTATCTCCAGTGCAATATTTATTTTGTTACCTACTTGAAGACTATAAAAGTTTTAATGCTATTCCCATCGAGCGCTGCCTTTGTGTGTTTTTTGTATCCTGCTATCCATTTTTCCAGTGGTTGGTAGCTGCACTGGGAATCAGCCTGCAAGGAGATCAGCTAAAAGTAGTTGGATCTGTATGTTCGTTATAATTAATCGAAATTAGTCGATTAAAAAAAAAAACGATTAATCGAACACGAAAATTTTAATCAGTAACAGCCCTAAAAAAAAAAAAGGAAGAAAAAAATGAGTTTTCTGTTTTTTTCCAGGTCTTCCCATCTCTAGTCAGCAGTAGTGTCAGTGCATGAATATTATATTTTCTTATCCAACTTAGATACAGCATTTTACTTAATTCAGCATGGTGAGTTTTGGATAACCATAAGAAAAAAACAACCAATACCTCAGTGTCCTTCAACGAAAGGGCCAGGTTCTGAAAACCCAGTTGGCTAACATAAGCAGCTATCCTGTGTTTATCTGCCCTTTGTAACATATCTTTGTATTTAGCCATGACAGACTGTATAATCTTCATAATTTCCACTGCAATATTCATATCTTTCTTATCTTCAGCTGTAACAAAGGAACAGGAAAAATACACATATAAGAGTAGTCTCATTTCAATGACCTGTATATTTTTCTAAAAAAGATAAATAAACATACAAGATTACTGCCCAGGTCAAATTTAGCATAGTTAATTATTTTACGAATTTGCATACCTAAATATTTTTTTACATGTATTTTCTGTAATTATAACTAACCATTACATACACAGATTCACTGTGCCACCTTCAGGTTGCAATGACATCTGCAGACTAAAGGTTAAAGTGGTATTAAACCCAAAATAAATTATTTATTATTTTGCAGCTTACCAATTCTTATGCCCCATACACACGATCGTTTTTCTTGCCATTTTTTTTCTTGCCGTTTTTCACGTCGTTTTTTTTTTTTATGTTTCCTCTCAAGCCTGTCTTGCGTACACACGATCATTTTAAAAAACGATCAAGCAAAGCGCAGTGACGTATATCACGTACGACGGCACTATAAAGGGGAAGTTCCGCTCGAATGGCGCCACCCTTCATGTTAGTAAAGTTTGTTGAGCAACGATTCGCGCTTTTCAGCCTCATGCTTTTCAGTCCGTTACTGCGTAATGAATGTGCTATCTCCATTACGAACGCTAGTTTTACCAGAACGAGCGCTCCCGTCTCATACTTGATTCTGAGCATGCGCTTTTTTTTTCACGTCGTTAAAGCATACACACTATCGTTTTTCATGTCGTTAAAAAAAACGACATGAAAAACGACGTGAAAAAAGAGAGCATGTTCGAAATTTTTAATGGCCGTTTTTCACGTCGTTAAAAATGCTCTGGAGCATACACATGATCATTTTTAATGGCCATTTTTAAAAATGGCATTTTTAACGGCATGAAAAACGATCGTGTGTATGGGGCATCAGATGTGATGGCTGCATTTGTTTTCTTTTTTAAACTTTCTTTATTTTATTTTCATCTGGTGATCCAGCTAGTAATTATGTTTTTTTCAAATGAACAAGCTCTCTTGCAGTTAAATAAGTTACAGGGATGAGACAAGCCATTTAACACAGGGGTGCTTACAATGATCAGCTATTATTTATTTATGTAAGGCCTTTATTCTAAAAGGGGAAAACAAAACTGTTGCTGTAACTGCTTATAAAGTAACAGCTGGAGTTCTGTCTCAGTTTGTTAGTGCATTTAAATCTGCTAGTACATCTAACATTCCCATCCCCTCAGATTGACAATGCTGCTGTCTACTGTGCCCCCTGTGCTCCTTCATCCAGTGTGGAGGCACTGTAATACAGGAGGTGTTACTGGCCAGATCACCAGGTAAAAACAGAGGGGGAAAAGCATAAACAAGGAAAACGAATGCAGCCACCACATCTAAGGTTTTGGGTTTAATATCACTTTAAATCGAAAACCAAAAATGTAATACAGTATATTGCAGCTTACCAAACATTCGATGTGGTGGCTGCATTCATTTTTTTTAAGGCTTTTCTTTTACTCTGTTTTCACCTGGTGATCTGACCAATAACACACCTCCTATATTGGCGTGCCTCCACTCTGGATGAAAGAGGCAATTGAGACACCTTTGGACAGCAGCATTGTCAGTCTGGGGGCAGGGGATTGTTAGATGTACTAGCAGATTTTAATGCACTAACAAATTGAAGCTGAACTCCAGCTAATACTTTATAAGCAGTTGCAGCAAGTTTTTATTTTTACCTTTTTGGATAAAGGTTGTACATTAATACAGTGGCGGAACTACCAGGGTTGCAAAGGTCACACTTGCGACTGGACCCTGGTGTTCCACCACCATGGGGGGGGCCCCCAAGACCAGGGCAGCATAGGCACCTATTCCCAGTGCGACTGAGCGTTGTGCAGGGAGTGAGCGAGGCAGAAAGTGAATAGAGGTCTGGAGGAAGCTGCAAACTCTCACCCAGCTGAGTTCACTGTTCGATATGCACTGGGCTCCATTATTTCCCTTGAAAGGGGATCTACAGTGCCTGTGGCTGCACCCAGCACCCCCACTCTACCGCTCTAAATTCAACCACCCTGTGAGCCCCCACTGCTGCTCCAATCCCCCTGTGTGCCCCGGCTTCCCTTCCGGGAACAAGAGGATCGGGTTCGGGATAGAGAGCGGGAGTGGGGTTTATGTAAATTTACTGGCCCCTTCCTTTCCTGAATAAACACAGCGAGTGATCGGTAGGAGCAGCACATACTGGAACAGATCTGTATTTTCCTCCTGCAGCAGCTGAAAGGAGCCTTCTCCTCCTTTCCCTCCCGCCAGCATTCAGCTCCCACAGGAGCACAATACAGGGGATTGGTACAAGTACATGCCACCTCTGCCGCCCCTCCTGTCCCTGTTCCTCTTCTTTCTGCTGCACGGGCCCCCCAGTGTGGTCCCCCCCCCTTTCAAGGAGGGGAGTGCGGAAGGGACGGCAAATATGTCCTTTACCGGTCCCTTCGTTTTCTGTATGAACACAGTGAGTGATCGTGTGTGCCCCAGACCCGGAAGTGCAAAATCACTTACAGGTACAAGATTTTGCACAGGAGAGCCACCTTGCCGGCGTATATATGCAGTATACGGTCAGCAAGCGGTTAACAGAAGTCTATGCAAGTCGCAAATGAAATAGGAAAAAAGTAGTGAAAGTACCTGCGACATAAGTGGAGGCAATTTGAACCGTTCCATTGCCGGAAATGGGGTGGGTCTTGGAATTGTCAAATCGCATGACAAATCGCACAGGTGTAAACGGGGGCTTAATGTTATTGAAATGTCACAGTGTTGCATTTTATTAATTTCTACACACTACAGCTTAGCTGCAGTGTGTAGAAACACATGGAGAAATTAAGCTGTGGGTGAGCTGTGGTGCAGGATGGAAAAATGCAAAGATGTTGCAGATTTCTGCATGGCACTGCAACCAAAGGCTGCATTCAAGTGTGAACAGGGCACATAGAAAACAATTGTTTTCTGAGTGCCCTGTGGAGACCTGCAAAAAATGCACAAACGTGAACAAGCCCAGTAGTTTACAGTAAGGTGCACTAGAAAAACCCAAAAAAACCGGCACTGGAAAAACTGTAAAAATGTAAAAAGGACTTTGAAACAAACAAAATGTTTTCACATATTGGGACTGCCTCACAAACCCAAAACATGGGCTTTAAGGTTTGTTTAAAATAAGGGGAAAGGAAAAGGTCCACTTAACTGTCCATCTTCCCACATGTTGCTTATACATCGATCAATCATAACATTATAACCACTAAATGATTATCTCATTACAATGGCATCTGAAAGTGGGTGGAATATATTGGACAGCAGGTGAATATGATGTGTAAGAAAAAAAATGGGCAAGTGTAAGGATTTGAGTGACTTTGACATGGGCCCAATTGTAACGGTTAGACGACTGGGCAAAAGCATCCTCTAAACTGCAACTTCTCTAGGATGTTCCCAGTCTGCAGTGGTCAGGACCTATGGCAACAGGGTCATGGAGGCCAAGACTCACTGATGTAGGTGGGGAGCAGACCCGGCCTGGGACAAAAAATAGGCCCGGGCATTTTAGACTGAGCAGCCAGGGGGGGAGGGGGGCGCGGCGGTGGCGCTTTGCAGCGGTGGTTAACCACTTCCCTACCCAGCCATAGTCAAATGACGTCCACAGATGGGATCTCCCATCCTGGGTGGACGTCATATGACGTCCTGGCTTTGTAGGGGGATATCTGAATGATGCCTGCAGCTAGAGGCTTCATTCAGATATCCCTTTGAAGTGCCGGCGATTCTGTGCACAATAAGAACGATCATAGCGATCGTTCTTATAGGCGGCGGGAGGGAACATTCCCCCCCCCCCCTCCCGCCACCATCCGGTGCTTCTCCGGGCTCTCCCGTGCAATCGGGGACCTGGAGAGAATCTTCCGGCGCCGTTGGTGGGTCAGGTGACGAGCATAGAGATGACTGGTGACCAGATGGTCACCAGCCATCTCTATGATCGTCGGAGGCCCGGGCACGATGTGATGACGTCACGCCCGGGTCCTCAAATGTAAACAAAGCCGCCATTGCGGCTAGTAAGTATGAGATCAGTGAAAAAAAATTCACTGATCTTATGCTTTCCAGCCTGGAGGAGAGATGTGGGGTCTTATTGACCCCGCATCTCTCAATAAAGAGGACCTGTCACACACATTCCTATTACAAGGGATGTTTACATTCCTTGTAATAGGAATAAAAGTGATCAAAAAAAAAAAAAGTAAAATTATTGTAAAAAAATAAATAAATAAGTAAAATAAATAAATAAATAATAAAAAAAAAAATAAAACGCCCCTGTCCCCGGTAGCTCGCAATCAGAAGCGAATGCACACGTAAGTCGCCCACATATGTAAACGCCGTTCAAACCACATATGTGAGGTATCGCCGCGTGCGTTAGAGCGCGTGCAACAATTCTAGCACTAGTCCTCCTCTGTAATTCTAACCTGGTAACCTGTAAAAAAAATTAAAGCGTCGCCTATGGAGATTTTTAAGTACCGAAGTTTGGCGCCATTCCATGAGTGTGCGCAATTTTAAAGCGTGACATGTTAGGTATCTATTTACTCGGCGTAACATCATCTTTCATATTTTCCCAAAAAATTGGGCTAACTTTACTGTTTTGTTATTTTTTAATTATTGAAACCATTTTTTTTTTTAAAAGGCGTTTGAAAAATTATAGCGCAAAAAAAGTTGCAATGACCGTCATTTTATTCCCTAGTGTGTCTGCTAAAAAAACATATATAATGTTTCGGGGTTCTGAGTAATTTTCTAGCAAAAGAATGATGATTTGTACATGTAGGAGAGAAGTGCTAGAATAGGCCCGGTATGGAAGTGGTACAAAAAGCCCTGTATTGAAGTGGTTAATGATGGGATGTGGGGTTCCAGTACCTCTGGACCCCTTAACATTACACAGCACCCTGCACCTCTGGACCCCTTTACATTACACAGCACCCTGGACCCCTTTACATTACATAGCACCGCACCTCTGGACCCTTTTACATTACACAGCACCCTGCACCTCTGGGCCCCTTTACATTACACAGCACCCTGCACCTCTGGACCCCTTTACATTACACAGCGCCCTGCACCTCTGGACCCCTTTACATTACACAGCCCCCCACAGTTTATTACACAGACACCCCCTAGCAGTTCTGGACCCCCTGCATGTTACACAGACCTCCCTACAGTACAAACCCTCTCCCTACAGTACAGACCCCCTCCCTACAGTGCAGACCCCCTCCCTACAGTACAGACCCCTCTACAATACAGACCCCCTCTAAAATACAGACCCCCTACATTACAGACCCCCCCTACAGTTTATTACACAGACACCCCCTAACAGTTTTGGACCCCCTGCATGTTACACAGACCTCCCTACAGTACAAACCCTCTCCCTACAGTACAGACCCCCTGCCTACAGTACAGACCCCCCTACAGTACAGACCCCCTCTACAATACAGACCCCCTACATTACAGCCACCCTCTAAAATACAGACCCCCCTACATTACAGACCCCCCCTACATTACAGACACCCTCCCTACAGTACAGACCCCCTCCCTACAGTACAGACCCCCCTACATTACAGACCCCCTACAATACAGATCCCCCTACATTACAGACCCCCCTCTACAATACAGACCCCCCTCTACAATACAGACCCCCCCTACAATACAGAACCCCCCTACAATACAGAACCCCCCCTACAATACACACCCCCCTCAAATACAGACCCCCCCTAAAATACAGAACCCCCTACATTTCAGACCCCCCCTACATTTCAGACCCCCCTACATTACAGACCCCCTACAATACAGAACCCCCCTACATTTCAGACCCCTCCTACATTTCATACTCCCCCTACAATACAGAACCCCCTACATTACAGACCCCCCTCTACAATACAGACCCCCCCTACAATACAGAACCCCCTACAATACAGAACCCAACTACAATACAGAGCCCCCCCCTACAATACAGACCCCCTACAATACAGACTCCCCTTACTTTCAGACCCCCCCTAAAAAACAGAACCCCCCTACATTTCAGACCCCCCTACAATACAGAACCCCCCTACATTACAGACCCCCTACAATACAGAACCCCCCTACATTTCAGACCCCTCCTACATTTCATACCCCCCTACAATACAGAACCCCCCTACATTTCAGACCCCCTACAATACAGAACCCCCTACATTTCAGACCCCCTTCAATACAGAACCCCCATACATTTCAGACCCCCTACAATACAGAACCCCCCTACATTTCAGACCCCCTTCAATACAGAACCCCCATACATTACAGACCACCTACAATACAGAACCCCCCTACAATACAGACCCCCCTACAGACCCCCCTACATTACAGACCCCCCTACAATACAGAACCCCCCTACAATACAGACCCCCCTACAATACTGAACCCACCTACATTTCAGACCCCCCTACAATACAGAACCCCCCTACAATACAGAACCCCCCTACATTACAGAACCCCCCTACATTTAAGACCCCCCCTACAATACAGAACCCCCCTACATTACAGACCCCCTACAATACATAACCCCCCTACAATACATTACCCCCCCTACAATACAGAACCCCTTACGTTCCAGACCCCCCCTACAATACAGAACCCCCCCTACATTACAGACCCCCCTACAATACAGAACCCCCCTACATTTCAGACCACCCCTACAATACAGAAACCCCCCCTACAATACAGACCCCCCCTTCAGACCCATAATGTACCTCAGATCAGCGCGGGACTGCATGTTGGGTCCCCTCCCCCTGTGTGGACATAAAGGAGGAGGGGGAGGCGACTTCACCCTGCTCGGCTGTATGAGACAGCCGAGCCGAGACTGATCAGATCATCAGTGCCGCGGCCACCTTGCCAGAGAGAAGGGGATCATTGCCGGTCCCGGCCCCCTGATGTGCCGACGGATGTCACTGTCACTCGAGTGCGGCTCCCCCTCGCAGCTGAGAGTGCACTGGGGCAGTGGCTTCACTAGGGTTGGTGTCACCTGGTGTGGCAAAACATGGTGTCACCCCCTCCTGTCTATCCTGCCCAGCACCCTGCAGGCAGCGCACGGTCACGAGGCGCACCCCCAAATGACCCCTGTAAATTAAAGTATAGGGTGGTATTGGGCCATCTGGGGCAATATAGGGCAGGATGGGGTAATATAGGGCAGGTTGCGGTGATATAGGGCAGGCTGGGGTGGCATAGGGCAGGTTGGGGTTGTATAGGTCAGGCTGGGGTAGTATAGAGCAGGTTTGGGTGGTATAGGGCAGTTTGCGGTGGTATATGGCAGGCTGGGTGGCATAGGGCAGGTTGGGGTGATATAGGGCAGGGTGTGGTGGCATAGAGCAGGTTGCAGTGGCATAGGGCAGGTTGGGGTGGTATAGAGAACTTACAGCATGCCTGGAGATGAAGACACTCTTGCTGCTGTGTCCTCGTTTCTTTCTCCTTCAGCTGTGGGATCAGCCAGAGTGAACGAGTCTGTGGGAGGAGTGGAGGCAGCCACACCCCCAGCTCCACCCACCAACTCCGGCTGCCTCCGGAGACATTGGAGATGATGGGGAAGACGTGAAATGCTGTCAGGCAGCCGGTATGCCCTATGGCCAGTCCGGGCCTGGTGGGGAGCGAAAGCTGGCTTGACTAGTCTGATCAATAGAAGAACTACTGTAGCTCAAACTGCTGAAAAGGGTAGTGCTGCATATTCACAGACCGGTCAGGGTGACCATGCCGACTCCTGTCCACAGGCAAAAGCGCCTACACTTGGCATGTGAGCATCAGAATTGGACCACAGAGCAGTGGAAGAAAGTGGCCTGGTTTGTTGAATCGTGTTTTCTTTTACATCATGTGGATGGCCGGATGCGTGCGCATCACTTACTTGTGGAAGAGATGGCACCAGGATGCACTATGGGAAGTCTGATCCATAGAGGCCTCACCTTACAACTTACAAGACTTAAGGGATTTGCTACTGAATGGCTTGGTACCAGATACCACAGCATACCTTCAGGAACTAGTCGTGCCTTGATGGGTCAGGGTTGTTTTGGCAGCAAAAGGGTGACTTACTCAATATTAGGTGAGTGGTCAAAATGTTACTGCTGATCATTGTACATATTTTCTGTTCATTTTTCTGTCCATTTTGCCCACCATACGACCCTGCATGTGTGACTCTCTTGTCTTCCCCCCACATTTCAGTGCTGGGTGCTTAAACAGCACATCACTTTTACGCAGGGGCAGTGGAAAACAGTAGTTAGATTCATACAATTCATGTTGGCTTGGAGCTTAAATAGAGATTTTTTTTGCCTTTCATTTGGGAACAAATGAAATTAAATAAAGAGAGAAGAAATGGAAAGTGAGACAGCACAGAAAGCACAGGCATCTGAGAATACATAGCCATAGACATATAAATTATGTATTTATGCCCCTGCAGCCAAGTACGGTATTCATTCAGAAATGCTGTTTTAAAATATGGACAAAGTCTAATAACCATGCAATATTGTTGTCAGTTTTGTATATTTTATCAATTAACAGTAAATACTATACCATAAAATACGTACACACAGTTTTGCAGTGTTCAAGCCATATTTCAAAACACATGGTTAGTGCATCTATCTGTGCCCGATATCTGACAGCATTTGTCTGCAAAGAATTCATTGATTTTTCCAACTCTGATATTCCAGAGCTAAAATTTCCCCCAAGTTGTTTTTTTAAAGATGATGTCAAGTTGTTCCATTTCTCTTGCTCTTTGTTTTCTTTAATGACTTCTCTGTTCCGTGAGTTCTCTTCTTTTATTTGATCACCTTTTTTCATCTGAGACAAAAGAATGGGTGATTTCAGCTGTAATTAATTACTTACTGTCATCTTATAATTTGCAGAAAGTCTGGTTCTTAAGTTCTCACCTTATCATAAAATCTCATTCCTACTATAGTTTTCCTCAAATTAAATGAATGAAACACCAAAATTTGTAAACTAAATATAATATTTGGTGAGCTGACACCATGCATTCGGAGGAACTTAGCGAGATGGTTCAGACTTAGATTGCATTTCATAGCACATGAAATAATAACAGCACAGCCAGAATAAGGACATATTTACCGCCCTTAGTTAATTTGTAGCATTTTCAGCTCAAACACTGCTATGCTGGGAGTACCGGGAGCAGAATCAGCCCAATTCCTCTCTTAGGCGAACTGGGCATCCGAAACCTGTCATATCTATTTTCATTTCAAAGGTAATTCAATGCTGGACAATAATATGCAAGTTAGCACAACCTGTTGGTATTCAAAGATATTAAAGCGGAGTTCCATCCACAAAATTAACTTTACATTAATCAAATGGAAAAAGCATCAGAAAAAACATTAGAAAATAATTTGATTTTTTTACCTTTCTGTTCAGGGCTGTTACTATGGGGTTTCTTGTAATCTGCCCCCTTCCTCTCCATGGCGCCTGATGTCACTTCCCAGTATTTGATAGGCTTATCATGGTTGCCATCACAATGGAGTGGGCGCTTCCGACAACGCCGCCCGTTGTGATGGCAACCTGAGAAAACCGTATCTGGGACATGATCGTTAATATAGTGATATCCCAGCAACCACACCCTAGACTGGACGATTGATCAAGTCATTTCTGTCAATTAAGAAATATAAAACAGCGTGAACCAATATCTGCGCTGACAGTAATAAAAATGAATAAAAGTGAATGAAGCAGCCAGCACAGTCTGTTGATAAGGCAAACGTCAAAAAGTGATAGTCCAAAATGCAGCGCTTAATATAATAATATGTGAATAATATGTGAATAACAGTCTGATTTTACAGTCTGATTTTACTGTTATAGGTTTGGTAACACTTTAGGCATTCTCACCCTCAACTCATTTTTATTTCTCTGTTGCAATATTGTCTCTTTGTTTCGTTGTAATACTTTTTTTTTGTAAATATTTTATTTGCAATATTTTGACCTTTTAATTATTAAATCATATTTTGAAAAGTGTGATGCCGCGTACACACGACCGTTTTTAATGACGAGAAAAATGCCATTTTTTTAAATGGTCATTAAAAAGGATCGTGTGTGGGCTTCAGAGCATTTTTCACGACGTGAAAAATGGCCATGAAAAAATTGGAACATGCTCTAATTTTTCTCGTCGTTTTTCACCTCGTCGTTTTTCTCGTCATGAAAAACAGCCGTGTGTAGGCTTTAACGACGTGAAAAAAAATGCGCATGCTCAGAATCAAGTATGAGACGGGAGCGCTCGTTCTGGTAAAACTAGCGTTCGTAATGGAGATAGCACATTCGTCACGCTGTAACGGACTGAAAAGCACAAGGCTGAAAAGCGCGAATCGTCTCTCAACAAACTTTACTAACATGAAGGGTGGCGCCATCCGAATGGAACTTCCCCTTTATAGTGCCGTCGTACGTGTTGTACGTCACCGCGCTTTACTCAAGCATTTTTTTCAACGATAGTGTGTAGGCAAGGCAGGCTTGAGAAGAATCACGTTGAGAAAAATGCTGTTTTATTCAATGACATTAAAAACGGTCGTGTGTACGCGGCATTAGAACTGTCTCTAATGTGCTAACGCAAACTCAAAAAATCCATGTCTCTTGAAGAGCACTACTGTAGTGTAAATCTCTGAATATACCTGTCTGTGGTGACTGTGTGTTACAGATTTTTATTCTAAAGGCATAAATTGCCATTGCTAATCTTGTGAAAGTTTACTACTTCTCTATAAAAGTAGTTGGTGGTGGCAGTTTAAAGCGTTAATTGCTTAGTTAACTGAACGCATTAACAATTGCTCTCAGTATGGTGGTACTTAGGGGTGCAACGGATCAAAAAATTCACGGATCAGATCGATCCTCGGATCAGAGCCACGGATCGGATCATTTTCGGATCGGCAAAAAAAAAAAAATTACTAATATCCACGTCATCCCCCACACTGTAATATCCACAATCTCCCCCAGTAATATCCACAATCTTCCCCCAGTAATATCCACAATCTCCCCCAGTAATATCCACAATCTTCTCCCCCTGTATGTAATATCCACAATCTTCCCCCAGTAATATCCACAATCTTCCCCCAGTAATATCCACAATCTCCCCCAGTAATATCCAATCTCCCCCTGTATGTAATATCCACAATCTCCCCCAGTAATATCCACAAACTCCCCCAGTAATATCCACAATCTTCCCCCAGTAATATCCACAATCTTCCCCCAGTAATATCCACAATCTCCCCCAGTAATATCCACAATCTTCCCCTGTATGTAATATCCACAATCTCCCCCAGTAATATTCACAATCTCCCCCAGTAATATCCACAATATTCCCCCAGTAATATCCACAATCTTCCCCTGTATGTAATATCCACAATCTCCCCCAGTAATATCCACAATCTCCCCCTGTATGTAATATCCACAATCTTCCCCTGTATGTAATATCCACAATCTCCCCCAGTAATATCCACAATCTCCCCCTGTATGTAATATCCACAATCTTCCCCCAGTAATATCCACAATCTTCCCCCAGTAATATCCACAATCTCCCCCAGTAATATCCAATCTCCCCCTGTATGTAATATCCACAATCTCCCCCAGTAATATCCACAATCTTCCCCTGTATGTAATATCCACAATCTCCCCCTGTATGTAATATCCACAATCTCCCCCAGTAATATCCACAATCTCCCCCAGTAATATCCAATCTCCCCCTGTATGTAATATCCACAATCTCCCCCAGTAATATCCACAAACTCCCCCAGTAATATCCACAATCTTCCCCCAGTAATATCCACAATCTTCCCCCAGTAATATCCACAATCTCCCCCAGTAATATCCACAATCTTCCCCTGTATGTAATATCCACAATCTTCCCCCAGTAATATCCACAATCTCCCCCAGTAATATCCACAATCTTCCCCTGTATGTAATATCCACAATCTCCCCCAGTAATATCCACAATCTCCCCCTGTATGTAATATCCACAATCTTCCCCTGTATGTAATATCCACAATCTCCCCCAGTAATATCCACAAACTCCCCCAGTAATATCCACAATCTTCCCCCAGTAATATCCACAATCTTCCCCCAGTAATATCCACAATCTCCCCCAGTAATATCCACAATCTTCCCCTGTATGTAATATCCACAATCTTCCCCCAGTAATATCCACAATCTCCCCCAGTAATATCCACAATCTTCCCCTGTATGTAATATCCACAATCTCCCCCAGTAATATCCACAATCTCCCCCAGTAATATCCACAATATTCCCCCAGTAATATCCACAATCTTCCCCTGTATGTAATATCCACAATCTCCCCCAGTAATATCCACAATCTCCCCCTGTATGTAATATCCACAATCTTCCCCTGTATGTAATATCCACAATCTCCCCCAGTAATATCCACAATCTTCTCCCCCTGTATGTAATATCCACAATCTTCCCCCAGTAATATCCACAATCTTCCCCCAGTAATATCCACAATCTCCCCCAGTAATATCCAATCTCCCCCTGTATGTAATATCCACAATCTCCCCCAGTAATATCCACAAACTCCCCCAGTAATATCCACAATCTTCCCCCAGTAATATCCACAATCTTCCCCCAGTAATATCCACAATCTCCCCCAGTAATATCCACAATCTCCCCCAGTAATATCCACAATCTTCCCCCAGTAATATCCACAATCTTCCCCCAGTAATATCCACAATCTCCCCCCAGTAATATCCCCAATCTTCCCCTGTATGTAATATCCACAATCTCCCCCAGTAATATCCACAATCAACCCCAGTAATATCCACAATCTCCCCCAGTAATATCCACAATCTCCCCCAGTAATATCCACAATCTTCCCCCAGTAATATCCACAATCTTCCCCCAGTAATATCCACAATCTTCCCTAGTAATATCCCCAATCTTCCCCTGTATGTAATATCCACAATCTCCCCCAGTAATATCCACAATCAACCCCAGTAATATCCACAATCTCCCCCAGTAATATCCACAATCTTCCCCCAGTAATATCCACAATCTCCCCCAGTAATATCCACAATCTTCCCCTGTATGTAATATCCACAATCTCCCCCAGTAATATCCACAATCTTCCCCTGTATGTAATATCCACAATCTCCCCCAGTAATATCCACAATCTCCCCCAGTAATATCCACAATCTTCCCCCAGTAATATCCACAATCTTCCCCTGTATGTAATATCCACAATCTCCCCCAGTAATATCCACAATCTTCCCCTGTATGTAATATCCACAATCTCCCCCAGTAATATCCACAATCTCCCCCAGTAATATCCACAATCTTCCCCCAGTAATATCCACAATCTTCCCCCAGTAATATCCACAATCTCCCCCAGTAATATCCACAATCTCCCCCAGTAATATCCACAATCTCCCCCAGTAATATCCACAATCTTCCCCCAGTAATATCCACAATCTTCCCCCAGTAATATCCACAATCTCCCCCAGTAATATCCCCAATCTTCCCCTGTATGTAATATCCACAATCTCCCCCAGTAATATCCACAATCTCCCCCAGTAATATCCACAATCTTCCCCCAGTAATATCCACAATCTTCCCCTGTATGTAATATCCACAATCTCCCCCAGTAATATCCACAATCTTCCCCTGTATGTAATATCCACAATCTCCCCCAGTAATATCCACAATCTCCCCCAGTAATATCCACAATCTTCCCCCAGTAATATCCACAATCTTCCCCCAGTAATATCCACAATCTTCCCCCAGTAATATCCACAATCTCCCCCAGTAATATCCACAATCTCCCCCAGTAATATCCACAACCTCCCCCAGTAATATTCACAATCTTCCCCCAGTAATATCCACAATCTTCCCCCAGTAATATCCACAATCTCCCCCAGTAATATCCCCAATCTTCCCCTGTATGTAATATCCACAATCTCCCCCAGTAATATCCACAATCAACCCCAGTAATATCCACAATCTCCCCCAGTAATATCCACAATCTTCCCCCAGTAATATCCACAATCTCCCCCAGTAATATCCACAATCTTCCCCTGTATGTAATATCCACAATCTCCCCCAGTAATATCCACAATCTCCCCCAGTAATATCCACAATCTTCCCCCAGTAATATCCACAATCTTCCCCTGTATGTAATATCCACAATCTCCCCCAGTAATATCCACAATCTTCCCCCGTATGTAATATCCACAATCTCCCCCCGTATGTAATATCCACAGTCTCCCCCAGTATGTAATATCCACAGTCTCCCCCAGTAATGGGCATCTCCCCCACTTACCAGTCTCTCCCGCCGGCCAGTTCAAATCCACGAGCAGCGAGGGGTGATGACGTCACAAGGCGGCCGCCGCCCCCAGGTGTACCAAGATGGCCGCGGCTCCAGAGCTAGGCCGAAGCCGCGGCCTTTCCTAAGGCCGAAGCCGCGGATCGCGGTGTGTGTCGATCCGAACGGGGTGACCCGTTCGGATCACGGATCGTCACTGATCCGTTGCACCACTAGTGGTACTTAGATCTTGGTCCCACAAGCTGGAAAATCTTTGTGCAGGGTGAGGCTGAGAGTGTCATTGTTGACACACAATGACAGTATGGTGTGAGGTTGACCAGTCCTTTGTCACCAGTTGGTGAAAAGGGCAGTGGTCTGACACGGCTTTTTTCACAGTTGTAACCTATGTCAACCTTTTTTTGCTGCTTTTCTTTCTATTTGTCAGCTTTCTTTTCATTAGCTTTCTATTTGGCAAAAGTCAAATTTGTCAATGCTTTCTGTATCTTGCTTTTTAAGAAAGTTAGCGAGCTCAGATATCAGGGAATACCTGTTGGCCAGCAGTCTCAGGCATACACCCATCTGCTAGCACATGGGTCTGCTCACATACTCATGGATGGGTGTGTTTCTGCGTGCAGGTACTGTATGTATACATTTGTGCATGTGCTTTACAGTGCATGCACCAGTGCGCAAGCACACCTAGCATTAGCAATCATTTTAAAAAGCCTATTTAAAGCACAGCCTAGCTCAGAGTCAGTACTGGCCTTCAGCAGGTTAGCTGTGACCTGACCTGTGCTTCTTGTGTATATACAATTGCAGGCCCAGCTTTGCTTCTGGCCTGCCTCTAGACTTCTTATCCTCTGGTTCCTGACTTCGACCATGTTTCTTACCCTGATTCTTCCTACAATTTAATATTCAACCCGTTTCTGACCCCGGCCTGTTCCTCAACTACCTTTGTCTTGTTACTTCAATATCCACTTGAAGTCCCAAATGGCCTACGGTGTTATCTGACTGCTGTGTGGACTGCTGTCTGACTACCTGCCTATTGATGTCACCGGCTGCCTCTGCCATTCTTTATCTGCTTTGATACCCTAGTTCTTCTGTGGCTTCTGCTGAGCTTTCCGTTGATTCCGCCCAACTGTTTCTACTGAACCTCCATCCATCCATGAAGCAACTCCATCCAGCACTCGTGTAACTCCTGCACCTCAGCACTATCTTTCTCACTTACAGGGGCACTTGAGCTAAATAAATAAGAGCGACCACCGTGAACATTTCAGTCTCCTACCAGATATGTGATCAGTCTTATAGTATGAGAGGATGGGTAATTGTATCCATTTTGCACTTGCTACTGGCTACAGACATTAACATAGGACATGTAGGAAATGTAATCAAGGTACAGCTATCCATGCAGATGTTTTTTTAAAGCTGCATGTAAGCTAAAACAGATCAGAAATGCCACAAACTGGAACCCAGACACTATATAGAGCGATAAAGATAGGGCTTCAGCCTGAACTCCTTCTGGCTATGCTCCTCTATATATTTACGACAATATTTTGCCTTTCATTTCTATTTTAAATTGAATGGGTTGTTTTACAAGGTGAAGGTTTACATCCACTTTAAGGAAACCCTGTCCTAATACATTCCGGAGTGTACAAAGTACAGCAGGGGCAGGCAACCTTAAAGAGGTGGAAGTCTACCTGAACAACAAGGGAGAAGTCAAGATCACCGGGCACAGTGTCACCTCCTTACACCTGATTTAAATCTTTAATTGCCATACTATTTTGTAGCAATCGCATTCATTGCACGGCAATCATATCGCCTTCTCACCACCTGTCAAACACAGTCAAATCACTTTTCAGGGGAGCAGCAGTGCCTACTGCACTTGTGAATGAACCCTTACTGTTCTGAGCACCTATAAGGCTGCTTTCACACTGACGCACTGCGGTTTACCCACATCACAGGTGCAGCGCAGTGCATCTGCAACTTTCCTGGGTTAGCTGCGCTTTGCTATAGACTTCTATTATATCTTGCAAGTGTGGTGCACTTTCTGAAAGCGCACCAAAACTCCTGCATTCGGGAGTTTTGGTGCATTTTTAGATAGTGCACCACCCTTTCAGGATATAATAGAAGTCTATGGCTAAGTGCAGCAAACCCGTAGGAAAGCTGCAGTTACACTGCACTGCACTTGCCGTGTGGGTAAACCGCAATGCATCAGTGTGAAAACAGCCCTATACTATTATGCCCAGTGTATTGCTTCACACTGACCTGAAGATCTTTTTTTTCCTGCTGCTGGCACCACTCTGGAGACCACTAGCCAGGATAAGAGGTGGAGTGCAGTTGCTATCACTCCGCATGGGACAGGAGGCATCAGCTTATGTGACTCTTGGTCCCTACTGCAGCTCCAAATTTACATGTTGTCCCTCTGCTTTGCACTCTGTTTGATGCTCTGGAACGGCGGGTCAGCAAGCCCAGACTGCGATCTACTGGTTGTTGACCCTCAAAGTACAGCATTTAGTCAGCATGTGCAGATATTCATTACAAATTTTGGGGAGCAGATAAAGGTGAAATTATTGCTGACTCAGCTTGGATTACCGAACATTACTTCTGTGGGCTGGTTTGTATGGGGTATTGCTTCTTCTAACAGTATATCAAGATCATGTAGGAAAATGTGTACGCGTGTAGAGACATATTCCCAAAATTTGTATGTTATGTCACTTTTAAACCACAGGGGACGCATGAGAATTGTGTACTCTACCTCCCACTGGTTACCGATACACCAGTTTCTTATACTGTGAAGGTCTCTGCACCTCACTTAGGAAGCATTACATTCTCTACTGCTTTCTTTTGTAATGTGGCAATATTTTTCTTTAATTTTAACCTTTCTCTGGTAATATGGCAGCCTATAGTGTTATGTAGACCCTTGTAATGTGGCAATATTTTGCATAGTGCAACATACTATTTTAATTTATTACCAGACTCCAATAAAATGATTGTACAATATTGCTGATTTGCCAGACAGCTCCGACGTCGGTCATGACAGCTGCCTTTTGCAACATAATGAGCATTATTTATAAAAACAAGTTGGGTAATAAATACAGCAGTAAAGATTTAAAGGGGTTGTAAGGGTTCGTTTTTTATTTTCTAAATAGGTTCCTTTAAGCTAGTGCATTGTTGGTTCACTTACCTTTTCCTTTGATTTACCTTCTAAATGTTTTTTTTCTTTGTCTGAATTTCTCACTTCCTGTTTCTCCTCACTAAACTTTACACCATCATCCGAGCGGTGTGGAGTCAGCCAGAACAGCTTACTGAACAGCTTACTGAGGAGGATCAGGAAGTGAGAAATTCAGACAAAGAAAACAAAGAAAAAAAATATTTCGAAAGGAAATCAAAGGAAAAGGTAAGTGAACCAACAATGCACTAGCTTAAAGGAACCTATTTAGAAAATAAAAAACGAACCTTTACAACCCCTTTAACTCTATTCTACTCAGAACTAAAAAAAAAAATGTGCTTTGTTTTATTTTGTTTTTTTACAAACACACATGTGAATACACATATAATGAGTGAGAAGAGGGACTAACCCCCTCAGTCTGCAAAAGCAGTCAACAACTGTCCAAAAAGTGCTGGACTTTCCTATTAGAAATCCCAGAATGTTCTG
This sequence comes from Rana muscosa, assembly GCA_029206835.1. Classification (NCBI taxonomy): domain Eukaryota; kingdom Metazoa; phylum Chordata; class Amphibia; order Anura; family Ranidae; genus Rana; species Rana muscosa. Next base: position 274,783,172 of record CM055116.1, on the reverse strand, counting down.
CAAACACAGCAAAAACATGTAGTAGAAAAGTTTGTTTGTAAAAAAAAAATTAAAAAAAATATACAAATAATGAACAAACACATCAGTTTATATAAACCTTTTTTTTTAAAAAAAGATGTGAAATACAATTGACAAACATTATAGTTTCTCTTTAATTGCAAATAGCCATTTATAATGCAATATCTGTACAGTACTCACCTGAGGTGGTTTTTTCTTATCAGTAGCTTTATGAACATACTTTTTCTCTTCTGGTTGATCTTGTTGCACTATTATTTTTGTTGATGTTTTCACCCCTAACGTTTGTCCATACCGATAATTATGTAGCTGGAGTTTTTGGTAATTTTTTAATGCCCATTTGTCTTTCAGAATGTCTGCCCAAAAACAGGTTTCAAATTATTCTAATATAATGAGCTGTGCAAGTATAGATTTAAAGAATAATAGTGTAAATTCATGGACAGCAAGGTCTATTAGTGAACTTTTCTGAATGAACTAGCTGTCAAGTTCAAAAAGCTGGCAACTACAGGCCAGCAAGTTTAACATCTGTTATTATTAGAAAATAAAACTAAGCCTGAATGCTGAGGGTATGAGATTCTAACTGCACCTCATCCCTTGTTACTGTATATTCAAGAGGTCAAGTATTTTAGTATGGGATTTTTAAGGTGCATTTTGAGTACCAAAAACTACAATTATATAAGATAAAAGCAATTATTTTATTTTGACAAGGTTAAAAGGCATACATATACATTACAATAAAAAAAAACAAAAAAATTTTTTTTTTATATATATATGTTTGTTGTGTTGTTGATAATTCTAGATGCACTTAATTTCTTTTACATGTTTTGCCAAGATGGCTTCTTCAGGAATTGTTTAAGGGAGTACCCCTAAGATGGAATAAGTGGGTCTAGCCACCCACCTCAGGCTCCAGTTGGATCCCCCAAACTTCCCTTATTCCATCTTGGGGGTACTCCCTCCCCCACTCTACGTGTATCAATTCCATCTTCACCTGGGTATAGCCAATGGCATCTGTGGTATGTGGCTTGAACTACATGGAACAATATATAAATATTTGTAGTTAATTTCCTTTTGTATGTTTATTAATTGCTTTTTCTTTATTTAGTTTATGTTGTTGGCACTTAAACAATTCCTGAAGAAGCCATCTTGGCAAGACATGTAGAAAAAAAATTAGGTGCACCTAGAATTATCAACAACACAACAAACATCTTTTTTTACTATAATGACTATATGTATATGTATTCACTTAGAACCTTTTAACCTTGTTAAAATAAAATAATTGTTTTTATTTAATATAATTGTGGTTTTTGGAACTCAAAATGCACCTTATAAATCCCATCCTGCAATAAATAACCTCTTGAATCTGTTATAATTAGATTGATGTAATCACTCCTAATAAGAAATATCAATAATCATTTAAAACACACAACTTGCTGGGCCCAATACAGCATGACTTTACTGAGGACACATGATTTCAGACTAGTCTGATTGAATTCTGTGACTATATCATTAATGTTTCAGACCAGGGTGGTTCTGTGGAAATAGCATATGTTGATTTCAACAAAGCATTTAAAACAGTTTCACATAATGGTCTCTTGGACAAGCCAGGACTTAAAGCGGTAGTAAACTCTTGAATTAAAAAAAAATGTGGGCCTCCAGGTCTTTTAAGCCATAATGTGTTAGTATGCACTACTACATTATGACAGACATACATTAAAGGAACACTAAAGAGAATTTTTTTTTTTAAATAACAAACATGTTATACTTACCTCCACTGTGCAGCTCGTTTTGCACATAGTGGCCCCGAACCTGTTTTTTTAGGGTCCCTCGACGGCTGTCACGGCTCCCCCCGCAAGAACTTTCCACCTTAATGCGAGCTCCCTCGCATGGTGGAAAGTTCTTGCGGGCGTGCTCCCATGATACAGCCGCTCACTGTATCACTCGGCCCCGCCCCCCGGCGCGCCACGTCATTGGATATGATTGCCAGCAGCCTGAGCCAATGGCTGCGCTGCTTTCAATCAACCAATGAATGAGCCGAGAAGCCGACCGAGAAGCTTGCGTGCTCACGGCGAGCGACTTTCGAGGGGTCAGGTAAGTAAACGGGGGGGGGGGGGGGGCTAATGCTCGGATGTTTTTTCACCTTAATGCATAGAATGCATTAAGGTGAAAAAACATGTACCTTTACAACCCCTTTAATACAAAGCCCACCAGCGGCATGCTGTCACCGCTCTCGGCTTCCATCTTCCATCCATATTCATGCTCTCCATCTATTTGAATGGGCAGACCACGATGTCCAGGAGACATTCACTGTACCTACATACTGTACAGTGCTCTGAAAAAGTATTTGCCCCCTTCCTGATTTATTTTTGCATATTTCTCAAACTTAAATGATTCAGATCATCAAATAAATTTTAATATTACACAAATATAACCCGAGTAAATCCAAGATGCAGTTTTTAAATTATTATTTCATTTATTAAGAGAAAAAAGTTGTTCAAACCTGCCTGGCCCTATGTGAAAAATGTATTGCCCCCTCCCATGCTGAATCATGAATGAACTGTGATTAACCACAATTTTTTGGAAAGCTGAATTAAATTTCACTTGCCACACCCAGGCCTGACTACTGCCAGACCTGTTGAATCAAAAAATCACTTAAAAAGAAACTGTCTGACAAAGTGAAGCAGGCTAAAAGATCTCAAAAAGCAACACATCATGCCGTGAGCTAAAGAAATTTAAGAGCAGATGAGAAACAAAGTCATTGCCATGTATCAGTCTGAAAAGGATTACAACGCCATTTCTAAGGCTTTGGGACGCCAGCGAACCACAGTGAGAGCCATTATCCACAAATGGAGAAAACTTGGAACAGTGGTGAACCTTACCAGGAGTGGTCGGCCAACCAAAATGACTCCAAGAGCGCAACGATGACTCATCCAAGAGGTCATAAAAGAACCCAGAACAACATCTAAAGAATTGCAGGCCTCACTTGCCTCAGGTAAGATCAGTGTTCATGATTCAACAATAGGAAAAAGACTGAGCAAAAATGGCATCCATGGGAGAATTCTAAGGCCAAAGCCACTGCTGACCAAAAAAAACACAAAGGCTCATCTTACATTTACCAAAAAACATCTTGATTATCCCCAAGACTTTTAGGCAAATACTCTGTGGACTGATGGGACAAAAATGTAACTTTTTGGAAGATGTTCGTCCCATTACATCTGGCATAAAACTATTACAGCATTTCATAACAAGAACATCATACCAACAGTCAGACATGGTGTTGGTAGCATGATGGTCTGGGGCTGCTTTACAGCTTCAGGACCTGGATGACTTACCATAATAGATGGAACCCTGAATTCTGAGCTCTACCAGAAACTCCTAAAGGAGAATGTCCAGCCATCAGTTTATGACCTCAAGCTCAAGTGCAGTTTGGTTATGCAGCAGGATAATGATCCGAAACACAACAGCAAGTCCACCTCTAAATGGTTCAAACAAAGCAAAATGTAGTTTTTGGAGTGGCCTAGTCAAAGCCCAGACTTAAATCCAATTGAGATGTTGTATCATGACCTTACACAGTCCGTTCTTGCTGGAAAACCCTCCAATGTGGCTGGATTAAAACAATTCTGCAAATAAGAGTGGGCCAAAATTGCTCCACAGCAATGTGAAAGACTCATTGCCAGTTGTCGCAAATGCTTGATTGCAGTTGTTGCCGCCAAGGGTGGCACAACCAATTATTAGGTGTCAGGGGGCAATTACTTTTTCACATAAAGCCAGGCAGGTTTGGACAGCTTTTTTGCCTTAATAAATGAAACCATCATTTAAAAACTGCATGTTTTATTTACTTAAGTGTGACAAATATGGCAAAAAAATCAGAAAGGGGACAAATACTATTTCACGGCATTGTATAAGCCTTATTATAGGCTTACCTGTAGACAAAAGTCAAAAAGCAGAGTTTACTACCACTTCAACCCTTGAATGTTTCAGTGGATATGCATCTAACTAAAATGTAATATTAGTTTGTGGATGTAAATGGGAACAGAGATCATTCAATTGTGATGTACAACAAGGCTCTGTACTGTGTCCTTTTCTTTCTAATCTGTTTGGGGGTACTTATGACAGATTTTTGCAAAATGAGCAAACAGTGTGACTAGGCAGGTGGAAAAACAAACAAAATTCAAGAGTGCATCACTAGAGGAATTACCAACAGGAGAAAGGAGGCCCTGATTCCCTAATATAGATCTTTAGTTAGACTTAATTTAGAATACTGTGTCCAGTTCTGGAGAGCTCGCTTCCAAAAATATATTGATAGGATAGAACATGGGAGATAAAAATGGAAGTCTAGGGTATAAAAAAGTGGAAGATCCGAGGGATGAAACATAAGAAAGGACTTCAGGTACTTCATATTTATGGTCTTGAGCAAAGAAGGGAAAGGGGGAAATGATTGAACCCTTTAAATACATTATGCTTGTGAGCACTATGTAAGAAATAGCATATTTGGCAAGCCAGGTAGGAGGGGCTTGGTGACTGAAATACATATTCATAACTGTGGTGTATTGTATCTGAGAATTTTATGTACAGTTTTGTTTGCTGATAAGGGTTTGTTGAGTACCGCTTAGGGAATCAGTGATTTTGTTCAATTATTGTGAACCTTAGTGGATTGTGTGGTCATTAATGTTGCACGTTAGATGCATATCTGTGGCTGCCATATTTTGTTTGTTTATGAATTGTCCTGTGGATTTGCGTTGCTTTGTTGCACTGTATGAGTATTTTCTTTGTAACTTGGTGTTATTCTAGCATGTTGTGCAACAAGCAGCAGCATTTGGTGGCATTACTCTTGCATTGGTGACTTTTGTGTTGAGTAATTGTGTTTGTCAGAATAATGGAGGTATTTAAAAAAAAGTGGCACAAGTAAAAGACACTGAGGCTTTTGTACAGGCCATGCAGGATTCTACTGATCCATAGCTGCAGGCACAAAAATTGATGCATGAGATGATTAGCGGCAACATATTGAATAAGCATAAAGCAAAGTATACCCTTATTTTTGCTGCTAGCTGAATAGCAAAGCAATACACATATGTATTTTAGCAGAAGCAGAAATTGGAAGAAGTTTTTAAAAGCTGAGGTAGAGAACTTGACATTTTTTGCCCAGCAGGCTGCTGCATTTAGCGTGAAGAGTAACCATATTGCTTACGAAAATACAAAGTTGTGCAATGAGATTACGTTTGTTAAGAAATGTTTTAGTGATGCCCAGGCTGCCATATGGGAGATATGTTCCAAACAGGCAAAGGTTGACCATTCTCAATGTTTAGCAGAGATAGCGTCTCTAAAGAAGCAGAGTACGGTCGTGGCTGCAAGGTCTAAGATGAATATTTAGAAAATGGTTTTGTAACAGATGTTGAGACTTACTCAGGCGTGGAGATAGAGAATAGGTCTAACCATGTAAGGGAAAATAGTAATACGGTGACAGTTAGTACGTCAGATGAGTCTGTTGTTGGTGAATGTTCCTCAGACAGTGAGAGTGTGAGGTCTCGAGATTCCAGTTATGGTAATGTGTCTCAGTCATCATATTCTCAGAGAAGGGTCTACATAGGAAGGCCAGCTCTGAGGTGCTTTGCTTGCAAAAAGTTGGGGCACATTGCATGGTACTGATTTTTTGATAATAGTAGTAAGCAGAGGAACTCTTGATACCCCAAGACTGCACCAAGGCGCAATGAAGTGAATTTTGTGAGGTGGATAAATTCTAAAATCGCCTAAATCGGGTGCCTTTTACAACCCAAATATTGAGCTTTCAATCTGAGAATAGTCAACTAAAGCAAGAAAGGCATCGGTTTATGGAGCAGCTTAAAGTGCAGAAAATGGAGGTATGCAAACATACCACAGTGGGGTGAACCACTCTTTTGTTAAAAACCCTTAGAGGGTTGGATGTGTGGTACATGTTTTTCTGGTTCTGTTGATGGACTACTTGGTATTTTTCAACCATAACTCTTCTATGTTCCTATGTAACTACAAATACATTATTATTAATATTGGTTTTGTTATTCATACCTCTTTTTTTAACAGGTTAAAAAAAAAAGTTTTTTTAAGCTTGTCTGATGGTAGGGAATTCTCCACCTTTTTTTAATTTTTAGATTTGTCTAATCACCATATTGTTTTTTTTTTTTATATATTTTCATTGCATTTGAAAAGGGAAATACAAAGCATAAGTCAGTAATACAAGAATCCAACGTAGTAGTGAACCATGGCTACATAGTAACAAACATAAAACAGATAGACCACAATTAAGTTATACCAAAGAATAGGTTGTGATATGCATAAGTCTATTATAAAACAAGAACATACTGCTTGCCTCCATAAAGGAGACAAGAAAGAAGGCATTAAAGCCATAACCTATACGAAAAAAAAAAAAAGAAGAAGAAAATATCTAAAACATGGCTATAGCAAATAGATATAGGAAGCATGAATGAGGCACGCTCTTCTCTGAGAAAGCAAAATTAAAGACAGCACCCAATTAAGTCATGATCAGAAACATTTTAATCACCATATTTATGCACATATGGCAAATGTGAGGTAACTTATTTGTTATGCATAAGTGAATTATATGTTAAGGGAACTGCTATTTCACCATTTATTTGATGCACATTGTTCATTATGGTTTAAAATGAGTTAACGTTACTTTTAAACACACATATGTTTGTAATGATCACTATAAAGATATTGGTTTTGTGCATCTTTTAGAATAATTATGTCTGTAAGCAGCAGCATGTTTTGGCTGTGGGTGCCTGTAGGTGCGGGAACATGTGTGATTTACATGCGCTCGCCCATATGTGTGAACAAAGCCTTACAAAGTTACACAGAATGATCATTGCTGTAATAGTGATCATTGCAGAAGACTCTTATTGTCCCCTGATCATAGGATCGGAAGCAGTGCTGTGTTCTGGCCTAGGCCGACAAGGCCCAGGCCTAGGGCGGCACTCCACCCCCCCCCCCCACAAAAATGGCACCCGCGCCCTCCTCCCGACTACCGCATGCAGGCCCACTATCAGGGAGTACTGCTTAGGAGTGCAGTGGCTCGCGCCGGGTGCGGAGGGGGCCAGGAAGCAGTTTAAATAGGAGCTGTCAAGCCGCCCCCCCCCTACAGCCGTGATTCTGCTGTGGCCAATCATGGGAAGGGAAACAGCGGGCAGGAAGCTGGGTGGCGGCGTGGCGAATCCAATTAGAGCCGCTCTCTCTTTTCCCTTCGGCTTACAGAAAGGGAAGGGGGGCGGCGGGGAGATACAGACAGCCCGCAGCTCTCCTCTCCCTGTCACAGTGCTGCTGCCGAGTTCTCTGGCAAATAGAGCAGCAGCGCTGTGACAGGGAGAGGAGAGCTGCGGGCTGTCTGCATCTCCCCTGCTGCCCCCCTTCCCTTTCTGTAAGCCGAAGGGAGAAGAGAGAGCGGCTCTAATTGGATTCGCCGCCGCCCAGCTTCCTGCCTGCTGTTTCTCTCCCCATGGTTGGCCACAGCAGAGGGCCAATCAGAAGACTCTGGGGGCATCATGGGAAATTTAGTCACTGCAGAGTTCCGGCCCCAGTGTGTCCATAAACACCAAGCTACAGCCCCCAGCATGCAAGCACTCTGCTGGAGGGGGTGTTAGAAGAGGAGCAAAAGAGAATACTGTGCTGGGGGAAACCAGAGAGGGAGCCACACTGTACCCCTGTACCCGCACCGCCAAAGAGCCACACTGTACCCCGCACCACCAGAGAGCCACGCTGTACCCCGCACCACCAGAGAGCCACGCTGTACCCCGCACCACCAGAGAGCCACGCTGTACCCGCACCACCAGAGAGCCACGCTGTACCCACACCACCAGAGATCCACGCTGTACCCGCACCACCAGAGAGCCACACTGTACCCGCACCACCAGAGAGCCAGGCTGTACCCCGCACCACCAGAGAGCCACGCTGTACCCGCACCACCAGGGAGCCACGCTGTACCCGCACCACCAGGGAGCCACGCTGTACCCGCACCACCAGAGAGCCACGCTGTACCCGCACCACCAGAGAGCCACGCTGTACCTGCACCACCAGAGAGCCACGCTGTACCCACACCACCAGAGAGGGAGCCACGCTGTTCCCGCACCACCAGAGGGTGAGCCACACTGTAACAGCTGTACACGCACCACCAGAGAGGGAACCACACTGTACCCGCACCACCAGAGAGAGAGCCACGTCGTACCCACACCACCAGAGAGGGAGAAAGACCGAGCCACTGCCAGGATACAGACATGCTACACTACTGACTAGAGTCACCCAGAGTGAGCAAACGTCCAGCCAGAGGGATCACTGTTGCGATTTTGCTGGGTCTGGTAAGGCCGTTGGCCATTATCCATTACTATTCTCAGGGACTGAGCCATTTGGAAGTGCCTAGCCTGCTATTCTCTAGGCCTTATTGACCACCACAACATCCCTCTCTGTCCTCTTCCCACAGCGTCCCTCTGTCTTCTTCCCACGGCGTCCCTCTGTCCTCTTCCCACGGCGTCCTTCTCTCACGGTGTCCCTCTGTCCTCTTCCCACAACGTCCCTCTGTCCTTCACCCATGGCGTCCCTCTGTCCTCTTCCCATGGCATCCCTCTGTCCTTCACCCACGGCAACCCTCTGTCCTCTACCCAGGGCATCCCTCTGTCCTTCTCTCAGGGCGTCCCTCTGTCCTTCTCCTGCAGCATCCCTCTGTCCTCTTCCCACGGCGTCCCTCTGTCTTCCTCCCATGAAGATGACAGGGCGGGTCTTAAAAAGGAAGGGGTGTGGCTTTGTCAGGAAGGGGAGGGTCATATTTAAATTAGGGGGTGCGCAAGTTTAGTCAGGCCTAGGGCAGCACAAAACCTAAATACACCACTAATCGGAAGCTCTGCTTTCTCACACCTCAGCGCACAAGGGAAGAAGCTTGAGATGTGTAAAAGTGTGGGAACCCTGCCTGGATATTGTAGACATCCGAAGAGTACTTTAGCCTGTCTAGCATGCCCAAAGTCTGGAACTGGTTATGGAATGTGCAGAGGGTTGATTGGTTTTCTAATTCTAGCTCAATTACAACAAAACCCTGTTTTTTAACTTGTTACTTTAACCGCTTCCAGACCACCCACCGCATATATACTGCAGTAGGGCAGCCCAGCTGTGCAAAATCACGTACCTGTACGTGATTTTGTGCACACGATCTAGGGGCGCTCGGAAAAAAGGCAGAACAGCGGTCTGCCTATGTAAACAAGGTAGACCACTGTTCTGTCAGGGAGTAAAAGAGGGATCTGTGTTTCAGCTAGGCTGTAACACCGATCTCTCTTTTCCTCTAGTGCATTCACTCCCCCCACAGTTAGAAAGCACTCCGTAGGAGCACACTTAACCCCTTGATCGGTCCTGGTGTTAACCCATTCGCTGCCAGTGTCATTTATACAGTGACAGTGCATTCTTTTAGCACTGATCACTGCATTGGTGTCAATGGTCCCCAAAAGGTGTCACTTAGTGTCAGATTTGTCCACTGCAATGTCGCAGTCACACTAAAAATTGCTGATCGCTGCCATTACTAATAAAAAATATATAAAAAAAAAAAGTCTCCAAATCTATCCCATAGTTTGTAGACACTATAACTTTTGCGCAAACCAATCAATATACAATTATTGGGATTTTTTTACCAAAAATATGTAGCAGAATACATATTGGCCTAAATTGATGAAGAAATTTGATTTTTTTTTTTATTATTATTGGGAATGTTATATAGCAGAAAGTAAAAAATATTGTTTTTTTTCAAAATTGTCGGTCCTTTTTAGTTTATAGCGCAAAAAATAAAAACCACTAAAATAAATCTCTAATTGTGGGAAAAGAAGGACATCAATTGTATTTGGGTACAGTGTCGCACAACAGCACAATTGTCAGTTAAAGCAACATAGTGCTGTATCGCAAAAAATGGCCTGGTCATGAAGGGGGTAAAACCTTCCAGAGCTGAAGTGGTTAAATTGAGTTACTATGTGATTTATTATACCTAATCAGTAATTAAATCAATACGATGACTCTATATAGTTTGTTCTGTTACTCCTTACCATGTTGCTGAGTCTTTGTCCTGTCATAGTCGTCACTTAGTAGCCGATCTGTATGCCAGTGCTTAAGTTCATCATATGTTTTTTTCTTTACCAGTGAACAAAAAACAGGATCATCGCTAAATTATAAGAAAATAAAGAAATAAATAAAGAAGAAATTAATGCAGCATTTTTTGTGGACATGAACACAAAAGGTCAATAAATTTATCCAGACAACCCACTTTAAATATATGTGTTTGTATTAAATCAACCAGTATATAATATATTAGATTATTTATAACTGCTTAAAATTTTTTAATAATATATTTTTTTGCTATGGTTTTCGAATATGTGGGAATATACAAGCAAGAACTATTTAACTAAATAGGTTTACGCAAATGTAGCGGATGGTTGCTACTAGTTACTATCATCCACCATGTTCACCCTACTGCCTGACTTCCATACATCACTCTTCTGTAGACAATGAACAGTCATTTTCTTTTGTTTTGTTTTTGTTTATTTGGGGGATATAACTTGGTTGGGGAAAGGGTATGGGATGCCCAAAGAACAGATCACTATTGCCATGGTTATTAAAGAATTGTTGCATCAGTTGCGCTTTGAACAAATGATGGACTCTTACATTTACAGTCTCAACTCCACTCCTCCTCTGCACAAACTCCTGCAGACTGTTACTCCCAGGACTCTTCTCCTCCTGCACAAACTTCACTGTACAATGTTAGTCTTTCCAACCCATCATCTTTACTCTGCACCAGGGATCACTCTGAATAATCCCTGATGGTTGCTGAACTTTGCTGAATTTTGATAGGCAAGGGGCCTGCAGTACCCCTTCCTGATGGCCTAGTTGTTTAGCAACGTTAGATAGTTGGTGGACTACAGATCCCAGCCAGTCCTTCTTGCAAACCCTGTGCCCGCAGGCCACAGCAATTTGACACAAAACCCCACAGTCTCTCCTCTAGCCTTGAACCCAGCTCCCCTGACATGCCTCCTCCAGATATCCACTGTGACTCACTCACCAAACTTCTCCTGCCCTGAGTCCTTGATGAAGAATTTACCCGGACATGCGTACCGACTGCTTCTCCAGCTCCTCTGTTCCAGGACACCTCCTCCATGACCGTGTAAGGATGAGGCTTCCTCCGAGCTCCTCCGCCGAGGCGCACACCCCCCCCCCCCCAGATGGGGATGGGCCTTCTGCTGCAGTCTAACACTCTATTCTTTACTTCACCCAGCCGACAACTCCCTCCAGTGGGCTGGACCTGAGCTTATGTAGGAGGCCTTCCCCTGCCAATTCCAATTGAAAAACTTTATACTGATAATTCAAGCCTCATTTCAGAGGATACATTTTCCGATCGTGAAACCCTGGTGGAAAAACATCTGGAAAATATTGTATCCAATATTTTGAAAACCAAAGATAAAAAGTATTATCAAGATCGTTTAGCCTATGAGACCAACACTGCGTATAGATGGTCTCCTGATAACCAATGGAGAAAGAAAAAATCTTTCTCACGTAAACAAACCAATTCCAATCAGGATCCCACCGATTCTGATGAATCTTCTTTATCTTCCTCCTCCCAAATAGGCATGGCCTCAAATTCATCCACAACTTCTTCTAAAAGAAAAACGGATAGACCTCTGTCATCCGTGTCCTCTTCCAAACGCATACCACAGGACACCACACGTCCCGGACTTCGTTCTCAAACGAAACCTGCACCTACTCCAGTTAATTCTGCGGGTAATATTTCCACTAATTCCTCTACTATCACTCATGCACCAATTATTCCTAAGACTATTTTTCCCACTAATACCCCTTTGGGGGACTTACCAACCCCCATATCGGGGGATCTTCGCACATGCTCCCATTTTCTCACCTCCTCACAACCTAGACACGAAGAAAGCAGCCAATCATTTGGTTTCCCAGAAAGGAACCAAGCTGGTTTCCAAGTAATTCATTTGTCTTCACAGTCACTTACAAAAAATCAGACCGAAGTTTTGAGTCTCGGCCTGACCTTTTGTCCTGAACAGTGTGCGGATGCATTCGAGATCATCAAAGACGTTAATTTGTTTGCCAGAAAACTTATGTTTAAAGTCATATATGACAAGGATCGCCAACATTTCTCCCCAAATTCAACTTCTGAGGAAATCTGGCAACATAAAACGATCAATGAGATCAAGGCCCTAAATGATCTAATGGATCTATGGGAGCAGGGAAATCCCTTTGATGACCCCCTAGAGGAGGTCACCCCGTGTCCTGAAATTGACATTCCACCTCAAAGACTTTTTCCGCCACCCCACCTCTATAAACCTAAATCTAGAACATTTCCTACTTTTCAAGGCAATCCCAATATTTGGGCTTTCACTCAACAGGTTACCAAAGAGATAAAAAATACTAGCTGGAATAAGTTTAATAGAGGGTCCAACCTTAAGTATTCCCATCGTGAGGCCTTAATATCCCTACAACTAAATAATCAAATTATTATCAAGCCCTCCGATAAGGGAGGCAACATTGTTGTAATGGATTTAGAACAATACAAAAAATTGGTAATGGACCTCCTCTTAAACCGTAGCTGGTATCGTCCCATTCCCTATGCTCAAGTTAAATATGCAGAGACCAAATTTCATCTGCTAATTAACCGTGCCTTTCAAGCCAATTTATTGGATAAAAAAACTTGCGAATTTTTATTGGTAGAAAAACCTAAAATACCTACCTTATATGCCTTACCTAAGGTACACAAAAATTTGGAATGCCCTCCTGGGCGTCCAATTGTTTCGGGCAACGGATGTTTAACTGAGCATGCAAGTAAATTAGTGGATGATTATCTCAGACCACATGTCGGCTCTCTCAGTTCCTATATACAGGATACGTCTGACCTCATTAGGTCCATTGATGCCCTGTATATACCACCGGGATCCTGGCTGGTGGCCATTGATGTAAAGGCTCTCTACAACTCTATCCCCCACGAGTGGGGGGTGAGAGTTGTTCAGGGCTTCTTATCAGAGAGAGGACCTGGAGCTGACAAGTATAATCAATTTATCTTGGAACTCGTAATGTTCATTTTGTTCAACTGAACTCGTAATGTTCAGATATTCTGGTGACCACCAAAAGGTGAGAAACATTATTACAAAATTTTGGCCCCTATTATCAGCTGATCAAATAATCTCTAACTACATTCAACCATATCCCCAAATTACATATAGGAAGTCCAGGTCAATAAAAGATCAGTTGGTCCACAGCCATCTACAGAAACCGATTGGCAGATCTTCTCGCAGGGGTACAGCTCCATGTGGCCATTGCGATTTCTGCCAATTTTTAGGTAGTTCTGAGGAATTTATCCTTCCCAATGGTATTACCTATAAACCTAAATTCTTTGCCAATTGCCAAACTATAGGCATTGTATATCTCATGAAGTGTGAGTGCAGTGCCTTTTATATTGGCAAAACCAAGAGACCTTTTTTTCACAGAGTAAGGGACCATGTTTCCCTTATCCGAAAGCAAAAAATTGAAACGCCGATCAGTCGACATAGTGGTCTATATCATGCCTTTGATTTATCCAAAATGAAATTTTTTGCTTTAGAGCATCTTCCAACTAATGAAAGAGGTGGGGATTGCGATAAAGGTCTTTTGCAAAGAGAGGCAAAGTGGATTTTTTCACTCAATGCCACCTCTTATCCAGGACTTAATGAGTCTATCAGCTATAAACCCTTTCTCTGAAATTGACTCTGTTTAAAATTTTCTGAATGACTTCAGGCCCAAACAGCTAGCCTGTTTATTTATTATTATTTGTGTTTTTTGTTTGTTTGGCTATTTTTCCTAAGAGGTGATCTGACAATTCTTTTCTACTGCATTGTATGCTATCATTACGCATTTACTGCAATTTTGCAGCACATCATATATTACACATAATTTGCTATTTAATTATATAATCCTTCAGGGGAAGTGTTCTCTTTGAGTTAAGGTGACCTTATGGGCGCCCGGGGCTTCCGACTTTTTGCTTTTTAGCACTATAGTTGGTGCCACCTTTCCACCAAAAGGTTTCCATCCCCAGTTTTTATTTCTGACATATTTTCTGTTTTTCCTATCAGTTTAATATTGACTCTTCTATCCTTATTTGATTTCGGTCTCACTGTGGCCATCTTGTGGCCGTTTTGTAGATTGCATCAAATATGTGATGAATTTCTTTCATCACTCAGCTGTCTAAGTGTCATTTCCTGTGCGCGGCAACGTGTCATATCCGGCCGCCCTCTACTTCCACCATATCCCTTAATAATACCATGGATTGGTTCCCTGCCAGGTGGAACTGATATGCCCGCCCCACCTATAATTTTGGCGCCAAACTGGCGTCCTATAGGTGAGGGAGATGGGGACTATATAAGCTTTGGTGGTTTGCCTAGGTGGTATAGCTGCCGCTATCCGAGGAAGGTTATATGTCCAAAGATCATATGTCTCAGGTATTTATAGAGGAATTATGTCCTTTTTACTACTCATCCTAATTATGAAATGCTTTAACTGCATTTTTTGACTTGCATATATATTTTATTTATTTTTGATAGATGGATTGTTGGTCTTATAGACACTGACCGGCACCCTCCTAGCTCTGAATTTTCATCCTCTTTTTTGCAAGTAGGCTTTTTTTAAAGTGGATGATTCAGGTATTTGTCTTCTTTTATCCCTTGAATAACATCACATTTTTTTTTTTTTTTTTATATATATATGACTAATTCCTCTAATATAATTTCATCTTCCTACAGACATCTCCACCATGATACAATGATCTTTTGTTCCTTTTTGGAATCTTAAAATGATCTTTAGATTAAGGTATTGTTATATAAAATTGGATTTCCATATATTAAGCTCCATCATAGTATGGGTCTAACTCAACTTAATCATTCCTTTTCCTTCCTTCAGGTGACTATTCACCTTCCATTGCTTTCAGCAGCACATTATTCATTTATGTGCTCTTTATGAGCTATCACCTTCTCTAAGGTTCACTACAAGACTCCATTATGAGAACACTCCTCTGATTCAATACCAGCTAGATTTTTGATTTCTTCAACAATGCACAGGTAATGAAGGCTCATGTGGTGGTTTAGAAAATGTCTCTGTATCGCTTCTTGTGGAATATTTAAATATTATTTTGTAGAGCAATATATTAGTGTTTTTCTGTTTATCCATTTTTGTATATTTACTGTATGTATTTTTTATTCTAGTAATACATGACAATAATTAATACTCCTGAAGAAGCCAGTTTATTGGCGAAACGTCGAGATTATTTGTCTATATAATACTTCATTGTTTCCTACTGTAACTGAAATCATATTTTTTTATATTATATGTGAATGGAATATTTCTATTAAATAAAATTATATTTTTTATCAATCATGTGTTTGAATGCACCTTCAAAGTCCCACTTCTTTCTTATCTGTATTTTCCAATTGGGGATTGGTCAGTGCTCCTCACATGAGCTCCCTGTCACTCGCATTCCCAGCCCTGCCCCTCTTCCAGAACATTCTCCCTAGGAGCAGAGGAGGCGCCCAAGAACTGAAGGACAGGTGGTCACACCCACTGCTACACTAACCACTCCCTGCCCCCCAGATCAAAACAAGCAAGCCTAGCATGCAGCATAGGCCTGCCTAAATTTACCTGCCTGGCAGCTATTGCCAAAAAACCTTACCTAGCACTTACCTATGGTAGAGGGCGCTACATCCACCCCCACCAATTTATAGCTGGTCCCCAGCTGTGGAAAAATATAAATTTTTGAAAAAATACCTCCTGGGCCCAGGAGTAAAGGGCATCCCATAATATAGGTTGGATGGGGGAAGGGAGAAAACTTGGACGGGGCTATGCACAAATAATTTGAGTACAAAAATATATTATGTACATTCTGGTCATACATTTACAATGTATATGGTTTGAGCATAGATTCCTAACTACAGGTCTCTACAGCTAGGTACATACAAGTCGAGCCAGAGCATTGCTCCCTCAGGAGGAATACTCTACCTCACACAGGTCTTCATCTGTCAGGCGGTGGAGATGGACAGCTGTCCCATCTCTGGCATCCCTAAAAAAAGACAGAAAAAAAACACAACCGATCTGTATATTCTAAGCAAAGCAATTCACCACTGAGAGGGGGTTACTATTCTCTCTTTGGTGAAATGTTTCACATTTACAGCTTGGGCATGTATTTTACCGTCTGCTGTCACCCTACCAGGAGGGATCTAGGGGAACCTCCTGAAGAGCACAGCCAGACATGCATGGTTGGTGGGAAACTCTTTGCTCATGAATGAAGGGGACCCTCCCAAAGTGGCAGGCAGCAAGAGGTTTGGCAGGGACAGTACCCCCCTAGTGTCCATGATAACTTTTCCTCCATCAGGCACCCTGGGTGGCAGGCAAACACTGTCCTGCAAAGAAAGTTTTGTCTTTGGAGAAAACCACACAGGCCCTGTCCTTGCATTCCTTGTGGCCGCTTCTACACGGGGGCTGCACAGCCCAGCAGTCCTTCTCACAGGTAGAAACGTGGATCCTGCAACCTCCTCCGGCTATCCCCTTCTCCTCGGACAGAGACGGAGTGGCTCCTGGTAGGTCGACCTGCCTTTACAACCAGGACCCAGTCCCTATAAATGGCACGTCCCAACCTCCATTCCTCCCAAATGTCCTTGAACTGGGCCCAAGCACTACTCTCTGGCACCCTCAAAGGTTTTGGGACGTGCAGGTACTTCCAGATCATGTCATCCTCCCACTCTCCCCGTGAGTTCTCAATGATGTCCATGACCTGAGAGGGGACATAAAGGTAGTCAAGATCCCACTCCAGAGCAACCCTGCATTGGACCTCTTTGGAAGCGAGAGAGCCTGGGCAGTTCCTTGGGTTTTCCTCTGCCATGCATAACACAGGAATCCTGGGCTTTGATTACCCACTGCTTGTAGGTGGGTGCTCTGGTCGGGGAAGTAGAGGGTCGACTTACGAAGAGTCTGCTGGTTGAAACTGGGGTCCATACTGGGGGCTGTGGTTCTTCCATCACCTCAGACTGAGTCTCTGTTAAAGGGGAATCTCCTGTCTCCCACTCCTCCTCACTGGAGCCTTCCTCTGGGGACGACCAGGAGAATAGATTCTCATCAGACCCAAACTTCTCCAGTATTCTGGGGGAACCCCAATCTATAACCCGGCCCTCGCTCACCTCATCCAGCTCACCTGCAGGCACTCCTTCCTTTAGCATAGGCTCCTTCTGGATGGACACAGCAAGGGACTTAGAGAAGGCCAGCTCTTCAGGGATATTATCCGGTGGCTGCACACTGGCACCTGCAGTTACCAGGCCCCTGGCCAGGCCACGGGTCTCCGCAGCATCCTCTTCTTCCAGTATGTCCGTGAATTCTGTGGCTGACATACCTGGCAGTATCAACTCCCCGCCTCTGGCTGGTGATCCTTGGCCCTCTTCGGCCCTCCGAGTCTCCTGCAGCTGCGGCACACAAAGTCCTGAAAGCAGGTTGGCCATATAGTACCTGGATTCCTGCTGTACAGGTCCCAGCCGGGTTAGTGGCTCCCCACAATGGCCACACTGGGCCCAGGCGGTGACTACTGCTGTTGGTATGTTGCACCTGGGACAAAGTAGACACAGCCGCTCCACTCCTCCGATCATCCCCAAGGCGAGTCCTCCACAGAGTTCCAGCCGGATGCCGGTGTCAATCAGCGTCTGGTCCTGCGTTTCAGGCAACCACTGCACAGCTGGCATCCTCCGACCACCCTCCGCCATCCTCAGCAGCCTGGTGGTATGCGCAGCATGCTGGTCTCCTTCAGCTTCCTCCGCCGGGGCGTGACTCCGCCCCTCCGCTCTCCTCTCGTTCAGCGTGTGAGGAACTGTAGCAGACTCCAGACAGTGTGCGCTGTAGTGACACCTGGTGGCAGGCGCAGAGAATTGCAGGCTCTGTCCAGGCATGTAGTATAGAAACTGCGTCACAGAGGCTGGAAACCGAAGGCAGGCAAACTGTTCAGTAATCACCCTTGACAACAGTAAAGTCTCTCCTCCAATATCTCACTGTGTGGGACTGACCGTGCAGCATCCCGTCATAGACACCCCCTGGTTGCATTCCGTTACTAGGGGCAACAGCAGACATTATAACTCCCTTTACTGTGTCAGGCAGGATTTTAAAAGTCATTTTTAAGTTTCTGCAATGCAGTGTACAATGTCCACACCATGCAGAGCGCTGGACATATTTGTAATCCATGAGCGTGATCGCTCGCCGTGGTTTCCACGGGTGATGGCACATGTTTATAGTCACTGAGTTGCAGGGCTAGTCACATGCAAGTGTCCGGTTGAGGCAACTGGGTGCAGGATGTGATGGCAACGTTAATCCTGAACGGTTGCTACGGACAACGACACTTTGTAACAAGTTTTAATTTTTGGTTGCTATGCAACAGCATTGGCAAAAGTCACTTTTAAAAGCAAACATACAGTCCGTTCCCTGATTAAATCCCCAGAATAGCAAAACAAGCAAAGTCTCCCCTTTTTTCCTGATGGTTGCTAGGGGCGACAGCCAGCAGGTTAACCGTGAAGGTGGATCTTGGTGGGACCTCCAAATGTAGCGGATGGTTGCTACTAGTTACTATCATCCACCATATTCACCCTGCTGCCAGACCTCCATACATCACTCTTCCGTAGACAATGAACAGTCATTTGCTTTTGTTTTGTTTTTGTTTATTTGGGGGATATAACTTGGTTGGGGAAAGGGTATGGGATGCCCAAAGAACAGATCACTATTGCCATGGTTATTAAAGAATTGTTACATCAGTTGCGCTTTGAACAAATGATGGACTCTAACTTTTACAGTCTCAACTCCACTCCTCCTCTGCACAAACTCCTGCAGACTGTTAAGCCCTATACACACGATCAGTTTTACCGATGAAAACAGTCCGATGGACTTTTTTCATCGGATAAACCGATCATGTATGGGCCCCATCGGTCTTTTTTCCACTTTAACAGGAAGGGCCTAAACAAGGACTTTCTTGACAGAATTACCAGCAGGGCCGTCCCTTTCATGGGACCGGGTGGTACCATGGTACCAAGCAGCACTTTTAGGGGGGCGGCAAACTGACGCCTGCCAGACAGCCAGCTCTGCTGCCTGTCAGGAGCCCGGTGCCGCTGCCTGTGAGGACACTCGCAGCCCGGGGCAGGGGGGAAGTCAGCGAGTGAGCGGGCAGGCGCCGCTGCCTGCGAGGAGCCCGGCACCGCTGCTGTTAATGGTGACAGGGGCGGTCAGAACACTCGCAGCTCGGGGGGGATTAGGAGCAGTCAGCGAGTGAACGCGCAGCGGAGCAGAGAGATGATGTCATCTCTCACCGCCCGCGCTGCATCACCACAGTTCCGCCCTCAATGTGCAGCCGCGGCTGCCTTCACTCTGGGACACAGCAAGTGACAACCCGCAACGTGTGGCAGGTGACGTTGTGACAATCCGCAACATGTGGCAAGTGACGTGGCAAGTGACAATACGCAATGTGTGGCAAGTGACAATACGCAACGTGTGGCAGGTTAAGCCATGGCAAGTGACAATCCGCAACGTGTGGCAGGTGACGTTGTGACAATCCGCAACGTGTGGCAAGTGACAATACGCAATGTTAGGCAAGTGATAATACGCAACGTGTGGCAGGTGACGCCGTGGCAAGTGACAATCCGCAACGTGTGGCAGGTGACGTCGTGGCAAGTGACAATCTGCAACGTGTGGCAGGTGACGTTGTGGCAAGTGACAATCCGCAACGTGTGGCAGGTGACGTTGTGGCAAGTGACAAGCCGCAATGTGTGGCAAGTGACGTGGCAAGTGACAATCCGCAACGTGTGGCAGGTGACGTTGTGGCACGTGACAACCTGCAACGTGTGGCATGTGACGTGGCAAATGACAACCCGCAACGTGTGGCAGGTGACAATCTGCACTGTGTGGCAGGTGACAATCTGCAACGTGTGGCAGCTGACGTTGTGGCATGTGACATGGCAGGTGACAATCTGCAACGTGTGGCAGGTGACAATCCGCATCTGGTGGTGGAGTCCAAAGCACAACTGTAAGTACAAACACACATCACAAGTTGTATGAGACATGAGAGCCTGAGAGGGACTTGCCTTGCCCAGCCCTGATTAACCACTTAAGGACCGGAAGGATTTGCCTACCTAAAGCGGTTGTATGGCTTTGTTTTTTATTTTTTTTAAATAACAAACATGTTATACTGACCTCCACTGTGCAGTTCGTTTGTAAAAGAGTGGCCCCGATCCTCTTGTTCTGGGGTCCCTCGGCGGCTGTCTCGGCTCCTCCCTGCATGAGCTAACCCCTGTCTGGGAAGCGCTCTCCCAAGGGGGTTAGCTTGCGGACGCGCTCCCTGTCATACACGCTGCGTCCATAGACACAGCGTGTATGACTCGTTCCCGTCCCCCCACGGGCCGTGTCATTGGATGTGATTGACAGCAGCGCGAGCCAATGGCTGCGTAGGATGCATTAAGGTGAAAAAACACGAACCTTTACAGCCCCTTTAATGACCAGGCCATTTTTTGCGATTCGGCACTGTGCTGCTTTAACTGACAATTGCGCGGTCATGCGACACTGTACCCAAATAAAATTGATGCCTTTTTTCCCCCACAAATAGAGCTTTCTTTTGGTGATATTTGATCACCTCTGCGGATTTTATTTTTTGTGCTATAAACAACAAAACAGCGTCAATTAAGAAAAAAAAAACAACAATATTTTTTACTTTTTGCTATAATAAATATCCCAAAAATGTATAAAAAATAAATTATTTCTTCATTAGTTTAGGCCAATATGTATTCTTCTACATATTTTTGGTACCAAAAAAAACACAATTAACGTACATTGATTAGTTTGCGCAAAAGACATCGCGGCCGCCCGCCATGCACAGGTCCCCTTTTAATCCTATATACATGTATAGAGCACTGACAGGTCCTTTTCTACGCCTATATGCATGTATAGAGCCATGACAGGTCCTCTTTATACTCCTTTATACATGTATAGAGCTATGACAGGTCCTTTTATACTCCTATATACATGTAT
This sequence comes from Rana muscosa, assembly GCA_029206835.1. Classification (NCBI taxonomy): domain Eukaryota; kingdom Metazoa; phylum Chordata; class Amphibia; order Anura; family Ranidae; genus Rana; species Rana muscosa. The sequence continues at coordinate 274,762,067 of CM055116.1, read as the reverse complement.
AGAGCCATGACGGGTCCCCTTTAGTTATCATGATATAAAATAATGAATGTGGGGGCGTGATTTTTTTTTGGGGGGGGGGGCAGCATTTCATTCTTGGTCCCAGGCAGCACAATGTCTTGGGCCGGCCCTGATTACCAGGTATTATTTTAAAGAAAGCTCCAGATTTAGAAATATTGAAAATTACTTTTAAAATTACAATAACAAGTTAAGCTCGTATAAGATTTTAGCGATTGGGTTTACATGAATTTTAACACAACATTGTCCCAACATTCTTTACATAAAAGACATAACACAGTATTCGTAACAGAACATTAAATACATACTGTAACAGTAACAAGTAACATGTTTTACCTTAACATTGGTAATTCCTTTATAGTATCCCCAGCATAATCTTCAATTATGTCATTTTGCATAGGTAACAAGCCTGTAGGAAGCATATCCTCTTGTTTCACTTGAAAAAAAAAAAAAAAGAAATTAAAAAAATATATAGTTTAAGCCCTGGTTCACACTGGTGCGTTTTTACATGCGATTTTGCATGTCAAATCAGCGTCTTTTGCCGGCAAAAAAAAAAAATATATATCATGCGGTCCCCAACCCAAATCCCATACCAGACCCTTTGAGTGTGGTATGGATTTTAAATGGGAACTTCACCCAAAAAAACAAAAAGCAACAGCGTGAGGGCCCCTTCAAAATCCTTACCTGAAACTTATCCGAGCATGCAGCCTGGGAGGTCAGGAAAAGGCGCAGAAGGAGCTTGCCGCCCCCCTCCCTGCAACATACCAGGCCACATGCCATCAACATAGGAGAAAGGGATACCTTGCCAAGGGAGAAACTTTGGCAAATCACCTTGTCCCCATGGTGATTTATATATGGACATGACCATATTTGGTCAATGATGTCATGGGAATCCCAGTGATGTCACTAACCAAATATGGTTATATCCATATATTGTCAGTTACGTCATCAGGAGACCCCTTTCCTTTATTGCGAAAGTCAAGCTATAGGTTCAGATGTGTCAGCGGGAGGCAGGTTTTTTTTGTTCAACAGGTGGGTGAGGGTCAGGCATCATGATTGATGTGATTTGCATCATTGGATGATGTAATTAACATGAATCGATGTAAATCGTAGTCGTTTTTTTTTTTTTTTTTTTTTAATTAAAGGACTTACCAAATAGTATTTGTGTATTTACAATTTACTTTTTTTTTTGGTGAATGTGTAGAGTAGGGATGAGCTCGGTGTTCGAGTCGAACACACGTTCCACTCGAACATCGGCTGTTCGATCGTTCGACAAAGATCGAACGTTATGGGCCATTCGCGCCAAATTCGAGTGATCAAATGCAATCCCGGCGCTGTGAATGGCCAAGCATGCACTGTGACCCCGCATGCTTGGCCAATCACAGCGCCGGCAGCGAGGAGAGCCATAATTGGCCACAGGCAGGATGCCTGTGGCCAATCATAGCTCAGGGGGGTTTAGTACACGCCCCACACTATAAAAGGCCGCCAGCGCAGCGGCCTCGTGCAGTGTGTTCTGGCGTGCAGGGAAAGAGATAGATAGGCAGGGACAGTGTGTTCTGTGTTCTATTTTTTTCTCAGGCATCTGCAGGAGTTAGTGGGTGTTGTGTGCCCCCAGGACAGTATACACCTGTATATATCCGTCATTGCTGTTCTCTAAGCTAGATAGGCAGGCAGGGAAAGAGATACATAGGCAGGGACAGTGTGTTATATGTTCTATTGTTTTCTCAGGCATCTGCAGGAGTTAGTGGGTGTTGTGTGCCCCCAGCACAGTATACACCTGTATATATCCGTCATTGCTGTTCTCTAAGCTAGATAGGCAGGCAGGGAAAGAGATACATAGGCAGGGACAGTGTGTTCTATGTTCTATTCTTTTCTCAGGCATCTGCAGGAGTTAGTGGGTGTTGTGTGCCCCCAGCACAATATACACCTGTATATATCCGTCATTGCTGTTCTCTAATACAGGCATCTGCAGGAGTTAGTGGCACAGTGTACACCTGTATATACCCGTCATTACTAATCTTTAATACAGGCTTTTGCAGGAGTTAGTGGCACAGTGTACACCTGTATATACCCGTCATTACTGTTCTCTAATACAGGCATCTGCAGGAGTTAGTGGCACAGTGTACACCTGTATATACCCGTCATTACTGTTCTCTAATACAGGCATCTGCAGGAGTTAGTGGCACAGTGTACAACTGTATATACCCGTCATTACTGTTCTCTAATACAGGCATCTGCAGGAGTTAGTGGCACAGTGTACACCTGTATATACCCGTCATTACTGTTCTCTAATACAGGCATCTGCAGGAGTTATTGGCACAGTGTACACCTGTATATACCCGTCATTACTGTTCTCTAATACAGGCATCTGCAGGAGTTATTGGCACAGTGTACACCTGTATATACCCGTCATTACTGTTCTCTAATACAGGCATCTGCAGGAGTTAGTGGCACAGTGTACACCTGTATATACCCGTCATTACTGTTCTCTAATACAGGCATCTGCAGGAGTTAGTGGCACAGTGTACACCTGTATATACCCGTCATTACTGTTCTCTAATACAGGCATCTGCAGGAGTTAGTGGCACAGTGTACACCTGTATATACCCGCCATTACTGTTCTCTAATACAGGCATCTGCAGGAGTTAGTGGCACAGTGTACACCTGTATATACCCGCCATTACTGTTCTCTAATACAGGCATCTGCAGGAGTTAGTGGCACAGTGTAGACCTGTATATACCCGCCATTACTGTTCTCTAATACAGGCATCTGCAGGAGTTAGTGGCACAGTGTACACCTGTATATACCCGTCATTACTGTTCTCTAATACAGGCATCTGCAGGAGTTAGTGGCACAGTGTACACCTGTATATACCCGTCATTACTGTTCTCTAATACAGGCATCTGCAGGAGTTAGTGGCACAGTGTACACCTGTATATACCCGTCATTACTGTTCTCTAATACAGGCATCTGCAGGAGTTAGTGGCACAGTGTACACCTGTATATACCCGTCATTACTGTTCTCTAATACAGGCATCTGCAGGAGTTAGTGGCACAGTGTACACCTGTATATACCCGTCATTACTGTTCTCTAATACAGGCATCTGCAGGAGTTAGTGGCACAGTGTACACCTGTATATACCCATCATTACTGTTCTCTAATACAGGCATCTGCAGGAGTTAGTGGCACAGTGTACACCTATATATACCCGTCATTACTGTTCTCTAATACAGGCATCTGCAGGAGTTAGTGGCACAGTGTACACCTGTATATACCCGTCATTACTGTTCTCTAATACAGGCATCTGCAGGAGTTAGTGGCACAGTGTACACCTGTATATACCCGTCATTACTGTTCTCTAATACAGGCATCTGCAGGAGTTAGTGGCACATTGTACACCTGTATATTTACCCGTCATTACTGTTCTCTAATACAGGCATCTGCAGGAGTTAGTGGCACAGTGTACACCTTGTGACAGCAGGAAGGTAAAGTCACCTGGTTGCATCCAGGGGGGTAGATATATTTCTCCCAGATTCAGGCTTTATGCTGACTTATACAACTAGGGTGGAGAGTTGTATAAGCCCAGCTGAGGCTAGTAGGCTCATGGATGACTCATACCTCTAGGGAGAGTGTGGGGCGTCGTGCAGACAGAGATGAGACCAGCTGAACCTTGTCAGCTCATTTAGGCCTCTATAAGGAACTCCCAGCTTCATTAGATGTTAGCTCATGCCTGGAACCAGACCTGTGTGGACTGTCTAGGGAGAGTGAACCCCTGTGCGGTGAGGCAAAGCCTGTGTGGCTATTTGTTTGGACTTTTACTAAACCAGGGACTTAGGGACTAGGACAGCACCAGGCTGATCCCAGTTGTTAGTTTAGGAAACCTGCATGTTTAGTCAGAGGTCAAACTGACCAGGATTTATTTTGTTTGTTTCTTTTTGGCTTTGCTGTGTTTTTGTCACTGTACATAGAGAAATAAACCGCACCTTTTGATTTTGAAAACCACAACCTCCGTCTGCTGGCCCTGTTTTTGTGTGGGGAGCCCAACCAGGGGGTCACACACACCCGCTACCGAGTTAACCCCCTCACAGTTGGTGGAGAACCAGTGGCAGTTTTTTTTAAGCCAGCATGGAGGAGATACTGAAACAGCTGGCTCTAGCAAATGCCAATCAACAGCAGACAAATGCAGGTTTGCAAAGGAGCCTTGCAGCCCAGCAGCAAGCTCATCAACAAGCCCAGCAGCAATCTGAGGCCCGCTTCATAGACCTGTTACAGAAGCAAGAGCAGAGACTACAACAAATGGAAGCAGTAATGCAGCAACGTCCGCAGACCAGTGAGGAAAGCCGTCCCACTAATACCGCGTCCTTTGGGGTGAGTCGTTTATTGACAAAAATGACTAGAGAGGATGATCCAGAGGTATTTTTGACCACATTTGAAAGGACTGCTGAAAGAGAAAAGTGGCCTGAGGAGCAGTGGGCTGGACTGGTGGCTCCTCTGTTAACTGGTGAATCGCAGAAGGCTTACTATGACCTAGAGCCTGACCAAGCAAAAGACTATGTGATGCTAAAAGCTGAAATATTGGCAAGGCTGGGTGTCACCCTGGCTGTCCGGGCTCAGCGTGTGCATAACTGGACTTTCCAGCTTGGAAAACCCCCCAGGTCTCAAATGTATGATCTCATTCACCTGAGCAGGAAGTGGCTACAGCCAGAGACTTTGTCCGCACCGGAGATTGTGGAACGTGTTGTGATGGATCGTTTCTTGAGAGCTCTTCCTACCGCCATTCAAAAGTGGGTAAGCCATGGAGACCCAGAAACGGCCGGTAAACTTGTGGATCGTGTAGAGAGATACTTGGCTACAGAGAACCTGACGGCCTCTTCCAGAGACTCTCGGACTTTCCACCCTAAGACCAGACCATCCCCAGGGGCGGATAAGAGGATTCCAAGGGGTGAGGGTGGAGAGAGTGAGAGGGTGGGAGCTCTACCCCAAGTTTGGCGAGAACAGCCTGGGAAATCAGCGGCTCAAGAGGCCGCAAGAAGGATCGTTTGCTACCGCTGCCGGCAAGCGGGACATATTGCAGCAAATTGCCCGGTTGTGGAGGAACCCATGCAATGTGACTTTCTGATGGACAGACGTCAGTCGCTGTGTGCGACAGTCGCATGCACTGCCATTCGGGGAACTGAGAAACATTTATGCAAAATGTGTATTAATGGTAGAAATGTTGTGGTATTACTGGATTCAGGTAGCCTTGTGACCCTGATAAAGGCTGAATTAGTTAAAACAGAGGTCTCTGGGAATAGCAAGGTAGCTGTTATTTGTGTGCATGGGGACACCCGAGAGTATCCAGTGACTACAGTGTGTTTCGAGACCCCCAAAGGTACCCTCTCTCATCCAGTGGGGTTAGTATCTCAATTACCGCATGATGCCATTGTGGGAAGGGATTTTCCGAAGTTCTGGGAACTGTGGGATGATCCTGAGCCCCCCACTGGTGCCCCTATGTACCAGGAATGTGATAGCCAGAACTCCTCTGAGAGTGGGGAGGACTCTCCAGAATTTCCCTTGTCAGTATTGGCAGGGGAGACTCAAGAAACTGGAGAGGAGCCCACCTCCTCAGACGAAAACCTACCGTCTGTGGAGTTTTCTGATCTGGAGGTTCACAGGGAAAATTTTGCCACAGAACAGTTAAAAGACCCCGCCCTAATAAAGGCACGGGAAAACGTAGTGGAAATAGATGGCGAGTTAGTGAACCCAGATAATACCTGCACTTACCCATACTTCAGCGTAGAGAAGGACCTACTGTATCGGGTGGCAAAAAGGGCAGAAGAAACCGTTGAGCAGCTGGTGGTGCCCAAACCTTACAGGAAGTTGGTGTTGGAGTTGGCCCATGGGCACATTCTTGGAGGTCATCTGGGGACAGAGAAAACCCGAGAGAGGGTATTACAGAGATTCTATTGGCCTGGGGTGATGAAGGACATAGAAAATTATTGTTCCTCCTGCCCTGTGTGTCAGAGGTCGGCCCCGATGCCACATTTCCGTAGCCCGCTGGTCCCTCTACCCATCATTGAGGTCCCGTTTGAGAGAATCGCAATGGATTTGGTAGGTCCTATAATCAAGTCCGCTAGGGGGCACCAGTACATATTGGTTATAATGGACTATGCCACCCGTTATCCAGAAGCGATCCCTCTCAGAAATACCTCGGCCAAAACCATAGCCAAAGAGCTATCTCTTGTTTTTAGCCGGGTGGGTATTTGTAAAGAACTGCTTACGGACCAAGGTACACCCTTTATGTCCCGGGTTATGAAAGAGCTGTGTAAATTGTTCAAAGTGACGCAATTGCGTACATCTGTGTATCACCCCCAAACCGATGGGCTGGTTGAAAGATTCAACAAAACCCTAAAACAAATGTTGAAGAAAGTGGTGGATAGAGATGGAAAGGATTGGGACTGTCTACTTCCTTATTTGATGTTTGCTATTAGGGAGGTGCCCCAATCCTCTACGGGATTCTCCCCCTTTGAGTTACTGTATGGGAGACACCCAAGAGGGCTGTTGGATATTGCCAAGGAAACTTGGGAAAGTGAGAGTTCTCCCCACAGGAGTGTGATTGAGCATGTCGCCCTGATGCAAGATCGAATTGCACAGGTAATGCCCATCGTGAAGGAACATTTGGCCCAAGCGCAGTTGGCACAGCAGAGAGTGTACAACCGTGGAGCAAAGACCCGTACCTTTTCCCCGGGGGATAGGATATTGGTACTTGTCCCTACGGTTGAAAGTAAATTCCTTGCCAAATGGCAAGGCCCCTACGAGATAATGGAAAAAGTGAGCGAAGTGAATTACAAGGTCAGACAACCAGGAAGGCGAAAGCCCGAACAGATATATCACGTTAATCTGTTGAAAGCCTGGAGGGATAGAGAGTCCCTAGTCGCAGAAACTTGGTCACCAGCTCAAACTGGTTGCGTGATTCCGGAGGTTGGAATAGCAGCCACCTTGTCACAACCCCAACAACAGGAGGTTAAGGAGTTTGTGCTTCGCAACAAGGAGGTGTTCTCTGAGCTGCCGGGACAAACATCTGGGGTAGAGCATGATATTATTACCCCGCCCGGTGAAAGGGTGAAGTTAAAACCCTATCGGATCCCAGAGGCCCGACGGGAGGCAATACGGGAGGAAGTACAGAAAATGCTGAACTTAGGGGTGATAGAGGAGTCCCAAAGTGATTGGTCTAGTCCCATTGTGTTGGTGCCTAAACCGGATGGGAGCTGGCGATTTTGTAACGATTTTCGTCAGTTGAACAAAGTTACAAAATTTGACACCTACCCCATGCCACGTATAGATGAGTTGATCGACCGGCTGGGAACAGCCCGATACATGACGACTCTTGACCTCACAAAAGGGTATTGGCAAATTCCCCTGGCCAAGTCGGCCAAAGAGAAAACCGCATTTGTAACCCCAGACGGGGCGTTCCAATATAAGAGAATGCCGTTCGGGTTACAGAATGCGCCGGCCACATTCCAGCGGAAAATGGACCAGATACTGAGGCCCCATCGGAAGTATGCTGCGGCTTACCTGGATGACGTAATTGTCCATAGCACAGATTGGGCCTCACATCTGCCAAAAGTGCAAGCAGTCCTAGACTCTATCCGGGAAGCGGGGTTTACGGCTAACCCCAAGAAGTGTACCATTGGGCAGGAGGAGGCCAAATATCTTGGGTACACCATTGGCAGGGGAGTGATAAAACCCCAACTCAACAAAGTCGAGGCCATCCAGAGTTGGCCACGTCCCAACAGCAAGAAGCAGGTACGGGCCTTTCTGGGAATCGCGGGTTATTATCGGCGCTTCATTCCCCACTTTGCTTCTAAGGCTGTGCCCCTAACCAACCTGACGAAAGGGAAAGGGTCGGTCATGATTAAATGGACCCCCGAGGCTGAGGCAGCATTCCAATTCTTGAAACAAGCCTTATGTAGCCAGCCAGTGTTGTACTCACCCGACTTCTCTAAAGACTTTGTCGTACAAAGTGATGCGTCAGATGTGGGGTTAGGAGCAGTATTGTCCCAGGTCTGGAACGGGGAAGAGCACCCAGTCATTTACCTCAGCAGGAAGTTGAAGTCCCATGAGGTAAATTACGCCACGGTTGAAAAGGAGTGTTTAGCGGTGAAGTGGGCTCTAGATTCCCTTCGGTACTATCTGCTAGGTAGGCACTTTGACATGGTTACGGATCACGCTCCGTTAAAGTGGATGGCTCAAAACAAGGAGACAAATAGAAGAGTGAATAGGTGGTTCCTGGCCCTACAGGAATTCAACTTCACAGTAAAGCATCGCCCTGGCGTTCAAATGGGGAATGTGGATGCTTTGTCTCGAGTACATGAATGCCTGATTGCTGGTGTTCCAACCCCAAGGTTAAAACAAGAGGGGGGGGTATGTGACAGCAGGAAGGTAAAGTCACCTGGTTGCATCCAGGGGGGTAGATATATTTCTCCCAGATTCAGGCTTTATGCTGACTTATACAACTAGGGTGGAGAGTTGTATAAGCCCAGCTGAGGCTAGTAGGCTCATGGATGACTCATACCTCTAGGGAGAGTGTGGGGCGTCGTGCAGACAGAGATGAGACCAGCTGAACCTTGTCAGCTCATTTAGGCCTCTATAAGGAACTCCCAGCTTCATTAGATGTTAGCTCATGCCTGGAACCAGACCTGTGTGGACTGTCTAGGGAGAGTGAACCCCTGTGCGGTGAGGCAAAGCCTGTGTGGCTATTTGTTTGGACTTTTACTAAACCAGGGACTTAGGGACTAGGACAGCACCAGGCTGATCCCAGTTGTTAGTTTAGGAAACCTGCATGTTTAGTCAGAGGTCAAACTGACCAGGATTTATTTTGTTTGTTTCTTTTTGGCTTTGCTGTGTTTTTGTCACTGTACATAGAGAAATAAACCGCACCTTTTGATTTTGAAAACCACAACCTCCGTCTGCTGGCCCTGTTTTTGTGTGGGGAGCCCAACCAGGGGGTCACACACACCCGCTACCGAGTTAACCCCCTCACAACCTGTATATACCCGTTATTACTGTTCTCTAATACAGGCATCTGCAGGAGTTAGTGGCACAGTGTACACCTGTATATACCCGTCATTACTGTTCTCTAATACAGGCATCTGCAGGAGTTAGTGGCACAGTGTACACCTGTATATACCCGTCATTACTGTTCTCTAATACAGGCATCTGCAGGAGTTAGTGGCACAGTGTACACCTGTATATACCCATCATTACTGTTCTCTAATACAGGCATCTGCAGGAGTTAGTGGCACAGTGTACACCTGTATATACCCGTCATTACTGTTCTCTAATACAGGCATCTGCAGGAGTTTGTGGCACAGTGTACACCTGTATATACCCGTCATTACTGTTCTCTAATACAGGCATCTGCAGGAGTTAGTGGCACATTGTACACCTGTATATACCCGTCATTACTGTTCTCTAATACAGGCATCTGCAGGAGTTAGTGGCACAGTGTACACCTGTATATACCCATCATTACTGTTCTCTAATACAGGCATCTGCCGGAGTTAGTGGCACAGTGTACACCTGTATATACTCGTCATTACTGTTCTCTAATACAGGCATCTGCAGGTGTTAGTGGGTGTTGTGTGCCTCCAGCACAATATACACTACCCAATTGCTGGTTTACCATCTCCCTGCAGGCCATTACTATGTCTGGAAGGTCAACAAAGAGAGGCAGACAGTCACGAGCCAATAAAAGAGGGCAAGCAGGCTATGTGTCTGGGGGCAACAGTGCTGGTTGTGGACGCGGTGCATTGTCATCAGCACGTGGCCATGGGACACGCTTGTCCTTATGTTCGGCAGCTGGACGTGCTGAGCCGCATCATGCCGAAGACTTGGTAGAGTGGATGACCAAGCCCTCCTCATCCTCCTCATCCTCTCTCACCCAGGCTCAGGGTACTGGCAAAAGAGCTGCCAAAGCGTCCTCTTCCCTCGTATCAATGTCATCATCAGTCACTCCTTCCCTAGACCCACCATGTCCTCCTGAAGAGTCCCCTGAACTGTTTGAGCACAGTGTTGGGTACATGCTCCAGGAGGATGCCCAGCGTTTCGAAGGGTCTGATGATGATACCCAGCTAGAGGAAGGCAGTAGCGTGAGCGCAGAGAGAGGGGATGCTCAAGAAGGACAGCAATCTGGCAGTCATGTTCCAGCAGCTGCAGCATACTGCCAGATTGGCTCCAGTGATGAGGAGGGAGGGGATGATGAGGTCACTGACTCCACGTGGGTGCCTGATAGGAGAGAGGAGGAGGAGGAGGATGAGGAGGAGGCACATCTCCAACAAGACAGGATGCCCTCCAGGGGGCCAGCGTAAGGGCAGCACACCGACTGAATCACACCGCAGAGCTACGCCTGTGCAGGGCGCTGCCTCTGCCCGTTATTCCAAAAGTTCTTTGGTGTGGACCTTTTTTGAGTCGAGTGCATCAGATCACACCGCTGCTATTTGCAACATATGTCTCAAGCGTATCTCGCGTGGCCAAAACATTAGTCGCTTGGGCACCACTTGCTTGACCAGACATATGTTGACCTGCCATGCAGCTCGTTGCTAGCAGTACACCGACGTCCGATTGTAGCAGGCAAATTTCCCTGTCCCAGCTGCTGGACCGTCGAAAGACGTTCACTCCCAGCCATCCACATGCCCAGCGGTTGAATGCTAGCTTGGCTAAATTGCTAGCAATTCAACTGCTGCCTTTTCAGTTGGTAGACTCGGCCCCCTTCCGTGAGTTTATGCAATGTGCAGGTCCTCAGTGGCAGGTTCCCAAACGCCACTTTTTCTCACGGAAGGCGATTCCGGCTCTCTATCCACATGTGGAAGGCAATGTCCATGCCTCGCTGGACAGGGCGGTCAATGGTAAGGTGCATATTACCGCTGACTCATGGTCCAGCAGGCATGGACAGGGATGTTACCTTTCTTTCACGGCCCATTGGGTCACTCTTTTGGCAGCTGGGAAGGATGCAGGAAAAGGTGCAGTAGTGTTGGAGGTTGTTCCGCCGCCACACCTCCAAAATGCTACTACTGGTTGTGACACACCTCTCTCCTCCACCCCCTCCTCTTCTTCTTCCTCCATGGCCTCTTCCTGTGCTTTGTCCTCGGAACCAGCGGTGCTCCGTAGGCGTTCAAGGGGCTACGCAAGTAAAAAGATGCCATGCCGTGCTTGCGCTGGTGTGTTTGGGGGACAGGAGCCACACTGGGGCAGAGGTTCTGTCAGCTCTGCAGGGGCAGGCCGAGAGGTGGTTGACGCCACGCCACCTTAAGCCAGGAATGGTGGTTTGCAACAATGGCACCAACCTCCTCTCCACCCTCCGACAGGGACAACTGACCCATGTGCCCTGTGTGGCTCATGTCCTTAACCTGGTGGTGCAGCGGTTCTTGGGCAGGTACCCGGGTATACAGGATGTCCTGAGGCAGGCCAGGAAAGTCTGTGTGCATTTCCGCAGATCACATAATGCCAGTGCTCGGCTAGCTGAGCTGCAAAAGGAGTTGAACCTGCCCAAGAACCGCCTTATATGTGACATGCCCACCAGGTGGAACTTATTGTTGGCCATGCTGCAGCGGCTGCACACGCAGCAGAGGGCCATCAATGAGTACCTGTGCGACTACGACACCAGGACAGGGTCAGGGGAGCTTGGGTTTTTTTCACCACGCCAGTGGGGCATGATCAGGGATGCATGCACTGTCCTGGCCCCATTTGAGGAGGCCACGAGGATGGTGAGCAGTGACAGTGCATGCATCATTGACACTGTACGTCTTGTCCACCTGTTGGAGCATACGCTGCGTGGAATAATGGACAGGGCCCTCTAGGCAGAACAGAGGCAGGAAGAGGAGGACTTCCTTGCTTCTCAAGGCCCCCTTTACCCAGACAGTGTTCCTTGTGTCCCACCCATCACACAGGAAGAGGACGAGGAGGAGGATTGTGTCAGCATGGAGGTGGAGCATGGCACTCAGCATCAACAGCAGCAGGCTTTTAGGGATGATTTACAGTCCCAACAAACCCGTGGACTTGTACGTGGCTGGGAGGAGGTGGCTGCGGATCATGTCATCCTTAGTGACCCAGAGGACTCCGGACCGAATGCCTCAGCTAACCTACGCTGCATGGCCTTCCTGATCCTGCAAAGTCTGCGGAAGGATCCTCGCATTCTTCGGATCAAGGAGAGGGACCATTACTGGCTGGCCACTCTCCTTGATCCACGGTACAAGGGTGACCTTATCTTGCCGTCGCAGAGGATGAGACAACTCCGGGAGGCCTTGCAGAAAGGTCTGTGCAACGCGTTCCCAGAGACTGGGAGGTTACAAACTCCTGGTCCTGGACAACGAGTTGCTGAGGCTTCGGTCAGTAGCAGAAGGAGCAGTGGAGAAGGTGGCCGTCTGACCGATGCGTTCAGACAATTTTTTAGTCCTTTAGCCCCAAGGTATGATCGGTTCCAGCAACCATCGCCAGCATCTGATATACATGGTGCAGGAATACCTAGGGGCAAGGTCAGACTTGGACACCTTTCCCACCGAAAATCCTCTGGCTTACTGGGTCTTGAGGATGGATCACTGGCCAGAGCTTGCACAGTACGCAATTGAGCTACTGGCCTCTCCTGCATCCAGCGTTCTTTCGGAACGCACATTCAGTGCTGCTGGAGGCTTTGTCGCGGATCACAGGGTGCACCTGTTCACCGACTCGGTTGATCGACTGACCTTCATAAAGATGAACCAGTCTTGGATCACCACCAGCTACCAAGCACCTGAAGCTGATATTACAGAATAATTTATTTTCAAATGTCACATCCCTTCAAGACTGATGCTGATGCTGAGTGACTGTCCTGTTATGTTGACTGACTATCCTCCTCCTCCTCAATGATCCGATTCTTGAAGATAGCTTGGAAGAACTTTTTTGTTTCTGGGTGCCGCCACCAGTGGCTAAGGCCCAATTTTTCAGCCCCTGTTTAACAGGGGCATGTAATTACAATTTTTTATGCAATGCTTTGCAGCAGGGCTCATTCCTGCACTCCAACTAGAGTATCTGGGAGAGGTTGCAGTGTCGTGGCACCAGCACCAGTGCCTAAGGCCCAATTTTTCAGCCCCTGTTTAACGGGGGCGTGTAATTACAATTTTTGATGCAATACTTTGCAACAGGGCTCATTGCTGTGCTCCAAGTACAGTATCTGTGAGGGATTGCAGTGTTGTGGCACCAGCACCAGTGCCTAAGGCCCAATTTTTCTGCCCCTGTTCAACAGGGGCATGTAATTACAATTCTTGATCTAATAATTCACAGTAGGGCCCATTCCTGCACCCACCAAGAGTAACTGTGAGGGCTTACAGTGTTGTGGCAACACCACCACCACCACCACCACCAAAGGCCCAATTTTTCTGCCCCTCTTCAACAGGGGCATGCAATTACAATTCTTGATCTAATAATTTACAGTAGGGCCCATTCATGCGCCCACCAAGAGTAACTGTGAGGGCTGACAGTGTTGTAGCACCAGCACCACCACCAAAGGCCCAATTTTTCCTACCACTGTTCAACAATGGCATGTAATTACAATTCCTGATATAATAGTTCACAGCAGGGCGTTCCAGCGCCCACCAAGAGTAACTGTGAGGGCTCACAGTGTTGTAGCAACACCAACATCTAAGGGGCAAATTTCAGCAGAGTATATACGGCAGGCCCCTACTCAAACATCCAACTTACAAACGACTCCTACTTGCAAACGGAAGGAAACAACAGGAAGTGAGAGGAAATCTACCCCTAGGAAGGGAAATTCTCTCCTGTAAGAGTTAATATGGGAAAAAGGTGTCTCCTCTCTACTGATGCTTTATCACCAATCCTTGTTTCAATAAAAACCCCACTTTTCAAAAACATTTGTCATTGGGACGGAAAGTGAGGTGAAATGTTCTGAACAGGTGCACAGACAGCAAAACAAATGTTACAGGGGTGATAACCCTTCCCTATGTTTTCCAAAAAGCTTAAAAATAGATTTTTTGGCTGGAGCTACACTTAAACAATGTACCTGTTCAAAATTACAAACAGATTCTACTTAACCACTTAAGCCCCGGACCATTTGGTAGCTAAAGGACCAGAGCTGTTTTCAGAATTTTGCACTGCGCTGCTTTAACTGTAAATTGTGTGGACATGCAATGTTGTACCCAAACGAAATTTGCGACCTTTTCTTCCCACAAATAGAGCTTTCTTTTAATGGTATTTGATTGCCTCTGCGATTTTTATTTTTTGCGATATAAACGGAAAAAGACCGAAAATTTTCTAATTTTTGTTATAAGAAAAATCGAATAAACTCAATTTTAGTCATACATTTAGGCCAAAATGTATTCAGCCACATGTCTTTAGTAAAAAAAATGTCAATAAGCGTATATTTATTGGTTTGCGCAAAAGTTATAGCGTCTACAAACTAGGGTACATTTTCTGGAATTTACACAGCTTTTAATTTATGACTGCCTATCTCATTTCTTGAGGTGCTAAAATGGTAGGGCAGTACAAAACCCCCCCAAATGACCCCATTTTGGAAAGTAGACATCCCAAGGAAATTGCTGAGAGGCATTTTGAGCCCATTGAATATTTTTTTTTTGTCTCAAGTGATTGAATAATGACTAAAAAAAAAAAAAAAAAAATTACAAAAAGTTGTCACTAAATGATATATTGCTCACACATGCCATGGTTATATGTGGCATTGCACCCCAAAATACATTTTGCTGCTTCTCCTGAGTACAGGGATACCACATGTGTGGGACTTTTTGGGAGCCTAGCCGCGTACGGGCCCCCGGAAACCAAGCACCGCCTTCAGGATTTCTAAGGGCACAAATTTTTGATTTTACTCCTCACTACCTATCACAGTTTCGAAGGCCATAAAATGCCAAAATAGCACAAAACCCCCCCAAATGACCCCATTTTGGAAAGTAGACACCCCAAGCTATTTGCTGAGAGGCATGGTGAGTATTTTACAGCTCTCATTTGTTTTTGAAAATGAAGAAAGAAAATATATATATATTTTTTTTTTTCAATTTTCAAAACTTTGTGACAAAAAGCGAGATCTGCAAAATACTCACAATACTTCTCAGCAAATAGCTTGGGGTGTCTACTTTCCAAAATGGGGTCATTTGGGGGGGGGTTGTGCCATCTGGGCATTCCATGGCCTCCAAAACTGTGATAGGCAGTGAGAAGTGAAATCAAAAATTTACACCCTTAGAAAGCCTGAAGGCGGCGCTTGGTTTTTGGGGTCCCGTACGCGGCTAGGCTCCCAAAAAGTCTCACACATGTGGTATTCCCGTACTCAGGAGAAGCAACAGAATGTATTTTGGGTTGTAATTCCACATATGCCCATGGCATGTTTGAGAAATATATCAATTAGTGACAACTTTGTGCAAAAAAAATAAAAAAATAGAAATAAATTGTCTTTTTTCCGCAACTTGTGTCAACATATAAAATATTCCATGGACTCGACATGCCTCTCAGTATATAGCTTGGGGTGTCTACTTTCCAAAATGGGGTCATTTGGGGGGGGTTTTGAACTGTTCTGGCATTTTATACACAACATTAGGAAGCTTACATCCACTCTTCTAACCACTTGAAGACAAAGCCCCTTTTGACACTTTTTGTTTACATGAAAACATATTTTTTTTGCAAGAAAATTATGTTGAACCCCCAAACATTATATATATTTTTAAAGCAAAGGCCCTACAGATTAAAATGGTGGGTGTTGCATTTTTTTTTCTACACAGTATTTGCGCAGCGATTTTTCAAACGCATTTTTTGGGGAAAAAATACACTTTTTTTTATTTTAATGCACTAAAACACACTATATTGCCCAAATGTTTGATGAAATAAAAAAGATGATCTTAGGCCGAGTACATAGATACCAAACACGACATGCTTTAAAATTTCACACAAACGCATTGGCGACAAACTACATACATTTTTAAAAGCCTTTAAAAGCCTTTACAGGTTACCCCGTTAGATTTACAGAGGAGGTCTACTGCTAAAATTACTGCCCTCGATCTGACCTTCGCGGTGATACCTCACATGCATGGTGCAATTGCTGTTTACATATGACGCCAGACCGACGCTTGCGTTCGCCATTGGGCAAGAGCAGGGCAGGACAGGGGTGTTTTTTTTTTGTTTTTTTTTATTATTATTAATTTTGCTTTTTTATTTTATTTTTAAACTGTTCCTTCCATATTTTTTTTTTTTTTTATCATTTTTATTGTTATCTCAGGGAATGTAAATATCCCCTATGATAGCAATAGGTAGTGACAGGTACTCTTTTTTGAAAAAACTGGGGTCTTCTAGACCCTAGATCTTTCCTCTGCCCTCAAAGCATCTGACCACACCAAGATCGGTGTGATAAAATGCTTTCCCAATTTCCCAATGGCGCTTTTTATATCCGGGGGGGGGGACATTCCCTCCCACTGCTTGTAAAAGCAGTCCAGAGGCTAATTAGCCACTAGGATTGCTTTTACATGAAAGCCGGCCGCTGGCTGAAAATAATGATACCAAGATGATACCTAAACCCGCAGGCATCATTCTGGTATAAACATTCAAAGTCCAGCAACATACCAGTACGTTGCTGGTCCTTGTTGGACATGTATTGTAATCTCTTTTTTTCATGCAGCCTGTTGGCTGAACGAAAAAAGAGATTGATCGGTGGGTATGCCCACCATTAGAATACCGCCCTTCATCCACCCACTTCTAATGATGGGCATACACGCACCATTTATATATGCCGAAGCATGGGGGCATCCTCCCGCAAAAAAGTTATGCCGCACACACATGGTCGGACTTTTCCACGGGCAAGCCTCCGTCGGAATTTCGACCGTATGTACGCGGCATTAGGAGCAAAATCGCTCCTCCGCTTCTCCGCCCCTGCTGCCCCCATGCTTCGGCATATATGCTTTTTTTTTTAAACTGTGGTGGTGAAATCACCTCCTACAGCACTGGAGTCGCAGGGATCAGGCCTGTCTCTGCGAACGCTGCAGTTATGTGTGTTGTGTTTTGTAAGTGACAGCGATCGATCGATACTGCACTTGGGTGGCCTGGGCTGGACGGAGGGTCAAAACACAGGTGCTAGCAGGTATCTGGGCTCATCCCGCTAACACTGCGTTTTTGGGAACCCTAAACTGCTGGGGACGCTAGTATAGATCTGATCAGATCAGATATTGATCTGTTCAGATACTATACCACTAAGGGAGGTGTATGCTTCATGCGTGGGTGTTAGCGCTACTGGCACTAACCTGACGCTGCCTGGGGTGTGACGCAGACCCTCTCTGACGCTAAAACCTAATTGATATCACCCGCCGGGCGATCAGGGGGTTAAACCTTTATTGGGTTATATGCGGCGGGTGCCCTGACACTATAAAAAGCAAACTAACTAACCAGCGTCACCCGTAACACTTATATGGTGATCACTGGTGAAAGGGTTAACTAGGGGCAATTAGGGGGTTAAAACCTTTATTAGGTAATATATGGGGGTACCTGACGCTCTATAAAAACCTGACGGGGAACCTAAAAAAAATTACTGGCTACCGATCGGCATCACCGACACTAAGACAGCGATCAGAAAAACGATCGCTTAGCGACAGTGGTGATAGGAGGTGAAAGGGTTACCTGGGGGGCGATCAAGGGGGTTAAACCTTTATTAGATAATATATGGGGGTACCTGTCGCTATAAAAACCTGCGGCGAACCTAAAAAAAAATACTGGCTATCGATCGGCATCACGGACACTAAGACAGCGATCAGAAAAACGATCGCTTAGCGACAGTGGTGATAGGGCGTGAAAGGGTTACCTGGGGGGCCATCAAGGGGGTTAAACCTTTATTAGATAATATATGAGGGTACCTGACGCTATAAAAACCTCCGGCAAACCAAAAAAAAATGACTGGCTACCGATCGGCATCACCGACGCTAAGACAGCGATCAGAAAAACGATCGCTTAGCGACAGTGGTGATAGGGGGTGAAAGGGTTACCTGGGGGGCGATCAAGGGGGTTAAACCTTTATTAGATAATATATGGGGGTACCTGACGCTATAAAAACCTGCGGCGAACCTAAAAAAAATTACTGGCTACCGATCGGCATCACCGACCCTAAGACAGCGATCAGAAAAATGATTGCTTAGCGACAGTGGTGATAGGGGGTGAAAGGGTTATCTGGGGGGCGATCAGGGGGTTAAACCTTTATTGGGGGGGTTAGGGGGCTACACTGGACCTAAAACTAACTTTAGTGACACTTTTACAGTCACAAATGTCACTGATTGCAGTGATCAGTAAATAAATGGTCACTGCAATCAGTGACACTGTGACTGGGGGCTGGGGGGTGATATGGGGGTGTCTGGGGGGGCGATTAATGTGCCTATGTGTCCTGGTGTCAGTGTAGTGTTTTGTGCACTAACCTGGCATCTTCTCTTGTGCGGCGCTCGGTATATGTGAGCGCCGCAGGAGAGATGACATCACTTCCTCTGCCTGTATTTACATTACACAGGCAGGGGAAGCATTCGATTCGCTGGGAGCGATCGAGGGGGGGTGGCCGGAATCGAACGGCCGTCCCCTCATCCCGGATCGCTCCCGAACACTTAACCATCGCTCACTGTAAAGAAGGGGGGTCCGATCGGACCCCCCAACTATACAAAGGCGATCACGTAGATATACGTGATTCTGCCTGTCGGTGCCATTCTGCCGACATATATTTACAGTGGGCGGTCGTTAAGTGGTTAAGGACAAACCTACAGTGCCTGTCTTGTTTGCACCGCCTGTATACTGCTGTTCAGAGTATATAGGGCCTTTTTTTATTTTGGGTGCAGGGTTCCCCTTAATATCCATACAAGACCCAAAGGGGCTGGTAATGGGCTGGGGTAGGGGGTGATGGGGTAGCCATGCCATTTTTCTCAAAGATTTTCATCCATATTACCGGGACCAGACATTACATTAAAGCCGCAAGCAGTTTTAAATGGCTTTTTTTCCTTTACAAATGTCATTTTGTGCAGGGACAGTTCTAAACACGGGAAACACATGCCACTTCACAGGCATACTTTAGACACCCCCAGGTACGATATTTAAAGGAATATTTCACTTTTTCTTTTTCACTTTATGCATCATTAAAATGACTGCTCCTGAAAAACTGCCGTTTTTAAAACTTCGTTTTGCATTGATACATGTCCCCTGGGGCAGAACCCGGGTCCTCAAACCCTTTTTGGGACAATAACATGCATATTAGTCGTTATAATTAGCACTTTAGATTTCGAACGTTCGCGTCCATTGTATTTAATAGGGTTCTAACGTTCGTGCGAACTTTCGGTCCGTTCGAAGGTTCTGGTGTTCGGCTCATCCCTAGTGTAGAGGTACTATGTACCCTTTGCTCATTCACTTGGGGGGGAGGGTGGTGGAATCTGGGGGCTTCCTTATTTTTAAAGGGGCTTCCAGATTCAGATAAGCCCCTTATCCACAGACACCCGGGCCAGGGTTGTGGGTAAGAGGTCCATATCAACATAAGAACATGGTGTTTTGCCAGGGGACCAATGTTAGAGAGTGACACACTCTCTCAGCAAAAGGCAACAAGGAATCTATTACACACATATTACAAACATTAAGGGTATTTGATACGCATGCTGAGACCCCTTAAAATGATGCTATACTCTGGTTAAATTATTTTTTATATTAAACCACTTTGTGTCCATGCTATTTTTTACATTTTTCA
This sequence comes from Rana muscosa, assembly GCA_029206835.1. Lineage (NCBI taxonomy): Eukaryota > Metazoa > Chordata > Amphibia > Anura > Ranidae > Rana > Rana muscosa. Next base: position 274,742,327 of record CM055116.1, on the reverse strand, counting down.
CACACATTAAAAATCACCTTTTGTTGCTAGAAAATTTATGTAAACCCCCAAACATTATATTTTTTCTTAAAGCAGAGGCCATATAGAACAAAATAGTTGCAGTTGCAGTTTTATATGTTCCACAATATTTGTGCAGCTCTTTATCACTTATTTTCAGGAAAAAAATTGTGTTGCAGTGGGCATGGTATCATTGCCGATTCACAAGCAGGACTTTTTTTCTCAGAGAATAGGTGCAGGAACTCAACCATGCCCGTCACACACATAAACCTGCCAAATGGCATCAAATAGTAGCTCTTCCCTCTGCATACAAACCCTCCCTCCACTGCCCTCATCTTCTCCCCCCTCCTTAAAAGCTCCACTATCTGCCACGTGTCTTACCTTTGTTGCAATATTAAGCTGAAGCACCCATCTGGCTGTAGTACCTCCCAGCATACTATACTATACTACAGTCACTTACAAGGGAGATTGTGCAGTAGGAGCATCAACAACTGGTCACCAGGGAAAAAATGGAGACCACAGAGGGTGCAACATTCCACGCGTCCTCTCCCACCCATGACTGCACTGAACCCTGGGCACCTATTCTATATCACCCTTGTCCCTGTCCTGCACTCAGTGGGATCTACTCAGGAGATCTGACCTGTGGGAGCTACTGGGAGATAAGCTATCACTTGTAAACGCAGAAGCTGGACTTCTGTGTTACCAAGTGATAGTGGTGAGCAGGGAGCAGAAGACCTGAGCCAGAGGTGGTGGAACTGAGTTCCCCCTAGTTCCTGCTGAAAAAAGCCCTATTCACAAGTCTGTAGCTTATCCATCAGCACCTGACCACACCTAGTCCTTCCTGCTGCTTTCTGGATTGGCAGCAGGATTCTTGATAAAACCCTCCCACTGTGAGCTGCAGTATCTGGAAGAAGGAACCCGTGAGACACAAATTAGGAAGACTGGCTCAGTCGAGGAAAGTAAAAGACGTTTTTTGTTTACTTTGCGAGGCTTGTGCTCGGATAGTAACTGGATTTGGTTCTTGTTTAGACTGTCATACTGGAGCCTTTAGTTGTACTTTAGTGAACACACTATAAATTTGTTATAATTTAAGACTAATTGTTATATAACTAGAGAGTTTATTTCACTTTACAATTATACCACTTATGAACTGGCTATTTGGTACTGCAAAATGTGTTTATTCCACATACTATTCACAGATGACTCCGGTGTAAGAAAGTTTTTCACTGTTCTTCTTAGTTCATAGGACAGAAAATGTTCTCCTTGTGGAAATAATTTCAGTATGCTGTTCCATAGACATGTATACATCTCATTTATTTTCTCCCCAAATTCCATCTTCACATCTGAAAAAAAATTAAATTAATACAATTCAAGCCTCACCCTGAACCATCCAAACCCTCATTCTGATTGGTCCATATTCGGGCAAACCACCTATATGCCTCCAGTCCTTTCTAGAGTTTTAAACTTTATCAGAAGGAGAGCTGAATATATCCTTTAGCACACAGGGGTAAATGATAGAAAGATACACTTGTGGTCAATCAGCTGGAAACTAGCATTGAAAAGGCCTAGCATATCCGGTAAATGTATTTTATGTACTGAGGGCTAAGGCCCCTTTCAGACGAGCAGGTTAACCTGTCTGTTTTTCAGGCAGACCTGATTGGGCCGTCTATTCTTCTGTATGGAGCGGTGGATGTAAATGGACTTGTGTTCGTTTACACCCACGTACCCCTAATCTGATCCGATCTGGAAAAAACAACCAGAAGGGGATCTGTTCCCCTCTGTCTCGCTGGATCGAATTGAAAGGCAGTCAGGTGTACACAGACAACCGGTTTGTTTACATTCCGACTGCTCATAGAGCAGAGCGGGCTGTGTCCGTGGTCGCTCTACATAAGCGGAGCAGACATGGGCCTGTCATCTGCCCGCTTAGCTCAGCTCAGCAGTGGATCAGCAGACAGATCCCCAGCTGAGAAAAGCAGATCCAGCCTATGTGAAAGGCGCCTAAAGGCTTTGGTATACTCATTTTTTTTAAGTGGAATGAAAAATGAATTTACTTAATATGTTAACAGCCAGGGCTAGAATGTGAGTAAAAAGCAGACAACAATAATGACAATAACAAATGTAAAAGCCCCAGTTGCCTACTGGCCACTTTTACCCCCTTCCTGCCCAGGCCAATTTTCAGCTTTGAATGACAAATGTGTGGTTATGCAACACTGTACCCATATGAAATTGTTATCATTTTTTCACACAAATAGAGCTTTATTTTGATGATATTTAATCACTACTGGGGTTTTTTTTTTTTTTTTTTCGAAATAAATGAAAAAGGACTGAAAATGTTGAAGAAAAAAAATCCTTTTTCATAGATTTTTTGAAATTTTTTGTAAATAGGTAATTTTTCTCCTTCACTGATGTGCGCTGATGAGGCTGCACTGATGGGCACTGATAGACTGCACTGATGGGGTGCAATGATGGGTCCTGATAAGGAGGTACTGATGGGCACTGATAGGCGGCACCAATAGGTGAAACTGATGAGGAGGCACTGATGGGCATGGATTGGCTGCACTGGTGGGCACTGATTGGCGGCACTGGTGGGCACTGATAGGCAGCACTGGTGGTCACTGTTGGAACTGCATTGATAATCAGGATACATATAATCAGTGCCCTGATTATCAGTGTACATGTCCCAAAAGACATTCCTTTCCTCACGCTGACAGCATGAGCGTGAGGAAAGGAATGCTGATAACCGGATTGTGTTTAAATCCAGCTGTAATTGGACACAGCTGCTCACATGGTAAAGAGCCGCTGATTGGCTCTTTATCTCGAACAGCTGTGTCTGGAGGAAACAGCTGATCACACTGCGTGCCATCAGCGCGCCCCAGCGGAGCGCTCGGCAAGCGCAATCACGGGAGGATGTCATATAACCCCCTTTTAGAACTGGACGACCGTGCTGTAGCCGTCATTCGGCTATAGCGGGGTCGGCAAGTGGTTAATATCATTTCTCTAAAGTGTCCTTTTTGCAAAAAAAAAAGTTATTTAAAAAAAAAGTTGCAGTTTCCTCAAATTGTGGGTTTGATATTGTTGCTTAGATATCTGGCAGTAGTCAATGAAAAAGGTCAAGTTATTCAAATAACGTACAGTACCTTCATTAGTAGCACTGTATATTCTTTCAGACCTTTTCTTTGTATGGCAAATACCTGCATTGTATTCTCTTTCATAGTAATAGGTGATATTCTTCAGCAGTAAATAATCACTGATATCAGAAACATGAGTCCAGTTTATTTCTGTATTTTTGCAGTGCTCTTCCATTAGACCTAATGCAATCTCATCACATCTGTGTTGCTTTGAAAAGAAAAGTGTATAACATATTAATGTGGTTGCCCAGAAGAATAATTATAAAAAAACAGTATAGCTTAAGTGTTTTTAACCATGCAGGGCAAAACAAAAGATTCAATTTAAAGTGTAGCTAAAATAAAAAACAGAAAAATCATCACAAAGGACATCACTGACAGTCCATTGGATGTGTCTCTCGTGCTGATTCCTCTTCTGTTAGTATATTCCTCATTTGTCCATGCCACTCCTACCCCCACCCCTGCCACTGTAATCTACCCCCACCCCTGCCAAGTAGGGGCTGTCACAGGCTCTTATCAATAGAGCTTAACTTTGACTGCCCTTTCCACCCAGAAGCTTCATTCATAGAATCCTTACTACTATGAATGAAACAGGATCTATGAATGGAGGGGCTGGACCTGTCAATAATCCACCCGTCCTTAATTTTTAGATTGTGTTTTGTGAGAGAGGTTCTAATTCTTCCCCATTTTAAAATAACCAAAAAAAAAAAAGGTTTGGATGGAGCAATACTCCAACATTTTTTGCATTTCTCTCACTTCCTCTTGTTCCTTCAACTTTTTTAACCGATTCCAATTGAGGTATAATTGGACTTGATGTTTTTGTTTATCATAGATCTATATTTATTAAAAAACACTAGATCGGGCGATGTGTATGTAGCATGGCCATGTGGGCAGCATCTTCTCTGAGCTCTAGAGCTACCAGAGACTTTTTTCAATTTACGTGGCATTTGATGCTACAATTTTCTCTTGCAACTTGCCATGCCAAAGGGTAAACCAACCCGGAAACGGAAAAGAGACACCTCAGAGCCAAACATACAAAGTTCTTCTCATTTTAGCTGTCTAAATCCCTGGACCCCACTCATTCCAAGATGGCATTGACATGCAGCACCACCACTCAGGAGGCCAGACAGCCTGGAAAAAAACTCCTAGACCTGTTGGATCACACGAAAATGTTTTCCAAGACCTTCTAATCCCTTAGAACATGGAAGTATCTGACACACTCAGCCAGATAGGCCTTTTGGCCACCAATCTATACAAACCAAAGCAGACTTCAATGCCATTGCCACATGAATGGAATCTGCCCTGGAAGAGAAGATCACCACCCTACAGCAAACAATAACACAGCTTGTGACCTGCATCAATACTATCAAAGCTACCTTAGCTGCCATGTAGCCATGGATTCTAACCTTGGAATGCCAACACAAGACTTTACAACCCCTTCAAACACATCTCCAACTCCAGATTAAAGAAATGGAAGATAGGAGCAGGAGGAACAATGTACAAATCAGACGACTATCAAAGGCCACTCTGCCAACTCATGTAAGAGATACTGTACTCTGTATCTTCAGCAGACACCTAGGCAATGTCTGTCTTGATGACATTGAGTTGTACAAGGACACTCAGACCCAGATCCAACAATCCCTATTAACTGTGCTGTGAGGGGTGCATTTTTTCACCAAGAAGGAGGGGATCGTCCACAAAGCTTGGCAACAGTGATGTATACGTTTTGATGGGTCACAGCTACAGATTCTATGAGACCTCTCAAGAATTACACTACAGAGAAGAGCAGCCCTAAAACCATTCCTATAAAGGCTACACGTGATAGGAGCCTTTTACAGATGGAGATATCCCTTACACCTTATAGTGCGCAAAGATACGACATTGTTTGTAATCTGTACTCCTGACAATGTACCAACGCTTCTTATTCAGGTACACATCACTCCATTCCAAAGAAAATGTCCAAATTGGGGCCAAAGTGTTAATATTTTCGGTGGCCACCATTATTTTCCGGCACTGCCTTAACCCTCTTAGGAATGGAGTTCACCACAGCTTCACAGGTTGCCACTGAAATCCTCTTCTACTCCTCCATGACGACATCATGGAGCTGGTGGATGTTAGAGACCTTGCTGTCCTCCACCTTCCGTTTGAGGAGCCCCAAAGATGCTCAATAGGGTTTAGGTCTGGAGACATGCTTGGCCAGTCCATCACCTTTACCCTCAGCTTCTGTAGCAAGGCAGTGGTCATCTTGGAGGTGTGTTTGGGGTCGTTATCATGTTGGAATACTGCCCTGCGGCCTAGTCTCCGAAGGGAGGGGATCATGCTCTGCTTCAGTATGTCACAGTGCATGTTGGCATTCATGGTTCCTTCAATGAACTGTAGCTCCCCAGTGCCGGCAGCACTCATGCAGCCCCAGACCATGACACTCCCACCACCATGCTTGACTGTAGGAAAGACACACTTGTCTTTGTACTCCTCACCTGGTTCTTGCCACACACGCTTGACATCATCGGAACCAAATAAGTTTATCTTGGTCTCATCAAACCACAGGACATGATTCCAGTAATCCATGTCCTTAGTCTGCTTGTCTTCAGAAAACTGTTTCCTGGCTTTCTTGTGCATCATCTTTAGAAGAGGCTACCTTCTGGGACGACAGCCATGCAGACCAATTTTATGCATATGGTGTGGCATATGGTCTGAGCACTGACAGGCTGACCCCCCTCCCCTTTAACCTCTGCAGCAATGCTGGCAGCACTCATATGTCTATTTCCCAAAGACAACCTCTGAATATGACGCTGAGCACGTGCACTCAACTTCTTTGGTCGACCATGGCGAGGTCTGTTCTGAGTGGAACCTGTCCTGTTAAACTGCTGTATGATCTTGGCCACCGTGCTGCAGCTCAGTTTCAGGGTCATCGCAATCTTCTTATAGCCTAGGCCATCTTTATGTAGAGCAACAACTCTTTTTTTCAGATCCTCAGAGAGTTCTTTGCCATAAGTTGCCATGTTGAACTTCCAGTGACCAGTATGAGAGAGTGAGAGAGATAACACCAAATTTAACACACCTACTCCCCATTCACACCTGAGACCTGGTAACACTAATGAGTTACATGACACCGGGGAGGTAAAATGGCTAATTGGACCCAATTTGGACATTTTCACTTAGGGGTGTACTCACTTTTGTTGCCAGCGGTTTAGATATTAATGGCTGTGTGTTGACTTATTTTGGGGTGACAGCAAATTTACACTGTTATACAAGCTGTACACTCAAAGCAAAGTGTCATTTCTTCAGTGTTGTCACATGAAAAGATATAATAAAATATTTACAAAAATGTGAGGGGTGTACTCACTTTTGTGAGATACTCTGTGTGTGTGTATATATATATATATATATATATATATATATATATATACACATATATACACACACACACTATATTACCAAAAGTATTAAGACGCCTGCCTTTACACACACATGATGTTTAATGGCATCCCAGTCTTAGTCCATAGGGTTCAATATTGAGACGGCCCACCCTTTGCAGCTTCAACTCTTCTGAGAAGGCTGTCCACAAGGTTTAGGAGTGTGTCTATGGGAATGTTTGACCATTCTTCCAGAAGTGCATTTGTAAAAGTCAGGCACTGATGTGGACAAGAAGGCCTTGCTCACAGTCTCCGCTCTAATTCATCCCAAAGGTGTTCTATTGGGTTAAGGTCAGGACTCTGTGCAGGCCAGTCAAGTTTCTCCACCCAAAAATCGCTCATCCATGTCTTTATGGACCTTGCTTTGTGCACTGGTCCAAACCATTTGGTGGAGGGGGGATTAAGGTGTGGGGTTGTTTTTCAGGGGTTGGGCTTGGCCCCTTAGTTTAGTTTTGGACAATTTCATGCTTCCAACTTTGTGGGAAGAGTTTGGGGGTGGCCCCTTCCTGTTCCAACATGACTGTGCACCAGTGCACAAAGCAAGGTCCATAAAGACATGGATGAACAAGTTTGGGGTGGAGGAACTTGACTGGCCTGCACAGAGTCCTGACCTCAACTCAAAAGAACACCTTTGGGATAAATTAGAGCGATGACTGTGAGCCAGGCCCTCTCATCCACACCAGTGCCTGACCTCACAAATGCGCTTCTGGAAGAATGGTCAAACATTCCCATAGACACACTCCTAAACCTTGTGGATAGCCTTTCCAGAAGAGGTAAAGCTGTTATAGCTGCAAAGGGTGGGCCAACTCAATATTGAACCTTACAGACTAAGACTGGGATGCCATTAAAGTTAATGTGCGTGTAAAGGCAGGTGTCTCAATAGTTTTGGTAATATAGTATATATATATATATATATATATATATATATATATATATATATACACAGTCAGGTCCATAAATATTGGGACATCGACACAATTCTAATCTTTTTGACTCTATACACCACCACAATGATTTTGAAATGAAACGAACAAGATGTGCTTTAACTGCAGACTTTCAGCTTTAATTTAAGGCTATTTACATCCAAATCAGGTGAACGGTGTAGGAATTACAACAGTTTGTATATGTGCCTCCCACTTTTTAAGGGACCAAAAGTAATGGGACAATTGGCTGCTCAGCTGTGAAATGCATGCTCAATCGGATTCAGGTCAGGTGATTGATTTGGCCATTGCATAACATTCCACTTCTTTCCCTTAGGCCCCTTTCACACTGAGGCGTTGAAAAAACGCTCAAAAATTATGGGATTTTGTACCTCTGTTTTACCGCGATTTTACCGCGTTTTTACCGCGAACGCGTTTTTAGTGCGAACGCGGTAAAAACGCGGTAAAAACGCGGTAAAAACGCATACGCGTTAGCGCTATTTTTTAACATAACGCTTATGCCTATGCGTTTTTACCGCGTTTTTACCGCGAATCCCATTCATTTCAATGGGGATAGGCGTTTTTACAGTGCTATTTTATGCGCCCTAAAGTTGCTCTAAAAAAGCTGTTTGCAGGATTTTTTTCAACGCCCAGCCAGCAAAACGCCTCAATGTGAAACCCCTCAGAGATTTCACATTGAGAATGCTGGGGCAGGATTATTTCAGGCGTTATTACAGTGCTATTTTTACCGCGAAAACGCGGTAAAAACGCCTCAGTGTGAAAGGGGCCTTAAAAAACTCTTTGGTTGCTTTCGCAACAATTATTCCAAAACTGAGCTAATATTATTTGCTCCCCCTACTTTTCCAAGATCAATAGCGCAACTATCAGTTCTATCACTCATGCCAGGGTGCTAAGTGTAATCCTAGATGCTGACCTCTCATTTCAGTCCCATATACAATCACTGTCCAAATTGTGCCACCTTACACTGCGTAACATCTCCAAAGATACCAATGACACCACAAAGATATTCATTTTCACCCTTGTTATCTCTTGCCTCAACTATTGCAACTCCCTACTTGTTGGCCTACCTTTATGCAGGCTATCGCCCTTTCAGTCTATCATTAATGCTGCTGCCAGACTCACCCACCAACTGTTCAGTGTCCCTCACCTTCTCTGTCAATACCTCCAATGGTTTCCCCTTGCTAAAACAAATACAATTCAAACTACTGTCAACATACAAAACCTTTAGCATCTCTGCGCTAAGCTACATCACCAACCTCACTTCAAAATATCACCCAAACCATCCTCTTCATTCCTCCATTGCCACCTTCTCCCCCATGCCCACCTCCTGGAATTCTCCAGAATCGCTCCCGTTATCAGGATCTCCCTACCCCAATTTGTTCAGCTATTTCCCACTCTACCTACCTTTAGATGTTCCCTGAAAACTCATGTGGTTAGGGAAGCCTATCCCACCTCCACAAAATAAACTATACTTTCTCCATCAGCTCATCCCACACAGTTATTACCTTTTATATCACTTGTCCCTCCCTTTTAAAGTTCTCACAAGCAAGGCCCCAGAACCCTCTTGTATTGAATTACATTGTAACAGCACTGTCTCCCTTTAAAAATCCTGAATAATAATAATAATAATACAGTTTAGATTTTGGAAAGGCCACATACACTAGGCCTAGGGCAACAACACTTTTCTTTCATTGGTAAGAAAATATTATTACAGCTCTAGTGCCAATATATACAGCATGGACAGACAATAGAAACAATCAGGAGACAGAAATCAATTGATGAAGAGATACTCTCAGCTATCTGGGACATATATACTCTACTTAAATGATAATTACCATAGAGGCAAATGTCAACTACTGCTTTGCATTCCATATAAAATGTCTGGTGTGTGGGACTATGCGTAATGGTATCATCTGTTAGCTAACAAATACAATGAAGTAAGACCAATCATTTCTTACCATGCGTAAGAATAGGAGAGCCTCTCTGATCCATTTTGCTTTTATTCTTCTTAACTTTGCTCTCTGGCAAAGTGGCAAAATGATCGTCATTGCCACAGAAAGGCATTGCATTCTACATAGGTCAGCTGCTTCTTCCAGGGTCATGCGTGGATCATTATCATTCTGGAAAATAAAAAGAAGTTATTATATTGTAAATAAACATGAGAGGAATATATACATTTCATACCATATAGCTTAAAGGAAGCCTATGATGAAAAACTGCAGAACTATTGGTTACCTTCAGCGAAAAACAGCATGTCTAAACAATCAGTAGATCAAGATACGGGACCCTTCATTTATATACATTTTTCTTGTAAACACAAGTTTGGTGCCACTGTTCCTAGCCCCTGAGCTTCCCTGTTTGCATTTACTGATCATTTTGACATGTGATCTCAACACCACTGGTCAGATATTTTTTGCATCACTTTCTTAGTTTGAGAAGCTAGGTTTCTAACAGATTTACTTTAAGTAGAGCTAGTGTAAAACACTACCTTGGTTTTTATTGTCCTTATGAGTGCCTATAAAGAGGCTTTCTAGACTCCTCCGTCCACTTTAGTCCGCACCTGTTACCCTACTTTGACTTTTCATTGCCATCCATTAACTTTCATATGCTAACTAATTCAATACTGTGCTATATCTTGTCTTTATTCACTAGGCTGACAGCCATTTATAAGATGCTGGCAGTCAGTAAAGAAAAGCCCGGAGCAAAAAGACAGAATGCCATAGGCGGAGGGCTGGGCATGACTGAGTGAACAGAGTATGTAATAAGAGAAGATTAACTATTGGCTAATGGAAATATAGAGGGGAGGGGTGAAGGCTAGATAAAAGGAAGACCCCGCCCCTCTGAGTTAACACAGTGCAGGGGAAAGTTTCCAGCAGCATGTCAGCTAGCAGCAGCATGTCTTCTATAGACAAACTTCTGGCCCAGCTTCGGGCAGAGGCTGCGACACGGGGCGAGGATTGGCTCCAGGAGACCCTGGGGCCGATGCTTTCAAGTCCGGCCGGGTCACAAGGTACCGCAGGGAGAGAGGCTGGGCGAGCTCGGAGGTCTAGACCCCCGGATCGCTACTCACCGGGCACCTCCCCGAGAGCTCAGCGGCAGATTGGGAGTCCCCCTAGGGCCCCTTCGGGCCCCCCGGCTAAGCGCGCCGCATTGCCCAAGGTGGGGGGTACCGGAAGGAATCCCCCTCAAGTGCGGAGCTCAGCGGGGGGCCGCACCGGGAGTTCCGGTGTGGCCGATAGGCCCGCGCGGCGCGTGGAGTCGGATCAGGCGGGCCCGGCCCCTCGGGGGTCCCCGGCGGGTTTGGGGCTCCTGCGGGGGTCATCGGTGGCCGTGGCGTCCGGGCATCCCCCCCCCTCGGCCGGACATCGGGTGCAGGAGGCTGCAGGAGGTGGTGTGCCAGTGAGTGATGACGGCGATGCGGGTGAGCAGAGACAGCGTGGAGGCAAGGCGGTTAAGAAATCGGTGGGCGGGTCAGGTGCGCGGAGGTGGGACCAATCGGGTCCTGACCCCTCGGCTTCCAGGGACAGGTCACCTGGTGAGCTATCGTCCGGTGGTGAGGAGCTGGCTAGTGTGCTGTCAGAGGGTGAAGTGTGCAGCTCGGAGGAGGATCGAAAACCCGGACGGTCGGAGGCAGCGGTGAATTCAAGTGGATCGGCTGGTATGAGTTCTTCCAGGCAGCCCGGTAAGTCCCTTTCAATTGTTTCTGCTGGGGGCCAGGAGGGGAATGGTGCCCAGGTGGGTATGTCGGCTGTGGGTGTGGGTTTTGCGGTGCAAGTTCGGGGTCAAGATGATGGACAGGCAGGGGGGGTGCGTTCCAGGATGGGGGAGGTGCACGGCTGGACGGGCTGCAGGGGTTTCTTGCGGGCATGAAATCCTTAGTCAGCCAATTTGAACAGGGGGATGGCGGGCGAGTCAGTCCGGCGGCGGCGTGGGTCCCGCCAACAGGGACGGCTGGGCCCGCTGCCGTGGTGGGGTCACCGGTTACACCTGCGGGGAATATTGGGGTGGGGGATGCTGTAGGGTTGGGTTCTGCAGCTGTGGCCACAAAAGAGGGTGGTGCGGTGGAACAGGCGGCAAGGCAGGATGTCATTAGGTTGGATGATGCTGCTAAATGTGAGATGTATGTGTGTTATGAGGCATTGCTGGGATCTCACCTGAAACCCGAAGTGAAGGAAAAGATATGGAAGGGTGAGTATGTGGAGATGTTCTCACTTCTGCCATTAGAGAAGTTTCATCTGGACAGGGTAAAACCGGATGATTCAAAAAAAGAGGATGAGGAGAAGAGGAGATATAGGCTGATCCCACGGACGTTTACAAACTGGTTGCAAGCGTTCTCCATCATGGCTAGTGTTAAAGGGCAGAAGAACCCGGAACATTGTTCGGCACTATTTGGTTATCAGGACTCTATAGGGGAAGCATACAGAGTGTACGGGGGCACGGGGTGGCTCAGATATGATGAACAATTCAGGCAGAGGAGAGCGGTGAGGCCTGGTCTGCGGTGGAATAATAAGGACATAAGCTTATGGATGCGGTTGATGACGGCGCCGAGGGCTTCTAGTCAGTTTTTTCAGGGGGGGGCCGGTGGAACCTCTTACCCAGGACAATCGGCCGGGAAACAAAAGGGGGTGTGCTGGCAATATAATGAGGGCTCCTGCAAGTTTGGGGGGTCCTGTCGTTTCAAGCATGAGTGTTTCGGTTGCGGAGGCTCCCATACACAGGCTAGATGCTTTAAGCGAGGTAAGGGGCGGGCCGGGGACTCTGGGCAGAAAAGGGAGGACTCCGGTGATGGTGGTAAGGATGCGGCTGTTCCTCGGTAGGTATCCGAACAAGGGGGCGGCAAGGTTGTTGGAGCAAGGGTTTTCAGAGGGGTTTCGCATTCCATGTTCTTTGCAGGTTATTCCCCCGATCGCACGCAATCTGCGATTGGCCTTGCAGCAACCTGCAGTGGTCACGGAAAAGCTGCGCAAGGAGGTTGCTTTGGGCCGGATGGGAGGTCCTTTCTGGTCCCCTCCCCTGGTGAACTTGGTGGTCTCCCCGCTCGGGGTGGTACCTAAGAAGGAGCCCAACAAGTTCCGCCTCATTCACCACCTGTCTTTCCCGAAGGGCAGGTCGGTCAATGACGCTATTGATCCGGAAGCATGTACGGTCAGTTACACTTCCTTTGATGCTGCGGTGGGGTGGGTTCGCCGGTATGGCCAGGGGGCGCTGATGGCAAAAACAGACATAGAGGCGGCGTTTAGATTGTTGCCTGTTCACCCGGATAGTTTTCACCTCCTGGGTTGTAAGTGGGACAATGAGTTCTATGTGGATAAGTGCTTGCCTATGGGATGCTCCATATCGTGCGCACTGTTCGAACAGTTCAGTTCGTTCGTGGAATGGGTGGTCAGGGATGTGTCGGGGGTGAATTCAATCATTCACTACTTGGACGATTTCCTTTGCGTGGGTCCTGCCTCATCCAGAATCTGCGCTGTGCTCCTGGCCACATTGGAGCACGTTGCAGAGCGGTTTGGGATACCATTGGCACCTGACAAAACGGAGGGACCTCGCACGGTTATCACGTTTTTGGGTATTGTCCTGGATTCGGAGGCCATGGAGTGCCGCCTACCATTGGACAAATTGGAGTCGCTCAAGACTGAGCTGAAGGTCATGATGGGGGTAAAGAAAGTGCAGCTTAGGATTTTACAGTCGCTACTGGGAAAGCTCAATTTTGCGTGCCGCATTCTGCCAATGGGCAGGGTGTTTTGCAGACGGCTGTCGGCTAGCACGGCTGGGGTACGGTCCCCCACGCACTTTGTGAGTTTGGGCAGAGAACACAAGGCGGACTTGCGGGTTTGGCATTCATTCCTGGAGTCTTTCAATGGGAGAGCGTTATGGATGTCAGGCCCTATTAGCAATTTTGATTTAGAACTATACACAGATGCGGCTGGGGGAGCAGGTTTTGGGGCTTACTTTCAGGGCAGGTGGAGTGCGGGCCCATGGCCGCAGTCCTGGATGGACGCTGGTTTCACCAAGAATTTGGTTCTGTTGGAACTGTTCCCGGTGGTGCTGGCGGTGGAGTTGTGGGGGGCGTGTTTCAGGGATCTGAAAGTGCGTTTTCATGGGGACAACCTGGGGGTAGTACAAGTCATCAACAAAGTGTCGGCATCTTCCCCCCCGGTGGTGCATCTTCTGCGCCATCTGGTGTTGAGATGTTTGCAGCTCAATGTGTTTGTGTATGCGGTGCACCTTCCGGGGGTGGACAATGTCATAGCTGATGCGCTGTCTCGCTTTCAGTGGGACAGGTTCCGAGAGTTGGCACCGGGGGCGGAGCAACGTGGGGTCCCTTGTCCAGGCTGGCTGTGGAAGATTCCGTTGGAATAGTTTCAGGTTGGATCAAAAAATCGGTGAGTACGGGCACATGGGGGGCGTATGAGAAGGTGTGGTTGGAATGGAAAGAGATGGTTCGGGAAGCAGGAGCGGATCCTGTGGGTCCCAATGTCAGGTTATTGGTGCTGTATTTTATGGCTAGAAACATGGAGGCCCGTGTGTCCAGGTCCAGTTTGGGTAAGAAGATGGCAGGCTTGGCCTTTTTGTTCAAATGGCAAGGTTGCCCCGATTTTACAAAAGATTTTTGGGTGCGGCAGGCACTTAAGGGTTATGGGCGGGGGGGGGCAGAAGCTGGATGGCAGGCGACCGGTTTCGTTTGCTCTCTTGGTCAAGATCATGGGGCAGTTACAGGGCTTATGTTCATCCCCATACGAAGTTTTGTTGTTCACGGTGGCATTTTCACTGGCATTCTTTGGAGCATTCAGAATAGGTGAGTTGGTCAGCCCGTCAAAAGCAGTACACGGGGGGTTGCTTGATAGCGAGGTGGGCTGGACGGAGCAAGGGGTGTCGCTGGTGCTGAGGAGGTCTAAGACGGACCAGATGGGCAGAGGTAAGTTGGTCCAGGTTTTTCCGGTCCCAGGTTCCCTGTTGTGCCCGGTAAGGGCTGTAAAAGGGTACTTGGAGGTGCGACCGTCGGGGGTGGGTTCCTTTTTGGTACACGAGGACGGAATCCCACTTTCAAGGTATCAGTTCATTGCGGTGTTCAGGAAGTCCCTTCGGGCTTTGGGACTCAAGGAAAAGGAATTTTCCTCGCACTCTTTTAGGATCGGGGCAGCTACGGAGGCGGCCAGATGTGGGATGGATGGGGAGGCGGTTAAGAAGATAGGCCGCTGGGAATCCAGGAGGTTCCGGTTATACGTACGCCCACAGCTACTGGTGGGACTGGAATAATGTGGGGGTACAAGTCATGGGGCGTTGTTTATGTTTTGGTTTGGGTTTCTGTTCGGATTGCTGGGAATATATAAGGGTGATGGGAGATTCTCATGGGGAATGTCTTCTTGCAATTACAGGTCAAATTCAGGCGTTGGTCTGGATACTGGGCCATTCGTTTGTTTTCTGGGGGGCTAAGAGAGCCGATGTTCGTCATGAGGGTCGGCAGCTGGGGTTCCCAAGACCGGAGGCGTGTGTCCGCTGGCTGGGAATTCCAGGAATGTTGTGGAGTAAGATGGTTCTGGAGATGCACCGTTTTGCGCGTTTGGACAGGCCACCCGACGTTCTGGTACTGCAGGTAGGTGGCAACGACTTGGGTTTCAGGTCCATGCTAGAAGTGACTCGGGATATGAAGTCTGATTTCCTGAGGCTAAGGATGTCATTTCTGGACATGATTATCGTCTGGTCAGACATGGTGGCACGGGTAGAGTGGAGGGGGGCTAGGTCCGTGGCTGGAATCAACAGGGCCCGGAGGAAAATTAACCGAGACATGGGCAAGTTTGTGGTACGGAATGGTGGGTTGGTGGTCCGACATTTCGAATTGGAGGTGGATACATGGCGGTATCTACGAAGGGATGGGGTCCATCTGAACGATGTGGGGACTGATTGTATGGTCTTTGGGTTTGCAGGATGGGATTCAACGAGCCCTTAAGGTTTGGAGGGGCACCAAAGGGTAAAGGTGTTTTCCCTTCGGTGCGGTGGCGGGTGTTTGGTCTTTGCGGGAGAAGGAAGTACCTCGAATAAGCAAGTGGTCAGGAACCATCGGTGGTATGGGTTCTGAGGATGGTTTCCAGCTAACAGGAGTTTAGCTGGATGAGTTGGATAATGGGGGCACTGCGATCAGTGGTCGTCTCTGAGTAGCTGATCAACTTGAGGCCTATGACCATTGGTAAGGTACCGCAGTGTCCCGGGATAATAAGAATTTAATATGATGAGGAATAGCGGGTTAATATGATTATGGCGAATTTGAGGTTCCTGCAAAGACCAACACTAGGGGGCAATATTTCTGTTATGTTTCTGGGTTTATGTGTTTTGATGGTTAAAGTTTTTGATAACTGATGGAACAGTTAAAAAAATAAAGGAGGCTGCTACGGCCATGTTTTACTCCAAAACAGCAATGTGTGGTCTCTTTGATTAAGATAAGTAAGGTATGGGGTATAATGTGGTGGGCAGTACTGGAATACATCGGTTTTACAATAGTCAAGAAAAGCCCGGAGCAAAAAGACAGAATGCCATAGGCGGAGGGCTGGGCATGACTGAGTGAACAGAGTATGTAATAAGAGAAGATTAACTATTGGCTAATGGAAATATAGAGGGGAGGGGTGAAGGCTAGATAAAAGGAAGACCCCGCCCCTCTGAGTTAACACAGTGCAGGGGAAAGTTTCCCACCCACCCTCCCTTATAAGCAATGTAGGAAGGAGGAATTTTAATGTGGTCACAGTATGGTTTTCTGTTGTCAATTTTTCTTTTCAGGTGGACGGATTGTCGTAGCAGTGGCGGGTGTTTGGTCTTTGCGGGAGAAGGAAGTACCTCGAATAAGCAAGTGGTCAGGAACCATCGGTGGTATGGGTTCTGAGGATGGTTTCCAGCTAACAGGAGTTTAGCTGGATGAGTTGGATAATGGGGGCACTGCGGTCAGTGGTCGTCTCTGAGTAGCTGATCGGCTTGAGGCCTATGACCATTGGTAAGGTACCGCAGTGTCCCGGGATAATAAGAATTTAATATGATGAGGAATAGCGGGTTAATATGATTATGGCGAATTTGAGGTTCCTGCAAAGACCAACACTAGGGGGCAATATTTCTGTTATGTTTCTGGGTTTATGTGTTTTGATGGTTAAAGTTTTTGATAACTGATGGAACAGTTAAAAAAATAAAGGAGGCTGCTACGGCCATGTTTTACTCCAAAACAGCAATGTGTGGTCTCTTTGATTAAGATAAGTAAGGTATGGGGTATAATGTGGTGGGCAGTACTGGAATACATCGGTTTTACAATAGTCAAGTCCAAACCTCTTTGCATTGTCCATGGTAAATCCCATCCATACACTCCTTATGCTACCAAATAAAGGGATACCAGCATATACCTCTGGTTTGTGCAAAAAGTAACAACCAACAGTCCAAGATATAGCCAAAAACTCAGCCAGTATCACTGTAGCTGTAACAGTAATAAGTAGATGTTGTAGTTTTATTTACAAGCAAGAGCCTATAAATGAGAGCAAAAAACTTTTAAAGACCCCCTTAGACCTCTTTTACACGAGGGACAGAGGCACAGTGAAAACAGGCAGTTGATCTGCATTTTTACTGCCTCCCGACCATCCACAGGTAAATTATCGTTGCCAGTGGACATGTCTGTACAGTACACAGTGCATCCGGAAAGTATTCACAGCACTTCACTTTTTCTACATTTTGTTATGTTAGAGCCTTAGTTCAAAATAGATTAAATTGATTATTTTCCTCAAAATTCTACAAACAATATCCCATAATGACAATGTGAAAGAAGTTTGTTTGAAATCTTTGCAAATGTATTTGTAGCAACCAGACCCCCTTTCCCTACCTTTGGCTCACTTGTGGGAAAAGGGGCACACCATACCACATGCCCGTACCCTCCTGTGTGAAGAGGTTGAGCGGTGTAAATGTAACTGGGTCTCTATGTCTAGGTTCTCCAGAGAATGGTTCCCGTCTTCACTGCAATAAAGACAAGTCTCTATTTTCCCCAATAACTCCATGGTCCACACCAGTTACAACTCCAACGTAGAGTTTATTTTCTCATATGCACAGTCACTAGATAGAAAAGGGTGGATGGAGAACAGGACAGCAAAAGGGTGTTGGAGTAAGTCCAGGCACAAACTAATTTACTATTCACTACCTGTTTGTTCAAGTAGGCTCAGCTCACCCAGATAGTCTCCCTTTAGAGTGGATCCTAGCAGCCGGAGTGATGCTCGAATTAGGTTACACACACAGTCTCTGCATAAACTGTTACGGGTGAACTTTGGGTCTCTGCCACAGACCTGGTGAACTTTGCTTGTGGTATTAGGCCTCTGTCAGGGAGATGACATCCCTCCAGAGAGTTACCGGGCCCCTTCCTTCACTGTGATCTCTCACCAGTCCATCGGAACGGTCCTCCCCCGGCCTCCTCTTCCAGATACGGGTCTCCTCGCAAGGCAGCACCCTGGGATTCCTCCTCCCTCGATGGGCCCCAGCTAAAGGTGCTGGACCCAAGGCCTTCAGTTGCAGCCCCAGGGCTAAAGGTGCCTGGGACTGATCCGCCAGTGTACCGGCCAGGAACCCCACCCCAAGGCTAAAGGTGCCCGGGTGGCCAACGAACAGAGCAACACACTTCCCGGGGTAGGACCCCCGGGAATACGACACCCTACAGACAGGGTCTGCCCCTTTTATATCCTCTCCCGGCATGCACAGCAGGCTGACACGCCCACCATACCACCGCCGAGAGGGGACATCCAAGGCACAGCACTATGCACTCAAACACTCCCCTAGATTTAAAGACCCCGCTACACATTAAAAATAAAAAATGAAAAAAAATCACATGTACATAAGTATTCACAGTCTTTGCTCAATACTTTGTTGAAGCACCTTTGAAACCAATTACAGCCTCAAGTCTTTTTGAGTATGTTGCTACAAGCTTGGCACACCTATTTTTGGGCAGTTTCTCCCATTTTTCTTTGCAGGACCTCTCAAGTTCCATCAGCTTGTATGGGGCGTGTCGGTACACAGCCATTTTCAGATCTCTCCAGAGATGCTCAAGTCTGGGCTCTGGCTGGGCCACTCAAGGACATTCACAGAGTTGTCCCATAGCCACTTCTTTGTTATCTTGGCTTGTTATAGTGCTTTTATCTTGGCTGTGTGCTTAGGGTCCCTGTCCTGTTGGAAGATGAACCTTCGCCCCAGTCCGAGGTCCAGAGCCCTCTGGAGCAGGTTTCATCAAGGATGTCTCTGTACATTGCTGCATTCATCTTTCCCTCGATCCTAACTAGTCTACCAGTTTCCTGCCGCTGAAAAACATCCCCACAGCATGATGCTGCCACCACTATGCTTCACTGTAGTGATGGTATTGGCCAGGTGATGAGCGGTTCCTGGTTTCCTCCAGACATGACACTTGCCATTCAGGCCAAAGAGTTCAAACTTTGTTTCATCAGACCAGAGAATTTTGTTTCTCATTGCCTGAGAGTCCTTCAGGTGCCTTTTGACAAACTCCAGGTGGGCTGTCAGGTACCTTTTATTGAGGAGTGGCCTCCGTCTGGCCACTCTACCATACAGGCCTGATTGGTTGGAGTGCTGTAGAGATGTTTGTTCTTCTGGTAGGTTCTCCTCTCTCCACAGAGAAACGCTGGAGCTCTGTCAGAGTGACCATCGGCTTCTTGGTTGCCTCCCTGAATAAGGCCCTTCTCCCCCGATCACTCTGTTTTGCTGGGCGGCCCACTCTAGGAAGAGTCCTGGTGGTTCCAAACTTCTTTCATTTACGGATGATAGAGGCAACTTTCCTTTTTGGGACCTTCAATGCTGCAGACATTTTTCTGTACCCTTTCCCAGATCTGTGCCTTGATTCAATCCTGTCTTGGAGGTCTACAGATAATTCCTTGGACTTCATGGCTTTGTTTGTGCTCTGACATACACTTTTAACTGTGGGACCTTGTATAGACAGGTGTGTCCCTTTCCAAATTATGTCCAATCAACTGAATTTACCACAGGTGGACTCCAATCAAGTTGTAGAAACATCTCAAGGATTTAGGCCTGGTTCACACTGGGGCGACAAACGCTCCGACATTAGGAGCTCATGTCGCATGACGTGTGAAAATCAATGTTTCCCTATGGGAGCCGTCTTAACTGGTCCGACACAAGTCGGTCCGACTTTGAAAATGCTCCCTGTACTACTTTGGTCCGACTTTGATCCGACTTCAGCACATTGAATATCATTGAAGTCGGATCAAAGTAGGATACTTGTCCTAACCATCCGACATTTGACATCCGACATGGTGATTACAGCAGCAGTAAAAGGAATTTATCTCACCCTGGGATTGTTTTGATTGGTCAAAGGACAAGTCAGACTAGCACAAAGTCAGATCAAAGTAGTATCCTGTTCATGAAAGTCGGATAGATGTCGGACCAATGTAGGATCAATGTAGGACTGATGTCGCAGAGCAAAGAAGGATGAAAGTTGTATGACTGTTGTGTCTATCAGTGTGAACCCAGCCTATCAGTGGAAACCGGATGCAACTGAGCTCAATTTTGAGTGTCATGGCAAAGGCTGTGAATACTTATGTACATGTGATTTTTTTTTTTTGTTTGTTAGAAATCTTTGCAAATTTATTAAAAATAAAAAACTTCTTTCACATTGTCATTATGTATTGTTTGTAGAAGTTTGAGGAAAATAATGAATTAAATCCATTTTGGAAAAAGGCTGTAACATAACAAAATGTGGAAAAAGTGAAGCGCTGTGAACACTTTCTGGATGCACTGCATATTGCCATGGTCTCCTCATGGTAGAGCTGGGAGGTTTTTTTTTTTTTTCGTTTTTTTTCCCATAAAATTTTTTTCTTTTTTCTTTTTTTCTTTTTATAAAAAAACTTGATTTACGATTCGAATCAAGTTTTTTTTTTTATGGACACCGCGCCGGTCCTAAGGAGCTGCGGGCAGGAGTTTTTAGGCGAGGCTGCGGTCTCGGCCTAGTCCGCCGCGATCCTGGGAAAAGGCCGCGAGGCCAGACACCAGGGACTAGGCCGAAGCCGCGGCCTCGCCTAAAAAATCCTGCTTGCCGCGATCCTGGGAAAAGGCCGCAAGGCCGCGGCTTCGGCCTAGTCTGCGGCGTCCGCCCTCACGGCCTTTTCCCAGGATCTCGGCGAGCTGCGAGCAGGATTTTTTAGGTGAGGCCGCGGCCTCGGCCTAGTCCACGGCATCCGGCCTTGCGGTCCTTCTTTTCCTGGGGAAAAAATTAATCGATTTTTGGATAATATGAATCGATTTGACCTAACAACTTGATTTTTAAATCAAATCGATTTTTTTCCCAGCCCTACCTCATGGCGCATCAAATTGTATACAGCATTGTCGCTTTTGTCAGGCAATACTGCTGCCAAACATGCCCTATACAAGTGTACCAATCATGCCTAATGCTCTGGCTCCGAGAAGTGAATAGCCGCTTGTGTGAAAAAAAGCCTTAGTCAATACAAATTTTATATGGTAAATTGTTGACATTACATGTAAATTAAACTGTCAGAAATAGGTTGGGTAATACTATTGTACCTGATGATGGGAGTTTTCTGTTCTTGCATGTATTTTCAGTGCCAAGGAGCATGAAAAAACACAAGTTGCAATACGCACATCACAATTCTCATTAAAAACTGTGGACAGTAGAGAAATGCATTCCTGCACCTGTATAACACATACAAAAAAAACATATTACATACATATTTACATTAGATTCCATGTTGCGGTGCTTTAAATATTTATTTTTGGTCCTCCCTGCAATTAGGGGATTAGCCTCCTCTTCCATGCATTGGGTCTTTGAAGACCTTCTTATTATACTCTGTAAATCTGTCCTTTATGGGGACTGGAATAAACCTGTGGAGTTCTGCCTACTAATATAGAGGACTGCTTTCTCTTTCCAAAAGCATTAATTGACAAATGGTGGTCTCCGCCTACAGTAGATGCTTTAGTGATTCACCTTAAAGAGCATACCACCAAACAGACTGATAATGTTTTCACTTTTAAGGATTTTACTGATTTTTACCTGGATTCCATTTTAAGGTGTGAGTTTGAGTTATCTGGTATAATTCTCTGATCCATATTGGATAGGGGCCAACATGATGAAGTGGATTAATGTGTTATATGACCATCCAATAGTAGCTCTTATCCATGACTTCCCTTTGGCGAATGGCAAATGGATTGAGCTCTTTCACCACTCAATATCATATTAATCCTGGAGCCCTTTTTAGGGCACATCAGACTGAATACCGATATTAAGAGGTGAAGATGACTGAATGCCAGTATAAAGTGGCAGCATATGCTAATGATTTGCTTTTCTTTCCTACCCATCCAGAAACAATAATCTCTAATTTAGGTGATCTAGATGAGCTAGACCGTTATTCTCAACTTTCCAACTACAAGATTAACCTTTCAAGATCTGAGGCACTAAACATCCCCCTTGACACACCTATTAACCGAAAACTGAACTTTCCACTCAAATGGGCAGAAGACAAACTAAAATATCTAAGACTCTCTCACACAAATCCTAAACACTATCTTCCAGGAAAACTTCCTTCCACTACTTTCAACCCTCCATCAGGATTTAAGATGCTGGTGTGCATCTTCCCACACTTGGTTTGGTAAAAACGGTATTTTGAAAATTAATGTACTTCCCGCCTGCTATAACTCTTTCAAACCCCCCAAACTTCCTATGCCAGGTTAGATGGGAATTCATACAATTTCTTTGGACTGACTGCCCCACTGCCCCCCAAGAATGGAAATTGACACACCTAGTCTACCCAAACGATCAAGAGGACTCGACTTTTCAGATCCTGTTCAATACCATCAAGCCACACATTTGGCGAGGATATTAGATTTGTCCGAACATGCTACCTTCAAGGGTTAGATGTCTCTGGAAAAGGCCATGTCTCCTGTCCCCCTAAAAGCTATCCCTTGGCTGAGGAACCCCTGTCCAACCTCAGTACAAGACCATCCTACCCTGGGTACCACATATAGAATCGCCCTCAATGCTTCCCCAACAATTTTCAACTCAGGACCGGACTCCCTGATGTCGCCTGTATTCGGGAACTCTGATTTACCCCCTGGGGATCATTGATACCAGGTTCCGCCCATTTGTAATGACTAACAAATTCAGACTTCAAGACTTTTGGGAAAACAGAAGCTTAAAAAACATCTCATCCATCCAGTCAATGCTCTCCCGCGTTCCCCTCTACCCCCCTCCCGCCACCAGGAGAACACAATAGCTCTGCAGGAGGGATTTAGTCAGTGTTGATGGGGGGGTCAAACTATTTTTTTTCCTGCAAACCATGGTTACAGGAAAGAAATTGGCATCATGTATGACCTGCCTTAGTGTACCTCCCACCAAGGGTCTATTAGCACTAAATTGTATGTTAAACTATCACAGTCCCACTATAGTGACATTATTGTTTTATTAATTGTTTGCATAAGTGCACTTGCTAATAATGATTGTTTGGCCTAATAAATTCTTTAAAACACCTCAAGGTGTGTCAATAAGTGCTAGGTGAGCGATGTGTGTCATCTTCAGGTGTGTGTAGAAATCACAAAACAATTCAGCGGTTTCTCTGGGGGTAGCTTTACACAAGCAACTAAACTTGTCTCTTGCATTGGCTTAATCTCTATTCACATGTATAGAGCACTTTGGCCTTGTGTCAGAAAGACTGGTAATTTCCTTAAGGAGTATTTCATTTACTCATCTTTTAAAGTTAGACTTCTCTTTGGTTCAGTCATTGACCAAGCCCTTCCTGATACCTCTGCTAGTTGGAGTGAACAACTCTTCCACTGCAGAAGGTCTTGATGAGGTGGTTCAACCCAATTTTTCTTCTGGTTCTGCAGAGGTTCCTTGTATTCATTTTCAGTCTCTCTACCCTGTAAGTGCCAGTTCTTGAGGCCAGCCCTCTACATAACACTACACCCTCACTTTTTTCTTTGTGGAGGTGTTATTCTGATAGTTTAATTATTGATTTATATCCCAAAAAAATTTAATTCTCGGGCTCTCCTGTAGCCTAGTTTTAAAAATTAGGTCAACCATCTTTAGTCTCATCTTGTGGCCTTCTTGTACCTATTTTTTTATTTTTTACATAATTTAATTGGGGTTTCTATACCTTTCCATCTTGGGTCGCTACTCTGATAGAAATAATTTCTTGTGTGTGTAAAAAACACCTACCCCCACACTCTTTGTAGTAGAGTTCTCATCAAGATCTCTCCCTTTCTGCAGACATTTTGTTACTGCCTACATTAACAGAAATGATTTTCGAATACTCCCCTACCTTTTTGACACTTGATTTATTCAAGTGTATACTATTTACCCTCTTTGTGTGGGTTTTCTGATCATCCCTGACTCTCCCTTTTTAGGATTGAGGATTAATACTCTTTCTTATATCTTACTCAGACAAATATATACCCATACTTATATATTTTTAGAGATATCTTTCCTATTTTGGAACTTATATTATGGACCCCCTTTTCCTTGAACACAATGTCAAGGGTATGCTACCAAAGCCTCCAGTTGTAAACTAATTTTTTTTTTCTGGACATGCCTCATCTGTCTATATATTCCTTTTGCTGTTATCGAGAGTTTTGGTATACCAGATCTAAGCCTATGTCTAGTAACTTCCCTTTAACCCCCTTGGCGGTAATCCCGAGTCAGGCTCGGGGTGAGTTTTCCATGCTAAGAGCGGTAACCCAGAGCCAGACTCAGGATTGCATTGCAGGATACAGGGTAGTTACTTACTTACCTTGTTCCCTGGATCCTGCGATGTCCTCCCGCAGTGTGTGCAAGCTGTCTCCTCGCTCGATCCACACTGCCGAGTGCTGAGCTCCGTTCCCTGCGACGTTGCGGCGCACAGGGATGGAGTTCGGCGCCAAATTCAAAAGGTGAAACATAGTATACATACGGTATACTGTAATCTTACAGATTACAGTACTGTATGAAATAATTACACACCCCCTTTGTCCCTAGTGGTCTGTCCAGTGTCCTGCATGCAGTTTTATATTATAAAAACTGTTCTTTGTGCCTGGAAACTTGAGATTGTCCATAGCAACCAAAAAGTGTCCCTTTATGTGAAAAGTGGTTTTAGAACAGCTAGAAAACAGCGATAATAAATTAGAATCACTCGCAGAATTGAGCGATTACGATTTGTGGGGAAATTCGTCATCAAACACTAAATCTAATGACAGCGACAATTCTGCAACTGAGCAAATTTCAGTGTTTTTGATTTGATTACATTAGTGAATAATTTTTATTATAATTACATTACTATTTGTTATAATCTATAGTTATTTATTATATTATAATTTATGATTTAGTGTTTCAAACTTTATCATACCCGGGATGTCTACTAGACTCTTGTTTGGTCAGGTTTAAGTAAGTAATTACTAAGAATTGCAGGCCTACAATACATAACACCAAATTTCCATGCAAAATAATTGTACCGCTTTTGGTACATAATTCCAGACAGAATCATACCGCCAGGGAGGTTAATAGACTAATTTAACTGTATTTTCCTGTTTCTTGTTATCATTCCACCAGAGTTTTCCTTAAGATGTATGATTGCTTATTCTTCATATTATTAGTTGGGAGTCATCCCACCTGTAGGCTTCAGTTTCCCCTTCTGGGATTATCTGTTATGATCTGAAATATTGGGTTCATCCGTAATGTCATTCCTGGAAATGACTTTTCCATAGTTAGTAAAATCTTTTTCATCAAGCCCCTATACAGTCATTGGTGTTGGTGTCATTCTACATCTCTTGGTTTTCTTTAGGCTTTGCCCACTCCACAGTTGCACTGCTTTAGAACCTCCCGCGTGCGTAAGAATTACTAAAATCTAATACCCTTTGGCCGATAAAGAAAATAAGAATGGTTCCAAAATGAGTACAATCCTGTATCCCTCAATGGACTTTATGAAAAAGATGTTATGGTAAGTTGTAGAGAAGAGAAGGGTTAGACCATTTGTTTTTTTTTTTTTTGTTTTTTGTCTGTGTCCCTGTTTAGAGATTACACCCCTCTATTTGTACTGATGACCATTGTCAGCAATACAGAAAGTGAGGGGAAATCAAAACTTTTGACTTGCCACCAAAGCGATAGGTGGGTGAAAACCCTCCAATAGGGACACCTGTTTCCGTGACAAATCTTCAAGATGAAATTTGAATTTCCCTTCAAAATTTTAAAAAGGTTTTGGATTCACATACGCTTCATATTAATGTGAATCTATGATTTTTTTTTCTTTTTATCCATGGGGAAACTATGGCCCTTTTAATTTTAGTTATGCATGTGAAAGAGATCAATTTATCTTAATCTTATCAATGTCTTATGTATTAAAAACGTATGTAGACATTATAGTTTTCCATGTACATAATTTGCTTATTACATATTCAGGCCTTGGTAATCCTTATGCTTCACTGCAAGCCTGCCAGACTATCATTTTAGTGATGGGACCACTTTAATGGAAATAAAATATGTAATAAAAAAGAAACCTATCTTATGTTACTGTTGGTTAAAAGCTCTCTCTATGTAATGGTACTTGCAGTCTTGCCACAGATAAAATATGGCTAATTTTCCAAAGTTAATACAACAAACATGAAAACCAACCTGTTCTTTGCCCGCAATCTCCTGTATGCACTGGAGAAAAAAACTCTGCTCTGCAGGCTTTTGGAAAGTTGCATTTATTCCCTGAAGTGTTTTCTCAAAATGGATAGCATTCTGTGTAGATGAATAAAATTAAATTAATTTTTCTTTTACAAAGAATTTTATTAAGATCCATTGCAACTTCACAGCTTAACATTGAGAAGAATACATCATAAATGATCATAACAGAAAAAAAGAATGGAGTAACATTTCAAAAAGGAAGAAATAAAAATACAAATGACAGTAAATTAGACTTGTAAAGGTGAACAAAGATACTCAGGACCCAGGAATGCCCATGGGGCATTGTCCGCTATGTAACAAGTGTTTAAAAGATCCATTTCAACAGGAGTCTAACTGTGAACAGCCCTGGGTATCTAGCTATGCAGCCGACTCTTCCAGGGCCAGGGCTGCTGGCCTGGTGGATTATAAACTGAGACTGAGAAATAATACCACTAAGGAGAAAAAAAAAAGAGTCAAAGAGAAACAGAATCTGAGATTATCAGAAAAAGGAAGGGGTGGAGAGGAAAGAAAGAAAGGAGAGGAGAGAAAAAAGGAGGAGGTCCTCGCGGTGGGGGGAAAAAGCACCTCAGATCCGAAGAAGGGTGGTGTCAAAGCTAGTGGGTTTAGTGTAATCGACCCAGGGTTGCCAGACCTTCAGGAATTTATCATGGGTGTCTAAGAGGATGGCAGTCAACTTCTCATTCACCATTATGTCGTCCATGCGGTTTTTAACCGCCTCAAAGCTTACTGCTGGTGTCTTCCACACCCTTGCTATCGTCAGTTTGGTTGCAGTAAAGAGGTGCAGAACCAGCTGGCGCTCCGAGTGCAACAGTTCTGTGATTGGGTTACAAAGAAGAGCTTCGTATGGGTCCTTTTTGAGGTCAGTATGGAGTATATTTCGATGGAGAGAATAGACTCTGATCCATAATCTGCGTACCCTCGGGCAGGTCCACCAAATGTGTATCATAGTGCCTTCCTGGGAGCACCCCCGGAAACACTGGGGAGAATAGGCAGGGATAAAACGGGCCAGTCTAGCAGGTGTATAGTACCACCTGTAAAGTACCTTATAGGCATTTTCTAAAAAGAGAACATTCTTTGAGCATTTAGATATTGCTAAAGTCATGACCTGCCAGTCTTCCGAATCAAGCTGTTTTCCTATTTCCCTTTCCCATTGGAGGTGATAGGGTCAAATCAGTGTTTTTTTGGAGGTAATAATAGAGGAATAAATCAGTGAAATCAAACCTGAAGTTTGGGATCGAGCTCTGCAAAAGCTCTCAAATGGGGTCAAAGTGTAAGGGGTCGGTTGGGACTTTATAAGCCCCTGGAGGAAATGACGAATCTGTAGATAGCTATAATGTTCTCATAAAGGGATTTTGTGAGAAGAGCGTAATGCCCCAACGATATCATCCTGGTGGGAGTAAACAAAGAGTGGATATCGGTAAAACCGTTTGCCGTCCACCAGGAGAACTGCTGGGGGTTGTCGCAGCCTGGTGGGAACAACGGGCAATGGAGGATTTGGAGTAGGGGTAGATGGGGGGAGATCAGACCATCCGAGTACTTGACCGATTCCCAAAGATGGAGAGAGTGAGACAGACACAGTCCCATCACCGGAGGGCAATGTTTAGAGGGGAGCTAGGGCAAAGAAGAGATAGGCGTCGGATGTGAATCCACTAAGTCGATGGTGGCCCATAGTGGCATTTGGTATGTTCCATGAAGTTGAGATAGGGGGCTATATTCGCAGCTATATAGTAGGCTTGCAAATTAGGAACTGAGAGCCCTCCATTGATCCTACGGGCATATAATATTTGTTTATTGACCCTGGGTCAGGAGGAACCCCACACAAATTGCAGGATTTTGCGTTGATGTATTCGCAAGATATGTAGAGGGATCGGGACCGGAAGGACCCTAAAGAAGTAAAGACATTTTGGCAGATAGGTCATATGGATTGCCACAATCCTGCCAAACCAGGACATTGGGAGATGAACCCAGGAGGATAACAGGTCCGTCAGTTTTCTAAATAGGGGAGGGAAGTTTGCCTGAAAGAGTCCCGCATAGGTTGGAGTGAGCCGGATCCCCAGATAAGGTAAAGACGTCAGCCATTGGAATGTCAAAGTCCGAGGGCTGAAGATTAATTGACATAGCTTGTGATTTGGCGGGATTAACAGACAAGCCAGAGAAAGAAGCAAAGGAGTCTAGTAAGGAAAACAGGTTGGGTAGGGTGATTCTAGGATTAGTTAGGGTTAGGAGGATGTCATCCGCAAATAATGAGACCTTATGGGATGGGGTAAGCCCGCTATCTCGACCCCAGTTATGTCCGGATGAGATCGGATCGCCTCAGCTAACGGCTCCATGGTCAAGACGGAACATTAAACCACAGTCTCAGCCATTTCATTTTGTTCTTGTTTAATAGAGATGGAGAGATTAGAACCTCTATTGACCTTTAATTAGAACCTCTGATTGTTGTGTGCTAGAGATATGTATGTTCCCTCACTTTTTATCCCTAAAGCCTCGTACACACGGCCGGTTTTCTCGGCAAGAAAACTGCTGGGAGAGCTTTTTGCTGAGAAAACCGGCCGTGTGTATGGTTTCTCGTCGGGAAAACTGCCGGGAATCTCGACGAGAAAAATAGAGAACCTGCTCTCTATTTTCTCGTCGGGATTCTCGTCGGCCTGTTTCCTGACGAGAAAACCGTGCGTGTGTATGCTTACCTGTCTCCAGGTAAACCCACGCATGCTCGATGAGACTTCGACGCATGCGCGTTAGCTTACAAGGGTAGTGTAGGGTGAAGCAAGATGGCGGCGACGGCATCAAATGTGACGAGCGCATGCTCGTCGTACTCGATGACGTCACCGCGTTCTTGCCATTCAAAAGAACGACGGTTCTTTTGAATGTGCCGTGTGTATACTCGGCGAGCAAGAAAAGCTTGCCAGGAATCCCATCAGGAAAACCAAAGTTTTTTTTCCTGTCTGGATTCCCGGCCGTGTGTACAGGGCTTTAGGCAAGTCTCCCCAGTGAGGACATACATTGCAACAAAAGGCTGGTGGAGGTTTTTGCTTTTTCCCACTTTATCAAATCCAAATGTAGCGCACCTACCCCAGACTTTACCTGCTTTTCTTTACTTGGCTCCTCCGCAGGAAAGAATGAGGCACACCGCACCACAAGCCCGTACCCTCTTGGATGGGGAGGTTGAGCAGTGTTAGTTTTCGGGCCTGCCTGCGGCTGGTGTTAGAATCCTCCCGAGCTGATCTCGCTTCTGCATTAGCCAGAAACAAGTCCTTAATTCTCCCCAGTAAAGTAACGGTCCACACCAACTGAAAGTCCAACTTTTGTATTTATTTCACACGGATAATAAATAGTCTCTTTAAGAGCAGACAGGTTGAGACGAGACTCAGGTCAGATAAGGTGGGAGAGATGTCCAGGCACAAACTCAAATCTTAGTTCTCTTACTGTTCTGATATGCACGAACAGGGTTTGGCGTGCGATCTTTATCACAGACCTAATGAATATGAAAGTCACTGCCACTGACTTGTTAAAGTTGGTCACTGCCACTGACCTGGTGAATAGGGCCTTGCGCTATTTGGTCACTGCCACTGACCTGGTGTGCGTAGAGTCACTGCCACTATGACCTACAGAACATGCACTTCCTTTTTGAAGAAACTTGGCCCATGTCAAGGAGAAAAACACCCCTCCGGAGAGTTACCAGAGGCCCCCACTGTCACCACGACTCAGCGCTGGGTCTTCAGAAGGGGTCACCTTCCTGGCCTCCTCGATCCTGGATACAGGTCCCCTCGCAAGGCAGCACCCTGGGAGCCCTCGATCCCCGGCGGAACCCAGCCGAAGGTGCTGGGCTCCGGGCCTCCAAAATAGTACCTCACCCCAGACTGAAGGTGTCTGGGATGGAACAGGAACTCGGCCTCCGGGCCTAGGGCACCCGGAGACGACACACGCACCACCCAGGCAGAAGGTGCCTGGGCGTAGACCCCCTCTGGAAGATGGCCGCCCCTTTTTATGCCCTCTCCTGACAGGCACAGCAGGTTCCCCGCCCCACCGTACTGCTGCCAAGAGGGGACAAGAAAAGGCACAACCCCGTACTGTGGTTCAACCCGGGCCTATGGCGAAAGCGCCACCTGTAGGCCCCAGGGAACTGCACACCAATACTATCTCCCAGGGACAGAAATGGTCCAAGAAACCTGACAATTAGTGTATCTGAGCCTAATTACCACTCAGATACTCCCCCTAAGTATAGCACCCCACTACACAAAAATAGAAGTTTTGGTGGTGGCTAGGCTATAAAGTAAATTTAAGAATCAAATTTTAAACAAGATACAAAATCCCGGTGTTACGTAGTTACATATAGTTACACAGTTGGTGAGGTTGAATAAAGACACAAGTCCATCCAGTTCAACATGAGTATGTGCATGTGTGTGTATGTGACTTACTGTTTTCCATATCCTTGTTACCTATTAAGAAACACATCTAAAAGTTTTTCTTTTATTTATCTACACTCCCTGCTGACACCACCGACTGCAGAAGGGAGTTCCACATCATTACCACTCTAACAGTAAAGAACCCCTTATGCAGTTTAAGATTGAACTACTTCTCATCCAACATCATTTTGTGGCTGCCTTTTTTGGTATAATTATAGTTTTATTTCTTGAATAAATACCCTTTTTAATGCATGCCAAGTCTGCTGCACTTTCTGCAGCTTGGCATTGCATTGCATTACTCAGTCTCTGATCTACCAGGACCCCCAGATCCCTTTTCCATCCCCCTAGCATGTAACTTGCATGCATATTTTTAGCTTCTAAGTGCATTATTTGACATTTTTCTATATGAAGCCTCGTCTGCCATTTAGCTGCCCAGCCCTCTATTTTATCAAGGTCTTCTTGTGAAGGTGCTATATCCTGCTGTGAAGTTTTTGACCTGCTTAGTTTTGTATCATCAGCAAATACTGGGATTGAACTAATTATTCCAAGCTCTACATAATTTCTGAACAAGGAAAACAGAATTGGCCTCAGTAAAGAGTCCTGGGGCACCCCATTCACAACTCCAGCCCTGGGGCACTCCGTTTACAACTGCAGCTCGTTTGGAAAATTTGCCTTTAATTACTACCCTCTGGACACACTCCTGCAACCAGTTTTTTGCCCAGGAACATATGATCTCATCAGCGCCGAAGACCCTAATTTAGCTGTCCAGACCTCTATTTTATTGAGGTCTTCTTTTGAAGGTGATATACCCTGCTGTGAAGTTTTTGTCCTGCTTAGTTTTGTATCATCAGCAAATACTGGGATTGAACTAATTATCCCAAACTCTACATCATTTCTGAACAAGGTAAACAGAATTGGCTTCAGTACAGAGCCCTGGGGCCCCCCGTTCACAACTCCAGCTCACTTAGAAAATTTGCCATTAATTACTACCCTCTGGATACGCTCCTGCAACCATTTTACTGTTCAGTTACATACGATCTCATCAGTGCCGAAGACCCTAATTTGTAAATTAAGTGCATATGGGATACTGTATCAAATGCCTTGCATATGGGGTACTGTATCAAATGCCTTAGCAAAATATAGATACACTACTTCCACCAGGCCTTCCTCTATCTGAATTTCAGCTTACCTTGTCATAGAATGTTAAAAGGTCGGTCTGACAAGAATGTTTTTCATAAATCCACTTTGGTTACTACTAATGATACTTTTTCATCAGCCTAATTCTTAGATATGGGGATCAATTCACTAACGTTTACCGCACACGATAACATGGTCACATGACTCATTTGCATAAATTATTGCATGCGATAAATTAAGTCCAGTTTAAAAAAAAAAATCAATAAGGTGGTATTTACCGCAAAAAAATTAAAATAATGCCAGTAAACATCGTTTAAAAAGCTCTTACGTCCAATTCACCAACAGACCAGAGAGTAAAAAAAGCATATTTACCACCAGGGTTTTGCTGGCAGTATCAAAATAGTTGGTTGCTAAGGAGTGAGCCGAGAAGCAGCCGCATCCTTAACAAGAAAAAAGGGGGGGACATTAATCCGTCCCCAGTCCATACCAGGTCCTTCATGTCTGGTATGGAGTTTAAGGGAACCCCAGGTCAAAATAAAAACCGGCGTGGGGTCCCCCCCCACACCAGACCCTTATCTGAGCCTGCAGCCCGGCAGGTCAGGAAAGGGGGGAGACGAGCGAGCGGCCCACCCCTCCTCAACCATACCAGGTAACATGCTCTTAACATGCAGTAAACATTGTTTTTATGTAGGCTTTATAGTTTTCCATGTACATAATTTTCTTATTACATATTCAGGCCTTGGCAATCCTTATGCTTCACTGCAAGCCTGCCAGGCTCTGTCTCCCCCCCACTCCAAAGCACTTTGACCCCATGTGGACGGGGACAAGGGCCTCATACCCACAACCGTGGCTAGTGGTTGTGGGGGTCTGCAGGCAGGGGGCTTATTTAAATCTGGAACCCCCTTTAACAAGGGGGTTCCCAGATCCCCCCCCCCATGTGAATGAGTATGGAGTACATAGTACCCCTACCCATTAACCAAAAAAGTGTCAAAAAGTTATAAAAACACAGAGACAGTTTTTGACAATTCCTTTATTAAAAAAAAACTGTCCCACCATTGTAAATCCATTGTCAATCACACCACCCACGCACAACCAAATCCAATTTTTTTTATACAAAATGCTCCCGCCGTTCCATAAAGGCTAGCCACCTACTGCAGGTTCTGCCATTTGGCAGTTCTTATATAGGTATGGGGTGGTCCCACTCCCTTGTGACATCACGGACTGGTGCATGCTGGGTCGGTGACTTCACAAGGGGGCGGGACCACCAGATGACATAGCCAGGTGGCCCCGCCCTTACCCATATAAGAACTGTAAAAAGGCAGAACCTGCAGTAGGCGGCCAGCCTTCATGGACGGCGGGAGTTTTTTTTTATTTTTCAGGTCGGCAGTAGGTGCGGACGGCGTTATTGATGATTGATTTACATAGGGGGACATTGTTTTTTTTTTATTTTTCAATAAAGGAATTGTTTAAAACTGTCTCTGTTTTTTTATTCCTTTTTGACACTTTTTTGGTGAATAGGTAGGAGTATTATGTACCCCATACGCATTCACATGGGGGGGGGCAGGATCTGGGGCACCCTTGTTAAAGGAAGCTTCTAGATTTCGATAAGCCCCCTGCCTGCAGAACCCCAAAACCACCGAACATGGTTGTGGGGATGAGGCCCTTGTCAAGCACCCACTCCCCCCCATGTTGAGGGCATGTGGCCTGGCATGGTTCAGGAGGGGGGGTGCTCGCTTGTCGCGCCCCCCCCTTTCCTGACCTGCCAGGCAGCATGCTTGGATATGGTCTGGTATGTAATTTGGGGGACCACACACAATTTATTTAAACATTTTGGCGTGAGGTTCCCCTTAAAATCCATACCAGACCCGAAGGGCCTGGCATGGACTGGGGGGGGGCCCACACCGGTTTTTTTTCCATCATTTTAATTGTCTGCATTTTTTTTTACAATCAGCTGTCAGCGGCCCACTCCTTAGCAACCAGCTCAATGCCATAAATTACTACATTAAGTAATGCGTTAATTACTGCTAAATTGAACAAATACCGCATTCGGTTTTGACGCAAAATTCAAAATGAATTGAACACTTGCACAATTGTTACCGCATGCATTATTTGAATTTTTACTCTCCTCAGCCATATGTTTATCATTATCTATTTTAGCTGCTCTGATTGCACTCTTGCATTTCTGATTGCATTCTTTATCGTTTTGGAATGGCAATGAAGCCCCTTTGACCTTATACTGTATTTATTAAAGGACTGGGTTTTTTTTAAGTCCAGCCTGAGCTAGTTTGGCTGGGCTTCTCCTATGGATAACAGGAGTGCAATTAGTTTTGCACTTCTGTGACTCGTTTTCAGCAGAGAGCGGACTGAAGTTCGCTCCCTGCTGACATCAGTCCAGGCACCGCGTCACCACAACAATAAAGTCTAGATCCGCCAGGTGCCTGGACTAATGCCTGTCTCAGCCTCTCAGCGAGTCGCTGAGAGCCTGGGACGGCCGCTCCCCGCCCCTTCACAGCACAGCGCTCCAATGAGCACAGGGGGGCAGAGCAGAGAGCTGCTGACTGACAGCCAGCAGCTCTCTGCTCGGAGAGCTGAGAGAACCGAGTCATCGGCAGTGTTTGGTGGCTCCGTTCTCAGTGTTAAAGGCACCAGGGGACAGATGCAGCATCGGACCAATGCTGCATCCACCTAGGTAAGTATGATGGTAAAAAAAACAAAACCCCATACTTCGCTTTAATGCCTTTTTATGTTAGTATTTAGCCACCCAGGTTTTAGGTTTTGTTCTTTTATATTTGTTGCCCGGTAGAATACAGTGATGAATGCCATTATTTATTATGTCCTTAAAGCAATCCCACTTCTTTAATGTTCTCTGTTGCAAGAATTTAAGGTGCAAATTAAGGTAAACAGTACCAACCTGCATGGTCGCAGTCCCTTGTTCTTCTAGCTGAAAGTCCTTATGTAACCACTTTTTGGGCCAGCCTCAGCTTGGAGGCACTGAGAATAAAAGGGTCAGCCAGCTCCTATTTAAAGAGAGCAAATAACACTACCTGCACTTCTCTGGCCACTGCAGTATTTAACCCACACCGCAGCAGCCTTTTAGGCTCATTAATAAATGGCAGGCAGTGGAGCTAGAGTATTTTCTGCATAACATTGCAGGGAACACTCTGATAGATCAAATGATTTTGACAAACTCTCTTTCTCCCTTATTTTGTTTTTGATTTCAATTCATTCATTTGAATGAGGTTTTGCTTGCTTGCTGCTGTGCCTTATATATTTGTGTTTTTATTTATTCATTTATTACCTTTAAGTAGTGTTGGAGTGTTAAGTAGTGTTGGAGATGTGTTAAAGCTGGCTTTAAGCTTTTTTTAATTGTATTTACAAGACTGCATTTTTGGGAACCCTAAACTGCTGGGGACGCTAGTATAGATCTGATCAGATCAAATATATTGATCCATTCCCACTATACTACTAAGGGAGGTGTATGGTGCGTGCGTGGGTGTTAGCGCCTGGGGCGACGCAGACCCTATCTGATGCTAAAACCTAACTAATATCACCCGCCGGGTGATCAGGGGGTTAAACCTTTATTTAGGTAATATACGGCGGGTGCCCTGACGCTATAAAAAAATATCTAACTAACCAGCGTCATCCGTGACACTAATGCGGTGATCACCGGTGACAGGGGGTAAAAGGGTTAACTGGGGGGTGATCAAGGGGTTAAACCTTTATTAGGGGGGTTTAGGGGGGTCCCTAGACCTATCTGGGCCTACCACTAGGTACCCTAACACTGATTGTTGTCACTAATGACACCAGTACAGTGATCAAAAAAAAATGAACACTGCACTGGGTGACACAGTGACAAAGGGTTAATGGGGGGGCTATCGGGGGGTGACAAGTGTACCTACGTGTACTAGTGTCAGTGTAGTGTTGGTGCACTTACTCTGAGATGTCTTCTTTCCTTTGTTTGGAACGGAAAAGAGTTCCACAAGGGGAGATGACATTCGCCAGGACTGATCACCAGGTCCAGGCCAGAAATCATTGACCTGGGCCTGGTGACTGACCGGTTCTGAAGTGAATTCGATTGTCGCGGCCTGCGTGCCTGACGTACACCTACTATACTTCTCCCAGCCGGGCCAACCTGCCGCAGTATAACTGCGGCGGCTGCTCCAAAACTGGTTAAAGCTAAATTCCAAATTTATTTTCACTAGAATTGAATGAAATGGTCAATCCCAGCATAGATCATACCTCTGTATCATGTTGCTCTGTTGTCTGCAGATCTCCTGATATTCTGGGTTTAGTTGTGGCTTTGTGTCATGTGACACTGTATATACTGCTGATAGACTCTGTCCCTTCCACAGCCACTTCCTGCGGCAGTCTATAAACACACCCCTTTTTAGTCTTTCAGACTCTGGAAATTATGTAACTTTCCTCACAGCTCTGATGGTGGGTGGGATTAAATACACCCTGATTAGCATTTAGTCCCACCCAGTCACACAGGGAGTGTCCAAACCTCCTAATCCCCGACTCACAGATCACAGGTTTATCCAACAATGAAACACCTGCATACACTTCATTTACAGCTTGTTCTGGAAGCTAGCATGCTGCCGCTGGGCAGGATTGAATGGATCACAATTAGAATTCCATCCTGCCCAGTTATACACTGTATGCTGACCAGTGTGGACAGGGAGAGTCAGATCCCACCCTTCCAGAGCCCTGCTCTCTGTGAAGTGATTCATTTACATATGAAGGAAACACCTTCATAATAACATCCCCAGGGCAGGACTTAGGGTGGTGGGGGCCCCTGGGCTTGAGTAACTTTCGGGCCCTAACTTCTATACATTACGAAAAATGGGCGTGGCGCATGAAAAATAGTGGGCGTGGCTCAGAAGGGGGTGTGGTTAGAGTCTGAGATGAATGAGGGATGGAGGGAGAAAGAAAGAAAGCAGAGGCATGGGGGACGCCGGTCATAAAAATGCACCTTGCACTGAGAGGGTCATTAGACACTCATACATTATATAGCGATGCATGGCACTTAGTGAGGCATGGTGGCACTGACCCTAAAGTGGCACTGACAGGGGCATGGGGGCACTGACCATAAAGTGGCACTGACAGGGGCATTGACCATAAAGATGGACCCTGCACTGACAGAGACAACGGACACCGACCATTATGTTGCACATTGCAGTGAGTGAGGCATGAGGCACATACCAGAGGTTGCACTGAGGGGGGCACTAACCACAAAATAGCACCTTGCACCGAGCGAGTCATTGGGCACTCATGCAGTATATAGTTATGCATGGCTCTTAGCGAGACACTGACTAGGGCATGAGAGCATTGGTCATAGAGTTGCACCTTGCACTGACAGAGGCAACAGACATGGACTACTATAAAGTTGCACCTTGCACTGAGTGAGGCAAGAGGCACTAACCATAAAGTAGCACCTTGCACTAACAGAAGCCTGAAGCACTTACCATAAAGAAGTTCCACCTAGCACTTAATGAGGCATAAGGCACAGACCATAAGGTCACACTGACAGAGGCACTGAGGATAAAATTGCAATGAGTAAGGTATGAGGCACTGACCTGGAGCAGTATATAACATTATGCATGACACAGAGAGAGGTATGAGGCACTGATCTGCAGTATAGAAAGTTATGCATTGCACTGATATAGGCAGCACTGACAGAGGTATGAGGCACTGTCGCTGACCTGGTGCTGGTGATATAGGTAGGTATTTAGGGTGACTTACCTGGTTGATCACTCTTCCGATTCTTCTGTCCCCTAGTACAAGCAGGACTCAGGAGAAGCCGACTGTCCACTTTGAGCGCCCCCCTGCAGTGCATTCTAAAAGGTGTAGTCTCTGCAGCATGCAGGCACAGCCCGGCCGAGTCTAGTGTGTGCTGTAGAGAACTACATCTCCCATCATGCAGTGTGGTGCCAACTAGGACAGCGGTGGAGCCTGCTATTGGCTGCTGCCACTGATGAGGGTGTAACAGGGGGGGAACTTTTAATGTGTGTCGGCGGTGATGTTCTTTCTGTCACGCTAATCTGACAGAACGCCGGCCCACTCGCGGCTCACCCGCCAGCCTTTGCCTGATTAGAGAGCAGCCTCTGCAGGCAGGGGCCCCCTATTGGGCGGGGCCCAAGGGCTTGAGCCCAGTCAAGCCCAATGGTAAGTCCGGCCCTGAACCTCCCCTTCCTCTGTAGTATTACAGTAATCCATTATTATTTGACATGCTGCAAATCAGGAATGACACAGGAGGAGATATGACACATTTACACCTTTCACCACCCATATGAAGGCCAAGAAACACCCAGTAACCCTAGGACCTACCCACACCAACTCCCGGGACTGGTACAGTACAAGTGACTATATATAGATACAGAAAGCATTTACAGCACTGGGATTTGGGTTTTAAACACCAGTAAAATATTGTATATAGAATATCAGAGGTGAAGGCTATACCTAATGGTGAAATTTGCACCCACATAAGAGACACAGCGAGTGGAATATTTCACAGATTGAACACTTTTAATACACTATTACCCTATAGTGTTGTTTGGACTTTTCAGCACTAGACATTTATTGTGTTTATTTAGGATCACTGGATATTATTGGAGTTATTTATGAGTATTTGTCCTTTATTTCAAAAGTTTATTTCTATTCACTTTTTGGATGTACAGTTACAGTATATATAGTATTTTTTTCATTGCACACATTGGTATATCACAGCACTTTTTATTGCTGCCCTGAAGCTACAGAGGCTCAAAGGATCATGGGACATGTAGTATCAGGAATGGAAAAGGAAGGAAACAGGAACTTTAAAATTCAGCCAGGAGGAGGAGTGACATCACAGACACAGAAACCTGCTGTATATAGCTAAAGGAGGGAAGTTGCACACAAACTGACAGTGGGGTTGTGATTCATTTACATGCACAATGCATCTGTTGTTTTGGGGAGAAAAAGCGGGAGTTCTTCTTTGACCACGCGCATTTAGGACTTTGCCAATATTTAGTGCAATTTAGTCAAGGCCTGTATTTCAATGCATGTGCTGTACTCTTTTTGTTTCCTTTTTTGGGTGTCCTTCTTTTGCAAGTTCTGATGCAGCATAAAACACATGATTAACCATTTAGTCATTCTCACTTTTTGTCACATTCTCTGTTTGAGTTTTTATCGATAAAGCAAGGTAGATTATTTGTTGTGGGTATTGTTAACTTTTACATGTTATTTTTACTGTTAAAATATTTATGATTTTAGCTAGGGATGCACCATTACCATTTTTTTAACACTGAGTACGAGTACCCATACTTTTTTTTTTTAGTACTCGCCGATATCAATTACTGATTCCTATTGCCCAGGAACAGTAAGTAGAGGGGTGGTTTGGGAGGTTGAGGTAGGGGAGTTGTTAGGGAGTTGGGTGAGGGCAGGGTGGGGGGGGGAGTAGAGGGGTAAGTGAGGACAGGGTAGATTAGGGTGGGGTAGAATAGGGATTGTGGGGTGGTAGGGTTGGGATGGAAAAGGCTGTGATCGCTGGGGGGAAGAGGATGGAAAGTTCATTGGGAGACATGGGGGCAGAGGTGACAGCTGGTGGAGGGAAGGAGGAGGCAACATGCAGAAGTGACAGCTGGCCGGAGGGGAGGAAGAGGCAGGAATTGCATCTGCCATAGAAGACAGGTGGTCGGAGGGGAGGAGGAGGCGGGGATGGCAACCGTCAGAGATGACAACCATCTGGAGGGGATGAGGAGGTTTGGGATGGCCCCACCAGAGTTGACACCAGACTGGAGGAGAGGAGGCGGCGGGGATGGCACCCTCCAGAGATGACAGCTGGTCGGAGGGGTTGGTATCTGCCAGAGATGACAGCCTGTGGGATGGGAGAAGGGGGGGTGAAGTCACCCGCCAGAGATGACAGCCGGACAGAGAGGAGGAGGAGGCAGTGATGGCACCCGCCAGAGATGACAGCTGGCTGGAGGGCAGGAGGAGGCGGGGATGGCACCCGGCAGAAGTGACAGCTGGCCGTAGGGAAAGGAGGAGGCAAGGGACAGAAGTGACAGCTGGCCAGAAGGGAGAAGGAGGCGGGGAGGTGAATCCCACTGACAGCTGAAATGTCATTGGTTGTTAAGGACGTGGCGGCCCCACTTTTTTACAACCAATAATTGCTGGCATTATTTTTGTTTACATTTCCCCTGTAAGCAGGATTCCCCCTCAGAACCAAGCCTGAAGGTATCGGTTTCTAGTATCGGAGCATTTGCACGAGTACCGATATTCGTGCAAATGCTTAGTCTTGGC
The DNA here is from genome assembly GCA_029206835.1 of Rana muscosa. Taxonomy (NCBI): domain Eukaryota; kingdom Metazoa; phylum Chordata; class Amphibia; order Anura; family Ranidae; genus Rana; species Rana muscosa. Next base: position 274,702,349 of record CM055116.1, on the reverse strand, counting down.
ACGATAACGATACTACCCTAATTTTAGCTTTTGATAGGAGCTTCTGTCAAACTTCAGGTTGTTAGTACAAAATATGCTTTGTTGGTATATTTTGTATGCTTTGTCAGTAAAAAAAAGAACAGTTTTGGAAGGTTGGCAACTGTCTGCGGAGGGATTTTCCTTAATCAAGAGTGTTTTCTTTTTTACTTCCTGTTGTATCTATAGAATTAAAAGTGAACAGAGCTATCCCCAAAGGTACATACATGGCAAATAAACCAAACCTTTCCTTCTCTTTTCCCCAAAAAAGTTTTTAATTTAGATATTCTTTAAATAAGCCTAGCTGTGATAAATGGTAGCTGATTAAATGCGACTGATGGGTTGTTGATATTGTTTCTTCTTTTGAAACATAATAGTTTCTAATACATCAAAAATTACTTCACTCACCTTTTGTATGAATTGCTTAATGATAATAGTCGATTTGATGTAGTATCCATAGACTCTGAGGTGATCCGATTCCTGTGCATCAGTGAGCGCAATCTCAATCTGATTTCCAAGAGCGTGAAGTATTAACATATTTAAATACAATGTTTGATGTTTGTCTAGTCCTTCGTCAGAAACCATGAAGAAATATGGAGCCTGTTTTTTGAGAAATGTTTTCCATTCTTCACACAGAAAGCTTGAAAATGTGTGAACAGCAATATTTGTATTTTCCTGAAGGTGTAGTTTGAGTTGTGTGCGCCAGCATCTCAAAAGGGGGTATGAGTATTCAAAATCCTGGGGATAAAATACAGCAGTATGAGCTTGAGAGCAGTGTAATTAAATGTGTACAGTATATATATATAATGAGAAGGGAGAGATGCAAGTTATTTTTTTTTTTTTATTTTTTTTTTACTTCTCACATGATTAATTTCAGTGAGACTGGGACAATTGTCCTTGAGATTGATTTGATTGAAAAATTCTTTTAAATATTGTACCATTTACATATATTTTAATAGATTGGTTGATTTTAATGATATTGTGAAGTGTCTCCATTCCCAAGAGCCCTTTCACACTGCCAGCTGGCCACATTAGCGGTAAAGCACCGCTAGTTTTAGCGGCTCCTTGCTGTCGGTTTAGCATCGCTTTTCGTCCGAAAGCGGGGGAATTTTTACCCCCACTAGCGGCCAAAGAAAGGGTTAAATGCGCCCGTGTAGCGACACTGCTGAAGCGCTTTGCAGGCGCTTCGGCAGCGATGCCCATTCATTTCAATAGGCAGGGGTGGTGGAGGTTTCTCTCCCCACTGTTCAAAGGTGAAGGCACTCCCGGGTGATAATCCAAATCGCATATCACATTTGTCCATAAAGACTGTTTGAGGCATCTGTTACCACAGTGTTTTAGCTTCGGACACCGGACTCAATTTGGATGTCCATTGATGAACTTCATAGTGACAGTTGTCACAGAACCTTGGGATCTTTACATAGGTCCTAGCGTTCATTTGTGGATTTTTTTCAATTTTTTCAGTTTCATTCACTGCCGTGGGTCACTCCATGTTTCATCTTGCGTATTTTATGGACACTCATATCTATATATATATGTGTTATATATTCCCAACATGATCCTACGTTCTTCAGGAATTTTGGTCACATGTAATATCACTTTGTAATATCTTTTGATATTTTTTATAGGTTGTTGCTTGTTGTTAATTCACAAGTTGCTACCTGCACCTTTATAGTTGTCTACACTGCACTATATATAGGGTTAACACCTTATACTCTCAAAAGATTTTGTTCATTATTATATATGTTTTTGGAGTAGGGTATCCTTCTCTTTTCACTTACAGCGCTACACTTTATATTTTCTATACAATTATATTGTATGCCATTAAAAATACTTTTTATGATTTACTCCTCATAGTAAATGAACCTACATTCACCATTTATATTCTGTTATTATGGTGGGTGTCAGCTCAAACATACCATTGTATTTATGTATGTTTTGCCTGTTTGAGTGGTAAGCAAGGGAAAGAGGTGTATAAAACATGCTTACTCTCCCTCCCCTCTCTATGGTAATTAAGTCCCCCTCTCCAGATGCATATTTCAAACAAATAATCTAAGGGGCCATCTTCTTTAACCACTTGACCTCTGGAAGATTTACCCCACTTCCTGCTTCTCTCTGAATTCTTAAAAAAATTGCACCCCTTTCTTACCTGAACAGTTCTTGTGTTTTCAGACATTTTAATTTCAGTAAGCACAAAATGTAAGCATCAATGTAGCACCTTATACTTAGGTAGGTGCTAGAGGTGATATTTTTGGTGAGTGCAGGTAAATTTAAGCAGGCCTAGCAAGAAGCTAGGCCTGTTTGTTTTGATCTATGTGGGCTGGGAGTGGCTCAGTGTAGGCTGGTGACTCACAGATAGCATCACTTCTCGGTTACCTCCCTCTGGCCTCTAGAGGACTCTAGAAGAGAGGTGGAGCTTGGAGGTGGAGCTGTCTGAGGTGTCAAAAGGAGCCCAGACCAATCCCCAACTAGGATTGGTAGGGACTAGGCCTCCTTGATATACCCAGGGTCAGCCCAGCTGGGGAGGAGTTGTTGGGTGGAGGAACTGAGGATGGAGTGCTAGGCTGTCAGGGCCTTTTTTCAGGGCGCTCCCCATTCTGGGGGGGTGACCTTGGGCCTGGGACTCGGGTGCAGGATGTATCCCTTCAAGAGCGCATGGAGGATCTGAACAGGATGTACAGAGAGGAGTCAGATAGAACAGCAGGAGCTAGAATTGCCGGGCAAGTCTTCAGGAGGGAACCACTGGTGTGTGTGCAGCCAGGAGGGCTGGTGAGTGACATGGGCAGTCGGGAGTACTGGAGAGGAATGCCAGAGAGGACTGAGAGGAAACAGTCAAAACTGGGTGTGGAGCATAGGCGTGCGCACAGGGTGTGCCAGGTGTGCCCAGGCACACCCTTATCACCCTGTGCAGCACAGATTCCCCCTACTGCCTCCCCCCTTCCTCCCACAGTGCTGCCAGCTTCCCTGATCTCCTTTCCCTCTGGCTGTTGCTGCAGAGATGTTTTAGGATGAGTGGGGGAAGGGGGCGGTAAATATGTAATTTACCAGCCCCTTCTCTTTCTGAATGAACATTGTGAGTTATCGATAATACGTGTTTGAGCTTTGGGGTGCACACCCCAATGCAATAGGCTGCGCACACCTATGGTGTGGAGCCAGTGAGGATTGCAATGTCACAGACAGTGAAGACGGTCAGCTGCAGGGCCTGAAGAGGGATTGCTGGTCAGCTAGCACTAAAGACTTCCTATTCTATTTCTGCTACATTAAAAAGGGACCCGCGGTCCCTGACTGCAAATGGCAATTTCTAGGGCCTAACTGAGTCAGTGAATGCCGGGCTGGGCGACAGGTGGGCCACAACTTTCAGCATCCCCTACTGGGGTACCGCTTCATCAACATACTTTGTTATTTAATCTAGTAACAAAAACATGCAAGAGCAATATGAAAAAATATAATATTTTTACCAAAACTTAACCTGCCTAGCAGTATTCCCGAGTCGGGCTCGGGGTGGAATTTCAGTACCATTAGCGGTAACCCCGAGCCAGACTCGGGATCGCATTGCAGTATCCAGGCAAAGTAACTTACCTTGTTCCCTGGATCCTGCAATGTCTCCCCGCTGTGTGTGCGAGCTGTCTCCTCGCTCGATTCGCACAGTGCCCGAGTGCTGCCGAGCTCCGTTCCCTGCGACGTTGCGACGCACGGGGGTGGAGATCGCCGCCAAATTCAAAAAAGTTAAAACACAATACACATACAGTACACTGTAATCTTACTGATTACAGTACTGTATAAAATAATTACACATCCCCTTTGTCCCTAGTGGTCTGTCCAGTGCCCTCCATGCACTTTTATATTATAAATACAGTTTTTTCTGCCTGGAAACTGGAGATTGCCATAGCAAACAAAAAGTGTCCCTTTATGTCAAAAGTGGTTTTAGACCAGCTAGAAAACAGCGATAATAAATTAGAATCACTCGCAGAATTGAGCGATAGCGATTTGTGGGGAAATTCGACATCAAACACTCAATCTAATGACAGCGACAATTCTGCAACTGAGCAAATATCAGTGTTTTTGATTTGATTACATTATTGAATAATTTTTATTATTTTTAGATTATTATTTGTTATTATTTATAGTTATTTATTATATTATAATTTATGATTTTGTGTTTCAAACTTTATCATACCCGGGATGTCTACTAGACTCTTGTTTGGACAGATTTAAGTGAGTTATTCCTAAGAATTGCAGGCCTACAATATAAAACGCTTAATTTCCATGCAAAATAATGGTACCGCTTTCAGCACCTGAAAATATTCATACCGCCAGGGAGGTTAAAGTATAACGGGTGGCACAGTGGTGTAGTGGGAAGCACTCTCACCTAGCAGTAAAAAGGGTCGCTGGTTCAAATCACCAACCACGACACTACCTGTCTGGAGTTTACATGTTCTCCCTGTGCCTGCGTGGGTTTCCTCCAAAGACGTGCTGGTAGGCTAATTGGCTTCTGTCTAAAATTTGCCCTAGTATGTGAATGTGAGTTAGGGACTTTCGATTTTAAGCTCCTTGAGGGTAGGGACCGATGTGAATGTACAATGTATATGTAAAGCGCTGTGTAAATTGACAGCACTATATAAGTACCTAAATAATAATAAAGACTTTAGTTTTGGATTGAGTGGAGAGGGATTAGAACACCTGTCCGTTTTTATTGCTGTCTGTGCCCTCATTAAGGAGATTCACCCTCTCTATTTGTCCTGTTTACCATTATCATTGAAAGTTAAAGTAAAGGAAAATCCCAAATTTTGGGTTGTCCCCAGAAAAGTAATAGAGGGGAAATCTTCCAATGAGGATATTAGTTTTGGTGACCTGTGGGTCCCTAAGGAATTCCCTTAATTTTCAGGAATTTCTCTCATCTCCTGTTTGGCTATAGGACAGGAAGTGAAGGGAAATTTTCACAATGGGACACAGATGGCGAAAAAAATCTGACAGGGGTTATAACCCTCACTTGCTCTATCCATAATGAAAATACAAGTTTTGCCTATAGTTCTACTTTAAAGGGGAGTTCCAGACATTTTTTATGTTTATTAACCTCCCTAGCGGTAATCCCGAGTCTGGCTCGGGGTGAGTTTTCAATGCTAAGAGCGGTAACCCCGAGCCAGACTCGGGCTGCATCGCAGTATACAGGGGAAGTAACTTACCTTGTTCCCTGGATCCTGCGATGTCCTCCCGCAGTGTCAGCGAGCCGTGTCTCGCTCGATCCTCACTGCCGAGTGCCGAGCTCCGTTCCCTGCGACGTTGCGGCGCACGGGGGCGGAGTTCGGCGCCAAATTCAAAAAAGTAAACAAATAGTATACATACAGTATACTGTGATCTTACAGATTACAGTACTGTATGTAATAATTACACACCCCCTTTGTCCCTAGTGGTCTGCCCAGTGTCCTGCATGCACTTTTATATAATAAAAACTTTTCTTTCTGCCTGGAATTTGGAGATTGTCCATAGCAACCAAAAAGTGTCCCTTTATGTCAAAAGTGATTTTAGACCAGCTAAAAAACAGCGATAATAAATTAGAATCACTCGCAGAATTGAGCGATAGCGATTTGTGGGGAAATTCATCATCAAACAAAAAATCTAATGACAGCGACAATTCTGCACCTGAGCAAATTTCAGTGTTTTTGATTTGATTACATTATTGAATAATTTTTATTATAATTACATTACTATTTGTTATAATTATTTATAGTTATTTATTATATTATAATTTATTATTTTGTGTTTCAAACTTTATCATACCCGGGTTTTCTACTAGACTCTTGTTTGGTCAGGTTTAAGTAAGTAATTACTAAGAATTGCAGGCCTACAATACATAACACCAAATTTTCATGCAAAATAATTGTACCGCTTTTGGTACATAATTCCAGACAGAATCATACCGCCAGGGAGGTTAAAAGTCAGCAGCTACAAAAAGTGTAGCTGCTGGCTTTTAATAGACATACACCTACCTCTTCCACTGTCCAGCGACGCGACGCCCTAGCTCCGCTCCTCTCCCCCCTTCTCCGCTGGCGCCTCCATTCATAGTGTGGGCACCCGGCCGTGACAGCTTTCAGCTTCACGGCCGGGCACTCACTGTGCATGCGCAAACGGCGCAGTGCTCTCTGAGTGGATAGGCGATCGCCTGGGACCTGTCACGTCCCAGGTGATCGCCTACAGGGAGGGGCCGCCAAAAGGCGATATGGCGTATCGCCTAGGCGACCCCAGGGGGGAAGGAGGAAGTGGGACAGGAAGTCCCACTCCTACTGAAGCCCCCACTTCCCCACCAAAAAAATTACATGCCAAATGTGGCATGTAAGGGGGCGAGGAGTGGATTTAGCTAAAGTTCAAAATTTGGGTGGAACTCCGCTTTAACCACTTCCCGACCGCGCCATGTACAAAAGACGTCCACAGCGCGGTCGAGTTATCCTGAGTGGACGTCCCAGGGACGTCCTCACAGAATCTTGCTCCCGCGCGCCCCCTGGGGCGCGCTCCAGGATATGTCCGTGACCGCCGGGTCCGGAAGACCCGGCGCATCACGGATCACGGTAGATGGCCGCTAATCGCGGCCGTTTACCACGTGATCGCTCCGTCAAATGACGGAGCGATCACTTGTAAACAGACCGGCGTCATGTGATGACGCCGGTTCCTCCCTCATGTCCGCTCCCTCCCCCATGTCAGCTGTGGGCTGGATCTGTGACAATTGCAGTCACAGATCCAGCCATCCATCCATCCCTGCTCAGCCATCCCTGTGCAATACTCTGCCAATACTCTGCAATACACCCTGTGCAATACTCTGCAATACAACCTGTGCAATACTCTGCAATACACCCTGTGCAATACTCTGCAATACCCTGTGCAATACTCTGCAATACCCTGTGCAATACTCTGCAATACCCTGTGCAATACCCTGCCCATACTCTGCCCATACTCTGCAATACCCTGTGCAATACCCTGTGCAATACCCTGCCCATACTGTGCAATACCCTGCCCATACTCTGCCCATACTGTGCAATACTCTGCCATATTCCGCAATACCCTGCCATACTCCGCAATACTCCTCAATACCCTGCAATACTCCACAATACCCGGCAATACTCCACAATACCCGGCAATACTCCACAATACCCTGCAATACTCCACATTACCCTGCAATACTCCTCAATACCCTGCAATACTCCTCAATACCCTGCAATACTCCTCAATACCCAGCAATACCCCGCAATACCCGGCAATACCCCGCAATACCCCGCAATACTCGGCAATACTCGGCAATACCCGGCAATACTCCTCAATACCCGGCAATACTCCTCAATACCCGGCAATACTCCTCAATACCCGGCAATACTCTGCAATAACCACTTCCCGCCCGCCGGCCGTCATATGACGTCCTTGACTTTGTGCGGAGATATCTGAATGATGGGAGCAGCTACAGGCATCATTCAGATATTCGCTTTTTCAGCTGGCGATTCCCTGCACCATAAGAATGATCATAGCGGCTGTTCCACCGCTTGATCGCTCTTACGGAAGGTGAGAGGGGGTGCCCCCCCTCCCGCTGCCCTCCGGTGCTTCTACCGACTCACCGCTACGATCAAAGCCAGGATTGTTTTTTTTTTTGTTTTTTTTTCAGGCTTCCCAGCCTAGAGGTGAGATGTGGGGTCTTATTGACCCCATATCTCACTGTAAAGAGGACCTGTCATGCCATATTCCTATTACAAGGGGTGTTTACATTCCTTGTAATAGGAATAAAAGTGATCAATAAAAAATTTGGGGCGGAAAAACATGTCAAACTAAAATAAATAAAGTAAAATGAACAATAAAATATATATATTTTTTTTAAAGCGCCCCTGCCCCCGCGAGCTCGCATGCAGAAGTGAACGCATACGTAAGCCCCGCCCACATATGAAAACGGTGTTCAAACCACACATGTGAGATATCGTTGCGAACGTTAGAGCGAGAGCAATAATTTTGGCCCTAGACCTCCTCTGTAACTCAAAACATGTAACCAGTAAAAATATTTAAAGCGTTGCCTATGGGGATTTTTAAGTAGCGAAGTTTGGCGCCATTCCACGAGCGTGTGCAATTTTGAAGGGTGACATGTTAGGTATCTATTTACTCGGCGTAACTTCATCTTTCACATTATGCAAAAACATTGGGCTAACTTTACTGTTTTTTTTTCCTTTTAGGCACAAAACAGTTTTTTTCCGTAAAAAACGCGTTAGAAAAATTTCTGCGCAAATACCGTGCAAGATAAAAAGTTGCAATGACCACCATTATATTCTTTAAGGTCTTTGCTAAAAAAACATATATAATGTTTTGGGGTTCTATGTAATTTTCTAGCAAACAAATGATGATTTTTACATGTAGGAGAGAAATGTCAGAATTGGCCTGGGTTCTCCAGAACGCCTGATGGTGCTCCCTGCATGTTGGGCCTTTGTATGTGGCCACGCTGTGTAAAAGTCTCACACATGTGGTATCGCCATACTCGGGAGGAATAGCAGAATGTGTTTTGGGGTGTAATTTGTGGTATGCATATGCTGTGTGTGAGAAATAACCTGCTAATATGACAATTTTGTGGAAAAAAAAAAAAAAAGAAAAAAAAATCTTGATTTTTGCAAAGAATTGTGGGAAAAAATGACAACTTCAAAAAACTCACAATGACTCTTTCTAAATACCTTGGAATGTCTTCTTTCCAAAAAGGGGTCATTTGGGGGGTATTTGTACTTTTCTGGCATGTTAGGGTCTCAAGAAATGAGATAGGCCGTCAGTACTTCAGGTGTGATCAATTTTCAGATATTGGCACCAGAGCTTGTGGACTCTATAACTTTCACAAAGACCAAAAAATATGCACCAATTTGTACTTATTTTTACCAAAGATATGTAGCAGTATAAATTTTGGCCAAAATGTATGAAGAAAAAATACTAATTTGCAAAATTTTATAACGGAAACAAAGAAAAATTCATTTTTTTACAAAATTTTCAGTCTTTTTTCTCTTATAGCGCAAAAAATAAAAAACCCAACAGTGATTAAATACCACCAAAAGAAAGCTCTATTTGTGTGAAAAAAAGGACAAAAATTTCATATGGGTACAGTGTTGTATGACTGAGTAATTGTCATTCAAAATGTGAGAGCACCGAAAGCTGAAAATTCGTCTGGTTAGGAAGGGGGTTTAAGTGCCCAGTTGTCAAGTGGTTAAGCTACATACTACAATGACACAAAATTGACTACTTCTCTATTCAGACTGTGATCCAAAAACAGATGCCACATACAATGTACATACCTGAAAAAACACAATGACATATCTGGCGTGCCTGCTTGTTAAATTGAACAGAAACTTTTCCACCAAGAAAAAAAAATGTAAGCTCTCTCCTGGTAACAAGGAACTATTTGCAGCACACGTGATTATCAAGGAGTCTCCATGAATGACAAAGAACTCAGACTCCACATAGTCGTTGAGTAAACTCACAAATCTATAGAAAAAAAAAAAGGCAGAACTTGTTATAAAACATTGTAGCAAATCATTGAGCATTAAAGAATACATCTTCAAAATTTTTATACATTGACATATGCATTAGGCAGATGTCAGAAGGGTGACTATGCCGCTAGCGATTTTGAAAATTTCCCAGCGGCAGGATTAGTAAGGAGCTGCCTGTTTGTTCCTAAATAATTGCTCCTTCTGTAGCTCAAGCAGTGAGGTGTCACTCCCATTGCTAGTGTTGAGATTCAGCAGCATCTTGGCCAAAGGTATCTCGCTGCATCTGGCTACAGAGGTATTAATTCTATACGAACTGGCAGGCAGTCTCTTTAGCGATCCTGCCACCGGTGATTCGTCTCTAGTGGCAGAATCACCCATCTGACATCAACCTTAATAAAAGAGAAAACTTATGGAAAAGTATATTCTGTCAAACTCAACTAAAATTTACTAAATGTAACATTCCCTATTTTTTCTCCTGCTGTCTATATTGAAGTCTATACTACTGTTAGTAAACATAAGGTAAAGCTTAAAGGACAATTAGAAAATACTGGACTATGGCTTGTACATGATAGTATTCACCTTATTGCCCCACCCCATTATTGCTCAATGAACATTCACTTTGAAAAGCGAACATTAATTTTGGTAAGTGACCAGCTTGTGCATCTTTAGTAAATGATCAGATAGAGTCCTATCATGTAATGTGTTTTTTTAATAAGCCACACGTGTGCATTCTCAGAGAAAGAGGCTTTGTTATACCCTAGGGTGGATAAGGTGACCCAACATTTTTTTTTTTATGCACTGTTTAGAAACAGAATAGGTAACACCCATCTGCTGCTAGTGTAATTCTAAGCACACACTGTAATCCTGCATGCAGACGCAAAGCCAATATTTGTGATTAAAATGAAAGCTAAGAACTTTAATTAAGAAGCATAGGGAGTTTTAAACTTCACATTTAGTGTAGAAGTGGTCCTACTTAAAGTGGAACTTTACCCATAACACTTTTATAAAAAATTATGTTCTTTAGCAAGGAACATGCAGATCACATTAATAGTTATGCTACCAAAATTACTATGTGTAACTGCTTCCAGCATTTATCCAGTTTATTCTTGCTTGAGGCCGCCATTTTGTTGAAGCCCAGAGCAGTCACTTCCTTACTGAGAACTCTCCCGCTCTCTTTGGTCTTAAAGGTTTTATGTCACTTTCTACCATTAAAATTAGTGCATTTCCAGCCTTTATTGTATGTCTTAGCTCAGCTAGAGGGGAAGGCTGCAGTAGCTTACAGTGCTCAGGGTCACAACTGCTGATGCAGAGGAGGGAAGGAGAAAATATCAGGGAGATAAGAGAAGACACTTGAAAGCAGGTTAAACTGTGTTTGGCTCAACTGAGTTAGAGGCTTGTCCCGGCAGGGGGAATGGGGTGTACTTGTGGAATTTCTGTTTCTGGGCTTTTTGGTCTTAGCTGGCCCACCTATGATATAAAAAGGGGAAGGCTGAGGTCCTGGTCTCTCTTTTTTGGGATTCCCTGCATGGTCAAACTGTCCTAGCTGTCGGGTCTTGGAAGCAAGATTGAAGACATTGGGACTTTCGGAGTCAGCCAAGCCATGGACAATGCCATAATGGGCTCTCGCCTCACAGAGGTATGCCTGGGCAGCCACACTACTATAGTTAGAGTTAGGGGAAAGACATTGCTCATACTGAACTGTTCTGCTACACTTCTTTGGTAAAGTACGTTAACCGTTATGAGCCTGGTCTGAAGTTATTCAAAGGTGTGCATGTTGATTCTGGAGTATATAAAGTACCAAGGTCTGTAACGCACTACGGGGCATGAAAAACAGCACTACATAGGGTTAACTTGGCAAGACGAGAAGAGGAGTGTAGTTGCTCAGAATAACCAAGTACAATTTTGAGACACAAAGCAACCAGTCATTAGGCATGGTCCCTGGTAAGGGGACAGTTCCTCCTATAGCAAGGGTGGTTGTTATCTGGCTCCCTCCCTAGAGGTTTGTATCCAATAGCAATCGGATCCAAACACACTTTATGGAGATCTTTGGCCTGGTCACGATGTACAGGAAGTGAGAGAGTTAATGAGTACACACATGAGGTCTGCCCTAGTTGCACAGCAGGACCCCATTCTGTTACTGGGGGTGAGGTAACAGAGGTACACTTGACTGGTGGAGTGCACAGGCTCAGCACGTTCCTCCTAATGCCTCATACATAAGACACAGTGTGTAGTGACATGGGACAGCACTTTTCAGAGGAACTCTGTATGTTATTTTACTGCACACAGTGAAGGTTCATCTTTAAGTTGGGAAACTGCATTAATGTAAGTTTTTTCACAGTCTCCACCTGGTCTTGGGCATTGATGAGTGCATTCCACGCAAAAGGTACCCTGCATGCAGGGCAAGTAGGCCCCGCCCAAAAACTGTCCTTGTAAGTTTAAAGTGGAGATCCAGGCTTTTTTTGTTTATTAAAAGTCAGCAGCTACAAAAAGTTTAGCAGCTGACTTTTAATAAAAAGACACTTACCTGTCCCACGGTCCAGCGATGCAGCCGCAAGGAGCCTTGCTCCTCTCCCCCTCTTCTCCTCAGCGCCTCCATTGACACTGTGGGCACCCGGCCATGACAGCTTGCGGCTTCACGGCCAGACATGCACTGCGCATGCGCGAGTCGTGCTGTGCTCTCCCAGTGGACAGGCAATCTTCTGGGACCTTTCACATGTCCCAGAAGATTGGGAGACCGCCTAGGTGGAGAGGAGTCATTGCCTAGGCGGCCCATAGGCGAAAGCAGGAAGTGGGACAGGACTTTTGGGTGGAACTCCGCTTTAACTCTTTTGTGTCTCTCCTGCAACAGAGTTTGTCCTGTCACCTCCTCTGCTTTATTTTTCTTTCGCCCTAATCTATGTTCTCTTGGCACAGCCGGTTTTATTCCTCTTGCTTCCTTCCCCTCAGCAACGCTGTATCCTGGCCTAGGCCAACAAGGCCCAGGCCTAGGGCAGCACTTTGCAGAGGGGCAGCACAGAAAGAGTCCCCGCCGGCTTGTGCTACACTGTTAGTGTAACGCAAGCTGCATCTAATTTTGACTGTCCTATCAGTTTGGACCACGAACCTTCCTCACTGTGCTAAATGTTTTCTGTTGCACCATTGGCATGGTATATCTTCTTAGTCCTCTCCATAAAATTATCAGAAATTTGTGCTTAAAGTAGAACTATAGGCAATTTTTTTTTCATTTTGGATAGAATAAGGTAGGGTTATAGCCCGAGTCAGTTTATTTTTTCCATCCCTGACCCATTGCAGAGATTTCCCTTCACTTCCTGCCCCATAGCCAAACAAGAAGTGAGAAGAAATCTATGCAAATTAAGGGAATACATTGCCCCCCCAGGCCCTAAGAACTAGTGTCCCCACTCAAAAATTTCAGGGTGGGTCTTAAACACAAAGGGGTGTGGCATTGACAGGAAGGGGTGGGTCATATTTAAATTAGGGGGTGCACGAGTTAAGTCAGGCCTAGGGCAGCACAAAACCTAAATACACTACTGCCCCTCAGCAGTGGCATCACTAGGGTTGGTGTCACCCGGTGCCAAAAAAAATGGTGTCACCCCCCAACAACTATAGTCCCCCCTCAGTACAGACCCCCCTCCACTAACTACAGACCCCCCTCCCACAGTATAGATCCCCTCCCTCAGTACAAACCCGCTCCACTAAGTACAGACTCCCCGCCATCAATATAGACCCGCCTCCCTCAGTATGAATCTCCCCCTCAGTACAGACACCCCCACCTCAGTGCAGACTGCTCCATAAGTACAGACACCCCCACCTCAGTGCAGACCGCTCCATCAGTACAGACACCCCCACCTCAGTGCAGACCCCCTCAGTTACAGACACCCCCTCAGTTACAGACCCCCCTCGTACAGACACCCCCCTCAGTAACAGACACCCCCCTCAGTTACAGATCCCCCCTCAGTTACAGACCCCCCCTCAGTTACAGACCCCCCCCTCAGTACCAGACCCCCCCTCAGTACAGACACCCCCCTCAGTACCAGACCCCCCCCTCAGTACAGACACCCCCCTCAGTACCAATCCCCCCTCAGTACAGACACCCCCCTCAGTACAGACACCTCCCTCAGTAACAGACCCCCCTCAGTAACAGACAACCCCCTCAGTACCAGACCCCCCCTCAGTACAGACACCCCCCTCAGTACCAGACCCCCCCTCAGTACAGACACCCCCTCAGTACAGATACCCCCCTCAGTACAGACACCCCCCTCAGTACCAGACCCCCCTCAGTACAGACACCCCCCTCAGTACCAGACACCCCCCTCAGTACAGACACCCCCCTCAGTACCAGACCCCCCTCAGTACAGACACCCCCCTCAGTTACAGCCCCCCCTGGTGCAAACTCCCTCTTGTGCAGACCCCAGCAGTACAGACACCCCCTCCCCCCATCAGTAAAGATGCCCCCCTTACCTTTCAGACCTCAGAACAGAGCGGCAGATACACACAGCGGTGTGTCTCTCGAGCGCGGGCTCCTCCTCCTCCTCTGTGGATGTAAACATAGAGGAGGCAGAGGGGGCGGCGGCTTCCTTCCGCTCCGCTGAGGGACACAGCCGCAGCGTGAGCCTAAGGCACAGGGCAGCGGGCAATGTCAGTGTGGCCGCTGCGCTACCCACGGGTGTCACCCCTCTGGTGGGTGTCACCCGGGTGCGGCCCGCCCCCCCCCCCCGCACCTGGCTAGCAACGCTAGTGCCCCTCAGCAGTAAATCTTTGTTCTGCCAGCAGATTGGCTTCTAGTGATTATGATATTAGGCACATTGCTGAGAATAGAGAGCAACTGAGCATGGCCAGAGGAGAGTGAGACAATGCATTACTGGATGTTAAACAGTATAGGCACTTATTGTTAATTTTCTACATAGCTATAAATGTGACAAAATCTGCGCTGTGAAATAAAAATCTAAAAGTGACAATAAGGCTACTAGCACACAAGGTAGTATAGCTGACCTCAAATCATAAATATTAAACAATAGTGCAGCGCCAATATATAAAATGAACAAAAAAACTTGAAATGTACAACATATAATGACATATGAAATAACTGGTACAAAAATGCAAAATAGACTAATAGAAAGTGTAAAAGTGACAAATAATAAAGTCCCACGGTGTGTTTGGTGAAAATAAAAAGGACTTTATTACTAAGGTGTATTTCTCAGACAGTGTTCAAGTGACCAATCACCAACATCAAGTGAATTCAGAACTCATCAGAATACGTGGTTACTATTACAGCAGCATATATGCCTGGGTATGAATAAAATCCAACAGGGATCAGTGTGGCAACTCGCTCCCAGTGGTACCTCCTAGTATATTCTAGCTAGGGATAAATAAAGCTCACCAAGAGCCTAAAGGAATATCTCATAGTGTAGTAATTTTATTCACTGTATGGATAAAATGGCATAAAAACAGAGCAATAAATCCAGGAAACTCACATGTAAAGCCGCTGCTGACCTGGGATCACACAGCGGCATGACATCGGCATCAGAATCTCCACCCAACGTGTTTTGGCCAATAGGACGTTATTAAGGGGTCTCCCTTGATAATGCATAGTGCCTGTGTTCCAGGATAAATTGATCCTGTGAGCATACACAGGAGTCACATTGTCCCACGCTGGTCAATCAATATGGCTGAACACCCAGAACCTGGATGAAGCCTGTTAAAAATATGTGAGTATTAGTAAGGACATGTGGCTGAAGAAATGGTCTGCAGAAGCCTGTGCATTTCACCCACAATCCACTGATCACAGTTACAATGCTTTGCTGTTTTCAATGCAAAAAATGCATAAATGCCCATTTTTTATTGTTCATTGTTTTCTTTTGAGTCAAAACACCATAGTACATGGCTCACAACATATTAACATGAAATATACGATGTAAACTTAGAGCATATAATACAGTTACAAATTGGCAACTTCAATTGCAATGCAGACTTTATAGACAGGTCGATTTCGAGTCAATAAGGGCCACTTAAATAGATCAAGAAAGGAGTAGGGAGTCATCAAAATGAGTGTGAAGAATGTGTTATACCCATGGTTGACATCACTTTGCAAAATATTCAACCCTGTCTTGGAGAATTGCAACAAATGCCCATTTTTTAATCAATGTCTTGATGTAAAATATGTTTTTAAAGGAAAGCCTTGCAAAAAAGCAGTTCAATCCAAAAAAAAGCCTCTTATAGCCTTTAATAGGCAGGGGTTTGGCTTAACCAAAGTTGTCTTATTGGTGCCCTTTGAGGCCTGCTGGCATTAGTTCAAAAGCCATGCAGGTCATTATGGTTGAAAAACATTTCTATTTTTACCGGGACCACACATTTTGCACAGGATTCACCTGAAATCCATCGTAGTGGTGAACTTGAACCTCATCCCTAATTGGTTTGATAAGCCAAGATATACTTACTTTGATCTTGACAGTTGTTGTGAGAGAATGCGGAATATTACATCAGAAAAGCAAATACGTTTCTTCATTCCTATGTGAATAATATAGATTTTTTAGAAATAGTACAAAGAAACAAAAAGTCAACCATTTAGAAGCAGACAAATTGTGAGCAGAGAATAAATAAATCAATACAAATATTTATTATACAGAACATGCAAAAAGTCCAGACCTTCTCAATCCATCTAAAGACTCACATTTGTGTGCTTTTAAGGAGGATGGTTTACATTGTAAAGCTCAAACGTAAATTGTCTTGGTGCAGCAGTGTGGCTTTATATGTATTTGTAAATACATATACAAAACCATTTATAATAACATTTTCTGTGATAATGACTTATGCCCCATACACACGATCGTTTTTCATGCCGTTAAAAATGCCATTTTTAAAAATGGCCATTAAAAATGATCGTGTGTATGCTCCAGAGCATTTTTAACGACGTGAAAAACGGCCATTAAAAATTTCGAACATGCTCTCTATTTTCACGTCGTTTTTTCATGTCGTTTTTTTTAACGACGTGAAAAACGATAGTGTGTATGCTTTAACGACGTGAAAAAAAACGCGCATGCTCAGAATCAAGTATGAGACGGGAGCGCTCGTTCTGGTAAAACTAGCGTTCGTAATGGAGATAGCACATTCGTCACGCAGTAACGGACTGAAAAGCACGAGGCTGAAAAGCGCGAATCGTTGCTCAACAAACTTTACTAACATGAAGGGTGGCGCCATTCGAGCGGAACTTCCCCTTTATAGTGCCGTCGTACGTTGTATACGTCACTGCGCTTTGCTTGATCGTTTTTTAAAATGATCGTGTGTACGCAAGACAGGCTTGAGAGGAAACATGTAAAAAAACGACGTGAAAAATGGCAAGAAAAAAAATGGCAAGAAAAACGATCGTGTGTATGGGGAATTAGATGCAGTGCCAGGGATTTTTGTATTGAATTATAAAACTTGCTAGTTATAAATTAAATTCAATTTAAATTCCCTCTGTTGTTTGTGTGCCTTACCTGTACCTTGTAATGCTCACATGTTGTAGCTGATAAATTTCCCTATGTCCGTGTATTCATTCACCTAGCTTGTCCCTATTTGCTAATGGGACAGTCAACTTCTTGTTCTGGGTCACAGTCCATGCCCCAACATTTCCTCTGTGTTGCATCACAAATGTGGGAGTGGTAATGTTACAAAACACTGCATAACATTCTGTTAATTGCTCTGCCTGCTTTTGTCTGTGTCAGATACATATACTGTTATGCCGCGTACACACGATCGGAAATTCCGACAACAAAACCGTGGATTTTTTTACGACGGAATGTTGGCTCAAACTTGTGTTACACACGGTCACACAAATCTTGTCGGAAATTCCGAACGTCAAGAACGCGGTGACATACAAGACGTACGACGAGCCGAGATCAATAGGCAGTTCGGCTCTTCTGCTTGATTCTGAGCATGTGTGTTTTTTTTGTGCGTCGGAATAGCATACAGATGATCGGAATTTCCGTCAAGAACTTTTCTTGTCGGAAAATTTGAGAACCAGCTCTCAAATTTTTGTTGTCGAAAATTCCGACAGCAAATGTCCGATGGAGCCTACACACGGTCGGAATTTCCGACACAAAGCTCACATTGAACATTTGTTGTCGGAATTTCCGATCGTGTTACTAAACCCAGTAGTATGAAAATAGCTCATCTGATGGAAAATCTCAAGTTTCCAGGCAGAAAGAATAGTATATATAATATAAAACTGCATGCAGGGCACTGGACAAAACATTAGGGACAAATGGGATATGAAATAATTTCATACAGTAATGTAATCTGTAAGATTACAGTGTTCTGTATGTGTAGCACCCACCCCAATTCTGGGGCGCTGTGTACAGAGATTTAGGGGTGGTCTGAGCTGGTAGTTTAGCTCAGACCTGTTGATTATATACAAATTTGCTTCTGCCTGGGTGTGATGCTGCCTGGCAGTACAGTTCCCTGTGGCCTGTGGGTGGCACTGTCACCTCAGTCCCGGGTTGAACCACAGGTAGCGTTACAGCACCATTGGGTGTCCTCTCTCGGCAGCTGTGGAGTGGGCATGGTCTACCCACTGTGCATGCTGGGAGAGGGTACTTAAGGGGCATACGCCATTAGGCGTTGGAGAGGACCCCTTGGTCCGAGAAGAACAAACACGTACCCCACCTTCGGTGGCCCTCATGGTCAGGGGTACGTGCGTGTGTGTTCGGCCCCGGGCACTTTTAGCCCGAGGCTGCATTGTTCCGGGTGGGCCCAGCACCTTTAGCTGAAGCCTACACCAGAAGAGGAGTCCCAGGGTGCCCAAGTGAGAGTGACCCGCTCTGAAGGAGAGGAAACCAGGCAATCGGTGAAGGAGGTCACTGTCTCGGGAGAGGCCTGGTTATCTATCAGAGGGAAGGATTCCATAACCCGCCACAAGCCTAGTAACATGCCCTTTTGGCACCTAAGGACTTAAATGTTACTAGGCTGGGAAGTTCAGGACTTAGAGATTATCTCCTGATCGTATCCCTAGGAAACTACAAGTAAACGTTTCATGCTCCACACCGGCTGCTAGGACTGCTCTTAAAGGGACTATCCGGGTGAGCAAAAACCCACTCAGGCCTGAGTGGCGACGATTAATAATTGAGTGCCGCGTGCCTGAACCTGCCTCCTAGTTCATTTCTCTCCATCTCAAACTTTTCTATCAAGTTCTTAAGCAACCAAAATAAACCTTTTATTAGGTTTCAATACTGTCTGGACAATATCCTTTCTGAAGTAAAGAGAGAGAAAATACTTCTTCCTACACTCTAGGGTGAAGAATCCAACGGAAGGAGGTAACTCGCTGCAGGACCCAAATCAGATAACACGCTCACCCTCTGCAACAAGGAGGATACTGGCCATGTGGCATGGTGTGTCCCACCTGCTAGCAGAGGTAAGCAAGAAAGGGATCTGTGTGCTACATATGCATTATACATTTTGTCATTTTTAAATTTGCCGCCAGGCTCCGTCCCGTGCGTCGTCACGCTCGCAGGGAACAGCG
This sequence comes from Rana muscosa, assembly GCA_029206835.1. Taxonomy (NCBI): domain Eukaryota; kingdom Metazoa; phylum Chordata; class Amphibia; order Anura; family Ranidae; genus Rana; species Rana muscosa. The sequence goes on along the minus strand of CM055116.1, from coordinate 274,683,350 downwards.
CCTGGCACACAGAGGCATCGGGCGGAGGACACAGCCCGCGGACACATCGGGGGGACATCACGGGATCCTGGGGACAACGTGAGTATACTGCACCAGGATCCTGCAATGCAATCCCATGTGGCTCGGAGTTACCGCTAATGGTACTAAAATTTAACCCCGAGCCACACTCAGGAATACCACCAGGGAGGTTAAGCAGCTTTTTACTCTGTTTTATACATAAGTGTGTGTGTGTGTGTGTGTATCATACGTTCTTTATTGCTAAAGGCACTGGTTCCCCAGTAAGTGATATGCACATAATAGACGTAATAATACACATAAGTGACTGGGCAAGCTTTGAGGATGTCTAGACTGATTTACTAGAGGAGTTGACTGTCTTAACACAATACATTGGTGTTGATTTACTAAAACTGGAGCATGCAAAATCTGGTGTAGAAGTGCATGGTAGCCAATCAGCTTCTAACTTCAAGTGGTTGTAAAGGCAGAAGGTTTTTTATGTTAATGTATTCTATGTGCAGCAGCCCCCCTATTACTTAGCTGAGCCCGATCTCGATCCAGTGATCCGGTGATGTTGCACGAGAGACTCAGCTGCCTGAGACTCTCCCTCCTTGACCATTGGATCCCACTGCTGTCAATCAAAGTCAGTGAGCCAATGAGAAGGGAGAGGGGGTGGGGCCGTGCCGCAACTCCATGTCTGAATGGACACAGGGAGCTGCAGCTTGGCTCGGATTCCCCCATAGCAAGCCGCTTGCTGTGGGGGCACGCAATAGGAGGGAGGGGCCGCCAGGAGCACAGAAGAGGGACCGGAGAAGAGGAGGATCTGGGCTGCTCTGTGCAAAACCACTGCACAAAGCAGGTAAGTTTAACAAAAAAATTAGACTTTAGTATCACTTTCAGCTTCAGCTTGTTCATTTAAAGAATATGTAAATTCAATATTTCATATTCCTGATATGTGCCTGCTGTACCATGTATTTGAATGAAAAAGTATCCTGTTCTCTTTGTATTGCTTATGTAGCGCTACCCCCTGTTAAGAGAGCCGCTGGTTTGTTTTCGGGCCCTGTGTGCAGTACCGCCAACCCCCGGCAATCTTACTCGACCCCCGCTGGCACAGTTAGTCTAGGGCTATACTTATACCACATTCAATTGTATTTCATGAATTAATCTCTAAGCAGTAAGACAACACACTAAGGCGAGAGATTGATTATAACGGTTTTACTCTTATAGTAAATAGCATAGGTATAACATCACACATGCAACTGGCTTGCAGAGCCCTGCAGCCATCAATTCAGCACACTATAATGGCACTGCGCAGTACTACACCACGCGTAGCTATTATGGCGCACTAAACAATATACTATCTCCCCACCCGAGTCAGGCCTGACATGGAGTAAATCTCAGTCACTTCCTATAAGGATTTCTTCGCATGCCAGCTTTCGGTGGTGCACTTGATGAAATTCTAGTTTGTAATCCACAACAGGCAGTAACTTGGAACAACTATACTGGGGGGGACACTTCAACTCTGTCCTGCTACCGGTCCCCCCGTGGAAAAGCAGATAAACGAACTGTGGGCCTATGCAGTTCTATAGGCCTGAACACGACACAGTCTATTGGTCTGGGCAGGTGCCCGCTCACCACTCCGGACGCGATCCCAGTCCGGGACTTCCACCTGCTGTGTATCCGCACACAGCGTCTGCAACGATCGGGTCCCCGATCCAACTGATGTCCTCACTCGACAAATCAGGATCCACCCAGGCTCCGCAGTGGTGTGAAAGGCTCTTCGGAAGTCACGCAAGGCCCCAGGCTTCGGGCCTTGTACCGCAGCAGATCCACACAGGAAGACTGGTTGCTTGCAGCGCGTTGTCCAAAGAGGCCGAGCTCTGCCTCGCCTCTTCCTTAAATAGCCCCTCCCATGAGTCTCTGCGGTGGAAACTTTCACCCTGAGGCCGGATGGGGTTCTGGGTAACGTAGTCCTGGGGCCTTAAAGGAGACCCCGCTACACACTCCCCCCACTTAAACTCTTTGGTCCCCAAAGATAACATAACCTTAAATTACAGAACGTACAACATCAATCAAAGTTTCATATGATGTCGGCAGAGGAAATTCCCACCAAAATCTGAGGTAGTGAACTCCCCTGCCCACAGGACACACTATCATCAGTATCCTGTCTAACTGTGCCAGAGAGTGAGTTGGGATTGCCTCCCACCAAATGAACAGTGGGAGGGTCAGGGTCTTCCATACTCCTTCTGGCAGTGACCACAGTGTCTTCAGCACTCCTCCCCATTTGTGGGTAGGTTAATCTCCTGGGAGGTTTTATGGCTCTTCGCTTCCTCTGTCCTCTTGGACTTTCTGTTGAAACAGGTTCTTCTTCTGTAACTGACTTAGGAATTTCCTCTGGTTCGGGAGCCTTGGACTCCCGAGCAGGGAGGTACATGGCTTCCCTTGGATCTTCCTCTGGGAGTAATTCACAGGCACTCTCCCAAGCATCTGACCAAGGACTGGACGAACTCAGTAGCTTCTGCATTCAGTGTTTGATCTTCGGTATCTTCGTCAGGTGGAAGATCAATAGCTGAAGTTGCCGGGGCCTGAGAAGGCCAAAGCCAACCAAGTTCTTCTCCCTCATCTTCACTTATCTCCGAGTCTTCTGTATCCTCGGTTCGAGGGGTATGAGACCGAGTGTTTGGTCTAGGAGTGTCCATAATGGACGTTGGTTCAGGGGAATCCATCATAGGGGGTATCCGAACCGCCTCAGCTAGTGGGAGTAGGTGGTTCCGATGCCAGGTCTTCAAAGGCCCCAACTTCCCTTCTGGTTACCGCTTCGAAGGGGTCTCTTTCTTTTGATCTTTGCATTTCCCTTTTTGACTTTCTTTCTTCCATTTGTCTCTGGACTTAAGTCTCTCTTGGGCCTGGTATGCATTGATCTCCCCCATTTTTGGGGGTGTAGCTACCCGCTAAGGGACATTACTGTCTTTCTTTGGAGTGCGTTCCCTCTGAGGAACCTTATGTTTCTTCTGAGGGGTCTTGTCCACTCCTCTCATGTGCTTCTTATTCAGTTTGGAGCTCACTGAAGGTGATGGGCACCCGGCTGACTCCGTCACCGGGGCCCGCTGAAGTTTTCCGGCGGCTTGCGGTTATTCAGTCTCTTCTTCTTGGGACTGGAACACACTCTGGCAGCGTGGCCAACCCCTCCGCAGTTGAAACAAGTCATATCCCCCCTATCTTCCAGGGATGCGGGCGCTGAGGTATTTGGAAACAGCTCCTTCCTTGGGCTTTCCCTCTCTGGTACCCTTGACTCCTTTTCCATCAGGGAGGTCAGCATCCCCAACACTTGGGACATCTGCGACTTTAAGGTATCCACCTCTGCGTCTCTTTCCAGGGTCATGGCCGTCCTGAACATCACGGGAGGAGGATTCACCGTCTCAACTGGTTGGCTCCTCTTCTTCTCCTCCAGCATAGCTTCTTCTTCTCTGACTGATCAAGTCAGGGTACTCTAGGCTCTTCCCGTCCTGTCTTGTACGTAGCGCCAGTGCGATGGGGTCCAGGGGCTGAGATCCTCTCATCACCTGCTAAACACGGGCCTCATCCACCTTCCACGGATCAATCCCCTTCTTAAGGATCATCTTGTGCAGTATCTTATCCAGGCGCTTCATGAAATCTGACAGTTTTTCTCCTGCCTTTTGGTAGCAGTGCTCCAGCTGGTAAGTGAGCTCAGTGATTTTCTCTGTTCCACCAAACACATTCTGCAGAATGTCCAGATAGTCCTGCGCATCACAGTCTGTCTTGCTCATCTTAAGGTTGCGTATGGCCTCCAGAGCAGGTCCCTTTAGGCTCTCAGCAATTATCTGCTTCTTTCTGTGGTCTGGGACTTCCCATTCTTCTAAGGCCTGAGTGGCACCATCTAGCCACTCCTCAAACCCCTCTTCACCCGAAGGTAGAGGTTTCCTCCCTGAAAACATTCAGAGTTTTCGATATCCTGACATTTGGTAATCTGGAGGGTCTTTCTTACACTGGGCTATAATTTCCTCTATGACCGCGCATAGTTCGGTGCTGAGGGTGCCCTGCGGCGACCCGGGACTCTCTTTCTTCTCCCTTTTTACTGTTTTTGGGGTGAGAGGCAGTGCGTGTATTAGGCTATAGGTTTGATCATCTGTCGCTTTTATACTTGGATTCTTGAAGTCCTCCGGGACTCCATCCTTCCACTCTATCAGTGCGTGCGTCAGCGAAGAATTCGACCTGACATCCACTATCCATGCCTTCTGGTGCGGGGACAGCGACATCACTAGCTGTTTCACTGCTTCTTCTTGCCAGATCCCTGGGAGTTCTATAACTACCACCCCTCCTGGATCTGTGCTGACCACCTTGCACCACTTGAATACTTCCGATGGGTCCATGCTGGTACTTTTTGGCGCGTTACTTGCTGCACCAGGATCCCGGACTCGAGAGCCCCCACGTGTAGCGCTACCCCCAGTTAAAAGAGCCGCTGCTTTGTTTTTGGGCCCTGTGTGCAGTACCGCCAACCCCCGGCAATCTTACTCGACCCCCGCTGGCACAGTTAGTCTAGGGCTATACTTATACCACATTCAATTGTATTGCATGAATTAATCTCTAAGCAGTAAGACAACACACTAAGGCGAGAGATTGATTATAACGGTTTTACTCTTATAGTAAATAGCATAGGTATAACATCACACATGTAACTGGCTTGCAGAGCCCTGCAGCCATCAATTCAGCACACTATAATGGCACTGCGCGGTACTACACCACGCATAGCTATTATGGTGTGCGCGCCCTATGGCGCACTAAACAATATACTATCTCCCCACCCGAGTCAGGCCTGACATGGAGTAAATCTCAGTCACTTTCTATAAGGATTTCTTCGCATGCCAGCTTTCGGTGGTGCACTTGATGAAATTCTAGTTTGTAATCCACAACAGGCAGTAACTTGGAACAACTATACTGGGGGGGGACACTTCAACTCTGTCCTGCTACAGGTCCCCCCGTGGAACAGCAGATAAACGAACTGTGGGCCTATGCAGTTCTATAGGCCTGAACACGACACAGTCTATTGGTCTGGGCAGGTGCCCGCTCACCACTCCGGACCCGATCCCAGTCCGGGACTTCCACCTGCTGTGTATCCGCACACAGCGTCTGCAACGATCGGGTCCCCGATCCAACTGATGTCCTCACTCGACAAATCAGGATCCACCCAGGCTCCGCAGTGGGGTGAAAGGCTCTTCGGAAGTCACGCAAGGCCCCAGGCTTCGGGCCTTGTACCGCAGTAGATCCGCACAGGAAGACTGGTTGCTTGCAGTGCGTTGTCCAAAGAGGCCGAGCTCCGCCTCGCCTCTTCCTTAAATAGCCCCTCCCATGAGTCTCTGCGGTGGAAACTTTCACCCTGAGGCCGGATGGGGTTCTGGGTAATGTAGTCCCGGGGCCTTAAAGGAGACCCCGCTACACTTAATTTGTGTGAAATCCCTGGTGTTTCTGCCAGTCTTGCTGCTTTTCTATTAAAAACTGACCACACTAAGCAGGAGAGTAGACCATGGTCAATACTTTAGCTATGCTGGGAACTAAGCCTCCCAATCATCAGTGTTGTCCATACACCCCCCCCCCCTGCACAGCCATTCACTGGGAAGCTTAGTATGCTGATGTTTCTTCTCCTCCAGCTCTTATGCCGTGTTAATTTCGTCAACAAAAAAGTTTGTCAAAATTTTCATCAGCGGCGTTTTTGCAGTAACGAAAACTAAACTAAATGTACACCACATTTTCGTCCACTGACGATAACTATGATGAAAAATCAATTCCGTTTTGTTAACGAATTAAAACGAAACAAAAATGTGAGGCAGGGACGTTTACCCTTGTGAACTAGTTTCCGGTTTGCTCCCAGCAAGCAAGCGACTGTGCAGCCAGCCTTACAGGCCTCCGAGTCCTCAGACGACCGTCCAGAGCAGCACTGTGCATTACAGACCTCCCGAGTCCTCCCGACGTCAGTCCCACTTCCAAGTTCCGACTCACAAGTCACAACGAAAACCACCGTCCAGAGCAGAGAGCATGCACTGTGAGTCTGTAGTACATTACAATTACAGGCCTGAGGCCTCCCCTCAGACCACGGTCCATCCAGAGCAGTGAGCGCTGTGTGTGCATTACAGGCCTCCTCTGACAACCAGCATCCAGGGCACTGTGCATTACAGGTCATCCCCTCAGACATTCCTAAGACCACAATCCAGCACTGTGCAGCATTACAGGCCCCCTCTGACCACCGGCATCCACAGAACTGTGCATGCATTACAGGCCATCTCAGTCAGACCTCCATCCAGCACTGTGCAGCATTAGGCCGCCTCTGACCAGTGATCACTGGCATCCAGAGCACTGTGCATTATAGCAGGCCATTCCTCAGACCTGAGACCACCATCCAGCACTGTGCAGCATTACAGGCCTCCTTAGACCATCGTCCAGAGAACTCTGCAGCATTACAGGCCTCCTCACACCACTGTCCAAAACACTCTGCAGAATTACAGGCCTCCTCAGACAACCATCCAGAGCACTGTGCAGCATTAGGCTTCATGTACACGGGACGTTTTTACAACCTCTCCTGAACAATTTTACTTGACGGATACAGTAGGTGCCGCCGATATTGTGTCAATCTCGCCGCTTCTAGCGGCGATATTGACACCCTATGAGCTCCGTCGCGAGAGCCAGCGCCGAGCTGTCTCGTCATCGGGAAAGGAAAAATGTTCCTTTCACGAGGAGCGACACGCATTGCCGATTGGTATGAATCCTGAGCGGGAACTCCACACCAATTTTTAAAGAAAAAAACGGCGTGGGTTCCCCCTCCAGGAGCATACCAGGCCCTTGGGTCTGGTCTGGATTTGAAGGGGAGCCCTATGCTGAAAAAACGGCGTGGGGGTCCCCCTCAAGATCCAAACCAGACCCTTATCCGAGCACGCAACCTGGCAGGCCGCAGGGGAAGAGGGGGGGGTCGAGAGCGCACCGTACCAGGCCACATGCCCTCAACATGGGGGGTTTGGTGCTCTGGGGCAGGGGGGCGACCTGCGCCCCCCCCACCCCAGAGCACCCTGCCCCCATGTTGATGAGGACAGGGCCTCTTCCCGACAACCCTGGCCGTTGGTTGTCGGGGTCTGCGGGCGGGGGGCTTATCGGAATCCGGGAGCCCCCTTTAATAAGGGGCCCCCAGATCTCGGCCCCCCACCCTATGTGAATGAGTATGGGGTACATCGTACCCCTACCCATTCACCTGGTGGAAAATAAATGGAAATAAAAACACAACACAGTTTTTAAAACTTATTTTTAGCTCTTTTGCTAACGGAGGCCCGGTCTTCTCCGTCGTCTCGTCCGGCTCTCCGTTGTCCTTCTGCCGGCCCCTCCACTAACTTCTTGTAGCTCTTTTGCTAGTGGAGGAGCCGGTCTTCTCCGTCGTCGTCGTCGGCGTCTTCTTCCCGCTTCTCCTCCTCGATGTTGACTCGTCGCTTCCTCTCGCAGTAATGATAAATCTTCGGTCCGCAGAGATTAATATAGGTTTCACATGACGTCACAGTCACATGGTCCCATGACGTCACAGTCACATGCTCCGGGGCACATGTGCACATGTGTCCTGGAGCATGTGACTGTGACGTCATGTGCACATGTGCCCCGGAGCATGTGACTGTGACGTCATGTGAAACCTATATTAATCTCTGCGGATCGAAGATTTATCATTACTGCGAGAGGAAGCGACAAGTCAACATCGAGGAGGAGAAGAGGGAAGGAGACGCCGACGGCGACGACGGAGAAGACCGGCTCCTCCACTAGCAAAAGAGCTACAAGAAGTTAGTGGAGGGGCCAGCAGAAGGACAACGGAGAGCCGGACGAGACGACGGAGAAGACCGGGCCTCCGTTAGCAAAAGAGCTAAAAAGAAGTTAGCGGAGGCCCGGCGGAAGAAAGAACCGGAGAACGCGGCGACGACACCAGAGAGCGGGAGAAGAACCGGAGAGCGGGAGAAGAAGAAGAAGACGACTTAGAAGACCGGGCCTCCGTTAGCAAAAGAGCTAAAAAGAAGTTAGCGGTGGCCCGGCAGAAGAAAGAACCGGAGAACGCGGCGACGACACCGGAGACCCCTGAATTCGGAAGAAGACCTCCGGAGCGGTGCAATAAATTACTTTTAAAAACTGTGTTGTGTTTTTATTTCCATTTATTTTCCACCAGGTGAATGGGTAGGGGTACGATGTACCCCATACTCATTCACATAGGGTGGGGGGCCGGGATCTGGGGGCCCCTTATTAAAGGGGGCTCCCGGATTCCGATAAGCCCCCCCGCCCGCAGACCCCGACAACCAACGGCCAGGGTTGTCGGGAAGAGGCCCTGTCCTCATCAACATGGGGGCAGGGTGCTCTGGGGTGGGGGGCCGCAGGTCGCCCCCCTGCCCCAGAGCACCAAACCCCCCATGTTGAGGGCATGTGGCCTGGTACGGTTCAGGAGGGAGGGGGGCCGCTCTCTCGTCCCCCCCTCTTCCCCTGCGGCCTGCCAGGTTGCGTGCTCGGATAAGGGTCTGGTTTGGATCTTGAGGGGGACCCCCACGCCGTTTTTTCGGCGTAGGGCTCCCCTTCAAATCCAGACAAGACCCAAGGGCCTGGTATGCCCCTGGAGGGGGAACCCAGGCCGGTTTTTTCTTTAAAAATTGGCGTGGAGTTCCCGCTCAGGATTCATACCAAACGCAGTGCCTGGTATTGGCGGGAATCCGCGTCGGATCCCCGCTCAATACAGTGTCGCGTCTCCTCGCCATTGCGGCGAGCGCGACACGTGTCGCCACCCTGCTGCCGAGATCTTGGCACTCCTGTCGCCGAGAATCTCTGCGATGGGAGCGCGATAGAAATACAATATCGGCGGCACCTACTGTAGTAACCGACGATTAAAATGTCAGTTTTGCCAGGTTTACATGCCACGTTTAGCAGCGTTTTGCCGTGTTTGTGTTTAGAAGCGTTTTTTTTTCAAATCGCCAAAAATTAAAAAAGGCTTGTAAACTAAATGTGGCTAAACATGAGTTACCGTGTTTACAGTCGTTTACAAGCTGTTACAGGCGTTTGGCGTTTCAAATGCCTCTGAACATTCGTCCTGAATGCATTTTTTTGCGTGTCAAAAAATGCTTCTAAACTTAACTGCCTAGAAACTACTATAAACGACCCTGTGTACATGTACTGATAAGATAACAGAGGAGAGTTCAGGGGCAGCTAAAAAAAAAAATGCCCAACTCCTAAACGTCCCTTTACCAGCAGCAGTGTACATGAGGCCTAACAGGCCTTCTCAGACCACTGTCCAGAGAACTGTGCAGCATTACAGGCCTCCTCACATACCTCCCAACTTTTTGAAATGGGAACGAGGGACACCTATTGGCAAAAGTATGCAGGGATAGGACACACCCCCCTGCCACCCCCCATTAAAGGTGAATTATACAAAAATAATGATTAGTTAAACCACACCTCCCAACTTGTATGCAGGCAGAGGACACACCCCTTGACACACCCCCTTAAAGGAGACTTGTACAAAAAACAAGATTGGTTAAACCTACAAGGGCTTTTTTTACCACTACTATTCCTTTATATTGGCTTTTGGAATTTACAATTGCAGCAATTTAGAAATCAGATGAAAGGTTTAGAGCTGGAAAACACTATTTGATAGATAAAAAGTGCATTTTATATACATCTATATAGAGCAGAGCAAAATGAGGGACAAATGAGGAGGAATGAGGGACAGAGGGACATTACTCCAAATCAGGGACAGTCCCTCGAAATCAGGGACATGTTCTCAGACCACCGTCTAGAGCATTGTCCTCAGACCTTCCAGAGCCGTGATGTTAAGGACAACAAGACCCTTTGCAAACCGTGTGGAGTGACACTTGCTGGTAAAAATATGTAGCGGGTATTTGAATTTAGGGGAAGCATCTGGGTGGTAGTGTAACCCAGATGCACTGATTGCTAGGGGATCTGAGGCCCTTTTATGGTTCTTGGAGGACTCTGGTGGTGTGAGGTTCCCTGGGCCTATAGGTGGCGTTGTTGCCTGGGGCCGGAGGTGAACTCACACCGCAAGACTGTGCCTTTTTGTCCTCCCCTGGAGCTGGTACAGCGGGGCGGGGAACCCGCTGTGGCGCGAAGGGAGAGGAGATAAAAGGGGCGGACGCCCTTACCACGGGTTCAGAGTGCAGAGTCGGAGGACGTGGCCGCACCCAGGCACCTTCAGCTTGGGTGCTGGCGTTCCAGTGTTCCGGGCCCAGGTGCCTTTGACCTGGCCGGAGCGGAGATGGAGTCCATCTCAGGCACCTTTAGCCTGGGGTGAGGTACTATGGCGGATGCCTGGGGCTCAGTACCTTCGACTGAGCTCCGCGAGGGTGGAGGAATCCGAGGGGGCCCTAACTCCTTGGGTGCCCGTGTCTGAGTTTGTGAGGTCTGGTGTGCAGAACTTCTCTGGAGAGTCCGGCGCAGCATCGCTGGTGACAGAGAGGCCTCCGGTATCTCCCTTGGATGGATATCCTTCCCCTGACAGGGGCCGTGCTAGCGAAGGTAATTCACGTTCTATTTCACATAGTCAGTGGCAGTGACTATTCGCCACTGGTGATACCACAGTGGTTGGCAAGAGAAGGGAAAGGATTGTGCCCCGATCTATTCCCATTAAGACTAAGTTGTTGCAAAAGAATCTAACTTAACCGTGCTGTGTGCTTATTCACTGAGAAGAATAAAACTGTGTTGGACCTATTCACTGTGTGGAACTCTGGTTACTAGGAGCAAAGGAGTCAGGGACGAAGTACTGGACTTGACTCTAGGACACCTGCACAAAGCCCGATCTTTCTGGCCTTCACCTCGTCACTATGGAGGACATGGGCCGTGGTGTATCTCATCCCTCCCCCCCAGCACTAACACCCCTAGACAAAGAAAGACAAGCCGAGAATGAGAAGGGGAGAGAGGGGTGAGGCCGCTACAAATACAACAAACTTGAAGCGTCGTTTAACAAACTTTGTTGCACTAAGATTTTGGTATTATAAACTTCTGACTGCAACAAGGTAATATCTGTTTGTTTGTCTGTTATGTTGTGCACTTAGTCACTGAATCTTTATGGGAGTGATTTCTTAATATCTATCAGCTGCTGCTTTCCCAGAATGTAAGTATCTCACCAAAATATATATAGAGGGATGTGGTCACTGGGAGGGGCACTGTCAATAATTTTTGCATGGCATGAGGTGCCTAAAGGCCTAAGGCTGGCCCTGGGAAGAGCCATACATGTAACATATTATAAAGAGACTTGGAGCTGACTGTGTGGGGTGAGAAAGTAAAATCAGAATAACTAGATTTTTTACCCCTAATTCAACCCCACAGAAACATAAAACCTCAAATGACGGGCCAAGTCAAGCCTGTGCACCACCACAACAAACTATTTGCACTGCTCTTTTAACCACCCTGGCGGTATGATTATGTCAGATTTTTGCGTCTCAAATCGGTACATTGTTTTGTATGGAAATTTGGCGTTTTATATTGTAGGCCTGTAATTCTTAGTAATAACAAACTTAAATCTGTTCAAACAAGAGTCTAGTAGACATCCCAGGTATGATAAAGTTTGAAACACAAAATCGTAAATTATAATATAATAAATAACTATAAATAATTATAAAAAATAATAATATAATAATAATAAAATGAATTTCCCCACGATTCACTATCGCTCAATTCTGCAAGTGTTCTTATTTACTATTGCTGTTTTTTTAGCTGGACTAAAACCACATTTGTAAAGGGAAACTTTTTGGTTGCCAGGGACAATCAAGTTTCCAGGCAGAAAGAACAGTATATATAATATTAAACTGCATGCAAGGCACTGGACAAAGCACTAGGGACAAAAGGGATGTGAAATTATTTGATACAGTAATGTAATCTATAAGATTACAGTGTACTATATGTGTTATGTATTTTGTACTTTTTGAATTTGCCGCCAGGCTCCGCCCCCGTGCATTGCGACGCTCGCAGGGAACGGAGCCTGGCGCACAGAGTCATTGGGCGGAGGACACAGTCCACAGACACAGTGGGGGGATATCGCAGGATCCTGGGGACAAGGTAAGTAACCTGGACCAGGATCCTGAGATGCAATCCCGAGTGTGGCTCGGGGTTACCGCTAATTGTACTGAAATTTAACCCCGAACCACACTCGGGAATACCGACAGCTAGGTTAAGTGCTTCAAAACAAATACAAAATTTACTCTAAGGAACAACAGGCCACTGAGGCCAGGGAGAAGGCCATAGCTGTCTAATCAGCATCTTAAATTATAAAGAGAGGAGAAATTAGGGACTTTTAGGATCCTAAGCCTGGTAAGGCTGTATGTATCCATCCCTGGGGACTTTATGTGAAATTGTGGCCCGGTAAGGTCACATATTTCCATCCCATTAGTATTCAAAAAGGGGGGGGAAGAGCAAGAATTGGGACTTTAATTGGAGCATATATGTACAAGAAGGTTAATAGGGTAGACCAGAGGAATTTTATTAAAACATCATACAACACATGTATATCAATTGGCATAGTAAACATTGTAGTAATTGTAACAGCAGTGGACCTGGTAGCACAGCCACCGCTGAGAGCATCTTGATATGCCACACCTGTGAGCTGGATGGATTATTTCAGCAAAGGAGAAGTGCTCACTAACACAGATTTAGCCCTGGTTCACACTGGTGCGATTTGACATGCAATTTGGCATGCCAAATCGCATGTCAAAACGCCGGTATTTGCCGCAAATTGCGGGCAATGGAACCGTCCTAATCGGTGCGACGCCGTATCTGCGGCGCTGCCCTGATTTCAAAAAGTAGTTTCTGTACTACTTTTTGCGATTTCGGGCCGCGATTTACATTGACATCTGTGCAGAAACCTGCACAAATGTCCCTGTAATCGCGGTCGAAATCGGGACTGACAGGCAGGAGTGAAATCGTGCGAGTTCAGCTGAACTCGCACGGCTTCACTCCCGCAGCCCAGGTGTGAACCTGGGCTTAGACAGATTTGTGAACAATATTTGAGAGAAATGGACCTTTTATGTACATAGAAAAAGGTGTAGATATTTGTGTTCAGCTCATGATAAAAAGGGGTAACACACAAAACTGTTGCATTTATAATTTTGCTCAGTGTACAAATGTTTTACCTTTTTTGATTTCAATTTAAAATGAATTGGTTGCTTTACAATCACTTTAAGCTCTGACATAGAAAAAAAACCTGGAAGCTGATTGGTTTCTATGCAGAGCTGCACCAGATTTTGCACTCTCCAGTTTTAGTAAATCAATCCCAGTGTGTTAATTACATTTACTTTTCAAATATGCAATTATGCAGTTACGTGACAAGTAAATGTCTGTTTAGTTTATCTGTACATTATTGGGTATTAAAATTGAGGCTTTCAGTGATGACTGAATAACAAAAGTGATTAGTTACAACATTTATTGTGTGAACATTTTTTATTCTAAATTCCAGCTCCCCTATGTACCAATATAGCATTAATGTACGGTACTTCTTTTGCAAAATGAAACAGCTTTCCATTAATTATACACACACATACCTCTCCTGTATAAAGACGGCCATACACTATAGAACCTGATTGTACAATCGCTGTACAATCTCCTTTACCAAAACTATATAATTGGAGATACCTTTCTAGCCAATCAGTCTGTATCCAATCAGGCTGACCATTGTACTACATAGTTCATGGTAGATCTAAAGGAGATTGTACAATCAGATTGTGAAAGGTAGAAAGAAAACCAATGCCTGTGTATTTAGTGAGAACAGTGATCACTGACTGATTGCATTTAATGCAGCGTGCACCTGGAAGCGGGTGGATAGGTAGGAGGGTAGATGATGCAGGGTGTGTCCTAATGAGGTCAGCTGGTCAACTCCTTCCTGTGTCATGACCTATAATCTGTCCAGGAAGTAAGCAGGGCAGTCTTTTCGCATGGGCACGCTGGGCAGTTGCCCGGGGGCCCCACTTACCTGGGGGGCCCCACCTGCTCAGCGACCCCAGCGAAATTTGTTGTGGTCCGGGCGGGTTGAGAGAGCGGACGGCTCCGTGGGCAGGTGAGAGAGCGGGCGGCCCCGCGGGCGGGTGAGAGAGCGGGCGGCTCCACGGGCGGGCGTGTGGCTCAGTGTGTGGGCGGGTGAAAGCAGGCTAGGTGTAAGTGGGCGACTGGCCAATCAGCGAGCCGGCGGGCAGGGGAGCAGAGAGATCACATCATCTCTCACCGCCCCCGCATCCCTGCAGTAACTTCCGCCCTCACTGTGCAGGCAGCATGGGCAGCAGAGAGATTACATTATCCCTCTGCTGCCTGACTCTGGGACAAAGACGCACGTGACAATCTGCAAGGTGTGGCAGGTGACGTGGCAAGTGACAATCCGCAAGGTGTGGCAGGTGACATGGCAAGTGACAATCCGCAAGGTGTGGCAGGTGACGTGGCAAGTGACAATCCGCAATGTGTGGCAGGTGATGTGGCAAGTGACAATCCGCATCTGGTGGCAGGTGACGTGGCAAGTGACAATCCGCAATGTGTGGCAGGTGACATGGCAAGTGACAATCTGCATCTGGTGGCAGGTGATGTGGCAAGTGACAATCTGCAATGTGTGGCAGGTGACGTGGCAAGTGACAATCCGCATCTGGTGGCAGGTGATGTGGCAAGTGACAACCCACAACATGTGGCAAGTGACAATCCGCAACATGTGGCAGGTGACAATCTGCATCTGGTGGCAGGCAAGTGACAATCTGCAATGTGTGGCAGGAGACGTGGCAAGTGACAATCCGCATCAGGTGACGTGGCAAGTGACAATCTGCAATGTGTGGCAGGTGACGTGGCAAATGTAGATATTTGCCAGCACACCATGGAATGACGTGAATAGCGTCCAAACGGATGATTTATTGCATGATCACAACACAAAGAGAGTGCAACGTTTCGGAGTCACGCAGGACCCCTTCATCAGACATGTGATGATCATCACATGCCTGACAAAGGGGTCCTGCGTGACTCTGAAACATTGCACTCTCCTTATGTTGTGATCATGCAATAAATCATCCGTTTGGACACTATTCACGTTGTTCCATGGTGTCCTGGCAAATATCTACATTCGTGATTCGTGATTTGAAACAGTTTCCAGCTGGTTGTTGCTGCAGCACCCTAGTTTGAGAGCTCATCCAGGAATGTGTGCGATGAGAATATGAAGTATGACAGGTGACGTGGCAAGTGACAATCCGCAACATGCGGCAGGTGACAATCTGCATCTGGTGGCAGGCAAGTGACAATCCGCAATATGTGGCAGGTGACGGTGGCAAGTGACACGCTCAGGGCTCCCACTGATTCTGCATTATGATGAGTTGAACCATTTAATTTTATATTACAATGTAATAATAGAAAAAATGCGCTTCAATCATCCTGACACAATAACAAACATGGTGCCGGGACGATTGAAGCGCCAACACCAGACATTTTTTGGAAGTACCAATAAATATAGCCTTATTGATAATTTGCATTTTTTTTCTCGTGCGTGATTTTGTAGACAGGGCCCCAGTGCACTGTATTGCCCGGGGGCCTATAATGTTCTTAAGATGGCACTGGAAGTAAGGCAGAAGTAATGGAGAAGTGTTTTGAAACAGCCATGGGAAGAGTGAGGTAAGCGTGTGTAGAATTAATGAAAAGCTGTTTTATTTCTGCAAAAGAAATACATTAATAGTATATTGGTACACAGCAGAGCTGAAATTTAGAAAGAAAAAAAAAAAGGTGAACTTTAAAGCATAGTGTCCATAATGTAGGTATTGCTATAATAAACCATAGTTCTGCTTATAAACTGATATATGTCCATAACATGATATCTGTGAATCTTGCCTTATAGCATTAGGATTCCTTTACATGGTGCAGCAGAATTGTTTTTGACCTGAAAGGCTGAAACAAAGCTGTCGCTAGACCATTTACCAAAGGTGGGCATTGTCACTTAAATAGGTGGGCACCCTCACCATAGAAGAACAGTAGGAAATACTATAAGAAAATGTGTATGTATGGTAAAGCATACCAAACTGCACAAATGCTCAAAAATAATATTGGTAAATTTATCTACAAAATGATCTTTACCTGAAGCCTCCTCCTTTTGTTTAGTAGTAGATTCAGAAGTATTGGTATTTTCGGATTCTGTACTTTGTAAACTTTCTGAACTTTCAGAAATTGTGTCATCTTCAGAAAAGTCATCACTCTCAGATGGGGCTTCACTTTCAGATGACCACGCATCTTCCTCCGAATCAGATCCTCTAGAAGCCATGACTTCTTTTTACTAATCCAAGGCTGTAACATTAAAAAATATTCTTCAAACCTAATTAAAAACTATTTTCTATTTAAAGTGGAAATCAAAGCACCAAAATAAAGACATACAGTAGTTCAATAGGGAATCCCCACTAAATGCATAAAAAACATCAAAAACAAATTGTTGTGCTTTATATTTCAAAACTTTGCAAACTTTGGGTAAAAATATTAACCTTTTTCCATCACCACCCAGCAGCCCTTTAATACTGGGCACTTTCACCCCCTTCCTGCCCAGGCCAATTTTCAGCTTTCATCGCTGTCGCACTTTGAATGAAATTGCGCAGTCCTGCAACCCTGTACCCAAACAAACTTTTTTTACCATTTGTTTTGAGACAGATAGAGTTTTTTTTGGTGTTTAGATAATCACCACTCGTTTTTTAGTTTTTTGCTAAACAAATGAAAAAAAATGAAAATTTTGAAAAAAATAATTTTTCTTTGTTTCTGTTATAAAATTTTGGAAATAAGTACCTTTTCTCCTTCACTGATGGGTACTGATTAGGTGGCACTGATGATAAATAAATAAATAAAACACACAAAAAGGCGCTGAAAAAAGTTATATAGATGAATGTGTGAAATAAATGTGCAGCAGCTAAACAGCAAGTGCTAAGACTTGAATATTGTGAAAATGTAAATTTAACTATAGCGCTAGCAAAAACACACAAAAAAAACCCAGGAAATATCCAATAATATCTCAATGTGACAAACCAATAGTCAGTGAATAAATCTTCTTCCAAAATGTGATTCAAAAAAGATATGTGCAAAAAAATGAGAATATTGATTAAATAGGCAGCAAATGATCACAAATAGTCCTGCAGGTGTCACAAGCTCAGATGGTGCTTACTTCCAAGGACAGGGACTGAATGAGGAGTTCAATATATAAACAAAAATCCAAATGAAATGACTTACTGGAAACTGGTAGAGTGAAGTTCAAATGCACGGGAGAACAATGAGAGATTACTTGCCAAGTCTAGCCCATTAGCTAGACATTCATGACATGTCCTTTGATGACGCTCTGTGGGAGGAGCGAAACGCGTCGACGCACGTCCGGTTTACGGCTAAACCATTGACACCATTTGACACCATTTCCTGCTTCTTGTGGAGCGCACGCTATTCAGCGGCGCTCGTGGAAGTTGATACTGAGTGCCTGCCTTTACCATCCTGTGCTTTGAATGTCTAGCTAACGGGCACTAATATGCAGCACTGATGGACACTGATATGCAGAACTGATGGGCACTGATAGGCGGCACTGATGGGCAGCCTTTATGGACACTGATAGGCGGCAATGATGGGCACTAATAGGCATCACTGATAAGCACTAAAAGACATCACTGATGAGCACCAATTGGAATCACTGGTGGGCATCACTGGTGGGCATCACAGGTGGGCACTGGTGGGCATCGCTGATGGGGCTGCACTGATAATCACTGCACTGATTATAATTGCAGATCCCCCCTGTCAGGAGAACCACTTATCGTCTCTCTTCCACTCATGCACTGTCAGCGTGAATCGAGGAATGCTGATAATCTGCACTTTCCAGTTGCGCTGTGATTGGACACAGCTGATCTCATGGTAAAGAGCCCATGTCATAGGCTCTTTACCGTGCGGCTCTCCCACGGGGCAGTCGAGAAGAGGAGGAGCCAGGAGCGCCGCTGAGGGACCCCAGAAAAGGAGGATCGGGCCACTCTGTGCAAAACCAAATGTACAGAGGAGGTAAGTATGACATGTTTGTTTTTTTGTTTTGTTTTTAAAACAAACCTTTACATATCCTATAGGCCCTTTTCACACTGGGGCGGTTTGCAGGCGCTATTTTGCTAAAAATAGCGCCTGCAAACCGAGCCTAAACAGCGGCTCCTTTCTCTCCAATGTGAAAGCCCAGAGGGCTTTCACACTGGAGCGGTGCGCTAACAGGACTTATAAAAAAGTCCTGCTAGCCGCATCTTTGGAGCGGTGAGAGGAGCGGTGTGTTTACCGCTCCTCCACCGCTCCTTCCCATTGAAATGAATGGGATACCGCGGTAATACTGCCTGCAAACCGCGGCTGTAGCCGCGGTTTGCGGGTGGTATTAACCCTTTTTCGGCCGCTAGCAGGGGTTAAAACCGCACCGCTAGCGGCCGAATACCTCTGCAATCGTGACGGTATAGCGCCGCTAAGAATACCGCTATACCGCCACCGCCCCCACCGCCCCAGTGTGAAACCGGCCTTAAGGCCCACCTGCCCTGCTGCCACATACAGTATCTCACAAAAGTGAGTACACCCCTCACATTTTTGTAAATATTTTATTATATCTTTTCATGTGACAACACTGAAGAAATGACACTTTGCTACAGTGTAAATTAGTGAGTGTACAGCTTGTAGAACAGTGTAAATTGGCTGTCCCCTCAAAATAACTCGACACACAGCCATTAATGTCTAAACCGTTGGCAACAAAAGTGAGTACACCTCTAAGTGAAAATGTCCATATGGGCCCAAAGTGTCAATGTTTTGTGTGGCCACCATTATTTTTCAGCACTGCCCTTACCCTCCTGGGCATGGAGTTCACCAGAGCTTCACAGGTTGCCACTGGAGTCCTCTTCCACTTCTCCATGACGACATCACGGAGCTGGTGGATGTTAGAGACCTTGCGCTTCTCCATCTTCCGTTTGAGGATGCCCCACTGATGCTCAATAGGGTTTAGGTCTGGAGACATGCTTTTCCAGTTCATCGCCTTTCTCTCAGCTTCTTTAGCAAGGCAGTGGTCGTCTTGGAGTTGTGTTTGGGGACGTTATCATGTTGGAATACTGCGTTCTGACCTCAACCTGATAGAACACCTTTGGGATGAATTACAGCGGAGACTGCAAGTCAGGCCTTCTCGTCCAACATCACTGCCTGACCTCACAAATGTGCTTCTGGAAGAATGGTCAAACATTCCCATAGACACACTCCTAAACCTTGTGGACAGCCTTCCCAGAAGAATTGAAGTTGTTATAGCTGCAAACGGTGGGCCAACTCAATATTGAACCCTACGGACTAAGACGGGGATGCCATTAACCACTTGTCCCCCGCCCACTTTCAATTGACGGCGGGCGGAGGATACTCTCGTTCTGGGAGGACGTCATATGACGTCCTCCCTTTAAAACGAGCTAGGAGGCACGCGCCCGCCGCGTTCACAAGGCCCCGGTGCGCGTGCCCGGCGGCCGCGATTGCCGCCGGGCACCCGCGATTGCCCGGGAAACGAGCAGGAAAGTGGATCTCTGTGTGTAAACACAGAGATCCGCGTCCTGTGAGGGAGAGGGGACCGATAGTGTGTCCCTTGTACATAGGGACAACCATCGGTCACCTCCCCCAGTCAGTCCCCTCCCCCCACAGTAAGAACACTTTGAGGGAACATATTTAACCCCTTCCTCGCCCCCTAGTGTTAACCCCTTCCCTGCCAATCACATTTATACAGTAATCAATGCATTTTTATAGCAGGGATCGCTGTATAAATGTGAATGGTCCCAAAAATGTGTCAAAAGTGTCCGATGTGTCCGCCACAATATCGCAGTCACAATAAAAAATCGCGGGGGCGTGGTCTGGTGCCGTTCCAGGATGGACGTGTAGTGTGGGAGCTCCCGTCCCGAGGTCCAGCAACTTCAGCTTATCAGCTTACCTGCTCCACCGGACATGGTGAGAACCGCTCGCAGTGCCTCGGCAACCCGTTCCCGATCCCCGCTGAACACCGACACCCCGCTGAGTCAGCAAATCCCCGAGATATTCCGGTCACGGCCTACGGCCAGGATGCAGGCCTCGCAAGCAGCCTCCTCCCAAGCGCCACGCGCCCAGAGCTCCAGCCCGCAGCGACCCGAGGAGCAGAGATCCCCAGGTCTGGCAACGGGGATGACTCACCCCCCGGCAGTGAGCCTTAATGACCTGCACAGCGTCGCTACGGATATTAAAAACACCCTCATGGCGGCCATCTTGGACATGAGGTCGGACATACACGCCATGACGCTTAGGGTGGAAGAGGTGGAATACGCTCAAGCCCGCCAAGACACAGCGATTTGTCACGTTCAACAGGTAACAGAGTCGCATGCGATCCACCTCAGGGAGATCAATCGCCACATGGAAGATTTAGATAATCGCGGAAGGCGTCACAACCTTAGAGTGAGGGGTATTCCAGAAATGATCGATGCCAGCCAGCTCCCAGTGGCAGTAACTACCATCTTTAACGATCTACTTGAAAGAGCCCCTGATACCCCGATCGCGTTCGAACGGCTCCACAGGGCACTGCGCCCGCGGGGAAGGGACACAGATCCCCCACGGGATGCAGTCTGCTGCCTCACAGACTTTCCCTTGAAGGAGGAAATATTACGCAAGGCCAGACACCGCAACCAACTGTCTTTCCAGGGAACGGATATCAGAATCTACCAGGACCTATCTAACATCACCCTGCAGCGCAGACGCGAGCTACGTCCCCTCCTGGAAACACTGAGGGCCAGATCCATAATCTACCGATGGAAGTTCCCCTTCTGCCTGACAGCAACTCACCAAAGCCGCACAGCCAATCTAAAAGTCCCGGAGGATTTAGACCACTTCTGCACGGCCATGGAGATACCGTATGTGGAAGTACCAGACTGGTACAGCGACTTCCGTATACCGCCATTCAGAAGAGTCACCTCCATGGAAGGTATCGCAGAAGCAGGCAACTTTAGTATCGGCCGCCGACGCTCTCACCCACCTCCTCCCCACACTCCTTCAAAGGATCAAAGAGCCCCGCGTAATGGTAGCCCGACGGCTTCTCCAGTGCCCCGCAAAGCACGCATCGCCTAACAAGAAACATGAATACCGTCCTTCTGTTTCCACCTCACAGCTGGACTCTGGACCACTCCAATTCGCAGGTAACTTTATACAGCAATCCCTAGGGAACACTGGCAGAACGGTTGGTACCCTCTTTCCCTCTTGGACAACTCCCGAAGGTTTCCCCGGTCGCCCTAACTTCCTTATGTCGGGTCAGAGACTACCTTCTCCCGCACTGATTGTCTTTTCCTCCTTCTCCTCACACTGTATTCATTCTTGCTCATCGGCTGTACCCTTTTTCTATTGAAGCCTTCTTCCTACATTCTCCTATCTACTCCAATGCAGCTAATGACATGTCGATATATAATCCCCCGATTGCATTATGTGCTGTCTTTCTCCCCACAGGCCCTACTAGCTCCTAGCTCCTGAATTTTCTGCTTTACAGCACTGAGGGTGGTCGGGGATCCGAGGGGGACATGCACAGGTGTGTGGCCTACGTGGATGTCGGGTAGAATCCATTCTCAGGTTTGGGAATGGGCGTGCCCCCCTCGGATTTAGACAGCCTGCCCTTAACCCCTGGGTATGATTTTGTTTACTATGTTTTTGTTTACTATGTTTTGTTTGCTATGTTATCCATATTTGGATTTTTGATGTCAGCCATAACTGCAGATGCATACTTGTTCACGGTAACGCAAGCTGTACGTTCTGTTCTGTTCTGTTTTAACTAATTCACCATGTTACTGACTCTGTTCCCTGCATATTCCTCTAAACCAAAGTATATGCCCCCTATTCTCTGTCATGTGACATCTGAAATTTGAGCAATACACTTAATTTCTTATCCCCCTCTTCCACACAAACCCCCAGATTACACAATGCTAAACGTCCTCCTCTAATTGCCGAATAAATGCCCTTACAACTCCACAGCCTTCATGCTTTATGAGAATAAGCCGTTACACACAGCCCTGAAGTCACCTACGAATCACCCTCTCACCATGTCCTTATAGGATGACCTGTCCGTCATCTACACAACAAGATTACTCCTCTGACACCAAAATGAGCCATAGATGACGCTAACAATCAGCAGCGTCTGTTATCCTTAAGACCTCATAGAGAGACGCAGACCTCACCTCTCTCTAGTTGAACTCCACCTACCGCTCTCACACACAGCGGACTCTGGTAGACACCGCTGAACCTCACCGGTACCCCCACTCCTAATTGGTGGGCTTGCAGGTCAAGTCCCACACCCGGTATAATACCCCATCCCCCTACCTGTCCCCTCCTTCCTCCCTGGTTATCTTCCTCCTCAACGACCTAACCTCACCTACCCCACATCTTCCCTTCTCCCCATCCGCATAACCCCCCCCCCTTTCTTTTCCTCCCGTCTCTGACTTCCCCATATCCTCCCGCCCCCCACTCGCTTAAACCTCTACTACCAACATGAGCCCCGATAATGTCCGAGGCGCCAACCTGTCCCTAAAGGTAGTCTCCCTTAACGCCAAAGGACTGAACATACCTGAAAAGCGAACACAACTCTTTTCCCTCATGCGCAGCATGAAAGCTGACATAATCTTCTTACAGGAAACCCACTTTTGTAAGAAATCAGTTCCCAACATGACTAATCGCCTCTTCCCCCATAGTTTCCATGCCACCTCACCTATCTCGAAATCCAAAGGAGTCTCCATAATCATTTCCAAAAACCTTCCCATCCAAATTACAGACACTCACCTTGACGAACTAGGCAGGTATATCTTCCTAAAAGGGACACTCAGGAACAAACCAATCACTTTGGCTAACATATACAGCCCCAACTCGTCCCAAGTTCCCTTTTTTAGGGCTGTAACAAGACACCTAACCAATTTCCAAGAGGGTATTCTTATACTGGGAGGGGATCTCAATGTACCCCTGAACCCCCTTTTAGACACCTCGTCGGGGAAATCCCACCTACCATACAGGGCGCTCCGACAAATCAGAAAATGTTTCCAAGAACTCTTGCTCCACGACACATGGCGCACCTTACACCCGAACGTAAAGGATTTTACATTCTTCTCCGCCCCACATAACAAATATTCACGACTAGACTACATATTTCTTACCCAACAGGATCTCCCGTCCCTGAAAGCAGCAACCGTCGAACCGATGACCTTCTCGGACCACCACCCTATCTCAATGACCCTCACTTTCCCTGAAAAAGTATACCGCTCGCAAATTTGGAGACTAGACCCTTCCATCCTGACAGACAAAACCAAAGAATTAGAGATTCAAACTTGCCTAAGCAATTATTTCACTGAGAACAACACCCCGGACATTTCTAAACTTACTCAGTGGGCGGCTCACAAATGTGTTGTCCGAGGGAAATTGATTTCCCTGGGGGCCGCAATTAGAAAGGAAAAACGGGCCAAACTGGCTGATCTCTTTTCCAAACTTAATAAACTAGAAGCACTACACAAACGAAACCTGGCCCAGCAAACCCTCGTAGAACTACTAGAGACTCGTACACTCATTCAGGAAGAATTGGGCCATCACCTCAGGAAGAAATACACTCTATCTCAGAAACTTTTTTACGAATTCGGCAACAAAAGTGGCCATCTTCTTGCTCAAGCCTTACGCAAGAAAAGGGCTGCTAATACGATACACCACATACAATCCCCCACGGGTAAGACTCTCACGAATAACAATGACATAGCCAGAGAGTTTGAGAAGTACTACTCGTCCCTATATAATCTAGATAAATCCGAACCCCCTACTACCTTATCGAATGACAGACCCAATGATATTAACTCGTTCTTAGACCAATTTGCTCCAGGAAAGCTCCCCACTGACACCACCACGATTCTGGAATCCCCGATCTCTATTCAGGAATGGAAAAAAGCTTTAAAACAACTTAAGCCTGGTAAGAGCCCGGGACCTGATGGTCTTTCCGCCGTATATTTCAAGACATTCTCAGACCTTCTTCAACAACCCTTCCTTGACGCCTTCAATACACTCTCTCCCACAAATCCTTTCAAAAGCGAAATGTTAGAAGCACATATCGTTGTTATCCCCAAAGAAGATAAGGACCCCACCCAAACGGGAAATTATAGACCAATCTCATTATTGAATGTAGATGTCAAAATCTTTTCTAAGATTTTGGCAAACAGACTCTTACCGCTTCTCCCTTCCTTAATCTCTCATGACCAGACCGGCTTTATCCCTGGACGTGAAGCCAGGGACAACACTGTTAAAGCAATAAACTTACACCACCTTATGACACAGACAACCCAAAAAGGCCTGTTTTTGTCACTCGATGCGGAGAAGGCGTTCGACAGAGTAGCTTGGGACTATATGACAGCGGTTCTGAGGGCCATAGGATTGGGCCCATATATGTTAGGCCTAATCCTGTCACTATACACGGGACCATCTGCTAAGGTACGGGTCAACAATACTCTGTCGGACGCCTTTCCCATCGGAAATGGCACAAGACAGGGCTGCCCCCTGTCCCCCATCCTCTTTGTACTCACACTTGAACCATTCCTCCGTAAACTGACATACAACCCAGATATCCAAGGTATAAGTTCCTCCAAAAGAGAATATAAATACGCTGCTTTCGCAGACGATATTTTGTTGTTCCTGTCGAACCCACTGATCTCCCTACCAAACCTTCTTTCTGAATTTAAACAATTTCAGTTCCTCTCCCACCTTAAAATTAATTTCTCGAAATCCTTTGCCCTTAATATAACATTACCTCAACACATAGTTGATCAATGTAAGGCTAACTTCCCGTTCCAATGGAAACATGATTCCATCACATACCTAGGGATACAACTCCCTTCCAAACTCTCAAACCTCTACGCTAAAAACCATGTTCCTATCCTACACAGAATATCCTCTGATCTTGAAACATGGAACAAACCGCTTTTCTCTTGGTTTGGCAGAGCGGCGATCCTCAAAATGAATGCCCTCCCGAGAATACTCTATATATTGCAGGCGATCCCTATACATATACCTCCGGCCTTTTTTAAATCTTATAGAAACATATGCACTAAATTCTTATGGGGGAACCGTAGACCCAGAATCAGCTTTACGCAGCTCACCCGACCTAAAAGACTTGGGGGCATAGGCCTCCCCAACCTTCTCAATTATTACACTGCTACACACCTTACCAGGATAGTGGACTGGAATACTCAATCTCTCCACAAAGATTGGGTTTCCCTAGAAGCATCTTTTTCTGCTCTCCCTTTGGAGTCTCTCCCATGGTTACTCTCACCCCACGTCCCCTCTGAATTACACGTACACCCACTTATAGGCCCAACCTTGCAATGCTTCAAAAAGCTTTGCTACCGATCACCCATATCTTCGATTCCCGGCCCCCTGACACCTGTAAAAATGAACCCTGGGTTCCCACCAGGTATGCACGCAAAGTTTCTTACCGATAACTGGACACAGAGCCCAATTAGATCACATCAGTTCTTCCTCCGGGGCAAACTATTGTCTACATCCCAACTCTCCTCCCAACTAAACAAGCCACCCATTCCCCCTTGGACATATATTTTAATTGCTCATTTTCTAAAATCCCTTAACAAGAATATACAATGCTCCAGAGAACTCACCCCTTTCGAAAAGCTATGTATCCAAACGACACCCCAATCTCATCTAGTTTCTACCACACATGAACTCCTCTTCGCCGAGATGAAAGCTAACGAGACCTTAGCCTGTAAGAACTGGGAGTCAGACCTCTCGGTATCTCTTTCAGCGGAACAATGGGAACTAATTTTCCTCAACATACATAAAGGGTCGACGAATGTGTCGACCCAGGAAAACGGCTTTAAGATCCAATCTAGATGGTACCGCACGCCCACCCTTCTGCATAAATATAATCCCACAATCCCAGAGGTTTGCTGGAGATGTCTCCGGGAAAGGGGAACCCTTCTCCATATCTGGTGGTCCTGTCCATCTCTAAAAGACTTCTGGGAAAAGGTATGCCATATAACCTCTCGAGTCACCTCATATCATTTGGACCTTTCCCCTTCTCAATTCCTTCTACACCATTCACCCCTGTCGCACAATTCCTATCACAAATCCCTAGCAATGCACATGATCAATGCGGCAAAGCAGTGTATCCCTATACACTGGAAATCGACTCACCAACCAACCATAAAAGAATGGTTTAACAGAATATGCAAAATTGAGGAAATGGAAAATCTTATACATATTGCAAGAGAGACTCCGTCATCATTTAGTAAAAAATGGGCCTGCTGGTTACACTATAAAACGACCCCAGAATTTGCAAACTCCCTGAACCCTGACAAAG
The DNA here is from genome assembly GCA_029206835.1 of Rana muscosa. NCBI lineage: Eukaryota > Metazoa > Chordata > Amphibia > Anura > Ranidae > Rana > Rana muscosa. Next base: position 274,656,973 of record CM055116.1, on the reverse strand, counting down.
GATAAATTACTCCTCTGAGAATTGTCATTAAAAATCTACGACGTGCCAGGATCTCCCCTTAACCCTAAACCTTACAAAGACACCTCTCTCCTCCTATATCTCCCCCTATACAGATCCGCCCCTAGTTTCTCATAACACGCCCCTTGAACACCCCAAGGGGTCGGGGAAGTCAGAGACGGACCCCCTGCCAACGCCATCCCTTCCTGCCTCACTCCCCTCCCCTCGATCCCCACCCCACCCCTTCTCCTTCCACCACTTACCCCCTCCTACTTTCTCATCCACAAGCTTCTGTACAATACAACCACTAACATAGCTCCAGCCTACACTCCCGCATTCATACACTCTCAACGAAATAAACCTGTTTATAGCTCCTTCCCTCCCTTTCTGCCATATTGCACCTGTTGGCCTTTCCCTCCCACACAGACCAAAAGTCCATAACGGCATCCGTGAACCTACCTAGCTCTAACCTACCAACAAGATCTATCCCCGTCAATGGTAGTGGACTTTGACTAGACCCCACAACTACCTTGAATTAAGGTAGCCCACCCCAACACGGCCTAGTTCATGAAGGATGCACATAGCCATTTCATTTTCACTACCCGCAAGTTGAATTGTATGTGACACATGTTATTCATCCATGTTTTGTGGTTGTATTAATACCTTATTGTACTACTATTGTTCAAGATATCTGTAAATGCTTTTTACATTTCAATAAACTGTTTTTGGGAAAAAAAAAAATAAAATCGCAGATCGCCGCCATTACTAATAAAAAAAATAAAAAATAAAAATGCTATAAATCTATCCCCTATTTTGTAGACGCTATAACTTTTGCGCAAACCAATCAATACGCGCTTATTGCGATTTTTTTTTTTTTACCAAAAATATGTAGAAGAATACGTATCGGCCTAAACTGAGGAAAATTTTATTTTAAAAAAAAAAATGGGTATTTATTATAGCAAAAAGTAAAAAATAGTGTTTTTTTTCCAAACTGGACGCTCTTCTTTTGTTTATAGCGCAAAAAATAAAAACCGCAGAGGTGATCAAATACCGCCAAAAGAAAGCTCTATTTGTGGGAAAAAAAGGACACAAATTTTGTTTGGGAGCCACGTCGCACGACCGCGCAATTGTCATTCAAAGTGTGACAGCGCTGAAAGCTGAAAAATGGCTTGGGCAGGAAGGGGGTTTTCGTGCAGAGTAGAGAAGTGGTTAAAGTTCATATGTGTGTAAAAGCAGGTGTCCCAATACTTTTGACAATATAACAATCAGTTCTGCCAATCAGTGCCCATCAGTGCCACCTATTAGTGCCAATCAGTGCTCATCAATGCTGCCTATCAGTGCCCATCAGTGCTGCCTACTGAGGCACTCCCCTTCAAGCAGTGATTCAGTAAATATAAATATATATATATATATATATATATATATATATATACACATGTAGCGGGGTCTCCTTTAAGGCCCCGGGTCTACGTTACCCAGAACCCTGTTCAACACCCAGGGTGCATTTAGCCACCGCAGAGACTCATGGGAGGGGCTATATAAGAAGAGGGCGAGGCTGTGCTCGGTCTCTTTGGACACCGCGCTGCAATCAACAGGTCTTCCTGTGCGGATCTGCTGCAGTGCAGGGCCGGAAGCCTGGGCCTTACACAACTTCAAGAGAGCCTTCCACCCCACTGCGGAGCTTGGGTGGCACCTGACTTTGTCGAGTTTGGACATCAGTTGGACCGGAGACCCGGTCGTTGCGGATACTGTGTGCGGAGACACAGTAGGTGGAAGTCCCGAACTGGGGTCGCGTCCGGAGTGGTGAGCGAGCACCTGCTCATTCATATAGACTGTACTTTGATTCGGCCTAGAGACTGCCTTGGCCCTCCAGGTTCTATTTTACTGTCCCACAGGAGACTAGTGGCGGAACTGAGTTGAGTAGTCTCCTGTGAGGGGTTCATTCTTCTTCTCATTTTCCTACCCTTTGGATTACAAATTACCATTCCTGTTGCGCACCACCAGTCAAGTTGCATGCAAAGAAATTGTTCTTCTAGAGACTGAGTTTAGATCTGGGTCAGGCCTGATCCGTAGTTAGAACTTTGGTTGCTGCGCCATAAGGGCGCATAATTAGAGATAGCTGTACTTGGCGGGTAATCGCCTGTTTATATTTTCTGCTGCAGGGCTCTGCAGACATATATGTGTTATGTGTTAACCTTATGCCTTTTGTCCAAAGTAAAGAAACTTTATAATTTATCTATTGCTATCAGTGTGTTGTCTTTATGCAAAGAGGTTACCCTTGCAATACAAATAGATTATGTGCATAAACTGTTAGATTGTGATAAGAGAACAATCCCTAGACTAGCTGTGCCAGAGTGGGTCGAGTAAATTGCCGGGGGTTGGCGGTGCTGTACACAGGGCCCGAAACAAATCCAGCGGCTCTCTTAACTGGGAGTAGCGCTACACACACATGCATGTGTGTTTGAGCTTTGGGGTGCACGCCCTAATGTGATAGGCTACGCACGCCTATGATTTACATTAAAGATTAGAAGGCTGAAAGGATGCTGAGTCACTGCTTGAAGAGGAGTAGCAGGGGGAGCAGAGCTGCTAAGAGAACAATTTACCATTTCCCATTTTAAGGCCTCTTTCACACTGAGGCGTTTTTACCGCGTTTTCGCGGTAAAAATAGCGCTGTAATAACGCCTGAAATAATCCTGCCCCAGCATTCTCAATGTGAAATCTCTGAGGGCTTTCACATTGAGGCGTTTTGCTGGCTGGGCGTTGAAAAAAATCCTGCAAACAGCTTTTTTAGAGAAACTTTAGGGCGCATAAAATAGCGCTGTAAAAACGCCTATCCCCATTGAAATGAATGGGATTCGCGGTAAAACGCAGTAAAAACGCGGTAAAAACGCATAGGCATAAGCGTTATGTTAAAAAATAGCGCTAACGCCTATGCGTTTTTACCGCGTTTTTACCGCGTTCGCGCTAATTTTAGCACGAACGCGGTAAAACTGCAAACGCGTTAGCGCTTTTTTTACCGCGATCGCGGTAAAAACGCGGTAAAATCGCGGTAAAATAGAGGTACAAAATCCTATAATTTTTGAGCGTTTTTTCAACGCCTCAGTGTGAAAGGGGCCTTAAAAAAAAAACGAAAATCTCACAGGGCATTTGAGAAGAATTGCTTGATGTGACTTGAACACCTGTGCAATGCATTGGAAATGCTCATGAATCCTAAAAGCACATTAATGCACATTTAAGGTTGCTTTAAAATTCAACGACTGTGTTCTTATTGCAATTATTTGTAAATGAATGAATGAACTTTATATGCACTGTGAATAAATTTGGAACTCGGTATGCATTTTTTTTATTGTTTTATACACTGTAATGCTTATTGATATCAATTTGGAGTTTTCTACTGGTATAAACAGATGTTTTTAATGTATGTTATGATTCATTGTTGGTAGAAAATTGCTACACATATGCTATAACTAAGTTGTATGTTACCCCAATATTTCATATTCCTGATATGTGTAGTCCTCCTGCGTTCCTTTTTCAAACTAACTATATATATATATATATATATATATATATATATATATATATATATATATATTTGATGTAATTTTTATTCTTCAAATAAATCTCTTTTGTGCAGCAATCCTTTTTCATTTATATATATATATATATATATATATATATATATGTATATATGCCCCGTATATATACACACATACACACACAAATACTGTAGCTGCTGACTTTTAATAAAAAGGCACTTACCTGTCCAGGTATCCAGCGCCATCCTCACCCGGGACGGTTCTTCGCCAGTCTTCTCCACCCCAGTGTCTGCATATTTACTGTGGGAAACCGGCTCCCCACTGCGCATATGCAAGCCGTATTGCACTTTGTGGATGGTCCCACAGCCTCCCGGGACCTGTGACATGTCCCAGGAGGTTGCGGGCAGGAGGGGGAGAGAACTTTCATTGGAATCACCTAGGCAATTCCAGTGGAAGTTGGAGCGGATATCTGGGATACCTGACAAAACTAGGTACCCGCTTTTGGGCTGCTTTAAAATTTAACGCAAGTGTGAAAGAGCCCTACAGAGCTATTGTACATTTATCACAAGGTCATTATTTTATAGAAGGTGTGTTCTACTAACCTGTGTCCAAAACAGAGCCAGGCATAAGCAGCTGACGGCATGTGATGAAGAAGATGTCTACTTGCTTGCTGAGTAGTAAAGCTTTCATGCAGCTTGCACTGCTGTGTGCTCTATGAAGAGGCGGGATTTGTGAGCTTAGTTTCGTTTCTGTTCCTGAAACTATGGAGGAAAAAACACAAAGGAAATCGTATCTATGCTGAGGCATAACCAAGTCCTAAGGGCACATTTCTGCTGATTCCCCAGGATAAAAAAACAAATACAATATTTAATAAAGGCTTTATGTGAGATCTTATTACATTTTTATGTTTTTAAAGTGACACTAAACTCACAAAAATGTATTTATATATACATAGTTACATAGTTACATAGTAGGTGAGATTGAACAAAGACACAAGTCCATCAAGTCCAACCTATGTGTGTGATTATATGTCAGTATTACATTGTATATCCCTGTATGTTGTGGTCGTTCAGGTCCCTTATCAAATAGTTATCAAATAGTTTTTAGTATTCTTAAGACCCCCTTTCACACTGGGGCGGTTTGCAGGCGCTATTGCGCTAAAAATAGCGCCTGCAAACCGACCTAAAACAGCGGCTGCTGTTTCTCCAGTGTGAAAGCCCCGAGGGCTTTCACACTGGAGCGGTGCGCTAGCAGGACCGCTCCAAAAGTCCTGCTAGCCACATCTTTGGAGCAGTGAGAGGAGCGGTGTGTTTACCGCTCCTCCACCACTCCTGCCCATTGAAAGCAATGGGACACCGCGGCTATACCACCGGCAATGCGCCTCTGCAGAGGCACATTGCCGGCGGTATTAACCCTTTTTCGGCCGCTAGTGGGTGGGTAAAACCGCACTGCTAGCGGCCGAATACCGCTGCAAAACCGACGGTAAAAATAGCTGCGATTTACCACCACCGCACCTCCCGCCCCAGTGTGAAAGGGGCCTAACTCAGAAAAGTACCATCTATTGCTCTCAAACTCCTAAATTCTCCAATACCTTTTTTTTGCTCCTGTGATCCAGCTTCCTCTTAGGGTGGCTACGTTCGTTCTTCATGGTCCCAATGTATGTTGGAATGTATCCACCCTCTCTTGCCTGCTCCCAATAAGGATTATGGACTATAGACTGTGGTTTATGGGATTTGTAGTGTGTATAAAGCAGTGCACATGGCTGCAACTAATGCTCATTCCAAACAAATGGAAATGAGGGAGAAAAGGAAAGGTTCAGGAGCTCATGGAGTACATTACAAGGAGGTAAAAAAAAAAAAAAAACACTAAGAAGCAATTTCATCAAAAATAAATTAGAGCAACTAGTTAATGTGTATGGACAAATGTAAATTATAGCCAATTAGTGTAGTATTTCTAGCTACTAAAAAGTGCTAAGTGCATAACTATAAATATACTGTAAATGCACAACTTTACAATCTGGAAGCGTGCAACCATCCAAACAAAATCCTCCTACATAAACCTTGAAACACTTGTTACAATTTATTGTAATGTATCAATCCAATTGTAAACAAAAACAAAGCTATTTTGGACCTACTTCCCCTGGGAATCACAGGAGTGCACTTAGTTCTGCACTCCTGTGGCCCATATTCAGCTGAAAGTGGGCTAAAGTCAGCTGTCGGCTGACATCACTCAGCAAGTCCAGGCTCTGGAGAGATCCCAACTTCAATATCCACCCCCTGCACAGCCCGCTGCTTCAGTGAGCCCTGGAGGGACAGAGCAGAGAGCCGGTGACTGACAGTCATCAGCTCTCTGCTTACTGAGGATCGAGAACTGCCCGATCAGCGGTCTCTGATCACTCAGTTCTCAGTCTTGGGGGTGGAGGAGGAAAGATGCAGAATCAATCCACCTAGGTGAGTATAAATGTTTGTTTTTTTTGCTTTGTTTTGTTGTTTTATTTGGGGAATTGAACTTGGTTGGGGGAAGGTTAGATGCATAATGGTGCTAGCTGCTTTCTATAGTATATAGAGTTGAGTAATAGGTGCCTTATACATAGGGATTGCATGTTTTTTCACCTTTATATATCTGATCAAGGACACTGGAACTGGTGTGTCGATGATCAAGGACACTGTAACTGGTGTGGAGGTGTTTAAGGACAATATGACTGGTGTGGGGGTGATCAGGGACACTGGGACAGGTGTGGTGGTGATCAGCAGTGACGGGACAAGGTCAGACCCCATGCAGATCACAGCATGGGGACTGGTGCGTCCCTGTTCACCGGTTCAGGTGCGATTAAGGTCTGAATTTTTTGCCTGAATTCGCACCTGAACCTGAACGGGACCCAAAGACACACAGGACCCTTTTGAGATGTGGACCGCTGCCCCTCTGGACTTGTGTGAACTGGCTCCATTGCGCACACTCACATGTCATGCGAATTTTATGCAGGGAAATCCGCATCCAATTTTCACATATGTGAACCCGGCCTTAGGAGAGGTGACACTTTGCAGCAGCAGTAAGGGTGTGGAGCAAATTTTCTGCAGTTATGAGAATTGGTGGTGATAGGGGAAGTGTGTGTAGTCCCTCAACCTATCTACCACAAACAGTACAGGGTACAGTGGTGGCTGGTGCTCAAAATTTTTGGGGGGGCGCAAACAAACTGAAAAAAAAAAACATCAATTGCCGCCACTGTGCCCATTAAACACAGCCACTGTGCCCAAACGCCATCAGTTTGCCCCCTCAAATGCAGTCAGTTTCCCCCCAAATGCAGCCAGTTTGTCCCATAAAGGAGCCAGTTTGTCCCCATATACAGCCAGTTTGTCCCCAAATACAGCCAGTTTGTCCCCAAATGCAGCCAGTTTGTCCCCAAATACAGACAGTTTGTTTCCATATACAGCCAGTTTGTCCCCAAATACAGCCAGTTTGTCCCCAAATGCAGCCAGTTTGTCCCCATATACAGCCAGTGTGTCCCCAAATGCAGCCAGTTTGTCCCCAAATGCAGCCAGTTTGTCCCCAAATGCAGCCAGTTTGTCCCCATATACAGCCAGTGTGTCCCCGTATACAGCCAGTGTGTCTCCGTATACAGCCAGTGTGTCCCCATATACAGCCAGTGTGTCCCCCATATACAGCCAGTATGTCCCCAAATGCAGCCAGTGTGTCCCCATATATAGACAGTTTGTCCCCATATACAGCCAGTGTGTCCCCATATACAGCCAGTGTGTCCCCATATACAGCCAGTGTGTCCCCGTATACAGACAGTTTGTCCCTGTATACAGCCAGTGTGTCCCCCATATACAGCCAGTGTGTCCCCCATATACAGCCAGTATGTCCCCAAATGTAGCCAGTGTGTCCCTGTATACAGCCAGTTTGTCCCCATATACAGCCAGTGTGTCCCCAAATGCAGCCAGTTTGTCCCCATATACAGCCAGTGTGCAGGGTATAGAAATTGTCAGGCACTTCATCTCCTCTTCCTACCTCTTCTGTTCTCATACATGCTGGGGGTATTGGATAGTTGTGATAGGTACTGAGGGTGGTTTCTGCAGGTGGTGTGGTGGCTGGGGGATGAGTTGTGACAGCAGAAATGGGAGAGAAGATGGGGCTGTAAGGCACAGTGGTAAGAGGGGGGCATGAGGCCTAGTGGTGTCAGAAGGAAAGGGGGTGTTTGCAGGATGGCTTGGTGGTAAAAGGAATGGGAGGGGGTTTGGGCAAGTGCAGTAGTGGGTTGATGGATGGCACAGTGGGGTGAGTGTTGGGGCAGAAATGAAAGCTAATTTTGCCAATTTGCTTATTTGCTATTAATAACACATATCATATCTTGTAGGCAATATCAATATTAGGATTCACTGATAGCACTAGATAGGTTCATGGAGGTAGACCATCATTTTGGTTAATTAGGCTTGCTTCACAATGCGTTGAAAAAATCAAAAAAAGCTCACATATAGTCTTTTTTTTAAAATAATGCATTAAAGTGGTTGTATGCCCGCAAAAAAACAAAAAGAAAACTGTAAGGCAAAGGCTTATTATGAAATACTTACCTTGGAACGAAGTGCCGGCATCGCCTCCCAGTCACCGCTTAGGGAGCTGACATGTTCCCTCATTGTTTCTTCCAGGTTCGCAGCTCCGGCGCTTTGAGTGGCCGGAGCCGCGATGAGTCCTCTTTCCGGCAAGGAGCTCTGATTTTCCAGTAGAATCCGCCGGACCTTCAGAGCGCATGCACTGCTGACCTCATCGGATGCATACAATGTGAATATCTCCTAAACTGTAGAAGTTTAGGAGATATTCATTTTACCTACAGGTAAGCCTTCTTATAGAAATGAAAATAAAAATGAAGCGCTACCTCGCTACAGAATTAATAAAATTAACCACTTCCATACTGGGCACTTTCCCCCCTTCCTGCCCAGGACAATTTTTAGCTTTCAGCGCTGTCGCACTTTGAATGACAATTGCGCGGTCATGCAACGCTGTACCCAAACTAAATTTTTATCATTTTCTTCCCACAAATAGAGCTTTCTTTTGGTGGTATTTGACCACCTCTGTGTTTTTTAGTTTTTGCACTATAAACGAAAAAATACAGACAATTTAAAGAAAAAAAAATGATGGGCACTGATAAGCGGCACTGACGGCACTGATAGGCGGCACTGCATAGGCAGCATTGATGAGGAGCTACTGACAGGCATTACTGAGTGGCACTGATTGGTACTTTGATGGGGCACTGACAGGCATTACTGATAGGGCACTGATCGGCACTGTTGTGGGCACTGACAGGTATTTATTAGGGGACAGGCTGGCAGGTGTTGGGCACTGATTGGCAGACATGGGAGTTAGGCCTGGTTCACACTGGTCCGACAAACGCTCCGACATTAGGAGCTCATGTCGCATGACGTGTGAAAATCAATGTTTCCCTATGAGAGCCGTCTTAACTGGTCCGACACAAGTCGGTCCGACTTTAAAAATGCTCCCTGTACTACTTTGGTCCGACTTTGATCCGACTTCAGCCCATTGAATATCATTGAAGTCGGATCAAAGTAGGATCCTTGTCCTAACCATCCGACATTTGACATCCGACATTGTGATTACAGCAGTAGTAAAAGCAATTTATCTCACACTGGGATTGTTTTGATTGGTCAAAGGACAAGTCAGACTATCACAAAGTCGGATCAAAGTAGTATCCTGTTCATGAATGGCGGATGGACCAATGTAGGATCAATGTAGGACTGATGTCGCAGAGCAAAGTAGGATGAAAGTCGGATGAATGTCATGTCGTATCAGTGTGAACCCAGCCTAAGTCACACATGTGCAAGTCACAAAAAAAGTCTCAAGTCTTAACCTTCAAGTCTCAAGCAAGTCCCAAGTTACTGTGGTGAAAAGAAAGCAAGTCAAGTCGAGTCCCTGCTAGAAGTCAAGCAAGTCAAGTCAAGTCATTTATTTTGGTTAAGTCACAAATCAATTCAAAATACTGATCTACCCCATACTGTATAAAAATAATAGGAGGGATAACAATAAATAATATTGGTTATGTGCCCATGCCTCACTGTGCCTCACTGTGCCCATGCTTCACTGTGCCCATGCCTCACTGTGCCCATGCCTCACTGTGCCCATGCCTCACTGTGTCCATGCTTCACTGTGTCCATGCCTCACTGTGCCCATGCCTCACTGTGCCCATGCTTCACTGTGCCCATGCCTCACTGTGCCCATGCTTCACTGTGCCCCTGCTTCACTGTGCCCATGCTGCACTGTGTCCATGCCTCACTGTGTCCATGCTTCACTGTGTCAATGCCTCACTGTGCCCATGCTTCACTGTGTCCATGCTTCACTGTGTCCATGCTTCACTGTGCCCATGCTTCACTGTGCCCGTGCTTCACTGTGTCCATGCTTCACTGTGCTCATGCTTCACTATGCCCATGTCTCACTGTGCCCGTGCTTCACTGTGCCCAATGCCTCACTGTGCCCATGTCTCACTGTGCCCGTGCTTCACTGAGCCCAATGCCTCACTGTGCCCTTGTCTCACTGTGCCCGTGTCTCACTGTGCCCATGTCTCACTGTGCCCATGTCTCACTGTGCCCATGCTTCACTGTGCAGATGCTTCACTGTGCTCATGCTTCACTGTGCCCATGTCTCACTGTGCCCTTGCTTCACTGTGCCCAATGCCTCACTGTGCCCATGTCTCACTGTGCCCATGCTTCACTGTGCCCAATGCCTCACTGTGCCCGTGTGTCACTGTGCCTGTGTCTCACTGTGCCCATGGTTTACTGTGCCCGTCAGCCGTGTACCTGATTGGCGGCATCCCGGTGGCCATTCCAGTATTCAAAAGCCGCGCCTCCTCCTCGTCTGTGATAGGCGGAACACTCAATTTCCCAGCATTCAGTGTTCCACCTATCATGGTCATCCGCTCATCCTCATAACACAGACGAGGATGAGAGGATGTCCGTGATAGGCTGAACACTGCCTGCTGTGAAATTGAGTGTTCCGCCTATCACAGACAAGGAGGTGCGGCTTTTGAACACTGCAATGGCCGCCGTCTGTCTGCATGACACGCTGATCAGGTAGGCAGACGGTGGCTTGCGGTCAGTGTTAGTGGTGCCAACTCATTGCAAGTCATATAGCCCAAGTCAAAGTCAAGTCGCAAGTCATTAGTGACAAGTCAAAGTCAAGTCGAGTCATTTATTGAATTGTGTCAAGCAAGTCGCAAGTCCTCAAACAGGTGACTCGAGTCAAGTCATGTGACTCGAGTCCCCCACCTCTGCTGATTGGCACCTTTTGATGGGGGCTGTGCTGATAATCAATGTGCTGATTATCAGCACAGACCCCCCCCTCTGACAGGGAGAGCCACCGATCGGCTCTCCCTCTCAGCGTGAACTGATGATCAGCTGTGATTGGTCACAGCTTATCACGTGGTGAGAAGCCTCTGTCAGAGGCTTCATACCACGATCGAAGTTGCTGTGTGTCAGACTGACACACAGCACCTCCGATCGCCGCGCTGCGCGGCCCCCTGCGGGCATGCGCCGGCTGTGATATCCAGATCACGTCATATGATGTCCGGTCAGGATATCACAACCACTTTGCCACCGTCATTCTGCTATATGGCTTGCGGCAAGTGGTTAAATAATGAAAAAATTCAGTGAAAATAGTGACCCCTAGTGGGAGTGTAACATATAGCACATATAATTTTGCATAAAACACATTTGTGTAAATAGTATGTGCAACCAGTGACCTCTAGTGGAAATAATAAATATAACACATAGATGCATATATCAAATAAAGTCCATATATCCAGTGATGTCTTCTGTAAACAAATGCTGTCCACACACAATCCAGCGGTGAATAAAGGCAAATGAATGGAAACACCAAGTGGACCCTCCACCAGTCACACTATGCGCTCACCTCCCAGAATGGCCCCCAATTAGGCCTAGTAACACCTTCCCCTTTGGGGTTTCAATCCAGTGTCTTTTAAGCTCTCAACAGTGAGCTCCTACAGGCGCGGTCTCTTATAGATTGTGGCAATATAAGGGTAAAGAAGGAACTAGCATAGTGTAATACTGTAAAACTAAATTTATTTAAAAACACAAGCAACTATTCCACTCACATTTAAGAATGCTCTAGCTCTAGTGCATACAGGTGATGAACTTAAACATATATAGATCCGTCCCCGGGGTCACAAATTAGTATGCAAGTCCTCGGCCCTGCTGCCCTCATGGGTGATCGTATACTTCCTTAAACGACCTGGGGCTTGTGACGTCATCGCGCAGTTTTAGGAAGTATACGATCACCCATGAGGGCAGCAGAAGACTTGCAGACGAAAATGTGACCATTTGGGGTTCATTTGGTGTTTTTCACTCATTTGCCTTTATTTACCGCTGGATTGTGTGTGGACAGCATTTGTTTACGGAAGTTATCACTGGGTACATCCAACTTACAAACAACTCCTACTTACAAACGGAGGGATGAAACAGGAAGTGAGAGGAAATCTACCCCTAGGAAAGGGAAATTCTCTCCTGTAAGAGTTATTATAGGAAAAGGGTACCTCCACTGATGCTTTATCACCAAGGCTTGTTTCCACAACAACCCAAAATTTTCAAAATCCAATTGTCATTGGGACAGAAAGTGAGGAGAAATCTTCTGAACAGGGGCACAGACAGCAAAAAAAAAACAAAAAAACATTACAGAGGTGTTAACCCTTTGCTATGCTATCCAAAAAGCTTAAAAATAGTTTTTTGGTCAGGAGCTAGACTTAAAAAATGTACCTGTTCCGACTTACAAACAGATTAAACTTAAGAACAAACCTTCAGACCCTGTCTTGTTTGTAACCTGGGGACCGCCTGTATATGGACTTTATTTGATATAAGCATCTATGTGTTATATTTATTATTTCCACTAAAGGTCACTGGTTGCACATACTATTCAGACAAATGTGTTCCATGCAACATTATATGTGCTATATGTTACTGTAGCACACCAATCCTTTTGCCCTCGCTTACCTTCACCTGCGGGGTAGGACACACCATGCCACAAGCCCGTGTCCTCCTTATCAGAGGTCAGGCGGTGTTCACAGATTTGGGTCCAGCAGCGAGTTACCTCCTTCCACTGGTTCTCGTCCCTAGAATGTAGTGAAAAGTCTATATTCTTTCCCAAGAAGGCCAATGTCCACACGACTTTAACTCCAACAAAGAGTTTATTTTCCTTTGCTTCAGTTAACGGGGAAATTGAAGAGAGAAGGAAGTTAGAAGGTAGATTCAGGCACACAACACTTGACTCTCTCTAGTCGCCACACGATCCCGAGTGGGTTTTGCTCACCCGGATAGATCCCTCTCACAGTTCTAGCAGCCGGAGTGAAGCTCGAACAATACTATCACTTTGTCCCCTCCAGGGACGGGTTCAGGAGATCCTCTAATAGCAGCAGAATCCTGTTATTCCTGAATCCAGAACTTTCCTTAACCCTCTGTAGAATTTAGAGAACAGATGACGCCAATGGGCACTCTACAGGGTTAGCTTTGTTGAGTAAGGAATCCTTCCCTCTGACAGGTCACCAGGCCTTTTCCGAGACAGCGACCTACTATCACTCGTCTCCTCTGTGGGACCAATTCTCCCCTGGCTTCCTCTCGGTCAGAGCAGGTATCCTCACCTGGGCACCCTGGGACTCCAATGTGCTGATTGTAGACCCAGTTAAAGGTACTGGGCCTACCTGGAATGTTGCAGCCTCGGGCTAAAGGTGCACACTCCCCCCCCCACGGGACTCACTCCCCGGCACTCCTCTCGGTCTCCCTTCTAAATATGGCGTCTGCCCCCTATATATCTTCTCCCAGCAGGCACAGCAGGCGAAGCCCCACCCACCGCACGGCAGCCGAGAGAGGACATCCAATCACACCACTGTGTCACCTGAGGTTCGACCTTAGGCCTGAGCAACAGTGCCACCCACAGGCCAAAGGGGAACTGTACACCAGGCAACACCACAGCAGAGCAGAGTCCAGTATCAAATTAGAAGGCCTGAGCCAAACTATTGCCTAGGCCGTCCCTTAAATTTTGGGCATAGCGACCCCCTAAATTTAGGGGTCCGCTACATTACACTCCCACTAGGGGTCACTATTTTCACTTTGTTTTTTCATTATTTAATTTAATTAATTTTGTAGGGAGGTAGTGCTTAATTTTTATTTTCATTTCACTTTGGTCTGCTAATAACAGTTGGTGTTAAGCAGCAACCTCCTTTATTCAATATTTAGCACTTATCACTGATTATTTTAATAGTAGCGCAGTATTTTTTCAAGTCTTATTATAGGCTTACCTGTAGGTAAAAATGTGAAAGTGGGATATACAACCGCTTTAAGTTTTAGTTTGGTTAATCATGATAAATTTCCTTGAATAAGCAATAGAATGTGCCCTCAGGACTTGGTTGTATTTAAGAATAAAAAGAGACAAAACTGCCTCTGTGGGTTCAGGAACAGAAACGAAACTCAGCTCACATAACACACCTCTTCATAGTCCACACATATTAGTGCAAATGACAAGTAACCTTGACTGCTGAGAATCATGGGCTTTAAGACATAAATATACTATACTGTATACATAACATGTAACCTTGCATAGAGCGACCAATTGAAAAAGTCAAGGCCACAGCTTTACTGAATTTTCAACATACTGTAACAACATAATCAGTGCCAAGTACCAGGTAGTTATACCGTGGGCACACCTAAACACATGAAATAGTCTACCAAAGCTTGTTCATACCATAAGTGTCAGACAGGCATAGGCGTGCGCACCGGTTGTGCCAGGTGTGCCTGGGCACACCCTAATAACCCTGTGCAATGCAGATTCCCCCTGCTGAACCCCCGTGGCAGCTGATGCTACTGAGAAAGGGATTGGGGAATCCCTGTTCTCAGTCCCTTTCTCTGCTTTTTCACCAAAGGCCCTCAAATATGGCTCCTAACAAATTGTAAATTTAAGGCTGAGTTCACACCGGAGCACGGAGCGGCTCACAGCAGGAGTCCGGTGCGTCTCCATTCACAGTTTAGGTCAGATTTCAGCCCCCGAATTTCTGGCTGAATTCGGACCTGAAACGGACCAGAAGACACACAGGGATCCGGCGCAATTCGCACCAGAGCCGCTGCGGAGATATGTGAACCCGCATTCATTTTGCATAGGTATGAACTCAGCCTAAGGAACTTTAACCACTGGCAAGGTCAAACCGCCATATGCTAGACAGTGGATCACTGATAATGTCTCATGCACACGGGACGTTTTGCAAACTTTCTTAGAGGCCTTTCCGTCTGGCAGCAGAGCTTTGGCAGAAAAAATAAGCCTGATGCCGCGTACACACGATCGATTTTCTCGACGGTGAAAACACAGTCGAGAAAATCGACGGGAAAAACGAGGAACGGCTTGTTTCCCTACACACGGCCGTTTTTCCCGTCATTTTTTCTCTTGGTAGAGAAAAACGACCGTGTGTAGGCTCCCCGGCAGTGTTTCCCTATGGGAAAACTGCAGCGGAAAAAAATGCCGTGAATCACGACGAGAAAAATTAGAGCATGTTCTAATTTTTCTCGTCGTGATTAATGCCGTTTTTCTCGTCGGGAAAAATAACCAAAAGCCCACACACGGTCGTTTTTCTCGTCAAAGAGAAAAAATTAAATTTTTCCCGACGAGAAAAATGGTCGTGTGTACGCGGCATTACACTTGTAAAAGTGTCTAAAGATTTTACAAGGCATCAAGACCTTGGGCGTTAACTAATTTAATTGGCAATAATAATAATTTTTCTGGCCATTGAAATAAATTAACACTCAGGCACTAAATGCGCTTACTGTTTAGGCCCGTTTAGTAGCGTCAAGCATTTTTTTCTGCCAAAACTCTGCTGCGCCTGGACGCACTAGCAGTGTTTTTTTTTTTTTCCTGCCTCTAAAACCCCCTGCCACTGAAATGCTGAGGGCCAATTCACACCATTGGAAGGCAGTCCAGATGCGTTCCGCATGCGTGTTTTTGATGCGTTTTTGGTGCGTTCTGGTGCATTTTTAATACGTTTTAATGCAGTCCAGTACATTTTTTTCCCCTCTTTTTTTCCTAACCTACTGGTGTAAACAATGCCATTGAAAGCCATAAAACCTTCTATCCATGCGCACTGGACTGCATGTGGTGTGAACTGGCCCTGAGGGCTCCTTCAGATGTGTGGCCAAGGGGGAGTAAAAACAGGCAGCTGAGCCGCAGTTTTGCTGCCCACAGCCACCCACACAAAATGTCACAATACAGCCAGACAGTTGTTTTGCATTGTTGCATTTTTAACCCGGGTTGCAGAGTTGTACAAGAGGCTTGTCAAACTCACCCACTAAGTTCAATGGGGCTGCACCACAACAGCGTGCAATACATGAAAATGACAGTGCAGTCATACAACAATACAGGGTTAAATCAGTTGGTATAACGCCTCCTTACCGCCTGTCAAATGTCCTCCGAAAATGTGGATCGCTGTTCAGAGGGCACTGCAAATCTGAACGTGCCCTAAGGGTTTAACACCATAGTAACTGAAGTACAACATTTACACAAGGTGTGTCCTTCTGCCCCGCTGCTGCTCCCCCTTGCACTTGATGGCAAATAAAGGTACACTTTCCAGCAAGAAAAACACAGCAGCTGCAAAATTCCTGCTGAAACTCTTACTGGGCCGCAGGGCAGTATTCCAACATGATAACGACCCCAAACACACGTCCAACTGCCTTGCTAAAGAAGCTGAGGGTAAATGTGATGGAGTGGCCAAGCATGTCTCCAGATCTAAACCCTATTAAGCATCTGTGGGGCGTCCTCAATCGGAAGGTGGAGGAGCACTGGAAATCTCAGTGTGCTGCTGCTTCTCCTCCCCCAGCTCTTATGCAGCTGACAGCAGAGGGAATGTGATCACTTATAAAAAAAAAGGTATTTATAATGTATTTTTTATATCCTATTTTAAACTGAATGTATTGTTTTACAAGGTAATCATTTACAATCAATTTAAAGCGGCGCTCCACCCAAACAAGAAAGCTCCACATGTTCAGGTACCCACTCCCACTTCTGGGTAAGATTGACACACAATGATTGCAGTGATCTAAGAAATCTCCGGCCCCTCCTCCCCTCCCCCCCCCCCCCGCTGCCAGAGTGGGACCATTCAGAAAGTGCAGCGCAACTCGCGCATGCGCAGTAGCAAACAGGCTGTGAAACCGGAAGGCTTCACTTCCTCTTTCCCTTAGTGACGATGCCGGCGCCTGCACCAGGAGCCGAAAGTTGAATCAGCTAGGGATGCCGACGTTGCGGGATACCTGGACAGGTAAGTGTCCATATATTAAAAGTCATCAGCTACAGTATTTGTAGCTGCTGACTTTTAAAAAAAAAAATTCCCAGGCTGGAACTCCTCTTTAACCACTTCAATACCAGGCACTTTCGCACCTTTCTGCCCAAGCCAATTTTCAGCTTTCAGCGCTGTCACTTTTTAAATGACAATTGCACGGTCATGCTACACTGTACCCAAACTAAATTTTATCATTTTGTTCCCACAAATAGAGCTTTCTTTTGGTGGTATTTGATTACCTCTGCAGTTTTTTTTTTTTACTAAACGAATAAAAAAAGACCGAAAATTTTGAAAGGTTTTTCTTTATTTCTGTTATAAAATTTTGTAAATAAGTATGTTTTCTCCTTCACTGATGGGCACTGATGGGCACTAATAAGGTGGCACCAATGAGGTGGCACTGACGATGGGCACTGATAGGTGGCACTGATGGGCATTGATAGGCGGCATTGATGGGCACTCATAGGTGGCACTGATGGGCACTGATAGGCGACACTGATAGGCACTGAAAGGCTGCACTGATGGGTACTTATGGGTGGCACTGAAAGGCTGCACTGATGGCTGGCACTGATAGATTGCACTGATAGGCATGACCGATGGCACTGGCAGGCATTGTTAATGGGCACTGATTGGCATCTGCCCTGGCACTGATTGGCATATCCCTGGTGGTCTAGGGTGGCATACCTGGTTGGTGTCTTTTATTGCCATCTCTGGTGGTCCTGGCAACATTCTTGTGGTCCAGTGTGGGCATCCGCGGGAGGGCTGCACTGATGACAGTCAGCGCATACAGCACAGACAATCAGCGCATACCCCCCCTGTCAGGAGAGCCGCCGATCAGCTCTCCTCTACTCGCGTCTGTCAGACGCAAGTGAGGAAAAGCTGATAAATGGCTCTTCCTGTTTACATTGTGATCAGCCGTGATTGGACACGGCTGATCACGTGGTAAAGAGCCTCCGTCAGAAGCTCTTGACCGAGATCAGTGTAGCGGTGTGTCAGACTGACACGCTGCACCACCGATCGCTGCGCTGCGCGCCCCCATGGTCATATGACGCCCAGTCAGGATAACAGAACCACCGCGCGGCCGTCATCCTGCTTTAGGCCAGGCAGGAAGTGGTTAATGTACAACTAAAGGCAAAAAAAATCTTTCGTTTTGGATGGAGTAGAGAGGGAGTAGAACACTTGTCAGTTTTTATTGCTGTCTGTGCCCCCGTTTAGGAGATTCTCCCTCTATATTTGTCCTGTTTACTATTATAATTGAAAGTAAAAGAAAATCACAAATTTTGGGTTGTCCCCAGAATAGTGATTGAGGGGAAATCTTCCAATGGGGACACTAGTTCTGGTGACCTGGGGGTCGCCTAGGAATGCCCTTAATTTTCCCCTAATTTCCTCTCACTTCCTGTCTAGCTATGGGACAGGAAGCAAAGGGAAATCTCTGTAATGGGACACTGATGGCGGCAAAAAAAATCTGACAGAGGTTCTAACCCTATCTTGCTCTATCCAAAATGATAAAAAAAAAGTTTTGCCTATAGTTCTACTTTAAGTTCCACTCCAAATGTTGACCATAGAGAAACAAGAACCCCAAAAAATGCATGTATCTATTTAGGGAGTTGGGAGTTCCTCATATGTATATTAGGCGATAGACTCCTGACCCAGAAGACTGTGCTGTCTATGCCTCCTCTGTAGGGATGAGCTCCGGTGTGTTCGTACACTCCATGTGCAGAGCCCACCAGGAAGTCGGCACGGCGCTGCGCTAATCACAGGGAGGGAGACATGTCCCGATGCGCGGCTGCAGAGATCGGTACATGTCTCCCTGCCTGTGTTTAGCGCAGCGCCCTGCCGACTTCCTGGCGGGCTCTGCACATGGAGTGTGTGAACACGCCGGAGCTCAGCCCTGCTCCTCTGATGTATTAGGCTCTGTTCACACCGGAGCGTATCATTTTTAGGCTAAGGTGACCAGATTTTTAAAATAAAATCCGGGGACATCTTTCTTTTTTTTTTACTAGTAATGGCGGCAATTAGCGACTCTCTGCCCGTCGCCGCCGCCCGCCTCACAGCCTGTCAAGTCTTACTCTCCGGACCCCGGCTATTTCTGGGTGGGGTGCGGAGGAAGATCACTCCACCAGGGAAGGCAAGGAGATAAGCAGGCAGGCAGCTGGCCGGGACTTGAGCCAAGGCAGAAGAACATGCGTGCGGAGCTGAATGGGCATGCGCCCGACAGAAATATTCCCTCCGCTCCGACCAGCACATGATCATCAGAAAGGGGCACAGATAATGGAAAAAAATACACCCCCCTAAGCTAGTAGGAGCAGCAGACCAGGGGTGTGTAATTCAGATTTTTTTTTTTTTTATTAATTCTGCACTGACTGTCTTTGAAATTGCCCCAGCCCCTGTTCAAATCCAATCCGGGGACAAAACTGGGGACAGATTTGGTCCAGGGACAGTGTCCTCAATCCGGGGACTGTCCCCTGAAACTGGGGCAGGGTTGCCAACTTTCAGTAAATTTACAAACAGTTTGTAAAATCTGTACTTTTTGCATCTGTCCTTGAATGTCCATTACGGACATTTAGGCTGCATGTCCGTAACTGACATTCATGGACAGATGCAGCAATTATGGATTTTACAAACTGTTCGTAAATTTACTCAAAATTGTCAACCCTGAACTGGGGATGTCTGGTCACCCTATTTTAGGCAGCAAGTCACACGATTTTTGCTGCGATTTTGTACAGGTCAAAAGGTCACCAATGTAAAAAGCAGAAAACGCCTTTAATCTGCCCAAAAAAAGAAGCTCCTGTACTTTTTTTGAGCGACGGGCATTTTGCTTCAGGTGACAGAACGCTCAGATGTGAACAGGTGCCATTGAAATTAATGTGATTTGTCTTGTTGGGTGTTTTTAGAGCTTTATAGAGGCAAAAAAAAACACCCAGGTCTGAACAGAGCCTAAGATGTCTCAGTGTGAGCCATGCTGTGCCTGCCCTGCGGCTTGTAGTTGTACTTGTAGCACAGCTATCTGGGTCACAGCTTGCCCACACTTCTATCTTTAATAAGGAGAGGTGAGTGCAGTTCATTCACAGACTAGACTGTGTCATTTCACCACATGAGGAAGAGCGCTCTATACAGAAGAGAATGCAGTCACGTGAGCTGTGAGGTCACCAGGAGTCAGAACGAGGCTTGGAACACAGGAAGAGGTGTAGAGAAGTGCGGAGCTGGTTTGTACATGAAGGACAGACTGGAAGACAACCCTGCAGAGTGGTACTGTCATGATTTATGATTCATCTACAAAGGCAATGGAGGGAGCAGCAGTTTCAGTGAAAGAACTGTGACTTCCACTCTGTGTAATATAGCTGCAGGAACTTCTGATGTGTCTGACATCCAATATTGATGTGTGGTGAGGTGAGGTGTAGATTGGAGGGGCTGCATTGTGTCCAGTGTAAGGATAGGAGTGAAGCTGTAGGAAGCACTGGTGACTAGTACAGTACTGATGCATTGTGGGACTTGGATGGAGAGGACTGCTAGCACTATTATATAAAGACTTGAAGTTGTGTTGATGATTAAAGTGGTTGTATACCCTTTTTTTCATTTTTACTTACAGGTAAGCCTATAAAAAGACTTACCTGTTGGTAAAATGAATATCTCCTAAACCTCTACGGTTTTGGCACCTTTCACACTGGGGCAGGGAGGTATAGCGGCACTATTTTTAGCACCGCTATACCGTAATTTTTACCGCAATATTTGGACGCTAGCGGGGTGATTTTAAACCCCGATAGCGGCCGAAAAAGGGTTAATACCGCCGCAGAGGAGCATTGCGGGCAGTGTTACCGTGGTTTCCCATTGCTTTCAATGGGCAGCAGCGGTAAAGGAGTGGTAAACACACCGCTCCTTCACCGTTGTAAAGATGTGGCTAACAGGACCTTTGGAGCGGTCCTGCTAGCGCACCGCTTCAATGTGAAATCCTTTGGGCTTTCACACTGAAGACTGCAGGGCACGATTTTTTTCAGGCGGTATAGCAGCGCTAATATTAGCGCTAAACCGCCTGAAAAACGCGTCAGTGTGAAAGGGGCCTTAGGAGATATTCACTTTGCATGCAGTCGCTGACGTCAGCGGCGTATGCGCTGTGAAGGTCCGGCGGATGCTGCTGGACCTTGCCAGAAAGAAGTCTCCTGCGCGCATGCAAGTGATGTCATCGCGGCTCCAGCCACTCACAGCGCCAGAGCTGTGAACCCGGAAGACACGCAAAAGGGGAAATGTCAGCTCCCTTGGCGGTGACCAGGATCAGATGCTGACGCCTCGTTCTAAGGTAAGTAGTTCATAATGAGCTAGTATGCGGTACATACTAGCTCATTATGCTTTTGCCTTACAGGTTTAAAAAATATATACAACGCTTTAACTGCTCTGTAAATGGAATGGATAGAATGGCTATAAATGAGAGCACGGTGCAATACACACTCACCGGGCACTTTATTATTAGGGACACCTTGCCAGTACCGGGTTGGACCCCCTTTTGCCTTCAGAACTGCCTTAATTCTTTGTGGCATAGATTCAACAAGGTGTTCGAAACATTCCTCAGATTTTGGTCCATAGTGACATGATAGCATCACGCAGTTGCTGCAGATTTGTCAGCTGCACATCCATAATGTGAATCTCCCGTTCCACCACATCCCAAAGGTGCTCTATTAGATAGAGATCTGGTGACTGTGGAGGCCATTGCAGTACAGTGAGCTCATTGTCATGTTCAAGAAGCCAGTGGTGAGATGATTGGAGCTTTGTGACATGGTGCATTATCCTCCTGGAAGGAGCCATCAGAAGAAAGGTACACTGTAGTCACAAAGGGATGGACATGGTCAGCAACAATACTCAGGTAGTTCGTGGTGTTTAACCACCTTAATACTGGGCACTTTTACCCCCTTCCTTCCCAGGCCAATTTTCAGCTTTCAGCGCTGTCGCACTTTGAATGACAATTGCGCGGTCATACAACACTACTAGTGATGAGCCGAACACCCCCGGGTTCGGTTCGCACCAGAACCCGCGAACGGACCGAAAGTTCGCACGAACATTAGAACCCTATTAAATACAATGGATGCGAACGTTCGAATTCTAAAGTGCTAATTATAACAACTATTATGCATGTTATTGTCATAAATAGGGTTTGGGAACCCGGGTTCTGCACCAGGGGACATGTATCAATGCAAAAAGAAGTTTTAAAAACGGCCGTTTTTCGGGAGCAGTCATTTTAATGATGCATAAAGTGAAAAAAAAAAAGTCAAATATTCCTTTAAATATCGTACCTGGGGGGTGTCTAAAGTATGCCTGTGAAGTGCCACGTGTTTCCCGTGTTTAGAACTGTCCCTGCACAAAATTACATTTCTAAAGGAAAAAAAGCCATTTAAAACTGCTTGCGGCTTTAATGTAATGTCTGGTCCCGGTAATATGGATGAAAATCTTTAAGAAAAATGGCATAGCTACCCCATCACCCCCCCCCCCCCCTACCCCAGCCCATTACCAGCCCCTTTGGGTCTTGTATGGATATTAAGGGGAACCCCGCACATAAAATAAAAAAGGCCCTATATACTCTGAACAGCCGTATACAGGCGGTGCATACAAGACAGGGACTGTAGGTTTGTTCTTATGTAGAATCTGTTTGTAATTTTGAACAGCTGCATTGTTTAAGTCTAGCTCCATGCCAAATTCCTTTTTTTTTGTTTTTTGTAAAACATAGGGAACGGTTATCACCCCTGTCACATTTTTTTTGCTGTCTGTGCCCCTGTTCAGAACATTTCACCTCACTTTGCGTCCCAATGACAACTGTTTTTGAAATGTGGTGTTTTTATTGAAACAAGGATTGGTGATAAAGCATCAGTAGAGAGGAGACACCTTTCTCCCATATTAATTCTTACAGGAGAGAATTTTCCTTCCTAGGGGTAGATTTCCTCTCACTTCCTGTTGTCTTCTTCCGTTTGCAAGTAGTAGTCATTTGTAAGTTGGATGTTTGAAAGTAGGGACCTGCCGTATATACTCTGCAGAAATTGGCCCCTTAGGTGTTGGTGTTGGCACAACACTGTAAGCACTCACAGTTACTCTTGGTGGGTGCTGGAACGCCCTGCTGTCAACTATTATATCAGGAATTGTAATAACATATAATTGTTGATCAGTGGTAGTAAAAATTGGGCCTTTGATGGTGGTGCTGGTGCCACAACACTGTAAGGCCTGACAGTTACTCTTGGTGGGCGCAGCAATGGGCCCTGCTGTGAATTATTAGATCAAGAATTGTAATTGCATGCCCCTGTTGAACAGGGGCTGAAAAATTAGGCCTTTGGTGGTGCTGGTGCCACAACACTGTAAGGCCTGACAGTTACTCTTGGTGGGCGCAGCAATGGTCCCTGCTGTGAATTATTAGATCAATAATTATAATTGCATGCCCCTGTTGAACAGGGGCTTAAAAATTGGGCCTTTGGTGGTGGTGGTGGTGGTGATGGTGGTGCTGGTGCCACAACACTGTAAGGCCTGACAGTTACTCTTGGTGGGCGCAGCAATGGGCCCTGCTGTGAATTATTAGATCAATAATTATAATTGCATGCCCCTGTTGAACAGGGGCTGAAAAATTGGGCCTTAGGCACTGGTGGCACAACACTGCAACCCCTCACAGATACTGTACTTGGAGCACAGCAATGAGGCCTGTTGCAAAGTATTGCATCAAAAATTTTAATTACACGCCCCTGTTAAACAGGGGCTGAAAAATTGGGCCTTAGCCACTGGTGGCGTCACCCATAAACCAA
Organism: Rana muscosa; assembly: GCA_029206835.1. NCBI lineage: Eukaryota > Metazoa > Chordata > Amphibia > Anura > Ranidae > Rana > Rana muscosa. The sequence continues at coordinate 274,633,346 of CM055116.1, read as the reverse complement.
AATGATCTTCCAATCTATCATCGTTAATCGTATCATTGAGGAGGAGGAGGAGGAGGATGATAGCCAGTCAACATAACAGCACAGGCACTCAGCATCAGCATCAGTCTTGAAGGGATGTGACATTTTAAAATCAATTAGTCTGTTATATCAGCATCTGGTGTGTGGTAGCTGGTGGTGATCCAAGACTGGTTCATCTTGATGAAAGTCAGTCGATCAACCGAGTCGGTGGACAGGCGCACCCTGTGATCCGTGACAAATCCTCCAGCAGCACTGAATGTGCGTTCTGAAAGAACGCTGGATGCAGGACAGGCCAGTAGCTCAATTGCATACTGTGCAAGCTCTGGCCAGTGATCCATCCTCAAGACCCAGTAAGCCAGAGGATTTTCGGTGGGGAAGGTGTCCAAGTCTGACCTTGCCCCTAGGTATTCCTGCACCATGTATATCAGACGCTGGCGATGGTTGCTGGAACCGATCATACTTTGGGGCTGCGGACTAAAGAATTGTCTGAACGCATCGGTCAGACGGCCACCTTCCCCACCGCTCCTTCTGTGACTGCCCGAAGCCTCAGCAACTCGTTGTCCAGGACCAGGAGTTTGTAACCTCCCAGTCTCTGGGAACGCGTTGCACAGACCTTTCTGCAAGGCCTCCCGGAGTTGTCTCATCCTCTGCTCCCTCTGCGACGGTACGATAAGGTCCGCAACCTTACCCTTGTACCGTGGATCAAGGAGAGTGGCCAGCCAGTAATGGTCCCTCTCCTTGATCCGAAGAATACGAGGATCCTTCCGCAGACTTTGCAGGATCAGGGAGGCCATGCAGCGTAGGTTAGCTGAGGCATTCAGTCCGGAGTCCTCTGGGTCACTAAGGACGACATGATCCGCAGCCACCTCCTCCCAGCCACGTACAAGTCCACTGGTTTCTTGGGACTGTAAATCATCCCTAAAAGACTGCTGCTGATGATGCTGAGTGCCAGCCTCCACCTCCATGCTGACACAATCCTCCTCCTCCTCCTCCTCTTCCTGTGCGATGGGTGGGACAGAAGGAACACTGTCTGGGTAAAGGGGGCTTTGAGAGGCAAGGAAGTCCTCCTCTTCCTGCCTCTGTTCTGCCTCAAGTGCCCTGTCCATTATTCCACGCAGCGTGTGCTCCAACAGGTGGACAAGAGGTACAGTGTCACTGATGCATGCACTGTCACTGCTCACCAGCCTCGTGGCCTCCTCAAATGGTGCCAGGACAGTGCATGCATCCCTGATCATGCCCCACTGGCGTGGTGAAAAAAAACCGAGCTCCCCTGACCCTGTCCTGGTGCCGTAGTCGCACAGGTACTCATTGATGGCCCTCTGCTGCGTGTGCAGCCGCTGCAGCATGGCCAACGTTGAGTTCCACCTGGTGGGCATGTCACATATAAGGCGGTTCTTGGGCAGGTTCAACTCCTTTTGAAGCTCAGCCAGGCGAGCACTGGCATTATAAGATCTGCGGAAATGCACACAGACTTTCCTGGCCTGCCTCAGGACATCCTGTAAGCCCGGGTACCTGCCCAAGAACCGCTGCACCACCAGGTTAAGGACGTGAGCCATACAGGGCACATGGGTCAGTTGTCCCTGTCGGAGGGCGGAGAGGAGGTTGGTGCCATTGTCGCAAACCACCATTCCTGGCTTAAGCTGGCGTGGCGTCAACCACCTCTCGGCCTGCCCCTGCAGAGCAGACAGGACCTCTGCCCCAGTGTGGCTCCTGTCCCCCAAACACACCAGCGCAAGCACGGCATGGCATCTTTTTGCCTGCGTACTTGCGTAGCCCCTTGAACGCCTACGGAGCACCGCTGGTTCCAAGGACAAACCACAGGAAGAGGCCATGGAGGAAGAAGAAGAGGAGGGGGTGGAGGAGAGAGGTGTGTCACAACCAGTAGTAGCATTTTGGAGGCGTGGCGGTGGAACAACCTCCAACACTACTGCACCTTGTCCTGCATCCTTCCCAGCTGCCAAAAGAGTGACCCAATGGGCCGTGAAAGAAAGGTAACGTCCCTGTCCATGCCTGCCGGACCATGAGTCAGCGGTAATATGCACCTTACCGCTGACCGCCCTGTCCAGCGAGGCCAAGACATTGCCTTCCACATGCCTGTAGAGAGCCGGAATAGCCTTCCGTGCGAAAAAGTGTCGTTTGGGAACCTGCCACTGAGGAACCGCACATTGCACAAACTCACGGAAGGGGGCCGAGTCTACCAACTGAAAAGGCAGCAGTTGAAGCGCTAGCAATTTAGCCAAGCTAGCATTCAACCGCTGGGCATGTGGATGGCTGGGAGTGAACTTCTTTCGACGGTCCAGCAGCTGGGGCAGGGAAATTTGCCTGCTAGAATCGGACGTTGGTGTACTGCTAGCAGAGTGCCCGCAAGTACTTGGCTGTGACACACCTAATTCTACACCTTCATTCCTCTCAGAGCAGGTTTCAGAGAGGAGTGAAGGTATAGTGGGGTTGGAGATCCCAGCTGATGCGGTGCAAGAAGAGGTCAGCTTTGTTCTTTGGTGTGGGTCTTTAAGGTAGGCTTGCCAACGAGCTGCATGGCAGGTCAACATATGTCTGATCAAGCATGTGGTGCCCAAGCGGCTGATGTTTTGGCCACGCGATATACGCTTGAGACATATGTTGCAAACAGCAGCTGTGCGATCTGATGCACTCGCCTCAAAAAAGGCCCACACCAAAGAACTTTTGGAATAACGGGCAGAGGCAGCGCCCTGCACAGGCGGAGCTCTGCGGTGTGATTCCGTCGGTGTGCTGCCCATACGCTAGCCACTCAAGGGCATCCTGCCTCGTTGGAGATGTGCCTCCTCCTCATCCTCCTCCTCCTCCTCTCTCCTATTAGGCACCCACGTGGAGTCAGTGACCTCATCATCCCCTCCCTCCTCATCACTGGAGCCAATCTGGCAATATGCTGCAGCTGCTGGAGCATGACTGCCAGATTGGTGTCCTTCTTGAGCATCCCCTCTCTCTGCTCTCACGCTACTGCCTTCCTGTAGCTGGGTTTCATCATCAGACCCTTCGAAATGCTGGGCATCCTCCTGGAGCATGTACCCAACACTGTGCTCAAACAGTTCGGGGGACTCCTCAGGAGGAGGGCATGGTGGGTAGAGGTCGACCGATATGGGTTTTTCTCTGGCCGATGCCGATGCCGATATTTAGAAATCGCTGTGGCCGATGGCCGATATATGATGCCGATTTTTTTGGGCCAATATGTTAGGCTGATGAAGGGGAAAAAAAAAAACTAACAGTTGGACCCCTTTCACACTGGGGTGTTTTTCAGGCACTTTTGGGCTAAAAATAGCACCTGTAAAAATGGCTGCAAAACAGCTCCCCTGCAGTCTCAGTGTGAAAGCCTGAGTGCTTTCACACTGAGGCGGTGCGCTGGCAGGACGTTAAAAAAAAGTCCTGCAAGCAGCATCTTTGGAGCGGTGTATACCGCTCCTCCACCACTACTGCCTATTGAAATTAATGGGCACTGCTGCTGCAAAGCGCTTCTGCAGCGGTGCTACACGGGTTATAAGCACCCCGCTAGCAGCCCAATATCGCCGCTAAAATTATGGTAAAGTGCAGCTAAAACTAGCTGCATTTTACCGCCAACGCCTGCCCGCTCCAGTGTGAATGCAGCTGAGTTCCGCCAAAAAAAAAAAAATATTAAAAGTCAGCAGCTACAAATACTGCAGCTGCTGACTTTTAATATATGGACACTTACTTGTCCTGGGCGCCCGCGATGTCGGCACCCGAAGCCGATCTCTCTCTCTCGGCTCTCGGGTGCTGCCGCCGCCATCTTCGGTAAGGGAATCAGGAAGCAGGCACAAAAACAGGTAATCAAAACTTTGACGAAAAAAAAAGTTTAGTTTTATTTAACATTCATTAAAGTGTATTTTTTTCCCAAAGAATTGCGTTTGAAAGACCGCTGCGCAAATACCGTGTGACATAAAATATTGCAACAACCGCCATTTTATTCCCTAGGGTCTCTGCTAAAAAAAATATATAATGTTTGGGGGTTCCAAGTGATTTTCTAGCAGAAAATACAGGATTTTTACTTGTAAGCTACAAGTGTCAGAAAAGATTTAGCCTTTAAATGGTTAAACTGAGAACTTCTACTCACAAGTTCAGTTCATTGATAAGAAGAAACATTTGTAACTCTTTTCTCTCTCACTTGGCAGGCTGCCCAGAGATGAGTCACTGCACGGGAAACTTCAGGCAACTTGTATTGACTTCTATGAGAGATGTCATTTCCAAGCCGCGCTGAAGTTTTTTTTTTTTTTTTTATATCGGCTTCTGTTCTCAGAATATCGGCCAAAGCCGATTAATGAAAAAAATGCCAAAAATCGGCCGATATATCGGCCGACCGATATATCGGTCGACCTCTAATGGTGGGTCTAGGGAAGGATTGACTAATGAAGATAATGATACCAGAGAAGAGGACGCTTTGGCAGCTGCTTTGCCAGTACCCTGAGCCTGGGTGAGAGAGGATGAGGAGGATGAGGTGGGCTTGGTCATCCACTCTACCAAGTCTTCGGCATGATGTGGCTCAACATGTCCAGCTGCCGAAAACAAGGACAAGCGTGTCCCATGGCCATGTGCTGATGACAATGCACCGCGTACACGACCAGCACTGTTGCCCCCAGACACAGAGCCTGCTTGCCCTCTTTTTTTGCCTCCTGACTGTCTGCCTCTCCTTGGTTGCCTTCCAGACATTTTAATGGATGGCCTGCAGGGAGATGGGAAAAACAGCAATAAGGGCTACCTTCAGGTGTATACTGTGCAGGAGGCTTAGCAACAATGACACTGACACTGTCCCCTGCCTATCCTTCTCTGTCCCTAAACACAAGGATTGAAAATATGGTTCAGCAAAACAGTTTTAGAACAGAATAGCACACTGACACTTTCCCTCACTGTACCTCTCTGTCCCTCCCTACAAACAAGATTTAGCACAGAATAGCACACTGATAATTTCTACGAGTGTCCTTCTCTGTCCCTAAACTCAAGGATTGAAAATATGGAACAGCAAAATTGGTTTCGAACAGAATAGCACACTGTCACTTTCCCTCACTGTACCTCTCTGTCCCTACAAACAAGATTTAGCACAAAATAGCACACTGACACTTTCCCTCACTGTACCTCTCTGTCCCTAAACTCAAGGATTGAAAATATGGTTCAGCAAGATTGGTTTAGAACAGAATAGCACACTGACACTTTCCCTCACTGTACCTCTCTGTCCCTACAAACAAGGATTAGCACAGAATACACACTGTCACTGACACTCTCCCTACCTATCCTTATCTGTCCCTAAACACAAGGAATCCAGGATTATGTAAAGGAAAAATAATGACACTGTCCCTGCCTATGCTTCTCTTTCCCTACTCAGGTCCGGAACACACTACACAAGGCCGCCGCGCTGGCGGCCTTTTATAGTGTGGGGCGTGTACTAAACCCCCTCAGCAATAATTGGCCACAGGCATCCTGCCTGTGGCCAATCATTGCTCTCCTCGCTGCCGGCGTTGTGATTGGCCAAGCATGCGGGGTCACAGTGCATGCTTGGCCAATCACAGCGCCTGGATGACACTGCGATGGCGTAGTGCATTGTGGGCCGTTCGCGTCACTCGAATTTGGCGCGAACGGCCCAAATCGTTCGATCTTCGTCGAACGATCGAACAGCCGATGTTCGAGTCGAACGTATGTTCGACTCGAACACGAAGCTCATCCCTAAACACTACCCAAATGACATTTTTATCATTTTTTTTCCCACAAATAGAGATTTCTTTTGGTGGTATCTGATCACCTCTGCGGTTTTTATTTTTTGCGCTATAAACAAAAAAAGACCGACAATTTAGAAATTTTTGCTATAATAAATCTCCCAATTTTTTTTACATTTTTTTTTTTTCTTCTACATATTTTTGGTAAAAAAAAAATCGCAATAAGCGTTTATTGATTGGTTTGCGCAAAAGTTATAGCGTTTACAAAATAGGGGATAGATTTATGACTCTTTTTTTTTTTTTTTTTCCACTAGTAATATCGGTGATCTGCAATTTTTGTCAGGACTGCGATATTGCGGCGGACATATCGGACACGTTTGACACTATTTTGGGACCATTCACATTTATACAGCGAACGGTGCTATAAAAATGCACTGATTACTGTATAAATGTGACTGGCAGTGAAGGGGTTAACCACTAGGGGTCTGGAAGGGGTTAAATATGTTCCCTCATGAGTGATTCTTACTGTGGGGGGAGGGGACTGACTGGGGGAGGTGACTGATGGTTGTCCCTATGTACAAGGGACACACCATCAGTCTCCTCTCCCTAGCAGGACGTGGATCTCTGTGTTTACACACAGAGATCCACGTCCCTGTCTCTGTGACAGCTGATCGCGGGTACCTGGCAAACATCGCGGCCGCCAGGCACGTGCATCGGCACCCGCGCGACACAGCGGGCACAGCTCTTCCGCGATGCGCGCCGCCGCTGGCGCGCATTGCGGAAGTAAACAAGAGGACGTCCTGGGGACGTCCACTCGGCAGTTCAGGTCCGCGCTGCAGCCGTCTTTCGGCTATAGCGCGGATCTGAACTGGTTAATCACTGCTTGGTTTGCTTGTTTTTTGCAAGAAAAAAGACAAAAAAAAAAAGGTTTTCTTAGTTTCTGTCAGTAAATTTTGTAAATAAGTAATTTTTCTCCTTCACTGATGTGCGCTGATAAGGCAGCACTGATGAGGTGGCATTAATGTGCCGCGCTGATGGGCACTAAGGTGGCACTATTATGCCGCTCTGATAGGTGGCACTATTATGCTACACTAATAGGTAGCACTGATGGCCGGCACTGGTGGGCACTAATAGCACTGGTGGGCACTAACAGGCAGCACCGATGAGCAGGCACGGATGGGCACTCAAAGGCAGCACTGACTGGCATCAGTAATGGGCATTGATTTGTGTCACTGATGGGCACTGATTGGTGGCATTTATGGGCACTGATTGGTGGCACTGCTGCAGCTTTCCTGTAATCAGGGCACTGATAATCAGTGCTCTGATTACCTTCCCTGTTCTCCCCTGCGAGGAGATGCCGCTGATCGCAATCGCCACGCTGCGCGCGAGAGCAGCCGTTCTGGTGTGCCGTCATATGACGTCCACCCAGAACTAAAGCCGCACCGTCCCTCCGTCATTTGACGGTGGGCGGGCGGGAAGTAGTTAGATGATGCTCGATTGGTACTAAGGGACCCAAAGTGTGCCAAGAAAATATCCCACACACCATTACACCACCAGCCTGAACCGTTGATACAAGGCAGGATGGACCCATGCTTTCATATTGTTTACGCCAAATTCTCACCCCTACCATCTGAATGTCGCAGCTGAAAACCAGACTCATCAGGCCAGGTAGCGTTTTTTCAAACTTCTATTGTCCAATTTTGGTGACCTGTGCAAATTGTAGCCTCACTTTCCTGTTCTTAGCTGACAGGAGTGGCACCCAGTGTGGTCTTCTGCTGCTGTAGCCCATCTGCTTCAAAGTTCGATGTGTTGTGCATTTTTCTGCATACCTTGGTTGTAACGAGTGGTAATTTGAGGTACTGTTGCCTTTCTATCATCTCCAACCAGTCTGCCCATTCTCCTCTGACCTCCTGATATTAACAAGGCATTTTCCTTCACATCTCTGCCGCTCACTGGATATTTTCTCTTTTTCGGACCATTCTCTGTAAATCCCAGCGATGGTTGTGTGTGAAAATCCCAGTAGATCAGCAGTTTTTGAAATACTCAGACTAGAGCTGCACAATTAATCGTTAAAAATCGAAATTGCGATCTTTTTACCTTCCCGATCTTTGAAACAGCATGTCACGATCTTTCAAACAAGTGCAGAGAGTTCTCACAGCTGGAAAAAAAAAATCCAGGCAGTCTGCCAAGTGTTATTACAACACACTAATAGGTGAAACAAAGTATCTCTTCGTTCTTTTATCAAAGGAAAGAACTCTGGCGTGTAGATGAAGGAAGTTTTTAACTATTTAAAGACCAAACCTTTTCTGACATTTGTTGCTTACAAGTAAAAATCATTATTTTCTGCTAGAAAATTACTTGGAACACCCAAACATGATATATATTTTTTTAGAAGAGACCCTGGAGAATAAAAATGTGGTTGTTGCAGTATTTTATGTCACAATGTATTTGCGCAGCATTTTTTTAAACGCATTTTTTAAAAAAAATACACTTTAATGAATAAAAAAAAAACAGTAAAGTTAACCCAATTTGGTTTTGTATCTTGTGAAAGACAATATTACACGCGAGAATCGTGATCTTTATTCTAAAGCCCCATACACACGGTCGGACTTCCATCAGACTTTTCCGTGTTTTTTTGTCCGAACGGAGTTGTTCGAGAACACCCATAGCATACACACGCTCGGACTTTTCTGCAAACTTTCCCAAAACTTTTTGCAACATCACGTGGTTTTTCTGCTCTTTACCGCCACCCTTTGGTCAACTTCTGTTATTGTTGGTTGATTTTATCATTAGTTGTTTTGTCCATCGGACAAAAGTCCGATGGTTTTCTGTAAACACGGTCGGACTTTGCTCCATCGGACTTTTGTTGGGCAAAAGTTTGTCCGTTTGCAGACCCAACTTTTGTCCGATGAAAACAAAAACTAAAGAAAAAAGTTTGTCCGATGAAGCGTACACACGGTCGGATTGTTGGTCCAACTTGCTCAAAATGAAGTTTGTTGGCCAAAAGTCCGACCGTGTGTATGGGGCTTAAGAAAAAAAAAATTGTAGCCAGAATTGTGCAGCTCTAACTCAGACCAGCCCTTCCCCGTTCTGATGCTTGGTTCAATAAATACATGAAGAATAATAATAAACAACACAATAGTGCAATGCTCCTCCCAATTACCCAAAACACTCATTGTACTGGGCCCATCCTAAGGGGTCGAGGCATTCCCTATGTTTTAACTTTTTAAACATTTTAACAGGTCACGTTACATTTTAACATAGGACCCCTTATTTGATAGCAGCTTCACAAGTCTTGCATCCATTGAACTTGTAAAATTTTTGGACAGTTTCTGCTTGAATTTGTCTGCAAGATGTCAGAATAGCCTCCCAGAGCTGCTGTTTGGATGTAAACGGCCTCCCACCCTCATAGATCTTTTCCTTCAGGATGCTACAAACGTTCTCAATAGGATTGAGGTCAGGGGAGGATGGAGGCCACACCATGACTTTCTCTCCTTTTATCCCCATAGCACCCATTGATGCAGAGGTATTCTTTGCAGTATGAGATGGTGCATTGTCATGCATGAAGATGATTTTATTACGGAAAGCAAAGTTCTTCCTTCTGTACCAGGGAAGGAAGTGGTCAGTCAGGAACTCCACATACTTTGCAGAGGTCATCTTTACACCTTCGGGGACCCTAAAGGGGCCGACCAGCTCTCTTCCCATGATTCCGGCCCAAAACATGACTCCACCACCGCCTTGCTGACGTCGCAGCCTTGTTGGAACAGGGTGGCCGTCCACCAACCATCCACTACTCCATCCATCTGGACCATCCAGGGTTGCATGGCACTCATCAGTGAACAGGACTGTTTGAAAATTAGTCTTCATGTATTTTTCTGCCCAATGCAGCCGTTTCTGCTTGTGAGCATTGGCTAGTGGTGGCCGAATGGAAGGTTTATACACAGTTGCAAGGCTTGGAGGACTCTACACCTTGATGTCTGTGGGACTCCAGAGGCACCAGCAGCTTCAAATATCTGTTTGCTGCTATGTAATGGTGTTTTAGCAGCTGCTCTCTTGATCAGATGCATGGATCTGGCAGAAATCTTCCTCAATGTGCCTTTATCTGAACGAAACCCGTCTGTGCTCTGAATCAGACACAAATCTCTTAATAGTGCGATGATCACACTTAAGAAATATCTAATGTTTTCATACCTCGTCCAAGGCATTGAACTATTTCGCTCTTTTCGGCAGCAGAGAGATCCTTTTTCTTCCCCATATTGCTTGAAAATGGTGCTCTGCTTAATAATGTGGAACACCCTCCTTTAGGCCTGGTTCACACTGGGGCGACAAACGCTCCGACATTGGGAGCTCATGTCGCATGACGTGTGAAAATCAATGTTTCCCTATGAGAGCCATCTTAACTGGTCCGACACATGTCGGTCCGACTTTGAGAATGCTCCCTGTACTACTTTGGTCTTGCATGATCCGACTTTGGCATGCGACTTGTGCTGTGCTGCTCTTGAGGGGGAACTCCAGGCCAAATTTTAAATAAAAAACCGGCATGGGTCCCCCCTCCAGGAGCATACCAGGCCCTTGGGTCTGGTCTGGATTTGAAGGGGCGCCTCTACGCCGAAAAAACGGCGTGGGGGTCCCCCCAAAATCCAAACCAGACCCTTATCTGAGCACACAACCTGGCAGGCCGCAGGGGAAGAGGGGGGGGACGAGAGAGCGCCCCCCTCCCTCCTGAACCGTACCAGGCCGCATGCCCTCAACATGGGGGGGGTTTGGTGCTCTGGGGCAGGGGGGCGACCTGCGGCCCCCCCACCCCAGAGCACCCTGCCCCCATGTTGATGAGGACAGGGCCTCTTCCCGACAACCCTGGCCGTTGGTTGTCGGGGTCTGCGGGCGGGGGGCTGATCGGAATCCGGGAGCCCCCTTCAATAAAGGGGCCCCCGGATCCCGGCCCCCCACCCTATGTGAATGAGTATGGGGTACATCGTACCCCTACCCATTCACCTGGTGGAAAAAAATTGCAATAAAAAAACCACAACACAGCTTTTTAAAGTATTTTATTGCACAGCTCCGGGGGTCTTCTTCCGACTTCGGGGGTCTCCGGTGTCGTCACCGCGCTCTCCGGTTCTTTCTTCTGCCGGGCCACCGCTAACTTCTTTAGCTCTTTTGCTAGCGGGGCCCGGTCTTCTCCGTCGCCTTCTTTTTCTCCCGCTCTCCGGTTCTTCTCCCGCTTCTTTCTTCTGCCGGCCCCTCCAATAACTTCTTTAGCTCTTTTGCTAGTGAAGGGGCCGGTCTTCCCTTCGCCGTCTTCTTCTCTCTTCTCCTCCTCGATGTTGACGCGTCGCTTCTTCCCGCTGTAATACTGGCTGTTCGCTCCGCTCCGCATTAATATAGGCTTTTCTTTAGCTCTTTTGCTAGCGGGGCCCGGTCTTCTCCGTCGCCTTCTTCTCCCGCTTCTTTCTTCTGCCGGCCCCTCCACTAACTTCTTTAGCTCTTTTGCTAGTGGAGGGGCTGGTCTTCCCGTCGTCGTCTTCTTCTCTCTTCTCCTCCTCGATGTTGACGCGTCGCTTCCTCCCACTGTAATACTGGCTGTTCGCTCCGCTCCGCATTAATATAGGCTTCTCATGACGTCACAGTCACATGCTCCGGGGCCATGTGCCACGGAACATGTGACTGTGACGTCATGAGAAGCCTATATTAATGCGGAGCGGAGCGAACAGCCAGTATTACAGTGGGAGGAAGCGACGCGTCAACATCGAGGAGGAGAAGAGAGAAGAAGACGACGACGGGAAGACCAGCCCCTCCACTAGCAAAAGAGCTAAAGAAGTTAGTGGAGGGGCCGGCAGAAGAAAGAAGCGGGAGAAGAACCGGGAGAAGAAGGCGACGGAGAAGACCGGGCCCCGCTAGCAAAAGAGCTAAAGAAGTTAGTGGTGGCCCGGCAGAAGAAAGAACCGGAGAGCGCGGCGACGACACCGGAGACCCCCGAAGTTGGAAGAAGACCCCCGGAGCTGTGCAATAAAATACTTTAAAAAGCTGTGTGGTTTTTTTATTGCAATTTTTTTTCACCAGGTGAATGGGTAGGGGTACGATGTACCCCATACTCATTCACATAGGGTGGGGGGGCTGGGATCCGGGGACCCCTTTATTGAAGGGGGCTCCCGGATTCCGATAAGCCCCCCGCCCGCAGACCCCGACAACCAACGGCCAGGGTTGTCGGGAAGAGGCACTGTCCTCATCAACATGGGGGCAGGGTGCTCTGGGGTGGGGGGGCCGCAGGTCGCCCCAGAGCACCAAACCCCCCCATGTTGAGGGCATGCAGCCTGGTACGGTTCAGGAGGGAGGGGGGGCCGCTCTCGTCCCCCCCTCTTCCCCTGCGGCCTGCCAGGTTGTGTGCTCGGATAAGGGTCTGGTTTGGACCTTGGGGGGGGGGGGGGACCCCCACGCTGTTTTTTCGGCGTAGGGGCGCCCCTTCAAATCCAGACCAGACCCAAGGGCCTGGTATGCTCTTGGAGGGGGGAACCCATGCCGGTTTTTTATTTAAAATTTGGCCTGGAGTTCCCCCTCAAGATTCATACCAAACACAGTGCCTGATATTGGCGGGGATCCAAGTCGGATCCCCGTTCATTGAAAGTCGGACATATGTCGGCTTCATGTCGCAGGGCAAAGTCGGATCCAAAGTAGGACAGATGTCGTGTCGCACTAGTGTGAACCCAGCCTTAGTCGTTTTTCCTTTAATTGGGCTCACCTGGCAATCTAATTATCACAGGTGTCCGAGATTGTTTTCAGTGATCAAAAGAGCCCTGAGACACAATGCCACTGAAATAGAATTTGCATAATAATTTGGAACAGGGTGTAGTTGTAAAGGTTGAATGCAGACACCAGTCCATCCAGTTCAACCTGTGTGGGTGTGTGTTTGTTAATATGTGTAGCGGGCAGATACTTTTAAATCTGGTGAAGACATCACTGATGTCTAGTTCCCTGTGGCCCAGCAGGTGGCGCTGTCACTTTGGGCCGGGGTTGAACCATCGCTGCAGTGCCGTACCCTTTGTGACCTCTCGCAGCGGTTGTACGGTGGGGGCGGGGAACCCGCTGTGCTTGCTGGGAGAGGGTATAAAGGGGGCGGACATCTTCGCCACTGGGTTTTCGAGTCCCAGGCACCTTAAGCCTGAGGGCTGCTGTCCGCGGTCGGTGTCCAGGCGGCTTAGGCCTGGACACTTGGAGTTCGTGTTCCATCCCAGACACCTTCAGTCTGGGGTGAGGTACTCAGCCGGAGGCCTGGGGCCCAGTACCTTCCGCTGGGTCCCGCGAGGGAGGGATTGTCCTAGGGGGCCCCGGGAGTGGGGCACCCGAATCCAGAGGCGTAAGGGCCTGGAGGAGGGACTTATCCGAAGATCTGGTGCAGCATATTGCCAGTGCCGGGTGAACCTCTGGAGACCGCCCGGAGGGATATCTTTCCCGAACAGGGGCCAAGTTCATAGAGGAAGGTGGTTCATGTTCTATGGCCGGTGGCAACGGTCCAACTATTCAACTCAGATCAGTGGCAGAGACCTGCTATTAGGCCTGTGGCAGGGGCCTCAACAGCTCATCCGGTCGGTGGCAGCGACCAAAACTCACGGTCGGTGGCAGGGACCGTGCGCCAGGCCTATTCGCTAGCAAAGGGATAGGAGAGTTCATTTGTGCCTGGGCCTACTCGTACCCACACGCCTGTTTGTCTGTTACTAAAAGTTCAACTGATTGTGTTCAACCTGAAAGCACAGAAATAAAGGAGTGTTGGACTTTTGATTGGTGCGGGACTCTATTATTGGCAGACACATCTCCATGGAACAACTGAGGCTTCGTACGCAGTGAACAGACCCGAAGGTAATTCAACTAACTTTGCTCAACCCTCATACACATACGAGGGGAGAGTTTGGCGTAGTGTTCCTGTACTCTCGTCTCCCAGGTACCCCTAGACACGAGCTGCTCAAACGAGAAGAAACCAAGAGGAGAGTGAGGGGTATAGGCGCTACATATGCATGCAGGACCTATGTGCACGTTCGCATTTTCACAAGAGCATGGGGGGAACATGACTATTTTTTTACACTTTCTCTTTTCAATATTTTTAAATTTAACTTTATTGCTATCACAAGGGATGAACAATTGTCCTTATGATAGCTGGGAAGTGACAAGTCCTCTTTATGAAGAGACCTGGGGTCTGTTAGACCCCTGATCTCTCTTCTGCCCTCCAAAGCAGCTGATCAAGCCGAGATTGGTTTGATTGGCTACTTCACTGGCCTATATTGGCCAGTAAGGATGGGCTCAGGCCTGCAGAAATCGGGAAATGTCTCACTACCTGTGATTAGGGCTGCGCAGTGTCAGCTTCCTGGCGGGCACGGGCACGTGGAGTTGCGAACATGCCTGAGCCAGTAAACAAAGAACGTAAATGGGAAATTATGTAATACTGTCCTCTGCCTGCAGCCAACCTGACTGCATGCAGCGGTCCTGGGCTCCCGAGTAGCACAGGTGAGCACAGGAATGGTGGTAGAAGGGGTATGGGGCCCTTCAGTGCCCAGTAAAAGTGATCGGGTGGCTTTAGAGCCACTCGGATCACTTTTACATGAAAGCCAGTCGCTAGCTCAAAATTGTAATACCAGGATCACAGCTGCAGCCAGTATAACCTAAGGGCTGGGAGTGGGTTAATATGAATGTTCATAAAGTAATTTTGTGATAAGATGACAAACAAAATAAATTAACTGCAAATTCGTGATGGTTACAGAAAACAAATATAATTGTAAAATGTATTTTTCTTGCGATCATTGTTAAAAAAAAAAAAATGTATGTAATATTTTGGTGTGTATTCTAGATGAGTAAAGTGTGTGCTGTCTTTGGAGGATCCAGAGGGATTGGAAAAGCCATTGCCAAGATACTAGTTCAAAAAGACTATAAAGTGGCTGTTATTTCAAAAAATCTGGAAGCCGCCTCAGCTACTGCCGGAGAACTTAAAGGTTTGTAAATAGAAGGCAAAGTGATTTTGTGTTTTTCTGTGATTCGACAGTCACTGACCCTTTGCATAGTGGAAGGGCATGTTCCCAGGCACATAATAGGGTAAGTCAAGGGACACTTATGTTCCAAGTGATAAGCTGATCATGTCTGATGCCGCGTGCACATGACCGTTTTTCCTGTCATGCAAAAAACCGACGTTTTTCTCGACATGATTTGTCGTGATTCCTCTCAAGCCTGCCTTGCATACACACGTTCAGGAAAAAAGCCGCTTGAGCAAAGCGTGGTGATGTACGACGGCACTATAAAGGGGAAGTTCCATTCGAATGGCGCCACCCTTTGGGCTGATCTCGTGTTAGTAAAGTTTGGTGAGAGACAATTTGCGCTTTTCAGCCTTGTGCTTTTCAGTCTGTTACAGCGTGACGAATGTGCTATCTCTATTTCAAACGCTAGTTTTATCAGAACGAGCGCTCCCGTCTCATACTTGATTCTGAGCATGCACGTTTTTTTCCCCTCGGAAAAGCATACAAACGAGCGGTTTTCGCGAAGAGAAAAAATAGAGCAGGTTCTAATTTTTTTGCGGGCAGTTTTCGTGTCGGGAAAACTGCTATGGAGCATACACACGACTGTTTTTCACGACCAATCAAAAAAATGGCAGTTTTCTCGTCATGAAAAACGGTTGTGTGTATGCGGCATGACTAAGCACCGAGACAAAGAAGCATCTAACACCGATGTCTGGGGCAGCACAATAAATATGGGGCTGCAGGTAAATTTCCAGGGACTTAACTTGCCTTATCATTGAAAGTAACTTTATTTAGGCTGTGCAGAGGACAATGATTAGATTTTAGTATACTGGTAAAAAAAAATATTGAAAAAGCCTTTTCTATAGTTTTTTTGTTTCAATATTTTTATTAAAGTTTTAACAACCATAACAAAGGAAGTGGTCATTCTGCAAGTAAGAAATGTATATAATCTCACAACGCAGGAGGAAGATATAAGCAAGGTCAACATACAGATAAGGCACTGACAGTAACTATTATAGGTTTCCCTGGATCAAATCGTAAAACAGGATAGCAGTAAATATCAGGATACAATGAGTATGCACCATGTCTGCGGCTAGGACACTCAAAAGCTGAATCAGGGCACCCTCCCTTCCCAAAGAAGATATGTAGAGCTGACGGGGTGGGGTTTATCTTGAATCACAATGGTTTTGTTATCTAGAAACAGAAAAAGCAGGAAGAAAAAAAAAAAAAAGAAAGGAGGTGAAAAGAACCAAGGCCGTCAGCAGGCCTAACCCAACCCCTTTCTATAGTTTTAAACGTTATACAGTAAAACCTTGGTTTGAGAGCGTTTTGCAAGACAAGCAAAATTTATACATTTTGACTTGATATACAAGCGATGTCTTGATATACAAGTAGCATCATGTCACAACTGAGTATAAAAGAGAAGAGAGGCTCCTCTAAGTGTAGCAATATGGTTACATTTAATGAAGGTACAACATTTAGCAACATATTGCTACACTTAGAGGCGCCTCACTTCTCTTTAAAACTCTGTAGCTCCTGCTGGATTTTGCTTCTAATCCCCTTGTGGGGGCTTCCATTTGTGGGTGGACATTTTATGGTTACACAACCTATCACATTGCTATAATCTTTTTATATGGACTATAAACTGAAGGACCTATGAATAAATGGTTGTGGAACGAATCATTTGAGTTTCCATTATTTCTTATGGTGAAATTTGCTTTGATATACAAGTGTTTTGGATTACAAGCATGTTTCTGGGATGAATTTTGCTCGCAATCCAAGGTTTTACTGTAATAGTATTTCAATATCTATAAATATACAAACCAATAAAGTGTAGGTTGCAAACCACCAAATCTTCTGTACCACTATTATTCTTGTTATTATTACAGGTACTTCTATAGCACTGTCACTTTATGCAGCACTTCACATATATTGTGCACTGTATTCAGAGTGGATTGGCATAAAGTTTGGCCTGGGATAGAGCATTTCTTATATGGTTGACTGGGCTTATAACCATTTTGTCTCAAGTGCTGGAGCCGAGGTGGCTTCTAAAGCCCTGTACACACGATCGGATATCCTATGGATTCTAATCCGATGGTTTTTTCCATCGGAAATCCGATGAAACTGTCTTCCATCAGTCTTGCCCACACACCATCAGTCAAAAAACGGACCGTTTCAAACGCGGTGACGTAAAACACTCCGATGAGCCGAGAAAAATTAAGTTCACTGCTTCTGAGCATGCGTCGACTTGATTCTGAGCATGCGTGGGTTTTTTTTTTTTTTCAAAATTTTTATTTACAACGGAGGAACTGGTCCACATGGACTCCGCCAATAGATAACAGACATACACATTCAATGAGTAATGCAATACGCTGTATGGAGAGACACATAAAGAACACACATCCCCTTATGGCCGTCTGTATATGAACATTCCCCAATGAGGGGCGGTGTCATCCCTGAGTCTCAATGCATCCATCCACAGCCCACCTCGATATGTCCGTCAGGGATTCGTAGATAGAAGAGTGCCCAGGTCCTGTGGATACAGCCCCCACTCCAATTTTCCATTTATATAAAAGTAACAGAAACTAGAGGTGTAGTACCTCCAGAGAAAGAGAGCTGGATAGGGCCCAGAGAAAAGAAAAAGGAGAGAAAGTGAACAGAGAAACGAGGAAAGAGTGAGGGATAAGACAGGGAGAGCCAAAGGATAGAAGGGAGGGGGGTGGAAGGGGGATCGGGTATACATGTCTCCAGCTAAGTGTGACTAAGCTATACGGTTTTCAAGACCCCAGTGGATCGCCGGCGCGTTGAGGGCAGGCGGCAAACGAGCAACACTTCCGGGGGGCAGAGAGTCCGGGCAAAGACTCAGGTGGGCAGCTCAGCCCCTCTAAGGGCCTGCCCTTCATCAGAAAATCTAAAAATGTTCCACAACTGCCAAGTCTTAGAGTACGTTTCGCGAGTATGTCTCGCGTCTGTGCTGACTAGATAGGATCAGGTCTTCCATGAGACTGATGTCGTCGACTCTGTGTAGCCACTGTTCAATGGACGGTGGGGAAGGGGATTTCCAGTTAAGGGGTATACAGGCCCTAGCTGCGTCCAGAAGATGGCAGACCACCGATTTCTTATACACCTTTTGCAGGCGTGTCGGTTACGTGTAAGAGGAAGTAGGCCGGTGTCTCTGGCACAGTACGGTCAGTAAATTTCTGGGTTACTCGTCTCACCTCCCACCAAAAACCCTGCAGCCGTGGGCAGGACCAGAAGATGTGCAAGAGGGTCCCCTCTTCACCCTGGCATCTCCAGCAGCGGTCAGAGGTATCAGGAAACATTTTATGTAAAAGGGAGGGGGTCCTATACCAGCGCATGAGCAGTTTGTAGTTTGTTTCCTGGGTCCTGGTGCACAGAGAAGACTTGTGGGTAAACCGCAGTATATGCCGCTTCGTGTCGTCAGAAAATTGGCAGCCGAGATCTCGCTCCCATCCAGCAAGGCAGGGAACCCGAAAGGGCCCCGGCGGTACCATCAACATTTCATAGCACAATGAAAGCGTGTGTTGGATCCTACCCGACTCTGTGCACAATTCCTCCAGCGGGGTAGGGGGGATGTCTCGAATCGCTGGGCGGGGGTGGGATACCCGTGAGGAAGTGGCTAAGCTGTAAAGCCCTCATGAAATCAAGGCCGTATGGACCCCTCGGGTCCGACAGCTCCTCGTAAGACCTCCGTCTCCCCTGGACACCAAAGTGGGACGCTTGACAAATTGAGCCTAGAGAAGCAAGCTTCAAAACACACAGAACAGAATTAGTGCATAATAGAGCAACTGCATTACATAAGACAATGTCATATCACATGGGACCTGAGTCTCATGCCCCTCCCCACTCCACAGCAGCCCAACCTCCTCCCCCTCCCTCCCCGGCATCGCCAATCACATGAGTACAAAGACCGAGCAACGCGTGGGTCATTCAGTAGGGAGTAACTGGAAACACCGGTCAGCCGGAATGTGAAACAAAAAGAACCCCCCCCCCCCGGGTTTTACCCACGCAGTAAGTTCCACCGCATCCATCAAGCGGGTAAGGTGTTGACAGTGTGTGAGGTCACTACCGGGAGCTTCTCCGCTATGTGGACCCGGAGGGACCACATCAATCCGGGGGGAGAGAGAGCACATACCTCAAGCACGGGGGGGGGGTGTACCGCTGCAGCGACCCCCGTCTCGGTCTCAAGTTCAGGCATCTCGCCTCATGACCAGGGAGCTTAATGTACGGGGCCCAGTCCAGACCACCGATGTGACACCATTTCCGCATATACCGCCATGTAGCGCGTCTTGCGGGGGCCAGGGAGGGAGGCAGACGGCGGCCACCAGCCAGCAAGCCGCTGCGCTAAAGTTTCAATATCTGGTATGGGCCAATGTAGAAGGGGAAGGGAGAGTGTGCCCGGGGGAACCGTCCGGACGGGGTCCCGGGAGTGGCCCAGGGCTGTCTAGTAAGCAGTAGTCAAGGAAGGGCGGCCCAAGGCCTACTCACGCGGCTCTCCTCCGGACGCCGATCGTCTTCTCTGTCTGCCTCTCTGCCGGCAGGGCGGCAGCGGGCCGTGTTGTGCTGCTGGTCCCGATCTGGTGAGGAAGGATCTGGAGCCAGTCCGGGACCTGGATCGGCATCACCTCCAGGAAGCAGAACAAGGCAGGCAGGTCAGCCGCGGTCTGGAGCGTGAATGATCCGGAATCTCTGCGGGAGGTCACCGAAAGTGGATATCCCCATCTGCTGGTGATGTCCTTCTGTTTGGCCAGGTCCAGGATAGGACGCAGCAGGGCTCTCCTCCGTAGGGTAGCTCTCGACAGGTCTGGTAAGATCCGGATTCGTGCGGCACCCCGCTCGACATCGCCATGTTCCCAGGCCACCCGTAGGATCGACTCCTTCTGCGCGTATCTGTGGAGTCTGCAAATCATGTCCCACGGCCTATCCGGATCCACAGACCTAGGGCCTAGGGCTCTGTGCGCTCTGTCCAGGAGGACATCTGCGTTGGGGTCCTCCAACACCGTCCGAAATATCTCTGTCACTGCTGCACTGACGTCTTCCAGGGACTCCGGGACGCCTCTGAGCCGCAAGTTGTTGCGACGGCTGCGGTCCTCGATGTCTTCTAAGTGAAGTTGAAGAGCGATCGCGGTGTCCCGGTGTTGGTCTCTCGAGCGTTCTAGATCGGAGACCCTGCTTTCGAGGGAGGTCAGAGATGCTTCGCCCAATCCCACACGGTCGGCCAAAGTAGATACCTCTCCCCTCACCTCCTAAATGTCTCTTCTGTGTGTCTCCTCCAGCCGGAGGATCAGGGCCTCCATAGCTGTCTGGGTTGGGAGGGCTTGCAGCATCTCCCGAATGTCCTGATCTAGACCTGCAACCTCCGGTCGGTGTGGGGAGGACATCCCGGCTCCCTGAGAGTCCGTAAACAAGTCTTGAGAGCAGTCAGGGGGAGCAGAGGTCTCTGGTTCAGAAGCCCCAGAGTCAGGCGCTTGGGCCTTCCGCGGTTCTCCACGTGCAGAGCCACGTGCTGCCGCCACTGTCGTCCCGGGGGAGGCTTCCTTGGTGTTAAAATAACGGCGTATTTTGCCCGAAAACTTGCCAGCTGGGGTCCCCCTTGTCACTGCTTGAGTCCTATGCCTTTTGGACAAGCTCATACCGGCTTACGGTCGTCGGGTTGCCAGGGAATAGGGGATCAGGCCCGGAGCTCGAGAAAAACACAACCTCACACAGCCATGTCCAGGCCACGCCCCCATGCGTGGGTTTTTTATCCAATGGATTTCCACACAGACGATCGGATTTTGCTATCGTTTTTTTTTCCCATCGGATAAATTTAAAACGTGTTCTATTTTTTCCCACCGATGGAAAAAAGACCGATGGGGCCCATACACGATCGGTTCGTCCGATGAAAACAGTCCATCGGACTGTTTTCATCGGTAAAACCGATCGTGTGTGTGGCTTCAGTCTGCTACAGATTTTTGTCTGTAATTGTGGAACGTTATAGGCAAGCTGTCTGTGCTTGCATCTCACTGTTGTGTCCAGAGGATGGAGTATCTTAAAGTTTGTTTTCCCTTTCTTCCAACTAATGTATGGCCATTAGAGGAATGAGGACCCCAGAAGGCATCTTAACAGAAAGGGCGGTTGTCTTCATTTTGCACATTTGCATACATTGCAAAACAGAAAACAGAGCGCACTGGCTTCAAGACGCATATCCTTTATGTCCATTATTATATATAAAACATGAAATAAACATTTGCTTTGTGCACATTAACCCATACTGTTCAATTGGAAGTAAGAGGAGCATCTTTATTTTTTATTCTTTTCAGTGGAAAAATTTTGGACTTCTGCACAAAAAGCACCAAATTGAAGCACAGTAGTACAAAGTACAGAGTGCAAGTAGGACATACATTAACAGAAATATTCAATTCTACGACTTTGTGGAAGAAGGATTTGACTAGCACAGGTTCAGAGGCATAATATTTAAAGGATACCACCTTCATCCACAGGTCAGTAGATATTTAAAAATGGCTAATGCGTGTCTGAGTCCTCATCCCTTTTCATCAGAGCCTAGTCATTGCATGCCCAAAGTAGTTTTGGTAGGACCCTTCTCTAGGACACATGAGAGAGAACTTCTGATTTATCAATTCTCCAATACTGGGTCTTCTTATGGCCATAGCCCAGGTTGCTACGTGAACCTAGAATGCCCCATGGACCTGCTGGTGTCCTCCATACAGTGACGGTCATCAATTTCTGCGCATGTGATGCTGCTGGGAGTTTTGAAAAATCCAAAATGTGCCTAGACCATGTTTTTCCGCAGCTACACTAAACAGTACTGTGCATGCAAGGTTGTCTAGGCAGCATATAAACAAACCAAGGCAGCCTTCCACAGTAGCAGTAGATCACGCTGCACATATCAGATTTGGATAAAAGGGGGTGAGACCCTAGAAATGCGTCAGCCATTTTTCTGTGTCTACTGTTGTTTGTTACCCCTGGATGCTGGTGTTGTCCTTTTGGATGTTATGTCCCTCTTACGAACAGTGTATTTTGTGTACAGTGGCAACTTTTTATTTCATGTTTTATTTATATATATATATATATATATATATATATATATATATATATAAATCAATGGCAGTACAGGCTTCATGAGGCTAGTATGATCTGTGCTTTCTGCTTTGTTTGATATATCAGATCATTTTTATCTATCACAAGGGCTACGTGCCATAATGACATGTGAAAGTAAGACGAGTAATGCCTATACAATGGTGAGAAATAAGCACTTGGATTTATCATGTCTAAAGCCCTGTGGGATTATTATTGACAATACTTTAGTTGTAGTAATAATATTTACGGTATACGTTTTTATGGTTTGATGTTAAACTTTGTGTTACGTATGGCATTCTTTATTTTTTCTGTGTAATCTGTTGTGCAGCTCATCTGGCTCTTGGCTGTGATATCACTAAAGAACAAGAAGTACAACACACATTTCAAGAAATTGTGAGAAGTTTCGGTCATGTTAACTACCTGGTCAATGCTGCTGGCATAAATAGGTATGTCTTCTAAACTAAATAAGGAATAAAGCTACAATGCTACACTTATAGGTCTGGACTATGCCAGAATTATATTGTGTACTTTTGCTTTGCAACACTGGGTTCCTGAATTATGCCCCCCCCCCCTCCAGAAAACACTTTGGCCTAGAGCTTTTACATTCTTTTCTTCATTTGTGCTTTCTGTGCATGAATTAGATTTGTTCCACAACCCTACCCATAAATGAATTAGTGGTTGGGATATTAGACTGTAAGCTCCTCTAGGGAAGGGCTGGTGGAAATGGCCAGTGGAATAATTGGGCAGTACATAAATACAGTAATGGAAAATAAATATGCTGAAATCTTAGTGACCATGCCTTTTGCTCTTTACCCTTTTTTTTCTGATTGTATAATGTTCATTGTTTATTCCAAAGTCATTAGATTTCAATGAAGTCTTGTGAATCTTTTTATTTTTAAGACTTTTGGTTTGATGTAGAATTCCCTTTATTGAACTTGCACATACAAGACAGCTATTAGTAATTGCTTGGCACTGTACAGCCTACCTGACAGGGCCCTACCCCTGAAAAATCGATTGATATTTTTGCTAAAATGCCATGGTCGTGATGCTTTGCAGCCATGGCACAAATTATACCTTTGCTACAGTTGCCTCCTGACACCTTCTTTCCTTCTTTTTTTTTTTTTTTTTAAATGCTGCAAATGCTAGTGTCTACCTGCACACTGGCTCCTGGTACATTCACCCTCTCACCAAATCCTGTACTGCAGCAACAACCCCCCCCCCCCCCCATATCCCCTTCACATTCACCTCCTCCAGCAGAAGCACTATTCCATTCAAGATAACTAAAAATTGGAGTGCCACATGATGCCCGAATTATAGCGTTTTAATCCAGCTAGATAAAAGTATTCAGAAAGTAAATCTCCAGATGATATTTAGGAATGCTAAGGAGACACTTAAAATGAGGTACAATGCAATCAACTAACAAAGTGGGTAGTCCTAAATAAAAGCAGCTAGTGCTAGAGGTATGCCGCTAACTTCATATGTGCCTAAACAAAAACGGGGGGGGGGGGGGGGCAGACAGTACAAGACCATTGGGCAGTGTACCAAGTAAAAAGGGCTTTAATCCCCCTACATCTATTTGTTATGGCTCATGTCGGGCTCAGGCCCATACCTCCAATATATCTAGCTCATGGGGGATGTACCCCCCTTGTGCCTTTATGTCCTCGGCTTCATGGTTGCTGCACTCATGTCACTAGACGTGTGGATTAGTGGACTTTCCTTTTACTAGATCATGACATTTAAAGATAATGTACCTCTGTGTTTGATGCACCCTGCTATTCTGCTGTTTGATGCTGTGCTGTTAATCTGTCATTTCAGATGTAGATAACAATTGTTGAGAATGTACCGCAGTTTTTTCAAAATAAATAAACTTTATGTAAAAAAAAAAGGGCTTTAATAAAAACTACAATGGCTCTACTCACATATAGGAGTAATAGCAGAGCACTGCAGTGAGTGGAGAGGATCAGTGTACAGCTTCCGGATCGCTGTCATGCACTTGGCTGGGTGGAAACCGAATACAGCCGCCAAGATTCTCTGCTCTGACCAGACCGGCACTCAGAATGATGTCAGAGGGGTAGTTTCAAGACTCAGCAGTAGTGATGCATCGAAATTTTGGCGGCCAAAAATTGGGTTTTCAGCATTGTGTGAAAAGAAAAAAAGGTGCTGTTAATGGCTGCCGACAATGTCTGTGATTTTTACAGTGCTTATGGTGTATTTTTCATAGGTAATGTGACTCGAAAAATGCCTCAAAAACACAACACAGGTGCATTTTTGATGTGTTCAATTGGGAGTTGCATTTTTGGTGTGTTTTTTTAACTAGCCAAATATGCACCAAAAATGCAGAAAGCAGGATTTTTAACACTGCTTCAAAAGGTGCTGATAATGGCTGACAATAAATTCATATTCATTTAAATTCATGATAATAATTAAGTCAAATATAATACAATTATTTATAAAAATATATATATTTCTTAAAAACCATCAATTTGAGTTTCGGCCAAGTGCATTCTGAATTTTCGGTTTCAGCACTGGAATTTTCATTTCGGTGCACCTCTACTCTGCAGCTGTCCCTTCTGCTCCAAAGTCTGGACAGTTTGTGTATGTAGATCCGATCCCCCTGCAGAGCAGCTGAAGGGAGAAAGCCGGCAGCGCTGCAGGGGGATCCACAGGAGTCACAAGGCAGTAAAGCCAGATATCCTGCTCAGCAGGTGTCTGGGCCCCTCTTTTTAACTGATGGGACTCGGCCTGCTACAGGAGGGCTGGCTGACTTATCAACAGCCTTGTGTACATATTTTGTACAAAATAAATGCTTAAAGTAGAATTCCAGTCTAACATTAGCTAGTCCTAAAAGTTTACTCCCCTCTCTTACTACCTAATCTGTGTTTAAAAATTGTTGTTTTTTTTTGTTAGCATTGCAATTAGTTTTCACATAGTGCCTCCTTTTATCCATTGTCACACTTTATCAAGTCAAGCTATAAGCATGCCACCTTCACCTGGAAGTGTCTGATTATTGAGTGTTTGATTATTATTCTTTTGATGTCCTGATCATGTTCTGCAGCTCCAGAAAAGATAATGCAA
Source organism: Rana muscosa (assembly GCA_029206835.1). Classification (NCBI taxonomy): domain Eukaryota; kingdom Metazoa; phylum Chordata; class Amphibia; order Anura; family Ranidae; genus Rana; species Rana muscosa. Next base: position 274,608,466 of record CM055116.1, on the reverse strand, counting down.
GCTAGATGTGGAAATGTATGGCACAGGAATAAAATCTTCAGACTGCAGTAACAGGACAAAGTTAAATACTAATTGGTTTACAATGGCTTACCACGCCATGTGTATAACCTATGAATTACTTTTCCTAAATCCTCATGCTCCCATCATTAAGCATGACACCATGACATTTGGCTCTCCTTTTTACAGTGTCATCTAATCTTTTACATCATATATTAACCACTTAACGACCGCCCACTGTAATTATACGTCAGCAGAATGGCACCGACAGGCAGAATCACGTATATGTACGTGATCGCCTTTGTATAGTTGGGGGGTCCGATCGGACTCCCCTTCTGTACAGTGAGCGGTGGTTAAGTGTTCGGGAGCGATCCGGCATGAGGGGACGGCCGTTAGATTCCGGCCACGCCCTCTCGATCGCTCCCGGCGAATGAGAGAGCTTCCCCTGCCTGTAATGTAAACACAGGCAGGAGGAAGTGATGTCATCTCTCCTCGTGTCGGTCTTTTCGATCCGGCGCGAGGAGAGAAGACATCACATAGTAAGTGCACCAACAGCCCACTGACACCAGTACACGTAGGCACACAAATCACCCCCCAGTCACCCCCAGATCACCCCCCAGATCACCCCCAGTACCCCCAGTCACAGTGCACCGTTTGCAGTGATCATTTTTTTTACTGATCACTGCAATCAGTGTCATTTGTGACTGTAAAAAGTTGCAGGGCAGTTAGGATTAGGCCCCTTTAGGTCCAAGGTAGCCCCCTAACCCCCCCCCAATAAAGGTTTAACCCCTTGATCGCCCCCCAGGTAACCCTTTCACCCCCTAACGCCAGCGTCACTAAGCGATCATTTTTCAGATCGCTTTTTTCTTGTCGCTGGTGTCCTAGATAGCCAGTTAATTATTTTTAGGTTCGCCGCAGGTTTTTATTAGCGTCAGGTACCCCCATATATTATTTTAACCCCCTGATTGCCCCTAGAGTTAACCCTTTCACCAGTGATCACCGTATAAGCGTCACTGGTGACACTGGTTACCCAGTGAGTTATTTCGTTATTTAGGTAACCCGTCGGGTTTTTATATAGCGTCGGGCACCCCCATATTTAACCTAATAAAGGTTTTAACCCCCTGATTGCCCCTAGTTAACCCTTTCACCAGTGATCACCATATAAAGGTTACGGGTGACACTGGTTGGTTAGTTTGCTTTTTATAGCATCAGGGCACCCGCCGTATATAACCCAATAAAGGTTTAACCCCCTGATCGACCGGCGGGTGATATCAATTAGGTTTTAGCGCCAGAGAGGGTCTGCGTCGCCCCAGGCAGCTTTAGGTTAGTGCCAGTAACGCTAACACCCACGCGCAAAGCATACACCTCCCTTAGTGGTATAGTATCTGATCAGATCTATACTAGCGTCCCCAGCGGTTTAGGGTTCCCAAAAACGCAGTGTTAGCGGGATCAGCCCAGATACCTGCTAGTACCTGCGTTTAGCCCCTCCGCCCAGCCCAGCCCAGCCCACCCAAGTGCAGTATCGATCGATCACTGTCATTTACCAAACACAACACACATAACTGCAGCGTTCGCAGAGACAGTCCTGATCCCTGCGATCGCTAACAGTTTTTTTGGTAGCGTTTGATACATTTGGTGACAGTCAGGTGCTTTTTTTACCTGTGAATCTTACTAGTGTACCCCTAAATTTAGAGCCCAAAATGGCAAGTCGAAGGTACACTAGTAAAGAGGCCTACGAGATTCTGAGCATGACAGATAGTGAAGAGGAGGTCACGTATCTGTCAGATTCAGGCTCAGAATATCTTCCCGTAGAAGACCGTGACGTCAGCGGCCCCACGTCAGATAGCTCTGACGACGAAGTTGAGGTCCCTGCTAAGGTCAGGTGTACCTGATCCCGATCTTCTGAGGTTGTTGAGGAGCAAGAACCGCAGGGCTCTCGTATCATGGAGCAGAGTAGTACAAGCGCCGCTATTCCTTCTGGTGAATTGGCAAGCACCAGCGGCCTAGTACAGCCTGGGCGTACATCCAGCACTGCAGTATCACGTGGTGACGTGGCGAGTCCCATAAGTGCAGTTCAAGCTGGTGAGGTGGCAAGCACAAGTAGTGTCCCGCTGCCACCAAGAAGACAAAGGCAGGCCCGTCGTGCCTATAGTGCCCTTCCTGCAGAATTCGCCTATCCTGATTGGGTCCCCACCACTTCTGCAGAACCCGTACTTCCCCCATTTACTGCCCAACCCGGTATTCAGGTGGAAACAGCTGATTTTATGCCAATCGATTATTATTCGCTGTTTTTCACGGAAGATCTCTATAGATCTATTGTGGACCAGAGTAATTTGTATGCTGGTCAATTCATTGCCGCTAACCCCCAGTTGCCTAAAATTGCCAAAGATTGGAAACCAATTACGGTTTCCGAATTTAAGACCTTTCTGGGCCTTTCCCTCAACATGGGCACACATAAATTCCCGTCATTGCGTGCTTATTGGTCCACGCACCCAATTGACCACATGCCCGTGTTCTCTGCCTCCATGCCCAGGACACAATACGAGCAGATTTTGCGGTTCATGCACTTCAACGACAATGAACTTTGTCGTCCATGTGGGGACCCTGAGTACGACCGGCTCTATAAAATTCGGCCCCTCATAAACCACTTCAACGAACGTTTTGCAGCCTTGTTTATTCCCGATCAAGCTGTCTGCGTTGATGAGTCCCTGATTAAATTTTCTGGCCGCTTGGCTTTCAAGCAGTACCTTCCCAGCAAGCGTGCCAGATACGGGGTCAAGCTCTATAAGTGCTGTGACAGGGCAACAGGCTATGTATGGAGCTTTATGGTTTATGAGGGAAAAGATAGTCAGGTTGAGCCGGTCAACTGCCCGGATTACATAGGGAGCGCTGGCAAGATAGTGTGGAACTTGGTGTCACCCTTATTCGGAAAGGGGTACCACTTGTATGTGGACAATTATTACATGAGCGTGCCACTGTTTAGTCACTTGTTTGATCATCAGATTGGAGCATGTGGCACCGTGCGACCTAATCGCCGGGGCTTTCCCCAGCGGCTTGTAGATGCCCGTCTTAGGCTGGGGGAGAGAGCCTGCGTAAAGTGTAATAACTTGCTCGCTATGAAGTGGAGGGACAATAAGAATGTTTTCCTTCTTACCTCCCTTCATGCAGACACGACAGTCCAAATTGTGGAGAAACCCCTCTGTGTCCACGAATATAACAAAAATATGGGAGGGGTGGACCTCAACGACCAGTTGATGGCGCGGTATCTAATTGACCGTAAGGCGAGACGCTGGTACAAAAAAGTGTCTCTATCATTATTCCAATTGGCTTTGCTGAATGCTCATGTGCTATACAGAGCTTCAGGCGGGACGTTATCTCTTCTAAAATTCCAGAATGAGATAGTCACAGAACTCCTGTATCCAGGCGGTTCTGCACCTCACCATCCCCTACCAAATGCAGTAAGCCGGCTGCATGAGAGGCATTATCTGTATGCCCTCCAGAGTACCCCTACCCAACGAACCCCCCAAAAAAGATGTCGTGTCTGTAGCAAGCGTGGATTTAGGCGTGACACCCGTGTTTTTTGTCCACTCTGTCCTGACAAACCTGGTCTTTGCCTTGGTGAATGTTTTGATCGCTACCACTCAAAAGTGAAGTTTTAGCGTAGGGTACAGCATTTCACAGACTAGGACACACTTACACAGGGTCTCCCAAGATGCCATTACATTTTGAGAGACCCGAACCATTACAGTTGTTAAAGTTACAAAAAAAAGTGTAAAAAAAAAAAAACGTAAAAAACAAAACACAAAAAAAATATAAAATAAAAAAACCAAAAATAGTTGTCGTTTTATTGTTCTCTCTCTCTCTCTCTCTCTCTATTTTCTCTCTATTGTTCTGCTCTTTTTTACTGTATTCTATTCTGCAATGTTTTATCATGCTTGCTTTTCAGGTATGTAATTTTTTGTTTTCAGGTACGCCATTCAGTTGCAGCGCGGATCTATTTATCTTGACAGCAACAGCGTTTGCTCCCACGATACATAAAGCCGTGACTCCAGTGCTGTAGGAGGTGATTTCACCACCACAGTTTAAAAAAAGAGCATATATGCCGAAGCATGGGGGCAGCAGGGGCGGAGGAGCGATTTTGCTCCTAATGCCGCGTATATACGGTCGAAATTTCGACGGAGGCTTGCCCGTGGAAAAGTCCGACCGTGTGTACGCGGCATAACTTTTTTGCGGGAGGATGCCCCCATGCTTCGGCATATATATATTTTAGGCACAGGTTGCGTTAAAAAAAATGTTTTATTTTTTACTAAGTTTTGTTTTGGTATTTGCTTTGCAGGTATGGTATGATAAGGTCTTACTGTTGTACTGTAATGTTACTTTGTTTTAATGTTAACCATCATTTGCTTAGCAGGTACGCCATTCAGTTGCATCGCGGTTTTATTTATCTTGACAGCAACAGCGTTTGCTCCCACGATACATAAAGCCGTGACTCCAACGCTGTAGGAGGTGATTTCACCACCACAGTTAAAAAAAGAGCATATATGCCGAAGCATGGGGGCAGCAGGGGCGGAGGAGCGATTTTGCTCCTAATGCCACGTATATACGGTCGAAATTCCGACAAAGGCTTGCCCGTGGAAAAGTCCGACCGTGTGTTCGCGGCATAACTTTTTTGCGGGAGGATGCCCCCATGCTTCGGCATATATGCCCATCATTAGAAGTGGGTGGATGAAGGGAGGTATTCTAATGGTGGGCATACCCACCGATCAATCTCTTTTTTTCGTTCAGCCAACAGGCTGCATGAAAAAAAAGATTACAATACATGTCCAACAAGGACCAGCAACGTACTGGTATGTTGCTGGACTTTGAATGGTTATACCAGATTGATGCCTGCGGGTTTAGGTATCATCTTGGTATCATTCTTTTCAGCCAGCGGCCGGCTTTCATGTAAAAGCAATCCTAGTGGCTAATTAGCCTCTGGACTGCTTTTACAAGCAGTGGGAGGGAATGCCCCCCCCGGATATAAACAGCGCCATTGGGAAATTGGGAAAGCATTTTATCACACCGATCTTGGTGTGGTCAGATGCTTTGAGGGCAGAGGAAAGATCTAGGGTCTAACCCCCATTTTTTTTTCAAAAAAAGAGTACCTGTCACTACTTATTGCTATCATAGGGGATATTTACATTCCCTGAGATAACAATAAAAATGATAAAAAAAAAATATGGAAGGAACAATTTAAAAATAAAATAAAAAAGCAAAATAAATAATGAAAAAAAAAAAAAAAAAAAAAAAAAGCACCGCTGTCCCCCCCTGCTCTTGCGCAAAGGCGAACGCAAGCGTCGGTCTAGCGTCATATGTAAATAGCAATTGCATCATGCATGTGAGGTATCACCGCGAAGGTCAGATCGAGGGCAGTAATTTTAGCAGTAGACCTCCTCTGTAAATCTAACGTGGTAACCTGTAAAGGCTTTTAAATGCTTTTAAAAATGAATGTAGTTTCTCGCCGCTGCGCGTTTGTGCGCAATTTTAAAGCATGTCGTGTTTGGTATCCATGTACTCGGCCTAAGATCATCTTTTTTATTTCATCAAACATTTGGGCAATATAGTGTTTTTTAGTGCATTAAAAATAAAAAAAGTGTGTTTTTCCCCCCAAAAATGCGTTTGAAAAATCGCTGCGCAAATACTGTGTGGAAAAAAAAAATGCAACACCCACTATTTTAATCTGTAGGGCCTTTGCTTTAAAAATATATATAATGTTTGGGGGTTCAACATAATTTTCTTGCAAAAAAAAAAAATGTTTTCATGTAAACAAAAAGTGTCAGAAAGGGCTTTGTCTTCAAGTGGTTAGAAGAGTGGATGATGTGTGACATAAGCTTCCTAATGTTGTGCATAAAATGCCAGGACAGTTCAAAACCCCCCCCAAATGACCCCATTTTGGAAAGTAGACACCTCAAGCTATTTGCTGAGAGGCATGTTGAGCCCATTGAATATTTTTTTTTTTTTTGTCCCAAGTGATTGAATAATGACAAAAAGGCTCCCAAAAAGTCCCACACATGTGGTATCCCCGTACTCAGGAGAACTTTGTGCAAAAAAAACAAAGTTTGTCATAATACCGCAACTTGTGGCAAAATATAAAATATTCCATGGACTGAACATGCCTCTCAGTAAATAGCTTGGGGTGTCTACTTTCCAAAATGGGGTCATTTGGGGGGATTTTGTGCTATTTTGGCATTTTATAGCCTTCGAAACTGTGATAGGTAGTGAGGAGTGAAATCAAAAATTTACGCCCTTAGAAAGCCTGAAGGCGGTGCTTGGTTTTCGGGGGCCCGTACGCAACTAGGCTCCCAAAAAGTCCCACACATGTGGTATCCCCGTACTCAGGAGAAGCAGCAGAATGTATTTTGGGGTGCAATTCCACATATAACCATGGCATGTGTGAGCAATATATCATTTAGTGACAACTTTCTGTACATTTTTTTTTTCTTTTTTTTTTCTTTTTGTCATTATTCAATCATTTGGGACAAAAAAAAAAAATATTCAATGGGCTCAACATGCCTCTCAGCAAATAGCTTGGGGTGTCTACTTTCCAAAATGGGGTCATTTGGGGGGGTTTTGTGCCATCTTGGCATTTTATGGCCTTCAAAACTGTGATAGGTAGTGAGGAGTGAAATCAAAAATTTATGCCCTTAGAAACCTTGAAGGCGGTGCTTGGTTTTTGGGGTCCCGTACGCGGCTAGGCTCTCAAAAAGTCCCACACATGTGGTATCCCCATACTCAGGAGAAGCAGCAGAATGTATTTTGGGGTGTAATTTCACATATGCCCATGGCATGTGTGAGCAATATATCATTTAGTGACAACTTTTTGTAATTTTTTATTTTTTTTTGTCATTATTCAATCACTTGGGACAAAAAAAAAATATTCAATGGGCTCAACATGCCTCTCAGCAATTTCCTTGGGGTGTCTACTTTCCAAAATGGGGTCATTTGGGGGGGTTTGTACTGCCCTGCCTTTTTAGCACCTCAAGAAATGAGATAGGCAGTCATAAATTAAAAGCTGTGTAAATTCCAGAAAATGTACCCTAGTTTGTAGACGCTATAACTTTTGCGCAAACCAATAAATATACGCTTATTGACATTTTTTTTACTAAAGACATGTGGCTGAATACATTTTGGCCTGAATGTATGACTACAATTGAGTTTATTCGATTTTTCTTATAACAAAAAGTAGAAAATATCATTTTTTTTCAAAATTTTCGGTCTTTTTCCGTTTATATCGCAAAAAATAAAAATCGCAGAGGCAATCAAATACCATTAAAAGAAAGCTCTATTTGTGGGAAGAAAAGGACGCAAATTTCGTTTCAGTACAACATTGCATGTCCGCACAATTTACAGTTAAAGCAGCGCAGTGCAAAATTCTGAATTCACCTCTGGTCCTTTAGCTACCAAATAGTCCGGGGCTTAAGTGGTTAATTAGAGATGTTGCTTAGCAGACCAAAGTACCTCTAAAAATAAAAAAATGGTCTGAATTCCACTAGCAAGCTGCCTAAAATCAATAGTTGTATGTCCTTGTTCCAGTATTATCTGAGAGGTGCATGGAATAAAAACCACAGTGGATGGGATAGTGGTTGTTTTTCTTTTTCATTAAAATCCACTTAAAGAGATCCTGTCAACAACAAAAATGTTGTAGTAAAAGCACAGAAAAAGCAAGCATTTTAAAGAGTAACTTTAGCAAATAAAATAAAAAAATATTTTATAGCATATACAATTGTGACATAGTCATATTTTAACCACTTGCCTACCAGGCCAATTCTGAAATTTCTCTCATATATGTAAAAATCTGTGTTTTTTGCTAGAAAAATACTTAGAACCCCCAGACGTATATATCTTTTTTTTAGCAGAGACCCTAGGAAATAAAATGGCGGTCATTTAATTTTTTTATGTCACACGATATTTGTGCAGCAATTTTTGAATAATGTGTATTTTTATGTATAGTGTGAAAGATGAAGTTACGCCGAATAAATAGATACCTAACATGTCCCCCTTTAAAATTTGAATGCCATTTACAAATGTGGGCGTGATCTACGTATGCATTTGCTTATGTATGCGAGCAGGACGGGGGCGCTTTTAAAAAAAAATATTATTTGTTTTATTTTTACAGTACACTTTCCCTTAAACTTTTTTTTTTTTTATCACTTTTATTCCTATTACAAGGAATGTAAACATCCCTTGTAATAGAAATAGAGCATGACAGGTCTATAAATCCCCACATCTCTCCTCTATGTTGGAAAGCCTGAAATAAAAATAAAAAATATGAAAAATTGATCTCAGACTTTCCAGCAAAAAAAATCGCAGTGTTTACATCTGCCAGAGCCAGTAGTCACTTCATCTTGTCCACGGCCAGCTTCTTGGTAAATCGCTGCCGCTGGTGGATTCATTCTCCGGCTCCCTGATTGCACAGGAGAGACCGAAGAAACACCGGAGGATGGCGGGAGGGGATGTCTGTAAAAGCAGTCAAGCGGCTAAACAGCCATCATGGCTTTTGCATGTGAGGGAATCGCCAGCTGAAAAAAAAGATATCTGAATGATGCATGTAGCTGCAGGCATCATTCAGATATCTCCATTCAAAGTCCAGGACGTCATATATATATATATATATATATATATATATTCCTATGGGCGGCAAGTGGTTAATTGAATGTTATTAAAAATTACTTTTCTTTTTCAATCTACAGAGCTGTAATTTTCTGTAAAATGCAATATGACTACCTGGAGATGTTCTGTACAGAGATGGTGTACATAATGCCCCCCTAATTTGTTATATCCTGCTTGTGTGATTGGCTCACAGATTTTCCCAGAAGTCTGCACTAAGATACAAATCAGATTTTGAGCATTACCTGCAACAAAAACATAATTTTTGGTGCAATACTGACAAAAGATAATCACATCTAAAGGGATACAGACATTGCCAATATCCTCAGTAGAGCCCTGCAGGTGCAGCAGCTGACTGATAATTATAAAACCACTACCATACAGATTCACTGTGCACATGGACACAGACAAACAGCTGTGAATAACAGAATAACAAAAAGGTAGGAATGTGCAACAAACTTTGTTAAAATCCTTGCAATGTTCCCAGATCAACCAGGGGGGAATGTTTTTTTTTTTCTCAACAAAAGTGGAGTTATCCATTTAAGCTTTTTTTCCACTTTTTCTTTCCATAAACATTTTTATTTGCTTGCAATGTGCCTTTTGAAATTGAGAAGTAATTTGACTACGCCGGGAAGGGTAAAATCTCCAGCACAGCCCCCTCTCTTTTGCATTTCATAGCACGCTCCTCTTCTTTCTTGGAGTTTCTAATTACTGCCTGTGCTGGCCAAGCTCCTCCTCCCCATCCCACACACCCCCCCACATAACTTTTTTTATGCAGCTGCCAGGGAGAGGCAAATGAGATTACTGTAGAGCAGGGGTGTCCAAACTTTTTTCAAAGAGGGCCAGATTTGATGAAGTGAACATGCTTGAGGGCCGACCATTTTGCCTGACATTCTTTAAACCATTAAAACTCGGTATAAGTGTGTTCGCTCGAGCACTAATACACTGCCCAACAATAATTCTCTTGCCTTTGTGGCTGTGTGTGGTGAAGAGATGAGCTTGGGCGTGTTATTTGGATATACCGTATTTTTCGGCTTAAAACACGCACCTTAACTTTAAAAAGGAAGTTTCAGGAAGAACTCTTACATTTTAAATAAAGAACTGTGAAGCAAAATAAGGATCAGTGCCCATCTGCAGCCTCATAAGTGCCATGAATGCAGCACCCACCGTATTGCCATGAATGCAGCACCCACCGTATTGCCATGAATGCAGCACCCACCGTATTGCCATGAATGCAGCACCCACCGTATTGCCATGAATGCAGCACCCACCGTATTGTCATGAATGCAGCACCCACCGTATTGCCATGAATACAGCACCCACCGTATTGCCATAAATGCAGCACCCACCGTATTGCCATGAATGCAGCACCCACCGTATTGCCATGAATGCAGCACCCACCGTATTGCCATGAATGCAGCACCCACCGTATTGTCATGAATGCAGCACCCACCGTATTGCCATGAATACAGCACCCACCGTATTGCCATAAATGCAGCACCCACCGTATTGCCATGAATGCAGCACCCACCGTATTGCCATGAATGCAGCACCCACCGTATTGCCATGAATGCAGCACCCACCGTATTGCCATGAATGCAGCACCCACCGTATTGCCATGAATGCAGCACCCACCGTATTGCCATGAATGCAGCACCCACCGTATTGCCATGAACTCAGCATCCACCATATTGCCATGAATGCAGCACCCACTCCATTGCCATTAATGCAGCACCCACATTGACATGAATGCAGACTCACCGCTGCCGTCAGTGCAGCCTGATTCGTGTTCATCTGCAGTATTAAGGAGACATGGAGGGGGCGGGACGAGCGCCGACAGACATACAGGAGAAACTCCTGTTTTCTCGGCTGCTTCTTTAATTGAAAGTCCCGCCTTCTCTGATGGACAGAACAGTTGTCCAATGGCAGCGCAGAAGACAGGACTTCCTTTTACACAGGATGCCATGTAAACAGGAAATACTCTTGTATCCTGTACGACACTCGTCCCGTCTCCTCCAAGGCGGCAAGCATTTATATATTTTGTGGCCCCCGGTGCTCGGGGATTCGTTCGGGGCCACAAAAGAGATATACATATACATATTATATATATATATATATGTCAAAATTACCAGGCGGGCCGTCCGTAACGCGGGCAGCGATTGGCCCGCGGGCCGGGCTTTGGCCTGCTGTAGAGCGTCACTTTAATGACCGCTCTGAGATGGCTGGGACTAATGACGTTACATCCAAGATGGTGGCACACTGGTGTAGCCTCAGGTCTTTTGGATAGCTACACAAAGGAGGTTTTTATATGTAAAAACCATGCACAAACATGATTTCTTTAAGGAAGATTGGACATAAAAGCAAGTTTATGACTTGTATTAGTCATTTACTTTATAGTAAAGGCTTGTTGTTATTTAAAAAAAAAAAAAAAACACGTCATACTTACCTTCTCTGTAACAGAGCAGCCCAGATCCTCCTCTTTTCGGGTCCCCAGCCGGCTCCACCCGACCACCCCCCTATGCTGAGTGCCCTCATAGCAAGCCACTTGCTATGGGGGATGGGGGCGGAGCACTGGTGCGGCTTGCCCCTGAGCCCTGTTCTTTGTGTCCATAAGACACACAGAGCAGGACTTGGCCCCGCCAATCAAGAGCGAGGGACTCGAGAGAGCCTCGGCTCTAATGCACATTGCTAGAACAAGATCAGGCTCAGGTATGTATTTAGGGTGGGGCTAGGGGGGAGCTCCATGCAGAAGTTTTTTTTTTTACCTTACTTCTACCTTTACAACCACTTTAAACTTGCCTTCTCGAAAATTTTCAAAAAATCCCTCATCCGATTCTTTAACCTCTGAATAGTACATAACAGCGGTCCTCCAGTTGTAAATGGTACACGTCCTCCCATTGCAAATGCAGTTGTTGGGGGACCTCTCCACAATAAATAGCTGGCCCATCATCCCTCTTAGTCCTGCCATTTACAGTATAGGCTGAACATTAAAATAATGCACCCTCTAGTGGCTCCTCTGGGCCGCTCCAGACTGTGTGTGTGTGCAGTGCACTCTCCCTACTCCAGCTGTGCTCAGTAGCTGCCATTCATGACTTCCAAACTCGGCACGTGCACAGTCCCCTTGTCTAGCGAAGCTCAACTTGAGGCCCTCCAGCAGCTAGATCTGTAATGGGAGAATGTGCACCATTTACAACCGGAGGCGTGCTGATACTGTATGTACTATTCAGAGGATATAGAATTGCATAGGGGGATTTTTTCCTGAAGGTGAACTTATATAGCAACTTTCCTTGACTTTGTGCTGGTCCCATGCCCTCACCTTAGGTTAATAAGTCCATCCATCTTAATGATCCACCAGTGATGGGGGAGGGAGGGGAGAGGATCAGGCACAACTTTTGGGAAGGTGGCTGCTTGCATTTATACGCAGTTCTGATATCTAGGCAGAGCCAAGAGTTAAAGAAACACTGTCTTTAGATAACACTTAGCAGGATACATAGATCCATCAAATAATTGGCATTATCACTTTCTGATGCTGTCTTCGCCATCGCAAGGCATTGTACTGTCCCTGTTGCTACACAGATGTCTGGTTGCTACCTGTGAAGCTTCCAACACCTAAATCTGTGTGTGGGTGAGTACCTGTACATTATCGGTGACAGTAGTGACATCTGATGCTGTCCACAGGCAGACTGTTTTCTGCTGTCACTCGAAGCGCGCTGGGGGCTTCACATACAACTAGACATTCTGGTGGGCCAGGAGAAAGGAGGGAGGGAGCAGATCAGGCTGTCCAGAAGTGTCAAAGGTTGCAGAAAACTACATTGTTCTTACTGATAAAAGGCATAATGAAGTGCTATGCAGTGGCAGCATCAGTAAGTGCTTGCTGTAGATGTTTTATTTATGTGAACATGCTGAAAAGACTTTCTTAATGACATTGTCTCTACAAAAATCAGAAAAGAACTTTCATTAAAATCATACAATTGCTTTCATAACTGTAACTTCAACCCATGTATACTTTTAAGTTGTTTTTATGTAAGACATTAAGGAGTAGATGCATAGGACTTTGCTTTGTAGGGGTTGTGTCTGGCTCTGTGTCAGCACTTCCCTGCTGAGACACAGTGAGGATGACAGCTTCAGTGTAGAGCAGCACATAAATCAAGCTACCGAATGTCTTCCATGAGAGTTATAACAATTTAAATGGACTGGGCAGGGAATGTTAATTGAATATCTGAAATTAAACCTATTAACCAAATAAAGGGTTGTATAGAAAAAATGGACTTTGTAGGCACGACTTAAAAATATATAACAAATTTTAATATTGCACATGTATTACAAATAAATCAATGAATGCATCCATAGAGTACAAAAATAAAGTAAAGGAACCGCATGAAATGACCACAGGATGGCACTCAAATATTTCTTGTTGTAGGGGTAAAGATGGTGAAGACGCCCACACTGAACCAAAGAAGGAGTGTCTCCTAGGTAATCATCCACCAGGTTCTTGAAACATTAAAAGTTGCTCAACATGTTTAGCGATTTTGTGAATCGCTTCCTCAGGAGCTTCTAAATTTCAATATAAAACACAGTTTTAATTGAGAATAATACAATACAGGCTTATACCGCAGTTGTGAGTGTCAATAGCCTAAAATACATAACACTCACCAAAATTGTATTATTGGAGAGTATCCAGTGCAGTTGCTCCAATTCCCCAGGCACCTCAGCTGTCCAATCCACACCCCAGGATGGGGAGGGAAGGACTATTACAACCTGGCCCTAGCTGGCAATCCCCAAAATGGATGCGGTGAGTAGAGCAGGGAATAAGGGAATGCACCAGGAAGCTATAAGAAATTATCATATAAGGGTAATTGGGCTATTTTTAAAACATAGAAATATTGTTCACTAGGTACTATATTTATATTAAGCAAGTACTTACATGAAGAAATTTATTTATAATGTAAAGTAGTGGCAAAAGGAATCCCAGTATGGTCTGGATGCAATGCTTCTCAAAAAAGATGTAAAATTACTTGAAGGGGCAAAAAAGAGGCAGCGATTGTAGATTTCCAATTTGCCATATGTTGTTACATTGTTCCCCAAGACCAATAGTGATGAATGGAAAACATACCTTCAATAAGTTTGTAATCGGAGAGGGTCTGTACAGGGCTGAAAAAAGTGTGTGAGGGTGTCACTGGTATCCAGGAAAGTTTGAAAAGGAACAAAACACCTCACTGCAACCAAAAGCATTTAGGGAAATGTACAAAAAAGACCTCTATTGGTACCTTCAAACGCACTACTGCCTAGATTAACCAGGCATTACAGCAGCAGGAATCAGGTCTGGACGTGGATACGCCCTTCCAATGCTCTGGGGTATGTGCTAGTATATACACTTTTTTCCTTGCCTTTCCTTGTTGTGGGCCATTAGTACAGCTGTGTTGCCATTTTGCAGCTTTCAGCTGTTTTGTGCCCCTGTTTTCAGATTCGTTGTACGGTTCGCAATCAAAACAGATCAGCAGTTCTCTTGGAGTGGGCCTGGTAATCTAGGCAGTAGTGCGTTTGAAGGTACCAATAGAGGTCTTTTTTGCACATTTCCCTAAATACAGGACTTTTTGATCCAGCTTTGTTGGCGTATGTCATCTTTATTATTGTCCTATGTTTTTGGTTGCAGTGAGGTGTTTTGTTCCTTTTCAAACTTTCCTGGATACCAGTGACACCCTCACACACTTTTTTCAGCCCTGTACAGACCCTCTCCAATTACAAACTTATTGAAGGTATGTTTTCCATTCATCACTATTGGTCTTGGGGAACAATGTAACAACATATGGCAAATTGGAAATCTACAATCGCTGCCTCTTTTTTGCCCCTAGAAGTAATTTTACATCTTTTTTGAGAAGCATTGCATCCAGACCATACTGGGATTCCTTTTGCCACTACTTTACATTATAAATACCTTTCTTCATGTAAGTACTAGCTTTATATAAATATAGTACCTATTAAACAATATTTCTATGTTTTAAAATCGCCCAATTACCCTTATATGATTTCTTATAGCTTCCTGGTGCATTCCCTTATTCCCTGCTCTACTCACCGCGTCCATTTTGGGGATTGCCAGCTAGGGCCAGGTTGTAATAGTCCTTCCCTCCCCATCCTGGGGTGTGGATTGGACAGCTGAGGTGCCTGGGGTATTGGAGCGACTGCACTGGATACTCTCCTAAAATACAATTTTGGAGAGTGTTATGTATTTTAAGGCTATTGACACTCACAACTGCTGTATAAGCCTGTATTGTATTATTCTCAATTAAAATTGTGTTTTATGTTGAAATTTAGAAGCTCCTGAGGAAGCGATTCACAAAACATGTTGAGCAACTTTTAATGTTTCAAGAACCCGGTGGATGATTACCTAGGAGACACTCCTTCTTTGGTTCAGTGTGGGCGTCTTCACCATCTTTACCCCTACAACAAGAAATATCTACATTTGAGTGCCATCCTGTGGTCATTTCATGCGGTTCCTTTACTTTTTTTCTTTTTGTATTCTATGCATTCATTGATTTATTTGTAATACATGTGCAATATTAAAATTTGTTATATATTTTTAAGTCGTGCCTACAAAGTCCATTTTTTCTATACAACCCTTTATCAATCTATTAGGATGTGGCACTGTAGTTAACATGGGTGTTGATTACCACCCAAGGGCACCTGTAATCAGTTATTGACTATTAACCAAATAATGTGTGAACAGGAAAAATAGTAGCGCTAAACAGTGATATAACAATATAGCAACAACTGTCAGTGATAACAATGATTGATATATAGCGTGGATATAAAAGTATCACCAATAGTGATGAGCCGAACACCTCCGGGTTCGGTTCGCACCAGAACCCGCGAACGGACCGAAAGTTCGCACGAACATTAGAACCCTATTAAATACAATGGATGCGAACGTTCGGATTCTAAAGTGCTAATTATAACGACTATTATCCATGTTATTGTCCGAAACAGAGTTTGGGAACCCGGCTTCTGCACCAGGGGACATGTATCAATGCAAAAAGAAGTTTTAAAAACGGACGTTTTCCGGGAGCAGTCATTTTAATGATGCATAAAGTGAAAAAAAAAGTCAAATATTCCTTTAAATATTGTACCTGGGGGGTGTCTAAAGTATGCCTGTGAAGTGCCACGTGTTTCCCGTGTTTAGAACTGTCCCTGCACAAAACAACATTTCTAAAGGGAAAAAAGTCATTTAAAACTGCTTGCGGCTTTAATGCAATGTGTGGTCCCGGTAATATTAATGAAAATCTTTAGGAAAAATGGCATAGCTACCCCATCAACCCCCCCCCCCCCTACCCCAGCCCATTACCAGCCCCTTTGGGTCTTGTATGGATATTAAGGGGAACCCCGCACACAAAATAAAAAAGGACCTATATACTCTGAACAGCCGTATACAGGCGGTGCATACAAGACAGGGACTGTAGGTTTGTTCTTATGTAGAATCTGTTTATAATTTTGAACAGCTGCATTGTTTAAGTGGAGCTTCATGGCAAATTCCTTTTTTTTTAGTTTTTTGTAAAACATAGGGAACGGTTATCACCCCTGTCACATTTTTTTTGCTGTCTGTGCCCCTGTTCAGAACATTTCACCTCACTTTGCGTCCCAATGACAACTGTTTTTGAAATGTGGTGTTTTTATTGAAACAAGGATTGGTGATAAAGCATCAGTAGAGAGGAGACACCTTTCTCCCATATTAATTCTTACAGGAGAGAATTTTCCTTCCAAGGGGTAGATTTCCTCTCACTTCCTGTTGTCTTCTTCCGTTTGCAAGTAGTAGTCGTTTGTAAGTTGGATGTTTGAAAGTAGGGACCTGCCGTATATACTCTGCAGAAATTGGCCCCTTAGGTGTTGGTGTTGGCACAACACTGTAAGCACTCCCAGTTACTCTTGGTGGGTGCTGGAACGCCCTGCTGTCAACTATTATATCAGGAATTGTAATAACATATAATTGTTGAACAGTGGTAGTAAAAATGGGGCCTTTGATGGTGGTGGTGTTGACACAACACTGTAAGGCCTGACAGTTACTCTTGGTGGGCGCAGCAATGGGCCCTGCTGTGAATTATTAGATCAATAATTATAATTGCATGCCCCTGTTGAACAGGGGCTGAAAAATTGGGCCTTAGGCACTGGTGGCACAACACTGCAACCCCTCACAGATACTGTACTTGGAGCACAGCAATGAGTCCTGTTGCAAAGTATTGCATCAAAAATTGTAATTACACGCCCCTGTTAAACAGGGGCTGAAAAATTGGGCCTTAGCCACTGGTGGCGGCACCCATAAACCAAAATGATCTTCCAAGCTATCATCATTAATCGGATCATTGAGGAGGAGGAGGAGGATAGCCAGTCAACATAACAGCACAGGCACTCAGCATCAGCATCAGTCTTGAAGGGATGTGACATTTTAAAATCAATTAGTCTGTTATATCAGCATCAGGTGTGTGGTAGCTGGTGGTGATCCAAGACTGGTTCATCTTGATGAAAGTCAGTCGATCAACCGAGTCGGTGGACAGGCGCACCCTGTGATCCGTGACAAATCCTCCAGCAGCACTGAATGTGCGTTCTGAAAGAACGCTGGATGCAGGACAGGCCAGTAGCTCAATTGCATACTGTGCAAGCTCTGGCCAGTGATCCATCCTCAAGACCCAGTAAGCCAGAGGATTTTCGGTGGGGAAGGTGTCCAAGTCTGACCTTGCCCCTAGGTATTCCTGCACCATGTATATCAGACGCTGGCGATGGTTGCTGGAACCGATCATACTTTGGGGCTGCGGACTAAAGAATTGTCTGAACGCATCGGTCAGACGGCCACCTTCCCCACCGCTCCTTCTTTGACTGCCCGAAGCCTCAGCAACTCGTTGTCCAGGACCAGGAGTTTGTAACCTCCCAGTCTCTGGGAACGCGTTGCACAGACCTTTCTGCAAGGCCTCCCGGAGTTGTCTCATCCTCTGCTCCCTCTGCGACGGTAACATAAGGTCCGCAACCTTACCCTTGTACCGTGGATCAAGGAGAGTGGCCAGCCAGTAATGGTCCCTCTCCTTGATCCGAAGAATACGAGGATCCTTCCGCAGACTTTGCAGGATCAGGGAGGCCATGCAGCGTAGGTAAGCTGAGGCATTCAGTCCGGAGTCCTCTGGGTCACTAAGGACGACATGATCCGCAGCCACCTCCTCCCAGCCACGTACAAGTCCACTGGTTTCATGGGACTGTAAATCATCCTTAAAAGACTGCTGCTGATGATGCTGAGTGCCAGCCTCCACCTCCATGCTGACACAATCCTCCTCCTCCTCCTCCTCTTCCTCTTCCTGTGTGATGGGTGGGACAGAAGGAACACTGTCTGGGTAAAGGGGGCCTTGAGAGGCAAGGAAGTCCTCCTCTTCCTGCCTCTGTTCTGCCTCAAGTGCCCTGTCCATTATTCCACGCAGCGTGTGCTCCAACAGGTGGACAAGAGGTACAGTGTCACTGATGCATGCACTGTCACTGCTCACCATCCTCGTGGCCTCCTCAAATGGTGCCAGGACAGTGCATGCATCCCTGATCATGCCCCACTGGCGTGGTGAAAAAAACCCAAGCTCCCCTGACCCTGTCCTGGTGCCGTAGTCGCACAGGTACTCATTGATGGCCCTCTGATGCGTGTGCAGCCGCTGCAGCATGGCCAACGTTGAGTTCCACCTGGTGGGCATGTCACATATAAGGCGGTTCTTGGGCAGGTTCAACTCCTTTTGAAGCGAGCACTGGCATTATAAGATCTGCGGAAATGCACACAGACTTTCCTGGCCTGCCTCAGGACATCCTGTAAGCCCGGGTACCTGCCCAAGAACCGCTGCACCACCAGGTTAAGGACGTGAGCCATACAGGGCACATGGGTCAGTTGTCCCTGTCGGAGAGCGGAGAGGAGGTTGGTGCCATTGTCGCAAACCACCATTCCTGGCTTAAGCTGGCGTGGCGTCAACCACCTCTCGGCCTGCCCCTGCAGAGCAGACAGGACCTCTGCCCCAGTGTGGCTCCTGTCCCCCAAACACACCAGCGCAAGCACGGCATGGCATCTTTTTGCCTGCGTACTTGCGTAGCCCCTTGAACGCCTACGGAGCACCGCTGGTTCCGAGGACAAACCACAGGAAGAGGCCATGGAGGAAGAAGAAGAGGAGGGGGTGGAGGAGAGAGGTGTGTCACAACCAGTAGTAGCATTTTGGAGGCGTGGCGGTGGAACAACCTCCAACACTACTGCACCTTGTCCTGCATCCTTCCCAGCTGCCAAAAGAGTGACCCAATGAGCCGTGAAAGAAAGGTAACGTCCCTGTCCATGCCTGCTGGACCATGAGTCAGCGGTAATATGCACCTTACCGCTGACCGCCCTGTCCAGCGAGGCCAAGACATTGCCTTCCACATGCCTGTAGAGAGCCGGAATAGCCTTCCGTGCGAAAAAGTGTCGTTTGGGAACCTGCCACTGAGGAACCGCACATTGCACAAACTCACGGAAGGGGGCCGAGTCTACCAACTGAAAAGGCAGCAGTTGAAGCGCTAGCAATTTAGCCAAGCTAGCATTCAACCGCTGGGCATGTGGATGGCTGGGAGTGAACTTCTTTCGACGGTCCAGCAGCTGGGGCAGGGAAATTTGCCTGCTAGAATCGGACGTTGGTGTACTGCTAGCAGAGTGCCCGCAAGTACTTGCCTGTGACACACCTAATTCTACACCTTCATTCCTCTCAGAGCAGGTTTCAGAGAGGAGTGAAGGTATAGTGGGGTTGGAGATCCCAGCTGATGCGGTGCAAGAAGAGGTCAGCTTTGTTCTTTGGTGTGGGTCTTTAAGGTAGGCTTGCCAACGAGCTGCATGGCAGGTCAACATGTCTGATCAAGCATGTGGTGCCCAAGCGGCTGATGTTTTGGCCACGCGATATACGCTTGAGACATATGTTGCAAACAGCAGCTGTGCGATCTGATGCACTCGCCTCAAAAAAGGCCCACACCAAAGAACTTTTTGCATGACGGGCAGAGGCAGCGCCCTGCACAGGCGGAGCTCTGCGGTGTGATTCCGTCGGTGTGCTGCCCATACGCTGGCCACTCAAGGGCATCCTGCCTCGTTGGAGATGTGCCTCCTCCTCATCCTCCTCCTCCTCTCTCCTATTAGGCACCCACGTGGAGTCAGTGACCTCATCATCCCCTCCCTCCTCATCACTGGAGCCAATCTGGCAATATGCTGCAGCTGCTGGAGCATGACTGCCAGATTGGTGTCCTTCTTGAGCATCCCCTCTCTCTGCTCTCACGCTGCTGCCTTCCTCTAGCTGGGTATCATCATCAGATCCTTCCAAACGCTGGGCATCCTCCTGGAGCATGTACCCAACACTGTGCTCAAACAGTTCGGGGGACTCCTCAGGAGGAGGGCATGGTGGGTCTAGGGAAGGATTGACTAATGAAGATAATGATACCAAAGAAGAGGACGCTTTGGAAGCTGCTTTGCCAGTACCCTGAGCCTGGGTGAGAGAGGATGAGGAGGAAGAGGTGGGCTTGGTCATCCACTCTACCAAGTCTTCGGCATGATGTGGCTCAACATGTCCAGCTGCCGAAAACAAGGACAAGCGTGTCCCATGGCCATGTGCTGATGACAATGCACCGCGTACACGACCAGCACTGTTGCCCCCAGACACAGAGCCTGCTTGCCCTCTTTTTTTGCCTCCTGACTGTCTGCCTCTCCTTGGTTGCCTTCCAGACATTTTAATGGATGGCCTGCAGGGAGATGGGAAAAACAGCAATAAGGGCTACCTTCAGGTGTATACTGTGCAGGAGGCTTAGCAACAATGACACTGACACTGTCCCCTGCCTATCCTCTGTCCCTAAACACAAGGATTGAAAATATGGTTCAGCAAAATAGTTTTAGAACAGAATAGCACACTGACACTTTCCCTCACTGTCCTACTCTGTCCCTCCCTACAAACAAGATTTAGCACAGAATAGCACACTGATAATTTCTACGAGTGTCCCTCTCTGTCCCTAAACTCAAGGATTGAAAATATGGAACAGCAAAATTGGTTTAGAACAGAATAGCACACTGTCAGTTTCACTCACTGTACCTCTCTGTCCCTCAACTCAAGGATTGAAAATATGGTTCAGCAAAATTGGTTTAGAACAGAATAGCACACTGTCAGTTTCACTCACTGTACCTCTCTGTCCCTCAACTCAAGGATTGAAAATATGGTTCAGCAAATTTGGTTTAGAACAGAATAGCACACTGTCAGTTTCACTCACTGTACCTCTCTGTCCCTCAACTCAAGGATTGAAAATATGGAACAGAAAATTTGGTTTAGAACAGAATAGCACACTGTCAGTTTCACTCACTGTACCTCTCTGTCCCTCAACTCAAGGATTGAAAATATGGAACAGCAAAATAGTTTTAGAACAGAATAGCACACTGACACTTTCCCTCACTGTACCTCTCTGTCCCTCCCTACAAACAAGATTTAGCACAGAATAGCACACTGATAATTTCTACGAGTGTCCTTCTCTGTCCCTAAACTCAAGGATTGAAAATATGGAACAGCAAAATTGGTTTAGAACAGAATAGCACACTGACACTTTCCCTCACTGTACCTCTCTGTCCCTACAAACAAGATTTAGCACAAAATAGCACACTGACACTTTCCCTCACTGTACCTCTCTGTCCCTAAACTCAAGGATTGAAAATATGGTTCAGCAATATTGGTTTAGAACAGAATAGCACACTGACACTTTCCCTCACTGTACCTCTCTGTCCCTACAAACAAGGATTAGCACAGAATAGCACACTGTCACTGACACTCTCCCTACCTATCCTTATCTGTCCCTAAACACAAGGAATCCAGGATTATGTAAAGGAAAAATAATGACACTGTCCCTGCCTATGCTTCTCTTTCCCTACTCCGGAACACACAACACAAGGCCGCCGCGCTGGCGGCCTTTTATAGTGTGGGGCGTGTACTAAACCCCCTCAGCAATAATTGGCCACAGGCATCCTGCCTGTGGCCAATCATTGCTCTCCTCGCTGCTGGCGCTGTGATTGGCCAAGCATGCGGGGTCACAGTGCATGCTTGGCCAATCACAGCGCCTGGATGACACTGCGATGGCGTAGTGCATTGTGGGCCGTTCGCGTCACTCGAATTTGGCGCGAGCGGCCCAAATCGTTCGATCTTCGTCGAACGATCGAACAGCCGATGTTCGAGTCGAACGTATGTTCGACTCGAACACGAAGCTCATCCCTAATCACCAAGTGACAAATAAATAGTCCATAAAATTAAATCAAGTGCTAGAATGAAACAATTCCTAATGATGAATCTTCTTATAACTTGTATCTTCCACCACACCAACGTGATTGTGACACCTCTCCCTCTGTAACCGCACTCACCAGCTTATATTGCCTCCCACTCTCGTGTTTGGCTCAGATGCTTTTTAAACCTCACAATGGGTTAAAACGATCATCCAATGTTCAACCGTGTTTCAAATCAAAATCTCTCCACATGCAAAATGAAAAAAAGTGTTCCAATAGCGTGATATCGTTTCAACCAATTTATTAAAATCACACAGACACTTCGGACTCGGGTCCGAGTCCTGCTGTCTGTGTCAATGGACGCAGCAGCGGGACTCGGAAGCGCGCCCGCACGAGTGCCCCTATGGAATGCAGCTCTCCGTGGGGGCACCCGATGAAGAGGAGGTTCCAGGAGCACCGCTGGGACACCCCAGAAAAGGAGGATCGGGGCCACTCCGTGCAAAACCCTTGCACAGAGCAGGTAAGTATGACATGTTTGCTATTTAAAAAAAGAAAAAAAAAACCTTTACAATCACTTTGTTTATAGGCATTTCAAGCATTTTTTTGTACTTTCTTGATTAGAAAATCATAACATAAAACAGGATGTACATACTTTTATGGGCATTTCTTTAATGTTTCAGGCAGATTATAAAAATTCAAAGACACTCAAACTGGGTGCTGTATAGTCGTTACTCTTCAGATTAACGTTATTTCCCCCAATTGACCAGAAGGTGGCGCAGTCTCCCCACACAGTGGATAATGTCTTTGCTACGTTAGACGCTGCCTGAAAATCAAATTCTAAGACAGCTCAGTGTGATGGGAAAACTTGATGGATAAAGTTTAGCAGTGCAAACCCAATGTATATTTTTTTTACCAGAGCACAAAGTAGATTTAAGCTTAAATGTGCACTTACAGTTTAAGTGACACAAAATGATATCCTATTTTTTCAAAAATAATCCATACACATTCACAACATAATGGCTCTGTAATCTATTTTTCATTAAATTGTTTCTTACTGTGTTTTTTTTTTCCCCCTCCTTGTAATGTCCTCCATAAGATCCTCTCCTTTGCCCCCTCACTCCTGTTTGTTTTGAAGTGAGCAATGCATGTAAGTTGTGGTCACGTGCACTGCTCTATGCACACTACAAGTCCATCTCAAGAGCAAGCAAGCCAGGGTAGCTTTGTTCCTGTATCCAGTGGGACTATGGAGAACAAACATAGCCACCCTTTAACAGGAAGTCAAATCACAACAGCAAAAAAAAAGGGGGAGGGGGGATTTGGAGGAGGCCGAGAGCAATAGAAGGTACTTTTTTCAGATAAAGAAGAATTCCAGGCAAAATCTAGTTACTCTTAAAAATGTTCTCTCCCGCACCTCCTAACACTTATTCTAACTAATCCGTGTAAGAAAGATCTGTATACTTCCCTATGTTCAGGCCGCTCCAGTCTGGACACATGATCTCCCCTGTGTCAGCTAGCAGCTGCTGCAGGGGAAAGGAGGGAGAACCAACAACGGATGGGCCATAGGAGCCTCTGAGTGACGTCACAGCTCCAATGTCAAGTACTCTCTCTTCTCCCCTGCAGTCGACGCTGGCTGACACAGGATCACGTGATCAGGTAGGTCTGAAATTAGGGAAGAGTACAGATCTTTCTTACACAGGTTAGTCAGAATAGATGTTGGGGGGATGGTGGGAGGGAACTTGGAGTAGTTTTACTTGGAATTCTACTTTAAGAATCGTACTTGAATAGAATTTTAACTTTTTGAACAAGAGTTAGTTTAACCACTTCAGCCCCGGAAGAATTTACCCCCTTCCTTACCAGAGCACTTTAAGCGATTTGGCACTGCGTCGCTTTAACTTACAATTGCGCAGTCGTGCGATGTGGCTCCCAAACAAAATTGACGTCCTTTTTTTCCCACAAATAGAGCTTTCTTTTGGTTGTATCCTGCCGTGATTGCGGGCAATCGTGGGTGCCCGGCGGACATCGCGCCCGCCGGGCACGCGCACCGGGTACCGAGCGATGCTGCGGGTGAACGCCCCTGACGGTGCGCGTGCGCCCCCCTAGACGGCGGGGAAGCCCAGGACGTCATATGACGTCCACCCAGGATGGGAGATCCCTCTTGTGGGCGTCATATGACTATGGGCGGGATGTGAAGTGGTTAAAGTTAAGTCCGTTTTATAATTTTTTTATTTTTTTTGCGGGGGGCTCCCATGTGGGTTATACCATAATGTGCCAGTGTGCACGGCTTATTAGAACATTATGGCGGACTTACCTGCCAAAGAAACCCTCCAGCGCTGCGGTGCAATCGATCCAGCAGGACCCTGGTGCGTCCATCTTTGTCCAGTCTTCTTTCTGGGTTCCATGCTTTTCATATATGTCAAAGACTTTTATTGACAATTACATAAAGTTTATGCAAAGAGTCAATATTTGCAGTGTTGACCCTTCTTTTTCAAGACCTCTGCAATTCACCCTGGCATGCTGTCAAGCAACCCCTGGGCCACATCCTGACTGATGGCAGCCCATTCTTGCATAATCAATGTTTGCAGTTTGTCAGAATTTGTGGGGTATTTTTTGTTCACCCGCCTCTTGAGAATTGACCACAGGTTCTCAATGGGATTAAGGTCTGGGGCGTTTCCTGGCCATGGACCCAAAATTGCAATGTTTTGTTTGCCAAGCCACTTAAGCCTCATACACACGATCGGATTTTCCACAGACAAACCATAGGACTTTTGTCCGAAGGGCGTTGGTCAGGAATTTCTTGCATACAAACGGCACACAATTGTCGGCCAACAAACACAAAACTAAGTGGTTTTTCAGCTCTTTAGTGCCACCCTTTGGGCACCTTCTGCTAACGTCATGTTTGGTGAGCATTGATTCCGAGCATGCGTGTTTGTAATTTGGACTTTTGGCCGACGGACTTGTGTACACACGCTCGGAAAATCCGACAACCGACAATTGTCCACGGAAAATTTTAAGGCCTGCCATCCAAAATTTGGATGCCGAAAATCCGACAACAATTGTTCGATGGAGCATACAAACGGTCGCCAACAGCCGGTCATCACACAATTCCTGTCGGAAAATCCGATCGTGTGTACGAGGCTTAAGTGATCACTTTTGCCTTATGGCAAGGTGTTCCATAACGTTGGAAAAAGGCATTGTTCGTCAACAAACTGTTCTTTGATGGTTGGGAGAAGTTGCTCACAGGGGATGGTTTTTGTACCATTCTTTATTTGTGTTCTTAGGCAAAATTGTGAGTGAGGCCACTGCCTTGGTTGAGAAGCAACGCCACACATGAATGGTCTCAGGATGCTTTTTTGTTGGCATGACACAGGACTGTTGGTAGCACTCACTTTTTCTTTTCCGGACAAGGTTTGTCCGGATGCCCCAAACCATCAGAAAGGGGATTCATCAGAGAAAATGACTTTCTTTACCCCAGTCCTCAGCAGTCCAATCCATGAACCTTTGCAGAATATCAGTCTGTCCCTGATGTTTTTCCTGGAGAGAAGTGGCTTCTTTGCTGCCCTTCTTGACACCAGGCCATCCTCAAAGTCTTCTCCTCACTGTGTGTGCAGATGTACTGACACCTACCTGCTGCCATTCCTGAGAAAGCTCTGCACTGGTGGTGCCCTGATCCCGCAGCGGAATAAACAGTAGGAGACAGTCCTGGCACTTGCTGGACTTTCTTGGGCGCCCTGAAGCCTTCTTCACAAATGCAGTGAAAATGTTTTTTTTTTGTTTTTTTTTATGAGATTAAGTTATTTTCTTGGCAAAGAGGGACTTTGCATTTAATTGCAATTCATCTGTTCATTCTTCATAACATTCTGGAGTATATGCAAATTGCCATCATAAAAACTGAGGTGCAGACTCTGAAAATTAATATTTGTGTCATTCTCAAAACTTTTGGCCATGGCTGTAGAACACTTGTCAGATTGTT
Source organism: Rana muscosa (assembly GCA_029206835.1). Lineage (NCBI taxonomy): Eukaryota > Metazoa > Chordata > Amphibia > Anura > Ranidae > Rana > Rana muscosa. Next base: position 274,582,589 of record CM055116.1, on the reverse strand, counting down.
ATTGCTGTCTGTGCCCTCATTAGGGAAATTCACCCTCTCTATTTGTACTGTTTACCATTATCATTAAAAGTAAAAGAAAATACCACATTTTGGGTTCACATCAGAACACTATTAGAGGGGAAATCTTCCAATAGGGACACTAGTTCTGGTGACACCCTGGGATTCCCTCACTTTGGAGGGACTTTCCTGTTTTGGCTATGGGGCATGAAGTGAGTGGAAATCTCTTTAACCACTTAAGCCCCGGACCATTTCGGGCCATTAGGACCAGGCCTGTTTTTGGGATTCGGCACTGCGCTGCTTTAACTGTAAATTGTGCGGACATGCAATGTTGTACCCAAATGAAATTTGCGTCCTTTTCTTCCCACAAATAGAGCTTTCTTTTAATGGTATTTGATTGCCTCTGCGATTTTTATTTTTTGCGATATAAACAGAAAAAGACCGAAAATTTTGAAAAAAAATGATATTTTCTACTTTTTGTTATAAGAAAAATCGAATAAACTCAATTTTAGTCATACATTTAGGCCAAAATGTATTCAGCCACATGTCTTTAGTAAAAAAAATGTCAATAAGCGTATATTTATTGGTTTGCGCAAAAGTTATAGCGTTTACAAACTAGGGTACATTTTCTGAAATTTACACAGCTTTAAATTTATGACTGCCTATCTCATTTCTTGAGGTGCTAAAATGGCAGGGCAGTACAAAACCCCCCCAAATGACCCCATTTTGGAAAGTAGACACCCCAAGGAAATTGCTGAGAGGCATGTTGAGCCCATTGAATATTTTTTTTTTTTGTCCCAAGTGATTGAATAATGACAAAAAAAAAAAAAAATTACAAAAAGTTGTCACTAAATGATATATTGCTCACACATGCCATGGTTATATGTGGAATTGCACCCCAAAATACATTCTGCTGCTTCTCCTGAGTACGGGGATACCACATGTGTGGGACTTTTTAGGAGCCTAGCCACGTACGGGACCCCGGAAACCAAGCACCGCCTTCAGGATTTCTAAGGGCGCAAATTTTTGATTTCACTCCTCACTACCTATCACAGTTTCGAAGGCCATAAAATGCCAAAATAGCACAAAACCCCCCCAAATGACCCCATTTTGGAAAGTAGACACCCCAAGCTATTTACTGAGAGGCATGTTCAGTCCATGGAATATTTTATATTTTGCCACAAGTTGCGGGAATATGACAAACTTTTTTTTTTTTGCACAAAGTTGTCACTAAATGATATATTGCTCACACATGCCATGGTTATATGTGAAATTACACCCCAAAATACATTCTGCTGCTTCTCCTGAGTACGGGGATACCACATGTGTGGGACTTTTTGGGAGCCTAGCCGCGTACGGGACCCCAAAAACCAAGCACCGCCTTCAAGGTTTCTAAGGGCATACATTTTTGATTTCACTCCTCACTACCTATCACAGTTTTGAAGGCCATAAAATGTCAAAATAGCCCAAAACCCCCACAAATGACCCCATTTTGGAAAGTAGACACCCCAAGCTATTTGCTGAGAGGCATGGTGAGTATTTTACAGCTCTCATTTGTTTTTGAAAATTAAGAAAGACATTTTTTTTTCTTTTTTTACATTTTCAAAACTTTGTGACAAAAAGCGAGATCTGCAAAATACTCAACATACCTCTCAGCAAATAGCTTGGGGTGTCTACTTTCCAAAATGGGGTCATTTGGGGGGGTTTTGTGCCATCTGGGCATTCCATGGCCTCCGAAACTGTGATGGGCAGTGAGGAGTGAAATCAAAAATTTACACCCATAGAAATCCTGAAGGCGGTGCTTGGTTTTTGGGGTCCCGTACGCGACTAGGCTCCCAAAAAGTCCCACACATGTGGTATCCCCGTACTCAGGAGAAGCAACAGAATGTATTTTGGGGTGTAATTCCACATATGCCCATGGCATGTTTGAGCAATATATAATTTAGTGACAACTTTTTGTACATTTTTTTTTTTTTTTTGGTCATTATTCAATCACTTGGGACAAAAAAAAAAAATATTCAATGGGCTCAACATGCCTCTCAGCAAATAGCTTGAGGTGTCTACTTTACAAAATGGGGTCATTTGGGGGAGTTTTGAACTGTCCTGGCATTTTATGCACAACATTAGGAAGCTTATGTCACACATCATCCACTCTTCTAACCACTTGAAGACAAAGCCCTTTCTGACACTTTTTGTTTACATGAAAATTTTTTTTTTTTTGCAAGAAAATTATGTTGAACCCCCAAACATTATATATATTTTTAAAGCAAAGGCCCTACAGATTAAAATAGTGGGTGTTGCATTTTTTTTTTCCACACAGTATTTGCGCAGCGATTTTTCAAACGCATTTTTTGGGGGAAAAACACACTTTTTTTATTTTTAATGCACTAAAAAACACTATATTGCCCAAATGTTTGATGAAATAAAAAAGATGATCATAGGCCGAGTACATGGATACCAAACACGACATGCTTTAAAATTGCGCACAAACGCGCAGCGGCGACAAACTACATTCATTTTTAAAAGCATTTAAAAGCCTTTACAGGTTACCACGTTAGATTTACAGAGGAGGTCTACTGCTAAAATGACTGCCCTCGATCTGACCTTCGCGGTGATACCTCACATGCATGATGCAATTGCTGTTTACATATGACGCTAGACCGACGCTTGCGTTCGCCTTTGCGCAAGAGCAGGGGGGGACAGCGGTGCTTTTTTTTTTATTATTTATTTGGCTTTTTTATTTTATTTTTAAACTGTGCCTTCCATATTTTATTTTTTTACCATTTTTATCGTTATCTCAGGGAATGTAAATATCCCCTATGATAGCAATAAGTAGTGACAGGTACTCTTTTTTTGAAAAAAATTGGGGGGTTAGACCCTAGATCTTTCCTCTGCCCTCAAAGCATCTGACCACACCAAGATCGGTGTGATAAAATGCTTTCCCAATTTCCCAATGGCGCTTTTTATATCCGGGGGGGGGGACATTCCCTCCCACTGCTTGTAAAAGCAGTCTAGAGGCTAATTATCTGCTAGAATTGCTTTTACATGAAAGCCGGCTGCTGGCTGAAAAGAATGATACCAAGATGATACCTAAACCCGCAGGCATCATTCTGGTATAAACATTCAAAGTCCAGCAACATACCAGTACGTTGCTGGTCCTTGTTGGACATGTATTGTAATCTTTTTTTTCATACAGCCTATTGGCTGAACGAAAAAAAGAGATTGATTGGTGGGTATGCCCACCATTAGAATACCTCCCTTCATCCACCCACTTCTAATGATGGGCATATATGCCGAAGCATGGGGGCATCCTCCCGCAAAAAAGTTATGCCGCGTACACACGGTCAAGCCTTCGTCGGAATTTCGACCGTATGTACGCGGCATAAAAGGTTATGCCGCGTACACACGGTCGGACTTTTCCACGGGCAAGCCTCCGTTGGAATTTCGACCGTATATACGCGGCATTAGGAGCAAAATCGGTCCTCCGCCCCTGCTGCCCCCATGCTTCGGCATATATGCTCTTTTTTTTAACTGTGGTGGTGAAATCACCTCCTACAGCACTGGAGTCACGGCTTTATGTATCGTGGGAGCAAACGCTGTTGCTGTCAAGATAAATAATTCCGCGCTGCAGTTGAATGGCGCACCTGAAAACAAAAAATTACATACCTGAAAAGCAAGCATGATAAAACATTGCAGAATAGAATACAGTAAAAAAGAGCAGAACAATAGAGAGAAAATAGAGAGAGAGAGAACAATAAAACGACAACTATTTTTGGTTTTTTTATTTTATATTTTTTTGTGTTTTGTTTTTTACGTTTTTTTTTTTTCTTTTTTACACTTTTTTTTGTAACTTTACAACTGTAATGGTTCGGGTCTCTCAAAATGTAATGGCATCTTGGGAGACCCTGTGTAAGTGTGTCCTTGTCTGTGAAATGCTGTACCCTACGCTAAAACTTCACTTTTGAGTGGTAGCGTTCAAAACATTCACCTTGGCAAAGACCAGGCTTGTCAGGACAGAGTGGACAAAAACTACGGGTGTCACGCCTAAATCCGCGCTTGCTACAGACACGACATCTTTTTTGGGGGTGGCTTTGGGTAGGGGTACTCGGGAGGACATACGAATAATGCCTCTCATGCAGCCGGCTTACTGCATTTGGTTGGGGATGGTGAGGTGCAGAACCGCCTGGATACAGGAGTTCTGTGACTATCTCATTCTGGAATTTTAGAAGAGATAACGTCCCGCCTGAAGCTCTGTATAGCACATGAGCGTTCAGCAAAGCCAATTGGAATAATGATAGAGACACTTTTTTGTACCAGCGTCTCGCCTTACGGTCAATTAGATACGGCGCCATCAACTGGTCGTTGAGGTCCACCCCTCCCATATTTTGGTTATATTCGTGGACACAGAGGGGTTTCTCCACAACACCAGTCGCCGTACGAATTTGGACTGTCGTGTCTGCATGAAGGGAGGTAAGAAGGAAAACATTCTTATTGTCCCTCCACTTCATAGCGAGCAAGTTATTACACTTCAAGCAGGCTCTCTCCCCCAGCCTAAGACGGGCATCTACAAGCCGCTGGGGAAAGCCCCGGCGATTAGGTCGCACGGTGCCACATGCTCCAATCTGATGATCAAACAAGTGACTAAACAGTGGCACGCTCGTGTAATAATTGTCCACATACAAGTGGTACCCCTTTCCGAATAAGGGTGACACCAAGTTCCACACTATCTTGCCAGCGCTCCCTATGTAATCCGGGCAGTTGACCGACTCAATCTGACTATCTTTTCCCTCATAAACCGTAAAGTTCACTACATAGCCTGTTGCCCTGTCACAGAACTTGTAGAGCTTGACCCCGTATCTGGCACGCTTGCTGGGAAGGTACTGCTTGAAAGACAAGCGGCCAGAAAATTTAATCAGGGACTCATCAACGCAGACAACTTGATCGGGAGTAAACAAGGCTGCAAAACGTTCGTTGAAGTGGTTTATGAGGGGCCGAATTTTATAGAGCCGGTCGTATTCAGGGTCCCCACGTGGACGACAAAGTTCATTGTCGTTGAAGTGCATGAACCGCAAAATCTGCTCGTATCGTGCCCTGGACATGGAGGCAGAGAACACGGGCATGTGGTCAATTGGGTGCGTGGACCAATAAGCACGCAATGACGGAAATTTATGTGTGCCCATGTTGAGGGAAAGGCCCAGAAAGGTCTTAAATTCGGAAACCGTAATTGGTTTCCAATTTCTGGCAATTTTAGGCAACTGGGGGTTAGCGGCGATAAATTGACCAGCATATAAATTACTCTGGTCCACAATAGATCTATAGAGATCTTCCGTGAAAAACAGCGAATAAAAATCAATTGGAATAAAATCAGCTGTTTCCACCTGAATACCGGGTTGGGCAGTGAATGGGGGAAGTACGGGTTCTGCAGAAGTGGTGGGGACCCAATCAGGATAGGCGAATTCTGCAGGAAGGGCAGTATGGGCACGACGGGCCTGCCTTTGTCTTCTTGGTGGCAGCGGGACACTACTTGTGCTTGCCACCTCGCCAGCTTGAACTGCACTTATGGGACTCGCCACGTCACCAAGTGTTACTGCAGTGCTGGATGTACGTCCAGGCTGTACTAGGCCGCTGGTGCTTGCCAGTTCACCAGAAGGAATATCGGCGCTAGTACTACTCTGCTCCATGATACGAGAGACCTGCGGTTCTTGCTCCTCAACAACCTCAGAAGATCGGGATCGGGTACACCTGACCTTAGCAGGGACCTCAACTTCGTCGTCAGAGCTATCTGACGTGGGGCCGCTGACGTCACTGTCTTCTACGGGAAGATATTCTGAGCCTGAATCTGACAGATACGTGACCTCCTCTTCACTATCTGTCATGCTCAGAATCTCGTAGGCCTCTTTACTAGTGTACCTTCGTCTTGCCATTTTGGGCTCTAAATTTAGGGGTACACTAGTAAGATTCACAGGAAAAAAAGCACCTGACTGTCGTCAGCAAATATATCAAACGCTACAAAAAAACTGTTAGCGATCGCAGGGATCAGGCCTGTCTCTGCGAACGCTGCAGTTATGTGTGTTGTGTTTGGTAAGTGACAGTGATCCATCGATACTGCACTTGGGTGGGCTGGGCTGGGCTGGGCTGGGCGGAGGGGCTAAACGCAGGCGCTAGCAGGTATCTGGGCTGATCCCGCTAACACTGCATTTTTGGGAACCCTAAACCGCTGGGGATGCTAGTATAGATCTGATCAGATACTATACCACTAAGGGGGGTGTATGCTTTGCGCATGGGTGTTAGCGTTACTGGCACTAACCTAACACTGCCTGGGGCGACGCAGACCCTCTCTGGCGCTAAAACCTAATTGATCTCACCCGCCGGGCGATCAGGGGGGTTAAACCTTTATTGGGTTATATACGGCGGGTGCCCTGATGCTACAAAAAGCAAACTAATCAACCAGCGTCACCCGTAACCTTTATATGGTGATCACTGGTGAAAGGGTTAACTAGGGGCAATCAGGGGGTTAAAACCTTTATTAGGTTAAATATGGGGGTACCCGACGCTATATAAAAACCTGACGGGTAACCTAAATAACTAAATAACTTACTGGCTAACCAGTGACACCAGTGACGCTTATACGGCGATCACTGGTGAAAGGGTTAACTCTAGGGGCAATCAGGGGGTTAAAATAATATATGGGGGTACCTGACACTAATAAAAACCTGCGGCGAACCTAAAAAAAAATAACTGCCTATCTAAAACACCAGCGACACGAATACAGCGATCGGAAAAACAATCGCTTAGTGACGCTGAAGTTAGGGGGTGAAAGGGTTACCTGGGGGGTGATCAAGGGGTTAAACCTTTATTAGGGGGGGTTAGGGGGCTACCCTGGACCTAAAGGGGCCTAATCCTAACTGCCCTGCACCTTTTTACAATCACAGATGACACTAAATGCAGTGATCAGTAAAATAAATGATCACTGCAATCAGTGACACTGTGATTGGGGGCTTTGGGGTGACCTGGGGGGTGATCTGGGGGTGACTGGGGGGTGATTTGTGTGCCTATGTGTACCTACGTGTCAGTGGACTGTTGGAGCACTAACCTCTGTCTTCTCTCCTCGGCGCCGGGAACGAAAAGACCGCGGCGAGGGAGATGACATCACTTCCTCCAGCCTGTGTTTACATCACATGGCGGAGGAAGCATTTTCATTGGCCGGGAGCGATCGCGAGGGGGGGGCGGAATCGAGCGGCCGCCCCCTCATGCCTGATCGCTTCCGAACACTTAACGGCCGCTCACTGCAGTGAAGGGGGGTCCGGATGGACCCCCCAACTGCACAAAGGCGATCACGTAGATCTACGTGATTCTGCCTGTCGGTGCCATTCTGCCGACGTAAATCGGCGGTGGGCGGTCGTTAAGTGGTTAATGGGACACAGATGGCAAAAAACTGACTGGGGTGATAACCCTCCCTTACTCTAGCCAAAATGGGGGGGAAAAAATAAAAAAGTTTTGCCGTTGGCTACATTTTAAGTTGACTTGGAAGTTTTGCATGCTCTTCCTCTGTTAGTATGGATTACCTCTCAGTGTTTGGCATTAGCAATAAACTGACGTCAACTCAGACTTGCCTCTGCTATGTATACATGTTATACATGTGGAAAGGACAGTGGAGTATGCTGCTGGATTTGTTGGTACTGAATACAGGTAAATAAATATCTCCGGTTTGCTACATTAGCGTTCCTTGATAAGTTCAACCTTACCACGTTAACCGCAGCATGACCTGTCTATTTTTCAGGTGAGGCATTTTGGTTACATTGTGGAAGTCAAAGAAAATAGGGGACTGCCCCACAAAACCCTATGAGATGCAGTTTAGCTGTCTCCCTAAGCACATTATGTACAGTAAATGTGATCTGCCTCAGGCTAAAATCTGACATACACTATATTACCAAAAGTATTGGGACACCTGCCTTTACACACATATAAACTTGAATTTGTAGGATTCAATATTGAGTTGGCTCACCCTTTGCAGCTTCCACTTTTCCGGGAAGGCTGTCCACAAGGTTTAGGAGTGTGTCTATGGGAATGTTTGACCATTCTTCCAGAAGCACATTTGTGAGGTCAGGCACTGATGTTGGACGAAAAGGCCTGGCTCGCAGTCTCCGCTCTAATTCATCCCAAATTATAATTCATCCCAAATTGGGGGTAAATTACCCGGGATGATTGAAATTCCCATGAATCGTGCCCATGGTTCCCAAATGATTTCAAACTTGAAATGATACTGGCTAACTTTTCTTGGGCCATAATCCAGGAGACTTTCCGTTTGGCTGCCTTTATGGAGACTAAGGGTTGTTTCCAGGCCTTTGCAAGAGTTAAATTGGCTACAATCAACATGAAGTGTATCAGTTTACGGTTACTTCTGGATATCCTCGGGATCAGAGAATTTAGTAGAGCGACCTCTGGGGACCTGGCGACCTCGCATCCCGTGACTTTCCTGATGAGGTTGAAGATCCTTCTCCAGAAAGGTCTGATCTTGGGGCATTCCCACCAGATGTGGGTTAATGTGCCCGCAATTTGGCAACCTCTAAAACAAAGGGGATCAGCTGAGGGATAAATTGTGGCTAATCTGGAGGGGGTCATGTACAATCTGGTCAAGACCTTTTATGTTTGCTTCCATTAGGGTAGTGGTGAGGATGCCCCTGAATGAGGAGGCCAAAGCCGAATGCCAGGTCTCCAGGTCCCACTGAAATTGGAGGTCTTCCTCCCAGGCCTTCATATATGGGGATTTGCTAGATGGGGTGGATAGTGACGTGTAGATGACTGAAATCCCGCCGCTATGCTCCATGGCCTGACCACATCAAAGCTCGTATGCTGTAAACTTGGGAGGAACTGGTTTATCTTTCCAGATGCTGTTAAGGAAGTGAGATTTGGTGGTATTGGAAACGTTCAGAGTCAGGAAGATTCAGTTTGCTTACACAACAGGCCAGGGAGATGGGGCCTCTAGATGTGAAGAATTGTCATATCCAGTACAGTCCTTTGTCCAGCCACCACTGGAAGGCTTTCATGTCCTGCCCTGTTGCGGAAGAGATGTGACAGAGGTCTCATACCTGAAATGAGGTGTGGGTCTTGTCTTAATGTGTCCCATAGGGCGAAGGAGTGGGATAGGGAGGGGGCCAGGATATAATGCAGAACAGCTTGGCGATCCATCTGTACCCAGTCGGGTTTTTCCAAGTAGGAATAAATTGAGGATAGTTGGACTAGTCTGGAGGCTTGGTAGTATCTCTGGAGGTGGGGGAGACCCAGCCCACCTTGTTTACGGGAGCAGTACAGAGTTTGTTGCCTTATCCTACAACCTGATGAGCCCCAAATAAACGTAAGAATTTTGCTCTGGAAGGACCTATGGTGATCTCTTCTTATTGGGATGGGTAGCAAACGGAACAGGTAGAGTATTCTAGGTAATAGTGTAATTTTGACTGCGTTTAACCTCCCTAACCATGAGAGGTTTTGTTTAGACCAAGTTTTTACATCTTGTTCTAGCTTGCGGTACATAGGGGGGTAGTTACTAGGGTACAACATTTCAAACTTAGGGGTGATGGGTATACCTAGGTATTTTGATGAGTCATTCCAGTCAAATTTTAAAGTTTTGTTTCAGTAGAGATACCGTCTCGGGGGCAAGAGAGACGTTTAGGGCTTGGGATTAATTATAATTAACCTGTAAGCCTGACATGTTCCCAAAAGAGGTAAGGACACTACATAGGTTGGGAAGGGAGGTTAGTGGAGAGGTGATGAATAAAATTAAGTCGTCCGCAAATAAGCCACATTTGTGGATCTGAGGACCACAAGATAACCCCTTGATATCAGGATTTTCACGGATTGCAAATGCTAGAGTTTCTATAGCTATGGTGAAAATCAGTGGTCACAAAGGACAGCCTTTGTCTGGTGCCTCTAGCAATGTGAATGGGGGTAGAGTCCTACCCTTGTAATCTAATCAGTGCTTTGGGGGCGGAATATTGGGCTCTCGTGATGCCCAAGAAGCGTTGTCCAAAACCCCATCGCTCCAGGAGGGAAAGGATATATGGCCAGGAAACTGAGTTGAATGCTTTTCGTATGTCGAGGGAAAGGAGAAAACCCTGTTGCTTGGCGTTTTCAGGCCAATTAGATTGGAGGATGGAAATTATATTACTGGCCCTTCTGGTTTGGTCGGGGCCTTGTCTCCCTGGGATGAAACCCACTTGATCCTTGTGGATGTAGGAACTTATGAATGAAGTTAGGCGGTTCGCAAGGATCTTGGTGAGAATTTTCTGGTCGTTGTTTATGAGTAGACATGTGCGATTAGTTTCGTACGAATCGAAAATTCGTACAAATTTTTCGAAATTCGTACATTTGTACGAATCCGAATTACGAATTTTTACGGATACGAATTGTGTACGAAATACGAAGTTTCGTTTACGAATTTCGGCTCCAAATTGAAAAGATTCGACATTACAGTATAGAGAGAAAAGATTCGACATTATAGAGAGAAAAGATTCGACATTATAGAGAGAAAAGATTCGACATTATAGAGAGAAAAGATTCGACATTATAGAGAGAAAAGATTTGACATTATAGAGAGAAAAGATTTGACATTATAGAGAGAAAAGATTTGACATTATAGAGAAAAAAGATTTGACATTATAGAGAGAAGATTGCTGCTGGAATTGGGTGGGGGAAGTACATTTCCGGTCGAATCATTCGTTCGTTCTGGTCGAATCGGTTGTTATACGCGTCGTACGAAATTCGTATTTCGTACGAATCCGAATTGAATTCCGTACACGAATTACGTTTTTTTTTTAATACGGAACGGAACGAAACAAATTTTTCGACGGCTCCCATGTCTATTTATGAGTGATATTGGTCGGTAGTTACCTACCTCCTCTGGGTTTTTGTCAGGCTTTGGAATCACAGTAATGAAAGCTGTATTTAGGTCAGATCCAAGGGGATCGCCGGTTACTTTGGCGTTAATTTTTTTTAGCCATGTATGGGGCCAGGGTGTCTGCGAAAGCTTTGTAATATGGGACTGACAGTCTGTCTGGGCCCGGGGCGCAACCCCTTTTTAAACTTTTAATGACCTCCCAGGATTTCTTCTACCATGATGGATCTTTCCATAATGGATTTATGCTGGTCTGATAGTGAGGGGATGGGGAGGGTCTCGAGGAATTGAGAGATGTCATGTTGCGAGTCCCAAGCTGGAGGGCTATAGAGTTTTTCATAAAAATCTCTGAACGCTTCCAGAATTTTAGTTGGGTCAGATGTTGTGGTTTGCCCCTGTGGCCGTATTTTTGGTAGGGAGTGGAGCCTCTGCCTGGGGGACAGTTTGGATGCCAGCATTGGGCCCAGTTTGTCCTTTTGAGAATAGAATTTAGCGAACAACAGCTTTTTTTTTTTTTTTTTCTTATCACACCACACCCACTTTGCACCCCATGTTTTTAAATCTTAAAAACAAACATACTATTTCTTAGTGCTACGTTTTTACTTTTTTTGTGTCATAAAAATAAAATAAAAAAATTGTGCTGCTTTTATTTTTAAGATAATAATAGTAATTGTTTTTTCCAGACGATTACATCACTCCGTCCTGTCACATACCTGGTTAGTGATCTCTGGCTTCGGGGCTACTGATAGTGAGACAGCAGCCATGGGAGCACAGCGAGGTATGAGTGCCTGTGATCAGTCCATTAGACTGCGTGGTGGCAGCAGTCAGCAGGTGGATGTGGCAGCAGAACCAGCTGGTGGCAGAGGAGCTGGCACAGAGATTGGCTGGTGGCAGACTGTGGGTAAGCAGCTGGAAGCAGGAGACAGATGAGACCTTGCTGGACTGAAGAGCTGTAGCAGGCTTGATGAGCAGGATGCAGGGGCAGACGAGCCGGGTTGGTAATGGTCGGGCAGATCAGGCATAGACGGCAGACAACAGGATAGTCAGGTCACAAGCCAAGTCAGCAACGGGAGGTAGATCAGGCAAGAACAGAAGGCAAAAGCAGAATCCAGAGACAAGCCAAAGTCAGGGCAGGTAGCAGTCAAACGGAGGTCAGGAGCAAGCTGGGTCAGGATCAGAGGTCAAACACAGGAATCAGGAATGAAAACACAGAAGCTGCACACCAAATTGCAGCCTGTTTATATAGTCTGTCTGGCCCCAGCATTGGTGACAGGCTTGTGCTCATCTGCCCGGCCAGTTGCCAGTCTGCGCATACTGTATGTATGCACCGGGAGACATCATTGTGCTATGGCAAGTTTTCCCTGACACCCCCCACAACAGCCAAAATAAATGAAAACGGGCTGGTTGGTTAGTGCCACGTTTGTGTTGGTTTGTGCCTTTTTACTCTCCATTCTATCTCCTTTTGTTTTCAGTTATTGTTGATTTCATAAAGGTCACCCAGCCCCCCTACAAGAGACCAAAGACATGAATCCGGGCTGGTTGGTGCCTCCTTTGTGCTGATTTGTGCTGTTTAAATCTCAGTTCTATCGCTTTTTATTTTTCAGTTATTTACTATTTTACCAAAGGTCACTCAGCCCCTCTACACAAGAAACTGGGTTGGTTGGTTAGTGCTGCGTTCGTGCCAGTTTGTGCTGTTAAAATTAATATGTGTGTGCTGCTTTGATTTTTTTAATTATAAAAGTTTGGTTTTTATTTGATCAAACCCCACCCATTTGGCATCCCATGTTATTAGATACTATAACAAACACGCCATTCATTTGTGCTGCATTTGTGCTAACTTGTGCAAAAAATAACATCTGTGCCAGTTTGGCTTTGAAGATATTAGACATTATATTTAATCAAACCCCACCCCCGCCCACTTTGCACCCCATGTGATTAAATCTAATACCAAATATACCATTTGTTGCTGACTTGTGCTGCAAAAATAACATTTGCGCTGGTTTGGTTTTGGAGATATTGTGCATTATATTTGATCAAACCCACTCCACACACTTCTTCAACAATCTAAAACCATTCTTTCACATACAAAATGAGAGTGCATGTGCGTCCTTTTTCTGTTGTGTGATGTCATAGCCTGGAAAAAAATAATTGCTAATATCGTAAAAATAAAAGCAGCATAAATGGAAATTTTTACGGCACAAAACAGCACAAACGTAGCACTAAAGAAAGACACTTGAGTTTTTATTTGTGCTGATTGTAGGGGGGCAAAGTGGGTGGGGTTTGATAAAACAAAAAAAACTGTTCGAACTTAAAACCATAACAGCAAAAATAAAAGTTTTACCAGCAAAAATAAAAGTTTTACCAGCACAAATGTGGCAGTCACCAACAAGACCAGTTTAGTGTCTTTTGGCTGTTGTAAGGGGTCTGAGTGACCTTTGGTGTCCTTTAATAAATCATTAATAACGCAAAAACGATAAAAGATAAAACGGAAATGTAAACAGCACAAATCGTCACAAACGCGGCACTAACCAACCAGCCCAGTTTTGTGTCCTTTGGCTGTTGTACAGGGGCTGGGTGATGTCATAGTCTGGAAAAAACAATTGCTAACATCTTAAAAATAAAAGCAGCACAAATGTAAATTTTTGCAGCACAGACGTAGCACTAAAGAAACACACTTCAGTTTTTATGTGTGCTGATTGCTGAGCTGAATAGAAGCTTTGGCTGTTCAATAGATTTCTGATTCCATCATTTTGATCGAATCATAAATCGATCAGATAATAAAATGGAAGAATGTATGGCCACCATCAACTTGATATTTTTATGCGTTGGCATCCTCCTCCTGACCTTTTTCAAAATTGAACGTAATCACTCTACCTAATCCTGAAATGTTATGGACACCCGAATATGTTCTAGCACCTCATCTACACTTGGCTTGTAATAATGTTGTTTGGGATCTTGGTACAATATTGTTTACATAAAATTTGTAATGTTACTCATTTAATATAATCCAATATATGCTTTGGAAGTTCCCAGAATCTGGTTCCAAATACAGTCACATTTTGCTTTATTCAGATAACAGCTCTTGAAAGGCTAGAACAAAAATTAAAGTACTGTATATACTCGAGTATAAGCCAAGTTTTTCAGCACATGTTTTTGTGCTGAAAATGTCCCCCTCGGCTTATACTCGAGTCACCTTTTTGCACCTGATCTTCTGGAATTTGGGGACCCAGTACCAGCCGGCCGTCGGTCCCCAGGACCCCAAACTTGGCACACATGTAGCCTCACTCTTCCTCTAAAAGTGTGCAAAATTTGTTGTCCGGGGGACCTACGGCCGGGGAGCACCGATTTTTCAAAGCCGGGCACCCCTTCCCTAGACTCCCATGTTAAACAGTAATTTGTCCGGTGACTTTGGGGACCCGGTACCAGCCGGTCGTAGGTCCCCTGGACACAAACTTTGACACACATATAGCCCCCTTTCTCTTCTATAAGTGTGCAAAGTTTTTTGTCTAGGGGACCTACGGCCAAGGAGAACTAATTTTTCAAACCAGGCACCCCTTCCATAGACTCCCATGTTAAACGTCAGTCTAGTCATGGGCACAGTGAGGCAGGGGCACAGTGAGACATGGACACAGAGAGGCATGCACGTGGACACAGTGAGGCAAAGTGAGGCACAGTGAGGCATGCAGATGGACACCCTAGGCTTATACTTGAGTCAATACATTATCCCAGTTTTTTTGTGGTAAAATTAGGTGCCTCGGCTTATATTCAGGTCGGCTTATATTCGGTTTGGCTTATACTCGAGTATATATGGTAATCCATTAGAGCATCTGAATTTCATTTAATATCACCACATGTCATGAGTCTGCCCTGAGATATCTATTCATCAGATAAGTCACCCCACTGCCCACGTGTCTCCTATCACTCCCTTATACCAATCCCATGCTTGATCTTCCGGTTCTGCTATTACATGATCAATTCATGTTTAAACTTGTGTTTAGTGGGCTCTATAGTTTTTTTTTAATGATATGTTTCCTTTACCTTGCTTTTGGGGCTTATTTAGTTTAAGCATTTAATAGAGGATATAGTAGTAGTGCTTTAGAGAGTCCATAGATCTGATCACAACTCTCCCTAGGTAAAGCTTACAATCCAACTTGCCTATCACATTCATACACACACTAGGGCCTAGTTTGGAATGAAGCCAGTAAAACTTCAAATATGTTCTCCAGATTATTTGAGGAAACCCAATTACAGAGAGGACATACAAACTCAATAGATGCATGGCTGCTAACCACCATGCTCTTGCCATTAATGCATATGAGGTTATAGTTCATTGGTGCACCATGAACACCAACACTACATGAGAACTTAAAGTGGTGTCCATATAAAGAATATTCAGTCAAAATAAATGAAAAATCAACAAAAGAAAAAACAATAATTGTAACTTTTTTCTTCTTTAAGATCCATCGCTGTGAAAACACACTTCCAGAGAGTATATCTTCTGTTCTCCAAAAACAAAACACAACTATGTAAAAGTCCACTCTCCACCCGGTGTGTGCCACAAAAACTTACCAGAAATATATAAATTTAAAGTATAATTCCAGGCTTAAAGGTGAAGTACAGCCAAAGCTTGTTTGGCTCTACTTCTCCTATGGATCACAGGAGGGCAGTTTGTTTTGCACTACTGTGACCTGTTTACAGCAGAGAGCGGCTGAAGTCACAGAGTTGGTCCAGGCTTTGCATCATCACGACCATGGAGACGGGATCTGCCCAGATCCCTGGACCGAAACCTGGCTCAGCCTCTCAGCTAGCCGCTGAGAGCCTAAGCCGGCCGCTCCCACCCCCTCCACAGCCCAATGCTCCTGTGAGCGAGGAGGGGGCAGAGCAAAGAGCTAAGACAGACAGTCATCAGCTCTCTGAGGGATCTTTGGTCTGGTCACGTGATCTACCCAGCGGCCGGCTTCAAGGGAGAGGAGAGAGCAGAGACAACGGCTGCAGCCTGTGTGGTGACGTCTCCTAAACACTTTCTATGGGGCATCCATTAAAGGCTGTCCTTCCTCTCCCCCCAAAGCCGACGCTGGGAACCAATCACAGACCGTAGTGCCCTGAGAATAGGTAAATATAAGCATCTTTCTTTTACAGGATAGTTAGTTTAGGATTTAGCAAAGGGGTGAGAGAAGTTTTAAGCTTAGTTAGTAATAGCCTGGACTTCCACTTTAAGCATAATAAAGTCTCAAATAACTTGTCCTTTCCCAAGCCAGACCTCCAAATATGTCTCTTTAGATATTACTCTTCAATGGCCAATATTTTCCAGATCGAGAAAAGATAAAAGGACACTCCCAATAGTGTGATGCAGTTTAAAACATTTATGAAAAGGTTAAAACAACCAGATTGCACATTTTAATCATAAAAACCGAGCCTGAATCAATGTCCATACTCCATCAAATTTCTCCTGTTGCTCAGATTACCGTATGTAAGATAACCAAAGCACCTTGAGGAAACCCATGCAAATACTGGGAGAACATAAAGGCTCAATGCAGCTTGTATCCCATAACAGGATTCCAATCCAGGGAGAATAGCTACGTGGCTGCTAACCACCATGCTGCCACCACTCATGTATGTGAGTCTACAGATCATTGGTGCACCATGAACACCAGCACTACATGAGTACTGATTAAAGGGAGTAATTATTTCAGTGTTCAGTTCAAATTGCTGCCAAGGACAAATGTCCTAGTATCTGAGCAATGTCACAGGAATAGCTTCCCCTAAGTGCAGTTATTTGTTTCCCAGCAGCTATGTTAAGAAAATACATGAATTACTTTAGCACAAATGCCTATTTCCTCTGGCTTTAAAGTGTTTGTTAACCCAACATTTCATATTCCTGATATGTGCCTGCTGTACCATGTACTTGTATGGAAAAGTATCCTGTTCTCTGTTATTGCTTTCTTTGTGTATAATCCCTGGTGTTCCTCCCAGTCCCTCTGCTTTCCGATTAAAAACTGAACACACTAAGCAGGATAGCACAGCCTGGGCAGTTCTCTAGCTGTGCAGGGAACTCGGCCTGCTCTCCTGACACGCCCCCCTCAGAAGCTTCACTGGGAAGCTTGGTGTCCTGCTTCTTCTCCCCCCAGCTTTAATGCAGCTGAGAACAGAAGGAAGGTGATCACTTGTATAAAAGGGGGGGAAAAAGGTGAATATATAATATGTGTAATAATATATATTTTAATCTATACACAAATGTTTTGCCTTTCATTTCTATTTTAAACTGAATGTTTTTTACAAAGTGATCATTTACAACCACATTAGGCAAATGCCCCCTGCTTTAATCTCTGAGAATCATGCCAATGCTAAAAGTCTGGTCACAATTTTTTGGGAGCAGTACAAGTGAATGCTGTGTTGTTTTGACTAGTAAAATAAGTGTTTGGTTTTTTTTTTCCAGGGATGGACTGTTAATGAGAACCAAGTCGAAAGATATATTGTCTCAGCTCTCCGTCAACCTCATAGGACCGATACATACATGTAAAATTGCACTGCGAAGCATGGTCCAGCAGCAGGGTGGCGCTATTGTCAATATAGGTAACTGGGTTCTAAATAAAATGACTGACTGTGATTGCAGCATGCCACTGCAGACAAATAAAGTAATACATTTACATTATTAATGCTTCTGAATAGTGGAGTTAAAAGTTTGAGGATTGAGGGGAATACCCTTCTTAGGCCTCGTGTACAATGCAGCTGCTAAACTGACGTTTAGGAGCAGTTGGGCGTTTTGTTTCAGCAGCCTCTGAACTCTCCTCAATATTATCTTATGTGTACATGTAGACTCAGTCGTTTATAGTGGTTAGTGGCAATTGAGATTACTGGCATATTTCTGAAAGTGGATAAATCACGTTTAGGGCTGTAGTTTACTGGCATTTCAGATGCCAAATGCTTGTAACCACATGTAAAAACTGTAACCCTCGGTAATGCCGTTTGCGTTTTATAAGCGTTTTTATAGTAGTATGTTGTAAACCCACAAAAAAACCTGCAAGACAAAGGCATTATGAGCTAGTATGCATAGCATACTAGCTCATTATAAAATACTCACCTTAGATCGAAGCCCCCGCAGCGGTCCCAGTACACAGCTCCGGCCAGCGACATTGCTCCCGGAGTTACTTTTGGGTATCTCGGGCTCCGGCGCTGTAATTGGCCAGAGCCGCAATGACATCACTTCCGTGCGTGGAAGCCACCGGTAACGGCACACTAGCTGAAGTAACGGCACGAACGTGCCATTGCTTCTCTGTGCATGTGCCAATGACGTTGGCACATGCTGATACAGGGGATATCTCCTAAACCGTGCAGGTAGCTACAGGTAACACTTGTTATAGGCTTACATGTAGTAAAAAGTGGATTGTAAGGGTTAACAACCACTTTAAAGAGGGGGAAATATCTGCAAATTTTTGAACATGTAAAATGTGGAAAATACAACAAAAAACTAAATTTTCACTACATGCTGTTGCCTGCAAGCTTGACCCACAGTCAGGGGAGAGAAGGAGGGGGAAACACTCATAACCACCGCTGAACACGCATAATTGCGGTATGTAAAAGCGGCAAAACAGTCGTTTTTAACTGTGAGTGAGTGAGTGAATAACTTGTATAGCGCTACAAATACAAACTAAATCGCCTCAAGGCGCTTTGCATCCAGTGTTGTCCTGATCCATCAGAAGAGGTGGATCTTAAGTTTTTTCCTGAAGGCCCGATGGTTTTCTTCCATGCGGATATCCATGGGTAGAGCGTTCCATAGCCGTGGTCCTTGGACTGCAAATCTTCGTTCTCCCTTTGTTTTGTAACAGGACTTGGGGATGCGAAGGAGGTTTTGGTTTGTTGATCGGAGAGTGCGATTGGGGGTGTAGTGTTTTATCTTCTCACATAGATATTGAGGAGCGTTTCCTTGTATGCACTTGTGCGTGAGGCAGAGGGTCTTGAATGTGATCCGATCCTTTACGGTTAGCCAATGAAGGGTCCTCAGTGACGGGGTGATGGATTCCCAAGGTTTTTTTCCCGTTACCAGCCGGTTACTAGCTGTCAAGTTTCCAGCGTTCAGAAAAGGTTTTCAAACATCCTGTGTACATAAAGTCTTAGACAGTTGTTCTCATTTGTCCTCTTGTTGTGGGGACAACACAAAAAAAAAAAAATTTCCCCTCACTTGAATCACCCCAATGGGGACACAGCAATAAAAAGTAACATAAGATCTAACCTTCCCCACTTTATCCAAAACGGAAAAAAAAAGTTTGATCTTTTAAAATAGGCTGTTGCTAATGGCATCCAATCAGGCTTTATTTTCCGTGGTCTAAATTGCATTTAAAACATAAATTTCTTGTGGGCATCCTCTAAAGTTGATTCTGCCTCAGTTTGTGGAAATGAACCCAATGGTATTATCTTTACATAAAAAGAACTATGGTATATGTACCACCGTTCCATAGTATACAGAACTCTATAGAAGTATTGATAAACCCCTGATATGCTACCTTCTGGAAGCATACCTATTGTTTGGACAGTATTTACTGTTGGCTACAAAAGTTCGAGCTGTAGGCCCTGTGAAGAGATAGCGGAATATCAGCCCTTCAGATATGTAAATGGCACTTGCAATGCACCCAAATGTAACCTTTGACAGAATGAACAAAAGATGGAGTTGGGGAAATTGGCAGGTTGTTTATGTAGGTGGATTTGGAGTGAGATTTGGTAATGTTACTATGCTGCTCATTGTTCTAGCTGAAGCCTTTGGAGTTAGGAAGCAAAACCCTGCTTTTGCCAAGATGGCTGCCTCCACACCAAGACAGAATGCAGAAGAAAAGCATTTCAACCAAAGCGGGCACCAAACAAGAGTTCCTAGAGTCCAAAGTGGTGTTTTATTGATTAGAACGGGCAAAAAAAACACCAGGACTCCAAAATAAATGGGATGTCAGTTGGACCGAGAACAAAGCTCTTGAAAAATATATCCAAACCAGAAGGAAAATCTAAAATAAAAACATGATATTAGTGGTAGAGCATCTTGCTGTTTGGATTTGGATTACAATTTTCCAGGAGCTTTGCTCTGGGTCTGGCTGATAACTATTTTATTTTTATTTTTCTGAGCCCTGATGAAGGGGGAGTGCTGAGCCCCTGAAACACATTGGCTGTCTAGAACAATTGTTTGGTGCCCTATTTGGTTTTAATGCATTAGGACTTCCCAATTCATTATTTTTATTATACAGGATTTGAGTAGCGCCAACAGTTTGCACAGCGCTTTACAATATAAAGGAAGACATATAAAACAACAATACAATTCAATACAAAAGGTTTAGGAGGGCCCTGCTCCTGGGAGCTTACAATCTAATAGGCAGGGACTGGTGGAACTAAAGGTAATAACTGTGGAGGATGAACTGATGGAAGAAACAAAAGATTTGATTATTAGCTGAAAGCATGTGGTCTTTGTCTCTTGAGAGGGGCTCCTATGTTTTTTGAAAATCAGATGGTTTGTGTTTGGCAGAACACAAACCATCTGATTTTGTTATGAATCCCCATATATAATGAGAGAAGTCCTATCTGTAGGACATCGCTCCTTCGGAAAGTGCAAAAAGAGGCATGGTAAGTCAGTAATGGTGAGTCCAAAGGCAATGCTGGCGATTAGTCCTATACAGTCTTTCCTTCTTTTTTTTTTGGCACAGTTTCCAGAGTTCTTCTTTAATGTCCCTTTTGATATACCCCACATTTTATCTGCCAGCCCTACAAACACATAGAGCAGTTTTATTGTCCATTTCCAAAAATGTTAGTTTGCGCTATTCGCTCAAAAATTGTAGAGTACAAGTTACATTTTAGTCCTCTGAGGCTGAAATATTAGGAATTCATCTCTTGATCCACTGTCCAAGTTGTTTCACAGTCCTTAATCTCTTCAATAAACACACCTGTACTCAAGAACATCATCAGTGATGGCAGATGTCATTTATCTGAAAATATTCTGATAAATTGTTCAGATAACCCTTTAGGAAATCCCAGATGTAAACCATTTCCATACATTTGTTTTCTTCACTGACCTGTCATATATCAGATGGATTGGAAATTTTATTGGATCATCGATAATGTTTTTGGCAAACGTACTTTTTCCAGTGAAGGACTGTATTGACCAGACAAGTGATCCATATAAGTACAGAGACTCATAACTTGCACTAAGCAGGTGTCTTCGCTATATACATAAATAAATTAAGCGATCACATCCTTTTTCCATAAAGAGGAATGACTATCACATGTGACTTCTGAAAGTGTTGGACTGAAGAAATGCTGTGCTTTTATGTCTGTATGACAGTTACCGTACTTAGGATTCTGTACAGATAAAAAACACATTTCCATATTTGTTGCGCTATAGATATAAACTCTGTAACACAGCATGGTAACAAAGATATATTACAGGGTCTCTAGCTGTAGGTGTTGTGTGTTCTAGTTCAATCCATTGCCAATTAAGCCAGACAAACCTATATTTCTTTCCAGTAAGAACTTTAGAAGACCGGAACTCCATGACTGTGTAAAGAGGCAGCAGGAGGGAACGTCCATTAACGGATAGAACTGCTAATGTACGAAACATGTGCTAACAAGAACAGTTTGTGTTCCTCTTAGCAACCAATCAGAATATTTCTTTCTCAGCTCTTCTACTCAGAAAGGACAGAAGCTGACTGGATGCCATAGGCACAAAAAAAAAAAAAAACACCTTTATAAAGCACAGCTCTGGGAGTCTGAAGCCAGTGTAGTGCTATTAAATGAATGAGAGTTTGTAAGAAATCTGGGAGGAGAACCTGGCCCCATGACCTGTAAACCACATAAGCACTCTCTTCCGCATCAATCAGAGAGAACTGTATGCAGTTCCACTGACCCCACACTGTGGTTTGCATTTTATGAATGGGCTTTAAATTGCAGAGCATGGATTGCGAGGCCTGCAATGTGTGGATCCTGGACTCTGTCTCTGCATCACCGTGGTCCGGGACCCCTAACATTATATAACCATATTGTCACGTTGATGTGTAACTTTTGTATAGCCACACCTCTTTTTTTTTTTTTTTTAAACTTATTGTCTTTTATATATTTTGAGAATAAATGTATACCTTTTTTATATAATTTTTCATATATTATTTATATTTTGGTGTTGTTACACAACCACCAGGGCCTTTTAAAGTCCCGCAAGGGGGAACCCTGTCTTTCTATCCATATATTGGGATGTTGGCCCACCCCTAGTTTAATCTATCTCAACTTTTTTCTGTTTATGGATTGTGAGGCCGGACAGAATGGAGTATAATGGTAGACGGATAGAGATATCTGCCTTTCTTTCTCGTACATCACGGGACACAGAGCGACATAGTCATTACTAATGGGTTATATAGATACCGTCAGGTGCTGGCACTGGCAACTTCCAAAACCGGAAGTACCCTCCCCTATATAAGCCCCTCCCATCCGGGAGCACCTCAGTTTTTTGCCAGTGTCTAAGGTGTTGGCCAAGAAGAAACATGTGTTTTTCACTGAGCTTGCGTACAGGTTCTTTTGGGCCTCAGTAAGCTATTCCGGATCCGACCAAAAAAGCTTCATAGCTAAACGGTCGGTACCTGGGCCTTGCAGAGAAGAGCAAGGTTTTGCCTGTAATGCTTCTCTTAGGAGAGCTGGACCCTGGGATCCAGAGCTCTGGTCATACCCACGACCAAGATGTTTTCTGTGCAGGGTGCTATACAGGTCCAGGGGAGTGGAATCCTTGGGAACCCGGTCCCTGAAGGTTTGATTACAATGCCTGCCGTGATAGGTGAAGTTTGGGCTTTTGTGGACCAAACAAAGTCCTGCGGCGGGGAACAGGTAAGTGGGGGCCCCCAGGAACTTGGTTCTATCGGGGGACCCCCAAGCCTAATTTGTCTTTCTGTCTGTTACCTAACGGTATTCCCGCTAATATTCTGTGTATGCCTGTTACTACTGAGAAAATGTAAAAATTTTAATAGTAGGCAAGAAAAAAAAAAAAATGTAAGACCGCGGTACCTGTGTTAGACACTAGAGGCCGCTATGGTTCTTTTTCTTGTAATGTGGATTTTTTTCTTCCAGAATTAAATCCAGGCAGTTGGTATGTTCTCTGCTGGGAAGCTGTCTCCTCTGCCCTGTTGCTGCGCTCATCCATCCCCGGGCCCTGCGGCAAAGGGACCCTGGCTCCCATCTAGCTCCTGGTTGTTTTCAAAAAAGGCGCCGAAGGCGCACGTGCCCGCGCGCGTGCACGTGCACGCGCCTCTATTCATAGAGGCGATCTGGAAAAAGGGGCGGAGCGGGTGGATGACGCTCAGGTGTGCGCCGCGGCGCTACTGCGCATGTGCGGGCGTCCAGCGTGTTTTGAAGCACATTATAGCTGGCTGTTGAAGTGCACAGACAGAGCTAGCAACAATATAAAGGCACATAGAGGCGGTTGATGCAGGCATCCCCTAGAAAGGCACTTTAGTAGACACCAACTGTGATATAGCAGCAATTGTGCTAGACTATTCTCAGTAAAAGTGGTGTATTACGGCTGGAATACCTCAGCTTTAGGCTTAGGAATATGCCGTCCAGAAGCTCCGGAACTGAATCTTCCAGGAAGCGAAGGGGGTCTCATCGGGCTCTGAGGATCTTGGGCATACTTCTGCTGCACCAGTCTCCCCTGAAGTTCAGAGGTAAGTGACCGTAGAGACCCCGCAGGGGTACTTGGTACTGTGGCTGTCCTCAGTTCACCTGCTCCTGTGTATGTAACAGAGGAGGTTTTTTCCTCAGCTCTGGGAGGATTAGAGAGAGATTGTCAACATTGATCGGTGCCTCCCTGTCAGGGAAAGCACGCCCGATCTCCGTCTCCTCCTTCAGAGTGCCTGTTAGCAGAGCAACAGTCCCATACAGGGATCGACCTGCCTGAAGGGGATCAGGATGAGGTTGATTCTGTTATAGAGGAATCAACAGTGGGGGAACCTTTTCTCAGCATCTCAAGCTGAAAGATTATGGGTTCAGTCTCTGACTAACATGGTCCGATCAGCATTTAAAAATGCACCTTGCGGAACCATCAACCACTACTGTATCCTCGTTGGGGTCGCTAGAAGCCCCCAGACTGTCTGTTCTTTTCCACTTCACCCTTTGCTGAAAGGGCTCATTTACCAGGATTGGGAACATCCTGAGAAAATATTTAGTCCCCCAAGAGATTTCCGGTGGTCTATCCCATGGAGGATAAGTTCATCAAAAAAAAAAAAAAATGGAAGGTCCCTACAGTGGACGCAGCCATCTCTTGTATGTATAAATCACTCACATGTCCAGTGGATAATGTCTAAATGTTCAAGAACCCAATAGATAAAAGATTGGAGTCCTTATGAAAATCTGCTTCTTTCTACAGCAAGCTTGGTGACACAACCAGCAGTAGCAGCTATTGGGGTCTGCTAAGCAGTGAAGGATCAGTTGAAACAGGTCTTGAGGGACTTGACAGATCAGCAGGCTTTGCCCTAGCTGATCTATCTAGAGCCTTAGGCTTTGCGGTTGACGCCATAAAGGATTCAGTCCATCAGGCCTCCCGCCTTACGCTGTCTATAGTACATATGCGTAGGCTCCTATGGCTCAAAAACTGGTCTGCTGAAGCTCCCTGTAAAGAATGGCTGGTTAGCGTCCCATTTCATGGTGAACGCTTATTCAGGGAAAACCTGGACAAATATATCCAGAAAATTTCCAGCGGTAAAAATACGCTCTTGCCGGTTAAAAACAGAGTTAGAGGTCCCTCTTTAAGAGGCCTGCTTCTCCAGTCCCTGGGGCATCGGCTGTGTAACAGTTCCGACGGCCTCCTCGGTCAATTCCCGGGGGTAAAAAACAGGGACAATAGCAGGGTAATGAGAAACCTTGGGTCAGGGGAGGTACAAAACCTCCCCCAAAGTTAAATTCATTGAAGCCCCCACTTAGTCGGGTGGGGGGAGGACTCCAGTTGTTCGCAAGAGACCTGGCGGGACACGATCAAGACAGATAGGTGCTCTCCACAGTATGTTTGGGATACAGTTTGGAGTTAAAAGACTCTCCTCCTTCCCATTTTTGAGGTCAAACGTGCCAAGGGATCCCCGGAAGAGAGAGTCCCTCCTGTTGGCACTAGAACAACTATTGCTCCAAGGAGTAATTATGGAGGTTCCCCTGGAAGAATGAGGGTTCGGGTTTTACTCAAACCTCTTTACAGTCCCGAAGCAAACGCGGACGGGAGGCCCATATTAATTCTAAAAGGGCTATACAAATTCCTGTATATCAGGACTTTCCGATGGAGTCGATCCGATCGGTGGCCACTGCCCTACAAGGGGAGGATTGGTTAGCCGCGATCGACATCAAAGATGCTTATTTGCACATTCCCATCTTTCCAGTCCACCAAAAATTTCTACGCTTTGCAGTAGAAGGGCGCCATTTTCAGTTCAGAGCCTTACCCTTCGGTTTGGCCACAGCACCACGAGTGTTTACAAAAATTCTGGCCCTTTATTGGCCAATCTAAGAACACAAGGTGTAATGATAATGGCATATCTAGATGACTTGTTGCTGATAGACCACTCAGTGAAAAAACTAGACGTGGTCGTTCACAAGACAATCAAGTATCTGGAATCTCACGGTTGGATTATCAACCGAGACAAGTCAGCCCTAAAAACCAGTCAAAAGTCTGGAATACTTGGGGCTAAGGTTGGATTCAGGCCAGAGAAAAATATTCTTGCCTCGAGGAAAGGTGTTGTCTTTGAAAGATTTGATCCACTTAGTGGGTACAAAAAAGACAGCCGTCCATACGCCTGTATATGAGGCTGCTGGGAAAAATGGTGGCATCATTCGAAGCAGTACCCTACGGTCAATTCCATTCAAGGAATTTGCAAGGGGCCATACTGTCAGCCTGGAACAAAAAAGTTCAGGCCCTAGACTTACAATGTCCTTGTCCCCTTCCGTTCGCAAGAGCCTCCGTTGGTGGTTGGTTCCCCAGAATCTGGAAAAAAGGAAATCCTTCAGTCCGATTTCTTGGAAGGTGGTCACTACAGATGCCAGCCTTATAGGCTGGGGAGCAGTACTGGAGCAATGGTCTCTCCAGGGCAGATGGTCGGATGCAGAAAAGGCCCTGCCCATCAATCTCTTAGAGATACGAGCAGCCCGGTATGCCCTAGTAGCATGGACATCCAAACTCCAAGGGTCCCCTGTCAGAATTCAATCAGACAATGCCACAGCAGTGGCATATATCAATCATCAGGGGGGCACCAGGAGTCGTGCAGCCCAGAGGGAAGTAAATTACATCCTGAAATGGGCAGAAAGATATGTCCCAGCCATATCTGCGGTATTTATTCCAGGAGTGGAGAATTGGAAGGCGGACTTTCTAAGTCGCCAGCAATTAGGCCCAGAGGAAGGGTCCCTTCACCCCGAGGTTTTCTGGACAATATGTCAGCGGTGGGGAACATCGGATGTAGATCTTCTAGCATCCAGATTCAACGCAAAGGTGGACAGGTTTGTCTCTCGGACAAGGGATCCCCTAGCTTGCGGCTCGGATGCCCTAGTGTTCCCTTGGGATCAGTTCAAGCTGATATATGCATTCACACCGCCACAATGGTTACCTCGATGACTCCGCAGAATCAGGGTAGAAAAGGAACCAGTGATTCTGGTGGCTCCAGCGTGGCCCCGAAGAGCGTGGTACGCGGAGATTGTAAAATGTCAGTGGGGAGTCCTTGGTCTCTCCCACGTCGTCCGGACCTGCTTTCGCAAGGACCGATATACCACCCTTCCTTACCAGCCCTAGGTTTGACGGCCTGGCTATTGAAGCCCACATTCTAAAAAAGAGAGGGCTCTCTAATCCTGTGGTATCTACCATGATCAATGCCAGGAAGCCAGTATCCAGGCAGATCTACTATAGAATCTGGAAGGCGTGCATCGCGTGGTGTGAGGCCAAGAAATGGCATCCACATAAGTACGTAATAGGTAGGATTCTGGACTTCCTACAGTGGGCTGTAGATAGGAAGCTTGCCTTGAGTACTATCAAGGGTCAGATTTCGGCCTTGTCAATATTTTTTCAAAGGCCCTTGGCTTCGCATTCACTAGTCAAAGCCTTTATACAAGGAGTGATGCGTATTAGTCCTCCGGTTAATATTCCCATATGTCCATGGGATCTAAACTTGGTTCTGTCGGTTCTACAGAAACAACCATTTGAACCATTACATCATATTTCCCTGGTTCTTCTCACCAGGAAATTGATTTTTTCTAGTCTAGTAGCCATTTGTTCAGCTAAAAGAGTGTCGGAATTAGCAGCTATGTCCTGTAAGGAGCCATATCTGGTTATCCATAAGGATAGAGTAGTGTTACGTCCTCATCCAGCCTTTCTTCCTAAGGTGGTATCGAGGTTTCATTTGAACCAAGATGTGGTTCTTCCTTCTTTTTTCCCCAAACCTACTTCGGTAGAGGAAAAGTTATTGCATTCTTTGGATGTAGTAAGAGCAGTTAAAGCTTATCTAAAGGCCACTGCTCAGATTCGCAGAACGGATACTTTGGTTATTCTGCCGGAAGGCCCCAGAGAGGGTCAGGCAGCGTCAAAATCTACTTTAGCCAAGTGGATTCGACAGGTCATAATACAAGTCTATGGCTTGAGAAGGAGACCGCCTCCGTTCAAAGTTAGAGCGCACTCCACGAGAGCAGTTGGAACTTCATGGGCAGTGCATCACCAGGCCTCCCTGGCTCAAATCTGTAAGGCCACAACATGGTCTTCAGTACACACGTTTACTAGGTTCTACCAGGTGGACGTTAGAAGTCAGGAGGATGTCGCCTTTGGGCGCAGTGTGTTGCAGGCCGCAAAAGATCCTCATGTCTGATAGCGCTCAGCTTATATATGGTGTATCCCCCCCCTCATTGGGCATTGCTTTAGGACATCCCATTAGTAATGACTATGTCGCTCTGTGTCCCGTGATGTACGAGAAAGAAAATAGGATTTTTATAACAGCTTACCTGTAAAATCCTTTTCTTGGAGTACATCACGGGACACAGAGCTCCCGCCCCTCTTTGGGGACACTTATTGCTTTGCTACAAAACTGAGGTGCTCCCGGATGGGAGGGGCTTATATAGGGGAGGGTACTTCCGGTTTTGGAAGTTGCCAGTGCCAGCACCTGACGGTATCTATATAACCCATTAGTAATGACTATGTCGCTCTGTGTCCCGTGATGTACTCCAAGAAAAGGATTTTACAGGTAAGCTGTTATAAAAATCCTATTTTTATTGAGTTTTTTTAATAGTGTAAATGAACAGAAAATTAGTCCTACACTCATTTGAAGAACTCCACTAAGGTATACTTGCATCTAAACTGGCCGTATAATGTAACACATTCATGTAAAATTGTAGATAAATGTAAGATAGCCTTTAATAAAAGAATAAATACAATGGAAATGGTTTAGCATAACAAGGAATCAGACACTCGCTGCTTAATGAAGGGTTAAGCCAAATATTATATGACTGTAAGATAAAGCTCACTTGTATGGCATAGTGTAGGGACACCTGACATTTCTCCAGGAAATAAAGCACACGGATAGATGTGGAAGGATTGTCGCATGACTTGGGAGTGCATGGACCTTTTGCAGTAATGTCTCCACAGGGGTTGATTTACTACAACTGGAGAGTGCAAAATCTAATGCAGCTCTGCACAGAAATCAATCAGCTTCCAGATTTTTTGTCAAACCTTATTGAACAAGCTGAAGTTGGAAGTTGATTGGCTACCATGCACAGCTGCACCAGATTTTGCACTCTACATTTTTAGTAAATCAACCCAACAGCGTTATATTTATCTATTTATCTTCTGCTGCTTTCATTCTGTGTTGTTGACTGCTGACCCTTCTCTGAACTTGCAGGCAGTGTGGTTGGCCACAAAGGGAATGCTGGACAGAGTATTTACAGTGCCAGCAAGGAAGGCTTGGTTGGATTCTCCAAATCCCTGGCTAAAGAAGTTGCAAGGAAGAACATAAGGGTTAATGTGGTTGCCCCCGGTAAGAAAACCTTTTTTCCTTTAGTGGTGAATGATTGGAGTCCAGTCCCCCAAGCACACAGAAGGGTAAAGCCATCTATAATTAAGGACAACATATATGTATCTTAATAAAAACACAGATACAGAGAAATCAGCACTCCGTACACAATACTCATTTAATGGAAGTAGTTCATGGCAAACATGGTCCTCTTGATCAAGGTGAGATGCTAATAATTTAAACATTAATCCGAACCAGTCAACCACAGAATCTGCCCACATAGGGGACAGCCATCATCCAGTGGTTGCTCTAGTAACTTCCTTCTGCTTAAAGGTAAATGGGACAGTCTGCCTCCTACGATCACATCACTTGCCCCAGTGTTGTAATGAGAAGAAACAAATGGGATAGCAATGAACTGATCACATGACCGGAAACGCAGAATGCCAGTGTAGTCGTGACTAATGAAGCAACCTTTTTATTTTTCATGGCAATTTTAATGGGTCTCATTTATAGAAAGTAGACAATCGGGGCATACTTTCCGGCCTAGATTCTGCTGAATTCTCAAACTGGTGACTGTAACATTAAACATGTTATAAATATGGTGGCGATTGCTGGGACCATTGAGTGGCATGTGCAGGGAATGCAGCTTAATGCAGCAAACTATAAAATATCTTGTGGTTCCACCGGCAAAAGACTGATTCACCAGTTGTTTGCCACACCATAAATATTTCCCTCTCTTTGCCCTCTAGGAGATTAGATGGATTCTTTGGTATTTGGGAAACACAGGTCACTGAAAAGTTATGGTTAATGTAGTGTTATGCCGTGTACACAAGACCGTTTTTAATGTCATTGAATAAAACGGCATTTTTCTCGACTTGATTCTTCTCAAGCCTGCCTTGCCTACACACTATCGTGGAAAAAAATGCTTGAGTAAAGAGCGGTGACGTACAAAACGTACAACGGCACTATAAAGGGGAAGTTCCATTCGGATGGCGCCACCCTTCATGTTAGTAAAGTTTGAGAGACGATTCGCGCTTTTCAGCCTCGTGCTTTTCAGTCCGTTACAGCACGACGAATGTGCCATCTCCATTACGAACGTTAGTTTTACCAGAATGAGTCTCACCACTTGCTTCTGAGCATGCGCATTTTTTTGTGAAAAATTAGAGCATGTTCCAATTTTTTCATGGCCATTTTTCACGTTGTGAAAAATGCTCTGAAGCCCACCCACGGTCGTTTTAATGACCATTTTAAAAAATTGCATTTTTCTCGTCATTAAAAACGTTCGTGTGTACGTGGCATTAGGCTGAATCCAGATCAGATTTTTGCAGGAATGCATGGTAAAATGCATATTTGCAATTGTGGCATTACCGCAACACACTGAAACTTGTTTCATGGTACAGTGCGCTGTGGTGCCATTCATTTTCAATTCATCAGAGAAAATAGTGCATGTCTGTTTTTGCCTCAGTTTTTGTGCAATGGCAGATCATTTAAAGTGTTACTAAACCCAGGACCATGTATTCATTATATCTGATCTCCCACGGTACACAGAACATGGAAATGCAATTATGTTAGTAAGTATAAACTGCTAAATACCTTTCTCTTGTCATCCATGGACTGACACAGCGTGTCTTATACACCTTTACACGTGGGTTATGTCCCTGCTTGCAGGAGAAGACCTAGGCAGAATGTGAGATGTTATACATACATTCTAAACAGCCAGAGCTGAACAGCCCCGCCCAGGGGGGCGGTCCCTCCGGCATAACCCTCCCACTGCAGTCAGCAGACCTCAGTTTTTTTCTGCCTAGCAGAAGGAGAAGACGTGGCTCTCTCAGGAGCCAGTCTCCTGACCTATTTTTATTCCTTTTGGAATTTTTTTCCTATTTTATTCTTTTGAGATCTTCTATCAACTGTCGGCTGGGCAACAGGTTGGGTACAAGATATCCTCGTAGTCTTCCCTGTCCGACCATTGAGCGTGCTGATCCTCGCCTTGTGTGCGTGAGACTCAGTTCACGACATGCCCCACGACTCCAGGGGTGGCCGGTGGGCTTCCAGCTCCGCGGTCCTCTCAAGATAGAACAGTCCGGCTGTATCTTTCGTGGTGGACCGGGCCGACAGCTACTCAGTACCGCACTGTGATAGTTCTGTCAGAAACACACCAGTGGGTCCCTCAGGGGACGGGTAAGTAGTCTCTCCTGGCTGCAGGTGAGTACATGCTGTGTGTTTCTTGTGTGGGGGATTTCCCTGTCTCCCCCTGTGTTTTTTTTTTTTAATGTCACTCTCTGGTCACTAGTGCTGGCGCTGTACTGTGTGGGGTGCCTGGGGGCCATACTGTCCTGGGGGGGGGCTCATGCTGCTCTGCATTCGCTGGGGCTGTTTTGTTTTTGGGTGTGAGGGGCCTGGGCGCCGTTCGGCGGCATGTTTAGTGTGTGTGCTGATTTTACATTGGCGGCCATCTTGCCGTGGCCCGCGGAGCACATTGCGGCGGCCATTTTCTTGTAGCCGCACGTTTTTCTAGCACTAGTTTGGCCTCTAGCGCCGCTGGGAATGGCGCGAATCTCCTCACACCCTCTCCTCTCAGCTCACTCACGCTGAGCAGCGCGGCACAGTGAGACAGAGCAGCGGAACCGAGCGGTCCTGGTCAGGTTGGTGGGTTCCCTTGGCATTCCCCTACTTCAGTCAGCACAGCCTGTGGGTGGTCTCAGAGAGGGACATTATGGAGTCAGAGTCACCAGCTTCCCCTCACATGCCAGAGGCAGCAGCCAGTGCTCCAGCACCTGCGGTCCCTATGGACCAGTTGTCGGCAGTCCTGGAATCATTTCTGACCAGGATGGAAGCTGTGTGTGAGCACAAGGGAGCAAAAAAGCGCCCTCTCCCCACTTTATCTCCACAAGGGGAGTGCTCTGATTCAGATATGGGCCTAGCTATTGCTGCTCAGGACCCTAGCTCTGAATATTTGGATGGTTTTGAACAGGACATTCCTTGTGAGGAAGACTCCAGTTCTGAGTCAGTAAATGACAGGGCGCTTGTTAGTGAACTCATTGATGCTGTGAGGGACACTCTCAAGCTAAATGCTGCGACCGCAGAACCTCAGGCGGATACAGTCTCCTTTGGTTCTTTTAAGACCAAGCCTTCTAAAAAGGTTTTTCCATATGTATCTTTCTTTGACCAGCTCATTGACCAGGTCTGGGAAAAGCCGCAGAAGACTTTCATGGTCCCGCGGCGTTTGTCTATTAGATACCCCTTTGAAGACGCCCTGCTTAAAAAGTGGGCTTCTCCCCCGGTGGTCGACCCTCCAGTCGCCCGTTTAAACAAGGCCACCACTCTCCCGATGGAGGGGACTCCTGCGTTTAAGGACCCCACTGACAGGAGGTCAGAAGTGGTGAGTAGAGCCATGTTCGCCTTGCTGGGATCCGCCCTACGGCCCGTAGTAGCGGCGACCCTTGTGTCTCAGACACTCACGGAATGGGCAAAAATTTTGCACCAAACTGTGCAGGAGTATAACCTTCCTCCAGACACTATTGCTCTGGCCCACCAGATGGTGCAGGGTCTGATATATGTGTGCGACGCCACGTTGGACGCGGCCCCTTTAATATCCAGGGCCTCTGTCTCGGCGGTGGTATTGCGTCGTCTCATCTGGTTGAAATGCTGGTCTGCTGACCTAGCCTCTAAGAAGCTCCTGACGGATCTACCTTTTAAGGGTGGTAGACTTTTTGGTGCTGCTCTGGATGACATCATCAAGGATGTCACGGGAGGTAAAAGCACTCTCCTTCCTCAAACTATCAAGGGTAAGGAGGCCCGACGTAAACCGGGTCCTTCCTTTCCAGCAAAAAAGGGTTTTTTTCGTCCGTCAGAGTCCACGGGTAAGCCATCCCAGACTGACAACAGTGCGGCTGGCGGGCACAAGCGCCCCTGGGTGCGTAAGCCGAACAAGCCGGCTCCCAAGCCCACCTCCGCGTGAAGTCTTGCCCCCGCCCGTCTCTGGGGTGGGGGGACGACTTCGCAGGTTCACGGATCGGTGGACCTCCCGGATCTCCGACCGGTGGGTGTGCGAGGTGGTCACCTCAGGATACAGAATAGAGTTCCGCTCCTGGCCCCCAGACAGATTCTTTCCCTCAAATCTCCCTCTCCTTCCTGCCCGTCGGGCAGCCCTCTTGAGGGCTGTACAGGATTTGATCGGGTCCGGAGTAATTGTGCCGGTTCCGTCCCAGGAGAGGTTTCAGGGGTTCTACTCGAATCTGTTTGTTGTTCCAAAAAAAGGACGGGGTTCGGCCAATCCTGGACCTCAAGGCCCTGAATGCCTTCGTGAAGGTGCAAAAATTCCGCATGGAATCCATTTGCACGGTGATCGCTACACTCCATCAAGGGGATTTTCTGGCATCCTTGGACATCAAGGACGCCTACTTGCATGTTCCGATCTGCGCAAGCCACCAGAAGTTTCTGCGCTTTGCGGTCGGCGAAGTCCACTATCAATTTGTGGCTCTTCCCTTCGGCCTAGCCTCGGCACCGAGGGTGTTCACCAAGGTGCTTGCTTTGGTCCTAGCTTTGCTGAGACAGCGAGGCATTGCTATTGTGGGCTATCTGGACGATTTTCTTCTAAGAGCAGACAGTGGCTCAGAATTGGAAGAGAGTGTGACTATCGTCAGTCAGACCCTCAGGGAGTTTGGGTGGCTCCTGAACGTTCAGAAGTCGGTTCTAGTCCCGACTCAGCGTCTGGAGTATCTAGGTCTGATTCTGGACTCCTTGGAGGCAAGAGTCTTCCTACCTCCAGACAAACTACTGACACTTCAGTCTGCAGTACGGGTGCTGACGTCCCG
Organism: Rana muscosa; assembly: GCA_029206835.1. Lineage (NCBI taxonomy): Eukaryota > Metazoa > Chordata > Amphibia > Anura > Ranidae > Rana > Rana muscosa. Next base: position 274,548,918 of record CM055116.1, on the reverse strand, counting down.
AAAATGGTCGTCAATCCGCTTTCTCTTATCATCCATGGACCGACACGGCGTCTCTTACACTTTACACGTGGGTATATGTCCCTGCTTGCAGGAGAAGACCTAGGCAGAATGTTAAATGTTAAAACATTCCAGAACAAACCAGAGCTGAACAGCCCCGCCCAGGGGGGCGGTCCCTCCGGACATTACCCTCACACCTGCAGCTAGCAGGCCTCAGTTTTTTTCTGCCTAGCAGAAGGAGAAGACGTGGCTCTCTCAGGAGCCAGTCTCCTGGAAGATTTTACTTTTAATTTTTATTCCTTTGGGAATTTTATTATTTTATTTTTGAGACCTTCAATCAACTGTCGGCTGGGCAACAGGTTGGGTACACCAGTATCCTCGTAGTCTTCCCTGTCCGACCATCGAGCGTGCTGATCCTCGCCTTGTGTGCGTGAGACTCCGTTCACGACATACCCCATGGCTCCAGGGGTGGCCGGGTTGCTTTCATGCTCCCGCGGTCCTCTCAAGATCGAACAGTACCTACTGTATCTTTCGCGGTGGACCGGGCCGACAGCTACGCAGTACGCCTCTGTGATAGGCCTGTCTGAAACAAGCCAGTGAATCCCTCTATTGGCACTGGGGGTGTTCTCCAAGGTGCTTGTGGGACGGGTAAGTAGTCTCTCCTGCTGCAAGGTGAGTACATACTGGCTGTGTTTCTGTGTGTGGGGGGTTCTCCCTGTCTCCCCCCTGTATGCTGCTCTCTGCACCCTGTTCTGTTGTGCTGTGTGGGGATGCTTGGGGGGTCACTCTGCCTTGGGGGGGCCGCTCCATGACTGTTATTTTTATTGGGAAGTGTTCTGGGGGACTGGCTGTGGTGTTTTCTGTGCGCCATTGGCGCAGTGTTTTATTTTAAAAAAATGCGCCATTGGCGGCCATTTTGGCTGAGGCTTAATACATAGTTAAACTGGTGCCCGGCGGCCATTTTCTTGTAGCCGCGGCACTTGCACTTTCGTTTTCGGCCTCTAGCAGCGCTGCTGTACGGCGCGGAATACACACATCCCCACAGATTCTTCACCTCAGGCTGCACCAGCGCGACTCATACAGCGCTACAGCACGACTCATACAGCGCTACAGCGCGACTCATACAGCGCTACAGCGCGGCTCATACAGCGCTACAGCGCGGCTCATACAGCGGTCCCTAGGGGTGGTGAGTACTCCAGGTATCCCCTCCTCAGCCCCAGCACGGCCTGTGGGTGGGCTGTATTATTCACTATAATGGTGAATAAGGTCTCAGAGGGTGGCAATATTGGAGTCTGGTTCACCTGTTTTCTTCACATTGTTAGAGACAACTGACAGTGCTTCTGCACCTGCGGTCCTTAGGGACCAGTTGTCGGCATTCCTGGAATCATTTATCTGACCAGGAGAAAGCAGTGTGTGAGCGCAAGGGAGCAAAAAAGCCCCTATCCCCACCTTTTTTCCACAAAAAAAAAAGGGGGGTAATGCGCTGATTCAGATATGGGCCTAGCCACTACCGCTCAGGACCCTAGCTCTGAATATATATTTGATGGTTTTGAACAGGACATTCCTTGCAAGGAAAACTCCAGTTCTGTGTCAGTAAATGACAGGGTGCTTGTTTTGTGAACTAATTGATGCAGTGAGGGACACTCGCAAGTTAAATGCTGCGGATGCAGAACCTCAGGCGGACGGTCTCCTCTGGTTCCTTGGGGCCGGGCCTTCTAAAAAGTGTTTTTTTCAATATGTACCTTTCTTTGACCAGCTCACTGACAAGGTCTGTGGAAAAAGCCGCAGAAGTCTTTTATGGTCCCGCGGCGTTTGTCTATCAGATACCCCTTTGAGGATGCCCTACTAAAAATGTGGGCTTCTCCCCCAGTGGTCGACCCTCCAGTCGCCCGGTTGAACAAGGCCACCATTCTCCCGGTGGAGGGGACTCCTGCATTTAAGGACCCCACTCACAGGAGGTCAGAAGTGGTGAGTAGAGCCATGTTTGCCTTGTTGGGGTCCGCCCTACGGCTTGTGGTAGCGGCGACCCTTGTGTCTCCAACACTTGCGGGATGGGCAACTGTACAGGAGCATGATCTTCCTCCAGACACTATTGCTCTGGCCCACAAATGGTGCAGGGCCTGGTTTATGTGGCGACACCACGTTTGACGCGGCCCCTTATAACTCAGGGTATTGCGTGGTCTGATCTGGTTGAAATGCTGGTCTGCTGACCTAGCTTCTAAAAAGCCTCGGAAGGGTTTACCATTAAAAGGTGGTAGGTTTTTTCGGTGCTGCGCTGGATGACATCATCAAGGATGTCACGGGAGGTAAAAGCACTGTTCTTCCTCAGGCTGGCAAGGAGGCTGCTATAAGCAGGGTCCTTCCTTTCCAGAAAAAAGGGGATATTTTCGTCAGTCAACGGGGAGGCCCCCCCAGACTGACAGCGGTACGGCTGGTGGACACGAGCGCCCCTGAGTGCGTATGCCGAACAAGCCGGCTCCCTAGCCCGCCTCCGCGTGAAGTCTTGCCCCCTCCCAACTCTGGGGTAGGGGGGACAACTTTGCAGGTCCACGGATCAATGAACCTCCCGGATCTCCTACTGGTGGGTGTGCGAGGTGATCCCCTCAGGTTACAGGATAGGTTCCGTTCCTAATACCAGACAGATTCTTCCCTCGAATCTTCCTCTCCTTCCTGCCCGTCGGGTGGCCCTATGGGGCCTATTCAGGTTTGAGGTCCGGAGTGATTGTGCCGGTTCCGTCACAGGAGAGGTTTCAGGGATTCTACTGGCCTATCTTGGACCTCCAGGTCCTGAATGCCTTCGTGAAGGTGCAAAAGTTCCGCATGGAATCCATTCGCACGGTGGTCAGTGCACTCCGTCAAGGGGATTTTCTGGCGAACTTGGAATTCAAGGACGCCTACTTGTATGTTCCGATCTGCTCTTGCGATCGACGAAGTCCACTATCAATTTGTGGCTCTTCCTTTCGGCCTAGCCCCGGCGCCGAGGGTGTTCACTAAGGTGCTTGTGCCGGTTCTAGCTTGCTGAGACAGCAAGGCATTGCTGTCGTGGGCTATCTGGACGATCTTCTTCTCAGAGCAGGAAATTGCTCAGTATTAGAAGACAGTGTGACTATCGTCAGTCAGACCCTCAGGGACTTCGGGTGGCTCCTAAACATTCAGGAGTCAGTCCGGGTCCCGACTCGAGATTTGGAGTATCTCGGTCTGATTCTGGACTCCTTGGAGGCAAAAGGTATTCCTACCTCCGGGGAAGCTACTGACACTTCAGTCTGCAGTACGGATGCTGACATCCCAAAAAATCGTCGTCAATCCGTTTTTGCATGGGAATCCTGGGACTCATGGTGACCTCTTTCGAGGCCATTCCGTATGCCCAATCACACACCAGGGCATTGCAGAAGGAGATCTTGTTCCCTTGGGACATACCCCGTTGTCTTTGGATTTTCCGATCCAGGTGAGCCACCTGGTCAGGGCGTCCCTGACATGGAGTTTGGGTCCCCGGCTCTTCGGTCCGGGAAGTCATTCCTCCCCGTCCAATGGACGGTGTTCACTACAGACGCCAGCCTGAAGGGCTGGGGTGTAATCTGGGGAGTCCTGTTGGCCCAAGGGCTTGGACTCCGGACGAAGCCCGTTTGCCGATTAATGTTCTGGAAATACGGGCCATCAGACTGTGCCTCTCCTCGTGGTCTGAGAGATTGCAGGATCGTTCCATTAGGATCCTGTCGGACAAGTGACGGTGGTGGCGTATGTCGACCACCTCGAAGCTCAGCTGAGGCTTCCGAGGTCCCCCGTACCCTGAAGTGGGCTAAAGGAAGCGTGCCGGCTCTGTCAGCCGTTTACATTCCGGGCATAGAACTGGCGGACTATTGAGTTGCCAGACGTTGGACCGGGGAGAGTGGTCCTTGCACCCGGAGGTATTTCAACTCCTTTGCCACACAAACGGTGGGGCACGCCGGAGGTGGACCCGATGGCTTCTCGACTCAATTGTAAGTTGACGATTTGTGGCCAGATCCAGGGATCCTTGGGCGGATGCATCAGAGGCGTCAGTGGCCCATGGGGTCATGATCACCTGATACACGTTTATCCTCCGCTGCAGTTGCTACCTCGCCTGCTGCGCAGGGTGGCGACCGAGGGAATTCCGGTGATCCTCATTGCTCCGGATCGACCTCGGCTTCACTGGTACGCCGATCTGGTACGTCTCGTCGAGGCCGTTCCCTGATGGTTGCCAATAGGGAGGACTTTCTGTCTCAAAGTCATATATTTCATCCTGCCTTTACAGTCTCGGGCCTTGACGGCATGGCTGTTATAAGCCAGGTGTTGAGAGACCGAGACTCTCGGACTCGGTCATTTCGTCCATATGAAGGACACGGAAGTCTTCCTCCAGAACTATCTCTGTACCTGGAATAGCTTACATCGCCATGTGCGAAGAGCTGGACTGACATCCTCGGACGTATTCCGTCCTTAGAATCCTGCGTTTCCTACAGCATGGCGTGGCCCAAAGGCTCGCTTTGAGTATCATTTAGGGTCAGTTTCGGCCTTGGCCGTCTTCTTTCGGTGACCACTAGCGGGTCATTCCTTGGTTGGCACCCTTGTACAGGGGGTTCGCCATGGGCTCCCTCCTGTCGTGTCTCCTTTCCCCCCGTGGGATCGGAATTGGTACTCTCGGTTCTCCAGGAACCTCCTTTTGAGAATATCAGGGATATTCCCCTCTTCGCTTTGTCTCAGTGGGTGGCTCTTTTTAGTGGCAATCACTTCTGTTAGACGAGTATCTGAATTGGCGACCTTGTACTGCAAGTCGCCATATTTAGTCATCCATAAGGATAATCGGTGTTGCATCCGCGACTTTCTCTTTTGTCAAGGGTGATCTTGACCTTTCACCTAAAATGAGGACATTGTCCTCCCGTCCTAGTGTCCTCGCCCGTCGCATCCCAGAGTGCGCGCGGCACACTTTGAATGTGGTACGTGCCTTGCAGGTGTGCCTGTCTGCTGCTTCTATTCGGAAGTCTACTCTCTGTTTGACTGTCTCTGGTCAGATACAGGGTCAAGCGGCTTCGTCTGCCACCTTTTTCTAGGTGGATCGGACAAACCGGCTTTCAAGCCTATACTCTCATGGGGCGGGCGCCTCCCTTCCCGGTTACGGCGCATTCCACCAGGGCAATTGGTGCTTCCTGGGTTTTCCGACATCAAGCGTCGGTTGCACAAGTGTGCAAGGCGGCGACCTGGTCGTCTGTTCATACCTTTTCTATGTTTTATAGGGTTGATGAGGCTGCATCTCCGGATGCTTCCTTCGGCCGCAAGGTGTTGCAGGCCGCTGTTTAAAGTGGCAACTCCTCCGTTGGGGAGCTCTGCCTTGTTTGGAGTGAAGTTTTTTGGTTTTTCCATTTATACTGCTCCCATCCCTCTTGACACTGCTTTGGGACATCCCACGTGTAAAGTGTAAGAGACGCCGTGTCGGTCCATGGATGATAAGAGAAAATGGGATTTTTGTACTCACCGTAAAATCCATTTCTCTGACATCCATGGACCGACACGGCACCCACCCTTCCTTTAAGTTTGTGCTGCTTTGTTACGAACTGAGGCCTGCTAGCTGCAGGTGTGAGGGTAAGGTCCGGAGGGACCGCCCCCCTGGGCGGGGCTGTTCAGCTCTGGTTTGTTCTGGAATGTTTTAACATTTAACATTCTGCCTAGGTCTTCTCCTGCAAGCAGGGACATATACCCACGTGTAAAGTGTAAGAGACGCCGTGTCGGTCCATGGATGTCAGAGAAATGGATTTTACGGTGAGTACAAAAATCCCATTTTTGCATGAGAGTCCTGGGACTCATGGTGGCCTCCTTCGAGGCTGTTCCTTATGCCCAAGCGCACACCAGGGCTTTACAGAAAGAGATCTTGTCCACTTGGGACAAATCCCCATTGTCCTTGGATCTTCAGATCCAGGTGAGTCACCTGGTCAGGGCGTCCCTGACGTGGTGGTTGAGGTCCCCGTCTCTTCGGTCCGGGAAGTCGTTCCTCCCCATCCAATGGACGGTGATCACGACGGACGCCAGCCTGATGGGCTGGGGGGGAGTCTGGGGAGTCCTGTCGGCCCAAGGGCATTGGACTCCGGACGAAGCCCTCTTACCGATCAATGTGCTGGAGATACGGGCAATCAGACTGTGCCTCTCCTCATGGTCGGAGAAACTACAGGGTCACTCCATCAGTATCCAATCGGACAACGCCACAGCAGTGGCGTATGTCAACCATCAAGGGGGGACTCGGAGCTCAGCTGCGGCTTCCGAGGTCGCCCGCATCCTGAGGTGGGCCGAAAGAAGCGTGCCGGCTCTGTCGGCCGTCTACATTCCGGGCGTAGACAATTGGCAGGCGGACTATCTAAGTCGCCAGACGCTGGACCAGGGAGAGTGGTCCTTGCACCCAGAGGTCTTTCAACTCCTTTGCAGACGGTGGGGCACGCCGGATGTGGACCTGATGGCCTCTCGACTCAATCGCAAGGTGTCGAGGTTTGTGGCCAGATCCAGGGATCCCTGGGCGGATGCCTCGGATGCGTTGGTGGCCCCATGGGGTCAGTATCACCTGATATACGTTTATCCTCCGCTGCAGTTGCTCCCTCACCTGCTCCGCAGGGTAGCGACCGAGGGAATTCCGGTGATCCTCATTGCTCCGGATTGGCCTCGGCGTCACTGGTACGCCGATCTGGTACGTCTCGTCGCAGACGTTCCCTGGCGGTTACCAATACGGGGGGACCTTCTGTCTCAAGGTCCTATATTTCATCCTGCTTTACAGTCTCTGGCTTTAACGGCATGGTTATTGAAAGCCAGGTGCTGAGAGACCGAGGTCTCTCGGATTCAGTCATTTCGACCATGTTAAGGGCACGGAAGTCTTCCTCCAGAAAGATCTATCACCGTACTTGGAGACCTTACATCACCATGTGCGAAGAGCTGGACTGGCGCCCACGAACGTATTCCGTTCCCAGAATCCTGCATTTTCTGCAGCGTGGCGTGACCCAAAAGCTCGCTTTGAGTACCATTAAGGGCCAGATTTCGGCCTTGGCCATCTTCTTTCAGCGACCGCTGGCGGGTCATCCCTTGGTTAGCACCTTTGTGCAGGGGGTTCGCCATGTGCTCCCCCCTGTCAAGCCTCCTCTCCCCCCGTGGGATCTGAATTTGGTGCTCTCGGTCCTCCAGGAACCTCCCTTTGAAAATATTAGAGATATTCCCCTCTTGACTTTGTCTCAGAAGGTGGCCTTCTTGGTGACCATTACTTCCATTAGACGAGTGTCTGAATTGGCGGCCTTGTCCTGCAAGTCGCCCTTTTTGGTCATCCATACGGATAAGGCGGTGTTACGTCCGCGACCTTCTTTTCTGCCAAAGGTGGTCTCGGCCTTCCACTTAAACGAGGACATTGTCCTCCCGTCCTTGTGTCCTCACCCATCGCATCCCAGAGAGTTTGCGCTTCACACTTTGGATGTGGTACGAGCCTTGCGGGTGTACCTGTCTGCTACTGCTTCTATTCAGAAGTCTGACTCACTATTTGTGGCTGTCTCTGGTCCAAAACAGGGCCAAGCGGTTTCGTCTGCCACCATTTCTAGGTGGATCAGACAAACCGTCATTCAAGCTTATGATCTCAAGGGGCGGGCGCCTCCCTTTCCGGTTACGGCACATTCCACCAGGGCAATTGGTGCTTCCTGGGCTTTCCGACATCAAGCGTCGGTTGCACAAGTGTGCAAGGCGGCGACCTGGTCGTCTGTTCATACCTTTTCTAAGTTTTATAAGGTTGATGTGGCTGCATCTTCGGATGCTTCCTTCGGCCGCAAGGTGTTGCAGGCCGCTGTTTGATGTTGCAACTCCTCCGTTGAGGAGCTCTGCCTTGTTTGGAGTGAAGTTTTTGGTTTTCCATTTATACTGTTCCCATCCCTCTTGACACTGCTTTGGGACATCCCACGTGTAAAGGTGTATAAGACACGCTGTGTCAGTCCATGGATGACAAGAGAAAATAGGATTTTTGTACTCACCGTAAAATCCGTTTCTCTGGCATCCATGGACTGACACAGCACCCACCCTTCTTTTCGAGTTTGTACTGCTTTGTTACGAACTGAGGTCTGCTGACTGCAGTGGGAGGGTTATGCTGGAGGGACCGCCCCCCTGGGCGGGGCTGTTCAGCTCTGGCTGTTTAGAATGTATGTATAACATCTCACATTCTGCCTAGGTCTTCTCCTGCAAGCAGGGACATAACCCACGTGTAAAGGTGTATAAGACACGCTGTGTCAGTCCATGGATGCCAGAGAAACGGATTTTACGGTGAGTACAAAAATCCTATTTTTCTCATCAGCAGTATATAGCAGTCTTGTGACTTCTATCCAGTGTCTGGTTAAAGCAGTCTGACTGTAATATGAGGCTGCAGGACCCCTAACCCTCTATCTGGACAGTGCTAATTGGTCCTGTGCTGATCACATGCTCCCTCCCCAAGAAAAAAACGAAACTCTAGCACACCAAACTGAGCAAGTGCAGAGTGTTCCCCAAGGCTCTGTACTATCAGGAGATAGATTGGGGACAGTAAAAGAAGGGAAGGATCAGAGAAGACAGGATTTAAAAGCTTTTTTACACAGTGTGCAGGATTAATCCTTTAGGTTCCACAGGGAGTATACCAAGCATGTGTTACTTCACATACACAATGATTTTACCCTTGTGGGTTTAGTAACACATTAAGCATGCTGACAAACAAAACAAGTGTTAAAGTGATACTAAACACACACTGTTTAATTTACATTGTACCTTCTATTTCTGTATATGAAGGATGGCACTGTAATTATTTTAATGAAAAAAAAAACTAAAAACATTCAAGCACCTTTTTCCTAATCAATATATAGCTGTCACATGACCTAGCTATTTCCCAGACTGTCTGCAGGGAAACCTAAGCAGGATGAGCTTCTAGTCCTGTGCTGCTGCTCACATGTTCAAAATAAATAAAACAGCCTTTGGAATGCAGAGAAAAAAAATAAAAGAATTAACATTAATAAACTGTTTTAAATTATCATATAAATATATATTTGAAATCAAATCTTTATTATTTTGTGGCAATAACATGGTGTGGGCGGATTTCTGCTAGTCACAGGCTGTGTCATGCCCCTCCAGCCTGTGTGTTAGAATAAGAGGGAGGTGTAGCCTCAATTTACATGTATTATCCGATCCCCATTGTATTTAGCTGGTTAGTAGCCACTGTGTATACACCCATATGTGTGCCTATAGTCACATGGGCTGCTCAGATGTGATAGGAAGGAAATTCTAAGCATAGAAACTCCCTGCAAACTGAGCATGTGCAAAGTGGCCACCACAGCTGGAAAATCTCTAGCTGAATTGGGGACATGAACAGAAGTTGGTGATAGAGAGCAGCAGGATCAACCAGGTTTTTTGCAGAATACAGAAAACAAATCTCATAGTGACATAATGAGTGAGTATAAACAGCATACAATACACCATTTATTGATAGTTTTTTATGATGTGGGTTTAGTGACACTTTAACACACCCTCGTTAACACGCCACAACACGGCACTAAAGCTGCAAATGGGCCCTTAGTGTTTGTGTTTAAGAAGAGAAGATCAATTTCTCTACAATCTGTAAAGGTTTTCTTTGTAAAGCAGTTCCTGCTTGAGTTCTTGCTGCCTCTCTCCCTTCCAGATAAGGTTTCTGTGGAGGGTCATCCCTTGAGAATTGTTAGAGTGATGCAATTTGTAGAACTTGTGGCTGTCTGTTATATTTCATCCAATATGCAAAGTGACTAGAAGGTTTATGTCCTCGTGAAAGCTTTGAATAGCGCACTTGCACTATTTCAGGAGAAAACTGTTAGTGAATCAAACAAATCTACATCTCGGATTAAGATACCTAATTAAAAAGGGAAAATTCAGAACTAACTGAAAGGAATTCATAAGGGGAATATTATAAAAAAACTGTTTTTTCTCTTTTCGTCCATGGACGGACACAGCTCCTTAAATCTTGACAAAGTGGGTTCTGTTCCTGTTCATAGGAGAGGACTAGGCAGAACATGTTAGTTATCTTAAAACATGTAACTTTAACAGAGTTGAACAGCCCCGCCTAGGGGGCGGTCCCTCTGGTCATAACCCCTTACCCTGCAGCATGCAGCTCAGTTTTTTTCTGCCTAGTAGAGGAGATGGACCTGGCTCCCCATTGAGCCCAGAGTCCTACAGAAATTTTAACTTTTTATATTTTATTTTTTGATCCTGAGATCTTCTATCAAGTCCTGGCTGGGTGACAAGCTGGATATTATAGATCCTGGTAGTCTCCCCAGTGCGTCCTTCGAGTGTGAGCAGACCTTAGCTGAGCGCTGGGTCGGCCACGACATGCCCCGTTTGCTCCAGGGGTTGCTGGAGAGTTTTTTTGCCCACATATGACTGACCTACTCTGGGTTCACTCACAGTGGGCCATGGCCGACAGCCACTCCGTATGTCCGGCGGTGAGTCTGTCTGGAACGCACCAGCATGTCCATGCATGGACGGGTAAGTACAGTTCCTCCTGTTTTGTGTCAGTTTGGAACAGCTTGGCTTCCTAGAGGGTCATTAGGAGGTCTCCTGTCCTCCCTTTCCCTCCCTCTTTTCCTCCTCCCCAGTGCGGGGCCTCTGCGACGGCGGGATGTGCCTGTGGGGTGTCTCCGTATCCCGGTTGGGGGCTGTGCAGCTGTCAGGGTCCGCTTCTGTGGGGGTGCTGTGTTTTCTGGGGAGCCTCCACTCGGCGTCCCTGTGGCCTTCTCGTCCACCTCAGGTGCTCGGGCGCCATTTTTCGTAGCGCCGGCGCCATTTTCTGGTGGTTTTATTTTGCATTGAGAAATTCAATTGGCGGCCATTTTTCTTGTGGCCGCGCTGTGGCGCAGGTCCTTATTGCGGGCGGCCATTTTCTTGTAGCCCGCGCCCTTTTTTTCCTGCGGAGTCCGGTGGCTATTTTGGATGTGGGTTTTCACTGTATGGCTTGCCCTCTAGTGCTGGAGGCTCCCTGAACGGCACGAATAGCGCTATTTACCTCACAGAACACTTCAGTCACACACATTGTGTGAGGCAGGCGGGCAAACAGCGCTGAGCAGTCTCTGACTGGGTGGTGAGTCCCTGGGTAACCCGCCCCCCCCAGTCAGCGCAGCTAGGAGGGTGGACTTTTTTTTGGCACAAGTGTCTTGACTTAGTCGCTAAGGTCCGCCAGTGGATCAGAATGGAGTCTGAAGCTGGTATTCTTTCCCCAGACATTCCAGAGGCAGCGGCTAGTGCCCATGCACCTGCGGTTACCATGGACAATTTGTCGGCAGTCCTGGAGTCATTTGTTGCCAGGGTGGAAGTGGCATGCGGGCGTAAGGGGGGTAAAAAGCGCCCCTCCCCCCACCATCTCCTGGGGAATGCTCTGACTCTGACTCGGGCCTGGCTGCAGCACAGGACCCCTGTTCTGAGGCGTCAGAGGACGTGGACCAGGACCGTCTGGGCACTGAGGACTCCTCGTCCGGGTCAGTGCAGGACAGAGCACTTGTGGGAGCACTTATCAATGCAGTAAGGGACACCCTTAAGCTTGAAGATACTGCTGGGACATCCACTGGGGTGTCAGTTCCTTTTGGGTCGCATAAAACATCCCACTCTGTGAAGGTTTATCCTTATGTTGATTTCTTTGACAGATTCATAGATAAGGAATGGGAACGGCCGCAGAGGTCCTTTGTGGTCCCTCAGCGCATGGCGGTCCGTTACCCCTTTGAGGAGAGCCTTTTGAAAAAAATGGGCTTCTCCCCCTGTAGTTGATCCCCCGGTATCAAGGTTGAACAAGGTAATCACTATCCCGGTAGAGGGGACCCCTGTTTTTGAGGACCCTACTGATAGGAGATCCGAAGCGGTGACTCGGACCGTGTTCGCTATGCTGGGGTCAGCGTTGCGACCGTTAGTGGCTGCAGCCTTGGTGTCTCAGACACTCGCTGAATGGGCTAAACTTTTGCATCAGGCAGTAGAGGAGAATCTGCTCCCACAGGAAATTGTTACACTGGCCGACCAGCAGGTGCGGGGTCTGGTGTATGTCTGTGATGCCATCCTGGATGCGACTCCTTTTAATCTCCAGGGCCTCTGTATCCGTGGTGGTCTTGCGCCGCCTGATATGGCTGAAATGCACTTCTACCTCAGTTCACCAAGGTTAAGGGCCGCCTTGCCTTCCTTCCCCACACAAAAGCGGTATTTTCGTCAGTCGGGGCCTGCTAGCAGACCCTCCCAAGCCAATAAGGGTTCATGGGGGACAGAAGCATCCCTAGGTGCGCAAGCAATCCAAGCCTGCAAACAAATCCGCTTCCGCATGAAGTCTTGCCCCCACCCGAAGCTTGGGTCGGGGGACGTCTTCGCGATTTCACAGCTCGGTGGACCTCCCTGCTTTCCGACCAGTGGGTTTGCGAAGTGATCACTTCAGGGTACAAGATCGAGTTTTTAGTCCACCAAACAGATTCTTTCCCTCAAATCTTCCTCTCCTACCGTCTCGTCAGTCTGCCCTGACTGGGGCAGTTCAAGACTTGTTGAGGCGCGGGGTAATCATACCCATACCGCCGCAGGACAGGTTTCAGGGATTCTACTTGAATCTGTTCGTGGTCCCAAAGAAGGACGGAGTTCGTCCAATCCTAGACCTCAAGGCCCTCAATGCCTTTGTGAAGGTTCGGAAATTCAGGATGGAATCTATTCACTCGGTGGTAGCTGCGCTCCATCCCTGGGATTTCTGACGTCCCTGGACATCAAGGACGCATACTTGCATGTCCCCATATGCAACAGGCACCAGAGGTTTTGCGGTCGGGGAGGACCACTATCAATATGTGGCTCTCCCTTTTGGCCTAGCGTCGGCACCAAGAGTTTTCACCAAGGTGCTCGCCCTGATTCTGGCTTTGCTGAGACAGTGAGGCATTGCCGTCGTAGGCTTCTTAGATGATCTCCTTCTGAGAGCTGCTTCACGCTCAGAATTAGAGGAGGACGTGTCTATAGCCAGTCAGACTCTCCGAGAATTTGGATGGATACTGAACCTCCAGAAGTCGGTGTTAGTTCTGACTCGGCGCCTAGAATACCTGGGGCTGATTCTGGACTCATCAGTGGCGAGAGTTTTTCTCCCTCCAGAGAAGTTGCAGACGCTCCAGGCTGCAGTGAGGTCGTTAACATCCCACAAATGGTCGTCTCTCCGTTTCTCCGTCCTGGGACTCATGGTAGCCTCCTTCGAGGCAGTACCGTATGCCCAATCCCATACTCGGGTGCTGCAGAAGGAGATTCTATCCAAATGGAACAAATCCCCATTGTCTCTGGATCATCAGATTCAGGTAAGTCGCCTAGTCAGGGCCTCCCTGACTTGGTGGCTGACATCCCCGGCTCTTCGGTCCAGGAAGTCTTTCCCTCCTTTCCACTGGACTGTGATTACGACGCACGCCAGCCTGACCGGTTGGGGGGGGGGAGTCTGGGGGGTTCAGTCGGCCCAGGGCCGCTGGACTCTGGAAGAATCTCTCCTACCGATCAATGCCCTCGAACTTCGGGCAATCAGGCTGTGCCTCTCCAAGTGGTCTTAGAGACTTCAAGGACGTCCAGTCAGGATCCAGTCGGACAACGCCATGGCGGTGGCTTATGTCAACCATGAGGGAGAAACAAGGAGCTCGGCCGCAGCGTTGGAGGTCGCTCACATCCTAAGATGGGCCGAAAGGAGTGTACCGGCTTTGTCGGCTGTTTACATTCCGGGCGTAGAATACTGGTAAGCGGACTATCTAAGTTGCCAGATGCTGGACCAAGGGGAATGGTCGCTACACTCTGAGGTGTTTCAAATCCTTTGTCAGAAATGGGGCACACCAGATGTGGATCTCCTGGCCTCTCGACTCAATCGCAAGGTGTCAAAGTTTGTGGCCAGGTCCAGGGATCCCTGGGCAGACGCGTTGGTGGCCCCATGGGGTCAGAATCGGCTAATTTATGCCTTTCCCCCACTGAAGTTGCTTCCTCGTCTGCTCCGCAGAATGGAGGCCGAGGGGATTCCGGTGATTCTAATGGCCCCAGACTGGCTCCGGCGTCCCTGGTACGCCGACCTTGTGAGACTGGTAGCAGACGCTCCCTGGTGTCTGCTACTGCGGGAGGACCTTCTGTCTCAAGGTCCCATACTTCATCCTGCTTTACAGTCGCTGGCTGTAATGTTATGGCTATTGAAAGCCAGTTACTAAGGGATCGTGGTCTGTCAGATTCAGTTATCTCCACCATGTTGAGGGCCCGGAAATCATCTTCCCGGAAGATCTACCATCGCACTTGGAAGGCATACATCTCTATGTGTGAAGAGATTGATTGGCGCCCGCGGGCATATTCGGTTTCTCGGATCCTGCTGTTCTTACAGCACGGAGTGGATCAGAAACTTGCCTTAAGCACTATTAAGGAGCAGATTTCAGCCTTGGCTGTCTTTTTCCAACGACCCCTGGTGGCTCACTCACTGGTAAGTACGTTTGTACAGGGGGTCCGACATGTTCCCCCGATTAGACAACCGCTTCCTCCGTGGGACTTGAATCTGGTGCTCTCGGTACTTCAGGAACCTCCCTTTGAGAACATGAGGGAGATTCCTCTCTTGATGCTTTCTCAGAAAGTTGCCTTTCTAGTTGCCATTATATCGGTCAGAAGGGTTTCTGAATTGGCGGCCTTGTCTTGCAAGTCGCCTTATTTGGTCCTCCATAAGGATAAAGCAGTGCTACGCCCGCAACCTTCATTCCTTCCTAAGGTAGTTTCGGCTTTTCACCTCAACGAGGACATTGTACTTCCATCCTTGTGTCCTCGGCCGTCGCATCCCAAGGAGGCTGCGCTACATACCTTGGACGTGGTACGTGCCCTACGGGTTTACCTGTCTGCTACTGCTCCGTTCCAGAGATCTGACTCACTGTTCGTGTTGGTATCTGGTCCACAGAAGGGCCAGGCGGTCTCGTCAGCCACCATTTCTAGGTGGATCAGGCAGACCGTCATCCAGGCCTGTGCCCTTAAGGGGCAATTGGTGCCTCCTGGGCTCTCCGACATCAGGCATCTGTCTCACAGGTGTGCAAGGCGGCGACCTGGTCGTCTGTTCACACTTTCTCAAAGTTTTACAAGGTTGATGTGAGTGCATCTTCAGATGCTTCCTTTGGCCGCACGGTTTTGCAGGCGGCTGTTTGAGGTTGCAACTCCTCCATTGAGGAGCTCTGTTTGTTTGGGCTGAAGTTAAGTCTTCTTTTGATTGCTGTTCCCACCCCTCTTTTTTTTCGGTCACTGCTTGGGGACGTCCCACTTTTGTCAAGATTTAAGGAGCTGTGTTCGTCCATGGTCGAAAAGAGACAATAGGATTTTTTGTACCCGTAAAATCCTTTTCTCTGTCGTCCATGGACGGACACAGCACCCACCCCTCCTTTTTAAGTTTGTACTGCTTTTTGACAAACTGAACTGCATGCTGCAGGGTGAGGGGTTATGACCGGAGGGACTGCCCCCTGGGCGGGGCTGTTCAACTCTGTTAAAGTTACATGTTTTAAGATAACTAACATGTTCTGCCTAGTCCTCTCCTATGAACAGGAACATAACCCACTTTGACAAGATTTAAGGAGCTGTGTCCGTCCATGGATGACAGAGAAAAGGATTTTACGGTGAGTACAAAAAATCCTATTTTTTAATCGATGGGTGAAACGCTAAAACTGCTTAGTTATTATATAGAACTTTTTTATCGGCTGCAATACACTTTAAAATGTAGTAGAGCCTCTATTCTTTATAATTAATTATTCTACGAAGTTAAATAATCTCCCTTTCTTTATTTTATTATGTATATCATGCATTAATAAGCATTCATAATTTTTAGGATTCATTCACACGGATATGACTTCAAGCTTGGATAAGGACTTGGTGAGCCAAAACATCCCTTTGAGCAGGTTTGGTGAAGCGGAAGAAGTGGCTCATGCTGTGGCTTTCTTGTTGGAGTCCCCGTATGTTACTGGCCATGTTTTAGTGGTGGATGGAGGGTTACAACTCCAGATTTAAAATGTATTATGTAAAAAAAAAAAAAAACTTCAATAAAGCATTTTTTTTTTCAAATTTTTTTTTTTCACATTTTTTTTCTGCCAGTATATACATTATACAGCCCACTTCCTGTTGCTTGTCTGGTAATTTGCCTAGGCTTATGACATGCACAGCTCGCTCTCTCACTCTCATGAGAGTTTGCCAGGAAGGGAGGGGGTGAGTCATAAGAGGGCCAATGAGAGCTGCAGAGCTGGAGGTGTGCCCCTCTGTGTGTCTGTCTGAATCCAGGAAGTGAACAGGCAGCAGCCTCCGCTGCCCACAGTTAAAATCGATGCAGCCAGACTCAGTGGAGGGAGATTTCTGCAGCATATTTGGCAAGTACAGAATTGCAGTATATATAAAATAATATGCAAAGTGGTTGGAGGGAAGCTTCAGAATAGAAAATGTATGTTTTTTTTATTACAAATTGTGTGAGCAGACTGCAGTTTCTCTTGGACCACTTGCCGACCAGCCACTGTATATATACGGCGGCAGGTTGGCTTGATTGCGCAAACAGGCGGTCCATGCATGTGACACTGTGGGCGTACGTCGGCGCATGCGCCCACTGCACACCGCGGGATGTCCGCCGGTGACTTTGCGATCACGGTACACAGAGGCAGAACGGGGATCTGCCTGTGTAAATAAGGCAGATCCCCGTTCTGACAGGAGACCTCATGGAGATCTGCTGTTCCCAGTGATTGGAAACAGCCATTTCTATGGTGTTCCAGTGAGCCCAGCCCCCACACAGTTGGAACACACCCAGGAAACACAGTTAACTTCTTGATCACCCCCTAGTGTTAATCCCTTCCCTGCCAGTGTCATTTATACATTGATCAGTGCATTTTTTTAGCACTGATCAATGTAATCATGTCACTGGTCCCCAAAAAGTGACACTTGGGGTCATATTTGTCCTCCGCAATTTCGCAGCCCCGCTAAAAATCACAGATCGCCGCCATTACCAGTAAAAACATAAAAAATAAATAAAAGACCATAAATCTTTTCCATAGTTTGTAGACGCGATAACTTTTGTGCAAACCAATCAATATACGCTTATTGCTAATTTTTTATTATATTTTTTTGTGGGATATGTATTATAGCAAAAAGTAAAAAATATTGTTTGTTTTTTTTAAATTGTCGGTCTTTTTATGTTTATAGTGCAAAAAATAAAAACCGCAGCGGATCAAATACCACCAAAAGAAAGCTCTATTTGTGGGGAAAAAAGGACAATAATTTTGTTTGGGTACAACGTCGCACGACCGCGCAATTGTCAGTTAAAGCGACGCAGTGCCGTATTGCAAAAAATGGCCCGGTCATTAAGGAGGTAAATCCTTCTGGGGCTAAAGTGGCTATGTTTC
The DNA here is from genome assembly GCA_029206835.1 of Rana muscosa. Lineage (NCBI taxonomy): Eukaryota > Metazoa > Chordata > Amphibia > Anura > Ranidae > Rana > Rana muscosa. Next base: position 274,531,549 of record CM055116.1, on the reverse strand, counting down.
TCAAAGACCATAGTGATTTTTTATGAATTAAGGACTCTGGAGTTGGTACCCAACAAAGATTTGTTCCCATAATTTATGCAACAATATCTACTGCTGTGAGGAGTTTGTCTAATTTACTACAGATTGAATTACTTGTTGCTAATACACTGGCAGTTCAACAAAGCTCATATCTACAAGAAAAAGGCCTCTGAGGGATCGTTAGCCATGCATGGAATTGTACTTTGTTACGTGCACTATTCTATTATAGTACTATTCAGTGTAAATGGCACGCTGTAGGACTGCTTTTAGGTCCATTGTGATGTATCAGGCAGCACATTAAAGCAAATGGTTTGCCATAACGTGCAGGCATTACGGTAATTCCACTGCAACAGACCAGAGTGGGCCCTGTAATGTTCCAACCACTGGATAATAATAACTTGCTCTGTTTTATTACATAATTTATGCATTGTGCTATGTCTACTCAATGCTAAAGTAAGAGTTGACCAGATTATAGTGTTGCAGGAGAATCCCTGTTCTGGTTTGGTAGTTCATTGTGCAATACATTGTATGCAAGGCAAGGCCTTTTCTTACTCCGCACAAAAAAAAAAAAAAAAAAAGAGTTAGACCCAATACACACTATTACATTTTCTGCAGTTTTGTCTTTAGATTTACCAAAACCATATAATATGAGGTCAAACATTAAGAGTTTCAATTTGTATGCAATCAGGCAGCCTCTTGCCCTTCATGGTTTTGGTAAATCTGAAGACAAAAATCTGCAGAAAATGTAATAGTGTGTATGGGGACTTCGACACTCTGAAACCCTGTACACACGATCGGATTTCCTATGGATTCTAATCCGATGTATTTTTCCATCGGTAATCCAATGAAGCTGACTTCCATCAGTCTTGCCTACACACCATCAGTCAAAAATCCGACCGTCCCAAACGCCGTGACGTAAAACACTCCGACGAGCCGAGAAAAATTAAGTTCAATGCTTCTGAGCATGCGTCGACTTGATTATGAGCATGCGTGTGTTTTTTATCCGATGGAGTTCCACACAGACGATCGGAATTTGCTATCGTTTTTTTTTCCCCCATCGGGTAAATTTTAAAACTTGTTCTATTTTTTCTCACCGATGGAAAAAAGACCGATGGGGCCCATACACGATCGGTTTGTCCGATGAGAAAAGTCCATCGGACTGTTTTCATCGGTAAAACCGATCGTGTGTACACGGCATGACAGGTTTATATTGCTATCTGGATTCCAATTAAGGAGATTCATCCCTCTGCTTATCCTGATGATGACTGGCTCCATGACAAAATGATAGGAGAGCTAACATTTTTGAGCTATCACCAGGGGCAAGAGGTGAGAGGAAAAGCTCGTACACACGATCCGATTTTTGGCCAACAGAGCATCAGACTTTTGTCAAAAGGGCGTGTGCCTGGATTTTGTCTTGCATACTAACGGCACACAATTGTCGGCCAACAAACACGAACGTAGTGACGTACTACGTGGAATTTCAGCTCTTGAGCGCCACTCTTTAGGCACCTTCTGCTAATGTCGTGTTTGGTGAGCATTGATTCCGAGCATGTGTGTTTGTACTATGGACTTTTGTGTGACGGACTTTTGTACAGACGATACGAAAATCTGACAACAGACCGTTGTCTGCCGAAAATTTACTAGCCTGCCATCCAACATTTGTTGGCCGAAAGTTGGACAAGAATTGTCTGAAGGAGCGTACTAACGGTCGAATTTTAGGCCAACAGTCTGTCATCAGACAATCCCCTGCCAACAATTGGATCGTGTGTACGAGGCTTTAGTCATGCAATGGTGACAAATGTTTCTGTAACTTTCTGGTAGTTTTATTGTTTTGGGAATTCCTCTCACTTTTAGAGATACTTCCTATCCTTTCTTGTTGGGTCTCCAGGACAAGAAGTGAAGAGAAGTGAAATGTTTCCAGCAGGACATAATAGGTCTAAATGGGTTTTACCCTTCAGTACTTTATCGAAAACTATATAACAAAAAAAGTTTAGGTAGTACACACACTTAAATAGAGTGAAGTCTGGATTCCATAGTAAATCGGAAATATACAGCACTGCTCTTTCTATTGGAGAATGCTAGTTGCTTGGCTGTCATGTTGATTCTTTTGTACTGTAACGTTCTGTCTGCTACATTCTTGTTTTTAGCTGATAATCTAGTATTATTAAAGCCAGATACTTGTTAAATTTTTGAACGGATCCAGCAATAGTATGCATCCCTATATGACAGCTGTACTTTGATTGTATAGTGATGGTGTGTCAGTGTATAAAATATGCAGCCTCCTCTGGCATTGCTCTAATGTTTTTGGTGTATTTCCACATAAATTGTTAGTAATGAATTCCAGAAGGTCATTAGAGCTCTTCTAGTGGAAATTTTAATCTGACACAGGATTTTGTTTATTATGGTGAGAGTATTAGTGCACACTTAATGTGTGATTTAATTTGTAATACTTAGTTTTTGTTTCAGCAGTTAAGATTATTAGCAGTTATTAGACCCAATCTGTTCACTGTGAAGAATGTCGGTGGTCCTGTGTGTTTGTGTAAATGCATAGGTTTATTACTAAAGAGCCAAAGCACCTCTGACTTTTTGATTTTTGGTTGAGGATCCATAAATTGCCCCATTAATTGGCTTCTTTTAAAGAGTAATTCCACTTTTGTTGAGGAATAGAAACATTCCCCTCTGGGTGATTTATGTACATTACAAGGATTTTAACAAACTTTTTTGCAGATTCCTACCTTTTTGTTACCCTTGAAGAAATCCATGTGTGTTTTGTATCAATGTGGGAAAGTGAGTTTACTCAGAGTGGTTTAATAATTATCAATCAGTTGCTGCACCCTCACGGCACTAACAAGGAAAGCTGCAGGGATTGCATCCCTTTATACATGATTTCCTATTGGAAGTATCTCCCCAAAAATGAAATTTTTGTTGCAGAGGATGCCTAAAATCCGACTTGTATCTTAGTGTAGACTTCTGGAAAAATCAATGAACGAATCACACAAGGATGAAATAATGTTTCTTGGGGGTGTTCTGTACACATTCTGTACAGATTGCATTGCATTTTCAGAAAATGACAGAGCTACAGATTGAAAAGGAAATGACATTTTTTAATAACATTCAATTACAATACGACTTGTGTATATGCTATATTATTATTTTTATTTCTTTTTTGTTTTCTTTTCCCCACAAAAGTGGAGTTACCCTTTTAACCCTTGGTTTGAAGTGATGAGATTTTGCCACAGTTTTTATCTTTTTTCCTTCCAACAAGGTCTCATATGCAAAGTGCTTAACTTAAACACTTGCTTTGGGTGGCATTTTCTTTAAAACGATAAAATCAGTACAGTGACTGCTCTGTGTAGATATGCAGCCAGTGGGTCTAATTTATAAAACTAGTGGAAAGGAAACAATTGCTTTTGGCAGCCAATTAGACTGCAGCTGTGATTTGGGTAGGGCTGGTTCTGAGTATTAGGACAAGCACGTGACGTTTTTTTTTAAATCCAGCTAATAACTATTTCCTGATTGTACAGTACAAGACGCAGCCTTTTTTAAATCATTATGACTGGGTTATATGCAGCTTCAAATAAAAGGACACTGGCAAAAAAGCTGCTAGGACATCCTTCATATAATCACTCCTACTCCTTAGGTCCTTTGGTTATGGGCCTCTTCTCTCTGCTGAGGGTAGCTTACCTTCATACAAGGAGTCTTTTCCTCTCTGGATGAATATTCCAAGCCAATTTACCTATCAAGATCTCAGCTGCCCTGCAGCTTTTCGTGCAGCTTCTGGATTGGTTAACTCTTTAGCAGAGGCTTACAGGATCGTACCCAGACCCCGACACTTGGAAGATGTGGGGCCGACCTGTAATGTTGCTACCATGCACTGGATTCTGCTTTGGGCACTTCCCTTTGCATGTACTGCAACGCCTGGAATAGCTACAGGATGCTTTACAGGTACATAGTTATGGTCTGCCTGATGTTGAGCCCTGTCCCTGAAGACCCATGCAGGGACATGTACATCGAGGAGGGAAAAGTCATGAAGAGGTTATCCTATGTTAATTCCTGTGACCTAGATAATAAGGGTGGAAAGCCTCTAAACATTCAGACTTGAGTAAAAGGGAGGTAGGACAAAAGGGTTTTTTGTGGTGCATAGATAGATCAATGAGGGAGAGTTTCTAAAAATATATATAATTTTTTATTTACTACAAATTTAGACAAAAGATATAAAAACAGATCCTGGGTATATTCAATACATGGTATGTCATACAGGAGTGGTGGTCATAATGCATAAAGTTTGGATGAAATACAAGAACTCGCATAGAAACCCGACATGTTTCGCTTAAAAAAGCTTCCTCAGGGGTATGCGATGACCATCAATATTTGTCAAGTATGACAAGCCACCTGTACCGTCTGCCACGCACCACCAGGAAACGCAGGATCAAGAACGACGATCACCCCATATATAGAGAGAGGCGCGGTTGTGTGACCACAGCGAACAATAGATAGGGGACCGGATAGAGTCAAGTGAACACAGGTATGTTCACTTGCAAATATTGTGGGGCTGTCTGCTTGAAGAGAAACGCAGATTTATGTTGTAGAAGCCACTATAGATGTCCAAGGCACCAGCTTAGGCTCCACCAGAGTGTGGGCTGGTGGAGCCTAAGCTGGTGCCTTGGACATCTATAGTGGCTTCTACAACATAAATCTGTGTTTCTCTTCAAGCAGACAGCCCCACAATATTTGCAAGTGAACATACCTGTGTTCACTTGACTCTATCCGGTCCCCTATCTATTGTTCGCTGTGGTCACACAACCGCGCCTCTCTCTATATATGGGGTGATCGTCGTTCTTGATCCTGCATTTCCTGGTGGTGCGTTGCAGACGGTACGGGTGGCTTGTCATACTTGACAAATATTGATGGTCATCGCATACCCCTGAGGAAGCTTTTTTAAGCGAAACATGTCGGGTTTCTATGCGAGTTCTTGTATTTCATCCAAACTTTATGCATTATGACCACCACTCCTGTATGACATACCATGTATTGAATATACCCAGGATCTGTTTTTATATCTTTTGTCTAAATTTGTAGTAAATAAAAAATTATATATTTTTAGAAACTCTCTCTCATTGATCTATCTATGCACCACAAAAATCCCTTTTGTCCTACCTCCCTTTTATTATAAATTACCTGGGATGAGGTGCCTATTTCGATGAGTGTTTCACCAATGAATGGACAATCCAAATATGATATTCAGACTTGAGGTTGCCCTTGTCTTCATAACCCCTTTCGGAAACCACTGTCAGGAACAGGTCCTTCTGAGGGAGACTGTTACCGGCTGTTTGTTTTACATTTGGCACCATTTGTGCCCCTTCAGCAGACCTTTGGGGTACTTTATGCCTATGCGCAGTACCCTAGTTGTGCTTAGTGCACCTGTGGATTACTTAAATGCACAGCCAAGAGCGTTTACTATACCACCTAGCTTCTGAGGGACTTGCTGCACCTGCGTGTCATTGCTCTTCCTCTTTGGACTTTGGACCGACAACATCTCCCAGTCCCCTCTACACTGCAAGCACACAGGTAATCAAAATTGTGATCCCTGAGTTGCTGTGGCCTACAGGTGCCTGATGCTGAATTCTCCTTCCTACATTACTGTTGCAAAGTTTGTAATTACCCCTCTGGGAGCAAATTCAAAAGCATGGCAGTTCATAAGCAAAGGGTTAAAGAATCAGATGAACTTGCCAGCTTAGGCTTGGATTTTAGTCTCATTGAGGGTGGTAGTTTAGTTTTTTTTAGAGCCCTAGTACCCTTTTCCCTGACTTCCTGCCTTTTTCTGGTCTTCCAACCAACCAAACCAGTCTCCTTTTTCTTGTCTAGAGAGGCATTTATTGCTACAATGTCAGATTTCTTGGGCAGAATTACTGGCCTTATTGATAGACTAGACAGCAGAGATCACAATAGTGCCCCCCCAGCCTCTCCACCTGACTTTTTGAACTCTCCCTTGAGTCAATTGTAGTGTTCAAGTAGAAGGTAGCTATTTGAAGAGGAGGATCCCTTGCCACCTGAGCATCGAATCAGGATAAACCACCTTATTACTAGTTTTTCAGCCAAACTAAAGGATATTATATCTGTCCTTATTGATGCGTTAATGTTGGAGCAGACTGAGTATGGAGAGGACTACGATTTCCAGTACGAAGTCCCTTAAATTTCCTAAACCAGCCAAGGCCTTGCTAGTCCATTGCTGGTAGAATTGGTCCTGTATGGAGACTGTCCTCAGTCGGAGAATATTTATTTTCTCTTCCAAATTATTTTATCCAACAGTATTTTTTTCAGGAAAGTTTCATTCGTAAGTGTGGTGGATTCTGCTATGTATTGCCTCATTAAAACCCTCACAGCCCCCAGCGAGGATATACCTGTGTTTACAGACGCGGTAGATAAGAGGAGGCTCTCTTTAAAGCTCTCTTTTCCTTAACGGACACAGTTTGCAAAATGTATAAGATGTGAATCTTCTCATTATCTACATGTGCTGGATTCTGTGGCTTAAATGCTTGTTGGTCGAGCACCTGTGCAGTAAATGCCTTGCATGGTTACCTTTTTGAAGGGGTATATCTGTTTGGACCCTCCTTGGATAGGTAGATTAAGAAGATCAGAGGGGTTGAGAATAATCTCCTCCCCATCAGAAAATTATTTGCGCCTCTACCAATAGGTCTTCTAAGCCTGAGGTTAAAAAGAGTCTTGTCATCCATCTCAGCCTTCGAATGCCATGTCTAAGACAGAGTGTACTTTTGTAAGAAGGCATGATCCTCCAAGACAGCCAAGTCTGGTGCCAAAGCCTCTTCACAGGGAAATTCTTAAATTAAGGGGATGTCTCAGACGCTTGGATATAGAACAGGTGTTTCCAAACTTTCCAAAGGGACGGTTTAATGTCCTTCAGACTTTAGGGGTGCCGTATTGTGGCCAGTGGGGGTAGAAATGTCCTCGGCCAGCATCAGTGAGAATAAACATGGCCTCAGGGTTGGTGGCCTGTAATGCCCCGTACACACGATCGGAAATTCTGACAACAAAACCGTGGATTTTTTTCCGACGGAATGTTGGCACAAACTTGTGTTGCATACACACGGTCACACAAATCTTGTCGGAAATTCTGAGCGTCAAGAGCGCGGTGACGTACGACAAGCCGAGATCAATGAAGTTCAATAGGCAGTTCGGCTCTTCTGCTTGATTCTGAGCATGCGTGTTTTTTGTGCGTCGGAATTGCATACAGACGATCGGAATTTCCGACGAGAACTTTTCTTGTCGGAAAATTTGAGAACCAGCTCTCAAATTTTTGTAGTCGGAAATTTCGTCGGCAAATGTCCGATGGAGCCTACACACGGTCGGAATTTCCGACAAAAAGCTCACATCGGACATTTGTTATCGGAATTTCCGATCGTGTGTACGCGGCATAAGAGGTAGAGCAGTGCCCCATCATTTCTATCAGTGGAAGAAATAGTGGCTCAATGTTGATGTCAGTGGGAGGAACAGTGACTCATATCATTGACAGGAATAGTGCCCCAAGGGCCAGATAAAGGCTAGCAAACGGCCGCATCTGGCTCTTGGGCCGCAGTTTGGAGACCCCTGATCTAGAGTGTCATTTCCCAGGGTTACAAGCTGGTGTTTTGCACTCTGCCTCCTCCCCCCCTTCATGCTTTCAAACCTGTCCTATTCCTCGTCATCATGGGCAGGCCTCCCGACTACAGTTCAGCAGCTCTTGTCCCAAGGGATCATCAGCTGAATGATTCCAAGGTTTCTACTGAAACCTCCTTATGGTTTCAAAGCCAAATAGAGAAGTCCAGCCTATTCAGGATCAGTTTTTGCATGAAAAAACAACAGATCAGTCATTGCTTCCCTCCTTCTGGGGGATATTCTGGCCACCTTAGATATCAGGGTCACCTATCTGTAAATACCATCTTTCCACAAGACCAGCGCTATTTGATGTTTGTGGTGGGCGAGCAGCATTACCAATTTATTTCCTTTTGACCTTTCCACAGCGCCTCAGGTTCTCACCCAGTTTTGGATCTGCTCCGTGCTTCAGGATTCATGTTGTGGGGTACCTTTTACAGTATTTTGACTGGATTCCCCAGATAGTACAAACTTTACAGAGCTCTAAGGAAGTCATTGCTGGACCTATCAGGTCATGTTTACACAAGGGTATTGGGTATCATTGTTGCCTCCTCCTTGGCTGTACCATACACCCAGGTCACTCCAGACTTTTGCAACTCCATATTCTGACAGTATGGGACAAATGCACTCAATTACTGGGCCAGATTCTTCTTAATGTGGTGGATTTCCAACCCAGTGCTGGTGTTATGAAAGCCCTTACCTCCTCTGTTATGGACGGTTCTCACAACAGATGCCAGTTTGTCAGGCTGGGGTGCAGTCCTGTACACACTCTCAGTGCAGGATACATGGTCATCAGAGGAAGCTTCCCTTCCCAACACCACCCTAGGGAAATTTCACTCCACTGTCTGAACGTTTTTGCATGCTGTGAAAGTTTACCGTTCACCTACTGCCGCCTTTAGGAAATCGCATTCCCTCTTTGTGTTTACTAAGGGCTCCTGCAAGGGTTTCCCTGGATCTATCACCCAAACTGTCCTCTCCACTGCTCCCAAACCTCCTACTCTCTAGCTCTCTTGCCTCTGATGCTCATCTCCAGAACCAGAGCCTCTCCCATCCGTTGGAACTCTCTACCTCAATCTGCTGGCGATCGCCTGCTCTGGCCACCTTTTAGGCCACCCCTGAAAACTCATCTCTTAAGGGAAGCCTATCCCGCCTCCACCTAACAACTGAACTTTAATTCTTCCTTCAGCCGATACCCCATGGTCATCTGTGTCTCAGATTTACAAGTTTATCACCAGTGCTTCTGTTCATATATTTTATTAGTTCTTTGAGGTGCACCTTCAGGCCTTCTGATGTCAGTTTTTGGCATAAAGTGCTACAACATGCTCTGAGTCTGTCAGGCTTTTTTTTTTTACTTGTTTGTTATGTGGGCATGTTGCCTTTGTTGCCCACTCCTCATTTGGACTGCTATTGGCTAGTCATAATGATTTAATGAAGCCCATGTCCTACACTGTACGATCAGGAAAATAGGATCTTTGTCTTCGTAGTAAAGACCCATTTTTCTGGAGTACAGTACAGGACCCACCCTCTCTGCTCTTATGCTCTCCCTATTGTTTCCTACAAAACTGAGGCTATCTGAAAATTTGGAAAGTTATTGGGGAGATGTAGCGGCAGCTTTTTTTTTTTTTGCTACTGTTCAGTTACCTGAAGCTAACTGCATATAACCCAGTTGTATTGCTTTAAAGAAGCCTCTTTCCTGTACTGTACTCCAGGAAACAGATTTTACTGGCATGTCTAAAGTCCCAATATTCCTCCTACCCTTGGCTATCAGGTTGCCCATCTGTCCAATAGACTAGATTTAACTCATGAGGATTGGTGCTCTCACTATTCCTTGTTTGAGTAAATTTAACTCTAGAGCTCCACCTACTGCTTCATGCTGTGTTTCCATTTTATGACTGCTTCACCACTATTGTGTCCCTTCAGTACTGCAGGTACACAGTAGTGACTTAGTGGCCAGTGGGTTGAACCATAGCATGAAGTGGGGTTGCACAGGTGTCTGACTCAAGCCAGCAAAGACTGGAGTCAGTGGTAGCAAAACTGATGAGTAATATTAAAGGAGATGTATGACTATACTTCTCCTATAGATCACAGGAGTACAGTTAGTCCGTCACTCTGTGACGTCACTTAGCCGGTCCAGGCTGGGAAGAGATCCTAACTTTACAGTTGGGATCCACCCAGATGCCTGTACTGGAAGCTGGCTTAGCCTCTTAGCTGTACAGCTGGGAGACTGAGCCATCTGCTCACTCCAGTGAGCCCTGAAGGGGCAGAGCAGAGAACCGGTGACTGACAGTGAGCACTTCTGTCAAGTTTGTGAAGATTTTTTCTTTGCTTTCACAGATGTAAAATGCAGTGTTTGCATTTTGAATTGGAGCTAAGGAATCTGTGTACACCCAAACTGACTTCATCTTGATCTAAAATCCCTATGTACCCTTAAGTATCTATAACCCATGCTAACAAGTAAGAAAAGTAACATTCAAGCTCAAATTCAAGGGCTTATGTGTGTCATAACCCACTAATGGTTAAGAATTGCTTTATGTGGTCGCCAAACCATGTCATTATTGGGGAAGGGGGGCTGTCAAAGCTATGTGCTCACTATAAAACTGTTAAAACCGCATATTGGCTAGCCCAGGAGGTATGTCCATAATAGCCATAGCTCACAGTAAATGAATAAATGACACTACGCTTCATTCAGTACAGTAGTGGGCAGTGATTGGAAAAAATAATGACACAGGGGGTTGGACTGGAGCCTTGACAGGGTGAGTAGTGCTTTGCAAACAATTTTCCACATAACAGAGTCTTTTTTATATTTAAATTGAAATTGTCCTTTAAAATTAACTTATTGCTTTGCCATAAATAACAACCAAATGACCGTATGAGGATGTTTATATCTTTACATGTACATTTCCGATGTAACACTAATTGGCCTCCCTCAGAAACAAAGCCTTGCATGGCAGCTAGTGCGAATGGAAAAGGGCTTTATTTCCTAGCAAGAATAGCTGATGATGATAACTAAAATACTCCAGTAGGAAAAAGCCAGCACAGGGATAATAATAGTAACACAGGCTGCGCGCACCTGCTATTCTCAAACAGATCTGTCTGCACGTAACGCTAAATCAATGTGTAAAGAGAGGGGAAGCCATGTTTTGAAGAAACAATACTTTATTTAAAACCTTGCATAGCAATTATCATAAAAACCTTACCCCAGAAAACTACGTTTGTCTTGTTATGGAACAGACACTGTGAAACTTCAACTGGTCTTATCTAATGACAGGACCCATACACACAAAGGCACTTTCTATAAATACAGATACAATGTGGTGGCAGAATAACACAGGTGAACTGAATCATTTCCTAAATAACACCAAAAGAAGTGGTGGCATATAGTAAACAATAACATTTTAGTAGAAGAAGGTTAGGGGAAGCAATGTAGTCCATGTGACTATATTATGTTATTTCATCTAATACCAGACAGAGTCTATGCAGATTTTCCAGCACAATGTAGCATCATAATGTGTGGCCCATACATGAGTACAATGTGACACGTCCCCTCCCTTTGATACTTAAGTATTAACCAAATTTAATGCTAATAAGCAATACAATGACAACATAGCCTGGAAGGCACTGGCATACATGTATATCTATTGTGTAGACTGATTAAGCACATATTTTGTATCATTTAACTTTAGCACTGGTCACTGCTCTGTGCTGTAAAAAATAATAATAAAGAACTGTATACAAAAAGGCTAATGACCCTACAGTAATATGTATGGTGAGTTTATATATGTGTAAAATACAAATGCAGTATAGCTGCAATAAAACAGATAAATAATGATATATGTGCTTCATAAAGGGTATACAGTGTTTTGCTTTACCCCCCTTGACAAAGTACTTTTGTACCATTAATTGAATCAACTTGTTTTGGATTGTTATGGCTTCTTGTTGCAGCAGGAACCTTTGCAACTCTCTAACAAACCTTTCTAACCAATGCTATAGGAGATTACTATATAGTTGGGGTTTTTGCCCACTTGAACCAGTCAGATTCATCTTTGCATTTTGAAAAATGCTAGTTGGGATCTGGTTTCCATAGAAACACATCCACTTTTCCCTTTTCATTAATGTCCCCCTATCAAAGTAATGCTTGTGAATCATTATAACAATGCCTTAAATATGTGGGTCTTGCAGAGTCTCATTGAAATCCAATTTACTGTACATCAATGGTGGATTCTTCATTTTAGGGACTTCTAACCACTAATTTCCATTGAGGCAGGCAAGCAACAAGAGTTTCTGAAAGCAAGTCAACATGAAATCTTAACAATCCTAAATTAGACAAAAACTCTGCAATCAGTATAATGATTTGGGGACATGTCTTTTATCAGGGCAGTTCATCACTTGCGGTAGACAAGAGAATACTGGACATTTTACTGGCAGTGTATGAATCAATACTGAGAGGTAGCTAACCCACAGCTCTGAATGTAAACAAATGTAAACCATCCCACTATGGTCTTTTGTGTATTATTTTTTTTATTATTACTGTAAGGTTTGGTGAATATGATGGGTAATAAATAGCTGTGGAAGTAGTGACTTCTACTGTACAGTAAAAATGCAAAATTTTGGTTCTACCTCTGTATGGTGAGTGGTTAAAAAAAAAAAAAAACAATCTTATTGATATCCATACTGAAGTATATCTTCAGGAAAATGTCATCAATAGCACAGCAATAGAATGTAGTAGAGGTAGCAGCCCCTAACATGCCCAGGCTATGAGCCCAAGTCAAGTATGCTTGTCTCATTCCTCATCCTACCAATGAAAGCCTCATTATTGAAAACCTAATATCTAGAAGACAAGTTTATGCTCTTGTCTGCGTTGCTCCTATATACTAGACAACCACTCACATAAATTATGTGTTGTAAACTATAGGTAACCTTCTGAAATTCAGAAACATAATGTCTAACCAACTTGTCTAATACATAATGTGTTACCAGTCCACTGATCCTTCTGCTATACTGTACAGTATATGGTGGTAAACGTATCTAGACTTTGCCCTCCAGCTCCTACGATGAGAGGGACATTACAGGCTTCCAGTATTGTAACAGAACATTCACAAAAGGTAAACCACTCTGTCTTTTTCACTTACACTAATCATCTAACTCTCATTCATAAGTTTCCCTTTCTTACACTGAATCTGAACAATTTTGTAGCTCTTTCCTGAAATGCACATTCTTGTGAATAGAAGTTCACTTATTACGGTTCAGGAAAACCCTACAATTCATTGTTCGAGATAACGTTGGCTTTATGTCTGCGTACCTCATATTTTATGTGTGACAATGGAACAGGCCACCCAAGAAGAGCACTAGAGGTCAGTTCAATATACTCTTCTGCTTGGACTGTAGTAGGACTCCTGCAGTCGGTTCATGAATACTAAATATAGGAAAAGTGCACAAAGCATAATGGGTATTGTTGCATAAATAATAGCAAGAATTTTGCTTTCTACCAGCTGTCCTTAGCCATCTAAATGTCACATAATTGTGTAGTGTCGATACACACGGAAAACAACAAGGTGTACACACAAACAAGCACAGAAAGGGTGTATGTGACATAATCTTCCGCTCTCTTCATTCAGAGCTCCAAGTCCATAGACAGCTTCTGAAATCATTGCATGTTGTTTTGACGATTCCTGTTAAGTGATTTCCAATGTTGGGTAACAGTCAGATAGATGTGTGTTACGTATCAGCTGTGACACACAATGAAGCAAGCCATTTTGTTTCTAAACTCCTGAAGCGTTATAGCAATTCACTTTGACAGCATTTTTCTTTAAATATATAAAAAAAAAAAATCATACACTGTGTTTAATGCACTCAGACAAAGATTGCACATCATCCTATACTGCTTTGAAGGCATTAGTGAGTTGAAGAAATCTTGTCGTCTTAGTGTCTGAAGGCACAAAACAAGCAGAATACACAAGAGATCCTTTCATAGAACAGAAGAGTGAGTGATATGTATGTGCCATAAACACAAGATAAATCCCTGCTATCCTATGTTCTAGACTGCTTACACAAAGTTATTGCGTAGTTTATCTTGTCTCTATCAGGTTAGCTGAAGACGTGTCTTGCATGTTATATGATGTGACACTACTGCCGGGTGACAGCTGAGGCTTATGGTGACGTCCTCCAATGGCTGCTACAGAAAATTTCCCTAGGTCCTCTCTACAGGTCATCGCTTTCTACCAGCGCTGGCTGAATGTGCACTGGGTTTGCCTCTGGCATGAATGCTGCTTTAATATCCAGGCCTTGGTCAGAAAGTGCTGCGTATCGACTGGTGGATGGCCGTACTTTCCTTGTCTTGGGAGTATGTGACTGCTGCCACTGAGCTGTGAAAGTAAAAACAGTGCATTAGCATTTTAAAGAGCAGTCAGCTGAGTTTTTTTTTTTTTAATCAGAATAAAGTTTTTTAATAAGTCGAAAAAATAATCATATTCACAGACATTTGGGTTACAGGCAACACATGTAGAAAATATACAAAATGTTTTAAAACGTTTTACATTTGCCCCTAAACATGTGCATTCTACTGTCAAATGTATCTCCAGTAACAACAAAAGAGAAGCTGAGTAAAAAGAAACGGAATAGAACAAACAACACATTACTCAAGTGAGTACGAATGGTGTGCACCTTCCTCCCAACCAAATAGAACAGGTATTCCCAATATATGCCTTTCCCAATGTATCATACTCTGACCCACTATCTACTCCTGCAGGCATCTACCGTACTACCGTACAATGACATTACCCCCTGTTTTCCGCTAAGCCATCAACAACCTGTCAAGGACAAGTTGCAAAGGAGCAACCCCAGGGGACTCCAGCCACTCCTGCAATATTTTGGTGAATTTGCTCAGTACTTTCCTGTGCTGATATGTGTTTTTTTCTCTAATAAGTATCTTATTAACTTCTTGGATCACTGTTTGTGTGCTAATAGACACACAGAGCACGGATCAGGATTAAGCGAGCACAAGTGCCCCCATAGCAAGCAGCTTGCCATGAGGGTGCTAAGCAGGGGGGAGGAGCCAGGAATGTTGGCAGGGGACCCGAGAAGAGGATGATCAGAGCTCCTATATGCAAAACCATAGTTTATTTTAAGAACACATTTTTTCCCCTTTGCAATCACTTTAATAAAATACCTATTGGAGAAGGGACCACATATAAATAATTGTGTTTTTTTTTTAAATCAAGACATTTCTGTGACACTTGTCACATATCTTCATAAATAGGCTTGGTTACAAGTGTCAAAGAAATGGCTTGATATAAATAAAAACAAATATTCATGCATTGTTCCATCTCCAATGCGTCTTTAATTAGTTCCCCTCTGGGTCATTTTACAGACAATTTTTTAAAATGTTACATTAAATTTGCTCAACTGTTTATCAAGTCTATATTTTCAGGAAAAATACTCTAAAATTAATTTTATTGCACACAAATACAATTTAATCCCCTTTTTTGTACAAAATAAAAGATGAGTAGGTAGTGTAGAGTAGATACCAAATTTGTCAAGCCTCAAAACTGTGTGTGCACACCACAACACCAGTACTGTAAAAGTGATTGGGTGGCTATGTAGCCTCCTGGATCACTTTTATATTATAGACAGGTACCAGCTGAAGGAGAAAAAAAAAACAAGCTCATGGTTGCTTGTCCAGAGAGGTAAAGTGGTTATTTAACTGTTTTTATTTTTTTATTTTTTTTCACTGCATTCTTTTATATGGGACAGGAGTATATTGGGAGTTTAGTGTGGGGGTATACCCACATTAGACCCCAGGAAATGTAGGGAACATGATCCTATATATACACTGCTCAAAAAAATGTAAGGAACACTTTTGAATCAGAACTCCTGGGATATTGATCTGGTAAGTTAAGTAGCAGAGGGGGAGGGGTGTATACAGAGGAGGTTGTTAATCAGTTTCAGCTGCTTTGCTGTTAATTGAAATTAACAACAGGTGCACTAGATGGGCAACAATGAGACGACCTTCAAAACAGGAATGTTTTTTCAGGTGGAGGTGTCTGACATTTTTTTTCCCTACTCATCTTTTCTGACTGTTTTTCACTAGTTTTGCATTTGGCTAGGGTCAGTGTCACTACTGGTAGCACAAGGCGATACTTGGACCCTATAAAGGTTGCACAGGCAGGAGAGTTGGACAGAGCCATAGAAGGTCCTTAACCCATCAGCAGGACCGGTATCTGCTCCTTTGTGCAAGGAGGAACAGGATGAGCACTGCCAGAGCCCTACAAAATGACCTCCAGGAGGCCACTGGTGTGAATGTCTCTGACCAAACAAACAGACTTCATGGGGGTGGCCTGAGGGCCCGACGTCCTCTAGTGGGCTCTGTGCTCACTGCCGGACACTGTGGAGCTCGATTGGCATTTTCCATTGAACACCAGATTTGGCAGGTCCGCCACTGGTGCCCCATGCTTTTCACAGATGAGAGCAGGTTCACCCTGAGCATATGTGACAGACGTGAAAGGGTCTGGAGAAGCCGCGGAGAACTTTATGCTGCCTGTAACATCGTTCAGCATGACCGGTTTGGTGGTGGGTCAGTGATGGTCTGAGGAGGCATATCCATGGAGGGACACACAGACCTCTACAGGATACACAATGGCACCCTAACTGCCATTAGGTATCGGGATGAAATCCTTGGACCCATTTTCAGACCCTACGCTGGTGCAGTGGGTCCTGGGTTCCTCCTGGTGCACAAAAATGCCCGGCCTCATGTGGCGAGAGCATGCAGCCAGATCCTGGAGGATGAAGAAATTGATACCATTGAATGGCCCCACGCTCACCTGACCTAAATCCAAAAGAACACCTCTGGGACAGGGACATCATGTTTCGGTCCATCCAGTGCCGCCAGGTTGCACCTCAGTCTGTTCAGGAGCTCAGTGATGCTCTGGTCCAGATCTGAGAGGAAATACCCCATACTAGGGATGAGCTTCATGTTCGAGTCGAACCCAAGTTCGACTCGAACATTGGCTGTTCGATCGTTCGACGAAGATTGAACATTATGGGGCGTTTGCGCCATATTCGAGTGGCGCGCCACGACCCATAATTCACTGCGGCATCGCAGTGCATTGCTGGCTGATGATTGGTCAAGCATGCACTATGACCCGCATGCTTGGCCAATCACAGCGCAGAAAAAAACGGATAGCCATAATTGGCCAAAGCCAGGGTGGATTTCCGGCATGTGGAAGGCAATGTCTTGGCCTCGCTGGACAGAGCGGTCAGCGGTAAGGTGCATATTACCGCTGACTCATAGTCCAGTGGGCATGGACAGGGACGTTACCTATCTTTCACAGCGCATTGGGTGACTCTGCTGGCAGCTGGGAAGGATGCAGGATAAGGTGCAGTAGTGTTGGAGGTTGTTCCGCCTCCAAAATGTTACTACTGGTGATTCTGACACACCCCTCTCCTCCACCCCCTCCTCTTCTTCTTCCTCCATGGCCTCTTCCTGTGCTGATGTCCTCGGAACCAGCGGTGCTCCGTAGGCGTTCAAGGGGCTACGCCAGTACTCAGGCAAAAATATGCCATGCGGTGCTTGAGCTGGTGTGCTTGGGGGACAGGAGCCACACTGGGGCAGAGATTCTGTCAGCTCTGCAGGGGCAGGCTCAGAGGTGGTTTACGCCATGCCAGCTTAAGCCAGGAAAGGTGCTTTCCGACAATAGCACCAACCTCCTCTCCGCCCTCCGACAGGGACAACTGACCCATGTGCCCTGTTTGGCTCAGGTCCTTAACTTGGTGGTACAGCGGTTCTTGGGCAGGTACCAGGGCTTACAGGAGGTCCTGAAGCAGGCCAGGAAACTGTGGGCATTTCCGCCGGTCAAAAGGATTACAACCTGCCCAAGAACCGCCTAATCTGTGACATGCCCACCAGGTGGAACTCTACGTTGGGCATGCTGCAGCGGCTGCACACGCAGCAGAGGGCCATCAATGAGTATCTGTTGCAATATGGCACCAGGACAGGGTCAGGGGAGCTTGGATTCTTTTCCCCACGCCAGTGGGCCATGATCAGGGATGCATGCACTGTCCTGGCACCATTTGAGGAGGCCACGAGGATGGTGAGCAGTGACAGTGCATGCATCAGTGACACTGTCCCTCTTGTCCACCTGTTGGAGCACATGCTGCATGGAATAATGGACAGGGCACTTGAGGCAGAACAGAGGCAGGAAGAGGAGGACTTCCTTACCTCTCAAGGCCCCTGTTATCCAGACAGTGTTCCCGCTGGCCCGGCTATCACACAGGAAGAGGAAGAGGAGGAGGAGGATTGTGTCAGCATGGAGGTGGAGACTAGCACTCAGCATCAGCAGCAGTCTTCAAGGGATCAATTACAGTCCCAAGACACCCATGGACTTGTACGTGGCTGGGAGGAGGTGGCTGCGGATCATGTTGTCCTCAGTGACCCAGAGGACTCCGCACCGAATGCCTCAGCAAACCTACGCTGCATGGCCTCCCTGATCCTGCAAAGCCTGCGTAAGGATCCTTGTATTCGTGCGATCAAGGAGAGGGATCATTACTGGCTGGCAACCCTCCTTGATCCACGTTACAAGGGTAAGGTTGCGGACCTTATCTTGCCGTCGCAGAGGGAGCAGAGGATGAGGCATCTTCGGGAGGCCTTGCAGAAAGGTCTGTGCAACGCGTTCCCAGAGACTGGGAGGTTACAAATTCCTGGTCCTGGACAATGTGTTGCTGAGGCTTCGGTCAGTCAAAGAAGGAGTGGTGGAGAAAGTGGCCGTCTGACCGATGCGTTCAGACAATTTTTTAGTCCGCAGCCCCAAGGTATGATCGGTTCCAGCAACCATCGCCAGCGTCTGATTTACATGGTGCAGGAATACCTAGGGGCAAGATCAGACTTGGACACCTTTCCCACCGAAAATCCTCTGGGTTACTGGGTCTTGAGGATTGATCACTGGCCAGAGCTTACACAGTATGCAATTGAGATACTGGCCTGTCCTGCATCCAGCGTTCTTTTGGAACGCATATTCAGTGCTGCTGGAGGCTTTGTAACCGATCACAGGGTGTGCCTGTCAACCGACTCGGTCGATTGACTGACCTTCATAAAAATGATTCAGTCTTGGATCACCACCAGCTACCAAGCACCTGATGCTGATGTAACAGAATCATTTTCTTTGAAATGTCAGATCCCTTTAAGACTGCCTATGCTGATGCAGAGTGACTATCCTGTTATGCTGAGTGACTATCCTCTTCCTCTTCAATAATCATGCTGATAGCTTGAAAGAATATTTTTGGTTCTGGGCACCAGCACCAGTGCCTAAGGCCCAGTTTTTCAGCCCCTGTTTAACAGGGGCATGTAATTACAATTCTTGATCTAATACTTTGCAACAGGGCTCATTGCTGCGCTCTAAGTACAGTATATGTGAGGGGTTGCAGTGTTGTGGCACCAGCACCAGTGCCTAAGGCCCAATTTTTCTGCTCGTGTTCAACAGGGGCATGTAATTACAATTCTTGATCTAATATTTCACAGCTGGGCCCATTCCTGCGCCCACCAAGAGTAACTGTGAGGACTTACAGTGTTGTGGCACCAGCACCACCGCCACCACCAAAGGCCCAATTTTTCAGCCCCTGTTCAACAGGGGCATGCAATTACAATTCTTGATCTAATAATTTACAGCAGGGCCCATTCCTGCGCCCACCAAGAGTAACTGTGAGGGCTTACAGTGTTGTGGCAACACCACCACCATCACCACCACCAAAGGCCCAATTTTTCTGCCCTTGTGAGAGCTTACAGTGTTTCCTACCACTGTTCAACAATGGCATGTAATTACAATTCCTGATATAATAGTTCACAGCAGGGCGTTCCAGCGCCCACCAAGAGTAACTGTGAGGGCTTACAGTGTTGTGGCACCAGCACCACCACCACTACCACCACCAAAGGCCCAATTTTTCCTACCACTGTTCAACAATGACATGTAATTACAATTCTTGATATAATAGTTCAAAGCAGGGCGTTCCAGCGCCCACCAAGAGTAACTTTGAGGGCTTACAGTGTTGTGGCAACACCAACACCTAAGGGCCAAATTTCTGCAGAGTATATACGGCAGGCCCCTACTTTCAAACATCCAACTTACAAACGACTCCTACTTGCAAACGGAAGGAGACAACAGGAAGTTAGAGGAAATCTACCCCTAGGAAGGGAAATTCTCTCTCCTGTAAGAGTTAATATGGGAAAAAGGTGTCTCCTCTCCACTGATGCTTTATCACCAATCCTTGTTTCAATAAAAAAAACAAATTTTCAAAAAAACATTTGTCATTGGGACAGAAAGTGAGGTGAAATGTTCTGAACAGGTGCACAGACAGCAAAACAAATGTTACAGGGGTGATAACCCTTCCCTATGTTTTCCAAAAAGCTTAAAAATAGATTTTTTTGGCTGGAGCTACATTTAAAAAATGTACCTGTTCCAAATTATAAACAGATTCTACTTAAGAACAAACCTACAGTCTCTGTCTTGTTTGCACCGCCTGTATACTGCTGTTCAGAGTATATAGGGCCTTTTTAAAATTTGGGTGCAGGGTTCCCCTTAATATCCGTACAAGACCCAAAGGGGCTGGTAGTGGGCTGGGGGTGGGGGGGTACCCATGCCATTTTTCTCAATGATTTTCATCCATATTGCCGAGACCAGACATTACATTAAAGCCGCAAGCAGTTTTAAATTACTTTTTTTTCCTTTAGAGATGTCATTTTGTGCAGGGACAGTTCTAAACACGGCAAACACATTCCACTTCACAGGCATACCTTAGACACCCCACAGGTACGACATTTAAAGGAATATTTCACTTTTTTTTTTCACTTTATGCATCATTAACCACCTCGCTCCGGCCGTACGACTATATACGGCCGCGAGGTGGCTCTACAAATCCGGGAGGCCGTCTTTTTACGGCCTCCGCTTCTTTTGCCACTGGGGGGGCGCGCGAGCGCCGGCGGCGGCGCGCGCGTGCCCGGCGCGTCACTGTAATGCCGATGCGTGTGCCTGGCGGCCGCGATGTCCGCCAGGCACCCGCGATCGGCGGTTACACAGACAAGGACATGGATCTGTGTGTGTAAACACACAGATCTATGTCCTGTCAGGGAGAGAGGAGACCGATGCTGTGTCCCTTGTACATAGGGACACAGATCGGTCTCCTCCCCCAGTCGGTCCCCTCCCCCCACAGTAAGAATCACCAATAGGGAATACATTTAACCCCTTCCTCGCCCCCTAGTGTTAACCCCTTCCCTGCCAGTCACATTTATACAGTAATCAGTGCATATTTATAGCACTGTTCGCTGTATAAATGTGAATGGTCCCAAAAATGTGTCAAAAGTGTCCGATGTGTCCGCCATAATGTCGCAGTAATGAAAAAAATCACTGATCGCCGCCATTACTAATAAAAAATATTTTTTTTATAAGAATGCCATAAATCTATCCCCTATTTTGTAAACGCTATAACTTTTGCGCAAACCAATCAATAAACACCGATTGCGATTTTTTTTTACGAAAAATATGTAGAAGAATACGTATCGGCCTAAATTGAGGAAAAAAAATATAAAAAAAAAAAAAATGGGATATTTATTATAGCAAAAATCAAAAAATATTGTGTTTTTTTTCAAAATTGTCGCTATTTCTTTGTTTGTAGCGCAAAAAATAAAAACCGCAGAGGTGATCAAATACCACCAAAAGAAAGCTCTATTTGTGGGAAAAAAAGGACGTTAATTTTGTTTGGGAGCCACGTCGCACGACCGCGCAATTGTCATTCAAAGCGTGACAGTGCCGAAAGCTGAAATTTCGCCTGGGCAGGAAGGGGGTTTATGTGCCCAGTAAGGAAGTGGTTAAAATCACTGCTCCCGAAAAAAACGGCCGTTTTTAAAACCTCTTTTTGCATTGATACATGTCCCCTGGGGCAGGACCCGGGTCCCCAAACCCTTTTTAGGACAATAAAATGCATATTAACCGTTATAATTAACACTTTAGATTTCGAACGTTCGCGTCCATTGTATTTAATAGGGTTCTAAAGTTCGCACAAACTTTCGGTCCATTCGCAGGTTCTGGTGCGAACCGAACCGGGGGGGTGTTCGGCTCATCCCTACCCAGGACACCATCCGTCGTCTCATTAGGATCATGCCCTGATGTTGTCAGGCATGCATACAAGCACTTGGGGGGCATACAAACTACTGAGGACCATTTTGAGTTGTTGCAATGAAATTTCAGCAAAATGGACTAGCTTGCTGCATAATTTTTTCACTTTGATTTTCGGGGTGTCTTTGAATTCAGCCCTCTGTAGGTGGATAATTTTCATTTCCATCAAATGATGTGCCATCCTTTCATTCCTAACACATTACCCAGTCCATATCAGTATAGATATCCAGCATGAGATTTTTGTACGTTGAGATCTGATGTGTTTTCAAAGTGTTCCTTTAATTTTTTTGAGCAGTATGTATGTATGTATGTATATATATATATATATATATATATATATATATATATATATACACAAATATAACCTGCTCTAACACTTACTGGGCCTGCCGCGCAGCGACAATTTTCTTGCTATTGCTACCTCTGAGGTTGAAAAGCCTGAAGGAAGATCGTGTGCAAAAAACGCCAATCGGGTGCTTTCATCACACCTTATTAAACTGTCTGTGTTGCGTTCAATGGCCCCTTCTCATTCTGCTATGATGGGAAGCAGAGAACAGCATCTGCACTCTTTATTGCAGCTAAATAAACTGCTGCACAGTGGAGATAAGCAGTGATAATCACTACCGCGGCTTATCTCGACTTTATATGAACCTATATATGAAGGGAAGGAATAATTGGGAAATAAGACCTTGTTAGTAGAGGAGCCTATTGATATAAACCGTTTACACATATAACATACTAATGTCTTTCCACACAAGAATACTTGTTTGCAGTGGACTTAGTCTTCAAAAATGGCAAATCTACTTAGGCTGTGCGTTATATATTTACCATGTATGTCAAGCCTTGCAGTACAAGACACAATGCCAGCCTCATTCTTTGCTGAGACAGTATACCAGCCAGCATCCTCTTTGATGGTACCTTGGATCAGTAGGCAAAGGTAACCATAGTTATCTTGATGCATGCTGGAAAAAGAAATATAGAAGTTATCACATAATTTATCTAGGGATAGCGCAGCAAGAATCATTTAGTATTCATGTAAGAGTTTAATGAATTATTGTTAAATGAGTTCTGTATATTTCCAAAACTACGGTAAACTGTATGTGTTGCCAAATGCGACCAAACTTATTTTTGTGATTATGCTTTTTGCACATCCATCTTTAAGAGGTACCTGACTCTGTCAGTGTTGTATGTCAGCGATTCATTTTCTTTCTTCCAGAATATCTGAGGTGGGGGACTTCCTGAGACACGGCATTCCAGCCTCACTGGATATCCTTCTGCCACTCCTGTATTCTGAAGCTTTTCTAGGAACACGGGTGGCTTGTGGGCATCTCTCGCTGTTGAAAATAGAGAATCCAACACACTTATTAGTCACTGTTATGTCATCATACATACAAAACAAAATTGTATCTGTAAATTAGGGCTGTTACTGATTAAAATTTTCGTGTTCGATTAATCGTTTTTTTTTTAAATCGATTAATCGACTAATTTTGATTAATTATAATGCACATACAGATCCAACTACTTTTAGCTGATCTCCTTGCAGGCCGATTGCCAGTGCAGCTACCAACCACTGAAAAAATGGATAGCAGGATACAAAAAACACACAAAGGCAGCGCTCAATGGGAATAGCATTAAAACTTTTATAGTCTTCAAGTAGGTAACAAAATAAATATTGCACTGGAGATAAAATCAATGCAGCTACATAAACTGTAAAAATGGTGCGAGTAATACCAAACGGTAGCAAAAGCAGTCATAAAAACATGTAGCTAAGTATGATATTGGTATAAAAATGTGTACAACGATACCACTGCTGAATCCAGATGAGAAGGGGCTAACATCAGTCCGTCAGCATGTAGATGTCCCGTGAAGGGAACTATCACAACTCCCAGTGGATGGCTGTAAAATCCCAGGTTGATAGAGGGAAGTGTAACAGCCCCTGCGTGTGGCAGATAGTAAGGTCTCGCCGGCATGCAGATATGAAGGCACCGCAAAGGAGCCCTTCAGATGGACACGGCAAGCCCAAAGAATTTTGATCGATCAAAAGAATTTTGATCGATCAAAACAATTAATCGATTAATCGAGGAATTAATAGTTAATTTCCACAGCCCTACTGTAAATCCATTATTGAAGTTCTCTACCAACAACTTCTGAAGTTAGAAAGGCATGAGAGCATCGGGAGTGTCAGTTTAGATTATTATTTGCACCTGCAGTAATTTATATGCAGTAATTCCAATAGTTCCTGCTCCGATCTCCTTTGTTCACTGGTTCCTTCCCTCCAAGGAGGTAGTCAAAGGACACCAAATTCAAAAGGACAAAAACATCAAATGGAGGAAATTATAAGAGGTATACCAAAGTGTTGGATACAATGACAGAGCTACAAATGTCTCTTTATCACCAAAGCCTCTACAACTATTACCCTCCAGCAAAAGTTAATAATTTCAGGAGATTTTCTTTTGTTCATTTAGCAGATAAATCAGAATTTATACATCATATACACTATATTACCAAAAGTATTGGGACATCTGTCTTTACACGCACATGAACTTTAATGGCATCCCAGTCATAGTCCGTAGGGTTCAATATTGAGTTGGCCCACCCTTTGCAGCTATAACAGCTTCAACTCTTCTGGGAATGTTTGACCATTCTTCCAGAAGTGCATTTGTGAGGTCAGGCACTGATGTGGACGAGGAGGCCTGGCTCGCAGTCACCGCTCTAATTCATCCCAGAGGTGTTCTATCAGGTTGAGGTCAGAACTCTGTACAGACCAGTCAAGTTTCTCCAACCCAAGCTCGCTCATCCATGTCTTTATGGACCTTGCTTTGTGCAACAGTCCAAATCATTTGGCGGAGGGGGAATTATGGTGTGGGGTTGTTTTTCAGGGTTTGGGCTTGGCACCTTAGTTCCAGTGAAGGGAACTCTTAAGCCCTTAATCTTAACACACGATCGGATAACCTATGGATTTTCGTCCAATGGATTTGTCCATCGGAAATCCGATGAAACAGTTTTTCATCAGTCTTGGCCACACACCATCAGTCAAAAAACCGACCGTTCCAAACGCGGTGACGTAAAACACTCCGATGAGCCGAGAAAAATTAAGTTTAATGCTTCTGAGCATGCGTCGACTTGATTCTAAGCATGCGTGGGTTTTTTAACCGATGGACTTGCCCATAGACGATCGGAAATTCCCATCGGTTTTTTATCCATCGGAAAATTTTAAAACAAGTTCTATTTTTTTACAACCGATGGAAAAAAGACTGATGGGTACCATACACAATCGGTTGGTCTGATGAAAACCATCCATCGGACGGTTTTCATCAGTCAAACCGATCGTGTGTACGGGGCTTAAAGGCATCAGCATACCAAGACATTTTGGACAATTTCATGCTCCCAACTTTGTGGGAACAGTTTGGGAATGGCCCCTTCCTGTTCTAACATGTGCACAAAGCAAGGTCCATAAAGTCATGGATAAGCGAATTTGGGGTGGAGGAACTTCAGTGACTGACCTGCAACCTGATAGAACATCTTTGGGATGAATTAGAGTGGAGACTGCGAGCCAGGCCTTCTCGTCCACATAAGTACCTGACCTCACAAATGCACTTCTGGAAGAATGGTCAGACATTCCCATAGACACACTCCTAAACCTTGTGTACAGCCTTATAAGAAGAGTTTAAGCTGTTATAGCTGCAAAGGGTGGGCCAACTCTCAATATTGAATCCTACGGACTCAGACTGGGATGTCATTAAAGTTTATGTGTGTGTAAAGGCAGGTGTCCCAATACTTCTGGTAATATCGTGTATGTGTTACTTGCAGAAAATGAGTTCCGTTATATTTTCTGCAAACATTTTGCTGCCAATTTCTTGGCAAACTGTATGCAGGCAACATTTTTGTTGGCAATATGGCATATGTTTGTTTTGACAATTATGGATTCTTCTTATAAATGTTTTTAAGGATATACAATGGCAATGTTTGAGATTAGAGTAAACTAATAAATGTAGGATTTACAATGGGCATTGGAGACCATAATGTTAGTTCTGGAGAATACCACCTTTTGGTTTGGGGATCCCACTAAAGATAAACAGTTATAGGATCAATTAGAGGCAAATTTGCACTGGACTATGCTAACCTATTTATGGGGGCCTGGGAGGACCTCTTTATTAATGGGAAGATTGGTTCCAAACTCATACTTTTGAGAAGATACATTGATGACCACTTCTTCATTTGGGTTGGGACCGAAGCTTCATTACAAGAGTTCACCCAAAAGTTGAATAATCCAGGAATCAGAATTTATGACTATTTATAGTCAGGTCAATTTTCTTGACCATTTTCATCGAGATTATTGAGAGTAGGATTGAAACCACAGTATGTCAGAAGGAGACTGACCATAATGTGTTTGTTCCAGTGGGTAGTTGCCATCGTCCTCCCTGGATTGAGGTATAGGAGGAACTATACAAATGTAATAACTTACCAACTGGAAATAAACTGTAAACCTAAGATTGAGGAAAAAATGTTATAGAGACGCTTTGGTGGTAGACAGAAAAACCCTTTTAATCACAAAGGGGAGTAAAATAAAGAGGAGGAAACCACTGCTTGTAATTTATTGTGAAAGCAAGGGGAGAGTTGTGAAGATTGTTAAGCAATATCGGCCCCTGCTTACAAAGAATCCGGTACTCAGCACAATATTTATCTCAAGACTCAAAGTCTTCTTTACCAAGGCACCCACCTTGAAGGATCTGCTAGTGAGGAATTATATTTGGGATAAAAAGCCCCATTTAAGGATGTTTTTGACAGATTATAAGGGCTTTAGATGGTACCATAGGTGTTATGCCTGCAGACACACTGAGGATGACAGGAGGTTCATCAAAACCTTTAAGTCCCATTTAAATGGTAAAGGAATACGAGGTGAGAGACTTTCTTACATGCAGTAACACCCAGGTAGTCTATCTGCTTGAGTGTGGTTGTGGTATGCAGTACGTGGGGAGAAATAAAAGAACAATGGCAAAAAAGCATAGAAGAGCATACTAGAAATATCTTAAATGACAAGACAGACCGCAGCATGCCACAACATTTCAAAATCTGCCAAGGTGCTAACCCCCAAAACTTAAAATTATTTGCGATACAAAGAGTGATACAGAAATGTAGGGGAGGATATTTGATCATCGCACTAGATCAAAGGGAGGGAGAGTGGATATACTGCCTCAACACTCTAGCTCCAAAAGGTTTAAATTAAGTTTTTAATTTGAACTGTTTTTATAAATGATCTTTTTGAAAATAGGAGTAAGGTGGAAAGTAATTGTTCCAGAAGGCCATAAGAAAGGGAGTTGGATGTGAGAGATGTGATTATATTTTTTATTTTTTCATTTACTGATATAGTAGGGTTATTTATTCTGATTATTTATTTTTAGGATACGTCTTTTAGTTCAACCCAAGCTATAAAACCATTATTATCCAGTTTATGGTGGACTGATATCAACATCAACCCAGTTGTTTGGGATTTTAGGAGCAGAGAAGATATTCTAAATGTGTAATTTAATAAGAAAACATTTTAATGTTGACTGACTGATGTTTACACCCTGATTCTGAATTTATGTCTAGGGGGGGTTAATCTGCACACAGCTAGTAGTTAGATTATTAGTCCTTTTTTGTAGCGCCGAATTAAAAAGCTTTGGGGAGGATGCACATTTTGCCATCCTCACATTGGGATAAAGAAGACCCTGTCTCTGCACTGGTAGCAGGAACACAAGACACCAAACAGCTTGTACAACCTGTAGATGGAGCAAACAGAATTGGGTATTGTACAGGGAAAAGATTCTATTTATAACTGTTTAGTCTTTATGGCCAAAAAAATAACAATAATATATTAACCTGTGCTGGAAAATTACACATGGATAGTGATGGTTTCTTGTGATGGCTTACGTTAAAACAATATAAAGTGTTTGTTTTTTTAGGCTGATTGATGCAACAGGTTCCATTGTAAGTCCCTTGAGCCTTTACTTGCAGCTGCAGCCTTTTTTCAAATACCTCTGATGCAAATATATAGACCACGATAAACAATATACAATACTCCAGAGGTTTTTAGGAGTTTCTTTAGCTGTCTATAAGGTGGGCATTTTTTCCACTGTCCCCCAATGTAAGGAACATCCTTCACACCATGGTAACGTATCATAAAATGTATATATAATGTATATGTATTAATAGGGGTTTCCCGAGAGCTGAAAATTAATGATTACGCCATGTTAAAATGTTTAGAAAGGTTGCTTTACAGGTATTCCTGCAACTAAATGTACTTATGAACTAAATAAGGCCTCACATGCTAAAATAAACCTCTAGAAAGCTGTATACTGTAAAGGGTTATTTGTCTTCTACTTCGGTCTTAGGAAAAAAGGGATGTGCTAAAAACCATTCTAAATACACAGAAGCCCTGCCAGGAACTACTACAAACAGATGACAAGCAGAGTGAGTGCAATACTTTCCAGCCTGTGTGTAGATTTTGCTTGGCCAAAAAAGGTCTTGAGGTGCCATTATGTACAACAAGTGCGCAGTAAAGACGTCTGCTTCTCCAGATCTGGCTACATTTTTCATATAACCAGAAATCATAAACCAAATGCACTGAAATAGCTGTGAATTGTAACATTTGTGCCAAAAAAGAAACAGGGACTCCCCAATCTCCTATGCTGGATTGGTGGACAGAAAACAGCTCAGGTCTTTTGCCATGTCACCATAGTTACACAATGAACACACCGATATTGGAAACGGAGACAAATGGAAATGTGCCGGCCGTAAAGTGGGGTTGTATGTATGAGTCACTCTTTGTAGTGAATTCTGACTCTTAAACTGAAGAATAAAGCTGAGTGTATACGGTAAATTCTATGCCGTGGAGGGCTGTGTGACATTACAGCTTTACAAACCCAATGTCCCAGGAGAACCTCTCACCACCACTCTGCCAGTTAACAGAGGAGCTACACGTGGACTTCAGAGCATTAGAACGCAGCAGTCTGATGTAGATTTGTTCTGTTTTATGGAACTAACCAACATTGAGTGCAGAATATTGATGAAATGTTGGGGTTACACCTTTTTCCTTGAAAAAAACCCAAATTAATTTCCTTCCAATTATAAAAATTGGCATATAATTCTATGTTCAGCCAAGCCACTCATTAGACTGGCAGGCTGACAACCCCAGGGTTAGCAAACTTACTTTTAATATACTGATTTACAGTTTCACCCCCCTCAGCTGCCACACTACAGTGGATCTACTACTAAGTAATTTACACATACACATCATTGACATTCTATATGTTATTTGCATGTTACATCCACAATTCACAGCCACTAGAGCACCAACAGCATCCTGGATATGCCAGAAGGGAAATGCAATAAAGAAACAAGTAAAAGAATCATCAACTTAAAGAACAGCTTCACTTTTAGTAAAGTTGTCCTTATATATACCCCCAACTCCCGTCAGTATAGACTTCAATTAATACTTACCTTCAACCCTGCTCTTAAGTTTTTCTCTGTGGGGCCCCTCCCACTTCAGCTAACTTTGACATGCACAAAAAAAATGTGAGCTAAAGCATGAGAAAGGTGAGAAGTTTTCATTTAACTTTACCAAGTTTAAGATACGGTTCCAGCCACTTATGCCTGTGTGAGACCCACTGAATGTCACTAATAGTGCTGTCCCGCCAACATTGACTACAAAAAACTAAATCTCCAACTGTCCAATTCAAAAAATATCAGCTCCCAAAGTTTCTAGATATTTTAATCTCACACTGTCCAATACAACGTTAAGTCCACAATATACACCACAGCAAAGTTAGCTTCCACTCTTTCTGCCCCTAGGAGCTTCACAAATGTTCACATCGCACACTTTGTCCCTAAACAACTCTTTTGCCTGCATGATCTGTTCCCAAACAAATCTCCAGCTCACACAGTGTGTTCCAAAGAAAAAAAAAAAGAAGAAAAGACTTGGCTGTATATGGAGCTGCCGTGCAGTGTTGGAAACATGACAACTTTAACTCAAGGTTTGATAACTCCTATTTATATATGTTAGTAGTATACAATCATATCTTGGTTGATATTATTTAACATTTATATCTATTCATTATCTACTATTTTCCAGTGAAAACCTAGAAGTAAGTAATTACAATACATATGGTCCACCTATGTTCTATGCCTTTTGCACAGCTATATATTATATATGTATTTTATTTGTGAGACTGGTATTTGATTAGATAATATTTTGTTATATAATTATATGGTTTATATAAGCAGTTTACAGAGGCTTGTTGGAATATGGAAGGGCTACTTAAAAGGTATTTCCAGTGAATGAGAGTTTGTTCTGATGAAGAAGGTGCGTCCTCAAAATGCATAAGCCAGGATGCATGATTGAGGCAATACTTATGTCAGCTGCAAGAATTCCACAGTCGGAGAACTGTGCCTACTGGTCAGAGAGATTTAGTATTTTATGGAAGATTTATTACATGCGGTTATACAAGACAGTGTACATAGTGATTTAATATACCAAGTGATTTAATAAAGTTTATTTAATTAAGCGTCTTACACTATGCCGTTGCGTTTTCTGTGGGTTTTTTCAGTTAGGGTTCACATCTACTTTAAGTAACAGATTCCAAATAGCTATCAGCACTGGAATTGCTATGGAGAATAACTGTTGTATCTATCTATCTATCTATCTATCTATCTATATATATATATATATATATATATATATACCGTTGTGCTCATAAGTTTACATACCCTGGCAGAATTTATGAGTTCCTTGCCATTTTTCAGAGAATATGAATGATAACGCAAAAAAATTTCTTTCACTCATGGTTAGTGTTTGGCTGAGGCCATTTATTATCAATCAATTGTGTTTACGCTTTTTAAATCATAATGGCAACAGAAAATACCCAAATGACCCTGATCAAAAGTTTACATACCCTGGTGATTTTGGCCTGATAACATGCACACAAGTTGACACAAAGGGGTTTGAATGGCTATTAAAGGTAACCATCCTCCCCTGTGATCTGGTTCCTTGTAATTAGTGTGCGTGTATAAAAGGTCAATGAGTTTCTGGACTCCTGACAGACCCTTGGATCTTTCATCCAGTGGTGCACTGACGTTTTTAGGATTCTGAGTCATGGGGAAAGCAAAGGAATTGTCAAAGGATCTGTGGGAAAAGGTAGTTGAACTGTATAAAACAGGAAAGGGATATAAAAAGATATCCAAGGAACTGAGAATGTCAATCAGCAGTGTTCAAACTCTTATCAAGAAGTGTAAAATGAGGGGTTCCGTTGAAACCAAACCACGGTCAGGTAGATCAACTAAAATTTCAGCCACAACTGCCAGGAAAATTGTTTGGGATGCAAAGAAAAACCCACACATAACTTCAGGTGAAATACAGGACTCTCTGAAAACATGTGGTGTGGTTGTTTTAAGATGCACAATAAGGAGGAACTTGAAGAAAGATGGGCTGCATGGTCGAGTCACCAGAAGAAAGCCAATGCTAAGCAAATGCCACAAAGTATCCCACGTAGAATACACCAAACAGCACAGAGACAAGCCTCAAACCTTCTGGCACTACATAATTTGGAGTGATGAGACAAAAATGTTGCTTTTTGGCCACAACCATAAACGATTCATTTGGAGAGGAGTCAACAAGGCCTATGATAAAAGGTACACCATTCCTACTGTGAAACACGGAGGTGGATCGCTGATGTTTTGGGGATGTGTGAGCTACAGAGGCACAGGAAATTTGTTCAAAATGTATGGCAAGATGAATGCAGTATGTTATCAAAAAATACTGGAGGAACATTTGCATTCATCAGCCAGGAAGCTGCGCATGGGACGTACTTGGACATTCCAACATGACAATGATCCAAAACACAGGGCCAAGTCGACCTGTCATTGGCTACAGCAGAATAAAGTGAAGGTTCTGAAGTGGCCATCTCAGTCTCCTGGCCTCAATATCATTAAGCCACTCTGGGGAGATCTCAAACATGCAGTTCATGCAAGACAGCCCAAGAATTTACAGGAACTGGAGGCTTTTTGCCAAGAGGAATGGGCAGCTTTACCATCTGAGAAGATAAAGAGCCTCATCCACAAATACCACAAAAGACTTCAAGCTGTCATTGATATTAAATGGGGCAATACATGGTATTAAGAATTGGGGTATGTAAACTTTTGATCAGGGTAATTTGGATAGTTTCTGTTCTGCTTATGATTTAAAAAGAGTAAACACAGTTGATTGATAATAAATGGCTTCAACCAAACACTATGAGTGAAAGAAAAGTTTTTGCGTTATCATTCATTTTCACAAAGAAAAGGCCAAAAAATCATAAATTCTGATTCTACCAGGGTATGTAAACTTATGAGCACAACTGTGTACATATATGTTATGTGTATATATATATATATATATATATATATATATATATATATATATGAGAAACGGATGAAACGGATGAGAGTTTAGATTATATTCCGTATCCTTTTGTGCTGCTCAACCCCACTAGAATGTTTTTATTAGGGAATGTTAAAGTGATTGTAAAGTCTCCTTTTTGTTTCTCTTAAAATAACAAACATGTTATACTTACCTGCTCTGTGCAGTGGTTTTGCACAGAGCAGCCCAGATCCTCCTCTTCTCAGGTCCCTCTTTGGCTCTCCTGGCCCCTCCCTCCTGTTGAGTGGCCCCATAGCAAGCAGCTTGCTATGGGGGCACCCGAGCCGAGTCGCAGCTCCCTGTGTCCATTCAGACATGGAGCCCCGGGTGAGCCCCGTCCCCTCTCTCTCCTGATTGGCTGACTTTGATTGACAGCAAAGAGAGCCAATGGTGTTGCTGTGTCTCAGCCAATTAGGAGGAGAGTCCCAAACGACCGCGGCACTCGTGGACATTGCTGGAGAGAGATGGGACTCAGGTAAGTATTAGGGGGGCTGAGGCAGCTGATGCACACAGAAGGCTTTTTATCTTAATGTATAGAATGTATTAATATAAAAAACCTTCTGACTTTACAACTCCTTTAATTTACACACTGCAAAAGCTATATTGACACACGTATTGTTTAACCACTTGCCGACCGCTCACGGTATATATACGTTGGCAGAATGGCTCGTACAGGCACAATCGCGTACCTGTACGTGGCCCTTTAACTGCCGACGTCGGGCTCGCGACCCCCCTGCCTTCCCCAAGAGTGGGACCACGGGTCCCGCGGACTCGATCGCCGTGGGGATCCCCGCGATCGTCTCACGGAGGCTCGGAGCGGGGAGATGTGTGTGTAAACACAACATCTCCCCGCTCCTCTACTGACAATGTCAGCGATCTCTGCTCTGTGTAATCAGAGCAGAGATCAGTGACGTGTCAGTCATAGCCACGCCCCCCTCAGTTAGTAACACGCCCCTAGGCACACTTAACCCCTTCAGCGCCCCTAGTGGTTAACCCCTTCACTGCCAGTGTCATTTTCACAGTAACCAGTGCATTTTTATTGCACTGATCGCTGTGAAAATGACAATGGTCCCAAAAATGTGTCAAAAATGTCCGATGTGTCCGCCATAATGTCGCAGTCACGAAAAAAAATCGCTGATCGCCGCCATTACTAGTAAAAGAAAAATAATTAATAAAAATGCCTTAAAACTATACCCTATTTTGTAAACGCTATAATTTTTGCGCAAACCAAACAATAAACGCCGATTGCGATTTTTTTTTTACCAAAAATATGTAGAAGAATATGTATCGGCCTAAACTGAGGAAAAAATAAAAATTTTATATATTTTTTGGGGATATTTATTATAGAAAAAAGTAAAAAATATGTCATTTTTTTCAAAATTTTCGCTCTATTTTTGTTTATAGCGCAAAAAATAAAAACCGCAGAGGTGATAAAATACCACCAAACGAAAGCTCTATTTGTGGGAAAAAAAGGACGCCAATTTTGTTTGGGAGCCATGCCGCACGACCGCACAATTGTCAGCGACGCAGTGCCGAATCGCAAAAAGGGGCCTGGTCATAATGGCCCGTATTGGTCCGGGGCTTAAGTGGTTAAAAGTTCAATACGTATGAAGGAAAAATTACTGTATAATAAATCAATGTGAAACATTATAGCAAAATAACAGCTGTGGAGTTCTTCTGGTTAAATTGAGAAATTCAATTTTTTACCTATGTTTTCACATTTTTAGGGTAACAATGGCCTCATATCGCTAGATAAAAAACAAACTTCTGCTATGAGGCCCAGTTTACACCAATGCAGTGTGTTTTAGATTGAGTGCCTTTAACATGCCTTGCCATTGAACACTATATAATGCACATTTTAATGATGAAAGCACATGAAGTAAGTTGGACTTTTAATGCACCACACACAAAACACAATGGTAGGAACAGGGCCCTAATAGTGATAAAATTACTTACCAGCCACAATAAGTTCCAGGCTGAATGAGTTCTGTCCAGCTCGGTTCGAGGCCACACAAGTGTATATCCCAGCGTCTCTGCTGGTCACTGGCTCAATGATCAGAGAGTGCACTCCATTCTCACGCACCAGCATCTTGTGATTGTTGTCTGGACGGACAGGTCTGCCATTTAGTTGCCAGCTCAGGTCAGGGGTTGGTAATCCACTCACCTAAGGTTTTACAGCCAAATAAATAGATGTTATTATCGGTGAATTATTATCTGTTTTGTTCACAGGACATGCTGCCTAAATTATGATAATACATGGTATAAATTATAATACTGGTACAAAATAAACTGTTAAACCATAGCAAGAAATGTTTGATTGGTGGTCTATTTTCAATGTGATCCTCCAGGCAACCCCTATTACCGAAACTTAAAGTGATTGTAAACGATCACCTTGTAAAACAACCCATTCAGTTTAAAATAGAAATGAAATGCATAACGATTTTGTATAGACATTAAAAAAATTATAAATACCTTTTTTTTTTTAGAAGGGATCACATTCCCTGTTTTCATCTGCATTAGAGCTGGAGGGGAGAAGAAGCAGCAGCACACTGAGCTTCCCAAGGAATGGCTGTGCAGCAGGGGTGTGTCAGAACAAGTCTGATCATTGGAGGAGAGCAGGCTGAGACCACAGTGTGCTCTCCTGCTTAGTGTGGTAATTTTTTAATAGGAAAGCAGAGGGACTAGTGGAACACCAGGGATTTCACACAAAAAAAGCAATACAAAGAAAACAGAATACTTTCTCATACAAGTACATGGAACAGCAGGCACATATCAGGAATATGAAATGTTGGGGTAACAGACACTTTAAAATAATATAAATAATGTTTTGTACATATTTTATTTATTATGATTTTTTATTCAGGTGAATATGAAATATTGCATTATTATGCTGTCTTCTATCAAGCCAGATGTCTCCCTTACAAATTCAACTCTTCACTTTTCTGTTGTAGATGCAATCACTGTCCTAGTTCAAAGTCAGCACTAATTCTACTGTTTACTAATATGGAGATTAAACTTCAGAAATACGTACGTCTAAGCAAAAGGCAAGAGCTGCTAATTTGTCTTTCAACACAGTCTGGATCTATTACCTGCTCTCCTATTATGAATGTCACAGGATTTTCTTGAGTTTCCTTTCCCATGGGAAGGTTTCAAGAAGCAGGAAGAAATGAGGAACAATTCCCTCTTTGAAGTATTACACATGCGCCAATAATCTCTAATTACATTCCCCTGATGTTTAACTTTCCACATTCCTCCTACGTAGTATTAATCACCCAGAAGCATCATATGATATTTGTGCCACCAGTAGTGCTTGAGCTTCCAGAAAACAAAGACGGAGGTTCACCTGTTGTGCTAATAAGCAGTTGTGTAAATATGTGTGATGATATCGCTCGGAAATGAACTCCAAATGCTGTTTATAAAAGGTCATAGGAGACTAGTAGAATATCGGATTTACATTAAAATACATTTGAAATGCTAGATTACAATAGGACAAACAGGTGCTTGTATGACAGGTATAACAGGTGTGACAGGCAAACAATTCCATTCTATAAATATTAGAGGTTTAAGGCACAAATATCACTAGAAATATTGAAAAAGGTGTTCGTTAAAGTGGTTGTAAAGGCTAAACATTGTTTACCTTAATGCATTCTCTTCATTAAGGTAAAAAAAAAAAAAAATGCCCCATTGTTTGTATTGCCCCCCTCCAGCCCTGTCGGTAGCAGCTCTATCCTCTCTTCCTGCATTCACAGGACAGAGAGGCAGCAACGGGGGCAATTGGCTCCTGCTGCTATCAAAATATCAAATATCATAAATCCTGTGAGCAGAGAGTGTCTATGAAGAGGAGGATTGGGGCTGCTCTGTGCAAAACATTTGCACATGACAGGTAAGTATAACATTTGGTATTAAAGAAATAAAAACATAAGGGGTCACTTTAAAGATATTATAAACCTTTCTACCTGTACCTTGTGTTTCTCACCTGCATAAGATGTGCTTGATCATGTAGTTTCATGGTGTCATTTGTTGGCCTGTATGCACAGCCTACAGTAGAATAAATCTTCACATTCCAGTGTCTTAAATTTCTGTTTGTGTTCAACCACAAAGTATGCAGCATGGCACCACACAGGTTAAAGGAGTTGTACACCCTCAGGGTTTTTTTATCTTAATGCATTCTATGCATTAAGGTGAAAAGCCTTCTCATTCAGCAGAATACGGGAGCGCGCCTGCACAAGTGCCCCCATGGAATGCGGCTCTCTGTGGGGGCACTCGATGAGGAGGAGGAGCCAGGAGCGCTGCCGGGGGACCCCAGAAAAGCAGGATCGGGGCCGCACTGTTCAAAACCATTGCACAGAGCAGGTAAGAAAAGGCATGTTTGTTATTAAAAAAAAACAACAAGCCTTTACAATCACTTTAATGCATAACCTCTGTCTGTAGTCTAAGTATTGACACTTCCTTGAAGAAACTATATATCTCACAATCCCTGGGTCTCTTAGTCTAGCACTGGTTCAGGTGCAGTAATTAGATCTAACAAACATTAGCAGGCAGAGCAATGAAGGGAAGAGATGTGTTTTCATCCCATTAGCACTCCCCAATTTGTGATGCAACATAGAAGAATTATCTGGGCATAGACTGGATGCTGTGTAACCCAGAACAAGAAGTTGCATGTCTCTTTAGCAAATAGGGACACGCTAGGCAGATAAAAACATGGCCATAGGAGATTTGGTCAGCAATGACGTTACATACTGCCGCCACAACATGTGAGCCCATTACAAGGTAAGGCAAACAAACATTACAGGGAATATAAATACATTAATACCAAGGTAAAACAATATAAACATTTGTAAGTGTACAATATCTTTAAAGAATCTGATTTGTGAGTATCAGTATTATGAATCATAACGTGGCTTACCTAACGTGCCTACTGTCAAGAGTCAGCGTATGCACTATCCTAAAGTGAATCTGTGCTTTGCCCACACAGAAAATATCCTCAAAAATTTTCCTTCATTCAGTTTTGCACCCCATCACCATAGCCAGCCCATAGTCTAGTCTGTGCATGCATAAAGTTAGGGCTCTTACGTTATGTAGGTGCAGTGCAGAGTATAAGGACTGGAGTATGATGGACAGAAAACCAGAGCTGCAGCCTGTAAACTTTGTCCAGCCCTGGGCAAGGCTAGCCTTGTGTGAGGTAGGGCTGGTATACTAAGCAGTGATGATGAGGAGAGGTTAATTGATAAAAACTACACTTTAAAAAAGAGTTGTCTTGGTTTTCCAGAGCAGGAGCATCTGAGCTCTTTTACAACCTCACAATTCCAGGTTAGCAAAAGGCAAATAATTAACATTGAACGTTATGATGTTTGTCACCCAATGCTTCTAATTTCAACAAAACTACAAGCAATCAATTTGTTTATGAACATCTTAAGACTGTAGCAATCACTCCACACTGATGAATCTTGTGAGGAACAGTCTGTAGAGTTATTTTTCCTGGAAAAAAAATCTATTGCTCATTTAAGACTATCCCCAAGTACTTATTAATGTAAGGGCTTATTACCTTGCAATCCATTCTACAAAGCTTCCCTTCTTGAACTATGAGATCACCAGGAGCTTGCAAGAAATGAGGACGGAAAAATCTTTCCTGGATGGGTTCATTCTCATCGCCACTATCTCTTGACCGAGATCGTGGTCTAGGACACAAAGAGAAACAAAGACATGATGTAGTCATGGCTCTTCAAGAATATACTTTGTGCAATTGAAAAGCTAGACTATGATACTATCAGCCAAAAATGCTGGGTGGCCAAAAGCCCTGTAGTTTATACAAAAAATATCCCAGGATATTGTTTCAAAGCTCTGTGGTAAGACACCATATAAATAATTTGTGATACATACCACGTGCAGTATATACAGCACAAGTCTGAGTAATGTTTTTCTATTTAATGTAATGGAAAACCAGATGATTCAGATGAACTTTTAATATCTTCAGTGTACCATATTCCTTTCAAAAATCAATTACTCTTTCAATGTCTCCTACATTAAAGGCTATTGTGTAACACAGAAATGTTTAATATGAAGCCACACCATATTTTATAAACTATCATAATAAGAAAAGATGTGGTTTCTTCCAGATTTTAAACCTGTGACTCAAGAAATAAAATGAAGAAAATATTCTAGTAAAGACGTGTTGGTGCCTCAAGAAAGGAAGAAGACCAAGTCTTCAGCACAAAGGAATTTTATTCTGTTTAACTGACGCTTGTCATCTACACTATGATGAGGTCAACAGCCAAGGTCTTTTGGGGTTATATATTGGTCATGGAATTTGGGCAAAGAAGTCTTAATGAATTAAAACAAAAAATAAACCTGCTTTAACAGAATTTTGGTGCTGCCATGTTGAAAATGGTAGCTGCCCAGCTGTTATGCTGACTCTATGACTCTGTTATTGATCCAGCTAAAGCATGCTGAAGGAAGGTCTCCTATAAAACATAAATCCTTATCTGCACGCATGATATAGTGGTTCTACCACCATGTGTTCTCTTCTACCTAGCAACAGCCTGCTTTGTTCCAGGACCGGGAGGTCAAAGTACCATCGGATTTTACCTGCTAGTTTCTATACCACCTACATGGCCAGTCCCCGGCCATCCTGTCAATCAATTGGCTATTTAGCTGTTCTTTTCTTAACCCTGTATTTCTGTGGCTCAGGTTACTGATTTTATATTGTGTCTGAATACACTTGTGTGTTACCCGTCCTGATATTTTGCCTGCCCTTGTTTCTGATATTGCCTATGTACTGGGCTGTTTTTTTATCCTTGACCAGCTGCAATCTGCACAGGTGTGTCTAATTGCTGCAACCTGTCACACTTATCAGTAAAGTCCATCATTCCTTCTGGATGCTCTGGGGAAGACCTGGTGGGTGTACTTAGACTGCACCACGGCCCTTTTAATAGCTCATACCCTTTCCAGAGGATCCACTATCTAGTTTGTATGTGACACTTTCTTTAGGTTAATATTATTTAAAGCCTCCGCAATAATTTAAGGATTATCTTCACCAAGGACTAGAATTGAGCAGGCCTTCCCTATATTGGTGTCTCATCTAAAATGGCCTGGACACATGTGGCATGAAAAAGTACTGACACAATTCAACTCTGGTCCATCTCTTAAAGTGGAACTAGTAAGTTTCCAACCAGGCAGACAAACCACAAGGAGTCCTGATAATCATGGATGAGTTAAATCCAGTGTAAAAAGTTGTGGTCTAAATTTTAAGTTTTACTTTATAAGTGTGAACAATTAGCGGCTGACAATAGCAGACAAAGTAACACCGTACATACCTTCGAATGTGAGGCTGGGTTGTAGGTGTGCGGGGACTCCTTCCCCTCTGGTTCACTGCCTGCACCATCAGTCTACCGGTACAACTAACTCTGCCCTGTGGACAGCAACAGATAGCTATTTTGTAACATTTAATACAGAAATGTTTTACGGCATTTTTAGCAAAGGAAACCATAAAATATCTATGGTGTGATTAGAACACAATATAACATTATATTTAAATATTAAAACAATTACATATAAAAGCTAAAAACTAGAATTCCTTTGTCCATGTAAAACGGTAGTAAAATCTAGACATGTGCACACTGAAATATTTTGTTTCGGAATTTCGTTTTCGTCCGAAAAATAAATTTATTTAGTTACTCCCGAAATTCGTTTTTATTTATTTCGTTTTTCGTTAGAAATTGCAATCGTCTGAAAATCTGAATTAATTAAGGTCGAATCTGTCATTGAAGGCTTATGGTGTCTGTCGAATGTTCAAAGAAGATTCGACGGAGCAGTGAAACTGTACGACGCTGCAATCATACATTTCCGGTCGAATGTTCCGCCCACAAGCTATAGAATAATTCTAATGTTGTATGACTAGTAATAATTATATTTATTCA
This sequence comes from Rana muscosa, assembly GCA_029206835.1. Taxonomy (NCBI): domain Eukaryota; kingdom Metazoa; phylum Chordata; class Amphibia; order Anura; family Ranidae; genus Rana; species Rana muscosa. The sequence goes on along the minus strand of CM055116.1, from coordinate 274,491,374 downwards.
TTACTATTACGAGTCAACCAACATTAGAATTCTTCTATAGCCTATGGGCGGATGCATTTGACCGGAAATGTACGATTGCAGCGTCGTACAGTTTTGCTGCATCGTCGAATCTTCTAACTTTCGATGCTTTGTCGAATCTTCGTCATTCTAGCTATTTTACTGCTCCTCCTCTTTGGTTACAATCAGCCAATAACATTCATCATCAACTTTATTTTTATTTTACTTCCCCCACCCAATTCCAGCAGTGATCTTTTCTCTCTATGTCGAATCTTTTCTCTCTATAATAACAAATCTTTTCTCTCCTATGTCGAATCTTTTCTCTCCTATGTCGAATCTTTTCTCTCCTATGTCGAATCTTTTCTCTCCTATGTCGAATCTTTTCTCTCCTATGTCGAATCTTTCTCTCCTATGTCGAATCTTTTCTCTCTATAATGTCGAATCTTTTCTCTCCTATGTAGAATAATCTTGGACTAATAGAGTTAAGGTTAGGCACATTCGACCACAGGTTCGATAGACACAGATTGTTATTGTCAGCGTCACGTCGAATCTCCTATCTATATCGAACTGTTGTAGCAACGAAAACGAAAATAAAGCATTTGTTTATGTCGGATCTTTTGGTTTTCGGATTCTGTGCTTTCGTTTTCGTTTGTTAAAACGATAACGAAAATAGCTGAAATTCGGACGAAAATGCATTCGGACGAAAACGAATGCACATGTCTAGTAAAATCTACATTTACACTTGTCTCCATTTAAAGTATTAAGAAACAATGTACATATGTATGTACTCAGAATTACACTAACCTCCGCTGTTAAGCAGAAATCAGGTGATGTTTCATTAATGGCGTCAGCGGCGCATGCACAGATTTGGCCCTATTATGACATGCTCTATGTGCCATTAATTTATGCAGATGCCGTGCCCCCATCATCACTTGCCGTGCAATCCTGCAAGACTACAGGTATATTCGCAACTTCCTGAAACACCCAATGTGACTTTCAACGTCACAGAGGGTGTAAGCATTGGCGCTGAACACTGGACTCAGAGATATGCGGGATGTTTGCCATAGTGATCCAGAAAAGAAAACAAGGCTACTGTCATGATGGAAAGAAAGGGCCGAAGGAAAATAGATAAAATGGCGCCTGCTTTGGCCGGGAGAGATGAAAAACAAAGCAAGCCACAAAACAAGTAAGAAGAAACCTGGGGGTGGGGGATATTAATGTGGATTGTTTTAAAAAGCTATGGCTTTAATATTACTGATACTTAGAGTGGCTGAGTTTACTATCGCTTTAAGACCCTGTGAAACAAACCCCACTGGCAGTTCCCGAGGTTTCTTGGCGTAGTCAGAGAAGTCTGCCCAGCTCTTTAATCAAGATATGGACTTTATCCCACTATTGTTTCCTAAGAGACTGTAGGTGATTGGAATCCTTCTGTGATACTACACACAGGGTTCAAATATTTTTTCTTTCTTTATCCATCCTTTAAATAATATAAGTTTTGTGAAAACTGAACTGTAGAAAAAACACTTTATTATAAATGGCATTATAAAATGTGTTTATTTAACATATACACAATCAAAGCATTTAAGACATTTTAATTTAAATTTGCACATCATAAAGTCACTTTTAATTTATCAGCTCACATACTGTCCTAGAGTGACTTTGATATACGTTATATAATGAGTTGATATAAACATTTTCAAGATGATACATCTGGGAAAAGAGAACAGCAAACACGTCACAATGGCTCCAAACACTTGATACATAGCTGTATACACTAAATGCGTGCTATATACTATTACTATTTTCCATGACTAAAGTTTAGTCTAGCGGGTGATGTACGATGGGGAAGAGACACAAAGTATCTGATGTGTAAGCATGTCACTATCTACAACTGTTTACTTGTCAGTGTGACAACAGAGAAAGAAAAATAAACGAACTACAAAAAAAAGCAAAGTGTTTCGTGCAGAAAGATAATTATTAACATGGCAAAGAAAAAGACAGATGACTGAGGCCAGTAGCAGGATTACTTCTTAAAAGTCCACTATCTTTTTAAAGTTACTAATATATGCACATGCATGTGACCAGCTTAAAGTGCAACTGAATTTATATAATAATATGCCACAAGCACCACCCTTCAACCTCATCACCGCAATCAAATGCATAATAATCAGAGCTTAAATCATTATTAATATATAGACTATTAAATCATATTATCTATCACAAAACTGTGACATCATTAGTTCCTTCTGACCTGGCTACACACAAAATACCTGCATTCTCTGGGTACAAGTGGTACATACACATCACATGCCATAAGGGTCACTGCAGCTTTTGTGACACTTCTTGACCTGAGGTGTAATCATTCCTTCATCCAGGATGTCACAATCTATAAAGTCCTGTGTCAGGTTTTTTTTTTTTTTTTCGAGCAAGAACTGCTTCTTTATAGGAACGTAGACACAGCCTAAAGCAGGTTGATGCAGTTTACAAAGTAAAATGAAGGTCTAAAGGAGATCAATTGCAGATCAGATGCACCTGTCTATGAATGAGTCAAGAAGCATCTCAAACTGATGTCCAATGGAAATGGAAGGTACCCATCAACATGCTTCCAGAACCAAGCCTTTTTCCTCCTTAAATTTGCCTTGGTAACATCTATATTTGAAGTGTCATGATACTGTATGGAAAATGAACTGAACTGCTCAGGGGTGGGGCTTATAAAAGCTTTGCAAAGTTCAAATACCTATTGAGAAGGTAATTGCCTGCCTCAACCTCCTCTTTTGCTAAATAACACTTCCTTCAAAGCAGCAGATGCACTTCAATGGTCAAGAGGAGGCTTGCTCTGAATATCAATCTGAGACTCAGTCATTTCTAAGCAATGTTTGATAGCGAAAGACTGAAAACCAATGATTCCTCTGAAGGAGTATAACAGATATGTTATTCTCAGACAGCAATAGGAAAGATTTTTACTCCCTTGGTAACTGGGGAGCCAGAGGAGATCATAAGGGTTGAAGAAACTATTATGGGACAGCAAAAGCTGACCCCACTTGAATCCTTAAAATAAGAAGTGGGAAAGGAACAGAGAGCCCTCCTGACAGCCAGGAACTTGTAACCTAGCAGTGCCAGAAACACAACATACATCTCATGTTTGGATTATTGGACAAAGCAATGACAAGAGTTTATTTGCTTAGAATATAATCCTTTTTGTGTTTTTATCTTGGCGCACAGCTCAGTTTAAGCTGACACAAAATTCACTTTAGCGATGTGCAACAGAATACTTCAATATCCATCTCGTAAGCCACATAGGAATCATAAAAAAAAAATGTTTGAATGCAGTTCAGGGGTTTAAGAGGTTTTTTTTTTTGTTTTGTTTTTTTACCAGGAATATTAGAATAATTTGGAGCATAAAAAGGATGTTATCAATTAGCATTTATTCCAAATTTTTTCCTAAAAATTAGATTTTAAAGAAGTGATAATAGCAAGCAAATCACATGTAATATAAACCAGTTTACTAAACGATGTCTTGTTGTTTAAAAATGTAATTATGAAAGCTAGTTGTTTTCAGAAAAGTAGAGTATAAAATCTTCTGATCTAAATCTGATTGCAGCAAATATTATATATGTACGACAGTCATGTCTATACCAAGGCAGTGCCATGTCCCCACCCCCTTCCCCACTGGTCAGATATTTGTAGAGAGCCACCAATCGGCTCCAAGGCTGAAACCACTCTTATGTCGCGTACACACGACCGATTTTCATGACGAGGAAAATGCCATTTTTAAAAATGGTCGTGAAAAACGGTGGTGTGTATGCTCCAGGGCATTTTTCTCGAAAAATGCCAGAAAAAAATTAGAACCTGCTCTATTTTTTCTCGTTGTTTTTCAAACGGTCGTGTGTATGCTTTTACGAGGGGAAAAAATGCGCATGCTCAGAATTAAGTATGAGACAGGAGCGCTCATTCTGGTAAAACTAGCATTCATAATGGTGATAGCACATTCGTCACGCTGTAACGGACTGAAAAGCACGAATCGTCTCTCACCAAACTTTATTAACACGAGGATCAGAAAAAGCGTCCCAAAGGGTGGCGCCATTCGAATAAAACTTCCCCTTTATAGTGCCGTCGTACGTGTTGTACGTCACCGCGCTTTGGTCGAGCATTTTTTTTCACGAACGTGTGTATGCAAGGCAGGCTTGAGAGGAAACACGAAAAATCACGTCGAGAAAAACGTTGTTTTTTCCCATGACATGAATAACGGTCGTGTGTACGCGGCATAAGTCATTCATACTTAGTGCAGCAGTCTCCACTTGACAGAAAAAAGTGGAGAACCCCTTTAAAGTGGAGTTAAACTTCACAATTTAGAAAAGAAAAAAATTTCCCCAATGAGCCGATAGCCATACTGTGCTAGTATGCACCAAATATTAGCACATTATGGCAGATTTACCTGTCAAACAATCCCCTCCAGTACTGTCAGTGCTCCTGCTGATCAGGGGCGCTTCTATCTTCTCCCGGTCTTCCTTCTAGGTTCGGACTGTTTGTCAATTTGATTGGGTGGGCTGCAATGACTTCACTCTCAAGCATGCGCATGTTGGTCACATCATCATGGCACAGAGCTATGCCGTAAATGTACAGTAAGCTGTGCATGTGCAGCTCAGGGTCTCTTCTGTAAAAATCCTACCTTTCAGCATTTATTTTTCAGGTTCAATTCTACTTTAAGAAAGCAGATTACATAGAAAAACACAATTCACAACGTGGATAAACTTTTTTTTGTACAATACAGAAACAAATGTTTCTGAAGTGCAAAGAAGAATTTAAAAAAATCAACAATGCCTATAATGGAAATGTTAGGAAGAAACCTGAGCTAATGGTTTGTGATCACATATTCTCCTCATGTTAATGCAAATGAGCATTTCTGTGGTTGATCTGGCATTAATTTGCGATGACTTCACGTCTGATTGTGAAAGCAAACATGTCATGAGTTAATGTTACATTACCTGTGGGTTGGCAGCCATGATAGTATAGTTCCCATCATCATCCAAGGAAGAAGCAGAGGTGTGAAGGGAACAGGTCCCGTCAGGTTCCCTCTGGATTCTGTAGTGTTCGCTTCGTTTGGAGATTTGTTTCCCATCTTTGAACCAATATATCTGTAGGTCCAGATGAAATAAAACATAAAAGAACAGCTTGTCAATCTTGGGTAAAACAGTATATTTAAAGAAGATATCAGTGCCAGCAGATTAAGGCATACTCAGGCGTAACAGCTGAAACTCAAGGCAGCTGCACACTTACTCTGCTTCAGTTTAACATATCAAACAAATGAACAAACTGATCCAAAAGCTATTTTTAAACAGTTAGAAAAATGGACTCAAGCATTGCCAAGAATCCTAATCTCCAAAAGGTTACAAGACGTCCTGAATCTGTGGGCATCCCATGCATTCCACATAAATGGTACAAATGGCACAAAATCGAACTCAGGGATCTGTAAACCTCCAAAGAGAATCTTCACGAAATTCTGTTATAGTCCCACTATGGCTGCTCTTTAGGAACTTTGATAAAAATGCTTTCCAGATTTTATTTTTCAGTATATTTGGACTAATTCATTATTTTATTGCATATAATCCATATCAAACAACTAGGCAACCAATATAATATTCACCATATACCTGTTTTGTGGATGGATGATGCGAAGCAGTACCAGCTAAATGTTATTAAAGAGACCTTACTCCGGACAATCATTTGGGCCTTTATGGCTAAACCCCAGTGGGATAAATGTTCCCTCTTCTTGTAGCATTCAAGTATGAAAAAGGCAGTTTTGTTTTAGCTGTCCTTTAGTTTTAGTTTTTTGTAGCTGTTGTGAAATTACACTGAACCTAAAGATGGCCATACACCATACAATTTTCTTATTTAATTTTCTTTAGATTTACCTTCAACTATGTAGTGCAAGGGCCTGCCTGATTTCATACAAATTGAAAGTGTTTAGGTTTGACCTCCTAGTATATGGTTTTGGTAAATCTAAAGGAAAGTTGTACAAGAAAATTGTATAATGTATGGCCAGCCTTATATAAAACAAGACACAAAGGAGTTGGTTTACTAAAACTAGAGAGTGCAAAATCTGGTGCATCTATGCATGGTAGCCAATCAGGTTCTATCTTTAGTTTGTTCAGTGAATCTTTGAAAAAAACCTGGAGGCCAATTTTTTTCTATGCACAGCTACACCAGATTTTGCACTCTCCAGCTTCAGTAAATCAACCCCAAACTAGAGTAAAAACGACACCTTTAATTATTCAGTCCAACAATGTCAGCTCCTGCAAGAAAAAATATAGAGCAGCATCATAATTTCCAATTAATGGAAATTAGGAGGAAACGGGACTGGTTCTGATATTCAGTACAAAAGGTTCCGTCTCACTGGTGGAATGTTCTATGTTCTACTACTGTAGCTTTACAAAGTCAATGAATCATGCAACTGGCTAGAGATGAAAGTACAACAAATCCCAATGACTAGCATTAAGTGTACCTTATTGGCCTGGGGCTACATAAGCACACTGATTTCTCTATTTGTCTCCAGCAGCAAAGAACATCCTAATGATTTATTCCAGGTTTTGCAATGGAAAAAAAAAAACATTTTAATATTAACTGTTTAGAATGAAGGAAAATGTTTGTTCATGTCGTTCAAAGATACCTCCAAGCATATATCTCTAAACAATGACCATGATGATGGCACACCAGTAATTTGTAGCTGCCTAGACAAGCATTGTAGTCAGCAAGATAAGCAACTCCAAAGCTTGCAACTAAACACCATAAAAAACAAGCAGAGATATTTTTAACCTTTTGCAGATTCCTTCTACAAAATTTCTAGCGGGATGTGGCCTTTAGGTAGCATTTAGGTTAAAAACGTATTATGTTTGTGTCCAGCTCCTCTAAACATCAGTGTTGTACTTACAGGGCTATCCTCATAATCTCTTCACAGGCAATTGAGCCTGGAATCCCCCAGAGTTTTGCCAGCAGTATATACTAGCACAGCAGAGAGGATTCCTCTATTCACCTCGATTGTGTGGATGGGGGAATCCATTAGTTTTCTCTTTTTTTTTCTTTCGTTTGGCCCGCTGACTGAACGGAAAAAATAATAATAACGAATTTATGGACAGCTTTAGAGCGACCTTGGAAAGCACAATACTAATTTTAGTTTTTTCCTTCATTTCAGGTCCAAATTCCAGTTTTAATCATACATATCCCACTGTCTCTAGCACAACATGAGCAATGTGGGTACTGACACGCATCAAGTGGAGGAATTAGTTCCATTAAACAACGTGAACACAAACAGGTAGCTATACAAAATACAGTTTACTATATTTATGTCCACTAGGTGACCTACTTTGAAGAGTCTGATCATTGGATTGTTGCACATGGTAAAAATACACAAGGGTTCTACTGAAAGACTTTTCTATCTAGAGCTATTTCGTGGAGTTTAGTGACCCTAAGACAGACGATGATGACATTCATCCCTCGCTGTTGTTTTAACAAAGAGACCCTAGGCAATAATCCAAAGAGATTTCACGAGGAGGACTGTGGAAACATAAATAGCAACAAAGGAGCCACTGCTGGGGCCTACATGATTTTGTCCAGTCTCCAAAAACAACTATTACAACAACTTTGATGGGGGGAAAAGCATATATTTTGTCTTTGAGGACACAACATAATGCTTTTAATAATTTTAGTGTAATTACTCTAAATGCATATTTATTGTCAGATGTACAACACTATAGTAACATTTCTAATGTCTGAATTCTCTGTCCAATAGTTTCTGTAAAACAATCAATCAGTGAGGCTTAATTTCAAAGCTAATTTGTACTGTTTCCCAAAGAACAAGGCCAGCAGCAAGTGTACTTCCATGGACAGGAACACTTAAAGTGTATGTCAATTCTAACAATTAACTTCATGGTTGCTCTATTGTGCTTCGTTAAATATACCAATGAAAGTGATTTGTTATATTCCATAAGTGCAAAGAAATGCCTGTTGATTCTGCCAGAACTTTGTGAGGTGATAATTTCTTGTGCTCTATGCCTCTGCTGACATTGTTCACAGCTCTCTATGGAACTCTCTACAGAACACCTTTTTCCTATGCTATGCAGATGAGGAGAGAGGGAGATGTAGCCCCAACAATTTCCTGTCTGAATAATGCTGCTTTTCCATAGATATAGTAAAGTAAATTAGCGTTGTCACCTTAGGACAGGACGTATGTTACTGGCAGAAAGAACCATCTCACATTATCTGGTGGTTATCAAAGGGTATCTACAGCATCTAAGATTTGGAGATCCCTACAGGAGTACTTATCTTCCCATCCCTATGGAGAGAACCAAAGCCCAAGCTTCAGAAATCTATCAATATTTACAGATCAATAGTTTTTTTGCTCACACTCATAAACATTTGTCCTCTCTTCAAATGTTACTATTTTATCTCTTTAGAATTTAGTCTTGGAGGGACAAGCACCCAACTCCCTTTTGTATGTTGCAAAATGGGAGGCGAACCTAGGAGATAGCTTTGATCATGAAAACTGGAAACAAATCTGGCCAACCATAGCACATTGCTCAATAAACATGTCTGTTCTTGATTCCAAATATAAATGTTATGAAAAAGTTTTTAACTACCTCCTCAAGTAGGTCTTTCAGGGGATGTCAGACCCCAAGGTAAGCTGCTACATATTTTATTGGACTGTCCCAAAATCAGACAGTATTGGGCTAGTTTGCACCAACTTGGGTATACTTTTTTCGGTAAGGGAATACATAAGTCACCAGGTGAACCACTGAACTGCAAACCAGTAAACTGTACGCATTCAAAATTCCGCCTCTTGACTTTTCTATTTTTTATTGATGGTGGACAGACATTGGCAAAAGCAAAAGATGTTATTTTTTTTTTGTTTTTTTCTTACAAAAGAAAAAATGGCTGCGATCAACATTCTCAATGACTGCAACTTCTTCAGAAAAAAATTTCCCCAAGTGTGGACCCGCTGGGTTAGCCATTTAATGCAATATTTAGCCCTAAGGCTCATACATATTTCGATAAAAGGAAGCTTGATTCCATTCCTCAGACCTCTGTCCTAACCCTCCCCTGTATGCCTTTTCTGATCCTTCCTATTTGCTTCCCTCCCCCTTTTCCTTGCTTTCTTACATCACCATACACAATTAATTGCCTATGGACCTCAACTCAATGGCCTGTAATTGTAGTTTCATAGAATACCTGAGAGGTGGCTTTATCTCTAACTATAGGGTTATTTTTTCTCCACTAGACTACATTTTCCTTGCACTAGAGTAATCAAAGATCTCTGCTCAGGTGCAAACCTTTCCACATTCATTTATAAGGGCCCCATTGTCCTTATAAACCTATGCTTAAGCCGGCTGTAGATAGTTCCAATCTCGTCCCATTCAGTAGGGACTGTCTGAGATTCAAACTATGTATGGTCAGGCTGATCGTACGCAAGTTGATTGATCGATCAACTTGGGTACAACTAGCATGTCAAAATTTTCTACATATGGTTACTGCCAGTGGCTATATTGTATTTTGCCAGCCAGGAATGCTCTGAGATTACCCATGGTGGAATGAAAGAAATTTATATCATCTATGGATAGCGTTAAAAGACTACAAAAAAAGGCTTGAAGCTATATTGCTGATGAGCTGTTTGGATACATATGTTCAACACTTGCTTGTATTAACGTGTTATTTTGCAAGCTAATAAAAATGGATTTAAACTGAAAACAAAAATGAATGCAGCAACCACACCTACAGACTGGTAAGCTTTAAAATGTAGTAGAGCCTCCATTCTTTATAATTATCATTCTGATTGGTTATCATGTAAGTCATGATATATATCCAGAAACCTAAAAGCAACAAAGCTTTTAGTCTGCTCATGATGTAACACAGGTTGCAGCTACAGGCTGATTTACAAAAATGGGAAAAAGGTACTTTGATAGCAGCTAAAGAAAAACAAAAACTGAACTACGATTGTTCATCATTTATTTTCTAATTTTGTATATTAATGTAACCAGAAGCAGTAAAGCAGAAGCTTACAGAAAATAAATAACTGATTGTGTCACATATCTGGAAATTAGTTCACTAATAATACTTTTGGCCACACTGGCACTTTTGACAGATGTCAGCACTGACATTCTGCCAGACTCGATCTGAACATACAAATGTTTTAGAGATGATTTAGGATCCTGCTGATTAAACATTACGCACTCTACGGTTCAGCCAGACTGATCAGACCGCCATTCCAGGGTATTATACAATGAGATGTTCTGCAACCACATGGGTATTTACAAATGCAAAAAGCAATGGGCTAAACACAGTGATCTATAGAATTTATCTGACCTTGTCTCCAGACTTGGAACCCACTGCTAAATAGCTACTAAGAAGCTGCCATAGTCAGTGCTGTTTCTTGGCCTAGGCCGACAAGGCCTAGGTGTAGGGCGGCACTTTGCGGGGGGGGGGCAGCAAAAAGCCACCCCTGCATGAAAAAAAGCCCCCCCAGACCCGTCTTCCCGAGTCCCGGCTCCCGCCTCCGCACAAATACACCGGCCGGCTTGCTATAGCGCGGCATTTGTAAATAATATTATGGGCAGTATGCAATTGTTGGCCGAGGGAGGCAGAGTGACTGTCCAGACCAGCTGCACGCAATCTCACTGGTGGAGGCGGAGCCTTATGCTCCGCCTAGTGCTCTGCCTAGTGCTCTGCCTACCCTCCTCTGTGTGGCTTTCTACACTGTATTGTCTCCCTGGCCTGGGGCGGGGTCTGTCGTTGAGGAGGAGGATATCATCATCTCCCTAATTATCCCAGGGAGAGCCGGGAGGGCTCAGAATCGAGGAGGATCCCAGCACTGGGTATGACCTATATAATCAGCAAAGCTAAAATAAATCTTTGGATGAGATACAGAGTCTTACTGCAGGCTGTAAAAGGCTCTCAGGATACCCCTTTGATTGGGTAAATGGACCCCCCCATACATTGAATGCTCTCCAAGTAGTCAGTGTTCCCCCATATATTAACCCCCCCCCCCACACACATATATATATTTGAAGCTCTCATATACACTGCCCCCTCCATGCAGTCATACATTACCCCCCCCCATATATTAGACGCTCTCCCATACACCATACCCCCTCAATGCAGTCATAGATTACCCCCCTATGCATTAGAGGCTCTCCCATACACTACCCCCCCTCCCTCCATGCACACATACATTACCTCCCCCCCGATATATTAGAGGCCCTCACATACACTACCCCCCTCCATGCAGTCATACATTACCACCCCCTATATATTAGAGGCTCCCCCATACACTACCCCCCTCATCCATGCAGTCATACATTTCCTTCCCCCGCCTATATATTAGAGGCTCTCCCATGCACTACCCCCCCCCCCTCCATGCAGTCATACATGACCCCCCCTATATATTAGAGGCTCTCCCATACACTACCCCCTCCATGCAGTCATAGATTACCTCCCCCCCCATATATTTGTGGCTCTCCCATACACTACCCCCCCTCCAGTCATACATTGCCCCTCCCCCATACACTCAGTGCTCCCCGATTCCTCTCACCGGCTCCTTGTGGCGACAAATCCCACGCTGCTCCTGACTGTAAAACTTTTTTAATGTGTGCCAAGCAGCCAATCACATACAAGTGCTCAATTAATATACAGATCTTGTTTCAATAAAGTGATCTGTGCTGCAAACTCATTAAACAGTCCTCATTCAGTGAAAGTTCATGTACTGCTGACTTTAAATGAGTTTGCATTGATTTCAGCATGCATGGAGCACTTTGCACATGCTGAAATCAATGCAAACTCATTAAACAGTCCTCATTCAGTGAAAGTTCATGTACTGCAAAGTTTGGATTGATTTCAGCATGCATGGAGCACTTTGCACATGCTGAAATCAATGCAAACTTTGCAGTACATGAACTTTCACTGAATGAGGACTGTTTATTGAGTTTGCATTGATTTAAGCATGTGCAAAGTGTTCCATGCATGCTGAAATTAATGCAAACTCATTAAAGAGGAGGTCCAGCCCCCTCCCCCCCCATAATTTTTTTTAAGTCAGCAACTACAAATACTGTAGCTACTCACTTTTAATATTATGACACTTGTGTATCCGGGGATCCAGCGATGTCGGCACCCCAGCCGGTTCCCTACTGCACATGTGCAAAGCAAGCTGTGATTTCTGAATGGACTGACGGCGGAGGAAGAAGGAGGAGGGCCGAACTTCCAAGGGACGGCGTCGTCCCCCGGAAGTGTGGAAGGGTAGTTGTCAAAAACAGGTACCTGGTCCCCCCTCCCCCATGAAAGGTGCTAAATGTGGCACCGGAGGGGGGGGAGCAGATATACAGAGATTTCATGTTTGGGTGGAACTCCGCTTTAAACAGTCCACATTCAGTGAAAATTCATGTACTGCAAAGTGTTCCATGCGATAATCAATACATAATTCATATACACTAATAAGCTGTGATATTATGAAACTGATGAGGCTGCACTGATTACCACTGATGGGGCAGCACTCTTAAGCTGCACTGATAAATCAGCACTAATATGCTGCACTGATAGGCTGCACTGATAAACTGCACCATTGGACTGGGCACTGATGAGGTGGCGCTGCACTGATGGGACTGCACTGATGGGCACTGATAGGCTGCACTGATGGGACTGCACTGATAAGGCTGCACTGATGGGCACTGATACCCACTAATGAGATGGCACTCTTAACCAGCCTGGCGGTATTCCAGAGTGTGGCTCGGGGTTAGATTTCAGTACCATTATCGGTAACCCCGAGCCACACTCGGGATTGCATCGCTGGATCCTGGAAGAGGTTACTTACCTTGTCCCCTGGATCCCGCAATGTATTTCCGCAGTGTACGGCGGCCGGATCTTCCGCCCGATGCACTGTGTGCCCTGGATTCCCTTCCCTGCGAGCACTGCGACGCAGGGGGGCGGAACCGGAGGTAAATTCAAAAGTATAAAGCACAAACACACTGATACAATCTAATCCTATTGGATTACAATACAAAATAAAATAAAGTGACCTTAGATTGCCCCCCAGTGCTTTCTCTAGTGCCCTTGTCTGCAGTTTTACTATACTTTGTGTCTGTAAACTGCACAGCGACCATGGCATCAAAAAAGCGCGCCTCCACCTCAAAATTGCTATATGACCTGCTGGAAAACAGCGACAGCTATACAGAATGGCTTGCAGAGGAGTTGAGTGACAGCGACTCGTGGGGAAGTTCGTCATCAGACGCAGAAAGCGATTTCAGCGATGATCCTGCGACTGTGCCCAGCAATGTGCGGACTTGGTGCTCGATTGATTGCGGTACGGAGCACGTAGCGCCCCCAAGATTTCTGTTTTCAGGAGCACCTGGGATCAAAGTGGATGTTGAGGATGACAACCCCTTGGCATACCTCAAGCTCTTTTTGACTGATGAGGTTTTTGTCAAAATTATTATGGCGACAAATTGCTACCAGGAGAAACAAGCTGCTACCCATCAGCATTTTTCAAGGACCAGAAAGTGGGAACCGGTAACCAGAGAGGACATCTGGAAGTTTCTGGGCCTTATAATTCTTCAGGGAGTGGTGGGGAAACCCCTGCAGAAATGGTACTGGACAACCAACAAATTACTGGCCACTCCTTTTTTTGGCACCGTTTTGTCGGAATACAAATTTTCGCTCATAATGAAATATTTGCACTTTGCAAATAATGAAGACTTCTCATCCAGCTCCAAAACTGAAAAAAAATTGGGATATTTATCAACTAATTCTGAAGAATTTCCAGCAGACCTATGTGCCAGACAGAGACATAAGTATTGATGAAAGGAAGACTTAGCTGAATACAGTTTATCGCATCAAAGTGAGCTCGATTTGGTATAAAGTCATTAATGCTGTGTGAATCCAGCACTGGGTACATCTGGAATTTGGTCCTGTACACTGGGAAAGGGACCAAATTCAGTGAACGATTCAGCAATTTTGGAATGGCAACCGCTTTGGTTCTTTCTTTGATTGAGCCATTGCTGAACCAGGGCTACTGTGTCACCACAGACAATTTTTATACGTCCCCAGAACTCTATGAGTTCCTTCTTCTGAACAAGACGGATGCATATGGGACCGTTAGGCCTAACAGGCGTGACATGCCGCCAACCTTTGCCAATAAAAAACTCAAGGCAGGAGAAATAGTTGGCTGACAGAAAGGCAAAATGATGGCACTGAGATGGCGTGACAAAAGAGACGTGTGCCTTATGAGTACCATTCACAACACCTCTACTGTCATGGTACACACCAGTAGTGGAAAAGATGTAATGAATCCACAGGTCGTGTTGGATTACAACAATACCATGGGAGGTGTGGACAGGGTTGACCAGGCCATGACCTTTTATCCAGCCATGAGGAAGCAACAAAAAAAAATAAAAAATCTTCAGGCATCTGCTTGAACAGTGCCTGTGGAATGCATTCATTCTCCTTAAAAAAAGAGTGACAGGCCTATGATTCATGCAGACTTTGTGTGAAAGGTTGCCGAACTCATATTTCTGAAGCACCAGACGCCAACGGCTGTAAACAGATCTGGACGTCGGGCTGCTGGCATTGTGAAACCGGGAAGGCCTGACCGGTCATCACTTTATGGACCACATTCCACCAACTGAAAAGAAGACAGCACCCACAAGGATGTGTGTGGTTTGCTGCTCTAAGCGTGACGACACCGGAAGGAAAATGCGAAAAGAAACCCGTTTTCTATTGTCCCGATTGTGACGTTGGACTTTGTGCTGTACCTTGTTTTAAAATTTTCCATACCCGAGACGTTTACTGAAGTAATATGACTACTAATATTGCACCCTTGTTTGAGCAAAAAAAAATTCAGTGTTTTTGATTATATTATTTACTAAAATGTATTGAATAAAAAGTATTATTATTATTAAATTATTATTTGTTATTATTTATTATATTATAATTTATGATTTTGTGTTTCAAACTTTATCATACCCGAGATGTCTATTAGACTCTAGTTTGGACAGATTTAAGTGAGTTATTCCTAAGAATTACAGGCCTACAATATAAAACGTCACATTTCCATGCAAAATTATGGTACCGCTTTCAGCACCTAAAATCTGAAATAATCATACCGCCAGGAAGGTTAAGCTGCACTGATGGCCACTGATAAGCTGCACTGATGGCCACTGATGAGGCCGTACTAATAGGCTGCACTGATGGGCACTGATAAGGCTGCACTGATGAGGCAGTACTCTTAAGCTTCACTGATAAGGCAGCACTGATATAAGGCCTGAAGGGGTGTGGTTTACAGATGACAGGGTGGGTCTTAAACAGGAATGGGTGGGTCATATTTAAATTGGGGGTGCATGCATTTTGTCAGGCCTAGGGCAGCACAAAACCTAAATACACCACTGGCCATAGTTCCAACAGCTGCTTGGCTGCTTTGGGCACAATGGATCATCAGCTCTGAACCCCCCCATTAAATAAACCATGTTAAGATACTGTGTACATATGATGCAATTTGTTTGTGAGTTTAAAAAAAAATCTCTTTGATCGGATCATTACCGACCTTGTAAATGCTGTGACAGCAGGAAGGTAAAGTCACCTGGTTGCATCCAGGGGGGTAGATATATTTCGCCCAGATTCAGGCTTTACGCCGACTTATACAACTAGGTGGAGAGTTGTATAAGCCCAGCTAAGGCTAGTGGGCTCATGGATGACTCATACCTCTAGGGAGAGTGTGGGGCGTCGTACAGACAGGGAGTTGATGAGACCAGCTGAAACTTGTCAGCTCATTTAGGCCTCTATAAGAACTCCCAGCTTCATTAGATGTTAGCTCATGCCTGGAAGCAGACCTGTGTGGACTTCCTGGAGAGAGTGAACCCTTGTCCGGTGAGACAAAGCCTGTGTGGCTATTTGCTTGGACATTTAAAAACCAGGGACTTAGGGACTAGGACAGCACTAGGCTGATCCCAGTTGTTAGTTAGGAAACCTGTATGTTTAGTCAGAGGTCAAGTTGACCAGGATTTAATTTGTTTATGTTTCTTTTGGCTTTGCTGTGTTTTGTCACTGTAAATAGAAAATAAACCGCACCTTTTTTTTGATTTTGAAAACCACAACCACCGTTTGCTGGGCCTGTTTTTGTGTGGGGAGCCCATCCCGGGGGTCACACACACCCGCTGCCAAGCTAACCCCCTCACAGTTGGTGGAGAACCAGTGGCAGTTTTTTTTTAAGCCAGCATGGAGGAGATACTGAAGCAGCTGGCTCTAGCAAATGCCAATCAACAGCAGACAAATGCAGGTTTGCAAAAGAGCCTTGCAGCTCATCAACAGAGCCTTGCAGCCCAGCAGCAAGCTCACCAACAGAGTCTGGAAGCTCAGCAACAAGCCCAGCAGCAATCTGAGGCCCGCTTCATAGACCTGTTACAGAAGCAAGAGCAGAGACTACAACAAATGGAAGCAGTAATGCAGCAACGTCCGCAGACCAGTGAGGAAAGCCGTCCCACTAATACCGCGTCCTTTGGGGTGAGTCGTTTATTGACAAAAATGACTGGAGAGGATGATCCAGAGGTATTTTTGACCACATTTGAAAGGACTGCTGAAAGAGAAAAGTGGCCTGAGGAGCAGTGGGCTGGACTGGTCTGTTAACTGGTGAATCGCAGAAGGCTTACTATGACCTAGAGCCTGACCAAGCAAAAGACTATGTGATGCTAAAAGCTGAAATATTGGCAAGGCTGGGTGTCACCCAGGCTGTCCGGGCTCAGCGTGTGCATAACTGGACTTTCCAGCTTGGAAAACCCCCCAGGTCTCAAATGTATGATCTCATTCACCTGAGCAGAAAGTGGCTACAGCCAGAGACTTTGTCCGCACCAAAGATTGTGGAACGTGTTGTAATGGATCGGTTTTTGAGAGCTCTTCCTACTGCCATCCAAAAGTGGGTAAGCCATGGAGACCCAGAGACGGCCGATGGTCTTGTGGATCGTGTGGAGAAATACTTGGCTACAGAGAACCTGACGGCCTCTTCCAGAGACACTCGGACTTTCCACCCTAAGACCAGACCATCCCCAGGGGCGGATAAGAGGATTCCAAGGGGTGAGGGAGGAGAGAGTGAGAGGGTGGGAGCTCTACCCCAAGTTTGGCGAGAACAGCCTGGGAAATCAGCGGCTCAAGAGGCGGCAAGAAGGATCGTTTGCTACCGCTGCCGGCAAGCGGGACATATTGCAGCCAATTGCCCGGTTGTGGAGGAACCCATGCAGTGTGACTTTCTGATGGGCAGACGTCAGTCGCTGTGTGCGACAGTCGCATGCACTGCCATTCGAGGAACTGAGAAACATTTATGCAAAATGTGTGTTAATGGTAGAAATGTTGTGGTATTGCTGGATTCAGGTAGCCTTGTGACCCTGATAAAGGCTGAGTTAGTTAAAACAGAGGTCTCTGGGAATAGCAAGGTAGCTGTTATTTGTGTGCATGGGGACACCCGAGAGTATCCAGTGACTACAGTGTGTTTCGAGACCCCCAAAGGTACCCTCTCTCATCCAGTGGGCTTAGTATCTCAGTTACCGCATGACGCCATTGTGGGAAGGGATTTTCCGAAGTTCTGGGAACTGTGGGATGATCCTGAGCCCCCCACTGGTGCCCCTATGTACCAGGAATGGGATAGCCAAAACTCCCCTGAGAGTGGTGTGGACTCTCCGGAATTTCCCTTATCAGTATTGGCAGGGGAGACTCAAGAAACTGGAGAGGAGCCCACCTCCTCAGACGAAAACCTACCGTCTGTGGAGTTTTCTGATCTTGAGGTTCACAGGGAAAACTTTGCCACAGAACAGTTGAAAGACCCCGCCCTAATAAAGGCACGGGAAAACGTAGTGAAAATAGATGGCGAGTTAGTGAACCCAGATAATACCTGCACTTACCCATACTTCAGCGTAGAGAAGGACCTACTGTATCGGGTGGCAAAAAGGGCAGAAGAAACCGTTGAGCAGCTTGTGGTGCCCAAACCTTACAGGAAGTTGGTGTTGGAGTTGGCCCATGGGCACATTCTTGGAGGTCATCTGGGGACAGAGAAAACCCGAGAGAGGGTATTACAGAGATTCTATTGGCCGGGGGTGATAAAGGACATAGAAAATTATTGTTCCTCCTGCCCTGTGTGTCAGAGGTCGGCCCCGATGCCACATTTCCGTAGCCCGCTGGTCCCTCTACCCATCATTGAGGTCCCGTTTGAGAGGATCGCCATGGATTTGGTAGGTCCTATAATCAAGTCCGCTAGGGGGCACCAGTACATATTAGTTATAATGGACTATGCCACCCGTTATCCAGAAGCGATCCCTCTCCGAAATACCTCGGCCAAAACCATAGCCAAAGAGCTATCTCTTGTGTTTAGCCGGGTGGGTATTTGTAGAGAACTGCTTACGGACCAAGGTACACCCTTTATGTCCCGGGTTATGAAGGAGCTGTGTAAATTGTTCAAAGTGACGCAATTACGTACATCTGTGTATCACCCCCAAACCGATGGGCTGGTTGAAAGATTCAACAAAACCCTAAAGCAAATGTTGAAGAAAGTGGTGGATAGAGATGGAAAGGATTGGGACTGTCTACTTCCTTATCTGATGTTTGCTATTAGGGAGGTGCCCCAATCCTCTACGGGATTCTCCCCCTTTGAGTTACTGTATGGGAGACACCCAAGAGGGCTGTTGGATATTGCCAAGGAAACTTGGGAAAGTGAGAGTTCTCCCCACAGGAGTGTGATTGAGCATGTCGCCCTGATGCAAGACCGAATTGCACAGGTAATGCCCATCGTGAAGGAACATTTGGCCCAAGCGCAGTTAGCACAGCAGAGAGTGTACAACCGTGGAGCCAAGACCCGTACCTTTTCCCCGGGGGATAGGATACTGGTACTTGTCCCTACGGTTGAAAGTAAATTCCTTGCCAAATGGCAAGGCCCCTACGAGATAATGGAAAAAGTGAGCGAAGTGAATTACAAGGTCAGACAACCAGGAAGGCGAAAGCCCGAACAGATCTATCACGTTAATCTGTTGAAAGCCTGGAGGGATAGAGAGTCCCTAGTCGCAGACACTTGGTCACCAGCTCAAACTGGTTGCGTGATTCCTGAGGTTGGAATAGCAGCCACCTTGTCACAACCCCAACAACAGGAGGTTAAGGAGTTTGTGCTTCGCAACAAGGAGGTATTCTCTGAGCTGCCGGGACAAACATCTGGGGTAGAGCATGACATCATTACCCCGCCCGGTGAAAGGGTGAAGTTAAAACCCTATCGGATCCCAGAGGCCCGACGGGAGGCAATACGGGAGGAAGTACAGAAAATGCTGAACTTAGGGGTGATAGAGGAGTCCCAAAGTGATTGGTCTAGTCCCATTGTGTTGGTGCCTAAACCGGATGGGAGCTGGCGATTTTGTAACGATTTTCGTCAGTTGAACAAAGTTACAAAATTTGACACCTACCCCATGCCACGTATAGATAAGTTGATCGACCGGCTGGGAACAGCCCGATACATGACGACTCTTGACCTCACAAAAGGGTATTGGCAAATCCCCCTGGCCAAATTGGCCAAAGAGAAAAACGCATTTGTAACCCCAGACGGGGCGTTCCAATATAAAAGAATGCCGTTCGGGTTACAGAATGCGCCGGCCACATTCCAGCGGAAAATGGACCAGATGCTGAGGCCCCATCGGAAGTATGCTGCGGCTTACCTGGATGACGTAATTGTCCATAGCACAGATTGGGCCTCACATCTGCCAAAAGTGCAAGCAGTCCTGGACTCTGTTCGGGAAGCGGGGTTTACGGCTAACCCCAAGAAGTGTACCATTGGGCAGGAGGAGGCCAAATATCTTGGGTACACCATTGGGAGGGGAGTAATAAAACCCCAACTCAACAAAGTCGAGGCCATCCAGAGTTGGCCACGTCCCAACAGCAAGAAGCAGGTACGAGCCTTTCTGGGAATCGCTGGGTATTATCGGCGATTCATTCCCCACTTTGCCTCTAAGGCTGTGCCCCTAACCAACCTAACGAAGGGGAAAGGGTCGGTCATGATTAAATGGACCCCCGAGGCTGAGGCAGCATTCCAATTCTTGAAACAAGCCTTATGTAGCCAGCCAGTGTTGTACTCACCCGACTTCTCTAAAGACTTTGTCGTACAAAGTGATGCGTCAGATGTGGGGTTAGGAGCAGTATTGTCCCAGGTCTGGAACGGGGAAGAGCACCCAGTCATTTACCTCAGCAGGAAGTTGAAGTCCCATGAGGTAAATTACGCCACCGTTGAAAAGGAGTGTTTAGCGGTGAAGTGGGCTCTAGATTCCCTTCGGTACTACCTGCTAGGTAGGCACTTTGACATGGTTACGGATCACGCTCCGTTAAAGTGGATGGCTCAAAACAAGGAAACAAATAGAAGAGTGAATAGGTGGTTCCTGGCCCTCCAGGAATTCAACTTCACAGTAAAGCATCGCCCTGGCGTTCAAATGGGGAATGTGGATGCTTTGTCTCGAGTACATGAATGCCTGATTGCTGGTGTTCCAACCCCGAGGTTAAAACAAGAGGGGGGGTATGTGACAGCAGGAAGGTAAAGTCACCTGGTTGCATCCAGGGGGGTAGATATATTTCGCCCAGATTCAGGCTTTACGCCGACTTATACAACTAGGTGGAGAGTTGTATAAGCCCAGCTAAGGCTAGTGGGCTCATGGATGACTCATACCTCTAGGGAGAGTGTGGGGCGTCGTACAGACAGGGAGTTGATGAGACCAGCTGAAACTTGTCAGCTCATTTAGGCCTCTATAAGAACTCCCAGCTTCATTAGATGTTAGCTCATGCCTGGAAGCAGACCTGTGTGGACTTCCTGGAGAGAGTGAACCCTTGTCCGGTGAGACAAAGCCTGTGTGGCTATTTGCTTGGACATTTAAAAACCAGGGACTTAGGGACTAGGACAGCACTAGGCTGATCCCAGTTGTTAGTTAGGAAACCTGTATGTTTAGTCAGAGGTCAAGTTGACCAGGATTTAATTTGTTTATGTTTCTTTTGGCTTTGCTGTGTTTTGTCACTGTAAATAGAAAATAAACCGCACCTTTTTTTTGATTTTGAAAACCACAACCACCGTTTGCTGGGCCTGTTTTTGTGTGGGGAGCCCATCCCGGGGGTCACACACACCCGCTGCCAAGCTAACCCCCTCACAATGCTTAAATAGCTAGGATATTATCCTTCAGTTAAATACAACCTAATGACCTAATGGAATGGTTGTATTTAAAGATCATTCTACCCTATGAACTCATCAACACAGGCATTATTTAAAAAGCTCCACCCTTTCTGCCACATGAATATCTTTACTGAATATCTTTGCAAACACTCAAAAAAGGGAGTGCTATTGTAGGCAAGATGCTATCTGTATTCACATCCACCAATTGATTATACAGTCCAACCAAAAAGAGATTCAAGAGATTGTTGCCTGAATACTACATCTCGTTTTGACAGCCCTTGCAGTTGCTTTGCTTACCCACAAATATCCAGAATTAACCAATCGGAAAAAAAAGATGAAGGAAAAAAAATGCATTATGTAAATGTTTTATCTTTATTCTGACCGCTCTAACCTCATTGCCAGCCCTTGGTAGTAATATAAGCCTTTATTATTCTTTAAACTATTTCTACAGCTATTTTAAACCATGCAAAGGCATGTTCAAAGCCTGCCTAAATGCTTAGAGTTTACCCAGGAATGCTTAGCATATTGTCTAATAAACAGGTTGGCTAGGATACCGTTGCTATGTCTGTTAAGTGTACTGGAGCTGCAGATTTCCAGCACTAATAATTTTCTCTGGGATTAGAAATACCCCTTTGTGATATTTATTGATCTCAAGTTTCAGAAGTGCAATGAGTAAAGAAGAAAGGTCCCATTCAAAGCAAGTGAAAATTCTGTGAACAATAAATAAAGGGTGTATTTTTCTTCCACACCACCTACTGAAATCCTTTTCTAAGATGGAACATTAAACATTTATTGAGGAGAACGGCCAATACATCACATCCTTCCAAACACAACAAGACTTGCAAATTAGAAAATGAATCCTATAAAAATATAATTAAACTGAAAAGTTATTGACAACTGCAAAATACTTTTTTAATTATTTCACTGTACTATATAAAGTCAGGTTTATATTCAAGTTGTCAATAAGCCAGTAAACACATTTACCATTTAATTGTTCATTAGAGACTTAATTATAGTACTTAAAAATGGTGACTGGGTATGTATCCTACAGGAAAACCTCAAATAAATTCTATTTTGAAAGTGACTTAAAACATTTACCACAGTTTTTTTCCTTAGCTGGTTAATACTAAACAAAACGTCTTCTTTTTTCTTTTTTTTTTTTATGTCAGTTTAAACGTGCCAATGTTTATAGTACTAATCCTAGATAAAACAGCACACCACTTATCTGGAGAAACTCCAAAAAACAACACCTTAGACCAACCCTTTCCCCTTGGACATATAATACCAGCTTTTTCCTGTTGGGTATCTAAAGCCCAACCCTTTTCCATTGGATGCCTAAAAACTATAGACTCCTAAAAAAACAACTCTTTTTCCCTACATACCTTAAGCGGAACTAAACCCTCCTACCTTTTCAGCCAAGGAAGTTTCCATCTTAGCTTCTGTTTGATCTTCAACTGCCATGGTGCTCCACATGTGATCAGTTATGACACCAGCCATTTGATGGCTTATCAGTTTGGTTGAGAGAACAAGCAAATGTGACAATTAGCATTCCCAGCATGCCTTGGATGTAACTGTTTTTTTAAACCGTTAAATTGATGGGTTTAGTTCTTCTTTAAACCTAACACTCTTTTTATCAGACATGTAAAAAACAAGCCCTTTTCTCTTAGACACCCAGATCCCAATCTCTTTTTATGACACCTGTAAAGACTAGTCCTTTTCCATGAAACACCTAAAGACCTAAAACCTCTTCCATCAATCAGACATACTTACAAAAACAGCTCTTTCACATAGACACTTAAAGCCTGGCCCTTTTCCATTAGACACTAGAAAACTTGCCCTTTTCCAACAGCCCTTTTCTTTTCTTTTCATTAGTTATTGGAGCTGGCTACCAAATTACCAGCTTCAGTAAGTACTCATGTTTTTAAATACAGTGGTTGGTGATCATGTGACACCAGCGATTTGAGTAGACAGGTATTGTAGCCAGATAGTAGCAGCTTTGGATTTATTAAAAGCCAATTGGCAACTTACATGAGTAGTAAGCAAGTAGGCATATCTGTATATCTGGGCCAGATGTATAGAGTTGGCCAGGGGTCATCTGGAGAAGGTCCCGAGAGGCTCGAAGCTCCTGAGCCTGGCATGCCTGTGGCGAGACTGAGGATCATGGCCGGAAGCAGCGGTAACCAGCGTGGAACACGGAAGGAGCCGGACCAGAAGTGACGTCAGTGGGAGACCAGAGTTGACCTCGGGACACCTCTATACATCTGCCCCAGATATACACATATGCCTACTTGCTTACTACCCATGTAAGTTGTCAACTGGCTTTTAATAAATCCATTTGGTTTTAACCTGCTACACTTAGTCTGTTGTCCCATGTGTTCCTTTTTGTTTTCGTACAGTTATTGCTTCACTCTATGGAAAGCTGCCACTAATGTTGCTTAGCTTTACACACACTTTTATGTGGATGTTTTGGATTCATTGTATATAGACTTTTTACTCATGGATTATGTTTAGCGCCCAC
Organism: Rana muscosa; assembly: GCA_029206835.1. Taxonomy (NCBI): domain Eukaryota; kingdom Metazoa; phylum Chordata; class Amphibia; order Anura; family Ranidae; genus Rana; species Rana muscosa. Next base: position 274,467,657 of record CM055116.1, on the reverse strand, counting down.
TAGAGCATATCAACCTTTTCAGCACCATTCATTTTATTCTTTACAATTCAGATATCACCAGACAAAATAGTGACCTGTATAGCTGCTTCAGATTAATCTACAGCAGGGATATGCAATTAGCGGACCTCCAGATGTTGCAAAACTACAAGTCCCATCATGCCTCTACCTCTGGGTGTCATGCTTGTGAGTGTCAGTCTTGCTATGCCTCATGGGACTTGTAGTTCTGCAACAGCTGGAGGTCCACTAATTGTATATCCCTGATCTACAGTATATTACAAAATCTCTTGGTCCTTATTAGCCAAAAAGTTAACTTTTTAGAAACTAGGTATTGGATAAAGTTGTCACCCACATCATTCAATCAAAACTTGCCACTTCAAGAACGGCTTTGAAACATCCACAAACATCTGATTGGCATTTGTGACGAAGATACGGTAAGTATTTCTTCCACACGCACTGACTGTTAAAAGCCTACAAGTACTTTTGTATTCCTGTTTCAAACAGATTATCTAGTTGTCATGTATTGGAGTCCTTTGTGACTCTTGGAAACAATAGAACCAGAAATTGACATACAAATGGTCTCTTAAGTGACTATTTTATAGAAAACAAGGGAATCCCATGTGTTCACAATTTCCTCCTGAATGATTTCCTGTTGCAGTAATTCATTACAATGGCCTCTTCCCAGGCAAGAAATTTGAAACAGAACATAAGAACATAGTTCAGTCTGCTTCCACTATGCCATGCTAATTGTGCAATAACAAAGGGCAGTATGGTTGTTCACTGGCATCGGCAGTGTCATAAATTGTCATTTGAAATATTAATTAATGTAATATTTAAAGTGATATTAAACCCACCTTTTTTCTTTATGTTTTTTTTTTAATTAATAAAATTAAACAATAAGATAAACCTGATTGAAAGCTCTGCCTTTATTGTAGTTTTTTGTTGATTGTGAAGCATTTCCACCTATCTTCTATCATAAGGTGCCTACAATCCTGCACCGATCCGATGAGAGCACCAGGATTGTGTGCTCCATAGCTTAGGAGTATATTCTCATTTGCTAACGCTGCCCGCCTGCACATACAAACATCCCATCATCTGAGGACACCACAGCTTCACCTCTGCTTTGTCTCTCCAAATAACATCATTGGCAGAGGCTCCAGTTACAACAACAGAAGCCCCACCTCGGTTTTGCCTCCCATGTATACTGATTGACACCAGCTTAGCTTCTACATCAAGTCCTTTCTAAGGCTGGCAGGTGGAGTTTTGGAGTTGCCTGTGTGGTGCAGCACAAAGATGCCTTCTTCAGCTGACAGGGTGTGTGATTTCTCATATCAGTTTGTGTTTTCAAGTGAAGGGGAACACATGCGCATTAGCGCAAAGCCTGCTGGGTCATGCAGTCCTGAAAGCTGGGTCATGTGATACGCAAATGGAGTGCACTCCCTGGCTGGAAGTTATTTTAATCAAGCACCGGAATTGCAGAGGATGCAACCCATAAGACATAGAAATAGGCACATTAAAATAAATCATGGATTTTTGCTTATTGTATTTATTGGTGCTAATTAATGTAAATGTATATAAAGCTTTAGAGCCACTTTAATATTAATGTTGTAAAGTAAAATTTTTATTTTGATACAACTGAAGGATTTCTCTTAATTTTTTGTGTTGTAACCATGAAAAAAAGGGAAAGTGAATCTCCACAACGGGGTGAAAGCAATAAAAACCTGTTGGAGATTCTACCCTTTTCGAAAACTAGAAAATCTTTCCAATGGCAGATTGGATGACACATTTGTAGCCTGTATTGGTAGTATTTTGGGTTCATTTTCCTCCAGGGTTACTTTCTGCATGAAGTTTGCAAGGTGAACTAGAGGTGTTCTGGTTTAATCCCCTAGTTAAAAAAAAATTGAATACAGTCACAATTAACTCTATTGTGTGCATGTTTGTAGGGGGTTTGATAGAAAAATAACCTTGTTTTGGGGGCAGTAAATGATGTGAATGATTATTTTTGCTTGGCAAACCTCTACAAAATGTGCTGCTATATAAATAAGTATTAGGTGCATCACATCCTGTGACAATTTTTTTCCAAGAAATCCTAGAAGGTTTCAGGTTATTTAACTTACTATACAATCTGTATGATAGCAAATCTCAATGGACATTTAGGCCTTATGCCCCATACACACGATCGTTTTTCATGCCGTTAAAAATGCCATTAAAAAAAATGGCCATTAAAAATGATCGTGTGTAGGCTCCAGAGCATTTTTAACGACGTGAAAAACGGCCATTAAAAATTTCGAACATGCTCTCTTTTTTCACGTCGTTTTTCATGTCGTTTTTTTTAACGACGTGAAAAACGATAGTGTGTATGCTTTAACGACGTGAAAAAAAACGCGCATGCTCAGAATCAAGTATGAGACAGGAGCGCTCGTTCTGGTAAAACTAGCGTTCGTAATGGAGATAGTACATTCGTCACGCAGTCACGGACTGAAAAGCACGAGACTGAAAAGAGCGAATCGTCGCTCAACAAACTTTACTAACATGAAGGGTGGCGCCATTCGAACGGATCTTCCCCTTTATAGTGCCGTTGTACGTGTTGTACGTCACTGCGCTTTGCTTGATCGTTTTTTTAAATGATCGTGTGTACGCAAGACAGGCTTGAGAGGAAACATGAAAAAAACGACGAGAAAAACGGCAAGAAAAAAAATGGCAAGAAAAACGATCGTGTGTATGGGGCATTAGTCTTTGTCTGATAACAGTTTCACATCTGGCATACAGACTATACCTCAATCTTGCCTATATCAGATATAAGAAAACGCAATGACAGTCTTGTTATATGAATATCCTATACATTTTTTCAACTCCTCATTTTCAACACCTTCAAATCATGAACAGACATATATGGCACAATCTTGATAAGATGCAGCTGTAGCTGAAGATTTTTCTTTATATTAAAAATCTACTGTGTGACAAAGATAAAGGGGTTTGTAGGGGGGAAAATCAGTCAAATGAGACAAAATAAACTATCAGAGGCCTCAAGCCAAATCCCACTGTATGCAAAAGGTATCATTAATAACACAACCACCATTATACTTTATATAACAGATGCTAAGCCTTACCCCACCTTTCAAACTGCTGCATAGTAAAAATAAAGGCAGCGGAGAGGTACATTCAGTTTTTAGGAGCACTGTTTATATATTTATACATCTCAGATCAAAGACAAAATGTACACAGCCAATCAGAGTGACTCTGTACCTTGTGATCACTATGAACCAATCACAGCCAATGCAAGTGTAAACACTGCCCGATCGCAACACAGGAAGGGGAGAGCTGATTGTTTATGAATACAATCTACTGTTTGCAGTAGATTGGAGGTGAAGGTGGGGAGGAGGGTAAAGATTCACTGGGAATGTTTTGTTTTTGAGGGGGGTGTTTACCCCTTTACACCGATGTAACACATATATGCATCCTCACTGGACTGGGCTTTTTTCCATGGGGCCACATATATGTGTATCTATCTGTCTTTGTGCTAGGAGCTGTGAAGCCCAACCCTGTGTTTCCTCTGTGAATGGAGAGGAGAGATATATTGTATCTCTCTCTTTCTTTGCCAAGAGAGAAAAAAAAGTGTGTGTAATAATAATAATAATAATAATAATAATAATAATAATAGTAAAAACTAAAATAAAAAATAGCTAGATCAAAGTTTGAATTAGGTCAGTGCCAGGGTTAGTGTCTGGGTCAAGTAAAGGTTTAAGGTCAAGGTCAGGTTCAAAGGTCATGGTCTGTATATTTTGGTCCTGGTTTTCAGGTGTGTGTACGCACGCCCCCTGCTGATCTGTGCTGTGATTGGACTCAGCACAGCATGAGTTTGTCAGCAGGTTACAGCCAATGATTATGGCTGTGGCCAATCACAACACAGAGTTCTGTGTTTACAAACCAAACACACAGAACACGGAAGACAGAAGAGCTATCTGGCTGTTTCTTCTCCCTGAAATCAACTCTGAGTTCAGGGAGAAAAGATAACCACATCTTGTGAGTAAAAGCAGCACACATACACTTGTTAGGCACACAGTTAACCCCTTGATTGCCCTTCTGATCACCCCTGTCACCCATCAGTGCCATTAGTACAGTGTACAGTATTATCATTGATCATATATTAGTGTCACTAGTGACGTCAGGGTCAGTTAGTGTCCCTCCCAGCCAGTGTCAGTTAGTGTCAGATCACAGTCACACTGTAAGTAGCTGACCACTGCCATTACTAGTATAGTGTCTATAGCTGAGTAAATTCCAGTATATATCCATAGTTTGTAGACGCTATAACTTTCACACAAATCGATTAATAAACACTTGTTTTTTTACAACAATCATGTAGCAGAATACATTTTTCCTAATACTATGAAGACATTTCATTTTATTGGATATGTTTTATAATAGAATGTAGAAAATATTTTTTTTCCTTTTTCTGTATTTTTTCGTTTATATAATAAAAAATAAAATACCCAATGGTGATTAAATACCACCAAAAGAAAGCTGAAAGTGCTTACAAAGTCACTTTGAGTTTTCAATTGTATCAATATTTTTTGCACAATTTTTATCTTCTCACATTTTTGTTACTACAATAATAGAAGAAAGCTTTCCTACCTTTGGCTGCGGATTGCCAGTCACCATGCATGTAAAAGTTGCTGGCATTCCTTCAAAGATCTTGAAATGGCGCAGTTTTGTTTCAAATTGAGGAGGGGTGCCATCCGATTCATCCCCATGTTCGACTTCATCATCTGATTCTTCCACAGGAGAACGTTCCAGGCGATACTCAATTTCACCGATAAGCCTCTGCTCAAAGCTGGACACTTTGTACTCCTATCAGATTAAAATGTCAACATGTCAAAATAACTAACTTCTCTTTGAAAACACTCCTGAGTCATTCAAATTCTGCAACCACATGTTTTTTAAAAAAAAAAAAAGAATCACTACAGTCCTTATTTATTACATTCCAGATTCCACACTACAAAACATCACACAAATTGCTGAAGTTACACATTTAATAAAGAAAGCGTGATTTTTTATGTTTTTAGACCGCAACCTTGGAAATTAAAAGAGAAGTATGGTTTTCTTTTTTTTTCGTACTTACCTAGGTACGAATACTTACCTAGGTGGATGCAGCATCGCTATGATGCTACATCTGTCCCCCCGTGCCTCTGCACTAAAAACCGAGCGATCAAACACTAACGATCTCTCGGTTTCCACAGCTCCATGAGCAGAGATCTGCAGACTGTCAGTCACAGCTCTCTGCTATTCTCCCTTCTCACTCATTGGAGTGCTGGGCTGGGGAAGGGCCGGAGCGGGCCGTCTCAGGCTCTCTGCGGCTCGCTGGGAGGCTGAGATGGTATCAGTCCAGGCACCTGGACTGATATCCGTGACGTCAGCAGAGAGCGGACTTCAGCCCGCTCTCTGCTGAAAACGGGTCACAGGAGTTCAAAACGAATTGCACTCCTGTGATCCACAGGAGAAGCCCAGCCAAACGAGCTTTGGCTGGACTTCTCCTTTAAGTAAAACAATTGAGTAAACTGTAATTGCTAAAAGAGTTACACCTCTGCTAAAATCATAAATCCAACCCATTTTACTTTAAAGTATATCTAAATCTTTTTTTTTGTTTTGGATAGATTGGGGGAGGGTTAGAACCTCTGTCAGATTTTATTGCTAATGTGGCCAAAGACAGAAAGTGAAGCAAAATAGGATACAGACAGAAGTAAATAAATAAAATAATAATAATAAATAAATAAATAAAACAAATCTCACATTTCCTACTATATCCAAAAGAAATACAAGTTTTTGCCTTAGGCCTCGTACACACGACCGATTTTCTCGGCAAGAACCAGCAAGAAACTTGCTGGCAGAGAGGTCTTGCCGAGTAAATCGGTCGTGTGTACGCTGCTATCGGGTTTCTCGTCGAGAAAACCGACAAGAAACCTCGACGAGAAAATAGAGAACCTGCTCTCTATTTTCTCGTCGAGATTCTCCTCTGCATGTTTCTCAACGAGAAAAGTGAGTGTGTGTACACTTACCTGTCCTCCCCGAAGCCCGCGCATGTTCGAAATGAATTCGACGCATGCGCGGTAGCTTCCTAGGCATACGTAGGGTATACCAAGATGGCGGCGACGGCATCGAATGTGACGAGCGCATGCTCGACGTAGTCGATGACATCACCGCGTACGCTCCTTTCAAAGAACCGCGGGTTCTTTGAAACGAGCGTGTGTACACTCGGCCGGGACAAGTTTCTTGTCCAAAGAATCTCGTCGAAAAAAACGACATGTTTTTTTCAACGAGAATCTCGGCCGTGTGTACGAGGCCTTAGAGTTTTTTTTTTAATACAACTTTCCAATAGTAGACAGATTGAGCAGTGCTTGTAGGGCATAAATGACTGAAACAAAAAAACTCTTTTCATTCTGCAGTATGCAACCTCCCTCTTTCAGAGCCTCACCAGCCATTTGCCTATAAACAGGGAATTCCAGTACACAAGTAGGGAGTTTTTTGCTAAAGGCAAATCACTTATTAAGTATGTAAGGAAATTTGCTCCAGAGTTTAGTTAATAAGGGGAAGCTCTGCTAAATTCCATCATTCCATCATTTGCAAAGCAAAAATTCATTTTTTTTTATCTTTCTTTCACACGAGTGGGTAAAACTTCACTCTAGTAAATTCACATGCCAAGTGTAACTTCCCCTGTAAAGTGAAAAACCTATTTGCCTTTAGTAAATGAACCCCATAGTCTCAATGTTAGATTCAAAATCAGAGGTGCTATCTAAGACATTCTCCCATGTCTCTTTCTGCATTACTAGAAAAAAAAAAGATCATTTGGTAAGCTTCCATGTTCACAAGCACCAAAACTACAATTCTAAATGTCTCAAAGGAAATGGAAAAGGGAAAATATTAGTCAGCAAGCCCTTAACCATGTGTATTATTTGGCCTGTAAATGTTAAAGGGGGAGAATGACTGTGGTTGTGCTATCAGTTTCCCCATGAGATAGAAGCTGTCTATGAACCACATACTTTTCTTTGTAATAACTTGATCTGTATATATTGAATTCAACTCCAGGGACCTGTAATATGTGTTTATTTTAAGCCATGTTTCTGATTTTTCCAAGCATCAAGCGCTCAGCAGACTTTTTTGTTACTGCATTTCTTTAGGTAAGGAATGAGCAAACAGACCTCTGCTAAGGGTCACATAACGACTAGAATAAAAAAGACGCACGCAAACTGTTTTCCACACAAAAATACTGCATGCTATTTAATCTACACGTGTATAATTACACTTCAGAGGATATTGTTAACCTCAGAATTTATATTTTATTTTCCTGCTTGTCATATATGGATAAATAAACAATACACTAGCGGTTCTACAGTATTAGTGCCAATACTTAAGTGTCTGTCACTAAGGATTAGCTATAAAAACATTTAAAAAATCATTTAAAGGATTTGTTTGATAAGGTAGAGTGAGAATGCCCTGTGAGAATGATGATTTAACCATTTTGGTATTTTTTACATCTACAGGGTCCCTTCTTTACTAGGAAAGGTTTGTCAGATGCCTTTGTGCTGGGTAAAACAAGACATTCTTGGTTACTGCATTCTTGAACTCAACACTAGACGTTTGATCCCTGTTAGTTCATTTGGACCATCAGGGTGAATAACCTTTTGTATAAAATCAACAAAAATAACAGCATGGGAGGAAAAGTCAAACATCAGCCTAAACTGGTTTTGTAAATGTGATATAATACAAGGAACAATACATGTGCCTTTTGGTAAAGTGAATAATCAGTACTGCTTTGTCAGTTTTTTTTTTCTAATATGATTTCTAGGTCTATTACTAGACCAGTAGATTTGTTAGCTTGATAGTCGGGGGAAAGGGACGGGATTATAAATGAATCCCTAGACGAACTTTAAAGCGGAGTTCCACCCAAAAGTGGAACTTCCGCTTATTTGCTTGTTTCCCCCCTCCAGTGCCACGTTTGGCATCTTTCAGGGGGGAACAGGGACCTGTTTTTGACAGATCACCCTTCCCCACTTCCGGAGATGGTGCCGTCCCTCGGAAGTTCGGCCCTCCTCCCTCCGCCGCCGGGCCAATTAGAAAGCGCAACGCACTTTGTGCATTAGGGAACAGTCTGTGAAGCCACTGCCGGTTTCCCTTACTGGAGATGGCAGCGGCAGTACCCGACAGCCGACCTGAAGATCAGCTGGGGTGCCGACATTGTGGGCTCCCTGGACAGGTAAGTGCCCATATATTAAAGGGGTTGTAAAGGTTCGTTTTTTATTTTCTAAATAGGTTCCTTTAAGCTAGTGCATTGTTGGTTCACTTACCTTTTCCTTAGATTTCCCTTCTAAATATTTGTTTTCTTTGTTTTCTTTGTCTGAATTTCTCACTTCCTGTTCCTCCTCAGTAAGCTGTTCAGTAAGCTGTTCTGGCTGACTCCACACCACTCGGATGATGGTGTGAAGTTTAGTGAGGAGAAACAGGAAGTGAGAAATTCAGACAAAGAAAAAAAACTTTTAGAATGTAAATCAAAGGAAAAGGTAAGTGAACCAACAATGCACTAGCTTAAAGGAACCTATTTAGAAAATAGAAAATGAACCTTTACAACCCCTTTAACCTCCCCGATGGTATTCCCGAGTCTGGCTCGGGGTAAGATTTCAGTACCATTAGCGGTAACCCCGAGACAGACTTGGGCTGCATTCCCTGGATCCTGCGATGTCTCCCCGCTGTGTGTGCGAGCTGTCTCCTCGCTCGATTCACACTGCCGAGTGCCGCCGAGCTCCGTTCCCTGCAACGTTACGGCGCACAGGGACGGAGTTTGGCTCCAAATTCAAAAAGTGAAAAACACAGTATAGATACAGTATACTGTAATCTTACTGATTACAGTACTGTATCAAATAATTACACACCCCCTTTGTCCCTAGTGGTCTGTCCAGTGCCCTGCATGCAGTTTTATATTATAAAAACTGTTCTTTCTGCCTGGAAACTGGAGATTGTCCATAGTAACCAAAAAGTGTCCCTTTATGTCAAAAGTGGTTTTAGACCAGCTATAAAACAGCGATAATAAATTAGAATCACTTGCAGAATTGAGCGATAGCGATTTGTGGGGAAATTCGTCATCAAACACTAAATCTAATGACAGCGACAATTTTGCAACTGAGCAAATTTCTGTGTTTTTGATTTGATTACATTATTGAATAATTTTTATTATTATTATATTATTATTTGTTATAATTATTTATAGTTATTTATTATATTATAATTTATGATTTTGTGTTTCAAACTTTATCATACCCGAGATGTCTACTAGACTCTTGTTTGGACAGATTTAAGTGAGTTATTCCTAAGAATTGCAGGCCTACAATATAAAACGCCAAATTTCCATGCAAAATAATTATACCACTTTCAGCACCTAAAATCTGACAGAATCATACCGCCAGGGAGGTTAAAAGTCAGCAGCTACAGTATTTGTAGCTGCTGACCTTTATTTATTTTTTCCCCAGGCTAGAAAACCTCTTTAAATTCCATTTTGGAATGAGAAAGTTATAAACATTTTATTCATCATCCTATTGTTAACTGGAACAACTGTTCAAAATAACCTGTTTAATTTAACAGTACATTAATTGATGCCTTAAATCCTGGATTAAAGTGACAAGTTACGGCTATGTACCAGGATGTGTCATTTCTATTTCTACACTCATTATTAGCAGCATTTTCCGCTTTCGTGCCTCCACCTTCTATGACCAGAAAAGTTTAGACTATATAAAAATCATCAACCCAACATAATTAAACATGTGGAGTTCATTTACTAAAGGAAAATAGACTGTGCACATTACACAGAGAAGTTGCACTCTACAATTGTAGTTGCTCCAAAGCTTAGTAAATGGGGTGAAGCTTCACTTTGACAAGAATATCCAATCATGTGCAAGGAAAATAAACAAGGCTGTATGCCGAAATGCATCAGCTGTTTTTAATCTTGACCTCTATGTAGCAAATAAAGATTTTCATGGGATTCTGGAGTTGCCGGTTACATCTTTCTTGGAGCAAAGAAAATAAAAATAAACAATATTTCTGCTTGCACATGATTGGATGATGGAAGGCAGCAGAGCTCCTGGTCATTTACTAAGCTCTGGATGAAGTGTTTGCCTTTAGTAAATCAACCCCATGGGAGTTGAAAGAACCTAGTGCCTAGATTTTGTATAAATAATATTATATATATTATATACTGTTCTTTGGCGCATATACCATATATACACATATATGTCTATACATCAAGCCCATTCTGGTCATATAAAATGTGGTTCAGAAACATATACAGTATTTCCTAATGTTTTGTTACTTATACAGTAGATGGTAGCTTTGTGAAACAAAATAATGGAGCAAAAGCTTCTCCTACAGAAAGAAATATAGAGGGATTTTTCATTTCAGTTAATGAACATTGCTACAATGTAACATCAAACTAACCTTTATACATATACCTACCTAAATATAGTACAAAACTACAAACATAGAATTGGGGTTATATAAATAGCTGGTGTTATTTATATGTGTTGAACACTGGTGTGTCCCATATGTATGCAAGACTTATACCCATTTCCTATATGGAAGGGGCATTTTATACAAGTGGAATTCTGGTTAAGATTGTTTAGAAGTAATTAGTGAAATTAAACAACACAGTCATTTCATGCAATTATGTTATGCATACTCTGGAGCTGGAGACTTTACTCAGGTACATAACATCCTAATTTATTTCCTCTATAACTTGGCTAAGACCCTCTCTTTTCTTAATGGATTGTACAAAGTGACAAAACACAAGGCAACAAGAAAAACACGTGTTTACAACAGATGTTAAATTGGGCAAACTGCAAAACATGTAAGATGTTAGTTTTTAAGACTAATGATCAGTGTGGTGTAGACATGGAACACAGGTCAATAGAAACCTTCTGCATTTCAAGAGGATTCTCTACAGAAGCATCAACAGAGGCAACTTCCTGGAAAGGTAGAGAAGAAGGTGAAAGCTACAGCAAGAAAACAGTTACTGCCATGTGCTCTGATAACACTTCTCTTTCATAGAACTATAAACTATGAGCCTGGGACTTTCTGTACAGAACAGTATTTTATTATTTAACCTATTATGAATGTTGTGATATCAGACACTTACTTCTACTAGTATAAAAACTTCCCCCCCCCAAAAAAAAAAAGATGGCATTATTCCGTCAGCACAAATTTATAAAGAAACTACCTTTAGGTTGTTATGTTTATTTAGTAGATAATGACCAAAAGATCTTTAAAGTGTACATAAACCCCCTATCATTTTCAGCCAAGGAAGCTGCCATCTTTGCCTTTGTTTAATCTACAACTGCCATGATGCTGCACATGTGATCAATTATGACACCAGCCATTGGATGGTTTGACAGTTTGGTTGAGAGCACAACCAATGGGAGTGTAAGATTTTCGGCACGTGTCGGAAATGAAACTGTTATATGGATGGGTTTACTTCTGCTTTAAGGGTCAGTTCTCACCAGATGCAGTTCTGTGCAGTTCCGTGTGCTTTTTTTCTGTACTAAAAATGCATGCACAGTGTTTTCCATGTATTCCAATGGTTCTAGTTCACACCATGCAGTCAGTTTCTGGTCAGTTTCTGCACCAGAAACTGACCGAAAAATGACTGCATGGTGTGAACTAGAGCCATTGCAATACATGGAAAACACTGTGCATGTATTTTGTGCAGAACTGCATGTGGTGTGAACTGACCCTAAAGGCAAATTAATGGAACCTTTTTATAAGCACATTTATAGTATGACTATTAGCCCAGTTTATTATATACATGGTTACAAAGGATGGTACAGTGTGGATAGCATCCTCTGTGGCATGAACAGCCAATTAAATTGGCTTATAAATAATTAAAAAATAGACGCAAACATACACTATGCCAACCACATATGCAAACAAATTACAATACTGTGAGCCACTTGATTTATATAGAATATATAGAGTTTAATGTCCGTACACACCAACAGTTAGGCTCGGTTCACACCACATATATGCAAAACGAATGCATTTTTAACCACATCCAATTCGCAGAACGTGAACCAGACCGGCTTTCAATGGAGCTGGTTCACACATGTCCAGATCGGCCGCAGTCCATTTTTGAAAAGGGTCCTGTGTGATTTTGGGTCCAGTTTATGTGCAAATTCGAGTAAAAATGTGCACCTGAACTGGTGAGCAAAACCACACCGGACTCCGGTCTGTAAACTGCAGCCAGACATGTGTGAACCCAGCCTAATATAAACATAGGAGCTTTGTATCTGATCCTCTGACAATCAGCCCAATTAATGGCAGTACCAGTCCCCTCGTCATCCTCTCTCTCTCTTACCAATAAGGCAGATGACAGGTCTAGTCCACATGTGTGGCTATCATTAAACTTAGCCATCTGTACAATCTAATTTGCTTTACGAACAGATTTTGTAGATTTGGTCTTATGTGTGTATGTGTACACCCAAAGTCAAGCCATTCTGTTTTTATGTTTAGAGCCAGTTTAGCACTATAAAGTTAGAGAGCACTGACCCAGGATACATGCATGTATAAACTGCTGTGTCCAAGAAAGCAAGAATGCATGACAAGCTGAAAGGCCAGACCACTGTTTGACTGTTTGGGTATCATGAGTACACGAAAAGCAGGAAGATAAACATACATTAACGCACAGCTGACTGCTATGGAATGCGTGTTATGGACAAAGCATTCATACGTCTGTCAATTACAATTAGTTAGCAAAAGAAACATTTAGAGTTATTTCCTGTAGAGAATGAATGTTTTTCTAAATAATATAATATGTTACTGTTTCCACAATGGCAGTTTCTTAATTCAATAAATGCCCTTCAATAGTTTACTTTTGATAAGCTGTTTGTTAATGATTATTGTGGCTTCATGGGCGCATTCCGCTGAAAAAAAAAAAGTTATTTTTTTGGCTAGGAATACCAGCTCAATTGTGTGTAATAGGTTAAACATATAAAGCTATATATGGAGCAACTGCATATTTCCCATTCTCTCAATCTGTGATCTCTCAATAATTTGAACTCTAAGTATGTAGGAATAAAGTCATACCTGTGTATTTATATCATCTTCTGGTTCTTGCAAATTAAACACTGTTGCAGCATTGTCTGCTCCCAGCAACCGCCGAGCCATTTTCTCTTCATACGTCAATTTCTAAGAACATAGGAGAGATACAAATATTTTTTTTTTAGTCACTCATTACTTGCATTTGAAAGTATAGTGTTTGACATAAAAGAAATATAACCAATGTCTAACTTTAAAAATAAAGTGAAAGGATAACTGAGAGTTTCTTTGTAACGCAATAAGAATAATAAGTGCTTAGTTTTGCAGTCATTATAATACCGGTTGACCGTTGTTCTGGAGCTCCTCTTTGAAACGCAGCTTCCTCTCGAGATCCTGTATCACTGCATCTTTTGTTCCCTGGATCTCTTCATCAGAGGCTATGCGGGCAGTCCGGCCTGTCTTCCTTGGGAAGCCACTATCAGAGGAAATATTGGTGGTAATTTACATTCATGTGAGGCCAACACAAACCCATTTTATCCCTAAATAATGTCTTATCCTAGTATTACTTCTACATATAACGCAAACCTAACTGAAAGGAATAATTAAAGTATAACTAAAAAGTTTTTTTTTTCATTTGTAACTTATCACTTCTTGTCCTGCAGACTCAACAGGAATTGTAAAAAAATAATTCACAGACTGTCGTCTTGGGAACAAGTGTCCTCATTGGAAGATTTGCTCTCTTTTTGTATTCTCGTGGCACCTCAAAATTTATAATTTAATCTCACATTTATTCCCAGTGACATAAATCCATTCACAACAGACTTTAAAAACGCTGCTTCTACAGAAGTTTTCTGGCAGAAAAAATGATTGTACACAAATGCTCTATATGCCCAGTGTGCATGGACCCTTAGCATACAGTGATTTCTATCATATTCCAATTATATAGTTACATAGTAGGTGAGGTTGAAAAAGTCCATCAAGTCCAACCTATGTGTGTGATTATATGTCAGTATTACCTTGTATATCCCTGTATGTTGTGGTCGTTCAGGTGCTTATCTAATAGTTTTTTTAAACCATCAATGCTCCCCGCTGAAACCACTGCCTGTAGAAGTGAAATCCACATCCTTGCCGCTCTTACAGTAAAGAACCCTCTACGCAGTTTAAGGTTAAACCTCTTTTCTTCTAATCTTAATGAGTGGCCGCGTGTCTTGGTAAACTCCCTTTCGCGGAAAAGTTTTATTCCTATTGTGGGATCACCAGTACGGTATTTGTAAATTTAAATCATATCCCCTCTCAAGCGTCTCTTCTCCAGAGAGAATAAGTTCAGTGCTCGCAACCTTTCCTCATAACTAATATCCTCCAGACCCTTTATTAGCTTTGTTGCTCTTCTCTGCACTCGCTCCAGTTCCAATACATCCTTCCTCAGGACTGGTGCCCAGAACTGGATAGCATACTCCAGGTGAGTCTTGTAGAGTAGGAGAATTATAGCTTTATCTCTTGAGTTAATCCCCTTTTTAATGCATGTCAATATTCTATTTGCTTTGTTAGCAGCAGCTTGGCATTGCATGCCATTGCTGAGCCTGTCATCTACTAGGACCCCCAGGTCCTTTTCCACCCTTGCTTCACCTCCATACTTCATTGGTCACGTTTTTCTTCTAGCACACAGTCCACCCAGGTAGTGGTGTGAAGTCTAGCATTAAAAAGGTTTCTACTTTCAAACAAAGGAGATGAATAATGCTTGCCCTCACCCCACTTTCATCTCTTATTTCTGCTAGTCACCTGATCTGCGAGTGGGTTAAGGCAGATCTGAGCCTGTTAAGAGTACTGAGTGCTACATAAGCCATAAATAAAAAGTAAATTCATGTGATTAGCCAGTAAAGAGTTCATTCATATACAATAAAAAGTACATTATTTAAATAAATTTGTTTAGTATTTATACGCCTATGCATATTCAGGGGTCAGCTATTGCTTTGGACAGATCCCAGTCCTAGTGTGGTGATGCAGGATGAGGGCTTTATTAAACAAAGAATTCAAATTCTGATTGAACAACTCTTATGCCCCGTACATAGATCATAAGCTCAATAATGGCATGCAATGCCAAGCTGCGGTTTCCAAAGCGAGCAAAGTCCTTTCTTGTATTAAGAGAGGTATGGTCTCCAGAGAGAGAGATATCATTTTGCCCCTGTTCAAATCATTAGTAAGACCTCATCTGGAATATGAAGTTCAGTTTTGGGCCCCAGTTCTCAAAAAGGATATTGGGGAACTGGAGAAAGTGCAGAGAAGGGCAACTAAACTGATAAGAGGGATGGAGGAGCTCAGCTATGAGGAAAGATTAGAGGAACTGAATTTATTCACTCTTGAGAAGAGGAGATTAAGGGGGGATATGATCAACATGTACAAATATATAAGGGGTCCATATAGTGAACTTGGTGTTGAGTTATTCACTTTACGGTCAACACAAAGGACAAGGGGGCACTCTTTGCGTCTAGAGGAAAAGAGATTTCACCTCCAAATACGGAAAGGTTTCTTCACAGTAAAAGCTGTGAAAATTTGGAATAGACTCCCTGCAGAGGTGGTTCTGGCCAGCTCAGTAGATTGCTTTAAGAAGGGCCTGGATTCTTTCTTAAATGTACATAATATAACTGGGTACTGACATTTATAGGTAAAGTTGATCCGGGGAATATCCGATTACCTCTCGGGGGATCAGGAAGGAATTTTTTCCCCTGCTGTAGAAAATTGGATCATGCTCTGCTGTTTTTTTTTTGCCTTCCTCTGGATCAACTGTGGGTATAGAATTGGGTATATGGGATTGTACGATATTTTTTTATTTATTTTTTATGGTTGAACTTTTTATGATTGAACTGGATGGACTTGTGTCTTTTTTCAACCTGACTAACTATGTAACTATGTAACTATGTACACACGATCCGAAAATCGGACGACAGATCGTCCGACTTTTTTTGCTAAATAGTCCCGAAAATTCTCGTATGACAGGAAAAAAAATCGGAAGTGATGTCATGTGTTGTAGTGTATTTGTATTGTATTTTCGGACGACACCTGTACTGACTAAACTAAAATTGTACGAGGAAAATGTTCGTGCTTGTCCGATCTAATAATATCGGATGAATTGTCGTGATTGGCTCTCGAAAGCTCTGTACTAACGATCCAATTATCGTACGATTCTTCCTCGGACGACAGTTTTCGTACGATATTCGGATCGTGTGTACGGCCATAAGGTGCAGCACCTATATCAATCAGTCAGAATCCACCTGCTATCTTATGTAAAGTAATTAAAAATTTAATTTTGCTCTTTATGTACCCTTAAATTACATCTAAAGTGGAACTTTATGCAAAAAAAAATAAAAATGGTCAAATTAAAGTTACACCTGACTGCTACACCTGCTACACCGTACAGGTACGTCCCCTTTAAGAGCCCAGCCATGGGTCGCGCAGCACGCCGCCGGTGGCACGCTCGCGACCCGGTCCTCTCCTCCGTGACCGTCCCTGAGGGAACAGCGGACCCGATCGCCGCTGGTGTCCCGCGATCGGGTCACAGAGAGGAAGAACGGGGAGAGGTAAGTGTAAACAAACCTCTCCCCGTGCTTCTTAGTGTGACTGACACTGATCGTCAGTTCCCTGTCATAGGGAACGACGATCAGTGATGTCACACGCTAAGCCACGCCCCCCTACATCACCCCCTCCTGGTTAACCCCTTCACTGCCAGTGTCATTTTCACAGTAACCAGTGCATTTTTATAGCACTAATCGCTGTAAAAATTACAATGGTCCCAAAAATGTGTCAAAAGTGTCTGATGTGTCCGCCATAATGTCGCAGTCACGAAAAAAATCGCTGATCGCTGCCATTACTAGTAAAAAAAAAAAAATGCCATAAAACTATCCCCTATTTAGTAAACAATATAACTTTTGCGCAAACCAATCAATAAACGCCGATTGCGTTTTTTTTTACCAAAAATATGTAGAAGAATACGTATCGGCCTAAACTGAGGAAAATAAATGTTTTTTTTAAATATATTTTTGGGGGATATTTATTATAGCAAAAAGTAAAAAAATATTGAATTTTTTTCAAAATTGTCGCTCTATTTTTGTTTATAGCGCAAAAAATAAAAACCGCAGAGGTGATCAAATTCCACCAAAAGAAATCTCTATTTGTGGGAAAAAAAGGACGCCAATTTTGTTTGGGAGCCACGTCGCATGACCGCGCAATTGTCAGTTAAAGCGACGCAGTGCCAAATTGTAAAAACACCTCGGGTCCTTATGCTGCATAATGGTCCGGGTCTTAAGTGGTTAACTGAAAAAAGCTTCAAATCTGGGGTTGCCCTTGCCCATAAATCACACCCCTGTCCTTTCATTTCCAAAAGTTCCTTCACTGGCAGACTTTGGGTTTTGCATGCACCTATCACTTGTTAGTGGTGGCCACAGCCATTTTGAAAGCTGTCAAGTGTTTAACAGGATACAATATTTTAATTCAGTAGCAACTAATGATAGATATCGGGCTTGGGAGAAAAACTGATAATTCAGGTTTTTATTTATAATAGTCAAAACTCAGCTACAGTATGTGGCCTACCCACCCACAATATCCTACCCTCTCTACCCCCAAGTCCATCACATTTGTTATATAACATAAATGGTTTATAGTGTTTTGGGGGTGACAAATGTGTTAACAAATTATATTCTTCATACCATACTCTCAAATCTTTATTTAGTAATACTAGAAATTTTTCAGAAAACCATTCCAGGTCACTGACGGAAAAGCTGGATTTAACAAAACTAGTGCAACATCTGTGTTGCTTGAAACATCAGAAACATCTGAGTTGCCCATAATAACTAGTTAATAGCAGCTCTCATTTTTTTATAGGCCACAATAAATAAAAGCATATCTCTGTGTTGTAGCTGTGGCCATTACCTTCTCCAGTTTTCATAAATTGACAGTAGGATTTGGTTATGTTTTTGTCCGGGGATGTATATAAGAACTATTGACAGTAGGGTTTGGTTATGTTTTTATCCGGGGATGTATATAAGAACTATTGACAGTAGGGTTTGGTTATGTTTTTATCCGGGGATGTATATAAGAACTATGGTTTTATTGAAACAATAAGCTCAACATCCTTTGTTTCGCTATAGGCATAGAAAATCCATCATATTTCCTAAATGTTTCCATGGTTGACTTACTGCCATGGTTTTTAACTGAACAGTATAAAAAGAAGGAAACAAAGTTCTACTAAAGACACTGCCCCAGAGAAAGCAGAAAAACGAATCAGGTCACAGCTTGAAAATATTTAGTCTCTAAGATATCACATCCTGAGTAAAATGATAAAGAAAAGTATAAAGTAAAAATACCAATTATACCCTAAACTGACAATATGTCATAAAGAATTTCTTCTTCTCAGTTTCTGAAAAGTAGAGCGTTACGAGGGGTGCTTGATATTACAAAATTGCATGGCCCCCACCATAGGCAGCTGGAATTACGAATAACGAAATCCAGATTGCACTCAATACACATTTGAAATTCCTTGCTGGTTACATACAGATGGATGATAGTGTTTCCAATTTTGTTTTAATCTTTTTTCTAAAACCATCCAAAATCAATATATTTTTATGAATTGCTATCAATAAAGCAAAGTTAGCTTTTAATATTTTAACTCTTTAACTTTTAAGAGTTACATTGTATACCTAAAACTTTAACACTGTTTCATTATATATTTTTTCTAAGTAGATCCTGTGTATGCCAACCTCTTTAACCACCTGCTGACTGCACACAGTAAATATACTGTGAGCGGGCCACAGGCGCACGCACAGCACATGCATGTACTGTACGTGACTGGCCTTCTTCCAGGTTTGATTGGACACAGCTTGAGCTTGGCAGCAGATTTCAGCTGAAATCTGCTGATCAACTGTATCCAATCACACAAAGAGTTCTGTTTTTAAAAAAACACACAGGACTCTGTGTACATATGAACAGTGATCTGGCTGTTTCTTCTCCCTGAAAAGCAGGGAGAAAAACAGCCAGAATAGTAAGTAAAAACAGCACACATTACACTAGTTAGGCACACAGTTAACCCCTTGATTTTACCTAGATGTTAACCCCTTCCCAGCCAGTGTTATTAGTACAGTGTCAGTGTACAATATTATCACTGATCACTGTATTAATGTCACTAGTGACATCAGTGTCAGTTAGTGGCCCTCCCAGCCAGTGTCTGTTAGTGCCAGATTGCCTGCCAACTTATGACAGTCCCACTATAAGTCGCTGATCACTGCTAGTACAGTATGAAGTCTATAGTTGCATAAATTCCAATATATATACAGGCATACCCCACTTTTAAGTACACAATGGGGTTTATTTACTAAAGCTGGAAAGTGCAAAATCAGGCTCACTTCTTCATATAAACCAACGAGCTTCCAGGTTTTATTACCAGGCTTAATTGAACAAGCCGGGCTTAGAATCTCATTGGTTTATATGCAGAAGTGAGCCTGATTTTGCGGTTTCCAGCTTTAGTAAATAAACCCCATTGTGTACTTAAAAGTGGGGTATGCCTGTATACCATAGTTTGTAGACACTATAACTTTCACACAAACCAATTAATATACACCTCTTGGATTTTTTTTTTTTTACCAAACACATGGAGCAGAATACATTTTGGCCTAAATTTATGAATCTTATTTTCTTACTCTTTATTGATTGAATATATTTTATAACAGAAAGTAGAAAATAGCGTGTTTTTTTTTCTAAATTTTCAGTCTTTTTTCTTATTTATATAATCAAAAATAAAAAACCCAGTAATGATTAAAGCGGAGTTCCCCCCAAAAATGGAACTTCTGCTTATCCGGTTCCTCCCCCCTCCGGTGTCACATTTGGCACCTTTCAGGGGGGAGCAGATACCTGTCTAATACAGGTATTTGCTCCCACTTCCTGCAAAAGATTGTTGCAGTATCTGCGGCGATCTACGCCATGTCCGGTCCCTCCTCCTTCCCCCCTGGTGGGAGACCCAGGTCCCAGAAGACAGAAGGGACCAGTCAGAATGTGCAGCGTGACTCGCGCATGCGCAGTAAGGAAACAGGCTGTGAAGCCGCAAGACTTCACTTCCTGATTCCCTTACTTTAGATGCCGGCGCCTCCACCCGGCTTTGGGTGAGGACATCGCAGGTGCCCAGGACAGGTAAGTGTCCTTATTTTAAAAGTCAGCAGCTACAGTATTTGTAGCTGCTTACTTTTAATTTTTATTTGCATGCAAAACGCTGCTTTAAATACCACCAAAAGAAAGCTTTATTTGTGTGAAAAAAAATTATATAAATTTGACCGTGCAATTGCCAGTTAAAGTAGCACAGTGCTGAATAGAAAAAATTGCCCTGGTCACGAAGAGTGTAAAACCTTTTCGGAGGTCAAGTGGGTAAATAAAAAGTCCCATAAAAGAAAAATTATCAGATAAAAAGACCTTTATATTTTGGTTCACCTCAGGTAGACAACAGGCATATATAGGGCCTGTGTTAATGGGCTTTTTTATTCCATTAGCACTTCTTCTTTCTCTATAAATGTGAATGGCTAGGCAAAAACAGGCCAATGCAGCTTAAGAGGTCAGGTCAGAAGGAGGTCAACTACAGATCAGATGCACCTCAGTGAAGGTAAATGGTCACAGAAGACCCTCAAACTGATCTGGAATTTAAGCTATTGTAAATGCAACTGGATGCAAACTTCATGAGGATTCATGAATAAATAAAGCACCCCTGCCAAATGGTTTGTCTCATCCTGGGAAACTGATACATTTGGAGGAGAGCTTGTCCCATCAACACAAGCCCAAAGTCCATTGACATAGGCCTAAAGTCTTGTTGGCACAAAAAAAATGCTTAGCATTAACAATGGCATGTGCAAAGGAAAGGGATCAAGGCCTTCTGATTAATGTTATCTGACAGAAGTACTGTTTCTATGTAACTGACTTGTATTGGCAAGAAGAACAGATTTTAGTCAGAAATTATGTTCTATTCATGAGACAAAGTCTTAAAGTGGACCTTCACCCTAGATGAACTTCCCCCCTCTCCACGAATCTGCATATTTTTTTTTTTTTATAATTTACCTTCTTTTGGGAAAATTTTTTACGGCCCCTCCTCTCAATGCACGTCACTGGCCTAGATGAATGACATGCATAGTGCTCACTAGGCCTCCTGTGATATAAACATCACATATCCCGGGAGGCCTTTAGTCATTCATTCAGAATTACTGTAGAAGGGAGGCAGGGCTAGCGGCACGTCATCACAAGGCCCCGCCGGCTGAACCTGGAAGAGCCGGTGGGTCTCTCAATGACCTCACAAGTAAGATGGCGGCGCAGGACCCAGCAGTGTCTGCTGACAAAAGGATGTCAATAGAACAACGCTGCATCCAGTGGCTGGATGAGTATTTGAACTCTGGCTAGGACAACAGGAGGTAAGCGGGGGCAGAGAAAAGTAAAATGGAGGGGGGGGGGGGTACGCTGAAGGTCTTAAGGTTGACCATAGATGGGTCCAATAAAATCTTAAAATAAGAATGTTCTAAGAAAGTTTGTCTTTTTTTTTTTTTAATCATTAGTGGGTCACATTGACATTCATTTTCAATCGCAATTACATGAAAATTCAAAGCAGCAGGACGGAAATTTTTTCTCGAATGAACAAATTTCTATGTACGTGGTTTTCATTCAAGTCCATTCATTTCAAAATTAAATGTTAAAAGCAAACAAAATCTTTTGAACATTCAAATGGTTTGAGAATGTTTTCAAAATGTTTCTAAATATGTTCTTTTAAAATTCTATCCATCTTTAGACAACCATATCACGTGACCTTAAAGTGATGGTTGAACTGGATGGACTTGTGTCTTTTTTCAACCTAACTATGTAACTATGTAACTATGTAAAGTGTAAAAAAATTTTGCTAAAAAATAACAAACACGTTATGCTTACCTGCACTGTGCAGTTGGTTTTGCACAGAGCAGCCCAGATCCTCCTCTTCTCGGGTCCCTTGTCAGTGCTCCTGGCCCCTCCCTTCTGTTCAGTGCCCCCACAGCAAGCAGCTTGCTATGGGCACCCGAGCCAAGCCGCAGCTCAGTTTGTCTATTCAGACACAGAGCCGTGGCCCGCCACCGCCCCCTCTCTCGCCTCAATGGCTCAGTGAATTTGATTGACAGCAGCGGGAGCCAATGGCGCTTCACTGCTGTCTCAGCCAATGAGGAGGGAGTGTCTTCGACAGCTGAGCCTCTCGTGCAACATCGCTGGATCGAGCTGATGCTCAGGTAAATATTTGGGGGGCTGCTGCAAACAGAAGGCTTTTTCTCTTAATGCATAGAATGCACCAAGAAAAAAAAAATCTGCCTTTACAACCACTTTAGGTAGCTTTAAGGGCAATAATGGGCTTGGAGGCAAGAAGGCATTTGCCCATTTGGCCTGTCCAAATAAGTTATGTTTGGCTGGTGGCCCTTAGTCTGTGACACATGCTGAATAATATATAGGTACCTGCTCCCTGTTCAGACCTATGATCATAGCATCTGGCAGAGGGACGTCTCAGATGTAGAGTGAACAAATGCTGAGAGCATCATGGCACACTTTGCATGTTACACTTTCTTTATTCAGAAAAAGTTATCTCTACCATAAAAGGGCCACTTGGTTACGTTGCTTCCCCGGCATATAAGCACTGAATTTGGGATCAATGGAAGTGTATATCCAATTGTTTTATTAACTGTACTGTACTAGAGGGTTAGCTTTTTATTAAAAACAAAGAATAATACCACTTACAGCAATGGGATGTTTTATACAGTTCCTAAAGTACGTCTGTACAGTATACAAATACTATAGGGTCCAAGCACACGGCACACAGGTTCAAATATATGTTTTCTAACAGTAAATCACTCTTGCAATGAGGTTGTAATGAAATGTTCCTAACAGCCAATAGATTTAATTGTGCCAAGAGCTAGTCACGTTAAGTAATTTTTGATTACTTAGGCTGTGTGAGCAATACAGTCACAGCTGGAAGTCACTGTTCTTGTTAGGAGTTATTTCTCAAACTTTGGCACATCTATGAAGTGTGACCTGGCAAACATGTTGTGATTCTAAGACAAGGTGGCAACATTTCAGATAGCAGCAATCTGTAACTTGAGAATGTGTTCCTTGATTTTACAGTGTATATAGCACACTTCTGTAGTAACTGGTAATGATAATTATTGTCAGAGCTCAGCAGGAACTCGACACTGGAAGTATATAATGGCAAGGGGTGCTGGAGGGTCTATTAATGCTGAGGGATTTATTGTCGCTGGGAGGGATCTATTGTTGTGGGGGGTCTATTGTTGCTGGGGAGGTCTTATGTTGCTGGGAGGGTCGATTGTTTATGGGAGGGATCTACTGTTGAGGGAGGGGTCGTTTGTAGCTGGCTGCTGGAGGGTCTACTGATCCTGGATGTTGGGAGATCTATTGTTGCTGGCTGGGGTCTATTGTTGTCGGGGTGGCTGGGTTAGGATGGAACCAAGAGAAGGTGGGTAGGGGCAGAAACAAAGAGCAACTTGTAAGGGGAGAGTATCTGCACCTTTTCTCTGAGAAACAAAAACCCTGATTGTTGTACATGTACAGTAAGTGAAATACACTGCCAATACAGGTAATCTCCCTGTCTGCCTGCATCGCTACCTTTCTAGTATTAACTGTCTATCAAATCAAAGTGAACTGTAAACATATCTACATAGACAAAGTGAAGAAAAATGTACTCACGGAGGCATAACACCTTTTGGTAGTCCAAGTTCGTTGAAAGAGACAGGTGATGGCTGCGATGGCAACATGGAACTGAGGAAGGCCGCAGGGCTGTGGCTGGAGCTAGAGCCTCTGGTTGTTGGAGACTGAGACGGACTGTATGAATGAGAAGGTCCAGATCCAGGAAGTGGTGGAGGAGGTGGAGGAAGAGGAAATGGATCCTGGGAAGAATAGTTTGCAGTTGGACTCATCACAGGAGGTGGAGGAGGAGGGGGAGATGAGGAGGTTGGTGACCAAAACTGTTCACCTTCAGGAGAGAATGGTTGGGAGAAAGGTTGCACAGGAACCCTGGTAAACTGATTTTGAGGTGTTGAGGGTGATATTGGGGATGGGATGCTGGAGGTAGAGGAACCCGAAGATGGTGTAATGCAGCCTGGTGCATTGCTCACGTTCTGGGCAGCAATAAATTGTTTAGGCCGAGCATAGTTGAAGGAGCTTGATGACTGCATGGCAGGAGAACTGTGGGAGTTGAGAACACTCATTTGCACTGGTGGGGTGATAAGCTGACTGGCCTCCAGTTCTTGGAAGGAAGGTGGAGGAGGGAAGGATGGTGAGGGTGGTGTGCTTTGCTGATGACTGGCTTGTTGCTTCCAAGCAGCAGATTCTTTCTCGTGACGTATCTGATTTTGTAGTTGCAGCAGTGTCTGAGAATCCCTGGACAAGAGCGAGATAAAAAAAAAAAAGAAAAGAAAAATTATGAACAGGGAAATGGTATGCATGGCATCTGAGTAGTGTGTTCAACAGAAACTACAGAAGGAATGCTGCAGTGTATTCCTAACAATATCTTTAAGTAAGAAACAAGGTTCTAAAGAAAATAAACTCACAAATGTTCAGAGGATGTAGTGGCTGGTGTCCTCTTTTGTAATAGACATTAGGAGGCTATTCCCGTTGCAAGGGAATTTTTCCCAGATCTTAATGAATGTGGTACTCAATAATGTGCAAGGAAATTTAAAACAAAAGCATTTTGGCTTGCACGTGATTGGGTGATGCAGCAGAGCTTCACCTCATTTACTGAACTTTATGGAAAATGGCCCTTAATAAACATTTATTTATTTAAGTATTTATTTATTACAGGTACTTATATAACGCTGTCAATTTACATAGCACTTTATATAAATACTGTATATTACATAAGTCCCTGCCCTCAAGGAGCTTACAATCTACAGCCCTTAACTCACATTCATGCACACACATACTAGGGCCAATGTTTGACAGGAGCCAATTAACCTACCAGGATGTCTTTGGAGTGTGGGAGGAAACCAGAGTACTCAGAGTAGACCCACATAGGCACATTAAGAACATGCAGTCTCTGTGTAGGTAGTGTCGTGGTTGGAATTCAAACCGACGAGCCTAGTGCTGCTAGTAGGAAGAATGTAACCTTACAGTGGTGGTCAAAATGATACCCTTACAGACAGCTGCAAAATAATTATTGATTTCATACTGCTGGCTTTGCCAAGTGGCATTGGTCCTGGAACTATGCAGGCACCATCAAATAGCAGGTTCGTCCTCCACAGCTTACGGAACCCGATCAACCTATGGAAAAACCCAAGGGTTCTGTGATACCTTGTTAGAGAACGGCTGCTACAGAATTACAAACCAGTCAAGGAAACACATACTGGTATTTAAACGTAAAAAAAAAAACTATGGCAAATTAAATTTATAGGCAAATATAGTGTGCACTGTTTCCATTAATATTCAATCTGTGCATAGTAGTCGTATGTTTAGGTTTTTTTTTATGCTTAATGTCTAAGAGCCCATTCACACAGGGGCAACTTTGGATCCGAATTCAAGTCGCCTCAAGTCGCGCTGCATGAGAAAATCAATGTAAGTGAATGGATACGTCTTAATGTACACTATTGCAGTCACTCCGACTTCAGAAAAGGTTCCTGTATGACTTCAATCCGACTTCTAGGCGACTTGTACCCATAGATTTCAATGGAAGTCGCCTCCAAGTCGGATCCCCTGTCTTAACTGAAGCAACTTTACAGGAAATAAAAATTGTTTTCTCTGCAAACCCCTCCCCCTCCCTCCCACAGAGCTGATTACTCTTTGATTGGCCACTGGAAAAGTCCCCTGTCCTGGAGGCGACTTCAAGTCGTGTTGTAAGTCGCGCTGAAGTCGTCCCAAGTCACTCTGTGATTCATACTCAAGTCGTGTCCAAGTTGCCTCCCAAAGTCGCACTGGAAGTCGTGTGTCCCTGTGTGAATGGAGTCTTACTGTGACACTTGAATGTACAATGTTTGTATTTTGTATCACTATCTGTATACAGTATTTGATCTGATACAATGGAACTGTTATATTTTGACTTTTGACTTTGACTCAGGTTTCCTTTTCTTATATCTGGATCCAGCTGTGTACGTGTATTTTTAAAAAAATCTATAAAAATAAAATTATTATTAAAATAATAAATTAAATCAGCAATCATCTTTCATTGTTCGGATTGCTTCAAGTTGCTTAAAGAATATGTAAACCCAACATTTCATATTCCTGATATGTGCCTGCTGTAGCATGTGCTTGTATGAAAAAGTATTCTGTTCCCTTTGTATTGCTTCCTTTGTGTGAAATCCCTGGTGTTCCTGCCAGTAACCCTGTTTTCCTATCAAAAAAACTGACCACACTAGGCAGGAGAGCACAGCATGGTCAGTTTTCTGGCTGTACTGAGAACTCAGCCTGCTCTCCTCCAATGATCGCACTTGCCCTGACACTCCCCCCCCCAACACAGCCCATTACTGGGAAGATCAGAGTGCTGCTGTTTCTCCTCCCCCAGCTCTCTGAGCGCCCCATGCAGATGAGAACAGAGGGTATGTGATAATTAATAAAGGAGGGGGGTGTGTTTTTATAAAAAAATGGATATCTATACACAAATGTTTTGCCTTTAATTTCTATTTTGCACTAAATGGGTTGTTTTACAAGGCAAGGGTTTACATACACTTTAACAGTGAAATCTAATTGGTTGCTATCATTTACTGCACTCCGGACATCTGCTCATTGATTTATCTTACAAATAAGCCTAATACATTTTTTACATCTAACAAATCTTAGCATTGCACAATGTACCTGCATGCTCATTGGTTATCACTAATTAAATCATTAAGGTTTTTGTTTTATAATTTGTCAACCACATATTTAAAAAAATACATATAAATTAAAATGGCAATATTACTTTACATATAGAATTATGTTTCTAATACACATACTGTATCTAGAAATTAAACCTCACATTATGTTATGCAAGGTTTAATTAAAGTGGTTCTAAAGCCTAAACATGTTTTACCTTCATTCATTCCTTGCATGAAAGTAAAAAATGTTTAGGTATCAGCATCCCCCCTCACCCCCCTTTTTACTTACCTAAGCCCCCATTCGATTCAATGCTGTGCACATCTGCAGCTCTTCCCTCCTTTCACTTTTAGGTCTCGCTGGCTTTGCTGGGGGACCAGGAGCCATTGGCTCCCAGTGCTGTCAATCAAAGCCAGTGACAAAGGATAATTAGGCGGACACAGCAGTGGGGGCTCAGGAGCGAGTACGCACGAGTGCCCCCATGGGAAGCGGCTTCCCTTGGGGGCACTGGACAGAGGGGAGGGGCCAGGAGAGCTGGCGGGGGACCTGAAAAGAGAAGGTTTATGGCCGCTCTGTGCCATTTCATGGTACAGAGCAGGTTAGGTATAGACATGTTTGTTATTTTTTTTAATTATTTTTTTTTAACCTTTACAATCACTTTATTTATTTTTTCATTTTCACAGCTGAAAAAGAAAACACTGTAGCCAACTATTTCTTAAATCAAAAGCTTTGATTTCTCCTTTGGGTGTTACAGGCATACACACCTTCATAGAAACGGTGCATAATTTATTGTCCAGTTTGAATGAACCTTGTACATTAAAGGACACAAAATAAATGTTTTTTTTTTATATTAAAAGCATATAAAATATTAAAATCTTTACAACAATCAGGAAAATTCCTTAGATTACTCCTTAGGTATTCTGAGATAACAGGAACGTGTCTCTTTGACAACATAAAGCAGCTGCCAGCCAGGCGATAACATTACTGAAAGCAAGGCTACAAATATCAATCATGACCAGGTTCATCCCACAGACACTACTCTAGGCATGATACAAGGGTTATTCATAAACGCTATGCTCATGGTGATGGAAATATACAAAGCATTGCACTGAAAGACTCCAACGGCATTGGTTTTGTATTTTTTATATTACTTGTTTCAAAATTGGAAAGTGATTGATTTGATACGTAGACACGCCTTTGTACCAGTTAAAAAAAACATTATCATATACTAACGCTATATTAACTAATACTCAAATGTAATTTACTGTACTTTAAATTATCTGAGCATTGTCAAAGAGAGCTAAGATACAAAGCCAGATTGGTATGGCAACAAATTCATTGGCTGAGGTAAGCGTCCATGAGGGCAGAAAGTATAAAACTTCTCCAAAGTCTTCATAAATAGCTACACCTATGGCTTCAACTTTTAAGAGAACATAATATGAGCCTGAAACATAGTATCAAAATGATATAAAGGAAGAGGTAAGGTAGACATTGGCCTCGTCTCTTCCCATGACGGAGGCTATAGCATATTTTGGAAAGGCCATATTAAAAAGTGGTTGTAAACCCTTATATATATCCAGTGAAGTGACTGGCCTCAGGTGATTCACAGAGATGAAACACGTTGTCCTGCATAAGTTGTACCTATTTATCTGCTGGCCTCTTTTCCCTACAGCTGTTCAAAGTCCAGAATTTACACAGCGTGTGTGAGCTTTTAGAAATCAGGGGGTGGGGAGCTGAAGTTACACTCTGCATGTTGCATTCCATGTTAAAGGAAACATGTACAAAGAGGAATGTGTAGGTTAAATTTGTGTTTCTCAACTCCAGTCCTCAAGGCGCCCCAGCAGGTCATGTTTTTAGGATTTCCCTCAGATAAAACAGCTGTGGAAATTACTAAGGCAGTGAAACTGATCAAATCACCTGTGCAAAATAATGGAAAGCCTGAAAACATGACCTGTTGGGGCGCCTTGAGGACTGGGGTTGAGAAACACTGGGTTAAATTACCTTCTAAAAATTCTTGCTTAAATACTTTCCTAGTTGCTGGATTTAGAATAGGTATGCAGATCGGATGTTTTGACATCACTTGTTTTGGGTCAGTGACTGAAAAAGTAATGACGCCAGGCAACTAGCATTTTTTTGAACGTGGTTACAGGCAGGATTTTTATTTATTTTTGTTTAACTTTCTTTTTATTGAGAATTTACAAAGGTGTAAAACTGTATTTTGTCATGGCAGAATGTCGGTGTACAAAGATAGAGCCAATAATAAGGAATAAACAATTTTCCACGCATACTACAAAAATGAATAACAATACCATTGTAAGTCCAGAATATGTGTTATCAGTGAGGACCCATTCACACTTTGCTTAGTGAACACTCCGCTTGCGTTTTTTGGGGGCAATTTATACATGTTTCCTAGGGTTGCACATCGGGCAGCCTATTCATTTGAATAGGCCGCCCTATGTGCGTTTGTCTTACAAAAGAAGCTCCTGCACCTTTTTGGGTGACAAGCTTTGCATATTTTTCCGCAATTTCCGTACGTTTCTGTTGCGCAACAATCATGGCAAAAATTCCACCGCATTTGGGAGGCCATTAGGAATGAATGACACCGAAATGCACATTGCACATTTTGCCACAATTTTAATGCGATTTAGAATCACGTTGATTGTGACTGACATGGGGCCTCAGAGTATCATGTTAGGCAGTACAACAAAGCATCTTACAAGCATGTTCACTGAGTTTTACAAGGATAACTTAGTACGGCTTCTAATGGTATAGTGCAGCGGTCTCCAAACTGTGGCTCGTGGGCCAGATGTGGCCCTTTGCTTGCCTTTATTGGCCCTTGGGACACTATTCCTCTGACTGAAACAAAGCACTTTTGCTCCCATTTACACCAACGATGGGGCACTATTCTTTCCACTGACACCAACATTGGGGCTCTATTCCTTCCACTAATCTTAATATGTTGTTAATAAGGTAATAATTTTAGGATGTAGTACTGTATTGTGTTCAAGGGGTATCAGTAAAAAAAAAAACTTAAAATTTTTCTGGATGTTGTACCATATATACATTATATCTATAGACTGGCACTGAATTGATATACAGTGTATGTTGTCAATATTCCACCCACCAATACCAATGACGGGACAGTATTCCTCCTACTACTGACCACAGGTGCCATGTAATTTTCTTACTCCTTCTGACAACCAAGCCAAGGCATTGTCTACTCCAGGACATTTTCTACTCCCACTGGCCACAATCCGGCCACCCTAAAGTCTGTGCCTTTAGAAAAGAATTTCCATGGCCAGGAATTTTCTTTTCTTTCAAGGAATTGTTCTTTCTTGCGCTCATGTGCATTTATTTTTCAATTATATATCTCTTACGATTCTCCCATCATTGATTAAAAACATTTTTGCTTTTTTTTTAAAAAAAATCCAACAATTCGATGGCCGCACGAAAATCGGCCATTGCTGCAGCCCACTAATGGTGTGAAAAACAAATGAAAATTCTTAGCTACGATTTTTGAAAGAAATTTATTCAGAATTCCACCCATGTATGGCATGCATTCGTTTAGAAAGTTTTGAAACCCTAGCGTGTAAAGCCCCGTACACGCTGTCGGACCTTTGCCCAAAAAATTCGTTTTGAGCAAGTTGGACCAACAATCCGACCGTGTGTACGCTCCATCGGACAAACTTTTTTCGTTTGGTTTTGGATTTCATCGGACAAAAGTTGGGTCTGCAAACGGACAAACTTTTGCCCAACAAAAGTCCGATGGAGCAAAGTCCTACCGTGTGTACAGAAAACCATAGGACTTTTGTCCGATGGACAAAACAACGAATGTTAAAATCAACCAACAATAGCAGAAGTTGACTAAAGGGTGGCGGTAAAGAGCAGAAAAGAGCAGAAAAACCATGTGATGTTGCAAAAAGTTTTGGGAAAGTTTGCAGAAAAGTCCTGTGGTGTGTATGCT
The DNA here is from genome assembly GCA_029206835.1 of Rana muscosa. Classification (NCBI taxonomy): domain Eukaryota; kingdom Metazoa; phylum Chordata; class Amphibia; order Anura; family Ranidae; genus Rana; species Rana muscosa. Next base: position 274,436,801 of record CM055116.1, on the reverse strand, counting down.
ATGGGTGTTCCCGGCCAACTCCATTCGGACAAAAATCCACGGAAAAGTCCGATGGAAGTCCGACCGTGTGTACGAGGCTTAAGAAACACATTGCTGAAAACTGCTGTGTCCAAGGCTATACTTCAATACTATAACAGACAGTATTCTAAGTATTCTCTCCGTATAGCTTTTCTTTAGCACTAGGCTGCAATGGTAGTTGTCTGTTTGCCCTGTAACTATAATGATCACGCAGACATTTGTGATCAGATACCAGAGCTTGTGAAGCACAGCAGTGCCTAAAAAGGCAGTCTTGTTTCTAATTTGCTTTGTGACAGCTGATGGTTTTATCATTCGAGAAACAAGCAGCTGAACTGATGCCAGTTTTCCTTTTTTCTCAGTTTATCTGAACAGAGGAAACTAGGTTAATGTCTGTTTAAAAGGAATCAGCTGTTCAATTGTGAGACGACAGAAATGATTCAGACCTTCTCTGCAGCTGATAGTGACAATTCACCAACACATATCCAACAGTCCACCATTTGTCAGCCAGCCATAAGCTGTTAGGCCTCATTCACATTGACAATAACTTACCGGTATATGTGTTTTTAGGCATTCAAATGCACTTTAGGATATTTCTACAGGTAAAAGAATGCATGTAGTTTTTTTTTACATGCATTTACTTGGGTTTAGGTGCATTCAGTTTAGCTGCGTTTTGAGAAAACAGTATTCTGTGCGTCCAGAGGCAGATTAGATACTTTGAAAGTATCTAAACACATGGAATTGCAAGTAGATTTAAACGTAGAAGAACTTGCTCTTGGAAGTGTACAGTTTGTTATTTCTTCTCCGATCATTTCTCCACTGTTTAATATATATAATATATCCAAGTATATCCAAAATTATAAAACAAGTATACCAAACACAGGAGGCTAGTGTGAATGTCACCTTATTGGCACCATGTGCTCAGATCAGAAAATACTATTTTACACAAAGTACAAAACATTTACAGATAATGTATAAGTTGTCATCTTTGTAACTTAGCTTTCATACAAAATATCTGTTTTGAGGCTCATTCAGATGGGTGCTGAGACCCGTTCTCTGTGCTGAGCAGCCCATAGAAATGGAAGCAGATGCAATGGTTGCATTGTCACAGTCGCATGTCAAAATTTAACATGTAGGCAGGAGCTGATGCACAGTGTCTGCGGTCGGATGCGTGCACCCCCTCCTGCCTACTGTGACTGGGTCTCATCGCCCGTGTGAATGAGCCCTAAAGATTAAAAGATGTTTCAGATAAATGGAGAACAAAAAGCTTGTGGACTGTGCCATCTTCAAAGTGCTAGCCAGGGCTCAAAAACAGCATAAAATCAACAAAGCAGTCAAGTCCCAAGAGAGTGGCTGCAGCACTTATGCCGCGTACACACGACCGTTTTTCATGACGAGAAAAATGCCATTTTTTTATTTGGCCATTAAAAACGATCGTGTGTGGGTTCCAGAGCATTTTTCACAACGTGAAAAATGGGCATTAAAAATTTGGAACATGCTTGAATTTTCTCGTCGTTTTTCATGTCGTAGTTTTTCTAGTCATGAAAAACACCCGTGTGTAGGCTTTAACGACGTGAAAAAATGCGCATGCTCAGAAGCAAGTGATGAGACGGGAGCGCTCGTTCTGGTAAAACTACCGTTCATAATGGAGATAGCACATTTGTCACGCTGTAACGGACAGAAGAGCACGAGGCTGAAAAGCGCGAATCGTCTCTCACCAAACTTTACTAACACAAGGATCAGCAAAAGCAGCCCAAAGGGTGGCGCCATCCGAATGGAACTTCCCCTTTATAGTGCCGTCGTACATTTCGCGCTTTGCTCGAGCATTTTTTTTCATGATAGTGTATAGGCAAGGCAGGCTTGAGAAGAATCACGTCGAGAAAAACGTCGATTTTTTCAAACACATTAAAAACGGTTGTGCGTACGCGGCATTATACTAAAGATCAGTATAAATGATTGTTTAAATTACATACATAATGTAAAAACAAGTACACAAAATAATATATTGACTGGTCCTTATAGTCCAGCAATCCCCAGGCTGCATCAGACCCAGGGGATGTAGCGAATTCCGCTTGCTCAGTGGGGGATCGCTCTGCTGATCTCCGCTGAGCAGGCAAATGACAGGTATGTGTCCGCTTCGCTGTGTAGAGCGAACACGGACACATTCCTGCTCTCCTCTATAGGGAAATTGGATGGAAAATAGGACCACTATTCGTCTATTTTTTTGCAGGCAGAATTGGATTGGATGGCGGCAAGTGTCAGCAGACATGTGTCCGCTGACATCCGCTACTCCATAGAGGAGACTGGAGGGTCCAATCGGGTCCGCCCGAAAAACTGACAGGCAGACCTGATCGGACAGCCCGTGTTAAAGGGGCCTTACATTGCAAAGGAATTTGCCCCAAAAAGTAGTAATTGTGGTGAAGCTTCACTTTGCAAAAAATAACCAATCACATGCAAAGAAAAAAAAAAAAACAGCATTTTTGCTTGGACATGACTGGATTACGGAAATCAGCAGAGCCTCACCTCATTCACTAAGTTCTGGGGCAAATTCCCTTGCAAGGTGCAACTTTCCTTTGCAAAGTGAACAGCCAATTTGCCTTTAGTAAATCACCCTAATGTATCACAATAGGTAATATAAGAAGGTGCACCAATTCATATTAAGGTTCGACATTTCCATCAAATAGAAAAACAGGGTGTTAAACCAAACTACAATATAGAAACAATAGAACAAGGAACTGATATTCGAGTTAACCCAGAGGAGTATTGCAAGTAATCAGAGAACTGCAAGTTATTTATTGTTACACACTGAGGTTGATTTACTTAGGTTGGATTCCCATATTAATAAGCATAGTTGCAGCTCAGATGGCTCAGATGCCAGTATAGCAATCCATCAGTCAGTGTATTTGCTCAGCGCTAGCCACAGTAGCACCCTTAAGTGGTGTTAAAACACACAAAGGTCTGAATGGGCCCTAAGGGAGTAAACAATGTGCCTCCTTACTCACTGAGCTGAGTAAGTAGTCACTTGGCTAATTAAACATTTTCCACTTCTTATATTAACCAACCTCATTGTATATAAAGAATTGTAGCATTTATAGCATTTTATAATTAGAGCAAAGGAGTTTACAGCTGAACTTCAGGTCCCCAGCATGTAATGGAAGAACAGGCTTATTGTAGTTAATATTAAAGTTTTATAATGGCCCTTCCAGAATTACAACCAGATACACATACTGGACCAATGTAATGTATGACATGTGAGCTTGGGGAAAACATTTGTTTTATTGCTTTCCCAGCCACCAAGAAACAGAGCCACTTCTGAACATGGTTCTACCGGACTATAATGACTCATCTGGGGCAGAACCACAACACAGAAGACGGATATACAGGGGCTGCTAGAAACTGTTACAATGAATTCTCATTGCCGGGAATCTTTCCTACTTGTATCAGCATATTATTTTGATTTAACTTTCCAGATGTGAACTCATGCAGCTGATTTATCACTACGCATTACTCTGTATTTTCCATTTTGAAAATACTTGTGAATTTTCCCATTCAGTAACAAGGCTCTGGGGCATACAGCCTGCTGTTCAATAGCATGGCCTGTGGTTTCTGTGGAGGGTAAAAATGCTTCTGTATGTGAAATATTTTGCATGGGAATAATATCTAAAAATAAAGAGAACACTACAGGGGATATACTGGAGTCACTGTAGGATTCCTGATGACGCAATGAACCGATTTCCATTATACAACTAAAAATAACAGGGCCCCAGTACAAATGTGAAATGGGGCTGCCCCTTATATATATATATATATATATATATATATATATATATATATATATATATAAAATATATACTAATACTTTATTAACTATTCTGTTTATCCCAAGAGCAGGAATACCTGTAAGAGTTATTATGGGAAAAAGGTACCTCCACTGATGCTTTATCACCAATCCTTGTTTCCACAACAACCCAAAATTTTCAAAATCCAATTGTCATTGGGACAGAAAGTGAGGTGAAATCTTCTGAACAGGGGCAGAGACCAGGGGCACAGACAGGGGCACACACAGGGGTGATAACCCTTCCCTATGCTATCCAAAAAGCTTAAAAATAATTTTTTTGGCTGGAGCTACACTTAAAAAATGTACCTGTTCGGACTTACAAACAGATTCAACTTAAGAACAAACTTACAGACCCTGTCTTGTTTGTAACCCGGGGACCACCTGTACCTGTTTACAACAGGAACACGAATCTGTCACAGCACCAACATTTGTCAGACTGAGGCACGATGGAATTCTAAAGAGTGACGCTCTTTATGAATTCCCCTGAATATATATAGCACAGTGATGATGTCACCACTACTTTTACAAGGTAATAAATGTGTTTGCAAAGGCATTTGGTGTACACAGAGGGGATTTATATGCTTTGTAGCTGCTTGGGCATTTAAATGAAAGTTTTGTGCCTGAGGTTTAGTATATGCAGACCCTAATAATAAACTTCTTATTCTTATTTTTTCCTACTTAAAAGATGAAGAAAGTGTTTCTCATGCACACTCAGATGAGGTATTCAGACTTTTTATTCTTTGGTCCCAGAAAATGGAGTGCTCATAGTGTATCGTATGCTTGTGCTGTATACTCTGAACACATATTTTCCCCCAAACAGGGATCACATAGAAATATCTGACAAGTAAAGTGGGTGATCATATTATTTGTATATTCTCATCTAGCTCCAGGACAGATTGAAGTCTTATAGACTGGCCAACAAATACGGTAGCAAGTGCTGAGAATCTACTTCCTTATCAGAAAAAAAAACAATACACATTTTTTAAGCTGGCCCAATATAGCAGGAAACCAGCCAAATTGGCAATCCTGTTCTGTCCTCATGCTGCTTACTCTGCTGTGAAAAGGGGCAGCCACAGAATAAAGAAACAAACGTAAATCGGAGCAACATTCTGTAAATGCTTTTTTTTCTAGTCTTTAGTGGCTAGCCTTCGCTTTAAAACATATTCTGGGGAACTGCTAGTAGACACCCTTTAGAATTCTGTTGGGGCGGTATATGAATTCTGTCAGGTCAAGAGACAGGTACATAAATCTGTTGATGCCATGTCCATACTGGATACTTCTTCCTCAGTGCACTCTCTTCCTCCCTCCTCGACCCCTGTGACGTCACACTGACAGGCACATAGCCTGTCAGTAGAGGTGGGTGATGCCTGATAGGGAACTGAGATTCTAGCTCCCCATCAGGTCCACTATAATTTTGAATGACGGTCAATGGCAATGGGTGGATTCATAGCCACTGTTCAGTTCAAAAGTGGTTTTGGAATCAGTGGAAATTCTTTTAGAATGTGTCGCAGCCATAGTGAAAGATTATAAAAGTGACACCGGTAGTAAAACCTAGCTGAATCTGGTGCATGTGTCAGTATCTGTACTGAAGCCCTGGCAAGCCACCAGAACCATTTCTAATGTTTAATCTGCACTGGCTTCAATCTGATTTTTATTGTCTCTTAGACTGAATGAAAACCTCTCATCAAAATTAAAAAGCAAAGGTAGGAATCTCTAAAAAAAATTAGGTATTTAGAATAGAATTAGAAAATGAGTAAATGTCATAGGGTACAATTGGAGAAGCTGTCCATTATAGCACTTATACCTATCAACAGGGCCACCATCAGGAATTTTGGGGCCCCTTACACAGCTTCAGGCATGGGCCCCCTGGAGCAGAGGAGAACCGGGGGGGGGGTGCTGCCGCCGCAAATTGAAAAGCGGGGGGTGCTGCCGCGAATTGAGAAAAGGGGGGTTGCCATCCAGGCCCCTTAAAGGTGTATATCCAAGACCAGCATAGGCATACCACAACCTTTACACCTCCTATAACATTAGTAAAACAGGGTAAGATAATCAGTATTTACTACTGTAAGTAAAATTATAAATGAGAAAAACTAGAGAAGAATAAAGGCAAGCATCTATGTATTCCTCCTTGTGAATAAAGAGAAAAGGACTTCTGCTACCATTAAATTTCCGTAAGGCCAGAATAGTAGAAGTGGTAGCTCAAATGGTGGCTTCTGTGTATGTGGCCACTGAAACCTAACTCTATCATTCCCTGAAAAGAATTCCAATCTGCCGTCCAGATTTTTCTTTGCAGCTAGTTCAGCGTGCATATTGCCAACTTTATTTTAAAACATTCTAATTACAGTATTTTAAAAAAAATACAGTAACCCTCCAAACTGTCAGCACATCTTGGCCCACTACCACCAGCCTCCGTGGAAATAAATCTTCTAGGACACATCAATGATTTGATCTCCACTACTTCTGCAAAATCTATGCTTCATACCCAATGGGGGAGATTTACTAAAACTGGTGCACACAGAATCTGGTGCAACTGTGTGTAGCAGCCAATCAGCTTCTAGGTTTTATTGCCAAAGCTTAACTCAATAAGCTGAAGTTAGAAGCTGATTGGTTACTATTCATATCTGCACCAGATTTTGTATGCACCAGTTTTAGTAAATTTTCCCCAATGCTTCTTTGTTTGAAATGCCATTCTTCTCAAGTGAAGAGACCCTCAACCCTCACCTAGTAGTGCCTGCATTAGTTGAGTCATAAACTGTTTACCTAAGATTAAGCTTCTACACCAGGCCAGAGCCTGTCCTGCAAAGTTTTTGAAAATCTGGGGTCCCTAGCTAAACCAGTCAGATTTGATTTTGGTCTTTGGCTTATCATAGTCCCAGTATGTGAATCTTGTGTGAACCACTAGCCTCATGGTCTGATATGGGAGACCTCCATGGAGGAGATGAGAATATAAATTGCTGTGCCTAGGAACTTGTATGTGTGAATGTGTAATCCCACCCCATATTTCACTAATGAACATCTGTGTGGATGTGAGGAATTGGGGATTTCTCCTCTCTCTCTCCCCTATCTTTCCCTTAGGCTTGTCTCACAAGGGCAGCAGTCTCTGAGTGGCGTTCTGCAGTGAATCGCTTTTCAGATTGTGGTTCAGAGCTGGTTTACAGGTGTTCACGAGGCAATAGTGCCGTTACCTGAATCCCAACATGAATCCCGACATTGAAATACCATGTCTTAACCATCATTGCTGTGTTTGCCATATAGATGCAACAGGGTTCTATTGACTTTAAAGGGTGTTTTGGCACGTGCAGTGCCTGTCAAACCTGACATGGCCCGCAAAGTGAATGTGCTAGTCTGAACTGCCTGTAGTAAGGTAAACAACAGACATGATGGCCAATGCTACTGTAACGGCAATGCCTATTTTTTAGCGCACTCTCTGCCCCTGTGAATTTAGCCCTATTGCATAACAGATTGTTTACTGTGTCTTTCTGGAAATGCAAAATTAGAAACACACACAAAAAACACAAGTTTACTCAATACTGGAAATAAATGTTTTTAGTGGGATTCACATGGAATGTACAGTTTTTCCTAGTCCATTTCTGCAAGTTTCTTGCTTATGGGTGACACATGTAAGATGTTATCTCCTTGTAACTGAAGAGAAAACAGCTTGCAAGAAGCCTTAAGGTAGTTTACTGATGGATGTAAATACTTTTCCTTCTATGCCCCATATCATTAGCCACAAGCACAGCACTTTTTCTGGGAATAAATATTTTTTCATATTAAAACATCTGTTTTGAGTTTGTACACACAGCCATTAGAGAAAGGTTGGACAAATGTACAAAATAGCTGGAAAGTTTGTTGTAACCAAAAATAAATTTCCCTTGCTATATGCAAAGAAAAAAAAAAACTGCCTTAATTTTAATTTGTGAGTTATAATTTAATTTGTTAAATATAAAGTGATTGATAATACTAATCCTTCTTTAATGGAAAAATTACATCTGGGTAAAAACTGATTATTGCTTATAACTGTGGTGGAGATATGTAAACAATCTAAACCTTCTACACCACAAACACCGAACACTTGGGCACTTGACTTAGTCTTTGCTTATCTCTTGATCTCCCACATTGGTAAATAAGATTACCCATTACATTAAAGTGGTTGTAAACCCTTATATATATCCAGTGACGTGAATAGCCTCAGTTGATACACAGAGATGAACCAAATCACCCTACATAAGCTGTACTTGTTTGTCTATAGCAATCTTTCACCTACATCCATTACAGAAATTTCCCTTCACTTCCTGTCCCATAGCCAAACAGGAAGTTAGAGGAAATTCTTGCAAATTAAGGGAATTCCTTGGGGACCCCAGGTCACCAGAACTAGTGTCCCCATTGGAAGATTTCCCCTCTACTACTTTTCTGGGGACAAACCAAAATTGTGGCCAAGCAGTGATCAAGATTTGTATACAGTTTCGGCTGTCAATATATCTTTCGACATGCACTGCACTAGAGCCTGCAATAAACTGAAATCAGAAGAATGTGAGAGGCAAGTCAATACAATGCAATCGATATCCCTCACCTCCCTACTGCAAATTTTGTGTTTAACTGATACAGTTTGAATGCAAAACAACAGTTCTCCATTTGGTCTCACTGTGTTTTATGTCTCCTCTGCCAGAAAATGGATAAAGGAAAAATGATGCTTTAGCTGGCCCTGTGAGACCTGTTTCAGGCATTGGAAGCTGACATGGGAGGTTTATAGGAGAGAAGCACACTTACAAATCATCTTGCTGATTAGACCATTTTACATTTATGTATTTTTATTGTCTCTTGTTGTTTGTGTATATCCGCTTATTAAAACAGCAGTCAAATCAATGCTTTTTTCATATATATATATATATATATATAGCAATCTGTACCCCTAATCAAAAACAATAGAAATACTCTAGGACTATACTTGGACAGACACTGGGTAACAATTTCTATGGGCTACAGTGGTGGTATGCTATAAAAATGGTGGTAAGTACTTCAAAGACATGCTGGTAGATTAATTGGCTCCTGTCTAAATTGTCCCAAGTATGTGTGTGTATGAATGTGATTTAGGGACCTTAGACATACCTCCCAACATTTTGAGATGGGAATGAGGGACACCTACTAACAAACGTATGTAGGCATAGGACACGCCCCCTGCCACACCCCCTTAAAGGAGAATTAACAAAAAAAAAGTTAATTAAAACCACAAGGGCTTTTTTTTTTTTTTTTACTACTACTATTCCTTTTTATTGGCTTTTAAAATGTACAAATGCAGCAATTTAGAAATTGAATGAAATGTTTAGCACTGGGAAACACTTTTTGAAAGATAAAAAGTGTATTTTTTATACAACTATATAGATAAGACCAAAATGAGGGGGAAAGAGGGACAGAGGGACATTGCTCTAAATCAGGGACAGTCCCTCGAAATCAGGGACAGTTGGGAGCTATGCCTTAGATTGTAAGCTCCTAGTGGGCAGGGACTAATGTGAATGTACAATGTATATGTAAAGCGCTGCGTAGATTGACAGCGCTATATAAGTACCCATGATAAATAAATACATAAAGGTATGGTACTTCTGATACGACCACAGCTTAAAGTATGCACTGGTGGTGGAAGCCAGTGACTGTATGCTGACAATAAGAAGGTAAAGGTGTGTTAGGGTATTTTGCATACCCCCTTGTACTCTCAAGCCTGGGACAAGCCCTCCTCTTAGGCCCATTGGAATGGGAAGTAGAGCTGTAGGACTATGTTACCCGATTTTACAAGCCAATTTTTTGCTACTTTTACAATGTACTGTATTTACATAAGTAAAAGATTTAATGCATGTACCAAGGGTATCTCAATCTCCTAATTTTGGCAGTCTATGGGGGTCTTTTTTTCCTGCTTTAAGTTCTACTTATAAATCTAGAAACTTTTTAGTAGCAATTTATTATGCAGTGTTCCATCCACCAGATGAAACATACAGAAGTAGATTTCCTTCATGAATACAGCTTCTATTTGTATTTTTTGTTAGCCATTTCCCTAAAACAGAGAAAAGTTCTAGGGAGTTCAGCTAGTACAGAAGTAAAGCAGAGCTTGGCTATGACATTTACTCTCCCTAACAACACATAACAAAGTAAAACATAATACCCAACTGATTACATTTTACTTGGGAGAAACCCATCAATCTACATATGCTGAACATCTGTGTCACAGAACAGCAGCTCAGCGATCGTGTCATCTGTTGTCTCAGCTACAAGAATGGAAATGTCAAAGATAAGTGATATTATCTGCTTGTTTCACTGGTACCCTTCCCCGCAGAGATTAAAAAAAAAAAATTACACTCAAATTCTTTAACACAAATAAATTTAAAAGTTGCACCCCCAAGAGAAAAGCATTATCCCCAGTGATGTCATTAAGATGTCAAGAGACTAACAAAAATATGAAAAAGTGAAAAGCCGAGAAGAGGAAAATTATTATATTCTATTCAACAGATGTCTGCAGAGCTATTTATCAAAGAATGCTAGAGAAGTTGTAATTATATTACAGGTTAATACATGATCGAAACATGCACTGGGATATATTAAGCCATTATGGCTGTGAGAGTAATGCAGAAAATAACTTTTTCGGTGCCTCTATTTTCTCCTTTTGGGTAACTGGCATCCATCCACTGGTTTTGTGTGACTTTCCTGTACACTTTTTCGTCTGAAAAAAATCCTGGCTGAATGAAAATCTGCACACTAGCTGCTTTGAAGCTGTTAAACTCCAATTATTATGCATCAATGAATTTTCTTTTTTACGTAAAGGTAGTACAAGTACACAGAGTTCGAAGTTATGTGCTCCTTGGTAGCTTGAAGAACACATTTCTTTGCCACCCATTTTATACATCAAGATCTGCAACATCAGTGAAGCACAACAGAGAACATGGCTGGGTACCCTGGGTTTGTTCACTCCAGTGCAGTAATGGTCATTCCGCCTATTAGTTTAATGACACAATATAACATAATATATATGAATCAATTAGGCCTCATGCACACTGATTTATTGTAAATACTGGTTCTCCTGACAGGAAAAATCTGCATTAAAAACGCACCTAAGCTACAGTTTTTCAAATGCATTTAGACTCATTTTGGCATTTATTTATTTCATTGGTCAGAACTGTTATTTATTCTGGCCAATGAAATGAATTAACCCTCAAGAAAGGGCCTAGCGTTTAGGCGCGTCTAGATGCGTTTAGACTCGTTTAGACTATTTGCCTTTTTTTATATCCAAAAGCTCCTTTCCTGAATAGGATTCTTCTGTATTCAGGGGAGGAGCTCTGACTGCCTCTAAACGCTGCTACTCCTCAACTCCTCTAAAAGCCTATGTGTGCATGGACACCTTGGGGTTGATTTACTATAGGCCCGCCTTACTAGAAGCCTATGGGGTTAATTTACTAAAGGCAAATAGACTGTGCACTTTGCAGTTGCTCAAGAGTTTAGTAAATGAGCAGAGGTCCTGCTGACTACCATCATCCAATCATGTGCAAGCAAAAATGCTGTTTTTTTATTTTCCTTTCATGTGATTGGGTATTCTTTGCAAAGTGAAACTTTACCTCATTTGACTAAGCTCTGCAAAGTGCACAGTCTGCCTTTAGTAAATCAACCCCATAGGCTCTTATTGAGACAAGTTGAGGGCATTGGGTAAAAAATGCACAAAGCCCCCCAAAAAAAACAGTTTAGGAGCAGAAGTGTGCATTATTATTAATATTATACAGGATTTATATAGCGCCAACAAGTAGTCATCAGAAGATGGGTACACTGTAGTCATAAAGGGATGGACATGGTCAGTAACAATACTCAGGTAGGCCGTGGTGTTTAACCCGCCTAGCGGTATTCCCGAGTCTGGCTCGGGGTAAGATTTCAGTACTTAAAGGGATAACCCTGAGCCAGACTCGGGATGGCATCGCAGGATACAGGGAAAGCTACTTACCTTGTTCCCTGGATCCTGCAATGTGTCCCCGCTGTGTGTGCGAGCCGTCATCTCGCTCGAACCACACTGCCGAGTGCCGCCGAGTTCCGTTCCCTGCGACGTTGTGGCGCACAGGGGCGGAGTTCAGCGCCAAATTCAAAAAGTGAAACACACAATACACATACAGTACACTGTAATCTTACTGATTACAGTACTGTATCAAATAAATACACACCCCCATTGTCCCTAGTGGTCTGCCCAGTGCCCTGCATGCAGTTTTATATAATAAAAACTGTTCTTTCTGCCTGGAAATTGGAGATTGTCCATAGCAACCAAAAAGTGTCCCTTTACATTAAAAGTGGTTTTAGACCAGCTAGAAAACAGCGATAATAAATTAGAATCACTTGCAGAATTGAGCAATAGTGATTTGTGGGGAAATTCATCATCAAACACTTTTATTATTATTATATTATTATTTGTTATAATTATTTTATAGTTACTTATTTTATTATAATTGATGATTTTAGTTTTTGAACTTTATCATACTCGAGATGTCTACTAGACTCTGGTTTGGACAGATTTAAGTGAGTTATTCCTAAGAATTACAGGCCTACAATATAAAACGCCAAATTTCCGTGCAGAATAATGGTACCGCTTTCAGCACCTAAAATCTGACAGAATCATACCGCCAGGGAGGTTAAACAATGCTTATGTGGTACTAATGGCCCAACATGTGCCAAGAAAATATCCCCCACACCATTAGACCACCACCAGCCTGAACCGATGAATTAAAAAGCAGAATGGATCCATGCTTTCATGTAGTTTAAGCCAAATTCTGACCCTACCATCTGAATGCTGCAGCTGAAACCGAGACTTATCAGACCAGGCAACGTTTTTCCAATGTTCTGTTGTCCAATTTTGGTGAGCCTGTGCGAATTGTAACCTCAGTTTCCTGTACATAGGTGACTGGAGTGGCACCCGGTGTGATCTTCTGCTGCTGTGGCCCATCTGCTTCACGGCCCGATGTGTTGTGTGTTCAGATTTTATGCTGCATAGCTTGGTTGTAATGAGTGGTTATCTGAGTTACTGTTGCCTTTCTATCATCTCAAACCAGCCTGCCCATTCTCCTCTGACCTCTGACATCAACAATACATTTTCGTCCACACAACCTCCGCTCACTGGATATTTTCTCTTTTTTCTACCATTCTCTGTAAACTCTAGAGGTGGTTGTGCATGAAAATCCCAGTAGATCAGCAGTCTTTGAAATATTCTGTCTGGCACCAACAACCATGCCACATTCAAAGTCACATAAATCTTTTTTCTTCCCCATTCTGATGCCCAGTTTTAACTTCAGCAAGTCCTCTTCGCCACGTCTAGATGCCTAAATGCATTGAGTTGCTGCCTTGTGATTGGCTGATTATTTGTGTTACCAAGCAACTGAACAGGTGTACCTAATAAAGTGACTGGTGAGTGTATATCAAACAAATAAAAAAAGTCACATAAAAATGTGATATTTTTTCAAGCTAACATTTCAATTTGATGTTAATTGTTTCACTGCTCTGTGGTCCTTCATCCATGCCTGCACTGAATTTTGTGGAGCATTGATTGGACATCAGAATCAAAAGAATACAAAGGAGCTAGTTCCTTTGTATATGCTTATCAATGCCCCTTACAGATGCCTGACAAGGTAACACTATGCTACTATGTATAGGAGAGACACTGCAGTGATGTACAGTGTTGGTCATCTTACTTTAAAAAAGTAATTTGTTACAGTTACAAAAAGTAATTGCGTTAGTAACTCAGTTACTACATTGAAAAAGTAATTAGTTACTCAGCAAAGTAATTGTGATTTTTTTTTTATATTCTATAATGCAATTACGTTCTATAACATCTTTAATACATCAGGTGTTTTCAGCGGAGTCCCCCTTACACCAGGAATTCCCAGTAGAGTCCCTCCCTACACCAGGCATTCCCAGCAGAGTCCCCCTTACACCAGGTATTCCCAGCGGAGTCCCCCCTTACACCAGGCATTCCCAACGGAGTCCCCCCTTACATCAGGCATTCCCAGCGGAGTCCCCCCTTACATCAGGTATTCCCAGCGGAGTCCCCCTTACATCAGGCATTCCCAGCAGAGTCCCCCCTTACACCAGGCATTCCCAGCGGAGTCCCCCCTTACACCAGGCATTCCCAGCGGAGTCCCCCCTTACACCAGGCATTCCCAGCGGAGTCCCCCTTACACCAGGCATTCCCAGCGGAGTCCCCCCTTACACCAGGCATTCCCAGCGGAGTCCCCCTTACATCAGGCATTCCCAGCGGAGTCCCCCTTACATCAGGTGTGATGCCCCAGCAGCAGAGACTCTCTCCGCCGCCATTACAGTACAGAGTGCACGGTGGAGGAGCCGGCCGGGTGGCTGCCAATAGGAATTGAGCTGCGGCGCCACCCACCCCCACCCCTTCCCACATCGATTCACATACAGACATCAGCGGGGCGGGAGGTGGGCGGTGCTGAAGCTCAATTCCTATTGGCAGCCACCCGGCCTCCTCTTGCTTGGTCTACAAGAAAATGGTGGCTGGCTGAGACATTATCTCCGTCCGGGCACGGACCTCTAGCGGCGGCGGCGAAAAATCGGGGGCCCGAGTAATTACTTGGGGCCCTACACAGTTTGCGTGGCAGATGTAATTGCGGTAACGCCGCCCAAGTAATGGGAATGGCGTTACCATGAGGGGAAGAGTAATCAGTTAGATTACTCGTTACCCTCTAAAGTAACTGCGTTAAGTAACGTTGTTTACTTTAACGCAGTTACTACCATCACTGGTGATGTATGAGGGAGTTTATCGTTGGATTTTAGATAAAGAAATGGTTTCATGATTTTGTGCCTTATTAAATATTTATGATCCAGTACTTTTTCATTAAAATAACGATCACATATACTGAGAATAATATCTCGAATTACATATGTAATGATGAAATTCTGACAAGCACTGTCTTTTACATAAGCAAGACCCCCGGCTTTCATCATTACATTGGTCACCTTCACACACCAATGGTTGTTATTCTGGATTTCTACTACAGTAGTTTACTGCTATTGTTCTTTGTTTCTTATTTTTTGGTCAACTACAAGTTTCTTTGGCGTACTCTGTGCATTTCTCAGCAGACTGCATTCTCTGTCCAGTAGTGACTTCCCCATGGCAGTAGTATTAAAAGGCCATACAGGTAATTGAGGTCAGAGCTTGACCTTCAGGAATTCCCTCAGGCCTCACAGGTCGCCACTGGTCCTTTTACAATGATCATTATATAGTAATAATAATGTTAAGATAGGCTGACATTACAGGTATCATTTGCAGGAAAGTTGGTATCATTTGCACTGAAAGAGCCTTGAGGCATGCTCATTTTCCAGGCATAATGCTGTTCTAATGTATTTAATAATTGTGTTCATAAAGTCATTTAATTTCACCATGATCAGCTCAGTACACTGTACCATCGACAGTCAGTTTTTGTATTTTTCACTGATATTGAATACCAACAATAGCATGAGAGCTGAAAATTCTAATAATGATACCTTACCTTTTTTATGGCCAAATTAGATAATTGGCAGAGATTAGTAATTATTTTTATTTTTTAGAAAATGGAAATTGTGTAAGCGTCTAAGCCTGTAGAAAATCAAGATTTAAGAAAAAGGTCAAAACTCCAGGATACACAAGCAAATAATTAGACATGGGAATCCCAGGAATGAAGACCTTCCAATCAAACTAAACATATTTGTCACATCTGTTTTGTTGCATGGGGGGGGGGGGGGGGGGTTGTTAAAAGAAGTATAGGAATGTTAGAAGAAATACACTAAGCTGGAAGCCACCAAAACTTTCCTGCATGGAAGAAATGCCTGCCATTTTTAGTTTTTATTTATTTTTACAAAATAACTCAAATTCACACTCTGCAAATGCAGGAAAATATTTAATCTGTCTCACTTTTTAGGGAAAATGTACTATCATAAGGATTTTCCCATTTATAAATAGAAAGTAATATTTTCTATATTTATAATATGATCGATACACATTCTTATACTATGATATTTTGTTGTATTCAGTAGGCAAATCATTGCTTCATTCATAAAAATCTCTGTTCACCACACAATTGCAGAGCATGTTCTGCATTTTAGGATACATTTTTTGTTTGCATACCCCCACATTCACCTGCTGCATACACAAGAAATCTATTACAATCCTGTAAAATGAAAAAGAATGGGAGCAACGTGTGGTTAAATATAAGCACACACATTCATTTAGAAATACGGACATTTCATAACTAGGTCCCTAAAATATTCAACTATTTCAAATGTAATACTTTTCTCAAATTGCACTGCTTTTCTTTTCTTTTTTTTTTTTAGTCTGGAAGATGTATGGAGAACACTCCATACCAGCACATTGTGGGTTATTTACGAAAGGCAAATCCACTTTGCACTACAAGTGCAAACTACAAGTGCAAAGTGGACTTAAAATTGCACTGAAAGTGTACTTGGAAGTGCAGTCGTGGTAAATATGAGGGGTAGTTCTGAAATGAGGGGACGCTCTGCTGATTTTTTTATCCAATCATGTGCAAGCTAAAATGCTGTTTTTATTTTCCTAGCATGCCCCCCTTCGGATCTACAGCGACTGCAACTTCAGTGCAACTTCAAGTGCACTTTGCACTTGTAGTTTGCACTTGTAGTGCAAAGTGGATTTGTCTTTAGTAAATAACCCCCATTATGTGAAACTTACCTGAAAACTAAGCATTCCAGCGATGCGATGTCATTGCTGGAGGCCGCTTTTATCTTCACCTGTCTTGTATCCGGGTTCGTGGACTCCGGCTCTGTGGCTGGCCGGGAGCTGCTGTTCACAGCACAGGGCTCTGAAGGAACAGCACGGGCGTTACACTACCTATAGGTAAGCGTTATTATAGGCTTACCTATAGGTAAAATTTAATGTTGGAAGTTTACTTCCACCTTAAAGCGGAACTAAAGCTCCACAGTCACAAACTGTGAGTAGGCAGGATCTTTATTGAAAAAGAGACATGCAATGTCTTACATCTTACATCGCCGACATGGTTCCCTGTATGCCAGGATGACTAACGTCATCCTGTGCCGGCCAATGAAGGTGGTTAAGGACAAGCACCAAGAAGAAGATGTTGATGTCAGCAGTGGCCTCAGTAGGGGGGAACAGAGGGGGCCATGACCCCCCAACATTATCCTGTGCCCCCAATTAAATTAAACTGACACTGGGAGCATAGGCGTCTCAGGGCCGATAATGGGCAGAAATAGGAATTATTCAACCACTGTCGTTTGCAGGCGGAGTGATCTACCACACTGTGGCTCCCAACAATTAAATTAAAGTCCCGGCCTCTTCTATATTAATCCACTGAGGCAGGCTAGGGCTCCCTGCAGCACTGATAGCTTCCCTCTGTCCTTTCCTTACGACTGCAGCTAGAGGGACTGGGGAATCTCTGTCCTCAGTCCCTTTCGCTGTCTCAAAAGTGAGATATTAGGGGTCTGTTTAGAACCCTGATATTTCACCAACGCTCCCAAACAGGGCTAAAGGTCCCAGCATGAACCTGTGAGATCTAAGGGGTTACAGCTTTAGATCTCAGGGGTTCATGCTGGGACTTGTAGTCCTTCAATTTTGGAGTGTTTTGGAGTGTAGTTTAAAGTGAAAGACTACTGGTCCCAGCAGGTATGTCAGTGTACTGGTCCCAGCAGGTATGTCAGTGTAGGAAACAGGTAGGTCAGTGTAGTGGTCAGGTAGGTCCATGTAGTGGACAGGCTGGTCAGTGTAGGAATCAGGTAGGTTAGGGTAGTGGTCAGGTAGATTAGTGTAATGGTCAGTGTAGGAATCAGGTAGGTCAGTGTAAAAGTCAGTGTAGTGGTCAGTGTAGGAATCAGGTAGGTCATTGTAGTGGAGAGGTAAGTCAGTGTAGTGGTCAGTGTAGGAATCAGGTAGGTTAGTGTAGTGGTCAGTTAAGGAATCAAATAGGTTAGTGTAGTGGTCAGTGTAGGCATCAGGTAGGTTAGTGTAGGAATCGGGTAGGTCAGTGTAAGGGTCGGTGTAGTGGATAGGTAGGTTAGTGTAGTGGTCAGTGTAGGAATTAGGTAGGTCAGTTCAATGGTCAGTATAGGAATCAGGTAGGTCAGTGTAGGGGTCAGTGTAGGGATCAGGGTGGACAGGTAGGTCAGTGTAGGAATCAGGTAGGTTAGTGTAGTGGAGAATAAAACAAAGGTGAATTTGTAACAAGACCTCTGGAGTGCATTCTATACTTTATATATATATATAATTGCATTTTATAGTTGGCCCCCCTAGTTTTGTCTCTGTTCCCCCATGTGCCCCCCCTAAATATGAAAGCTGGAGACGCCACTGGATGTCAGTCAGGGACAGGGACCATGGAAGGAAAGGTAAGTTTAGCTCCACTTTAGGGAATCTGCCTTTTTTAATCCTAAAGAGTGCTTCAGCAGCTGGTTGCATAGGAGATTAATCTCTATTCTAACATAGGAGAGCAATAGAGACACTCATAAATTTCCAAGATGGTTGAGAAAGTTTGTCCAGTGCCAGTCTCCCAACATTATATGCAGTCATCTGTATTCCATTCACTGTCTAGCTGTCACCCAAACATGTCATAATAGCACCATATGACTCTTTGGGGTTGATTTACTAAAGGCAAAAAGACTGCACTTTTCTTGCATTCTGCAAGAGCAGTTGCTCCAGAGCTTAGAAAATGAGCAGAAGCTCTGCTGACTTCCATCATCCAATCATGTGCGTTTTTTTTATTTTCCTTGTACGTGATTGGGTACTCTTTGCAAAGTGAAGCCTTACCTCATTTTCTAAGATGTGGAGCAACTACACTTGCAGAGGGCAACTGCACTTTGCAAAGTGCACAGTCTATTTGCCTTTAGTAAATCAACCCCATAGAATCTACAAAGAAAATTGATTTCCAGCATGTGTCTGCCTACTTCCATCCATCGATTATTCATATTCCAGATTGTGTCACCCAGCATTTAAATTCTAGCAGTGTTCATATTGTTTGGTACAGAATTACTTCTCGTTGACAAGGAACATTTCCTTAGGAAGAAGCATGTTTTTGGCACGTGTAATTGGCCCTTATTGCAACACATGTAACTTGGTACTGTTCATCCCTTAAAAGGGAAAAAAGGATAGTGAAAATAAACACAAGTACTGCAAAGAAGATATTTAAGTAATGATCCATCATTATCTTTCATTAAAGATGCATGTTAATACTTCCTGCTCTTGAGCTGTGCGGTTTCCTTGGCATTTCGTTAACAGAAGATGTTAGGAAAGTGTCTAGGAGTAAAGGCAGGCTCTTATTTTAACCCCATGCAAAGCATTCATGAAGATATGTCCAAGTTAAGGAGTTCAGTAGCCTGCAACTTGTTCTGATTATGTGAAAGAGCCATTGACACTGTCTAAACCTTTAAATTCTCATGTGCTGATGTCAGGCCTATCTAGGGCTGTCGTCATTTTTTCTTAGAAATGTCTAATTATGGATGCTTTATAAACTGTTTATCTACAGGAATACTCCTCTAAGTGGCAGGTGAAATATGAAATGGAGCAGATCATGAAAACCTTTTCGTTTTATTCATATAAATTGGATTAGCATAGCTGTTAGCGTATGGATTATTCTCGCTCTGTCATCATTAGTCATTAAAATAAATGTGAATCCGGAGTATGTTACTGATATACTGATATACCTTTACATTGCATTTACAACTAGACAACTGTGTGCAATAACTGGATCTCCGATTGGCTCCTGAGATGAAAGTGCTGGGTTGCAAACTGTCATAACAGAGGACATTTTCCAAAGGAAACCAAGAATTAAATATTCAGTACTTGATGGCACATTTCTGCTTTGTAATGGTACATCACTAAGGCATACAAGGGCCTTCCGGAGAAGCATTGCAGTACATACAAGAGGTGTCATCTGAACCGAGCAACATTTCATTTATATGCTAGAGTAACAACACATTGGAAGCCAAATTCCCTATTTTTCTGCCATTTTCCCTCCTTTACTTCTATGTTGCATTTGGTCCAAAGCAGAAATAGAAATTAAGCCAGCAACTCGATAACTTCTTGGTATTATCCTTTATTTGGCTACATCATATACACAGGAAATGCTGACATGTTTTGGCTATTACAACCTTACTATGAGTAAGGCTGTAATAGCTGAAACATGTCAGGATTGATCCTGTGTATATGATGTTGTAGCCAAATAAATGATAATTCTGAGGAGTTATCTAGTTGCTGGCTTAATTTCTGCTTTGAATGTTCGAACAGGGGGGGGGGGTCCCCCAGCCTAAGCACTGAATCTCAGCAAGTATTTTTCAGTTATGTGGTTGAGCTTGGGTATCTTCTGCTTGATGTTGGATTTGGTGGCATTGACGTCAACCTCAAAAACAATGTTGCCAAGGCTACACTGTGTGCCTGACGTGCTGCTGCTACTAGACGGTAGAATGGTGGAGCTTAGCTCTGGGAGGGGAAAGAGCCGAGCCCAGATTTAAACTGGCCATACACTAGTAGATTTTCAAATAAACATTCTTATGAAAATTCTCAGGACATTTGATGGCTTGTTGAATGCCATTTGAAAGTACAACAAAATTTTGTTTGCTTTTAAGACTCGATCTTGGAATGAATGGATTTTACCGAATGAAAACCACATACACTGTTAGAAATTTTTTCCATCCTGCTCATTCAAATTTTCTCATCATTGCTGTTGAAAACTAACATCGGTTTGACCCCACTAATATTCCGAAAATCAAACGAATATTTTTAGAACAAAATTTTTCAAACAAAATTATATTAGTGTATGGGCAGCCTTGGTTGCTATCATAGGCGTGCGCACAGGGTGTGCCAGGTGTGCCCAGGCACACCCTAATCACACTGTGCAGCACAGATTCCCCCTACTGCCCTGGCTCCCCCCCTCCTTCCCCTCGCAGCGCTTCCAGCTTCCCTACTCTCCTCTCCCACCGGCTGTTGCTGCTGGGGATGTTTTAGGATGAGTGGGGGAAGGGGCAGGTAAATATGTAACTTACCGGCCCCTTCCCTTACATCGTGAGTGATCGGTAGTATGTGTTGAGCTTTGGGGTGCACACCCTAATGCAATAGGCTGCACACGCCTATGGTTGCTGTTTATTCTAAAAGAAAGTAAGATGAACTGTGCTCCTGTGCTCTGAGTAATTCAGCAACATCCTGTACTGAATGATAGTTTTGTGTTAGATCTTTTAATGTAATCATTGTCAGCCAGTAGAAGTGACACACTGAATATTTTCCATTGAAGCTAATATTAACAGACCTCATTTCCTTGGTATAATAATGGCACGATGCCATTGTAATGTAGGTAACACTGAATAAGATCAGAAAGGCTTGTGTGTGGTCTATTTAGTGTCTATAGTAGCCATAAAACAATGTATCGTAGCTTCTTGAATTTGATATCTTTTAAATTATTTACGGCTGGCCAAGAATAGAACCACATATGTCAGAATCAGCAATCCCAGAAATTCATAGTATTACCAAATTTAGAATTTTATTGGTTGCAAATGCTGCACAATTGCAACTTACTAAATTGACTTATTCAGTTGGTACATTTCTCAAATATGTTTGAAGACAAACGTAACGTGCAGAATCAATGAAAAGGAATGTTTGCTAACCTTTAATTTCTCAAGTTCCAAGGTTAACGTTTGCATGATCTAAGCTGAGCTAGCGACCCACAAAATTAGATCCAGCTGTCTTAACTTTGACTTGATGTTTATAGACTGAGCTGACATCACTTGCTTCTGATTCTCTCTCCTATCGGATTGTAGACAGTACCTTTGCCAGTTAATACCAGTTTAGGAAATTGTGTTGATTACAGTCGGAAAATGAGGAAAACTGTTTCTCCAAGCTTGACTAAGTAGTAGAGCTTCCAGTAAGTAATTACACAAATTAATTGTGCAACTTTAAAAAGTTTTGTGATCATCGTCGGGACCCTTGGGGGTAAGCCCGCGCTATATTAAGATACCTCTCAACTCAACTCAACTCATCAATAGCGATCATAATTCTATACAATTATCAAAGTGGAAATTACCATATTTATCGGCGTATAACACGCGCCGGCGTATAACACGCACCCCAAGTTTAGGAGGGAATTTTAAGGAAAAAAACTTTTAGGAGGGAAATTCAAGGAAAAAAAACTTACATTTAAATGCAGCATGCAGCCTTGCCCAGTGTCCATCTGCAGCCTTGCCCAGTGTCCATCTGTCCATCTGCAGCCTTGCCCAGTGTCCATCTGTCCATCTGCAGCCTTGCCCAGTGTCCATCTGTCCATCTGCAGCCTTGCCCAGTGTCCATCTGTCCATCTGCAGCCTTGCCCAGTGTCCATCTGTCCATCTGCAGCCTTGCCCAGTGTCCATCTGTCCATCTGCAGCTTTGCCCAGTGACCATCTGTCCATCTGCAGCCTTGCCCAGTGTCCATCTGTCCATCTGCAGCCTTGCCCAGTGCCTTTGCAGCCTTGTCAGTCTCTGCGTTTTTTAAATTTGGCGCCGATTTCTGTGGAGAGGAGCGAGCGGGGCCGAGTGTGCTTCGGCTAGACTCGGCTCCTCTCGCAGTCCCGCCCATCTCCACTGACTGCGCCGCTGACAGAGAAAGCCGAGTGTACTTCGGCTAGACTCGTGTCTGCTCACAGTCAGGGGCAGGACTGCGAGAGGAGCCGAGAATAGCCGAAGTACACTCGGCTTTCTCTATGTCAGCGGCGCAGTCAGAGATGGGCGGGACTGCGAGAGGAGCCAAGTAAAGCCGAGTGTACTTCGGCTTCAGCTCCGCTCGCTCCTCTCGCTCGTTTCAGCAGGGGAATCGGCGGAGTATCGGCGTATAACACGCACCCACGATTTTCCCCTGATTTTAAGGGGAAAAAAGTGCATGTTATACGCCGATAAATACGGTAAGTAAAATTTGTTTTGTAAAATGTGTGTAATATGCACATCTCTGCTTTCTTTTAATGAAGGGTAAACACATAAAGGGGTTGATTTACTAAAGACAAATAGACTGTGCACTCTGCAAAGTGCAGTTGCACTCTGCAAGACCAGATACTTCAAAGCTTAGTAAATGATCAGAAGCTCTGCTGACTTCCATCATCCAATCATGTGCAAGTAAAAATGCTGTTTTTTTTTCATTTTCCTTGCACGTGATTGATTATTATTTGCAAAGTGAAGCTTTACCTCATTTACTGAGCTCTGGCGCAACTGAATCTGCAGAGTGCAACTGCACTTTGCAAAGTTCACAGTCTATTTGCCTTTAGTAAATCAAGCCCATTGACTTTCTTGAATTCTGTGGACACGCGTTCACTAAGTCCTGTGAGTAGGCACTGCTCTGCCACACATTTCACAGAGCCTGCCTTCTGAACTACAAAGGTGCTAAGAGGAGGCGTTTCAGGAGTCGGAATCAGTACAGGAATCAGAAAATAAATATAGTGTGTATTCTATTACTATGCTGATGTTCTAAAATGAAAGTGTATGCTGTGACTATAGATCTCTTTTAATGGACAATGGAGAAGCTGCTGGCAAGGCTTAGTCAAGGAAAAGTTAGGCACCGGTAACAAAGTAAAACTAAATCAGAGGGCAGCACGGCACAAGATACATTTTTAAGCTAACAAAGCCAACAACACTGATATAAAATGTAGTCCCTGTAGGTTGGTGCACACTGGTTTCAGTCATTCTTTGCCATAGAAATTACTGTACTACCTGTCTGTAACAAATGAGAGCATAAGGAACATTGAATGAGCAATCATTGACACAAATATCACAGATATTTTATGGCAGCAATGTTGTATGTAATCTGTCGTATTGGTTCAAATGATGAGAAATACTTAATATTTTTTGGACACATATTTAGTAAAATTGTTATAATCCACATTCATGAAATATTCCCAAACAATTCCCATACATTAGCTTGTTGTATGTACTAAGGTTCCTACATGGAAAGCTGTAGAGATGGACCTCAAATGCTACACTCTCCCTATGGCACAGGCTTATAGTCTGGCACATATCTGACCATCCAGTAAATTACAGACACACTCATTATAAAGTAAAATTTAGGCCAATTACCAGCGAACTGTTTCTGACAACACGGTAAAGTGGATTAACAGGTAAAAACATATCATTGTTTTTCCTGAGACAAATACATTAAATTCTTCCATCTACAATAGCAAAAATAACAATCAAATTTAATCTGAGTAAGACTTCCCTAATACCCAATATAAAAGGTGTGGTGATTAATAAATTCTCACACCCTCGAGGTGTTAGATGACATAATTTATACGTGATTGCTAATAATGCAGTAGAAATGGTCTCATTACCTCACCCTTGTTTTTCTGTTTTGTTCCAAAGCTTGGAGCATAATGTTGCCTCATCAGAATGCTGTAATGTTTGTTAAATCTCAAATTGTGTTTATTTTTCATTAACAAAAAAGGTTTTGATGAAGCTTTGACCTTCTGTTCACAGGCCCTTTTAAATAACAATGGTAACACCCTTTCACTTTTTTTTTTTTTGTATATTGCCCAGGTAAATTTCATACCTGTACCTGCCCAAACTATTTCAAACTTTAACAGATGCAACATCAGATAACCACCAGCAGGTGGCGATGCAGCTGAAACGTGAAATTATAGCTCCAGATCTCTAATAAATTTTGGATGCAATGGAAAGGGCCACACCAAGCATTTCACTTCATACATAGGTGTGTGGTTGTGTGTAAGTTCTGTCTACAGATATAACTTTAAAGCATATGTAAAGGTAAAAAACAAACAAAAAACATGCAGTATATCTTTATATTACATGCACATTCTCCATGTATAGCACATCTCTATAATACATGCAGATTTCCCAAGTGCAACATTTAAAGTTGAAGTTTAATCTGCTTATATTTTGTTTCCCCAGTTTCTCATTCCTCTTCTTTTCAACTTGCTAATAACATTTTTAAATGCATTTTTAAATGCTGATCGGCGCTCACGTAACCCGCCGCCTCTCTCCTCTCTTGGCCTGACATCTGCAGCGGGCGGGGCCGAGGATCCGCCGCTGACGTCAGTCAGGAGGGAAGGAGGAGAGAGTCAGCCCCGCCCGCTGCAGCTGTCATGTGAGAGAGGAGGCGGGTCACGTGAGCGCCTATCGGTGCTGCAGCTGTCATGTGAGAGAGGAGGCGGGTCACGTGAGTGCCGATCTGTCCTCTTTAAACAGGTATATAGCTGCATTATTTTTATAAGGCACAGACACAGGGCACATTATATGAATACAGAGAGAGGATGGTGTAATTTTAACCCTAATTTGAGCAGCAGGAGGGGGGGGCGGACACGGAGCTGACAGGCAGGGAGGGGAGGGGGGAGAGGATGGAGGAGAGCACAGAGGAGGAGGACAGAGAAGAGTTGCAAATGGCAGAAGAACATAAACTGACCACCGTGTCAGGGCTCAGCAGCCATGATATACCGTGGTCAATTTACAAAGGGGAGGGCAGAACCAGGCAGGATCATCCAGGTATTTCAGGTCATCTTTAGGACCCTCAGTCCTGATGCAAGCAGTGGACTGGCTGGTTGGAGGAAATATGCAAATGTCAAAATTCCTTGATGAGTTTGTATCAGTAGAGAGAAGTGGGTGTTTCCAGGCAGTCTACACTGGTATGCATATCTCACCCACATGTGATGCTGAGTCTCCATAATGGAAACATTGAAATCCAATGAACGAAAGGGCAAGCCAGGGACAGTCAGGCTGGGGATCAAACAGCTAGATGATGATGGATGCCACCCATCCAGGAAATGATGTAACCTCTATCTATCTGACCTTCAACAGCATCTAATGCACACTGTGAGAAGCTGACATTATGCAGTGAAATCATAGTATGCAATTTCAGTAAAGGAGAGGAGGGTGTGCTATTGGGCAAGACTGAAAATAAAGCTAGAGTTCACCTTTAACCTATCTATGTACTGGGAACTACCAATAACGTTACAGCCTCCTCAGGCATCAGTGATGCTAATAACTCCTAAAATGTCCAGTTATTTTACAATCTCTGTACAATCTCTTTTGGATGTATTTAAACTATGGGAGGGCTCACCTGAAGAATCCATTTGATGTATGTCTAGTTAGTCCTGTGTACAACATAGCTCATAGTAGATGTATAGGAGAATGCACAATCAGACTATAACATGTACGATCAGTTACACAAAGGGGTTGATTTACTAAAACTGGAGAGTGCAAAATCTGGTGCTGATCTGCACAGAAACCAAACAGCCATATTTTTTTTTTGTCAAAGCTTAATTGAACAAGCTGAAGTTAAAAGCTGATTGGCTACCATGCACAGGTGCACCAGATTTTACACTCTCCCGTTTTAGTAAATCAACACCATGGGTAACCTTTACTTAGGCAGGTTTATTATATCCTCAGTTTGAATTGCCCAAGGTTTCGTTTTAGTAAATCACCCCGAGCGAGCTAAGAGAATGCACTTTGCACAGTATGTGTGAAGGCAACATAATGAATGGCTACACAGCGAATGAGGTCAGAAATGTGGGTCTCCATTCAGTTCAGACATCAAATTTCGTGTTGTACAGTCGTCTCTAGCTGAGATCCATAAGATAGATCTGAACATTCCACATGAGGTCATTTAAGGTAACTTGAAAAAATACACACACTTTGTGAAGGAAGGATTAAGGGATCATTCTCTCTCAATAATTGTTTCTTTCACTGTACTCTGGCATGGCTTAGCTAGCAGTCACTGGCAATTAACACTCTAAGAATGGATAAAGTATTGCATTACATTGAAATATGTTAGTAATTTTGGGACAAATACCCCTGTGATGGGAGGAGGTTGGTACCTTAGATACAGAAGGAAGCTGTAAATCTTGCCTAGCTCTGGCTCATCAGATCAGCTACACAAATATGCAAAAAGTCTGATTGGTTATCTCAGTTTTTGTAGTATTTATGACTCTATAGCAAAGGCATGTATAGTAACCCCCTGCATGTAAACTCCTACATATTAGAATTAGTGGTAAAAAAATAAAAAAAAAGCAATGGGATGCTCATTAATCTGCCGCAAGTGCGGTTTCTTTCTCACTCCCAATGATAATAAAACCATTTATCTGTGGATTATACTCCCTCCAATATTAGGGCCTTAGAAATATGGTGTGTCCAACCCTCAAGGATTATGCCTAGCTTCCTGACCACTGTAGCTGCATCAATCCACTGACGTCAGCAGATCTAATTCATGGTGGGGATTAAGGAAGTTTTCTTCATCTGTAGTAATTCTTACCCCTAATCAGAGTACTTTTCTGTACACTGTTGTTCTCTAGTGTTCTTGATATAACAGGCACCAAATCTTAGTTAACAGTCATATGGACTGTAGTGGTGTCAATGCCATGAATTGGTGGCATTTGGCATGTCATCTGTCACCATTGTGGATGCCCAGTCCAAGTGGGCAAAAGGACCTTTGTTAATAGGACTTCAGCAGGAAGAGTAAATACATTTATAAGTCAAAGTGTATCTAAAGCTAAAACTTTGATTTTAGTTTTGGATAGAATGACGAGGGGTTAGATCCCCTGTAGGGTTTTTATTGCTGTCTGTGTGCCCCCGTTAGGGAGACACATTCTCTTGATTTGTCCTGGTGACCACTTTCACTGGGACTAAAAGTGAGGTAGAAACCAAAAATTTGCCACCAGAACAGGAATAGAGGGTACATTTTCCAATGGGGACACTTGTTCCAGGGATGACTAAGTAGTAATTTCCTTCACTTTAGAGAAATTTCCTCCTGTTGTGTCTACGTGAAGTGGAGGAAAATCTCTCCAATTGGGCACAAATGGACAAAATAAAATGAATAGAAACGTTTTAGCTTTGAGACAGATGGTGTAAAGAGGTGATCACAGAATTTTCTTTGGTTATTTCACTTGGTAGAACCATAGTACTACTAATGGTCAGGTTTTTAAACTGATCCCTGTGTAAGACCCACAATTTAATCCTGTGTGATATTTAGATAGTATATGCATTTCCTATTATCATTGATAAATCCTTGTTAGAGATAGTGTTGTTTATCACTGACGTTGAGTGGTTTCTATTTAAAGTAAGGTAGATCTAGCTAGGGACTATGTCATTTAGATACAACTATGCCACCATCACCTCTCCTTCTGCTCTTAAAGGTCAGTCATGTATCATGCCTACCAAGTGTTTTGCAGAACAAATTTCATCCAAATGCCATGGGACTAGGGACTAAATCATGTTACCATTTCAGTGATCACTCTTCCCGGGTTGCAACTTTCCCAACTTTCATGTGATATGGGGATTCAAAGACAAGTTTATGCTACTTTCACCGTTTATTTTTATAGGTGAAGGTTCTTAATGCATGTACGGGGGTTATTTCAATTCTGGAGTAACTCTAATGGCTCGTACACACGCTCGGGATTTCCGACGGGAAAAAGTCAGTCGGGAATCCCGACGGGAAAAAAGAGAGCCAGTTCTCTTTTTTTTGCCGGTGGTTTTTGGCAGTTTTCTCGTCGGAAAAACTGCAAGGGAGCATACACACGGCCGGGATTCCCGGCCAAAAGCTCTCATCGCAGTTTTTCCGTCGGTCATGTGTACGAGGCATTAGAGGCTCTGACAGATTTTTATTGCTGCCTGTGCCCCTATTGGGTAGATATTCCCTCACTTCCTGTCAGGACAGGAAGTTATGGGAACAATCCCTAAACAGCAACATAAACAAAAACAAGAAACACATTTTAAACACCTCGCGCCCGCCGTACGACTATATACGGCCGCAAGGTGGCTCTACAATGCCGGGAGGCCGTCTTTTTACGGCCTCCGCTCCTCCGGCCACTGGCGCGTGCCCGGCGCGTCACTGTGATGCCGATGCGCGTGCCTGGTGGCCGCGATGTCCACCAGGTACCCGCGATCGGCCGTTACACAGACAAGGACGTGGATCTCTGTGTGTAAACACAGAGATCCACGTCCTGTCAAGGAGAGGAGACCGATGCTGTGTCCCTTGTACATAGGGACACAGATCGGTCACCTCCCCCAGTCAGTCCCCTCCCCCCACAGAAGTAATCACTCCCAGGGCACACATTTAACCCCTTCCTCGCCCCCTAGTGTTAATCCCTTCCCTGCCAGTCACATTTATACAGTAATCAGTGCATATTTATAGCACTGTTCACTGTATAAATGTGAATGGTCCCAAAGAAGTGTCAAAAGTGTCCGCTGTGTCCGCCATAATGTCGCAGTCACAAAAAGAAATCACTGATCGCCACCATTACTAGTAAAAAAAAAAATTTTTTATAAGAATGCCATAAAACTACCCCCAATTTTGTAAACACTATAACTTTTGCGCAAACCAATCAATAAACGCTGATTGCGATTTTTTTTACCAAAAATATGTAGAAGAATACGTATCAGCCTAAACTGAGGAAAAAAAAAATATTTTATTTTTTTTAAAATTGGGATATTTATTATAGCAAAAATCTAAAAATATTGTGTTTTTTTCAATATTGACGCTCTCTTTGTTTATAGCGCAAAAAATAAAAATCACAGAGGTGATCAAATACCACCAAAAGAAAGCTCTAATTGTGGGGAAAAAAGGATGTCAATTTTGTATGGGAGCCATTCAAAGCGTGACAGTGCCGAAAGCTGAAATTTTGCCTGGGCAGGAAGGGGGTATATGTGCCCAGTAAGCAAGTGGTTAAGTAGCATGGTAGCACTCCAGATCCCTCCTTTTCATTGTGTGCCCTCATGGAAAGACACTTAGTTAGCACTTCTGATAATGTTTAATGCTATTTGTGCTTTTCTTACTATGTGGATGGGAAGAGAAGGAATTACTACTTAACAGGGCCATTATAGGTGTGCGCAGCCTATTGCATTAGGGTGTGCACCCCAAAGTTTAAACACACATGAATGCCACCTGCAGTCACAGGGAGGAGGCCCTGGTGGTGGGAGACAGTTGATTGGGTCCATATTATATTACACCCTAAATACGGGTGTAATGTGTTCCTAAGGTTGAACCTAGCCTTTAATAAAATGGGGGTATTTACACTGGCCACTGGCACCCCAACCACCCACCTGGTGACGCCCCTGGGTAATGCTAATGTACATGGGGTGATTAGGGTGTGCCCAGGCACATCCGGCACACCCTGTGCGCACGCCTATGAGGGCCATGGACAGAAATAAAAAAAAAAAGAAATCTTTTTTGGGCTTTAAATATATCTTTGTACCAGTACATTGCCAATTTAAGAAGCCTGGCTCAGATTTGTTCTGCAGAATTTGTGGGCTAACACACACTGGAAGGTGAGGTGAGTTGACTAGACAATTCAGTTGGAAGTCAAACACCCCCCCCCGAAGGTAAAGTCGCTATGGGGGTTAACTCGTTATCTGTAACAATACAACACCTGTTACAATATTTCACTCACTCTTTATTATATTGGATCACTTGATAAATAAAGCATCTGAATACTTCTCTCACGTACGTACGTACACAATGCTAAAGCACACATTGCTTCCTACATTATGCTACATGGCTTCATATTTTACCGATATTACATTTCACCACTTGTTATATGGTATGCAGTGCTACATGACCTTCAGCACAGTTATGTCTGGATCTTGATTTCAAACCAAACAAACACATACTACACAAAACCCTGCATTTTTTAATTTTTAATGCTGATTTTCCATATTACTTCCTAAAAAAAAAAAATAGCAACTCCAAGAAATTAGCAACATTTTCTGGGCGCATACCAATGACATAGTGACAAACTATGGTACATAAAATTCTCCATAGGCGACAACTTAAAAGCTTTTACAGGTTACCAGTTTAAAGTTACACAGGAGGTTTG
This sequence comes from Rana muscosa, assembly GCA_029206835.1. NCBI lineage: Eukaryota > Metazoa > Chordata > Amphibia > Anura > Ranidae > Rana > Rana muscosa. Next base: position 274,406,140 of record CM055116.1, on the reverse strand, counting down.
GTGCAAGAAATATTGCTCTCACTCTGACGTTCGCTGCGATACCTCACATGTATGATGAGATCACCCTTTACATATGCATGTGGGACCTACTCATGTGTTCACATTTTTGAGTGAGCATGAGGGGCGCTTTAAAACATTTTTTTAAAAAATTTATTATTTATTTTATTTTTATTTAAACTGCCCTTTAATTTTTTTTATCAACTTTATTGCTATCAAAAGGGATGAACAACATCTCTCATGAAAGCATGGGTCTATTAGACACCAGATCTCTACCCTGCCCTCCAAAGCAGCCGATCAAACCCAAATCAGTTTGATCAGCTTTACTAGCTGATAACATCCGGTAAACAAAAAAACGGAAATGTCAAAATCCTTTTCGTTTCCAGGTTCATACAACACAGAGACGATCTGAGAACGTACTGGTAAGTTTCTTCTTCCTCCTGTGTGACCACCAACAGCAGACCTGGACTTCCTGGTGGGATGGGAAAGGCCAGAAATGGAGGCATGCAGGTGCAGCATTATGAGGGGAAGAGCCTTCTGTTGCTTGTAAAAGTGATCAAGCAGCTGTTTAGCTGCTCCAATCACTTTTACTAGAAAGGGCATTGCCAGATCTAAAGAATAGTATCTGGATGATGACTTTAGCTACAGCCATCATCCAGATATCACCACCAATTTCCGAGGATGCAGATATGCGTACGTTACTTAGGAAGTGGTTAATGCTGACTGATGCTTAAGTTTAATGTGAATATTTTGTAACTCATAATGTGTCCTTAAAGTGGTTGTAAAGCTTTGTATTTTTTTTTTATATAAAAATAACAAACATGCCTACACTTACCTGCTCTGTGCAATGGTTTTGCACAGAGCAACCCCAATCCTCTTCTGGGGTCCCTGCCGGCACTCCAGACCCCTCCTTTTCATTTCATTGTGTGCCCTCATGGAAAGACACTTTCTATGGGGGCACCCCTGCGTGCTTGCACCTGAGTCCCGCTGTCTGTGTCAATGGACTCGTCCCCGCCCCCCCGCTCCCATGTTACTGGATTTGATTGGCAGCAGCGGGAGCCATACGCTTCCACTGCTATCAATCTGTCCAATGAGGAGATAGACAGCAGCGCTTGTGCACATTGCTGGATCAGATGGGCTCAGGTAAGGAAAAGGGGGGTGCAGCTGCAGCAGAGAAGGTTTTTCACCTTAATGCATAGAATGCATTAAAGCGGTTGTAAACCACTGGGCGAGTTTTTTTTTTCTTACCTGCAAGGTAAAGGCATAATGTGCGAGTATGCATCGAATACTAGCACATTATGTGAAACTTACCTGATAACGAAGCATTCCACCGCTGGAGGCCGCTTCCATCTTCACCCATCTTCCTTTTGGGTCCACAGACTCTGGCTGTGTGACTGGCCGGAGCCGCAATAACGTCACTCCCACACATGTGCAGGGGAGCCGCCGTTTACGGCACAGGACTTTGAAGGAACATGCGCCGATGATGTAATCGGTTGCATATATAGTAAATATCTCCTAAACGGCGCACGTTTAGGAGATATTAACAGTACCTATAGGTAAGCCTTATTATAGTTTTACCTATAGGTACAAGTCAGAGATGGAAATTTACTTCCACTTTAAGGTGAAAACCCTTAATGCTTTACAACCACTTTAAAGTGGAGTTCCACCCAAAAGTGGAACTTCCGCTTTAAGCACTCCTCACCCCCTTACATGCCACATTTGGCATGTCATTTTTTTTGAGGGGGGGGGAGTGGGGGCTTCGTTAGGAGTGGGACTTCCTGTCCCACTTCCTCCTTCCGCCCAGGGACCGCCTCGGCGACTCCTCCTCTCGCCTTAGGCGCCCCCTCCCTCTAGGCGATCTCCTGGGACACGTGACAGGTCCCAGGAGATCGCCTGTCCACTCTGGGAACGCAGCGCCGCTCGCGCATGCACAGTGCGCGCCCGGCTGTGAAGCCCGAAAGCCGGGTGCCCACAATGTGAATGGAGGCACCGGCGGAGAGGGGGGGAGAGGAGTGACGCTCCGGGCGGCCGCATCGCTGGACCGTGGAGCAGGTAAGTGTCCGTTTATTAAAAGTCAGCAGCTACACTTTTTGTAGCTGCTGACTTTTAATAAACATAAAAAGGCTGGAACTCCCCTTTAATTCATTCTAGAAATCTATCCTATGCTTTTAACTGCACAGTAGAACTGAAACAAACTGATAGCAAACATTGTCTCTATGTCTTGCAGTGACATGTAAGAGCCAGGATAAAGAGAGAAAATGATCTCCTCCAACTAGACTTGCTTTAAAAGGGCACAAAGCTGAACAAATAACTTTTACACTGGAGCCATAAAAGGTAGCCTAACGTTCTGTGAAAATGTCATTACTATCCATGTAACCAAACTGGCTGAAGGTGATTAACTCCTGGCAAACCATTCAGTCAATAATTGTATCAGAAGTCAAACAGAAAATAAGAAATGTTTGGAGAAGCTTTTATAGTGTATCTAGTGTCAGAACATTTTTCTGTTTAGGATAGAGAAGGGAATAGTTGTAAGCTCTGTCAGACATTTTTTTTCCTGTTTCCCTCCACTTCCTGTCCTAGAGACACAGCAGGAAGTAAGAAGAAATGTTTTTAAAATTGGAGGAAATCCCCTCATAGACAGCTGTCACTGAAAAAGATGTTCGTATTGAAAGCATTGTATCGAATGCAAATGCAATTTTTTTTTAATTAAAGTAACAAACATGTCATACTTACCTTCTCTGTTCTGTGTTTTGCATAGAGCAGCTCTGATCCTCCTCTTCTGGGGTCACCTGGCTCCTCCCCCTCACCAAGTTCCCCTATAAAAAGCTGCTTGCTATGGGGGCACTCTTGTGTGCTTGCTCATTAGACCTACTCTGTGTGTCACTGTGTCCTCAGTGACAACAGCAGGAGGCATTGGCTCCTGCTGCTGTGTCTAAACCAGTGAGGAGGGAGGGAGCCGAGAGAGCCTCTGCTCTCGTGCATATTGCTGGATTGACATCAGGCACAGGTAAGTATAAGGGGGGCTGGGGAGCTGTATGCAGAATGTTTTTTTACCTTAATGCAGAGAATGAATTAAGGTAAAATTACCTTCTGCCTTTGGAAACATTTAAGAGATGTCCCTATTCTAAGCATTATAAACCTTGCTACCTGCATCTTGCTTTTTTAACATGCATAAGATGTGCACTGATCATGCAATTTCATGTTTTCATTTGTTGCCCTGCACGCACAACCTATAGTAGAGAAATTTTAAATATTTTGCAAGGGAACTTATAGAGTATTTTGCAAGGTAACTTTGCCTTGAATTTAGTGAATGAGGTGAAGCTCTTCTGACTTCAATTACCCAATCATGCACTAGCAAAAAAAATGTTTTGTTTTTTTTCCTTGCACATAATTGGTTATTCTCTGCAAAGTGAAATTTCACCACATTCACTAAACTCTATGGACAATTCCCTTGCAAGCAGACTATTTGCCTTTAGTAAATCACCCCTTTAATGCTGTGGTTAATACATGTCTAGTCCTGCTTTTCTACAATCAGTGTGCTCATGGAATTTTTAATGTTTGACCTATTGGAAACTTTCCTCTCTATCCCTGTGCTGGTGGCAACTGTAAATTTCTGGAGTCCCATCACTTCTGCATTGGTGACAACTGTCACCAGAACAAAACAAGGAGGCCAATTTCCCCAGCTAAGACACTGTCTGTAGTTCAACCCAACAGGAGCTATAACCCTTCTCTACCCAACAGGGGCTATAACCCTTCTCTACCCAACAGGGGCTATAACCCTTCTCTACCCAACAGGGGCTATAAACCTTCTCTACCCAACAGGGGCTATAACCCTTCTCTACCCAACAGGGGCTATAACCCTTCTCTACCCAACAGGGGCTATAACCCTTCTCTACCCAACAGGGGCTATAACCCTTCTCTACCCAACAGGGGCTAAAAACCTTCTCTACCCAACAGGGGCTATAAACCTTCTCTACCCAACAGGGGCTATAAACCTTCTCTACCCAACAGGGGCTATAACCCTTCTCTACCCAACAGGGGCTACAACCCTTCTCTACCCAACAGGGGCTATAATCCTTCTCTACCCAACAGGGCCTATGAACCTTCTCTACCCAACAGGGGCTATAACCCTTCTCTACCCAACAGGGGCTATAAACCTTCTCTACCCAACAGGGCTATAAACCTTCTCTACCCAACAGGGCTATAAACCTTCTCTACCCAACAGGGGCTATAATCCTTCTCTACCCAACAGGGGCTATAAACCTTCTCTACCCAACAGGGGCTATAATCCTTCACTACCCAACAGGGGCTATAAACCTTTCTACCCAACAGGGGCTATAATCCTTCTCTACTCTACTCTACCCAAACTAAAAGGAAATCGTGTAGGTTTAGATATACTTACTTTAGATATATATCTGCTAAACAGAACTTTACGTTTCCACAGATAAGTACTACATATAGGGCTCTCTCGGATTTAGAACAGTTAATATTCTCGACACTTTGAAAAACATAGGGCACAGTAGAACTATGGTGTGTCTAGTATGATATACAACCGACTGGTATAATTACTAACTGTTGGAATTACTCATTATGCTGACAGATGATGAAGTCACCAGGAATTTGTAGTTGTAGTATTACTGGCAAAAGGAAATGATTTTCTTACAGCTTGCTATTCCTGAAAGTGGCTGATTACAAACAATATTTTAACTAGAAAATAGAACTAGAATCTCCCAGCTATTGTTATATATTTCAACACTTCCATTAGTATAGGGAGATCCCAAGATTAAAAAAAAGGTGATGACAATGTAAGAAATCTAAAATATTTAAGAGATTTTGTCTACACATAGGCTGAATGTCATTGATAAAGATAACTTTCTAAAAATGCTGCCTGTCGGGAAGCAAATGATCACATCTATTGAACGCAGAAACCATGACCTCTCTATGTGAGGAAAGGAGATCCATGAAGGTATAATGAAGATCTGAATCAGGATTCCTAATCACTATCCACTGTATATGGACAATAACACTGCACTGTAATCTCCACAATCCCTGTCTGTAGCTTAAAAACTTCAAACAAGTATAAATTCTTAAACAGGGATAGTTATAGATAGATATTGTATCTGCTACTTTGCCACAATTCTCACTGTGTTCTTCACAATCACATCCACTGTGTAAAGGGTTGCCACATCCTAACTATATTAGATTGGTGAAATCTTGGTCTGCTGTGTACCATCACTGCAACCTTTTTAGTATTGCTTGTGATCACAATCAAGCATCTATCACCTGCACTGCTGCAATGGTCATCAGCTGTATTTAATATCAATCCTTCCTTTCAATGAGCAACATTAATTCAAGACACCTAATACTCCAATGTAGTAACTATCATCTCTGGTAGGCACCAATACAATATCCTCCTTCAGAGATAATGCTTGGTCCACAACATCTGTTGGGCACTGAATGGAGGATGTTAACTTTACTCACAAAGCAGAGGTGACTGGTTCTGTGATGTCTGACATAGGGCCTGCACTACATTAAGTGATTGGTACACATTCTACATTTTATATTGTACTAGATCAAAAATGGCTAATTTGATCAGGTTCATTGTAACTTTGCTAAAGTTTTTAACATACAATACCCATCAGAGACAACCAGTGCTGGGACAAGCTCATCCGGTGCCCAGGGCGAAGATGGCAAACTGTAGTGTAGTATTGTAGTGTAGTGTAGTGTATTTAGGTTTTGTGCTGCCCTAGGCCTGCCTAAACTCGTGCACCCCGTAATTAAAATATGATCCACCCCTTTCTGTCAAGGCCACACCCCTTGCTGTTTTAGCCCTGAAATTTTTGAGTGGGCACACTAGTTCTGGGTGTCTGGGGCGGGGGCAATGAATTCCCTTTGCATAGATTTTCTTTTCACTTCCTGTTTGGCTATGGGGCAGGAAGTGAAGGGAAATATCTGCAATGGGACAGGGATGGTAAAGAATAAACTGACAGGGGATCTAACCCTCCCTTACTCTATCCAAAATGAAAAAAAAGTGTTGCCTATAGTTCTACTTTAAGCACAAATTTCTGATAATTTTATGGAGAGGACTAAGAAGATATAACCATGCCAATGGTGCAGCAGAAACATATAGCATAGTGAGGAAGGTTTGTGGTCCAGGATGATAGGACAGTCAAAATTAGAAGCAGCGCCCCCCCCCCCCCCCCGCAGTTACGGAATGCCGGCCGCCTGCATACCGGAGTCAGTGTGGCTGCTTTATGGGGGCGATAGACTAATTAGCCTCTCAGCCCAGTTTGCCCCATAAGACTGGCGCTACACTAACAGTGTAGCGCAATCCGGCGGGGACTCTTTCCGTGCTGCCCCCCTGCAAAGTGCTGCCCTAGGCCTGGGCCTTGTTGGCCTAGGCCACGATACAGCATTGCACCCCCCCCCCCCCCGGTATAAAGAAAGAGTCAGTGTCATTTCAAAACAAGAAAATACTTAAAAAAATACAAACTAAATTAGGTTTAATTCGATAGAAACAGAGTTCGCTCACACATTTTAAATATATGTATTTTCTTATGCAGCGGCCTCACCCTCTCTCCCTCTTTCCTCGGTTTTGCACACCAACTCATGTCTAGGGGTTCCTGGGTTGTGAGAGTGAGATGCGCCACGGCCCATGTCCTCCCCATTGTAGTAGGGAGGTGAAGGCCACTTCCTGATGTTTCCTCGGGCCGGTGTGTTCTGTGAATGCACTGAGTCTGTAATTGCAAGCTCACCAGCCTCCCCTCTGCTTCCAGTAACTGGAGTTCACACACCGGAGAAAGGTCCAACACTTGTTTATTTGGCACTCCAATAGCAAAGCACGATAAACAGTTCTTTTAACAGCAGACTGGTTGGGACCTATAACCTTGCCAACGGTGGGATGAGCAGATCAAGGCACTTCCTAACGTTTCAGTTCTATGCCACTATACTATGACCAGCGGCGCCTAAGCCAATCCGGCTGTTACAGAACAGGAAGGATGGGGTCTCTTCCAGCAACCCCTATGAACAGCAATGGAGCCCTCTTCGATACGCTGTGGCCCCTATCAGGGGGATGTGTCCTCCCAAGAGAGTTCCCAGAGGCCCACTGTCACCGGGTTGGTGCTGCTCCGGGTCTCCAGTGGGTAACCTCCCCGGCCTCCTCACCTCAGGTACGAGTCCCTCCGCTCAGGGACCCTCGGACAGTCCACCCTAGCGGGACCCAGTCGAAGGTACTGGGCCCCAGGCCTCCTAGATAGTACCTCACCCCAGGCTAAAGGTGCCTGGGATGGACGCCAACATGACTCCGGACCAGGCCATGGGCACCTGGACCAGACTCCTGGATCTCCCGCACCCAGGCCTAAGGGCCCTGGGTGCGGACCGCAACCCTCCTCCTCCGAGGACCTCCTTCTCCGCAAGACGACCTCCTCGTGGTCAGGGCGTCTCCCCTTTTATCTCCTCCCTTCAACGGCCCGGCGGGTTCCCCGCCCCAGCCATACCATCTCCGGGAAGAGACCAAACAGGGAGCACTGCAGGGGATGATTCTACCTGAAGCCCGTGGGTACCTCGCCACCCACAGGCAAAGGAGAATATTACATCCTCCAATCCTCCACGAAACAAAAAGGGGTCTGAATCCTAACACAATTATACACCTGGGTCACACTATTGCCCAGGTGTATCCCATCAATTTGAGGACCCCGCTACACACTCCCCCCTGTAATTTGACGCTGGTCCCCAGCGTCAGGTGCACACCCATGCCTCCCATAAAGTGGTGACATGGAGTGAAACCCCTGAGGCAGTTCCTCTAAATTTCCCAAGTGCCAAGACCTGCTCAGGGAATGGGGAACATATAAAACAACTTATGTCATAAAACACTTTAAACATCTGCCTAGTCACAGCCCCTCTCCCACACTGTCTAAGAGCCACCCACTCTCAATGATCTTGACTGACGATTCTCCTGCAGGGGAAAGAAAAACAACATCCTAACATAATTTCGTGTCATTTGGGATGAGTGGGCCCGTCAGCCGAGAGACCCACTCACTCCAACAAGCAAGGTGATGTGTGGGTGAAATATTTTCAAACATTTGTTGCGCAACACTGCCACCTGGTGACAACGCCGCGGTCATGACACTCAACGAATCTTCGTTCTTCCAGCTTTTCCCTACTCTGCCACTATTCCCAAATGTCCTTGCCTTTGGCACATGAAGAAAAGGGGAAACACGAAAACACAACAGTCCCCAAGTCTCCAACGAGAAAAAGAAAAGCCCAAACAAAAACAAAAACAAAAGCAGGGCACAGTCCTGCGTGTCTGGGAATGGCTCTTCCAGAAAGTTCAAGTGCACAAAAGAAATAAACAGGAGTTCTTTTCTCCTATAAGTAAAACTTTGGATCCGGCAGGTACAGGGGTTTCAGGTGTTTGTCAAATGCCTCTATCGAATACTCGACATCTTCTCCTTCTCTTCTGCAAATGACTATCTTGTCAGCATGGATATGGCGCCCCAATTTCCATTCAGCTTTGCAGTCCTCAAACTTCTTAGACACTGCCGGCACACATTCCAGGTACCTGCGGGCATGGGGCACCTTCAACTTGTCCCACACAAACTCGTCATACCATCTTGTTCTCCAGACTTCCACCTCATACAGCAAGTCCCGGGGTAGATACGGGTACTCCCACCCATATTCCCGAGCTACTTTATGGCAAAACAGTCTCTGCAAGCGGGCCAAAGGTGGCATAGTGGCTTTCTCTCCAGTTCCAGGCAGCACAATAGCTTCCGGATGCCGAGGTACCTTTACCAGCTCCCTGGAAATGACTTTCGGCGCTTTCAGAGAAGCGCGGGGTGTCCCCACAACCAAAGTAGGTGAGGTAACAGTAGATGAGGACACAGGTGGAGGGGTAGGTTCCCTCGTAAGCTGCGGGTCTTCCACCCGAGGCGTGCTGTCTCCTGTGTACATAGGTGAATCCCGTACCGCACGGGAAGCAAGAAGTGGCACTCTATCCCAGCCCTTGCGGCTGAACAGTTCGTCTATCTCGCCATCATCTCCGCAATCAGACAGCGACTCTAGGTCGGAGGTGTCATACATCTCCGCAGGCAGATATCTACCGGTGGACACAGAATCATCTTCTCTGGGGGGTTCCACCTCCAATGGGCCCCCGACACCTCCAACCACCACCACAGTCCCAGCCCCTGGCTCACCTGACCCTTGTAGAAGACTGGGATGTCCGGGACTTCCATCTCGACCGGCGCCATCCAGGCCAGGCAAGCAGCGGGGTGAAGCTCGACCACGTCCATAGGATGCCTGTACTAGGCCAACTTTCCTCTTCGGTGGTGGGAGCAGAGAACTTGTGGCGACCGAGGCAGCATCCTCGGATTTTTCTCTGTTGGGCAGTCCATCGCCCTGGTCAGCGCGCACAGGAACCTCGACAAAGGCCTTGATCTCCCCTTCCGGAGTAGCAGTACCCGTGAGGTGATTGAGGCGAAGGGCCCGGGGCCTTACTGTGGACGACTCGACCTCAAAAAGGAATTCTCTGCACTCCTCACATCGCCCGAATGGCTTCAGGGTGACCACCAGTCCCGAGCAGCCGGGACAGATCACACCGAGGGCCTCCGTGTCTCTGCAGGTGTACAGAACCAACCGCCCTCGGGGCCTAAGTCTTATCCCCGTGTCTGTGATGGGGGCAGCAAAGGAAGTCATTCTCGTGGGGTGAGGAACCATAATCCACGGGGCACTTGAGGTCATCCCGACTGTTTGCTGCTCCATCATGCACTGACCCCGCGCCGGAGTCTCCACGTGTATCCCCACACTTGGCCAGACTCCTCCCATGAGCTGTACATTTTCGCGGGCTTCCTCTTGACTCCGCCCACGAACGATGTCGCCATGGGGTGCCTCGTGGCGCAGTGCGTTAACAGTCCCCACGTGCAGTACGTCACACGGCTGGACCTCTCCCTTTTTCCGCTCCTCCGCATGGGCCTTTCCCGTGTTAGGGTCATTTCCACAACTCCGAGCAGGGACGCACTTTGGCCAGTAATTTGGCCGATCTGCTCGGAACTCCTCTGGGCAGCAAAGTTCAAATGTAGACATTCTCAAGTCCATCTTTAGAACACACTGTATCCCGGACTCACGAGCCCCCACGTGCAGCGGCCCCACCCTCTCTCCCTCTTTCCTCGGTTTTGCACACCAACTCATGTCTAGGGGTTCCTGGGTTGTGAGAGTGAGATGCGCCACGGCCCATGTCCTCCCCATTGTAGTAGGGAGGTGAAGGCCACTTCCTGATGTTTCCTCGGGCCGGTGTGTTCTGTGAATGCACTGAGTCTGTAATTGCAAGCTCACCAGCCTCCCCTCTGCTTCCAGTAACTGGAGTTCACACACCGGAGAAAGGTCCAACACTTGTTTATTTGGCACTCCAATAGCAAAGCACGATAAACAGTTCTTTTAACAGCAGACTGGTTGGGACCTATAACCTTGCCAACGGTGGGATGAGCAGATCAAGGCACTTCCTAACGTTTCAGTTCTATGCCACTATACTATGACCAGCGGCGCCTAAGCCAATCCGGCTGTTACAGAACAGGAAGGATGGGGTCTCTTCCAGCAACCCCTATGAACAGCAATGGAGCCCTCTTCGATACGCTGTGGCCCCTATCAGGGGGATGTGTCCTCCCAAGAGAGTTCCCAGAGGCCCACTGTCACCGGGTTGGTGCTGCTCCGGGTCTCCAGTGGGTAACCTCCCCGGCCTCCTCACCTCAGGTACGAGTCCCTCCGCTCAGGGACCCTCGGACAGTCCACCCTAGCGGGACCCAGTCGAAGGTACTGGGCCCCAGGCCTCCTAGATAGTACCTCACCCCAGGCTAAAGGTGCCTGGGATGGACGCCAACATGACTCCGGACCAGGCCATGGGCACCTGGACCAGACTCCTGGATCTCCCGCACCCAGGCCTAAGGGCCCTGGGTGCGGACCGCAACCCTCCTCCTCCGAGGACCTCCTTCTCCGCAAGACGACCTCCTCGTGGTCAGGGCGTCTCCCCCTTTTATCTCCTCCCTTCAACGGCCCGGCGGGTTCCCCGCCCCAGCCATACCATCTCCGGGAAGAGACCAAACAGGGAGCACTGCAGGGGATGATTCTACCTGAAGCCCGTGGGTACCTCGCCACCCACAGGCAAAGGAGAATATTACATCCTCCAATCCTCCACGAAACAAAAAGGGGTCTGAATCCTAACACAATTATACACCTGGGTCACACTATTGCCCAGGTGTATCCCATCAATTTGAGGACCCCGCTACACTTATTACTTAAAATGCTTTGAAATAAGATTGCAGCTTTTCTTCACCGCTGACAGGACAGAGCTCTGCCTTGTTTACATAGGCAGAGGTCTGTCCTGTGTGTCTTCCCAAAGGTCTGTGGGTGCCGGTGGTCATCCATCTGGAAGATTTTACCCCTTTCATTACCAGCCCATTTTAGAGCTGCTCTACTTTATCTGGTAATTGCACGCCATGCAACGCTAATTTTTTTCACACAAATGGAGCTGTTTTTGGGGGTATTTGCACACCGTTTCTTATTTTCATTATGCGTTTCTTATTTTTTATTAAATAAATGAAAAGAAACAGGCAGCGATGTATGGGTATGCTGCGGTGTCTGTAGCTGCAGCCCTGTCACAGTATATGTATATGTATTGCGGCAAGTGGTTAATTACCAATGGTATTTGTAATATGCAGCATGGAGGGGGTTAATGTGTTGCCACTGTCACTGATGCATTAGTGACCAATGTCAGTTAATTAACCCCTTTGTGCTGCATTAGTGGCAGTGGTGGCAGCGTTTATGAATCCCATCATGTTGCAGCATAAAGGGGTTAATGAACACTGATACTGATACTTGTTGTTGGGTTGCCCAGTTGCACTTCACCTGCGCCCCCCTTTCTACAGTAAATTGCTCCACCCAGGGCATCTGCCCAAATTATTGTCTCTCTCCACTTCCAAGTTTTTAGAGATATCCACTCCAGCCATCCTTGTAAACAAGCTCTAAGCTGTAAATAATATGAGAGATCCCACACATCTATCCCATATTCCCCACCCTCCTCTCAGGTAGGCTTAGATCTATCCATACTGGGACTAAGGCCCCTTTCACACTATCGCGACTTCAAAGTCGTGAGATTCTGCTGCAATTTTACCGCGATTTTGCCGCAATTCAAGGGAGACTTGAGGTCTATGAATCTGAACTCGCATCAAAGTCTGGCTAAAGTAGTGCAGGGACTACTCTGAAGTCGGCACGACTTGAAGTCGTACTAATATGAATGGTTGTCATTGGAAATTATGGGGAACGACTTGTCATGCTACTTTGCAGTCCCAAATAGTGGGACAAGTCGTACAAGTGTGAAAGGGGCCTAAGTCAAACAGTTTTTTCTTTGGAACTGTAGATAAGCTATTGAAGCAAGTTTGATTTTAGTTTGATTTTTAATGTAGAGGTAACTAACTGTATAAGTTGTTAGATTTTAGGGTGTATTATGGTTAGGTTTTGTTTATTCATTATCACTGTTATGCTATTATGTGGAGGAGACCGCTGTCACACTACTGTAAGTGTTGTTGAGTTTTAATACTATGACACATAGGGGTTGTTTTACTAAAGGCCAATAGGTTGTTCAATTTTTTATTTTCCTTGCACATAATTGGGTATTGTTTACAAAGTGAAACTTCGACACATTTTCTAGGCCCTTGTGGGAAATGTTCTTGCAACAACAGCCTATTTGTCTTTAGTAAATCAACCACATAAAGTAAGAGAATAAATAAATGTATGTTATCATAAACCACGTTCTGCTTGGTGTGTGATTACAATAAACAGAGTTCCCCTGACATTACATATTCTGGGTAACACTAATCAATGTATTTTTAGGTAAAAACATGAAGCTTTCTTTATGACTCGAGTCTGGCTGGGATCTAAAACAAACTGGAGGCTAATCTCTACAATACAACAGTCTGGACAGTTTGTGAGTCATCAAGTACAGCACAACCTGTTACACATATCTTACTCATGACGTCATCAGTATTGTGGTACAGGCCTTAGATTATTCCGTTTTTTTTTGTTCAACGAGTGAGTTGAAGGAAAAAAGTGACCTGATTGTATTCGGACAACCTGGAGACTTCCAGCGCCGTAAGAATACACTGATCACAGTTTTTAGCCTGCAACACTGATTGTCAGATGCGTTTCTACAAATGACTTATTCCAAGGCATTGAAGTAAAGAGCCAGTATCTTCATGTCTTCATGGCAGCTCTCCTGTGCTGATTAGTCAGCCATCAGTGACTTTCCATGGGCCCCTATTTATCAAAGGTTACAGCAGGGTCTACCGCATTTCAGTAAAGGTTTCCAAATCAGTCTGCAAATTTTGGTCCGCTAAGGATCTGCTGTGGCAAATGGTTGGTGTACCCTGCAATAACTTCCCTTCAATATAGAAAAATAATAGAATAACAACTAGAAATGAGGCCCCATTCACCCCTGAGCGTTCTGTAGCTTGAACATCCAAAACCCCATGGTTTTCAGTTGCGCCTGTTCAATCTGAGCGTAGTGTCACCTGAAGCTTGAGGCTGTATTTACACACAACGGACAGCTGTAGGAGAGATAAACCGCAGCGGTTTCCTTTCTGGCAGCTGTCCGTTCTGGCCGCGGTACAGGGTGGTGTGCGATTCAGCGCATTACACAGCTCCTTTTTTTTCTCACTGAACTTTATTTGAATTGTACAAAAGTACACTTCATTTATGCCACTGTACAGCAGTGCGAGCCTGTATGGTGCGCTGCAATAAAATGCAGTATGTTCGGGCTGCATTGCAGTGTGAATGTCACACCCAGAAAACAACAGTTTTCTGTGTGTCCTTGCGGTGAGTGGCATTTTGCAATGCAGTAAAATGCTGGTCACCGCACATAGTGTGAATACAGCCTGAATCTTGTAGCTTGAAAAAGTATTTGCGTTTATTTTGAGCTACAAGCTTCAAGAGTTTTTGGCTCCATTATGCCCTGTACACACAATCGGTTTTTCCGATGAAAAAAGTCCGGTGGACTTTTTTCATTGGAAAAAACGATCGTGTGTGGGCCCCATCAGACTTTTTTCTATCAGTGTAAAAAAACAGAACATGTTTTAAATTTTTCCGATGGAAAAAAAAAACAATAGGAAATTCCGATTGTCTGTGTGGAACTCCATCGGAGAAAAATCCACGCATGCTCAGACTAAATTACAAGACGGGAGCGCTCGTTCTGGTACAACTAGCGTTCGTAATGGAGATAGCACATTCGTCATGCTGTAATGGACAGAAAAGCACGGAGACTGAAAAGCGCAAATCGGCTAACACCAAACTTTTACTAACACGCGGTAACACGAAATCAGCAAAAGCCGCCCAAAGGGTAGCGCCATGGATTTGAACTTCCCATTTATAGTGCCATCGTATGTGTTGTACGTCACGGCATTTTGGACGGTCGGAATTTTGTCTGATGGTGTGTAGGCAAGACTGATGAAAGTCAGCTTCATCGCAATTTCCGACGGAAAATTCCATCAGATTTTATTCCATCGGAAATCCGATCGTGTGTACAGGGCATTAGACTTCAATGGAAGCACCTGAAAAATGTGTAAACATGGGTGAGAAAAAAATGCACAAAAAAAATGCAAATCTCGCACATTTCTTTTCCCGAGTAACTGGCTTACCATTGACTAAAAATAATTTTGAAAAAAGCGCGTAAGCCTCAGATGCCAGCAAAAACATCTGTACAAATGCTCAAAAAAAAAAGACTGCAAAATTATCAAAGATGCTTACCTCATGTCACATGAGGTAAGCATCCTTGATCATGTCATGTGTGAGGGAAACCTAAATGAGGGCATGCAGGCAGCCACTGACAGCTGTTAAAGGCAGAGCAGCCATGAAGATTCACAACTTAAGGGCACCTTAAAGCAGAACTAAACCCTCCTATTCTTTACAGCCAAAGAAAGCTGCCATCTTAAGCTCTGTTTGACCTCCAGTGCTGCACATGTAATCAGTTAGGACACCAGCGTTTTGATGGACTGATAGTTCAGATGAGCGCACAAGCAACCCTTACAGTTACCATTTTCTACATGCCTTGAAGGTAACAGTTTTGGGAAACTGTTAAATCATTGAGTTTAATTCTGCTTTGAGTGTGAAATCACAGATCCTTTAATATTCTTCCTTTTACAGCAAAGTCCAATGTCTTAACAGAAAGCGGAGTATTTAGGAACTGATTTAGATAAGCACGCTTCTACACAAGGTTTACAAGCAGGCTCAAATGAATGCAAACGCCTGACTGAGTATTTGTGAAAGCAGACTAGGGTATATAGTCATCCTATACATAAGTAGTAAATAAGATCCAATTTTTAAATGTGTTTTATATAAAACAACTTGCCAAGTTGCACAATGATATGCTTTCCCTCAGCGGCCGTCTGGCATGTGTGGCGTATTATTAAGTGACTTAATGATAATATATAATGTCTTTTTAATACATATTAGGGGAGCACTGAGACATGCAGTGGTAAATGACTGCCTCCAAAACATCTCCAAAAAAGCTGAGACAATATAATTGGAGTGTCTTTAGAACATTTGCTAGCTTCTAATGTAGCATTTCCATTGCTAGATTATGTTAGTGTCATGAAACCCACAGATGTAAAAACCAGTTAGTGCTGCAGACCTCAGCATTTACCATCTTTGCTGTGTGTTTTTTTTTTAAAGCCTTTAGCTGGCCATAGATGGTTCAAATCTTGACCACTTCAGCAGGGACTTGCCAAGATTCAAACCATCTATGGGCAGGCTGATTGTACCAAATTTGATCCAGCGATCGACTTGGGTACAACCAGCCTGTTGGATTTTTACATGCGATTATTGCCAGCGGCTACAGCTGCTAGCCAGAATCACTAAGGTTGATTTACTAAAACTGGAGAGTGCAAAATCTGGTGCAGCTCTGCATAGAAACCAATCAGCTTCCAGGTTTTATTGAACAAGCTGAAGTTAAAAGCTGATTGGTTACCATGCACAGCTGCACCAGATTTTGCACTCTCCAGTTTTAGTAAATCAACACCACTGTGTTATCTGACTGTGTTGAAGCAAAAGCGCACCGTGGCCTGCCTTTGTTTACTTCACATTCGCCGCCTCGGAGGTGGCCATTTTGTTGGCTAGTATCGGAGCGGAGTAAGAATCTCCGTTCATAATATCCTGCACTGGACTCTATTCGGTTGCCAGTGTTGTATCCAACCACCAATTCGTCAAAAACTCCAATTACTACTGGTTTTAAATAAACTGGAAATTAAGCGGTTGGAGTTTCTGACTGGTTGGAGAACTTGACAGAACACCAGGACATCACCACACTGCCTCCAACCTGCTCATAAATGATCCTCTCCTCCAGTAAGCCCACCTAAACATCTACTCCAGCCCCCCCTGGGCCTGAATCAGAGTAGGATGACAATACTGTGCAAGGCAGAGCCTGATTGGATTGATTTAGGGCATCTATAAATCCTTGTTTCCCTGGTTCCCTTGTCTCCCTGGTTCCTGTTTCTAGGTGACTCCATTCTTTTGCAGGGACCCATGAAGCCACCTTTGCGTGCGCTGTCTGCCATCTATAGACGAGTTCCCCTACACTACAGAAACCCTGGTCAGCAAGCCACTCCCCTGCTCCCCCTCCGCCTTGTGAGAAATTAGTGGTATCTGGGGTGTACGCTGTCCATTTATGTGAATTAATCAGGGTGTGCGCATCCCTATCGGGAAGTTCAGGGAAGCGGTGCTGTGCAAGCTGAAGCTGCTACCACTAGCAGTGTAAGTTGATGCCCACATACTGCAGCAATATATGCACTGGAGGATTTTTAACAGGTTTCTATTAAGGCATTAACTTAAAAAAAGATTGGAGCATTCAATACGTTAATGATTTCTATTAAATTGATAGCCTGTGCTTACTGAGACACTGTTCTAGCCTAACATACATATTGCTTGTCTCAGCTGTGTATATGTGACAAGTACAATCTAGTAATGTCCACGGTCTACATTGTTTCCTTGAATCAAAATCCTAATGTCTGACGGCAATTAGAGACAATTCTTGTTTCTGTTCAGGGACAGAGTATCCAGTATCCTGACAACACAAAAAACAAACACATATGAATTCTATACAAAGAACTATTTCAATCCCCTCCTTATGTAGAAGACCTTCCCAGCATCTGCTCCTCTTCTAAAAAGTTAGTGCCCTTCAAGTCAAGGCTACATTAAACTCCTAGTCATCTATGTCGTCTCAGCCGAAGCTGGTCCCCTTCCAAAAGCCATCTCTTCATCTCTACTTTCCAAGTTTCTGTAAACACATCATTAGAAGGCCCGTCTTTTCATTTTCCTTTTCAGAGTTCCTTAAAAATACATTCCTCTTGCCAGGAAACTTTGCAGTATTTTTGACTCAATAACCCAATATTAAGCAAATGTCCTAAGCCACAGCATGAACCTAAGTTGCCCCGGGTTTTTTTTTTCCTATGTACTTACGGACTGAACCAAACTGGTTCTTTAAAGAATAACTCCAGCCAAACAGCTAAATGCACAGTATAGATATTGTAAATATGCATGATTCACACACCATGTAACACAAGCAGGGCCAGTGTTCTGTCAATATCTCCAGCCCATCAGAAACTCCAACCACGTCACTTCCGGTTTATTTAAAACCTTAGTAATCTGAGATTTTGACGAATTGGTGGTTGGACACAACACCGACAACCGAAAAGAGTCCGGAACAGGAAGACTGAGCTGTTCTGACAGCACAGCGGCTAATGAGGACAAAGTTGTCGCCGCCTCGGAGGCGGCCATTTTGTTGACTAGTATCAGAGCGGAGTAGGAATCTCCACTCATAATATCCTGCACTGGACTCTATTCGGTTGCCAGTGTTGTGTCCAACCACCAATTCGTCAAAAACTCCAATTACCGCTGGTTTTAAATAAACCGGAAGTTAAAGCGGTTGTATACCGCAAATTTTTTTTATTTTTTTTTTTAAACCTGCAAGGCAAAGGCATAATGAGCTAGTATGACTAGCATACTAGCTCATTATCAATTACTTACCTTAGATCGAAGCCCCCGCAGCGGTCCTCGGACACGTCCTCCGTCGCCCCCATGATACCCGGAGTGACTTCCGGGTATCGCCCGCTCCGGCGCTGTGACTGGCCGGAGTGGCGATGACGTCACTCTCGCACATGCGCGAGGAACGGCATGATCCCCGCGCATGCGCGAGTTCCGGCAGTGTCCAGCGGACTCCCATTCAAGAGCCGCCGTGCTCAGTGTGCCTGCGCCGTTAACTATGGCGCGCATGCGCCATAGATATTGGTACAGTCTTTTTTGCAAATATCTCTGAGACCGTGTAGGTCTCGGAGATATTGAAAGCACCTACAGGTAAGCCTTAATGTAGGCTTACCTGTAGGTGCTTTCAATATCTCCGAGACCTACACGGTCTCAGAGATATTTGAAAGCACCTACAGGTAAGCCTTAATGTAGGCTTACCTGTAGGTGCATGTAGTATTTGAGGGTATACAACCGCTTTAAGCGGTTGGAGTTTCTGATGGGTTGGAGAACTTGACAGAACACCATGACATGACCATTCCATCACCACACTGCCTCCAACCTGCTCATAAATGACCCTCTCCTCCAGTAAGCCCTCCTAAACATCTACTCCAGCCCCCCGGGCCTGAATCAGAGTAGGGTGACAATACTGTGCAAGGCAGAGCCTGATTGGATTGATTTAGGGCATCCAGAGCACTACAGAAAGTCAATATGAAGACAAATGTTATATTATATAATTATATTTGTACATGGTTTCTGGACCACAGGGTGTTTCTGCCTGTCATTACACTTCAATGCATAATTAAAAGCTATTAGAAGAGGAACCACCTCCCCTCTTATCTATACCATACCATAAATGATGTCACTACATCTCCCATCACCATTGGGTTGCAAATGTTAATCTTTGCCTATGCATGTTTCCTGATACATTTAAAGAATGTTTAATAGCTAACCAAAGAGGTCAAGGGAGTCATACAAAAAGAGGTTAGTATAACGTGCTGCCATTATTGGAAATAAAGTGACAATATTCCTGAGATGATCCCTGTACATTCTGTATATCAAAGTGAAAGGGCCTGATAGCTGGCACTATTTTGGCTTCTGTCTGTAGGATAATCAGATTCGGTGGCATATGCCATCTGGCACAATGGACACAAAAATACTTTAGTTGTAAAGGTGACAGACCACCCAATATGTATCTGTTTCAGGCATCCAGTGAGGTCCATACAGGTTAATAATAACTGTTTGGAACAAAAAGAGGTCCTCCTGTCTGAAGATCTTGTAGGTGACGAGAATATGATGGCCTTTTTAAAGCTGTATTAAACCCAAAAGCAGACATTTATTATATTGCAGCTTACCATTTCTTAGATGTGATGGCTGCATTTTTGTTTTCTTTTTTAGGCTTACTTTTTTTTATTTTCATCTGGTGATTCTGCCAGTAAGTCTGTTTTTTTTTTTAACCACTTGACCACTGGGCACTTAAACCCCCTTAATAACCAGACCAATTTTCAGCTTTCGGTGCTCTCACATTTTGAATGGCAATTACTCAGTCATACAACACTGTACCCATATGATTTGTTTGTCCTTTTTTTCACACAAATAGAGCTTTCTTTTGGTGGTATTTAATCATTGTTGGGTTTTTTATTTTTTGCGCTATAAGAGAAAAAAGACTAAAAATTCTGTAAAAAAATGATTTTTTTTTCGTTTCTGTTATAAAATTTAGCAAATTACTATTTTTTCTTCATAAATTTTGGCCAAAATTTATACTGCTACATATCTTTGGTAAAAATAAGTACAAATTGGTGGATATTATTTGGTCTTTGTGAAAGTTATAGAGCCCACAAACTATGGTGCCAATCTCTGAAAATTGATCACACCTGAAGTACTGATGGCCTATCTAATTTCTTGAGACCCTAACATGCCAGAAAAGTACAAATACCCCCCAAATGACCCCTTTTTGGAAAGAAGACATTCCAAGGTATTTAGAAAGAGGCATTGTGAGTTTTTTGAAGTTGTCATTTTTCCCACAATTCTTTGCAAAATCAAGATTTTTTTTTTCTCTTTTTTTTTTTCACAAAATTGTCATATTAGCAGGTTATTTCTCACTCACAGCATATGCATACCACAAATTACACCCCAAAACACATTCTGCTATTCCTCCCGAGTATGGCGATACCACATGTGTGAGACTTTTACACAGCGTGGCCACATACAGAGGCCCAACATGCAGGGAGCACCATCAGGCGTTCTGGAGCACCCAGGCCAATTCTGACATTTCTCTCGTACACACGGCCGAGATTCTCGTCGAAAAAAGCGTTTTTTTCGACGAGATTCTTGGACAAGAAACTTGTCCCGGCCGAGTGTACAGACGCTCGATTCAAAGAACCTGCGGTTCTTTGAATGGAGCGTACGCGGTGACGTCATCGACTACGACGAGCATGCGCTCGTCACATTCGATGCCGTCGCCGTCTTGGTATACCCTACGTATGCCTAGGAAGCTACCGCGCATGCGTCAAATTCATTTCGAACATGCGCGGGCTTCCGGGAGGACAGGTAAGTGTACTCACACTCACTTTTCTCGTCGAGAAACATGCCGACGAGAATCTCGACGAGAAAATAGAGAGCAGGATCTCTATTTTCTCGTCGAGATTCTTGTCGCTTTTCTTGACGAGAAACCATACACACGAACAAATTTCTCGGCAAAAAATCTCTGCCAGCAAGTTTCTTGCTGGTTTTTGCCGAGAAACTCGTTCGTGTGTACGAGGCTTAAGAGTTGCTACAATTAAGTAAAGGATACAATAAGATAAATAGGAAGATAAATATATTTGTAAATACATGAAAGGTTGCGTATCAGAAGTAAAGTCTTGTAATACTTCTAGCTCCTAGAGAAGTTTAAGATTAAGAGTTGCTAAGTAAAGGATACAATAAGATAAATAGATAGATAGATAGATAGATAGATAGATAGATAGATAGATAGATAGATAGATAGATAGATAGATAGATAGATAGACATTGGTGGTATGAAGCAGACAAGTAATAGGTAGTCTTGGGCAGCCTTTGTACCTTCTCACCTGTGGAGCGCCACGTCTGACCATGCGTATAAAGTCGTAGGCATGCTGGAACTTGTAGTTCCCCAACAGAAAGCTACAGGCACAGCACAGCCTTCCAGAAACACACTTATTATCTACTAAGTTTCAAAGAAAAAGAATTCTTGTAGCACAACTTCCAAGCAAGTCAGCAGTAGAGTTGGAGTCCCTGGCTGCAGCATCTTACCTTGGTCCTGGATCTGTAGGGACTGTAAGTGCCGGGAAGCTGAAAGGACTCCTTCCAGGTATGTGTAGTTTAGTGAGAGAGGAGCTGGATCACTAACTTCATGACTCAGTGATTCTGCACAGAAAAATCCCTCTTCTGCCCAGCTGCACTTTCACAATAAAAGTCCCTCCCCCTCTATGGAGAATTCTTGCATGTGTTTAAAAAAGAGGCGTAGCAGCAGCAGCCGCAGATCCAAATATTGATGGCAGGCAGATTACATGCCCCTCTGCCTGGCTCATTCAGGACTGAGGTATATTTTGGCAGAGTCTAAAGTAGTATTTTACAGATTGTCCCCAAGCAAACCCTGGTGCTCCTGTGCTGC
Organism: Rana muscosa; assembly: GCA_029206835.1. Lineage (NCBI taxonomy): Eukaryota > Metazoa > Chordata > Amphibia > Anura > Ranidae > Rana > Rana muscosa. Next base: position 274,384,461 of record CM055116.1, on the reverse strand, counting down.
GGGGTCACTGCCTCTTTGTGTAGGGTCTGTAAGTTTCTTTTAATATAGTCTGGATAGCAGCAGCTAATCCTGGAACAAAGTACACAGGACAGCAGATAGCTGGATGCTGGGACACAGCTGCTGAGCTGTCCAGGCGCCTCTAATACATAATACAGTAGGGGGAGTACTGGTGAAGTCATGGAGAGCACAATTCCTGACACATCTATGGTGAAAGGACTTGACTCATACACAGGGGTGCAGAGGGCATATTTCTGTGCCCGGTGCTACAGCCATACACTGGTAAAACGCAGTCCTGAGTGTATACATACATGTACAGATGTACACTCCTAAACACAGGCTGTCTACAACCAGGGGTGTACATTAGAGGTACCGATACTTTTGGTCAAGTATTCACTAATACCGGCGTGATTTTAGCCCATATAAAATGAACGGGATCAAATCACCATGCAAAGAATCTCATGCAATTTGAACAAGAACGTGGTACGATTCCTGTCTGAATTGCATGCAGTTCCCTGCACCGCTCCCTTGTGAACCCAGGCAGGCAGCATAGTGATTTCCGCCTAGGCATGCGAATTCAACAACAACGCGGTACAATTCCTGTCTGAATTGCATGCAGTTCCCTGCACCGCTCCTGTGTATACCCAGGCAGGCAGCATAGTGATTTCCGCCTGGGCATGTGATTTGGACAGGAAGCGCACTGCATTCCTGTTTAAATGGCATGCCATTCTTTGCAGTGCCATTTGAGCCTATTCATTTTGTGCTCAAAGCATAACGCTAAGGTATCAGTGTCGGGTATCAAAGTATTTTCATGAGAAAAAATACTCAGTATCGGCACTGATATCAATACGCAGGTGTCAAACTGGAGGCCCTCCAGCTGTTGTGGAACTACAAGTCCCATGAGGCATTGGAAGGCTGACAGTTATAAGCATGACTCCAACAGGCAGAGGCATGATGGGACTTGTAGTTCCTGGAGGGCCGCCAGTTTGACAACCCTTGTAGCCCCACTCTTCCCCTACAAGTGTGCAAAGTTTGTTGTCCGGGGGACCTACAGCCGGGGAGCACCGATTTTTCAAAGCCGGGCACCCCTTCCATAGACTCCCATGTTAAATGGTAATTCCTCCAGTGATTTGGGGACCCGGTATCGGCCGGTCGTAGGTCCCCTGGACCCGAAACCTGGCACACCTGTATCCCCATTTCTCTTCTATAAGTGTGCAAAGTTTGTTGTCTGGGGGACCTACGGCCGGGGAGCACCGATTTTTCAAAGCCGGGCACCCCTTCCATAGACTCCCATGTTAAATGGTAATTCCTCCAGTGATTTGGGGACCCGGTACCGGCCGGTCATAGGTCCCCTGGACCCGAAACCTAGCACACCTGTATCCCCATTTCTCTTCTACAAGTGTGCAAAGTTTGTTGTCTGGGGGACCTATGGCCGGGGAGCACCGTTTTTTCAAAGCCGGCACCCCTTCCATAGACTCCCATGTTAAACGTCAGTCTAGTCATGGACACAGTGAGGCATGGGCACAGTGTGGCATGGGCACAGTGAGGCATGGGCACAGCGAGGCATGGGCACAGTGAGGCATGCACATGGACACAGTGGGGCACAGTGAGACATGCAGATGGACACCCTAGGCTTATACTCGAGTCAATACGTTTTCCCAGGTTTTTGTGGTAAAATTAGGTGCCTCGGCTTATACTCGAGTATATACAGTACTAATGCTAAATATAGACAGTTGTTCATTGTGTTTTCTGTGGGAAAAATTGCTTTGTAGGACTGAAGAGAACTTCCAATGAAATGGGAAATTGTAATAATGAGTAATCCCAACACTTCTTATGAGTCTTCACCTTACACAATCTGATGAAGCAATGGTTGAATGTGTCACATGTCTGGCTTTATCAGGCTGTGTATGTTCCCCCCCCCCCCCCACTTATAAACATGTTTCATTAAAAGCTATTAACTAGTTAAGGACCGGAAGGATTTGCCCCCTTAACGACCAGGCCATTTTTTGCGATACGGCACTGCGTCGTTTAACTGACAATTTTGCGCTCGTGCGATGCTGTACCCAAACAAGATTGATGTCCTTTTTTTCTCACACATAGCGCTTTTTTTGGTGGTATTTGATCACCTCTGTGTTTTTGTTTTTTTTTGCGCTATAAACAAAACATACTTTTTGCTATAATAAATATCCCCAAAACAAATTTCCTCATCAGTTTAGGCCAATGTGTATTCTTCTACATATTTTTGGCAAAACAAAATCGCAATAAGCGTATATTGGTTGGTTTGCGTAAAAGTTATAAAATAGGGGATATATTTATGGCATTTTTATTATTATAATTTTTTTTACTAGTAATGGCGGCGATCTGCGATTTTTAGTGAGACTGTGACAGTGCGGCGGACAGATCGGACACTTTTGACACTTTTTTGGAACCAGTGACATTTATACAGAAATCAGAGCTAAAAATAGCCACTGATTACTGTATAACTGTCACTGGCAGAGAAGGGATTAACACTAGGGGGTGATCAAGGGGTTAAGTGTGTTCCCTGGGAGGTGTTTCTAACTGTGGGGGGAGTGTAGTGACTGGAGGAGGAGATCGATCACTGTTCCTAATTACTAGGAACAGCAGATCTGTCTCTCCTTCCCTGACAGAACGGAGATCTGTTTACATTGACAGATCCCTGATCTGTCTCTCTCAGGAGCATCGCGTGTGGCCAGCGGCACATCGGCTCCAGCATCGCGCAATGGGCGCGTGTGCCCCCTAGAGTTTTTAAAGCAGCCAACATACAATGACGGCGATTCGCCCAGGAGAGCCAAGAGTGTAACTGTGGAGGCTGGTCCTAAAGTGGTTTAAATTGGTAATAAACCCAAAACCAGAAATGTAATATATTGCAGCTTTATTATATTAAATGTGGTGGCTGCCTTCGTTTTCATTTTTATTTTTTCCCCTCTTTTTTCTACTGGTGATCTGGCCAGTAACACAATTCCTGTATTAGAGTACCTCCACTCTGGATGAAGGAGCACAGGGGGCACATTTGGGTAGCAGCATTGTCAGTCTGGGAGGGGAGTGTTGGATGCACTAGCAGATCAAGATGCACTACCAAATTGAAGCAAAACGCCCGCTAACACTTTTTAAGCAGTTACAGCAAAACTTTTGTTCCTTTTGGAAGGAAGGTTTTAAACAAATAAATAAAAGCTGATCATTGTAGGCACCCCTGCCAGTGTAAAAGTGGTTGTAAAGGCAGAAGGTTTTTTTACCTTTGTGTAAAAAAAACCTCTGAGTGCAGCATCCCCCCCAGCCACCCCTTATTCTCTCCTGAGCCCGATCTCGATCCAGCTATATGCAAAAGAATTTAGGCTTTCTCAGCTCTCTCACTTCTCACTGGCTTCAAGACGGCATCCTGAGCCGGACGATGACCGGGGGGCGGCGCCGGGAGCCTGGATAAGCCCATGGGAGATATGTTGACATTACCAATGGATACTGGGAGATCTTTGGTGATACACACCCCCATCCCGGCCATGTCTGCCCCCCCATTTGTGCTCTATTGGGTTGGTTTTTCCTCTGCCTCCTCAGCTCCTGAGTCGGACACTCATTACTGCCACCTCTGGGTATTCAGCATTTGGTAGTCTGATCCAGCCTTTGATGTACTACACACGCATCTTCCCCTGATCGGCTCTCCTCGCCACACACTCTGTCAATGTGAGGCGAGGAGCGCCGATTAACGGCACTTTCTTGTTTACATGTGACCGGCTATGATTGGACACAGCCGATCACATGGTTAAAAAACCACGTCAGCGGCTCTTTACAGAGATCAGGGTCACGCCGTGTCCTAGCAACACGGCACAACCATGATCTGGGCGTGGCTGTTTGGGTGCGCCGTCATATGACGTCCACCCAAAACGGGAGCCGCACTAGCCCTCCGTCATTTTATGATGGGAGGGAGCAAGTGGTTAACATGCATCGCCCTTCCATGTGCTCCTTTCTGCAAAGGCCAGCTAGAGATGTGGGCATTGGCTATTTGTTTGTACTGCATGCCATACATGTTACTGGTAAACGCCTTACATTTGTTTAAAGTAGAACTATAGGCAAAACTTTTTATTTTATTTTGGATAGAGCATTGGAGTGTTATTACCCCTGTCAGTTTTTTTTTTTGCCATCAGTGTCCCATTGGGGAGATTTACCTTTACTTCCTGTCCCATAGCCAAAACAGGAAGTGAGAAAATCTCTGCATGGTAACGGAATTCCTTGGGGACCCCTAGGTCTCCAGAACTAGTGCCCCATTAGAAAATGCCCCCTCTTTTCTGGGGACAACCCAAAATTCGGGGTTTCTTTTGCTTTCACTTCACATGAAAATGGTAAACAGGACAAATAGAGAGGATGAATCTCCCTAACAAGGGCTCAGAGAGCAATAAAAACCTGACAGGTGTTCCAATCCCTCTCTACTCTATCCAAAACTAAAATAAAAAGTTATACTTTAAAATATAGTTTTTTCACAATCGGAAAGTTTTTTTTTTAAAACCAATTTTGCAGTGGAATAGGTGCATCCGAGCTACTACCTCCTGTGTAATGCCTGGTCAGCCCCAAGAACACAGCACTCAGCCTGGGAAGTTTCTGCAAACCTCCATGTGCAATCTGTGCAAGGCCGGTGCCATGGAAGTCAGCTAAAACATTGTTTTAGTAATGCAGGTGAACAACAGTCAAAAAAGCCAACGCGTTTCAGCCATCAGGCCGTAATCACTGCAACCTGTGCAGTGGCTTTCTGATCTGATCACCAGCAATTTGCAGTAGCATTAGCAGTGAATTAAAAAAAAAAGGGCACCTTGTGCATGGTTTACCAGCAGACTGTTCAGCCATGGCCACTTTAATTATATTAATAACTATATGTCGTCCTCAAAGGCTGCTTATCTTACAATATTTTTTTAGAGTGGAAGACTGATTGAAAATATCAGTTCTGTGCATTGCAACTATTTACTCTTCTTCAGACCTTGACATGAAAGCCAGGGCACTACAAGTCATTAGCGCTAACATAACACTGAGAACAAAACTCATTGTACTTATTTAAAGAAGGTACAGAGACACTATGACCAAATTGTATTCCTAGAACATAAATGAGATAAAAATAGCAGAGCATGTAAGGGGAACCACGTGGTTCTGGGCAGCGAAGAGACCCCTGCTCCCACGACACGAAGGTTCAAGGGAAAAACCACCGCTGAGGTCATCACTTGATCTATTTTAATAATGTCATCCTCCTACTCTAAGATAAGTATATATAAACTACTGAGTCACAGTTCTGCGATAATATGGGAATGTTAGTATAAATGTCTTCAGAAAACTACAGACTGTGCTTATAAAGCAACTAAAAAACTAAATAAAATGAAAATATTTATCAAAACGGAGATGATTAATATCAGTATAGGGGCAGCTTATCTGAAGTATCAATTGCATTCAGTAAAGAATTGATGGAACATTTGCAGCTTGACTAAACGGTCATCCAATGCTTTGATTAGTGGGGTTGATTTACTAAAACTAAGTGCAAAATCTGGTGCAACTCTGCATAGAAAGCAATCAGCTTCCAGGTTTTTTTGTCAAAGCTTAAAGGAGAAGTCCAGACTGAGCTTGTTTGGCTGGGCTTCTCCTATGGGTCACAGGAGTGCATTTTGTTTAACACTCCTGTGACTCGTTTACAGCAGAGAGCCGTCTGAAGTCCGCTCTCCGCTGATGTCACAGGAATCAGTCCAGGCACCGCGTCATCCCGACAATAAAGTCTGGATCCGCCAGGTGCCTGGACTGATACCCATCTCAGCCTCTCAGCGAGCCAATGAGAGCATGAGACAGCCCCTCCCTCCACATCTCAGTGCTCCAGTAAGCGCGGAGGAGCAGAGCGGAGAGATGCTGATTGACAGTCATCAGCTCTCTGCTCAGGGAGCTGAGAAACCGAGCCATCGACAGTGTTCGTGGCTCGGTTCTCAGTGCAGAGGTGGCAGAGGACACCTAGGTAAGAATGAATTTGGAAAAAAAAAAAAAAAAACATACTTCTCTTTTAACTGAACAAGCTGAAGTTAGAAGCTGATTGGCTACCACGCGCCAGATTTTGCACTCTCCAATTTAGTAAATCCTCCCCTATGTATCTAATCTGATTATCATTACCTATTCAAAATTGTAGGTGTTGGACAACAAACACCCAATGCAGCCTTTCTCAACTAGGGTTCTGTGGAACTAGGGTTCCTCCTGAGGTTGCTAGGGGTTCCATGAGCTGTAAACAATGGCAAATTGATCTCCCACCTACATTGACCACCTTTGCAGGGGTGGCAATATTAAACTTACCACCAATGTAAGGGGTCACTTCTGCCCTGACCACTAACATAAGGGGGAACCACACTTTTTACTATCTGTGTTTATTTTCTGTTATTATTTTTTTTTATTGCATAGAGCAGGGGAAATTTAAAAAAATGATCTACCCTGGGTGCCAAATCTGCTTGTTACGTCACTTTAATCATGATATTAAAGTTGTTCTAAGAACCCATCTATAAATTTTTTTAAAGACATGCACTGAAATATGCTCTGACTCGGCAAAATCCAAATTGCAATAAATGTCCCTTATTTTTGGATCGGAGCACCTGTCATAGCCCTATGAATGTCTATGGTTTGTCAGGGTGTCCACGGGCCAGAGCTCAGGAGGAGGAGTTGTGACATCACGAACTTCCCCCCCACTTGTACACACAGTAGGTAGGGTGGCTTAGCATCAGTTAAGGTGAGGGGAAGTGGTGACACTTTTTTTTTGCTGGTGTCTGGATTTTTTTTATTAACACAGCGGGGAGGATTTGAGCTTACAGGCTGCTCTTTTCCCAGGCAGACCAAGAACATGTGAGTTGTGCTCACATGCTGTAGTACAGGGGTCGGGAACCTATGGCTCGCGAGCCAGATATGGCTCTTTTGATGGCTACATCTGGCTCTCGCCTCTCAATCCGCGGATCGCGTGGTGTGCAGATCCGCGGATTGAGCCCATAGGAAAGGCCGCGGCTTCGGCCTAGCTCCAGGTTGGCGGCCATCTTGGTACACCCGGCAGCGCCCTAGGTGAGCGGCGCGCTGACGTCATCATCACCCGCCTCAACTGCTCGTGGATCTGCCTGCTTGTAGTGGTAAGCAAGCAGAAAATTGTAGGGGAGATGTGGATATTAGAGTGGGGGAGATGTGGATATTAGAGTGGGCAGATGTGGATATTAGAATGGGGAGATGTAGATATTACAGTGGGGGAGATGTGGACATTACAGTGGGGGGAGATGTGGACATTACAGTGGGGGAGATGTGGACATTACAGTGGGCAGATGTGGACATTACAGTGGGGGAGATGTGGACATTACAGTGGGGGGAGATGTGGATATTACAGTGGGGGAGATGTGGGGGGGGAGATGACATGAATATTACAGTGGGGGGAGATGTGGATATTACAGTGGGGGAGGATGTGGATATTACAGTGGGGAGATGTGGATATTACAGTGGGGGAGATGTGGATATTAGAGTGGGGAGATGTGGATATTACAGTAGGGGAGATGTGGACATTACAGTGGGGGAGATGTGGACATTACAGTGGGCAGATGTGGATATTACAGTGGGGAGATGTGGACATTACAGTGGGGGGGAGATGACGTGGATATTACAGTGGGGGGAGATGTGGACATTAAAGTGGGGGAGATGTGGATATTACAGTGGGGGAGATGTGAACATTACAGTGGGGGGGAGATGGTGTGGATATTACAGTGGGGGGAGATGTGGACATTAAAGTGGGGGGAGATGTGGATATTACAGTGGGGGAGATGTGGATATTACAGTGGGGGAGATGTGGATATTACAGTGGGGGAGATGTGGACATTACAGTGGGGGGGAGATGACGTGGATATTACAGTGGGGGGAGATGTGGACATTAAAGTGGGGGGAGATGTGGATATTACAGTGTGGGAGATGTGGATATTACAGTGGGGGAGATGTGGACATTACAGTGGGGGGGGGGGAGATGACGTGGATATTACAGTGGGGGGAGATGTGGACATTAAAGTGGGGGGAGATGTGGATAGTACAGTGGGGGAGATGTGGATATTACAGTGGGGGAGATGTGGATATTACAGTCTTACATAAAATGCACACATTTACTTGTATTTAGTTTTAAACATATTGTATGGCTCTCACGGAATTACATTTTAAAATATGTGGCGTTCATGGCTCTCTCAGCCAAAAAGGTTCCTGACCCCTGCTGTAGTACCTCAACTGGTAATTTTTTGGGGGGGTTTAGAACCACTTTAAGTTTTCATGCAACTTATTGATCCCACTGACGTACCTTGAGCTGTAGGTAAAATCGTTTTTAGCAGGGGTTCCCTGAGACATGAAAACTATTTTAAGGGTTCCTTAGAGAAAAAAAAGTTGAGATATGCTGGTCTAATTTGTATACTTTAAAGTGTTACTAAACCCGCATGCTTGTTATACTCACTGTGGAACCTAAGGGGTTAATCATCCACATTGTGTAAAAAGGCTATTTGATCCTGTCTTCTCTGATCCTCCCCTTTTTCCACTGTCCCCTAACCATCTCCTGATAAGACAGAGAGTTTGGAGTCAATCTGCACATGCTGAGTTTGGTGTGTATTGCTAGAGAGTTTTTATTTTCTTGGGAGGGTGCATGTGATCAGCACAGGGCCAATCAGCCTGTCCATACAGAGGTTCAGAGATCCTGCAGCCTCATAAGACAGTCAGAGTAGAATGAAAACCCCTCCTACAAGCTTTAACCAGTGCTCGGCCGGACACAGACAGAAGTCACAAGACTGCTATAGACTGCTGATGAGAAAATGTATTTATCAGTTTATATTTAGTAAAATAATTGCATTTCCATGTTCTGTGTACTGTGGGAGACCAAATATAGGGGGTTATTTACGAAAGGCAAATCCACTTTGCACTACAAGTGCACTGCAAGTGCGGTCGCTGTAGATCTGAGGGGGACATGCAAGGAAAATAAAAAACAGCATTTTAGCTTGCAGATGATTGGATGATAAAATCAGCAGAGCTTCCCCTCATTTCATATCTACCCCTCAAGTGCAGTGCACTTATAGTGCAAAGTGGATTTGGCTTTCGTAAATAACCCCTATAGTGACTGCAGGGTCCTGGGTTTAGTAACACTTTAACTGGTAAGTACAACAGTTTGTACTACCCAGGGGACCAAAGTGGTCCTGTTTTCTAATTCAGATAAATATACACATGATCTATAACATGTCTGTGAACACACTGCTGTATTTGCAGACACCCCCTGGTTTACCAGTCTTGGGGGAAGGAGGTGAGAGTTTGGCATCCTAAATGACTAGCCACAAATGCGTGATTGTGACAGAAAGATATGGCCACCATCTTACTAAATATGTTTTCTAAATTTATAATCACTTCTGCAGACAGCCCTGACCGACTAATCCCAGGAGAAAAACTGTTCTCCCAATTTCCACAGATGCTTATGCGCTTACAATTTAATATTACTATAAAGCAAAGTTATAATGTGGTGTATGATGGTGGTGAAGTAGTTTATTTTTGTATTGTATTCAGAGATAATTAAGCCTAGCATCTATCCATACAGTAATATAAATTCTGGTTCGGGATCTGGAATTTTCATAGTTAAACAATCATTTGAGGCACAAAATATAACAAGATATTACCTTTTGTTTTTTGTTTGTTTTTTAAATCAGCTTGCTGTATTAGGCCTCTGCACATTGGAATCCAATACAATGCATTCAGATCTGTAGTTAATACCGATCTGAACACAGCAGTGCTATGGGCCCATTCACACTGCTCTATTTCACTGCTGCATGGGTAGTTTATTCCGGGGGTGATTTCAGACCACTTTTTATTCAGGGTCGTGTTGCCAGCAATAGCCTGCGTACATAAAGCTTTATAACAACTATGTACTGTTGTGTGAGGGCCTAACTGAACACTACATGTGTATATATGTGGTGAGGTCCATGGGAGTGGGATATCACGGACTGCTTAGGCTCTGAGGAAAGGGGTGCGCCCCGGAAAACACGTCAGCCATTCAGCTACATTTTGGGTACCGTCCGACCCTCTGGTCATCGAATCCTGGTTGCAGCTGCCACGGGACTCAGTGTGATTGCCAGAAATGCCTATATGAAAGCTTGTTTGTGAGTAAGATCATTGTTGTTTTTATACGTTTTAATAAAGTTTTTATCTGGTAATGCACTAGGTCGGTGCGCCCTCCTTTCTTTTCTTTTCTTTCAGTTTATGAACTCCCATTGTTCTGAGGAGGGCTGCAAGACTCTAGTTTGTGCCTTTTACAAAAAGAATGGTCTACACTATCCGCACGCAGTGAAACACCGGAGCACAGGAGATTTGTTTTTGTTGTACTCCTAACTGAACACTAGCCATACGCTAGGATGAAGGAATCTCCCCTGCTCGGTGCCCACTATTGTATTCTGACAGCCAGAGCCAGCAGCTGTCAGAATACCCAAACAGTGACTGCATCTGATTGGATGCAGTCACTGTTCAAACAGCAACTTTCCAACTGGCTCCTTTAACAAAATATCGACTTGGGCCAACAGGGACACCAATGGCTCACATTTCAGATGATTCAGCAAGAATCTGAGGAAATTGGAGAAATGTATGACAGGCTTAAAGGGGTTGTAAAGGTTTGTGTTTTTTCACTTTAATGCATCCTATGCATTAAAGTGAAAAGACACCTGGCTGTCACGGGCCCTGGCACGCGTCACACGCCCGCAAGGTAACACCCTCGGGAGAGAGCTTCCCAGAGGGGGTTAGCTATTGCGGGGAGGAGCCGAGAGAGCCACTGTGGGACCCCAGAACAGCAGGATCGGAGCCACTCTGTGAAAAACGAACTGCACAGTGGAGGTAAGTATGACATGTTTGTTATTTAAAAAAAAAAAATTAATCTATACAACCACTTTAAATTCAAGCTATACCCAATCAACTAGTCATATGCATTACATAACAAAGCAGATGGTAATCAGATAAGAGCCACAGCACCCTTCAAAAAACACAGAAGGAGAGAGTAAAGTTGTATATTAAAGGAGAGAGGAAAATTATATATTAAAGGATATAGTAAAGTTGTATATTAAAGGAGAGAGTAAAGTTATATATTAAGCCGCACACATGTTCCGTGTTAGAGATTGATAAAATCATTGGATTAGTATAACAGCCAAGCAAATAGTATTTTTCTGAAGGGGAGGCCATCAACCCCAACCTGCATATTTCTTTCAGTAGAGCATTCGTTTTAAGGTGTGAACATTATATTACGTAATATTGCTACTGATAAGGTTTAATAATATGTATGTATGTACCAGAAAACTGACCAACATTTATGTAACTTTTATAAACAGGCAATGGCTCAGTGTTTATTGGTACTATTTGCAAAAGGTGGCACTCAAATAACAACTGGTTATTACTGAATGGGAAGTTGAATATTACCCATCCACTATCCCAACTTAATTTCACATAACTTTGGGTCTGCATATTTCTCCATGTGTGTGTGTTTTATGCCTGTTTAACACATAGCTGTTTGTGTTCAGTGGCTCTATCAGAGGTGAAAGCTTATACACAAAAAGGGAATACCTGGTTATTATTCATTATGTGAATGTCAATACTATAACGGCATGATCAGTATGTGAGGTATGTGCCATTCCTAGTTATTAATGTAGTGTTTGTATGCTCCTCCATGGTACCAGTAAATACAAGCTTATCTGGTTATATTTGCAATAGTGACTATGGGCTAAATCAATTAAATACCTGGGAGACAAATGTTTATATTGTATTATATTTCATAAATTGTGTGAATCCTCTTGTAAAAAAAGATTAGAAAAACGCACCATAGTCAGTCATTGTGGATGACTTAAAATAACAGAAGATTTTCCCTCCCAAGAGGTGCAGTAAATAATAATCACTTTTCAGGTCCTGGAATTACCTTTGTGTACATGATGGGCTAGATCAGCGGTCAACAACCAGTAGTTCGTGGAGAAAATTTTGGTGGTCCTCAGGGGTTCTGCGGCAAATCAACATTGTGGCGGATGTATACCGCCCAATGTTGTTTCCAGTGTTGTTCTGAATGTGCGTTGTCAGTCAATACTGTCAGTGTGCATTGATACTTGGTGCCTCCTCTGTATACCGCCCAATGTCGTTTCCAGTGTTGTTCTGAATGCGCGTTGTCAGTCAATACTGTCAGTGTGCATTGATACTTGGTGCCTCCTCTGTATACCACCCAATGTTGTTTCCAGTGTTGTTCTGAATGCGCGTTGTCAGTCAATACTGTCAGTGTGCATTGATACTTGGTGCCTCCTCTGTATACCACCCAATGTTGTTTCCAGTGTTGTTCTGAATGCGCGTTGTCAGTCAATACTGTCAGTGTGCATTGATACTTGGTGCCTCCTCTGTATACCACCCAATGTTGTTTCCAGTGTTGTTCTGAATGCGCGTTGTCAGTCAATACTGTCAGTGTGCATTGATACTTGGTGCCTCCTCTGTATACCACCCAATGTTGTTTCCAGTGTTGTTCTGAATGCGCATTGACAGTCAATACTGTCAGTGTGCATTGATACTTGGTGCCTCCTCTGTATACCACCCAATGTTGTTTCCAGTGTTGTTCTGAATGCGCGTTGTCAGTCAATACTGTCAGTGTGCATTGATACTTGGTGCCTCCTCTGTATACCACCCTATGTTGTTTCCAGTGTTGTTCTGAATGCGCGTTGACAGTCAATACTGTCAGTGTGCATTGATACTTGGTGCCTCCTCTGTATACCACCCAATGTTGTTTCCAGTGCTGTTCTGAATGCGCGTTGACAGTCAATACTGTCAGTGCGCATTGATACTTGGTGCCTCCTCTGTATACCACCCAATGTTGTTTCCAGTGTTGTTCCGAATGCGCGTTGACAGTCAATACTGTCAGTGTACATTGATACTTGGTGCCTCCTCTGTAGTTTTGGCTCCTGTTAACTTAGAGGAAGGCGCTGGGAGTAGTGCAGAGAGCGGGAGATGAAGAAGGAGGGGACTTCCAATGGCAGCACTGATCACAGATTCTGGGAGGGAGGGGTTGCAGGGCATGGGGGGCAGAGAGTTGCAGAATTGTGTGTATAAGACATCTGTGTGATCCGTCGGGGGGGGGCAGAGAGCCGCAGCATTGTGTGTATAAGGCATCTGTGTGATCCATGGGGGGGCAGAGAGCCACAGCATTGTGTGTATAAAGCATCTGTGTGATCCGTGTGGGGGGGGGCAGAGAACCCGAGCATTGTGTGTATAAGGCATGTCAAATTCATGTTAGTGGTCCACATGATTCAAAATTGTGAGGTTTAGTGGTCCGTGCGTTCCAAAAGTTTGGTGACCACTGGCCTAGATTATAGTGCACCCATACCTACCAAGTATGCAGGCAAAGGACACACAACTGTTAGACTCCCAGTTGCACAAATTACGAAGAATTAGTACACAAAAAATTATTGGTCTGAACCACTTTTGCTTTTTAATCAAAGGTTTAGAGGTTGGTTTTCTAAAGGTAAATGGACTGTGTACTCTGACAGTGCAGTTGCTACAGAGTCTAAATGAGGTAACGCTTCACTTTGAAAAGAATACCCAATCACATGCAAGGAAAATAAAAACAACAGCATTTTTGCTTTCTCATGAGTGGATAATGAAAGTCAGCAGTGCTTCCCAACATTTACTAGGTTTTGGAGCAACTGCTCTGGCATTTTCATAGTTAAAACAATAATTTGAGGCACAAAATGTGTAAATCAACCCCACAATGTAGTTTAACACTTATTGTCGTTAAATAGGATTTTTTTATATAAAGGTCTATATATCAGACCAAAAAAGAGGGACTAATGAGAAGTTACGGATTTGGCTCCAAAAGATTGACTCAATATATAGCTCACACTTTCCTGGGCAAGGCCCAAAGTAAAGGGGTACTGTAGCAACTGTCACCAGGACACCATCACAGCAATACCTGCATGCTCTGAAATGGTGCCCCTGTACTTGTAATGTGATTTCTTCTAATAAATGTTTGTACTATTGATTATGGACCATGGTGTTCTTGTGACATATTTCCTTTCTTCACTTCAAAAGAGGGACTGTTTTCCAAAATAAGGGACAGTTGGGAGCTATGGCACACCACCAGCTCCCAGCCAAAGCCAGAAAAAACAAACAAGGCGCCTCTAAGTGCAGAAATAAAAACTTTTAATATCCCCTAAGAAGGATTAAAAAAACTTACAGGATAGTAGATTAACAGGGGCATGTAGTAAGTGCATTCAGGAGGGGTTCCAGTAGCAAAGCAGCCCCAGTGTGTAGTGGTAATACTTCCAGTGTAATTCAAAAGAGGACAGCCGGTAAACGCTGTAGGCTTAGGAGACACAATAGCGCTGGAGCCTGGGGATGACATCAGTGGAAGCGGGATGAGAACCAGCGTGGAACGCAAACAGAAAATAAACAGGAAGTATGTCATAAAAGCGGGACGCGTTTCGGAACAGCTCATTGGTTCCTTCTTCAGCCAGTGACCAAAGCCAGTTGAAAAAAGCTCTGTGGGAGTGCCTGCATCCACCACTGCCACATGACATGTCAAAGAGACAAGAGTTGGCCTAGTAGGGCCCTTCTGAAAATGCTAGTTGCCTGGCTGTGTTTGGCTTCTATCTCCTGAGTCATGGTCCCAGAATAAGCATGTAGCAAATAATGTAGGAGAAATTCCTTATCTCTTCTCTTCACCCAGGTTTGTAATTCAAAAGTGTTAGGCCTCATGCCTACGGGCGTTTTTTCAGCCGCGTTTTTGAGCGTTTTTTACAGCTTAAAAACACCTGTCCATGTTAGTCTATAGCTTCATGCCCACCTAGACGTTTTTGAGCTGTAAAGAGCATAGGCGTTTGTAAGCTGTAAAAAAAACCCAGGACCAGTGCGTTCCTCAGCGTCAGAATTAGGCAGAAAAAAACGCGAGCCTCAAAAAACGCGCAAAAACGCGCACTAACGCGCACTAACGCGCACTAACGCGCGGTCGCGTTTTTAGCTCCGACGTTTTTTTTTTTTTTTTTTTTCAAAAAAAATAATAATATTTACAATAACATGGACAGGCGTTTTTAAGCTGCAAAAAACGCAGCTGTAAAAACGCCAGTGGGCATGAGGCCTTAAAGCATCAACATCAAATAATCTGCATGACAACTAGGCTACTAACATTTACATCTAAATATTTCTTCTGTGCAAGAGGACCTGCTTGAGAACTTTTCTTATGTCTAGGAATGGAACATTTCACCTGCAATAAAGTGTTATGTAACATCCGTTAATGAAAATTCTCCATCTCATGATACAATGGTAGAATGAAATGGCTGATTGCCTGGTTGCCTGGGTGTTATGATTATCCTGTTACTTCCCTCCTTTGAGTCACTAACGCAGAGTAAGTATTAATACGAAGACCTCAGATTTTACTGATCTAGATACTTGTTCCAGGTCACTGACTCAAAGCATTAATGTTAATGGAGAAGAATAACTGCCAGGTAAATAGCATTTTTAGAAGGTGTTTAAAAATGGCAGCCCCCACACTTCTCCCAAGTGTGACAAGTGTGACAAATTTACTTTAAAAACCTTCTTTAAATTACCCTATAACTAAATATGGGGGAAAAACAGGAGTATTGTTTACCTTCTCTACATTTGCAATGATGCTTTCCACAGGACCATACAGAAAAAGATACAAACTATCGCCATTTTGCTATACACTGCATAATGGATTGTATTTTATTTCTTGGTGTGTGATGCTCTGCATTTCCATGAATCACACCCAGGCATTTAATATATCATGTATCTCAGTATACTGTAATAGATATATTATAAGCCCAGAAAAGATGGAGAACACTCAGTTCCTAGCTCCATATATGTAAAGCCTAAGACCATAGAAAACTTAGTGGCTGGCACATTATGTACTCAGTAAACTAAGTCTGCATTAACCCTCAGTGTTTGATCTAAAGAATTTTAATATTTCCCATCTGAAATATTTACTGGCTGCAAAGTAATTGAGATTTACACAGGCTAACTAAGGCAAATGGCAGAAATGTCAGATATAATAGACTTGAGCTGAAGGTTGAGTATGCATTCCCATCTCTAGGCACATCATAAACACCCTGGCTGGCTGCACCTTTACAGAACAGCCTGGGACTCTAGACATCCTCTAGATATAGTGAATTATAAAAACAGAATTTAGGCTCAAACTTTAAGAGAACGATCATCCACAATCTCCCAAGCTGGGCTTACTAATAGGGATGAGCTTCGTGTTCGCGTCGAACACACGTTTGACTCGAACATCGGCTGTTCGATCGTTCGACGAAGAACGAACGTTATGGTCCGTTCGCGCCAAATTCGTGTTGCACGACACGGCCCATAATTCACTGCGGCATCGCAGTGCATTGCTGGCTGATGATTGGCAAAGCATGCACTATGACCCGCATGCTTGGCCAATCACAGCTCGGAAAAAACGGAGAGCTTTGGCCAATTATGGCTCAGGGGGTTTAGTACACGCCCCACACTATATAAGGTCGCCTGGAAGTTGGCCTTGTGTAGTGTGTTGGCGTCTGTTAAAGAGGCAGTTTCAGAGAGATAGACAGTGTCATTTATATTGAGTTAGATAGAGCAGGCAGGCGAATCAGTTAGCTGCTGTTACAGTGTGTAGAGGATATATATGCATCCTAGGTGTTGTATATATATTTATACACTGTATTGAGTTTAGCTAGATCCGTTCCTGTTAGTCTCTATACTGTGACAGGCAGGCCGGTGATTGTGCTAGCTGCAGACAGTCAGTGTTTCACTTAGTGTACTACTGTGTGCTTTGCATAGCGATCACCTAAAGCTCACCTGGATACAGTTATTCTCTATACTGTGACAGGCAGGCCGGTGATTGTGCTAGCTGCAGACAGTCAGTGTTTCACTTAGTGTACTACTGTGTGCTTTGCATAGCGATCACCTAAAGTTTACCTGGATAAAGTTATTCTCTATACTGTGACAGGCAGGCCGGTGATTGTGCTAGCTGCAGACAGTCAGTGTTTCACTTAGTGTACTACTGTGTGCTTTGCATAGCGATCACCTAAAGCTCACCTGGATACAGTTATTCTCTATACTGTGACAGGCAGGCAGGTGATTGTGCTAGCTGCAGACAGTCAGTGTTTCACTTAGTGTACTACTGTGTGCTTTGCATAGCGATCACCTAAAGCCTACATTTTTGATGCAATACTTTGCAACAGGGCTCATTGCTGCGCTCTAAGTACAGTATCTGTGAGGGGTTGCAGTGTTGTGGCACCAGCACCAGTGCCTAAGGCCCAATTTTTCTGCCCCTGTTCAACAGGGGCATGTAATTACAATTCTTGATCTAATATTTCACAGCTGGGCCCATTCCTGCGCCCACCAAGAGTAACTGTGCCATTTTTCTCAATGATTTTCATCCATATTGCCGGGACCAGACATTACATTAAAGCCGCAAGCAGTTTTAAATGGCTTTTTTCCTTTAGAAATGTCATTTTGTGCAGGGACAGTTCTAAACACGGGAAACATGTGCCACTTCACAGGCATACTTTAGACACCCCCAGGTACGATATTTAAAGGAATATCTCACTCTTTTTTTTTCACTTTATGCATCATTAAAATCACTGCTCCCGAAAAAACAACCGTTTTAAAAGATTCTTTTTACATTGATACATGTCCCCTCGGGCAGGACCCGGGTCCCCAAACCCTTTTTAGGACAATAACATGCATATTAGGCATTATAATTAGCACTTTAGATTTTGAACGTTCGCGTCCATTGTATTTAATAGGGTTCTAAATTTCGCGCAAACGTTCGGTCCGTTCGAAGGTTCTGGTGCGAACCGAACGGGGGGGGGGTGTTCGGCTCATCCCTACTTACTAATATCAAGTGTAAACAGAAATGCTCACATAGTCATCTAGTAATATAGTTATGATAGTAGTATAGTCATCACATCCCAGAAAGTCTATGCAAATTAATTACAATTAAATGTCCAGCTAGTTTCCAGGGGTTAAAGATTATGCGCATTTTCTATATCAATGAATCTGCTGATTTGTTGAATGGGATAATTTTGAACCAACAGTAGGTATGTCCTTCATGGACTACTGTGGACAGATACCTCTCTTTATACTGGTGTTTGGGAAGAAGTAGAAGAATCGTTTATATGGTAAACTCCAAATTAAGCTGAACAATATAACCCCATTTAGTTTTACATGGCCCCATAGACCAAGCTTTTACACTGGGATGGGTTTATCACAATTGGAGCTAATTAAAGCACCACTCAGAGCTACCAACCAAATTTCACTTATTTTATGGGCTTTTTATGTTTTCCATGTCCTCCACTTTTTTAATATCACTTACTTTATTAGGAGGATTTACAAAAAAAGCTGATCTACCTTTCCTATGTCACATTTGAGCCATAACACAAAAAATAACCAAGAATTACCATTCGATAAGCAATGACACAGCAAATCTTAGAAAGAGAACATTACTACATGTCAAGATGCCGATCTAAGAAGGAGCATGTGTTTGACTGCAAGTCTTGGCAATTGTTCCAAGTTCTGTGAAGGACATAGCAAGGAGGTTAGCTATTAAATGACAATAAGTTTAACTGTTTGTTAATGATATCGGAACATATTTCTTACACAATATTAGATTTCATAAACCTGTTTGCATCGCTAATAGGTGTTTTAAATTTAAATACAACCTGAAAAAGTTTTTCTAGTGCATAATAGCTTAGAATGCAATAATGGCTTTGATGAAACTCTAGAAGGGTATCAAAAGTCTTCTAGTGTTGTATATCTAATCATTTTAAATGTGCGCCTTTATAACATCAAACTCTTACAAATACCCTGCTGGTGTTTCATATTCATACATTTCTCAGAAGGTTTGCATTGCTTTGGCTGGTATCATCCTCCTGAAAGCTAAACGCCTCTGCATCCTGCTACCAGTATCTAAATTCCAATTACCGTACACTGGCAGTACTATACAATGCAATAAAGCCTGATTGTCTCACAGTGTATAACTTCTCCCTCAGTGGTTTGCAGGGGATTGTGGGGAATTAGTATAATGATACAATCTCAAACAATTATGCTAGAGGTATCCTAAAATACACTTAATAATTTTAACACGTCTACATAACTTTGCTAATGGCTGATTTCACAATAATACACAGCAATTTCCAAAGAAAACAAGAATAGAAAGTCTGCAAAAACATAATTTACTCCATTTAAAATGGGCCACACCAGCAGGCTTAGAGGGGTGCATTTGCAACCAGCTGTACATTGTTGTCTTAACATATTGTGACTGTAGAAAGCAGTTTGAAAATACTCTGGAATTCTGCTCAACATTTACAACCCCTTTGGCAATCTATAATGTGTTATTCATTAGTATCAATGCTAGGAGCCACCATGCACAAAGCATATGGCATGTCTTAAGATCTGCTGGTATATAATATCTTTATTTTTATCAACTGATCGAAGCTTTGGTTTGGGCTTCTGTCATTCTCTAACATCAGTGACGAGTCACCAAAGAACTCTCAGCAACAGGTAAGCTCAGCCAATGAATTGCTATAGCTACCCAAGAGACCCTGCTACAGTAATAAAGTCCACTCACTTTACACCGAGTCTTAAAAATACAAACCAGTCAGATTCAGGAGGTTTCTTACGCTAATTATGGATGGGACTGCAGGCTACTGTAACACTGTCCTCTCCCTTTCTGGGAATTACAGTCTGAGCTTGGAACCGGGGAACACTTGGCTCACATTTTCCTCAGCCTTTCATTTGGCATATGTTTAAAGATAAGGATGCTGCAGATTATGGGGATTTAGTTGGAGGGGTAGCGATCTCTTCCAAAGGTTAATGTCAGGGTGAAAAGTATCTTCACTCAGCAGGTTGGCTTTTCACCTTGACCAAGGATCAGTTCATTCAATACTAAAATGTTTTTTAAACATACTGTAGATGCCAGTGGGTTGAATTGCTCACTTATATATATTGTGCAAAAGATCCTAGAGTGTTTTACTATCCCCAGCACTAACTGGGAACAATTTGCTGTCTTTATCTCTGGATATTCTGATCATTTTGACACATGGGGGTTGATTTACTAAAATGGGAAAGTGCAAGGTCTCGTGCAGCTCTGCACAGAAACCAATCAGCTTCCAGGATTTTTTTCTCAAAGCCTAATTGAACAACCTGAAGTTAGAAGCTGGTTGGCTACCATGCACGGCTACACCATATTTTGCACTCTCCAGTTTTAGTTAATCAACCCCATGGGTATAGGTGTGCCCAGCCTATTGCATTAGGGTATGCACCCCAAATGTATTAAAACATGGACGGTGTCAGTAGAGCAGTGGCCTTGTCAGTAGAGCAGAGGTTGGTGTAAGTAGGGCCGTGGACAGTGTCAGTAGCTTTTTATTTTTATTATTTAAATCTTTTTATTTAAAAAAATAATAATTGGGGGCATTGGTGCAATATCAGCAGGGGGAATCTGCACCTTAAGCGGTGATTAGGGTGTGCCCAGGCACACCCGGCACACCTCCTGCGCACGCCTATGACCATGGGTAACCTTTACATAGGCATGTTTATTATATCAAGTTCACTAAAGGTTTACTTTTTTAGACCGAAAGCTTGCATGTCTGAAAGCAGTTCAAAAAAGAAGTGCCCTTTCACAGAAAGTGAACCTGTCTTTTTTGCCCCAACCTAAAGTGCACCCTATCCCCCCCCACACACACACACACTCTCTTCAAAGGCATACTTACCTCCATCACGTAGTTGGAGACACTCCAGAGGCAGTTGATTAGAAGTCTGTAGTGATCAACTGTGGCCAACACAGAGAAGATTTTCCCTAAAGATATAAAAACAATGGGAAGCCATGGCTGTGGAATGGAGTTGTATCTGTGTATCTTGGGGGGGGGGCTACTTTAGGTCAATAAATGCAACAAAAAGATTAGTGCACTTTGTTTAAAAGTGCTCTTCAACTGACATAATCTGATATTCAGGTACCTAGAAATGTTTTTAAAGCGGAGCTCCGCCGTAAAAAAAATATTAAAAGCCAGCAGCTACAAATACTGCAGCTGCTGACGTCCAGCGACATCGGCAGCAGAAGATGAGCAATCGCTCGTTTCTCGGCTGCCCCCACTGCCATCATCGGTGAGGGAATCAGGAAGTGAAGTATTGTGGCTTCACTGCGCATTCGCGAGTCGCGCAACGTCGTCCTCACTGGTCCCCGCTGTGTTCTGGGAGCCGTGTGTTTCCCAGAACACAACGGGGGGGGGGGAGGGAAGTGGCGTAATGCCCACAGTTTCCCGCAGAGTCTATGCCCGGAAGTGGGTGTAAATACCTGTCTTAGACAGGTATCTGCACCCCCCTCCCTCCTGAAAGGTGCCAATTGTGGCACCGGAGGGGGGGAGGAATCCGATGAGCTAAAGTTCCACTTTAGGGTGGAGCTCCGCTTTAAAATGAAATTGCTCTTGGTTGAAAAATGTTGGAATACCTATTTGGATGAAATATTTAAAAGAATACGTGATTGTAAAGTTTTTTTTTTTAATAACAAACATGTTATACTTACCTGCTATGTGCAATGGTTTTGCACAGAGCAACTCTAATCCTTCTCTTCTGCGTGCCCCTGCCGACAAACCTGCCCCCCCTTCCAAGAACCTTTATAGAAAGGTGCTTGCTATGGGGGCACTCATGCGGGCTTGATCCCGAGTCGGGCTCTGTGTGTCAACGAATACCCACACCGCAGCCCAGCCCCGCCCCCCCATTCTCTGCTCACTTGCTGTGATTGATGACAGCAGGAGCCAATGGCTCTCACTGCTGCTTCTTTGTCCAGCGAGGAGAGAGCCGCTGCTCTCTGGCACAGTGCCAGAATGAAATCAGCCTCAGGTAAGTATCTAGGGAGGCTATGGGGAAGCTAAACCAAGAAGGTTTTTTTACCTTAACACAGAGAACACATTAAGGTAAAAAACCTTCTGCCTTTAGAACCACTTTAAACTTATATTAAAAATGATACTCAAATTTTAATGTAGAAGAAAGTTATCAATCATTTGAATGCTGCAGTGTTTTTAACGTGTTAGCATAAGAGATTGTGCAAAGGTCTGAAAGTACTTCAAAGCCATTAGATACACTGAGAAGTTAGAAAGCGTAGAAAACGTTTTTAAATAATCCTGACATGTCATTTTTTTCAGGCGGCTTAATCATCTACATTTAGCTCATTACTCAGCAGTGACCTATCTGGCTGGGGATCTGACCATTCCATGGTTGGAGAATGATCACTCTTGCTGCATTCCTGAGTCAAATAATGATCTTTTTTTAGCACCTTGTACTTGGGAGTTACAGGCAGGAGGAGAAATAAATAGTTTGCTTCGATCATTAAATTGGTGATGTAAGGTTATGCTTACATCAGCTGCTGGCCTCAGTATTCAGAATAAAATCTCCATACGGATGTTGCCAGAGACAGTCAGGCAACTTGAATTTTAAGAAAGAGGTTAATAATGACAGAACCTGTATTGCTTTCATTACAGCTTTCCTTTACAGGCCTTTTATCACCTATATCCATACAGCAATACATGCCTATGATTGAAATTACCAGTCACCCATGTTTTTACAACACATTCAACCCACAGATGTGTAAGGCAGGCCAGAGATTATGCAATTTTCTTTCCTTCTACCATGGGTGGAAGGAAAGTAAATTGTTAGATTCCCCCATCAACACAATGTTGATGGGGAATCTGACCCGCAGCGCTATTGTGTTCTGCTGGCAGAACACGATGAATAGTGTTGCCGGCTATAGACAGCAGCTCTAATCGTTCTGGAAAAACAGGAAAGGCTGGTTGTACACAAGTCGATCAACAGAGCTGGCCATAGATGGTTCCTGCTGAACCGGCTGAATTTTGATCCATCTCTGGGCAGGTTGGTTGTACTGAAGTTGATTCATCAGATTTTTTTTCACCGGATCACTGCTATAGCTGCCAGCAGGGATCATTGTATTCTGATGGTGAGAAAGGCTCCCCCCGCTCCCTGCTGACAGAACACAATAGCGCAGAGTGGGGGATTCCCCCATTAAAAATGACTATGTGAATGGGGGGAATTTAGCAATTTTCTTCCCCTCAACCCGTGGTTAAAGGAAAGAAAATTGGATAATATATAGACTGCCTTAGGCCGACCATACACAGTTTGAATCTTGGCCGGTTCAGCAGGAACCGGCCAAGGTTAAAACCATTAATGGGCGGGAAAGAAATTTGCACCGTGTATGGCTAGCCTTACTCTCCAGCCTCTTAAGTGCTCTGCACATAAAGCATAAATGTGGCTGCTTGCAACAAACCCAGTCATGTGACATAAGCATGCATAAAAGAAGCACAACCTGTACGAAAGGGTGGCATCATAAAATTAGAGCCTAGAGCAGTAGCTCAAACATAATTACACACGTTCTATAAAAAATGTGATTACACTATAAGACACGTAACACCTCCAAAAAATTACAACATAGACTTTATGTATATATGTAATGCTATAACCTGTAATAGATAAATATATATATATATATATATATATTTACATACATATTGCACAACACAAAGCTTTCTGATCTCTAATATAATAACGAAGTATATCCATATGTATAAACAAGGCTCCTCTGTCACTGAATGCCAAATATACCTCCTCCTTTCAACAGTGCCCACACCCAAAGCTATTTGCTCAGCTACACTATGCATGTGTGTGATGTGTACTCTGGCACAATAGCAGTGTGTATGCGTCACTCACTATTGGTACTTGTTGTCACCAGTGCTCAAGATCTGTTTAGTACTGCATGTTGTCTAGTATATAGTCTAGATCATATTTATTTTACATATTTATAAAATAAGATACATTTTACAAACTGCATCAAGTTTTACTGATAAAAAAAGGGGAGAAAAAATGGCGCAGAATGAGTTCTAGGCAGAGTAAAAATCAAAGGAATCAATGAATGTTAATGTTGATGTTGCAAGCACTAGCGGCAGCTACCATGAGCAGAAGCAGACTCTGTAAAATATAATGAGGAAAGAAAGGTGCGCCAATCTAAGTGCAGTAAAACAGGCTTTAATTAGCAAATTTGTATAAAAACAGCCAAATGGCTACTCACAGGATACAGGAATAATACAGGCATGTAAGGAGTTAAAGGTGGTCCGGAGTCATCTAAGGCGGTCCTCAGGGGAGATGTTGGTTCCAGATGGAGAGAGGTAGCTGAAGATGGCTGAAGGCAGGAAGGCAGGTTGCGGTGTCAGCAAGGGAAGTCAAGAAACCCCGGCATCCAAGCTGCAGGTGTTGTGATGCGCCCTGTGTCATCAGGATAGACAGGGGATAACCAGGATCCTGGTTATCCCCTGTCTATCCTGATGACACAGGGCGCATCACAACACCTGCAGCTTGGATGCCGGGGTTTCTTGACTTCCCTTGCTGACACCGCAACCTGCCTTCCTGCCTTCAGCCATCTTCAGCTACCTCTCTCCATCTGGAACCAACATCTCCCCTGAGGACCGCCTTAGATGACTCCGGACCACCTTTAACTCCTTACATGCCTGTATTATTCCTGTATCCTGTGAGTAGCCATTTGGCTGTTTTTATACAAATTTGCTAATTAAAGCCTGTTTTACTGCACTTAGATTGGCACACCTTTCTTTCCTCATCAAGTTTTACTGAAATTTCCTTTGTGATACGTAAATTTTTATAAATAAAAATTACCTGTTAACCAAATGCCATGACATGATATGCCAAACTGTGCTGACCTGATTTGAACAAAAAAAAGGAAGCACTTCCATGATATCAAGTTTTAGTTCTTGGGGTAGTCTTAGAGAGGCAAATAAAGAATGCAAGGTATTGGGGTTGATTTAGGAAAGACCATTTGCAATGCAATTTTCCCCAGAACTCAGGTAGGCCAAACATGGTGCAAATTTCTTTCCTGCAACCACTGGTTGCAGGAAAGAAATCCGCTTGATTCCCATATCAACACAGACAGTGCTGATGCGGGAATCCCTCCTACCGAGCCATTGTCATCTCCTGCTGGGGGTGGTCGTGGAAGCTGTCCCCACCAGGAGAAGAGAATGATTATTGCTAGCAGCTATACCAGCCACTAGTGATAATCGCAAGTAAAATCTGGCAGGTTGGTTGTACCCAAGTTGATCGATCAATTAACTTGGTACATTCAGCCTGCCCATACAGGGTTCAAATCTTGTCCGGTGCCTGCTGATCCGGCCGAGATCCGAACCGTCTATGGCCGCCTTAGTGAATGAGATGAAGCTCTGATGACGTCCATCATCCAATCATGTGCAAACAATAAGGCCCCATGTAAACGGGACGCTGCTAAACGTACGTTCAGAGGCAGTTGGGCGCTTTTTTCAACTGCCCCTGAACTCATTCAATGTTATCCTATGTGACCATGTACACCAGGGATATGCAATTAGCGGACCTCCAGCTGTTGCAAAACTACAAGTCCCATCATGCTTCCGCCTCTGGGCGTTATGCTTGTGGCTGTCAGAGTCTCGCTATGCCTTATGGGACTTGTAGTTCTGCAACAGCTGGAGGTCCGCTAATTGCATATCCCTGATGTACACAGTCTCGTTTATTGCCGTTTTTAGGCAGTTGCGTTTAACAGCGTTTCTTTGAAAGCAAAAAAATGGGTTCAGATGCAGAAGATTTCCACGTTTCAGACGCAAAATGCGACTAAACGCGGTAACCCGCGTTTAGCAGCATTTCGTTTCTAGGCGTTTTTGGCCATTTAAAAAAAAATGTATATATTTTTTTTAAACGCTTCTAAACGCAAACGTGGCAAAACCCGGCATGTAAACGCGGCAAAATGGACGTTTTAAACGTGGGTTACTATCTGTCAAGTTTATTCATTTAGGAGCAGTTGTAAAAACGTCCCGTGTTTTTTTTTTATTTCCTGACACGTGATTAGGAAATGTTTGCAAAGTGCATTTTCACCTCACTCACTAAGTGAAGATAAAATTAGCTTGCCTGACCATCCTATTTATCTTTAGTAAATTAATTCCAAAGCCTCGCAGTCTTTAGAGTGTTCCCCATCAATCCAGTTAATACGTCAATACAGAACACAGTAGTGACAGTGCGGCTATCTGGAGGTACCATACCTATAGGCACTTATGCAATCCGACATTTCCAGTTGTCACAGAAACACTGTCCCATACTTGGCACTGTGGTTCCTCCTTCAGTCAGTGCATCTCTACAGAGTGAAGCAGTGACATAGCAGCTGGTGAGAGGAACTATAGCTACAGGTATTGCAGCTATCCAACACTTCCATCTACCTTAGATAGGTTTTGCCCCTCTCTTAGGTCAATAGGCCACTACAGAACACAGGAGGAGATTTATTAAAACGTGTGCAGCTGTGCATAGAAACCAATCAACTTCCAGGTTTTATTTGCAAAGTTTAATTGAACAAACTGAAGTTATACATGCCATGCATGGGTCGATTTCCGAACGATTTGTCGATCGAAAATTGAAAATTGTGTGCATTTTAGAATCTGATGGTGCAACCATTGATTTTGAAACACAACCAACTAAGCCTTCAATTTCACCTCATGTTGTTACGGAAAAGAAAATTTGTGGCCGGGAATCTTATTTTCTTTTCAGGTCACAGCTCGTGCACATTTATTTTTCGATTATATTTCTCACATGATCCTCCCATCATGGATTAGAAAAACTTTCTTTTTAAAAAGAAAAATGCAACATGCCCGATCACTCAAAATCTATGGCCACACGAAAATCGGCCATTGCTGTGGCCCCACTAATGGACTAAAAATGTTTTTTTTTCGAAAGGAAAAATCGTTAGCAATTCGGCACGTGTATGGCCGACATTAGATGCTGATTTATTTATTGCTATTGTAATAGGGTCACTTTAAAGCAGTGGTTCTCAACTCCTGTCCTCAGGACCCACTAACAGGCCAGATTTTAAGTATTACCTTGGTGAGATGCAGACTAGAATACTGCAATCCCTGAGCAGCAAATGATATCACCTGTGATGCATTTCAGTTATCTTGCAAACCTGGCCTGTTGGTGGGCCCTGAGGACTGGAGTTGAGAACCACTGCTTTAAAGCCAGCAAGCTAAGCAAATTGGTACGGATTCCTATTTGACTACAGAGGATGGTATCATATGTTTGTTGCCAGTGTGTTTGCCATGCCTTTTACCTTTCCCAATGTGCTTGGTGCAGATATGAAAACATAATAAAATTTTCAAGTAACGTATTTCTACAGAACATATAATGATACAACACTTTCAAGCAACATGGTCACCTAACACACAGCCATAAACACTGTCTTCTGTATGGTTGCGTGGTGTTTTGCAAGTGGCTTTATCACTGAAAAATGCTCAGATTTACAAGACAAGGCATCGGGCTTAAAGGCTTACAGTAAAAGAACAAACATGTTTTGTGTAGACAGAGGGGATAAAACGAGAGATCAGAAGAAGGGTGTTTTTCTTTTGCTGTTTACTCTCATGCCTGGAAAGAAATCTCAGAGTTACACAAGCAGCGGTGCTCTAACTTTCTCAAAATCCCCCAAAATAACTCGTATTCTGAAAACGCTGTGCTGAGAATTCCTTATTTGGTTGCTAGTGCTGTTCTTTGTCTCCTTGGAAAGCTCACTGGAAAGGCAGGTCCTCCCCCTTTCAGCTGCTATTCCACATCTCTCCGTAGACACGAACGCACACAAGCAGGTCACCCTGCCTTTGCCTCATCTGTATTTCCATAGCCAATCATACAAACAGTTATACCCATTTATGGAACACCTTTCCTTTCATAAATCTCAGAGCCTACAGGGAGTTCTGCTCTTTGGAAGGCACCCTTGCCCGTGTAAATGTAAGCAGCGGAGCAACCAGGAAATGATTCACTTTCTGTTTTCTTTCTGTTAACAGGAATATGCACACCGGTTTATAACAAAATGACTGCAAATAACATTTAGAAATCCTGTCAAAAGTTTCAATATGTTAAGGGTTTGGGTCCCTTTATATATGTAGCGGTGCCCCCGTGGGGTCGCTGCGTGTTCTAGTTCCACACATCACCCTGCTTGACCAGACTCTCATTTCAGACACACTTTGCCAGTCCATCAACAGTCCTTTAGCTCAGTGGTCCCCAACCTTTTTGGCACCGGGGACCGGCTGCGTGGAAGAAAATTGTGCCAAGGACCGGGGGGGGGGGGGGGGGTTACGATTTTTTGCGGGCAATGGCTGGTGTTAGCGCTTCAATCATCACGGCACCATGCCTAATATGGTGTCAGTGTGATTGAAGCGCATTATTTCTATTATTACATTGTAGTAATAAATGAAATAGTTCAACTCACCATAATGTAGAATCAGTGGGAGCCCTGAGCGTGTCACTTGCCACTGTCGCCTGCTACCAGATGTGGATTGTCACTTGCCACATCACTTGCTACGCTTACTGCCACAAGATGTGGATTGTCACTTGCCTGTCACCAGATGCGGAATGTCACTTGCCACATCACCTGCCACGCTTACTGCCACAAGATGCGGAATGTCACTTGCCACATCACCTGCCACAAGATGTGGATTGCCACCTGCCACGTTGCCTGTCACCAGATGTGGAATGTCACTTGCCACCTGCCACGTTGCCTGTTTACCAGATGTGGAATGTCACTTGCCACCTGCCACGTTGCCTGTCACCAGATGTGGAATGTCACTTGCCACCTGCCACGTTGCCTGTCACCAAATGTGGAATGTCACTTGCCATGCCACCTGCCACATTGCTGTCACCAGATGCGGAGTGAGTGGAGCGCCCCTTGTGGTATATCAGGCAGACAGCTGAGGGGGTGAACTACAAGTCCCAGCACACCTCACCTGTACTCCCACACACAGCTCACCTGTAACTGATGATGTCACATCTCTGTGGGATTGCCCCTCTGGATGTAGCAGGGTGTCTCCCTCGTCTTGCTGCAGCCGGTCTCACCTGGCAGAGGGAGGGTTCGGGACTTCTTCGGCTGTCACTCTCTGGCTCCACCCTTCTGCCATTCCTGATTAGCTGTCCGGGGGGCAGGCAATCTGCGCCGCTGAACAAGGAATCTCAGGAAGTTCTCACAGGAGCCGCAGGAGATCGGCGATGCGGGGCGGGCAGTGTGAGATGATGTCATCTCTCTGCTCCCTCCGACACTGAGACAGAGCACTGGCTTTGAGGGCGGAAGAGCGGTGATGCAATGGGCGGAGAGAGATGATATCTCTGCTTGCCCGCTCGCTTCTTCAATCCACCCAGCGCTCTCATGCCGGCAGCCCAGCATGTCTCTTGAGAGCCACCCGCACCCGCGGCCCGACTGCAGAAGGGCCACGGCCCGGTAGTGGGCCGGGGACCGGGGGTTGATGACCCCTGCTTTAGCTTGTTTTTTTATTTATTTTTTATTTAGGGGATTAAATTTGGATAGGGAAAAGGGACATGGGATGTCCAAATAATGAATCTTGTTTGGTTAAATAAAGATGGTTGAATCTAAATTGACAGTCTCTAATACTTCACACTCCTTCGCACACTACTTGAGATCACTTTGCTTTCTCTACTGCGCAATTCTAGATTCCTGTCACTGTTAGCACATGGTTAGGCCTCACTCTGAATAAGTCCCAACAGTTCACTAATAGCCATTTACTGGCAGGGGTCTGCAGTCCCCTTTGTTGTAGCAACCAATATCGATGAAAAAGGACAGTTGTGTTAACTGAAACTTGGTAGATTAATGATCCCAGAAAGTCTGATGCAAATCCTGCCAACCCTCCTGGCTGCAGAAACTTGACTCCAACGACACCACAGTCTCTCCCTCTGGCTCCACATCCAATCCTGGCATGTCTCTCCCAGAGCTTCTCACTGTGCTTCTCCCTCATCGACACCGGAATGAATCCCTCCTGAATGACTTTCCTGGCAGTGCTCCCTGCTGTCCTCCTCCTGCTGCTGTTTCAGGACACCTCTCCATGACTGTGTAGAGAGAGGCTCCCTCCAAGCTCCCCAGCTCCAGGCCCGAGGTCACCCCCCCTAGAAAGGGGTGTTCCCTCAAGGGCCTCCACAGCCTAACAATCAATCATTCAGTTCTTCCACCCGACAACTCCTCCCCCAGCAGGCTGACCATGAGTATATATAGGAGGCCTGCCCCCTGCCAATCCTAGTTGGGGATTGGTCAGGGCTCCCAGATACACTCCATGCCACTCCAATCCTCTGCCCTGCCTCTTTTCCAGAACCCTCTAGAAACAGGAGGCACCAGAGAGATGAAGTACATGTCAGTCACCTGCTGCTACACTCAAAACCACTCCCCAGCCTCCCAGATCAAAAACAAACAGGCCTAGCTCACAGCTAGGCCTGCTTAAATTTACTTGCACTGGCTGTAACAAAAACACACTACTCTAGCAACCTACCTACTTAAAGCGGAGCTCCCCCGAAAAAAAAATATTAAAAGCCAGCAGCTAAAAATACTGCAGCTGCTGACTTTTAATATTAGGACACTTACCTGTCCTGGAGTCCAGCGACGTCGGCAGCAGAAGACGAGCAATCGCACGTCACTCTGCTGCCCCCACCGCCATCCTCGGTGAGGGAACCAGGAAGTGAAGCCTTGCAGCTTCACTGCCCGTTTCCCTACGGCGCATGCGTGAGTCACGCTGCGTCCCCGTTGTGTTCTGGGAGCCGAGTGTTTCCCAGAACACAACGGGTATTCTGCGGGAAGAGACGTACTACCCGCAGAATATCTGCAGAGAGGACTCCCGGAAGTGGCTGCAAATACCTGTCTTAGAAAGGTATCTGCACCCCTTCCCCCTGAAAGGTGCTAAATGTGACAACGGAGGGGGGGAGGGTTATGATGAGCGGAAGTTCCACTTTAGGGTGGAGCTCCGCTTTAAGGTAGAGGGTGCTACATATATATATATATATATATATATATATACACACACTGCTCAGAAAAATTAAAGGAACACTTTGAAAACACATCAGATCTCAACGGGGCAAAATCTCATGCTGGATATCTATACTGATGTAGCGGGTGGTCATATTTAGGGGAAGCATCTGAGTGGTAACAGGCCCAGATGCAATAATTGTTAGGATTCATGGACCAATTTATGCCAGTGGGGAATATCAATGGTGTCCAGTTCCTTGGGGTCTAAAGGTGGCGCTGTCACCATAGGCCGGGGTTGAACCACCATTGGAGGGCTGTGCCCTTTGTGTCCTCTCACGGCAGTAGTACAGCGTGGCGGGGAACCTGCTGTGCCTGTTGTGGCTGTTGTGGGAGGGTATAAAGGGGACAGACATCTTCCACTTGGGGTCCACACCCAGGCACCTTCAGCCCGGGAGTGAGTGATGGTGGTCTCCGGGTGCCCTAGGCCCGGAGACGGAGCTGCGGTCTCACCCCAGACACCTTCGGTCTAGGGTGAGGTACTTTCTGGAGGCCTGAGGCCCAGTACCTTCGACTAGGTTCCGCAGGGGATCGAGGACTTCTAGGGTGTCCCCCGGTGTGGACGCCCGAATCTAGAACGGGGAGGCCAGGGAGGTAACCCTATCTGAAGACCTGCTGCAGCATTCGCTGGTGACGGTGGGGCCTCTGGTGACCGTCCGGATGGATGTCCTTTCCCTGACAGGGGCCATTGCTTCTAGAAGGTAGTTCAAGTTCTCACGGTCGGTGGCAGCGACTGTGTGTCAAGCCTGTTGGTGCTATACAGAACAGGAGAAAACCAAGTTTAAGTTTTGTGCCTGGACCTTCCTTCCCCACCTTGTCTGAACTGAACGTGTTACAACCTGTCTGCTCTCACAGAGACTGTTTATTGCTACGAATAAATAAGTGTTGGACTTTCAGTGGTGTGGACAGTAACTTACTGGGAGCTAAGGGTCCTACCTCCACCTGCATGGACGGTGGGAAATCATTCTCAAGAGAAGGTTTGGCTCTGGATAGAAACACAGACCCAAAGGTATAGTTTGACTAGCTCCATCTTTGCATACAGTATGGTGTGAGCTGGTGGTGCGCCACACTCTCCTCCCTGGTCCCCTAGACGAGAGCCAAGTGTCAGAAGGGAGTAAAGGGTGAGGCCGCTACACTGATATGGACTGGGTATTGTGTTGGGGATGAAAGGATGGCACATCATTTGATGGAAATGAAAATTATCCACCTACAGAGTGCTGAATTCAAAGACACCTCGAAAATCAAAGTGAAAAAATTATGCAGCAAGCTAGTCCATTTTGCTGAAATTTCATTGCAACAACTCAAAATGGTCCTCAGTAGTTTGTATGGCCCCCAAGTGCTTGTATGCATGCCTGACAACATCTCAGATCTCCCAGATCTGGACCAGAGCATCACTGAGCTCCTGAACAGACTGAGGTGCAACCTGGCGGCACCGGATGGACCGAAACATAATGTCCCATAGGTGTGCTTTTGGATTTAGGTCAGGTAAGCGTGGGAGCCATTCAATAGTATAAATTTCTTCTTCCTCCAGGAACTGGCTGCATGCTCTCGCAACATGAGGCCGGGCCATGTCGTGCACCAGGAGGAACCCAGGACCCACTGCACCAGCGTAGGGTCTGACAATGGGTCCAAGGATTTCATCCCGATACCTAATGGCAGTCAGGGTGCCATTGTGTAGCCTGTAGAGGTCTGTGCGTCCCTCCATGGATATGCCTGCCCAGACCATCACTGACCCACCACCAAACCGGTCATGCTGAACGATGGTACAGGCAGCATAAAGTTCTCCGCGGCTTCTCCAGACCCTTTCACGTCTGTCACATATGCTCAGGGTGAACCTGCTCTCATATGTGAAAAGCATGGGGCACCAGTGGCGGACCTGCCAATTCTGGTGTTCAATGGAAAATGCCAATCAAGCTCCACAGTGTCTGGCAGTGAGCACATAGCACACTAGAGGACGTCGGGCCCTCAGGCCACCCCCATGAAGTCTGTTTCTGATTGTTTGGTCAGAGATATTCACAACAGTGGCCTGCTGGGGGTCATTTTGTAGGGTTCTGGCAGTGCTCATCCTGTTCCTCCTTGCACAAAGGAGCAGATACCAGTCCTGCTGATGGGTTAAGGACCTTCTACGGCTCTGTCCAGCTCTCCTAGAGTTACTGCCTGTCTCCTGGAATCTCCTCCATGCTCTTGAGACTGTGCTGGGAGACACGGCAAACCTTCTGGCAATGACACGTATTCAGGGCAGGACTTAGGGTGGTGGGGGCCCCTGGGCTTGAGTCACTTTCGGGCCCTACCTTCTATACATTACAAAAAATGGGTGTGGTTCGCGCAAAATAGTGGGCGTGGCTCAAATGGGCGTGGTTCGAAAGGGGTGTGGTTAGAGTCTAAAATGAATGAGGGATGGAGGGAGAAAGAAAGCAGAGTCATGGGGGACGCCGGTCAAATGCACCTTGCACTGAGAGGGTCATTAGACACTCATACATTATATAGCGATGCATGGCACTTAGTGAGGCATGGTGGCACTGACCCTAAAGTGGCACTGACAGGGGCATGGGGGCACTGACTATAAAGATGCACCCTGCACTGACAGACAACGGACACCGACCATTATGTTGCACATTGCAGTGAGTGAGGCATGAGGCACATACCAAAAGGTTGCACTGAGGGGGGCACTAACCACAAAATAGCACCTTGCACCGAGCGAGGCATTGGGCACTCATGCAGTATATAGTTATGCATGGCTCTAAGCGAGGCACTGACTAGGGCATGAGAGCATTGGTCACAGAGTTGCACCTTGCACTGACAGAGGCATCAGACATGGACTACTATAAAGTTTCACCTTGCACTGAGTAAGGCATGAGGCACTGAGTGAGGCATGAGGCACTAACCATAAAGTAGCACCTTGCACTAACAGAAGCCTGAAGCACTTACCATAAAAAAGTTCCACCTAGCACTGAATGAGGCATAAGGCACAGACCATAAAGTCACACTTACAGAGGCACTGAGGATAAAATTGCAATGAGTAAGGTATGAGTTACTGACCTGGAGCAGTATATAACGTTATGCATGACACAGAGAGAGGTATGAGGCACTGATCTGCAGTATAGAAAGTTATGCATTGCACTGATATAGGCAGCACTGACAGAAGTATGAGGCACTGTCGCTGACCTGGTGCTGGTGATATAGGTAGGTATTTAGGGTGACTTTCCTGGTTGATCACTCTTCCGAGTCTTCCGTCCCCTACTACAAGCAGGACTCAGGAGAAGCCGACTGTCCACTTTGAGTGCCCGCCCTGCAGTGCATTCTGGGAGGTGTAGTCTCTGCAGCGTGTAGGCACAGCCCGGCCGAGTCTAGTGTGTGCTGTTGAGAACTACATCTCCCATCATGCAATGTGGTGTCAACTAGGGCAGCGGTGGAGCCTGGTATTGGCTGCTGCCGCTGATGAGGGTGTAACGGGGGGGAACTTTTAATGTGTGTCGGCGGTGATGTTCTTTCTGTCAGGCTAATCTGACAGAACGCCGGCCCGCTCGCGGCTCACCCCGCCAGCCTTTGCCTAATTAGAGAGCCGCCTCTGCAGGCAGGGGCCCCCTAGTGGACGGGGCCCATGGGCTTGAGCCCAGTCAAGCCCAATGGTAAGTCCGGCTCTGCACGTATTGATGTGCCATCCTGGAGGAGTTGGACTGCCTGTGCAACCTTTATAGGGTCCAAGTATCGCCTTGTGCTACCAGTAGTGACACTGACCCTAGCCAAATGCAAAACTAGTGAAAAACCGTCAGAAAAGATGAGTAGGGAAAAAAAATGGAGACACCTCGACCTGAAAAAATATTCCTGTTTTGGAGGTCGTCTCATTGTTGCCCATCTAGTGCACCTGTTGTTAATTTCAATTAACAGCAAAGCAGATGAAACTGATTAACAACCCCCTGTGCTACTTAACTGACCAGATCAATATCCCTGGAGTTCCCAGAAGTTCTGATTCAAAAGTGTTCCTTTAATTTTTTTTGAGCAGTGTATATAAAAAAAATATGCAGTCCATAAACACTGTTCATAACCCTAAGGGCTCTTTCACACGGGGCGGATCAGTCATTCATGATCCGCCCCGTGAAGCTCCGCTTGCTCAGCGGGGATCGCTCCGTTGATCCCCGCTGAGCCGGCGGATGACTGGGCGGTCCCCGCACACTGTGCAGGGACCGCCCTGTCAGAGCGCCGCTCTCCCCTATGGGGAATCGGATGACGACGGACCGTAGAGTCCGTTGTCATCCGATCCACTCCGCCGACGGAAGGAAAAATAGGGTTTTCCTCCGTCACACTTTGGCGGAGCAGATGTCAGCGGACATGTCACCGCTGACATCCGTGCCTCCATAGGGCTACATGGAGCGTCCGTGCAGGTCCGCCTAAAAAACTGACAGGCGGACCTGAACGGACCCTCCGTGTGAAAGGGGCCTAAGTTGTAAAAATATGCACTTATGCTCTTTCAAACAATGTGGGAGATGTACTAAAGCTGGAATACTCAGAATCTGGTGCATCTGTGCATGGTAGTCAATCAGCTTCTAACTTGTTCAATTAAGGCAGAACTCCAGACAGAAATGTTTTTTTAAAAGAGAAGTACGATTTTTATTTTTTTTATTGTAGAATCATACTTACCTAGGTGGATGCTGCATCTGTTACCCGCCAGCTGTAAGGGTGAGAACCGAGCGATCAAACACCGCTGATCGCTCGGTTTTCAGACCTCCCTCAGCAGAGAGCTGCTGATTGTCAGTCACCGCTGTCTGCTCTGCCCTTACAGCGCTCACTGGAGCGATGAGCTGTGGAGGGGGTGGAAGCGGCCGACTCAGGCTCTCAGCAGCTCACTCTGAGAGGCTGAACCGGGTGGCGGTCCAGGCATGTGGTTGGATCTCGATCCCGATATGGTTGTGATCTTTCCCAAGCCTGGACCGGCTCTGTGACGTCAGCCGACAGCGGACTTCAGCAGAACGAACTGCACTCCTGTGATGCACAGGAGAAGTACAGCCAAACAAGCTTTGGCTGTACTTCTCTATTAATATCTATAAAGGTGCTTACATACTATGAGCAAACATGGTGCTCAGTGCTTCAACAAGTATATTGCTGATGAGAAATCCAAGTTTATTCTTAATATCTGTAGTCCTGATTCTTCTGCATATCCGGTTTGTAAGACCAGTGGCCGCATTGCTATCTATCCTCCCGGTCACCAGTCTGGCAACTTCCTATCTGTAGTTTTTTTACAATGAACAGTGATGTAATTACATCACCGCTCGCTGTAGTGGGCGGTCCTGGGAGTCTCAGTCTCTCGGTATGATCTGCCCATTACACATGTGTCAGCCGCAGCTCTGCTCCCATCTCCACTTACAGCTCCGCCTGCTCACCACCATTATCTCAGCCCCAACATGCTTCGCCCACACACCCAGGCCATCACCTCCTGCATTTCCCATCATGTAGTGCTTTTTTCACGCACAGATGTGATGTGGGTGAAGACAAAAAGCCCTCCTCCCGGCACACAGAAGTACACACTGTTCAGTGGATAATAATGACATCAGTGGGATTTAAAGTCTAGAATTACAAGAAAAGTAAGCTTACAATGTTTCAGTGTTTTAATAGAGTCTAGGGGAAGCATCACAAAAGTGCAAACATAGCAGGAACCTGGAGTTGGGCTTTAAGTTTCACAATCAAACCTGGAAGCTAATTCGTTTCTATGCAGAGCTGCACTAGCTTTTACATGCTCTAGTTTTAGTAAATCTCCCCCACAAAAGGTTGGTTCACCTTTAAAAAATTTTTTTTTTTAAATCCGGTGCAGTCCATAAACACCATTTTGCAATGCTAGCCCAATCAGGTTTTAAAAATCTGCATTTATTTTCTCTCCATGCCTGTAGGCCATTTTTAAGGAGTGAAGCCTGCCCCAAACACTTTATGATGTGACGCTCTCTCTCTGTATATCCATGGAGAGCGCATTGCACATGTGCGAGTATCAGAAGGATGGCACTCGTCTTTATGGCTGGTCCATCCTAGAAAAAAGACAGGACAGAGCTTTGAAGACTGTCAAAAGTCTTTGGAGCAAGCTTCACTCCTTGTGCAAATGGCCTACAGGTATGGAAAAAGCAAAAATCCAATTTTTTAAAACCTGATTAGTTTAGGGCAGGGATAAGCAATTAGCGGACCTCCAGCTGTTGCCAAACTACAAGTCCCATGAGGCATAGCGAGACTCAGACAGCATCAAGCATGACACACAGAGGCAGAGGCATGATGGGACTTGTAGTTTGGCAACAGCTGGAGGTCCGCTAATTGCATATCCCTGGTTTAGGGTTTCACAGTATTTTTATTTTTTTTATATAATGGTGAACTAACCCTTTAATTATGCTGCAGTTTCAGATCATCAGCACTAAGTACGTTTGAGAAAAAAATATTGTTAATATTAACATACCACCATTATATCGCATGGTGACATTAATAAGCTCCTACTGAGAATCCACCTAGTGATGTATAAATTCATATTTTTGAGCTGAAATTGCAAGAAAATCTTACAAAGACACAAAACATAACAGACTAAATAAATTCACATTGTCCCTATTTTTTTGTACCAGAAACATAAAAAAAAAAAGAAATTATATATACAGAATATATACAGTGTCAGTATATGTACACATTATCATGCATTGTATATTGGCCTCCCTCTGCCATATTTTAAACAAAACAAGAGTGTGTTTACAACAAAAAAGTAGCAATGGATTACAGAAAACAGACGTTTTAGAGACCATGGTAACAAAATCCATATATTATGCAAGGGTTAAAGCCTCAGGCGTTGGAGGGTACATGGCCTGGCATTCTGCATAAATGAAACTTGAAGTGACTTTCTCACAGGTGGTTAAAATTCCATTACGAGTAAGCACTGCCAAACTAAATTCAATGATTTATGAATTTACATAAAGCAACTTCCTGGACCCAGCCGCATAAGTGCCCACCCTTCAATTCATTCCAGCTTCCTTTTGTATTCATTTTGTTTTTACAGGGGGTGAGTGTTGCCACATGTGTTGTCCTCCTACTGACTGATATCATCAGGAAATCTTTTGCTTGGTGGTATTTAGTCTGTGTTCTACTTTTTCATCTGTACTTTTACTGATCAACAGACACCAGTAACAAAACGCAGAGCAGTGGACATAAATTTTGTTTTAGTGGTAGTTTTAGGCAGTCTATTATCACGATAATGGTGAAAAATAAATAAAAATAAATATACAGCGAGGGAAAAAAGTATTTGTTCCAATGCTGATTTTGTACATTTGCACACTGACGAAGAAATGACCGGTCTATAATTTTAATGGCAGGTTTATTTTAACAGTGAGAGGCAGAATAACAACAAAAATATCCAGAAAAACGCATTTCAAAAAAGTTATAAATTGATTTACATTTTAATGAGTGAAATAAGTATTTTACCCCTTTGCAAAACATGACTTAGTACTTGGTGGCAAAACCCTTGTTGGCAATCACAGGGGTCAGACGTTTCTTGTAGTTGGCCACCAGGTCTGCACACATCTCAGGAGGGATTTTGTCCCATTCCTCGTTGCAGATCATCTCCAAGTCATTAAGGTTTCAAGGCTGACGTTTGGTAACTTGAACCTTCAGCTCCCTCCACATATTTTCTATGGGATTAAGGTCTGGAGACTAGCTAGGCCACTCCTGGATCTTAATGTGCTTCTTCTTGAGCCACTCATTTGTTGCCTTGGCCGTGTGTTTTGGGTCATTGTCATGCTGGAATACCCATCCACGACCCATTTTCAATGCCCTGGCTGAGGGAAGGAGGTTTTCACCCAAGATTTGATGGTACATGGCCCTGTCCATCGTCCCTTTGATGCAGTGAAGTTGTCCTGTCCCCTTAGCAGAAAAACACCCCCAAAGCATAATGTTTCAACCTCCATGTTTGATGGTGGGGATGGTGTTCTTGGGGTCATAGACAACATTGCTCCTCCTCCAAACACAGCGAGTTGAGTTGATGCCAAAGAGCTTGATTTTGGTCTCATCTGACCACAACACTTTCACCCAATTCTGCTCTGAATCATTCAGATTACAAAGAGCGGTGTCTCAGATGCACGGATATGAGAGGTCAGTCCACCCACATCCCTGAATACATACAGCAAAAAAGTGCACTCCGAAGAGAGCGGTTCCTCAGTGGGACTTTTAAGGGTGACTGTTGAAAACCTCTATACAAGGTAATAAAGTACAAAAATATTTGTCATAAAGACTTGTTTATTTGAAAAAATGTTTTTTTTACAAAAATATAATATGAAGGGCTGCTACTCTATACGCACAACACATATCCAAGTAACCAGTGTATACATACTGAAAAAGAGCAATCACAACGCATATGGACAGATATCATAAATTACACAAGAAAATAAAGGGGAGAGAATGTAGTACAGGACCTGACTCTGTCTCGGGGGTGGGACAGATACCCAAGGGACAGAGACCGAGCAAGTAAGCTCCAGGGGGGAGTTTTGACTAAGTAAGAGTGAGTGAGCCAGGAGGCTGAAATTTCTGTTATACAATGATGGTGGAACCCCCTGCGAGGGAAGATTTTCTGTGACGTTTGTTTCGCTTAAATAAAATTGGGCTGCTACGCCCTAAAAAATACAGTCTGGACTCACCGGTGTTCCTTAAAACGCATACACCACTAGAGCTTAATCACCCCGGATCGTTACAATATATATATATATATATATATATATATATAGTATATATACAACCTGTAGACACCCAACAGGCAAGGCCAGTTTGGATCAGTGGTCCCTCCCTAAAAGAAAGACTACAGGTAGTTTTCACTTGCCATAGGAACAATAATGACTTATGCAATGCCTACGGGAAAAAAAAAAAAACAGAATATGTAAAAAATCTTTTTCCTAATCCGCCATACTCTTGGCACAGAGAAAGCATTAGCATATACACAAACACATCTCCACCTAAAATATTAAAGGCCGACTCTGGGCAGAATTTAAATCTGATTCAATGCATTGGTTATCAGCAACAATGAAATACCATTGGCTTTTAAGCTCTTAAATATGACCATTTAAGGCTTCATACATACTTTCTAAACTCTCGCAGAAGCCTTTCTGTTGGCAGCAGCATTTTGGGGAGAAAAAAAACAAACAGACACTTGTAAAAGTAAAGTACCGTATATACTCGAGTATAAGCTGAGTTTTTCAGCACATTTTTTGGTGCTGAAAATGCCCCCCTCGGCTCATACTCCAGTCACCTTTTTGCGCCTGATCCCCCGGATTTTGGGGACCCGGTACCGGCTGGCCGTAGGTCCCCTGGACCCCAAAATTGCCACACATGTAGCCCCATTTCTCCTCTACAAGTGTGCAAAGATTGTTGTCCGGGGGACCTACGGCCGGGGAGCACCGATTTTTCAAATCCGGGCACCCCTTCTATAGACTCCCATGTTAAACGTCAGTCTAGTCATGGACAGAGTGAGGCATGGGCACAGTGAGGCATGGGCACAGTGAGGCATGGGCACAGTGAAGCATGGGCACAGTGAGGCATGGGCACAGTGAGGCATGGACACAGTGAGGCATGGGCACAGTGAGGCATGCACATGGACACAGTGAGGCAAAGTGAGGCATACACATGGACACAGTGAGGCATGCAGATGGACACCCTAGGCTTATACTCGAGTCAATAAATGTTCCCAGTTTTATGTGGTAAAATTAGGTGCCTCGGCTTATATTCGGGTCGGCTTATACTCGAGTATATACGGTATCTTTTGGGTGTTAATTCATTTCATTGGGCCATTGAAATGAATTAACGCTCAAGCACTAAACGCGTCTAGCATTAACGAGCGTTTAGACATTTACACACGTTTACAAGCGTCAAGCATTTTTTCTGCTCAAACTCTGCTGCTCCTGGACGCACTTGCAGTGTTTTTTGTATTCTGCCTCTAAACTCTCCTGCAAATAAATGCTGCTAACAATCTATGTGTGCATCTACACATAGGCTAACATGCAGAGGAGTTTAGAGGCAGGAAAAAAAAAACACCAGACACCCCTAGAAGCAGCTGCAAAAAGGTCCAGTGTGCATGAGGCACATCATCATGTTCTTTTGTTGAGATCCATCCTTATCTAGATGTGCACATTAAAAATGTTGGCTTGCATATAAGAAGATAATAACCAAATGCAAGCTCCATATTAAACGGTTTAATATAACCACCAGTATTGTGATAACAGACAGAGATATAAGGCCAGAGCACACATCTGGCAGGTCATCAGCAACAATCTCATCAAGTGGGTCAACAAAATTTACGAGGCAGAATTTTACATATCACTGGTGTTTAAAGTAGTGTCCAGAGTTGGTTAGACAGTCATTTTCTCACAGTGAGTCACCATCAGGCTGAGGTCATGATGGAATTCCTGTTGGTCTAACTCTGAGGTGCTGCTTACAAAGAAAAGTTGTTGCTACTCTCCAGCAAAGGAGCTAGGAGCAGGAGTCTGAAGACAGGATCAATTAAATAAAAACCATAAAATGTGCCACACTACAGACATGATTAGGACATAAAAGTGCACTATTCTGTAATTCTATACCAGCCTTTCTCAATGTTTTCAACACAGAGAAACCCCTAAAATAACTTCCCAGTCTCAGGGAACCCCTGCTAAAAAATTCTATATCTACAACTCATGATACATTAGTGTGATGGTCAGTGGGAAGAATACTCCTTATACTTGTGGTCATTGGTAAGAATTACCCCCTTACAGATAGCTATAAAGATCAATGGGGTAAGTGGGAACATATCTGAGAGGCAGAAATTGCTCATTGCTCATGAAACCTCTAGCAACCTCTGGAGAATCCCTAGGGTTCCATGGAACCCTGGTTGAGAAACCCTGTTCTATACAATCAAACATGAGAGTACAGTAGTTTTACAATAAGCCATTTGTGTGAATTGAAATACCAGAATTTCTAAGACTGTGCATTAGAAAAGGTATACATGGTTTAGTAGTGCATGTTAAAATGTAAAGCTAAACATAAAAAATGATTACATTATCTGCTTTTTTGACAGTTGTTAAAAACAGGCAATGCACATGGTATCTCAAGCAGGCTATGTATCTTAAACTAAAGCTGTGTTAATTGGACTTTAAATTTGGGGTTATAGCTGTGTGCTACAATTCTAGCTCACAAACAAGGATGTACACGTGGGGTGAGTCCTTATGTGGTCCCACTAATTGTCATTTGCTGGGAGATAAACCAGTATAATCTACAATAATCTGAAAGTATTTGAAAAGTAACAATATTATTGTAAGCCAGTAAAATTACTAGATACGATTAGTGTGCTTAAAGTGTCACTAAACCCACATCATAAAAAGCTATCAATAAATGGTGTGTTTTACATGCTGTTCATACTCACTCAGTCACTATGAGATTAGTTTTCTGTATTCTGCAAAAAACTTGGTTGATCCTGCTGTTCTCTATCTCCCTCTTCTGTCCATGTCCCCAATTGAGCTAGAAATGTTGCAGCTGTGGTGACAACTCTGCACATGCTCAGTTTTCAGTGAGTTTCTATGCTGACATTTCCCCCCTATCACATCTGAGCAGCCCATGTGACTATAGAGTAACACATGTGGGCGTATACACAGTATTAAATGACAGCCCACTCCCGCCCTCCTCCTCCATGCCTACTAACCAGCTAAACACAATGGGGTGGGATATTACATGTAGATCAATGGAGGCATCACCTCCCTCCCTCAGAAATCCAGCCACACCATGTTATTGCCCAAAAAATTATCAAGATTTGATTTAATATATATATATATATATATATATATATATATATATATATATATATATGACAATTTAAAAAAGCCTATTGATATAAATTAGGGCTGTGGAAATTAACTATTAATTCCTTAATTTTTTTGATCGATCAAAATTCTTTTGATCAGTACTCACCTCTCCGCCGGCTTCCGGGCCTTCAGGGAGTTCCGTCGGATATCCGATGACATCAGGGACACCGGCGGGGCTTGTCGTGTCCATCTGAAGGGCTCCTTTGCTGTGCCTTCATATCTGCATGCCGGCGGGACCTTACTATCTGCCACACGCAAGGGCTGTTACACTTCCCTCTATCACTTCCCTCTATCAACCTGGGATTCTACAGCCATCCACTGGGAGTTGTGATAGTTCCCTTCACAGGACATCTACATGCCGACGGACTGATGTTAACCCCTTCTCATCTGGATTCAGCAGTGGTATCGTTGTACACATTTTTATACCAGTATCATACTTAGCTACATGTTTTTATGACTGCTTTTGCTACCATTTGGTATTACTCACACCATTTTTACAGTTTATGTAGCTACATCGATTTTATCTCCAGTGCAATATTTATTTTGTTACCTACTTGAAGACTATAAAAGTTTTAATTCAATTCCCATTGAGCGCTGCCTTTGTGTGTTTTTTGTATCCTGCTATCCATTTTTCCAGTGGTTGGTAGCTGCACTGGAAATCAGCCTGCAAGGAGATCAGCTAAAAGTCGTTGGATCTGTATGTGCGTTATAATTAATCAAAATTAGTCGATTAATCGATTATAAAAAAAAAACGATTAATCAAACACGAAAATTTTAATCAGTAACAGCCCTGATATAAATTATATATTTTTACTCTGTATCCT
Source organism: Rana muscosa (assembly GCA_029206835.1). Taxonomy (NCBI): domain Eukaryota; kingdom Metazoa; phylum Chordata; class Amphibia; order Anura; family Ranidae; genus Rana; species Rana muscosa. The sequence goes on along the minus strand of CM055116.1, from coordinate 274,340,884 downwards.
AAAGGCTTTTTTTTATTTTGAACATGTGACCAGCAGCAGAGGACTAAGCTCCTCCTGCTTATATTTCCCTGCAGACAGGCTGGGAAAGAGCTGGGTCATGTGACAGCTGTATATCAATTAGGAAAGGGGTACTTAAATGTTTTTTTTTTTTTTTTTTTATAATAACAGTGCTATCATCAATAAACAGAACGGACAATGTAAATTAAACAGTGTGTGTTTAGTATAACTTTAAATCCATAAAGTTGGGGAACGGATTGTAACTTCTCTACATCATTGAGCATTCCTTAATATATAAGAAGCAAAAATGGCATATGTCCTCCATGCTAAATTTGTTTTAATGCTAATTTTTTTTTTATAATAATTAAACACTTTACATTGTGCAGCAGTCTCATTACCTGATCATTTTCAACATTCCTATCCAATACACAGTGAGAATGGCCAGCATTGTTCCTGTAAACTATACAGTACAGGGGTTAAAGGCGATGATCCAAAGAAACAAGAACATACAAGCAGGTTTCCTACTCCTGCAAGCGCTCAGGAACATCACATGTATGTGAAATCACAAACCTTACATTTCATCACACCTATTTCTCTGAGTTCAACTCTAAACACTCTTGATCTTTTTAAATCCTAAGCACTTTCAATTGTGGTTTCCACGGAATTCTATTCAGCTCATTACCAACCATCAGAGCCTATTTTAACAGACATCCTGCAACATGGCATTGGATAAGAAACACGCTGTCATGTGAGGAGGTAATCTTTTAATGACAGATTACTGCTTTCTTCAAATTGTGTCTATCTACACTACAAAAAAAAAAGAGAGAAAATAAGATGTTTAAATCAACTCCAGCAATTTAATTAACACAGCTATCCTAGGCGGCTTTCAGTTGTTTATAGAGCAACACATAACTTTTCAGATACTTTTCACCAAAATCATACTCCAAATATTGAATAACTCGTATAATTATTGCAAACATTGAACTCATATAATTATTGCTGCCCTACTGTAAGGAAGGATTTTCCCTTTCACTGGAGATGAGCTTTTAAGCTAGCTATATGCAAATAGATTTCTTATTCGGCTTGCAAGCTGGAGAAGAGAAAATCAATAGATTCTTGTTTACCAAATATGGAGAAAGCTGCACTGCTGACTATTGTGCTCAAGCAGCTGCATCACCCGCGGCTGTCTGAATACCCGAAGAGTGACTGCATCTGACTGGATGTAGTCACTGTTTGGCCAACAACTTCCCACCCGGCTCCATCAATTTCGGAATCAAATCTTGTCGCACTGAGCAGTGGCAATAGGATCACCCACAATTCAAATTGTGGCTAATTCAGAGCAGGAACAGGCTGAAATTCTAGCTAGTATGGCCATCTTTAAAGGATAAGTTCACCTCCTTTAAAAAAATGAATGCACGTCTTTTTGTAGGTAAAAAAATATGCATTTATTATTTTTTCGTTGGAAGCCTAGAAAGCATTGCACCCATGATCAGCAGTTCGAGAGTACTATGCAGGGCTCTTGCAGACTTGGTGTGTAAGCTGTCTGGCAATACATGGAACGACCAAGCAGTTACACACTAGCCAGTAGCATCAATGAACTACCACAGTGCTCAACAGCGCTGTGGTAGTTCATTGAGAACTACAAGCCGGCAGCCACACAGGCTGCTGGATCTTGTCATTTTCTATTCACCAAACTCTGTGAATGAGTGATGTGGTTGGGGGGGGGGTGAAGCCCCACACGGCTACGTTCTATACAGAGTTTGACAGAGAGCCAGGGGAGAAGATCGCCCGCCGCCAGTCACATCAGGAAGCTGGGGAGGTTCAGGGGCCCGTGGATTTGTAACATGTTACCTGAATATGGGTGTAACATGAAACATGTTACAAAAGGTGAATGTATCCATTAAGCTCTGCAATATGGCCTCCACAGTGCCCCAATGCAATGAAGATCTCTAAATTATTTGATAGCTTCTTGGCTCAAAAGGAATAGCAAAAACATACACTGTACAGCAGGGGTGCAAACTCAATTTAATCACGGGCTGCATCAGCAGTATGGTTGCCTTCAAAGGCCTGGTTGTATATGGGGTGTGCTATGTACAGAGTGCAGGGTTCAGGAGTGTGCTACGTGTGAAGCTCAGGATTATGCTACGTGCAGAGCTCAGGAGTGTACAGAGCGCAGAGCTCAGGATTATGATTATGCTACGTACAGAGGGCAGGGTTCAGGGTTGCATTATGTACAGACTGAAAAGTTCTGGGGTGTGCTGTGTACAGAGCGCAGGGTTAAGGATTGTGTTACTTACAGAGTACAGGGGTGTGCTGTGTACAGATTGGAGGGTTCAGGATTGTGTTACTTACAGAGTACACGGGTGTGCTGTGTACAGAGTGCAGGGTTAAGGATTGTGTTACTTGCAGAGTACAGGGGTGTGCTGTGTACAGAGTGTAGGGTTCAGGATTGTGTTACTTACAGAGTACAGGGGTGTGCTGTGTACAGAGTGCAGGGTTCAGGATTGTGTTACTTACAGAGTACAGGGGTGTGCTGTGTACAGAGTGCAGGGTTCAGGATTGTGTTATGTACAGAGTACAGGGGTGTGCTGTGTACTGAGTGTATGGTTCAGGATTGTGTTACTTACAGAGCACAGGGGTGTGCTGTGTACAGAGTGCAGGGTTCAGGATTGTGTTACTTACAGAGTACAGGGGTGTGCTGTGTACAGAGTGCAGGGTTCACACTATCTCTTTGGCATCCTCTGCAGACCTTATCAAAATCGACAGCACAATTCTATCCCCAGTCTTTAACTACTTCCCACCCGGCCACTGTATATATACGGCCGGGTGGGCGCTCTCTCCTTCTGAGTGGACGTTCAGGAATGTCCCTCAGAAGGAGGGGGATCACGCGCGCGCGTTCCCGCGCAGCGGCGTGATCTCGATGCACGCGTGTCACCCGGACACGGCACATCTCGATTCGGCAGGAGGGCTCTGTGATTGGCCCTCCTGATCACATTACGGCCGTGTCCAATCACAGCCGTCATGTGATGTAAACAGAGAGCCGGTTGCTAGGCAATCAGCTCTCCTCTCCTCACACAGAAGTCGTCGGTGAGGAGAGGAGAGCGGATCGCTGCAGCTGGCTGGTGATCAGTGAGTATGAGCTGTTTTTTTCAGCTTTTTACTCACTGATCACCAGCCTAGTGTCCCCACACAGTGTAAACACAAACATGTCCCCAAAATACATGTCCCCAAAATACATGTCCCCAAAATACATGTCCCCACACACACACATGTCCCCACATAGTAAAAACACCTGTCCCCCACATATGTGACAGTAAAATCATATGTCCCAATGATCATTTGCACACATATGTCCGTGAACACCTGCACACATCTGTACATAATCATTTGCATACATATGTCCGTGATCACACAAACCAATTATTATACACTTAACGGAATTTTTTTTACCAAAAACATGTAGTAGAATACATTTTGGATAAAATTTATGCCAAAATTCGATTTTATTGGATTTTTTTAAAAATAGAAAGACGAAAATATATATTTTTTTCCAAATTTCCGCTCTTTTTTCGCGTATATCGCAAAAAATAAAAAACGTAGTCGTGAATAAATACCACCAAAAGAAAGCTCTATTTGTGTGAACAAAATGATAAAAATTTCATTTGGGTACAGTGTAGCATGTCCGCGCAATTGTCATTGAAAATGCGAGAGCGCTGAAAGCTGAAAATTGGTCTGGGAAGGAAGGGGGCTAAAGTGCCCAGTATTGATGTGGTTAATAATAGCACAATAAAGATGTATTGCACTATTGCACTACCACATAAGAATAAGTAGAGGGTATCTACTAAGCTGCTGAAAATGCTTTTCTTATTTTTTTTCTTAATATGTTGAAAATATATTCATAATATGTGCAATGGCATTACAGCCAATAGAGTTTACCGTTTTTTTTTTTCTTTTTCTTTTGTTTTTTATAATTTAAAGTTGCACCTCTGTTTGTCAAAAAGCAATATTTTTGTTTATGAAACTTTGTTTTATTTATAAAGACATTATGTATCACAACGGCTAAATGTGTGTCTGTAGTGCATGTTAAAACCTTAAATAAGGCCCCTTTCACACGGGGCGGATCCGTGCAGATCCGCCCCGTGAAGCTCCGCTTGCTCAGCGGGGATCGCTCCGTTGATCCCCGCTGAGCCGGCGGATGACTGGGCGGTCCCCGCACACTGTGCAGGGACCGCCCTGTCAGAGCGCTGCTCTCCCCTATGGGGAATCGGATGACGACGGACCGTAGAGTCCGTTGTCATCCGATCCGCTCCGCCGACGGAAGGAAAAATAGGGTTTTCCTCCGTCACACTTTGGCGGAGCGGATGTCAGCGGACATGTCTCCGCTGACATCCGTGCTTCCATAGGGGTACATGGAGGATCCGTTTCAGGTCCGCCTAAAAAACTGACAGGCGGACCTGAACGGACCTCCGTGTGAAAGAGCCCTAAAGTGGAGGTTCTCCCAAATTATTGACTTAATGCTATCCCCTTTTGTGCATTGCATAGATGCGCAAACGACAATTTCTTTTTTTTAAATGCTGTATTTACCTTCTAATTTGTCTTTATTGGGGGACTTCCTGTCTGTTCCTCCCGCGGGAGTGGGCGTATACATTCCTTTTCCCCGGCGGCACACTGTCTCCTGGGAGCTAAGTGTCAGCATTCCCAGGAGTCAGTGCGGATCGCCGCTGCGAAATCTCGCGAGATCGTCTGCGCTCCCTCCCCGTACTGTACTGTGTATATTTTTGGTTGCCATCACAACAGGGCGGGAACTTCCGACGTCTCCGCCCGTTGGGATGGCAACCTGCTCAGTTTATGGCGCTCCGCCGGGAAGTTATTGCAGACACATACAGAGCCTGTTCTAAGCAGTGGCTGATTCTTTTGATTTGAATGGCGTCACAACGGGGCGTGTACTTTGAACGACGACGCCCGTTGTGATGGCAACCAGGAAGTGTTGACGGTGCTGCTCATGCGAGAGAGCGGTGAATGCCGGGAGACGCGCATTCACCGCTTCACGGAAGTCCGTGCTTGTGGGCTTCACTATGCCCACAAGCAAAATGGAAAATCCATATATCGATTTATATAAGTGTTTCTTTTATACGAAAATGGACGGGGGATGCTTTTAATCGCCAGAGAAGTGAGTACTAAACTCTTAACTTTAACCACATTGAATGCAGCAAAAAAAAAAAAACAATCGGCCGCAGAACCTCCGCTTTAATGCGATAAATCAGTGTTTCTCAACCTTTTTTCAGTCAAGGCACCCTTTCAAATTATGGACAGTCTCAAGGCACCCCATTATAAAACGTAAAAAACGATTCTAATAGTTTCACATAATGCGGCAGCATCGACATACGTAGGACACCCAACATTAGAGGTGATCTATTCTTCCAAAGCAAATATACTTTTGCACACTGATACCGACTAGTATTCCAGTGTTTCCCTTCTCCCTCAGTTTCTCTCCATCACTCAGCTAATGTCGCCCCCCAGTGTTGGCGGAGAGGTTGAAAACAAGGAGGCTGTGCTGACGATCAACAGCCTTCTTATCAACACTGATGACATCATTGGTTGTTAGGATGCCATGGGCGGGAAGGCTGAAATGGTGCACAATAAAGACATGTAGCTTTGTGTAACTAAAGGCTTGGTCTACCTGTCGACTTGTATACAATTTGGGCAATTTTTAGGCATTTTTCCAAGGCACCCCTGAAGAAACCTCAAGGCACCCCAGGGTGCCTGGGAACCCTGGTTGAAAAAGGCTGCAATAAATAATACATGCTATTAGATTTATATTGGAAATGTACTGGAGATGTTTGTCAACTAAAATACGACTAAAACTAAAACAATTCAGGGGACTGAAATACTGTACGACTATAACTAAAATGACATGTTAGTCAAAAGACTATGACTAAAACTAAATCAAAATTTGATGTCAAAATTAACACTGCAGTTATACAAACAAACAACAAAAGAACACCGCTCTAGGCAGACATCTCATAATGCATCCCACCTAATGGAAACAGGTGCTGGCTCTGCATGTAGGAATGAAAGCTTTAAAAATTCTTCTGGTACAAAGACATCATAATAAAAGTGTCAACAGAGTGTGGCCGTCCAGTCTTTTCTTCGATTCAGTTATACAAACAAGCTGACATTTTTTGAAGTCAATGGGGGAGGCATCAGGGGATGCTGTTTGTCCCAAGTACTGTGGGAACACAAGGCAGAATCTTTGGTGTGTAACAGAATTTGGTTTGTGTCTGTATAAACATTTTAACTCTAACAACTGCACCTAGCAATGCACTTTTTGTTTCAATCTGATTTTTTTTTACTTGTGAATCCCTTACATACTAACGTCATTGACAAATTCTAAGGTATTTAACAGCTATTAGCACAGCTACAACCAATCAATATTTCTTATCAGGGTGTTCTTGGAGGCTTTCTTGCAATGAATGAGCCCTGATCAGCTCCACTTAAGGTTGCTCAAACAATCTTCTCTGACTACAGTTGTCTACACATGCTGTATATATTGTCAAAGAACTTCAAACTCCACGTGCCTTCCAACATCAGTTAGATTACCGTTCCTCCAATCAAAAAAACAGACCAAAGCAGCTAGTACTTGTGGTTGCTGTGGCAGAAAAGTATAATGACATACAGATTTTCTTTTTAAAGTGGTTGTAAACCTCAGACATGAAATATGAGCAAAGCATGTCCCTCTAATAAGAGCACTAAGTGTCATTTCTGTCTGCCACTGCGTTCCTCTGCTATCAGCAAGAATCAATTCAGAAAAATCTGTAAGGGTTTACAACCACTTTAATGCATGCGCACAAAAAGCAAGACATACCCTTTGGAAAATGCATGCATTCTGCATGTATTGAACAAAATACCTAAAAATGCATAATAAAAACACATTCATTGTTAAAATCTGAAATGTAAATTGGCCCTTAGTACATACACTATATTACCAAAAGTATTGGGACACCTGCCTTTGCACGCACATGTACTTTAATGTCACCCCAGTCATATTCCGTTGTGTTCAATATTGAGTTGGCCGACCCTTTGCAGCTATAACAGCTTCAACTCTTCTGGGAAGGCTGTCCACAAGGTTTAGGAGTGTGTCTATGGGAATGTTTGACCATTCTTCCAGAAGAGCATTTGTGAGGTCAGGCACTGATATTGGACGAGCAGGTCAGACTCGCAGTGTCAGCTCTAATTCATTCCGAAGGTGTTCTATCGGGTTGAGGTCAGGACTCTGTACAGGCCTGTCAAGTTCCTCTACCCCAAACTTGCTCATCCATGTCTTTATGGACCTTGCTTTGTGCACTGGTCCAAATCATTAGGTGGAGGGGGGATTATGGTGTGAGGTTGTTTTTCAGGGCTTAGGCTTGGCCCCTTAGTTCCAGTGAACTCCTAAGGCATCAGTATACCAAGACATTTTGGACAATTTATTGCTCCCAATTTTGTGAGATGGCCCCTTCCTGTTCAAACATGACTGCACACCAGTGTACAAAGCAAGGTCCTTAAAGACATGGATAAGGGAGTTTGGGGTGGAGTAACTTGACTGGCTTGCACAGAGTTCTGACCTCAACCTGATAGAACACCTTTGGGATGAATTAGAGCAGAGACTGCGAGCCAGGCCTTCTCCTCCACATCAGTGCCTGACCTCACAAATGTGCTTTTGGAAGAATGGTCAAACATTCCCATAGACACACTCCTAAACCTTGTGGCCAGCCTTCCCAGAAGAGTTGAAGCTATTATAGATGCAAAGGGTGGGCCAACTCAATATTGAACCCTATGGACTAAGACTGGGTTCCTATTAAAGTTCATGTGCGTGTAAAGGCAGGTGTCCCAATACTTTTGGTACTATAGTGTATTTTTCTTTTTAGAGCTGTTTGGAGCATTGAAAGATTGAGTCATCTGAGAAGCACCTTTGCTTTTGTTTTGCTTGGGTGGCATACATATGCCAGGCACACAGTAATCTAGCAAAAACATGTTTAAGCTTTGCAGCAGTAGACAATAAAAAGGTGATTCATCCTATAGACATGAGATATATCACTATTTCATTGCTGTTACACAATTTCAAACCTTAAAGTAGGCACTGTGGTCAAACTATAAAATCACATATGTGATGTAGGTGACTCATTCTAGTAAGACTGGGCTCTCTGTTTTTCAAGGTACCCTCAGAAATTTTAGTAAATACTTATTCACCCTGCCAGTAAAACCATTGCATATGAACTTCTTTTGATAGGATGAAAAAACTCTACCTTCTGCAATAATATCACACCAGCATTGTCAACCTTGATGCTGCTGTAGTTACTTAGAAATTGGCACCCTAGCGGCACCCACAGCCCCTTGAAATGACAGCACATTGTTCGATTTTCAAGATTGTCAAACATACTTTTAGTATAGCAGGCTTGCTAACGATAGTGTAAAAAAAAAAAAAAAATCTATGTTCTTTTGCTGAATTAAAAAAAAATGCTGCAATTTACATGGCAAAACATCCAGAGAGAACAAGCGTTAGGCCTAGTTTACACCGGTGCACTGCAGTTTGGGTGCAGCGTTGTTGTATACGTACAATCTATATAAGTTTTTAGGTGAAATTCCATTGACTTTTATTAGACCGTGCGTTTTCATGAAAATACCTCAAAGTCCTGCATGTTGCATGTTTAACCACTTGTCTACCGCCCACCATCAAATGACGGCGGGCGGAAGACTCTCTTGTTCTGACAGGACGTCATATGGGGGGACATGCTCGCTCCTGCCGCGTCGCTGGGGACCCGATGCGCGTGCCCGGCGGCTGCGATGGTCACCGGGCACCCGCAATTGCCCAGTAACCGAGCAGGACCGTGGATCTGTGTGTGTAAACACAGAGATCCACGTCCTGTCAGGGAGAGGAGACCGATGGTGTGTCCCTTGTACATAGGGACAACCATCGGTCACCTCCCCCAGTCAGTCCCCTCCCCCCACAGTTAGAATACATCTAGGAAACACATTTAACCCCTTCCTAGCCTCCTAGTGTTAACGCCTTCCCTGCCAGTCACATTTATACAGTAATCAATGCATTTTTATAGCAGGGATCGCTGTATAAATGACAATGGTCCCAAAAATGTGTCAAAAGTGTCCGATGTGTCCGCCGCAATATCGCAGTCACAATAAAAATCGCAGATCGCCGCCATTACTAGTAAAAAAAAAAAACATGCTATAAATCTATCCCCTATTTTGTAGACGCTATAACTTTTGCGCAAACCAATCAATATACGCTTATTGCGATTTTTTTTTACCAAAAATATGTAGAAGAATACGTATCAGACTGAACTGAGGATTTTTTTGAAAAAAAAATTTAAAAAATGGATATTTATTATAGCAAAAAGTTAAAAATATTGTGTTTTTTTTTCAAACTTGACGCTCTTCTCTTGTTTATAGCGCAAAAAATTAAAACCGTAGAGGTGATCAAATACCACCAAAAGAAAAGCTTTATTTGTGGGAAAAAAATTACGCAAATTTTGTTTGGGAGCCACGTCGCACGACCACGCAATTGTCATTCAAAGTGTGACAGCGCTGAAAGCTGAAATATGGCTTGGGCAGGAAGGGGGTTTTCGTGCCCGGTAGGCAGGTGGTTAATGTACCTAATGTTACCCACTAGACTTGAATCTTCCTTTAGGACATGTGGAAGGACTGTAACATACATGGTGATGTGGTGTCAAGGGGCACAGGTCACTGAGCCAGATGAAGTGTCTGAGATCTTTACAAAAATAAATAAATAAATACATTGGCAGACTTGATGGACTACTACCGTATATACTCGAGTATAAGCCGACCTTTTCTGCACATTTTTTTATGCTGAAAAAGCCCCCCTCGGCTTATACTCGAGTGAGGGTCTCCCGCTATGTCAGTCTAATGGTCGGCGGCCGTCCACTGTAACAAAGCCCCGCCTCCTCCTCGTCCGTGGTAGAGAGAACACTGATAACAAACTGAATCAGTGCTCCGTCTATCACGGACGAGGAGGAGGCGGGGCTTTGTTACAGTGGACGGCCGCCGACTGCAGTTGCATGACACAGCAGGAGATCAAAGGTACATGAGGCTGCAAATGGGCACAGTGAGGCTGCAGATGGGCGCACACAGTGAGGCTGCAGATGGGCACAGTGAGGCTACAGATGGGCCCACACAGTGAGGCTGCAGATGGGCACAGTGAGGCTGCAGATGGGCACAGTGAGGCTGCAGATGGGCACAGTGAGGCTGCAAATGGGCACAGTAAGGCTGCAGATGGGCATTGTTGACCCTCTTTTCCACTTACAGTAGCTGCTGAATTTCCCACCCTAGGCTTATACTCGAGTCAATAAGTTTTCCCAGTTTTTGTGGTAAAATTAGGTGCCTCGGCTTATATTCGGGATGGCTTATACTCGAGTATATACGGTATGTCTTTTTCTGCCATCACTTTTCTATGTTTCTATCTTAATAGCTGAACCGGACAACTCTCGATCCATCTATGGCCATTTTTAATCCCCCTAACAGGGTTTAGGATACATATTGTAAAGCTATTAGATCACTAAATGCTGTGGCAGGGCCCCGTTTCGGGTACTTATTAGTACAGCATCTTTAGAAATGCACCTGAAATAACTGTTTTTTAAATAAATTCTGCCCTAATGACATATCGATTGAAGAATCATATTACTGTACCACACAGACAAGTGAAAAAGCTTAGAGAACACAATTACTGTATGGTAAGATTGGGCTGGAAAACGAATATCGTGAAAATTACCCACAGTTCCACACATTCCTGAGTCAGGGTGTGCTGCCAAAGCCCATGTGATTCTCCCTTGACCTTGGCAGAGTAAAGTCCCCAGGTGTCCAAAAGCCAGATGTATATAACATTGTTTACTGTTCTGCACAGGCCATGCTTTAGGCTGGGTTCACACTATACAACGACTTTCATCCTACTTTGCTCTGCGACATCTGTCCTACATTGGTCCGACATCCATCCGACTTTCATTAACAGGATACTACTTTGATCCTACTTCAATGATAGTCAATGGGCTGAAGTCGGATCAAAGTCGGACAGAAGTAGTACAGGGAGCATTTTTAATGTCGAACCGACTTGTGTCGGACCAGTTAAGACGGCTCCCATAGGGAAACATTGATTTTCACACGTCATGCGACATGAGCACCCAATGTCGGAGCGTTTGTCGCCCCAGTGTGAACCAGGCCTTAGGTCTGGTTCACACTGGGGCGACAAACGCTCCGACATTAGGAGCTCATGTCGCATGACGTGTGAAAATCAATGAATCCCTATAAGAGCCGTCTTAACTGGTCCGACACATGTCGGTCCGACATTAAAAATGCTCCCTGTACTACTTCTGTCCGACTTTGATCCCACTTCAGCCCATTGACTATCATTGAAGTAGGATCAAAGTAGTATCCTGTTCATGAAAGTCGGATGGATGTCGGACCAATGTAGGACAGATGTCGGACCAATGTCGGACCGATGTCGGACCAATGTAGGACAGATGTCGCAGAGCAAAGTAGGATGAAAGTCGTGTCGTATAGTGTGAACCCAGCCTCAGAGACTTTCTTGTAAAAAAAATGTTTCATTCAAGCAGTGCTTCAAAATGAACGTATGTCTTAAAGTAAATACTGCTGCAGAATGGCTCATGTGCCCTGTGCAGCCTGCTAAGCTCATGTTATGTGATTGATCCTTCCACCCATCGAAGAAATATCTGGCCCATCTCAGGGGCATTATTGTTATAGATTATAATATCATGCCTGAAATGTTACCTTTCCTTGAGAGGGATCTTCTTCTAGGCCAGCATCTGCCTCTGGCTGTCAACAACATATTATGTTACTAAGACTGTTCCAGCAAATGACACAGGTTGCTTTATAAAACCTATGACTCCCTGTATGCTTATGAGGTACATACCACATTATTCCATAGTAATCTGGGTTAAAGCCTCCTCCTGAGACTGAATTTCAATTAGGGGTTGATGTCAGTCAGATGCTCTACCTACTGCTTTCTGATATCATAAAACAGTGTTCCTCAAATGGATTAGCATCAACCCCTTCATAAAAATCCATAGATAGTGATTATTTTTGAGCCACAGTTTTCAAGTCTTGCTGCAGATTTTCAGCTGGCCTAAAGTCTGGGCTTTCACTGGGCATTCCAACACCTTGAGATTCATAGTTTAAAATTTTTGGGGGTTTAAGTTCTGCTGGAAAGTGAACCTCCATGGCAAGGTGTCTAGCAGACTGAGATAGTTTTCGTTAAATTCATTTTTCCTTCCACTATGAAGAGATTCCCATTCCTTGCTGCTAAAATCATACCCAAAAAAAATCGCCATGCTTCATAATGGGGCCAGTGTTCTTAGGATTATACACAGTGCTGGCTTTCTGTCATACACGTAATATTGCACCTAGGCCAAAAAATTCAACCAGAGAACCTTTTTTCTATGCTTGATCTGTTGTGATTTGGCACTCTCCAAATGAGATTTGATATTTATTTATTTATTTATTACTGGTACTTATATATCTCCGTCAATTTACGCAGTGCTTTACATATAATTGTACATTTACATCAGTCCCTGCCCTCAAGGAGCTTACAATTTAAAGTGGAGCTTTAATCAGAAAATTAGGTCCTGCTAGATCACTTCAGGTTGGCCCCTTTTGCAGGTATAGCTATGTAAAACATTAAAAATACCGGTAAGTGTCTATGTTGTTTACCTTCCTGGCGGTATGATTCTGTCAGATTTTAGGTGCTGAAAGCGGTACCATTATTTTGCATTGAAATTTGGCGTTTTATATTGTAGGCCTGCAATTCTTAGGAATAACTCACTTAAATCTGTCCAAACCAGAGTCTAGTAGACATCCCGGGTATAATAAAGTTTGAAACACAAAATCATAAATTATAATATAATAAATAACTATACATAATTATAACAAATAATAATATAATAATAATACAAATTATTCAATAATGTAATCAAATCAAAAACACTGAAATTTTCTCAGTTGCACAGAATTGTCGCTGTCATTACTTTCAGTTTTTGATGACGAATTTCCCCACAAATCGCTATCGCTCAATTCTGCAAGTGATTCTAATTTACTATCGCTGTTTTCTAGCTGGTCTAAAACCACTTTTGACGTAAAGGGACACTTTTTGGTTGCTATGGACAATCTCCAGTTTCCAGGCAGAAAAAAACTGTATTTATTATATAAAACTGCATGCAGGGCACTGGACAGACCACTAGGGACAAAGGGGATGTGAAATAATTTTATACAGTACTGTAATCTGTAAGATTACAGTGTACTGTATGTATACTGTGTTTCTAAATTTGGCGCTGAACTCCGCCCCCGTGCGTCGCAACGCTCGCAGAGAACGGAGCTCGGCACTCGGGCACTGTGAATCGAGCGGAGGAGGAGACAGCTCGCAGACACAGCGGAGAGACATCGCAGGATCCAGGGGACAAGGTAAGTAAGCTGTATCCTGCGATGCGATCCCGAGTGTGGCTCGGGTTACAGCTTTTGGTAGTGAAACTTCACCCCAAGCCACACTCGGGATTACCGCTAAGGAGGTTAAAATCCAGTAATCCACTGTCTCACCCTAGTCTGCACATGCTCAGTTGCTCTATATTTTTAGGCACTGCCAAATTTGTAAAGGCTGACCTGCTGACAGCGTTAAAGTGGAAGTGAACCCATCAATTTTACAATTCCAAAAAATTGTTACCTTTCCAGCACGTGCATGACAGAATGTAACTGTCAAATTTGTTGTGCTCTCACCCAAACTGTCAAACTATCCGATGGCTGGTGTCATAACTGAATCACATGTGCAGTATTATGGCAGTTGAAGATTAAACAGAGGCCAAGATGGCAGCTTCCTTGGCTGAACACGATAGGAGGGTTTACTTCCACTGTAAAGCAGAATTAAACCCACCTATTCTTTACTAGCTTCTTTTGTTTTATCTACAGCTGCCATGGTGCTGCACATGTGATCAGTTGAGACTCCAGTCATTTGATGGTTTGACAGTTTGGTTGCAGACACAAGCAAATGTGACAGCAATCCCAGCATTCCAGGAATGTTACCTGTTTTTTTTTTTTTAACGTTAAATCAATGGGTTTAGTTACACTTCATGATTTACTGCTGGGGCTCTGGGCTTCAGCAAAATGGTATCCTCCAGCAAGAATACAGGAGCAATGCTGGAGGCAATTTATAGATAATTTTGGTAGCATAATTAATAATGTTGAATGTATGTTCCTTGCTAAAGAACATTATTTTTTATCAAACTGTTATGGGTAAAATTCCGCTTTAAGGTCCCTAACTCACATTCATACATACACATACTAGGGCCAATTTAGACAGAAGCCAATTAACCTACTAGCATGTCCTTGGAGTGTGGGAGGAAACCGGAGTACCCAGAGGAAACCCATGCAGGCACAGGGAGAACATGCAAACTCCAAGCTGGATATGGGATTTCTTAGTCATAGCTATCTTCTCTGCACTCTTCCATAAAGATAGGTTTATGAAATGCCCAGATTATAGTGATTTTATAGGACCTCTCCAGCTTCTTCATAGTCACCATCGGTTTCATGTCTGAATAAAGTCCTGCTTAGCCATTACGTTTTGAGGGACAGTTTTATCTAGGCAGATTTATGGTTATATTGTTTGTCCAGTTTTATTAATAAATGTAAAGACGCTCATGGGGATGTTCAAAGTTTGGTATACATTTTCTTTACCCCAACCCAAATTGTTGCTTCCTCCAAACTTTTGATAGATTGTTAGTACTCACCAGCATATTCTAGGGCCTTTTAGAAACAGCTGTAATTATTTATATTGAAATCAGATGACATTTGCACACTTCAAAATGTTAGACAGAGCAGTAACATAAAATGATAATAAAAGCCGATTAAAACCCAAGTTATAAAACCACATAAAGACAACCCCCCCTCCGAGTTATTTTCTTTAAATCCCCTCTGACTGTTTCCTGGGTTAACCTCAATATACACACAGTACTTAAATCCTGCATCGCCATCTTCTTGCATTTGTCCCTACACTATCTCTGTGCATCATCAGGCTGCAAAAACCAGGAAGAGACAACTGTATGCACTGTAGAGTACCCCAAACCCTACTTGGATGCATGACGTCAGTACCCCAGGCAGCTGAGGGCGATTGGGACATTATTATTGCTCAGGTGAGAACCCCAGAAGTTCCAGAAGGGGACAAGAGAAAAGGTATTAATGAATTAACAAAATATCTAACTGTAAGAGAGGAGGGGGATAGGAATGCAGTAATGGAAAGTGGTGGGGAGGGAGAAGGTCTGCTTTAAGGCGGCCATACACGGTTCGAATTTCGAAAGAATTTTCTTTCGAAAATCGTATCAAAGAATTTTCGTACGAATTTCGCACCGTTAGTGGGCTGCAGCAACAGCCGATTTTCGTGCGGCAATCAAATTTGAGGAATCCGACATGTTGGAAATTTTTTGAAAAACGAACGATTTTCTGATTAATGATGGGAGAATCGTGCGAGAAATGTAATAGAAAAAAAAATGCGCATGTGCAAGAAAATAATATTCCCGGAGAGAAACGAATATTCCCGGCAAGATGAAGGTTTGGTCGGCCGAATTTCGAAAATCAATGGTGGCATCATCGGATCACAAAAAAAAAAAAACTTTCTGATTTTGAAAAGAAAATTTGTTCGAAATTCGACTGTGTATGGCCTGCTTTAGTGTGGAAGTAAATACTTATGCAAAGAACCGTAATTGCTTTTTGAAGGATTTTTCTTATACAGTACATTTGCCTACATAATGTTAGGTCTTACAACAGTCTCATTTTCTGCAAGGGTTCCAAGCATACAGGCAAGAAATGATGGCACTCAAATGGTTAGGTGTTCATATGTACTGTATGCAAGATTTTACAGAATATTTAGGATGATCGTTGAGAAAGATCAGATATTTTATTACGTATTTATTTATGTATTTATAGGGGAGTATTCAAAGTATGAGGAATATTTTTTTTTCAGCAACAGGCAACACACAGAATGGAGTGAGAAACTAACCCTGGGTGGCCTAACCTCAGATATTTTTGGTTTACCATCTTACATCCTTAAATCATGCTTTAAAGTCTGATAAACAATGTAAGCATCGAGTCTATGGAGGTAATAAGGTCTTATTGGAGAAACAGAAAACCACAGACACTGGAAATGGAACAGAAAGACTAAAGGAAGTGCACATTGTGTGTGGGATATTTTATATATTAACCCATGAAATATGATTTCACAGTAGCAGCATGCAGGTTTAAATCTGCCTGGCTGAAAATTCCAGTAATACAGACATTTCAAGCTTTTTTCTCCCTCTTTTCATTGTAGCACGCTAGGCAAGGTGACCAGAACAAAGCCTGCACTGAAAGGATGGCACCTGGTTATGACATTGGGTTCACAGTCATAAATGTGACTAATGGAATACTGAGACATTGCAAATAGTCTACCATAGGCTACAATAGTCTCACTTCTGGATAAATTATGTACTGTATCTGTCCAAAATATTTATAGAGCACAATTAATACAGAGCATGTGTAGGAGAAAACAACCAGAGATATTCATCACCTGCTCCCATGCTCGTCTCCAGGACTTTTCCAGAGCCTCTCCAAGCCTATGGAACTCCTTACCCCAATCTGTCCGTCTATCTCCTTCTCTATTAGCTTTTTGAGGATCTCTATAGCTCAGAGCAGCCTATCCTACCCACACCTAACAACTGTATTTTCATTTTGTCCACCTGATCATCCCCCACAGCTACTACCCTTTGTTCCACTTGACCCTTCCTTCTAGATTGTAAGCTCTAACGAGCAGGGCCCTCTGATCCCTCTGTATTGAATTGTATTGTGACTGTACTGTCTTCCTTGTTGTTGTAAAGCGCTGCGCAAACTGTTGGCACTATATAAATCCTGTATAATAATAATAATATTACAAATACCAGTAAGAATATTGTCAATTATTCTGTTGTCTATTCGCAAACAGCAGCAGAAAAAAACAACATGATCCTATTTTTGTGGGCCAGGTTGGATTTTTTTTTTTGTTTTGTTTAATTACTATTTTTTACTCTACACCCAAAAATGGAACTTCCGCTTTAAGAGCAGGTGACCCCCTGACATGCCACATTTGGCATGTCATTTTTTTGGGGGGGGGAGCAGAAACCCTCTTTTTAGAGGGTTCTAGCTCCGACTTCCTCCTGGGGCTCCACGGCGCCGAAAGGAAGTAAACCTCTCTCCCCTTCCTCTCGGCAATCATCTGGGACACGTCACAGGTCCCAGATGGTTGCCCGGCCAATCACGGCGCACAGCGCGGCTCGCGAATGCGCAGTGCGTGCCCGGCTGTGAAGTCACAGCCGGGCGCCCACAGCCATGATGCCATCCCAGCAGAGAGGAGCGGGGTTTTTCGTACGCCCGCATCGCTGCCTGGAACCTGAGATGGGTGAGTGTGCGATTATTAAAAGTCAGCAGCTACACTTTTTGTAGCTGCTGACTTTTATATGGGAGGAACTCCACTTTAATTAGACTGCTAATGAGGATCATTTAAAAATATTATTTTGTACATTTTAGCATTTCTTGCTGCCATTCTACCTGTAGGGCCAGCTTAACCACTTCTGTACAAGTGACGTAACCGTACGTCTCTGGAATTTGGGCAGTTATACCAGGCATTATTCCGTACCATTTTTTCTCCCACCGGGAGACCCAGGCAACCAGTTGTAGAGTCCGCCAGCTCGTAGAAAAGCCAAACAAAGCTGGGATTGGCTTGATCGGCTCTCCGCTATGGCACCCCTGAAGCAATGACCTGACATCACTTACGGTTTACCCAGGAGGGCAACAGCGCCATTTAAAAAAAAATCATAAGCATTCAAAAACATTGATCTTGGTGCTTTGAATGCTTTTAAGGACAGAGGAGGGATTTGGGGTCATAGACCCCAGATCTCTACATAAAGAGTACTTGTCACATGCCTATTGCTGTCACAGGGATGTTTACATAAAAGGCAATAAAAGTGATAAAACATTTTTAAAGCAACAGTGTAAAATAAATAAAAATAAATGAATACTTTACCTTAAAAAAAGTGCCCCTGTCCCTCCCTGCAAAGGCAAACATGCGCGTCGGTCCCGCGCGCATGCAAACAACGATCGTCCCACACATGTGAGGTATCACTGTGGAAATAAACTCATGGGCAATAATGCTACCTCTAGATTTCCTCTGTAAATCTAAAGTGGTAACCTGTAAAGTCTTTTAAAGTGTTGCCTATGGATAGTAAAATTTTAGGGCTGTGGAAATTAACTATCAATTCCTCGATTAATCGATACATTTTTTTGATCGATCAAAATTCTTTTGATCGGTACTCACCTCTCCGCCGACTTCTGGGTCTTCAGGGAGTTCCGTCGGAGATCCGGTGACGTCACGGACACCGGCGGGGCTTGCCGTGTCCACCTGAAGGGCTTCTTTGCTGTGCCTTCATATCTGCATGCCGGCGGGACCTTACTATCTGCCACACGCAAGGGCTGTTACACTTCCCTCTATCACTTCCCTCTATCACTTCCCTCTATCAACCTGGGATTCTACAACCATCCACTGGGAGTCGTGATAGTTCCCTTCACGGGACATCTACATGCCGACGGACTGATGTTAACCCCTCCTCATTTGGATTCAGCAGTGGTATCGTTGTACACATTTTTATACCAGTATCATACTTAGCTACATGTTTTTATGACTGCTTTTGCTACTGCTTGGTATTTCTCGCACCATTTTTACAGTTTATGTAGCTACATTGATTTTATCTCCAGTGCAATATTTATTTTGTTACCTACTTGAAGACGTTTTAATGCTATTCCCATCGAGCGTTGCCTTTGTGTGTTTTTTTTTATCCTGCTATCCATTTTTTCAATGGTTGGTAGCTGCACTGGGAATCAGCCTGCAAGGTCAACTAAAAGTAGTTGGATCTGTATGTGCGTTTATAATGAATCAAAATTAGTCGATTAATCGATTAAAAAAAAATAGATTAATCGAACACGAAAATTTTAATCGGTAACAGCCCTATAAAATATATGTCGTTTGTCGCTGTTGCATGGGCATGCGCAATTTTAAAGCATGACATGCTTGGAATCTATTTACTCGGCGCAACATCATCTTTTATATTTAATTTAAAAAAATGGGTTATGTATTGTGCTTTTTTTTTTTTTTTTTTATTAGAAATCAAATTTTCCCCAAAAAACGCTGCACAAATACTGTGTAATATAAAAAATTGCAAAACCCACAAATTTATTCTCTAGGGTCTCTGCTTTAAAAAATATATAAAAATATAATGTTTGTGGGTTTTAAGTACTTTGTGCATCATGCAGCACTAGCCAGAACTGAAACTTGAATGAAATGGATCACAAGTTAAAACAAACAGCACGTCAAATAGGCATTCCATACTATTTTAAATTGTAAACTGGGGTGTGCTTTCCCTACACTAAGCTGAAAATTGCTACCATATGTTTAGGTGGGGAGAAATGGAGAATTATTCTACCTTGTTACAGAATGGGTGTTTTCCACGAAACTCTGTGCTGAACTACTGTAGCATTTTTCAGCATAGAATTAAAACTTTTAAAGAGGAATGTAGAACTAGATGTTAATACAGTATCATCTACCATTCGCACACTACACTATATAAGCAGAGCAGAACAGGCACGCTTTTTTAATCTTAAGTGCGCATGCAAAAGTTACCTCTCCTGAGGTCTAATCATATCTGTTCCTTCAAAATCACCACTTGTGTTGGCCCTGGATCCTGGAATATATCACTGTACATCCTCTAATACAGGGAAGCAATACTGTTGTTAGCCATTTCTCCCCTTGTCCATTCAGAGAACACTGCATAGTATCTGGCTCCACACAAGTAGGGATTTTGAAGGACATGGTGGTGAGCAGGCACTGAGATTCACCTCATGAGAGCTAAATGCTTTATGCACACCTAATAAAAAAATGACCTGCAGTTCTGCTTTATGTTTGTTATTTACCAGATGGAGGACATTAAAAAACTCACCAATCTCCCACAAAACTGTGGTGGTCAAAACCATGTGTATTTAATGCACATGGTTAGATAGTGGCTGACCACCATCTCCCTAACTCAGCGGTGCCCAACCCTTTTGGCACCAGGGACCGGTTTCATGGCGGCAAATTTTTACAGGAACTGGGGGGATATTCACGGAGTCGGTCCCCAGCCCCATTTTACATTACAGCCCCCCTTTACAGCACAGTCCCCCCTTTATGTCAATGTCCACAGTCCCATTTACATCACAGTTCCCCCTTTACCCCTTTGAAGCAATTACACAGTGTCCTTAGTTTCCCTTCACATCACAGCCCACCTTTGCATTACAGTGGCCCTTTTCATTGCAGTCCCATTTACATCCCAGTGCCCCTTTACAGTGCAGTCAGTCCCCTTTACATTAATGCAATGCCCTGCTGTTAGGATGACTTCATCAGCGGGGCAGGAGACCCTGGAGAGGATACATAGGCATGGCCGCACAGCAATAGGTGAGCAGCGACCGCGGTCCTTTCCAGACCGTGGTCGCCGCTCTCCTCCTGCTGTGTGGCCCAGTTTTCAGCAGGCCATAGACCATTACTGTTCTGTGGCCTGGGGGTTGGGGACCCCTTCCCTAACTGACACAATCTCTGTGGCTGAGATAGCCAACATAAGAATGATACAATGTATTATAATATCTTTTCTGTCAGCTGCAGCAGCATAATGGTCCATGTTGGACAGTTTCGGGGGAACACCCATGTAGAGTACACTATGTAATAACAACCCATGTTAGGACATCACACAACCACAAGGGAAATATAGCTTCACAAATAAACAAACTTAAAGTCTCTAATGCCGCGTACACACGATCGGATTTTCCGCTCAAGCTCGACCGTCAAGAACGCGGTGACGTACAACACTACGACGAGCCTAGAAAATGAAGTTCAATGCTTTGGAGCATGCGTCTAATTGTTTCCGAGCATGCGTAGGAATTTTGCGCATCGGAGTTGCTACAGATGATCGGAATTTCCGATAGGAACTTTTTCCGTCAGAAAAATAGAGAACCTGCTCTCAATCTTTTGCTGGCGGACATTCCGACAGCAAATGTCCGATGGAGCATACACACGGTCGGAATTTCCGGCCAAAAGCTCACATCGGACTTTTACTGGCGGAATTTCCGACCGTGTGTACGCGGCATAAGATGGTATGGACCCAAATGCATCAGGCAAGCCTCTTTTGGTGGAGAAAAGAGTGGAAACAAGCACCAGCAACCACTTAGCAAGACATAAGATGCTCACTAGCAGAGCTCTGTTTACTTGACAAGAAAGCTTTAAAAAATCTTCAGTGTGATAAACAGAAGGCCTCAGGCTAGGGTGCCCACGTGTCCCGGATTGCCCGGGACACTCCCGCAATTAGCAGGTCTCTCCCGGGTCCCGGGCACCTTTGTTCCGGGACAATACAGAGTCCCGGGATTGCCTCCTGGCCCTGGACTGATCTGATGCCCCATAAAATATCCCTCACATCACTGCTGTCACTCCCTGACAGCCTGTGGTGGACCCCTGGCTGGTGAGACCCTTTTTATTAGCCGCTGGCTCAGTGCCCAAATGGTTGCTAGCTCTGCCGCCCGCTTGGCGTGTAGCAACCAGTGACGTCATGAGGAGGAGAGAGGTAGAGCCCCAGCATGCACAGCGTGTGAGTAGGGAAGATTTAACTTCCTCCTCCGCGCCAACTCATTAGCTCCACCCACCTCCTCCCTGCATCGTCCAGCCAGCAGCATCCAGAAGTTCAGGAAGGAGAGATGAACGGAAGGCAAGTACACAATCCAATGCACTCACACTCACCATGACAGATGGGGTTAAAATCCTCAGTCAGCTCTCCCCCCCAGCAGCCAGCATTCTGTGCTGAACTGTCAGCACTTCACAGTGTGTGTCAGCCTGGAGCTAGCAGTCTAGCACTGATAAGAGGATGGAAGGCAGATAAGGGGTCGGCAGAAGAAGAGAGGACACTGACAGATGAGATTACACCCTCAGAGGGATGGAAGGAGGACAGATCCTTAAATATCAGGGCAAGGTTCATGCTGGGATGTAACCCCCCCCCCCCAAAAGTGAAGGACTACAGTTCCAATAATTAAATCTCCCCAGAACTGAAGATGGGCCCCCCTTAATCAGTGAAGACCTACAGGTCCCAGCATTAGCATGTGAAAAATATGGGCTCTCACCTTTAATTCCCAGGGGTCCATGCTGGGACCTGTAGTCCTTCAATTTTGGGGGGGGGGTCACATCCTTAGGTATCAGGGGTTCATGCTGGGACTTGTAGTCCTTCACTTTTGGGGGCTGTGACCCCCCAAAAGTGAAGGACCACAGGTCCCAGCATGAACCCCTCAGAGCTGAAAGCTGAAGATGTGACAACCCCGGCCCCCGCATGGGAGGAGTCACATCAGCAGCCAGTGGCGGGAGGGTGTTCACTTTCCCGGGGCTCCGGTGTGTTGGACTGGTGGCAGGCTATAGGTGACAAGTGGCACACTGCATCTGGTGGCAGGCTACGGGTGGAAAGTGGCACACTGCATCTGGTGGCAGGCTATGGGTGGAAAGTGGCACACTGCATCTGGTGGCAGGCTACGGGTGGACCAATTTCTGTATCAGGTCTGCAGTCTCTGAGCATTTTCTGTATCATGTCTGCAGTCTCTGACCATCTCCTGTACTATGTCTTCAGTCTCTGATCATCTCCTGTACTATGTCTTCAGTCTCTGATCATCTCCTGTACTATGTCTGCAGTCTCTGACCATCTCCTATATCATGTCTGCAGTCTGACCATTTTCTCTGACAATCGCTTGTATCATGTCTGCAGTCTCCGACAGTCTCCTGTATCATGTCTCTTGTATCATGTCTGTAGTCTCTGACAGTCTCTTGGAGCATGTCTGCAGTCTCTTGGAGCATGTCTGCAGTCTCTGACCATCTCCTGTATTATGTCTCTTGTATCATGCCCGCAGTCTCTGACCACCTCTTGTATGATATCTGCAGTTACTGACCATCTGTTGTATCATGTCTGCAGTCTCTGACCATCGCTTGTATCATGTCTGCAGTCTCTGACCATCGCATATATCATGTCTGCAGTCTCTGACCATCTATTGTACTATGTCTGCAGTCTCTGACCATCTCTTGTACTATGTCTGCAGTCTCTGATCATCTCTTGTACTATGTCTGCAGTCTCTGACCATCTCTTGTACTATGTCTGCAGTCTCTGACAATCTCTTGTATCATGTCTGTAGTCTCTGACCATCTTCTGTATTATGTCCATACCTCTGCTATGCAGTCTCTGACTATTTTAATGAAGTTCTTTAAATTAGGCTCAGACAAAGCAATCAAAGCATATTTTATAGGTACAAGGAAGCATGGGAGGGGGTCTATGGTTAGTGGAGGGGGTCCGTACTGAGGGAGGGGGCCTATATTTAGTGGAGAGGGGGGTCCGTAATGAGGGAGGGGGGTCTATACTTAGTGGAGAGGGGGGTCCGTACTGAGGGAGGGGGTCTATAGTTAGTGGAGGGGATCCGTACTGAGGGAGGGGGTCTATAGTTGGTGGAGGGGTCCGTACTAAGGGAGGGGGCCTATACTTAGTGGAGAGGGGGTCCATACTGAGAGAGGGGGCTATACTTAGTGGAGAGGGAGGTCCATACTGAGGGAGGGGGGCTATACTTAGTGGAGAGGGGGTCCATACTGAGGGAGGGGGCCTATACTTAGTGGAGAGGGGGTCCAGACTGAGGGAGGGGGGCTATACTTAGTGGAGAGGGGGGTCCGTACTGAGGGAGGGCGGTCTATACTTAGTGGAGAGGGGGGTCCGTACTGAGAGAGGGGGTCTATAGTTAGTGGAGGGGATCCGTACTGAGGGAGGGGGTCTATAGTTGGTGGAGGGGTCCGTACTAAGGGAGGGGGCCTATACTTAGTGGAGAGGGGGTCTATACTGAGGGAGGGGGGCTATACTTAGTGGAGAGGGGGGTCCGTACTGAGGGAGGGGTCTATAGTTAGTGGAGGGGATCCGTACTGAGGGAGGGGGTCTATAGTTGGTGGAGGGGTCCGTACTAAGGGAGGGGGCCTATACTTAGTGGAGAGGGGGTCCATACTGAGGGAGGGGGGCTATACTTAGTGAAGAGGGGCGTCCGTACTGAGTGAGGGGGTCTATAGTTAGTGGAGGGGGTCCGTACTGAGGGAAGGGGCCTATACTTAGTGGAAAGGGGGGTCTATACTGAGGGAAGGGGGTCTATTATTACAATATAATAATAGAAATACATTCCAAGCATGGTATTGGAATGATATAAGTGCTATAACCAGCCATTCACCCGACAAATCACTTGCCGCCGAAGTCGCGTCAACCCCGAAACTACATCTGACACAACCCCCCAACTCCCCCCCCCCCGGTCTTGGCAAAATTGCCCCTGAATGGCAGTTTGGAAATGTGGTCACCCTACCTCAGGCCTCAAAAACAACGAAGCAAGATACACACAGCATGCCTTTTACAGTTTGAAGATCTATCACAAGAGTTTGGGTGCTTCAGTGCCCTCCACCTGCAGTCTAACAATCACAAACACAAAACAATGCTCTCTACCATTACCTGAAGCCTCCGCTGTTTATCTCTGTACCCTCTGCCGCACTCCGCTCAACACATATACAAAGTGCCTTCAGCCATATCCCCTTGGTTTTTCACAACAATGGGCCACTCCCAGGATAAGGTTCTGGACTGCCTGTGAACCATAGGCGTGCGCACAGGGTGTGCCAGGTGTGCCCAGGCACACCCTAATCACTCCCTGCAGTGCAGATTTCCACTGCTGCCCAGTGTCCCCTCCCACAGCATGGCTGGCTTCCCTCCTCTCCCATTGGCTACTGCAGTAGATGATTTTTCAGGATGAGTGGGGGAAGGGGTAATGTCATTTACCGGCCCTTTCCTTTTCTGAATGAACATAGTGAGAGATCGGTACCGTGTTTTTAAACTTTCAAGTGCACACCCTAATGCAACAGGCTGCGCACACCTATGCTGTGAACTCTCCTAAATTGTTCTTCTGCATGTTGTTTAACTAAACCCTGAAGACTTTGCTATATATATGATACAGCCCCATAGCAAAATTATTATAGTCCTTTACAACTCCAATGTTAAGAGTTATTCCACTACTGAGACCAATGCCATGGCACAAAAAAAGTTAAAGTGGTATTAAACCCAAAAGCAATAATTTATTATATTCAACTCATCAATTCTTAGAACAAGCAGTCCTGCAGCTGTAGCAGTTAGAGGGTTGAAACAAACAATTTAATACTGACAGGGGGGCTGACAATGATCAGCTTTTATATATCTATGTAAAACCTTTATCCCAAAAGAAACAAAACTGTTGCTGTAACTGCTTAAAAGGTATTAGCTGGAGTTTGGCTCCAATCAGTGTACTGTATTAAAGTTTGCTAGTACATCTATCACTCCCCTACCCTCAGACTGACAATGCTGCTGTCCAAAGGTGTCTCCTTCATCCAGAGTGGGGGCACTCTAATACAGCCTAAAAAAGAAAAATAATGCAGCCACTACATCTAAGGATTGGTAAGTTGCAGTATATTATATTTTTAATATTGGGTTTAATACCATGCATACTCTCACAGCAGAGGTTCATGACAGTAAATACATCACTTATTCCTTAAAGGGGTTGTAAAGTCTCAAAGTTTTAGCGCTCCTTTACTTTCAGGGGTGCTCTGTACTTAAATTTAGGGGTTTGGTCTGAGCCAGTAGTCAGGCTCAGACCACTTTGATTGTTAGGACTAGCTTCTGCCTATGTAATGCAGCCCGATGTACAGTTCCCTGTGGCCTGCAGGTGGCGCTGCCATCTTGGGTCAGGGTTGAACCGTGGGTGGCATTGCTATGCCTTAGGGTGTCCTCTCTCGGCAGTGGTATGGTGGGCGTGGTTAACCTGCTGTGCATGCTGGGAGAGGATACATAAGGGGCAGACGCCATCTTTTGGGGAGCAGTTCGAGTCACCCGGCCCTCCAGGCCAGGGGTGCGCGTGTGTATCAGTCTCAGGCACCTTTAGCCTGGGGCTGCAACTCTACCATTGGGCCCAGCACCTTTAGCTGGGCCCATCCCCGAAAGAGGAATCCCAGGGTGCCCTTGTGAGGGAACCCGCTCTAAGAAGAGGAGGCCGGGGGAGGACATTTCTGAGGGACCAGTGAAAGTTCACGGTGAAGGAGAGGACCGGTAACCTTCTGGAGGGATTTAAAGATTCACTACAGGCCTTGCAACGTGCTGTCGCCGGCACCTGTCCTTGTGTTGCATGTGCTGAGAGGTTTGGGACTGGGAGATTCTGTGGCAGAGGATCTCCCGATCGTATCTCTGGGAAAACTCAAGTAAACGTTCAAGCATCACTCCGGCTGCTAGGATCCGCTCTTATAGGGGACTATCCGGGTGAGCTAAACCCACTCGGGATCGAGTGGCGACTATAATATTGATTGTGCCAGGACCTATCTCCCAACACCTTGCTGTCCTTTCTCTCATCCATCTTCACTGTCTATTGAACTTTGCTTATAAAAATAAACTCAACGTTGGAGTTTAAGGTGGTGTGGACATTGGAGTTACTTGGGAAAGATAGAGACTTGTCCCTATACTCTAGGAGACAAGAACCAACTGAAGGTGAAGCCAGCTGCAGGACCCAAAGATCTGTTAACACCGCTTAACCTCTTCAAACAGGAGGGTACGGGCATATAGCGCGGTCTGCCTTGACCTGCAAGCGAGCCAAAGGCAGGAAAAGGTCCGTGTGCTACATATGCATTAAGGTGAAAAAAATATTTTGCTGCAGCACCCCCCCCAGACCTCCCCCCCCTTTTCTTACCTGAGCCCATTCATTCCAGCGCCGTGCACGAGCCCAGCGGCTCCAGCCGGTGGCTCTCATCGAATTGGACAGACTGATAGCAGCAGAAGCCATTGGCTCCCGCTGTTGTCAATCAAATCCAGAGACACGGGAGGGCTGTCTGTGTCAATGGACGCAGCAGCAGGACTCGGGAGTTTGCCCACACAGGTGCCCCTATGGTAAGCGGCTCTCCGTGGGGGCACCCAATGAAGGGGAGGAGCCCGGAGCGCCGATGTGGCACCCCAGAAGAGGATGGTCGGGGCTGCTCTATGCAAAACCCTTGCAAAGAGCAGGTAAGTATAACATGTTTGTTATTTTTATTTTAAATTACAACCCCTTTAAATGTTTTTAAAGAGGAAGAAAACCCTGATGGGTTTACTTCCTCTTTGTTTCCCTGCAAAGGTAAAGCATAATGGGCTACTATGCATAGCATAATAGCCCATTATGTGTCACTTACCTGCAGTAGAAGCCCGCGATGTCCCGGATTTCCTCGCTAGTAGCGAGCGTCCATCTTCACCCCTCTTCTTCAGGGGTCCGCGAACTCCGGCTCTGTGACTCATGCGTGCGGGAGCCGCCACTTACGGCATGACTCCATTCATAAAACGGCACGCTCAGTGCGCCTGCGCCGTTGTCTATGGCGCGCATGCGCCGTAGACATCGGTACAGTCTTTTTTGCAAATATCTCCGAGACCTTGTAGGTCTCGGAGATATTGCAAGCACCTACAGGTAAGCCTTAATCTAGGCTTACCTGTAGGTGTAACTTCCCCCAGAGGGTTTACAACCACTTTAATGGATAGTAATGTTATTACTCTATATTATTGTACAGCGAGTGCATTACTTGGCCCCCTAGGCTACTGAGCTTTTAAGGACTGCTATTTCTGTGAGTCCATACAGGATTATTGTGTAAAATTACAGAGATTATTGCAAGGTATATGGTAATTTTATGTATAGTATGATTTGATACATAAAGTACCATTCCCTCTGTTTTTCATTGTATAACTCATTTGATCTTTTGAAGCTCAGTGGAAAGCACGAGTTCAGTCTTTGTCATTTTGAATTATTCTCTCTGTCCATGTGATGTTTCTGGGGAAAGTACACACATAATGACCTGAGATCTGTATCTACATCCACACTTTAACCAGTTGGTGAAAAGAATGTTTCCATATGCCGTGCTCTGTTACACATCTTCCGGAATCTCCATCTGGAAATGCAGCAGGATGACCCAGAGCATGGTCTTGTTTCCATGTGTGTCATCATCCAGCATTCAGCACTTCTGCATCTGCTGTCACAATTCTGAACAACTGAGTTAAACTGAAAATATATTTGTGTAGCCGTAACAGCACAATAATGTATAATAACACTCAAACATTGTCTCAAGCTCTAAGGCAGCAAATTGGGAAAATGTAGGTTATAAGACATATATGCATAGTGAAGAAACTTCAATTAAATTTGTTGTTAAAGTTACTAAGTATAGAGTTACTCTTGTAATTTAAAGCTTAGAAAGAAAGCAAGGCTCCTTTCACACAGGCGCCTCCGCTATGCGGAATCCGCTTGCTCAGCTGGGGATCTCTCCGCTGATCCCCGCTGAGCAAGCTGATGACAGGTTCCTGTCCGCTCCGGTATAATGGACACAGTTGTGAACAAGCACGGTATATTCGTGTGAAACGTTAACTTTGTTCCTGTATCATCTGTCTGGCATGCGACAATAAAGATGGGATAGCAGATAGCAGGATTGACATAAATAAATAATAGACACTACTAATTTTATTTTTGGAAAAAATTGTATGGCCGTGGCCTTTATAATTGGCTTTAAAACTTAAATAAACAACAAGTTAGACTTTAATGACAAACACGTAAGTAACAGCTCAGCCACTACGGCTCAAGCTGTATCATAAAAAGGGGAAATCCCCAAAACAAATTATCACTTTGTCTAACTTATAACATTAAAGTCCCCCTTTACAGGTGACACTAGCCACATAATAAAATCAACGGCCTGCGACAAAGGGAGGGCGGGAGGGAACTCCACCGCTGCTGCTACTGAGGCGATTTGAGCTTTTAGAGCTCTGAATCCCTCTTTTTATTTACCTTTTAATCAAAACAAACCCCTTAGCTGCCCAGATACAGCGGTCACCTGACCATCCTGCGCAGCCAAGGACCAATTGTACCTCTTCCCACATATTTTAATGTTGCCCAATAATCTTCTAATAATACCTAAAACTGCCCAGCTACAACTACTCACTCTGTAACTTTCCCTCCTTTTTTCAGTTACTGGGGAAAATAAGAACTCCGCTGTCGCAATCCCATGAGGCTAGGGGGGCCTAGATGTCTTTCCCCCTTTCCTTACATTCCTGTCAAGCAAACTTCTCGTTCCAGTGTGCAGCCACTTTCTTTCTTCTACACAATCATGGACACAGTCCTGATCTCCTCTATGGGACAATCAAATGAAAAGGGACCGCCTGCCCATTTCCATCCGATGCCATCCGATCTGCTAGACAGATGGAAAATAGGACCACCATCCGTCTGTTTTTGGTGGACAGGATCGGATCGGATAGCGGCGGGTGTCAGCTAACATGTGTCCGCTGACATCAACCGCTCCATAGAGGACAATGCAGTGTCCGATCAGTTCTGTCTGAAAAACTGCCAGGCAGACCTGATCGAACACGAAAAAAAATAGACACACTCATGCGCGCACTGTAAGTTGAGTGGAAAGAGAAGGGGCAGTCACAGAAAATCCATAACATGGAAGTATATACAAATTCGAGAGCAAGTGGCAAGTGTATGGTGGTTCATCCACTCCCGGGGCTGCGATCAGGGGAAGAAACCACAACTGGTTACGGCTGTGCTGGTGGCTCCCAGTGCTTCCAGGGACTCAGAAAAGCTCAGATGTAGTCGCTGACGTCACATATGGATGGATAGAGGAGTGGGAGGTGCACGCATTCGGAGCATGTGTGCGCTTTCATCAGGCAATAGGTATGGCCATATGGGAAGAGGTATAGAGAGTCTAACTGGCCAGAAATATCAGTGCGGTACCATGGTAACCGCTAACAGTTAACCCATACCGGAATCGTATGTGCTGAAGTAGAGGACAGTACAATAATTGGACATAAGGAACTACTTTCTTAAAACAACTTTAAGTCAATATAGAGTTTGACTTCTATAGGCATCTAAGAACATAATGTTAATAAGACATAATAGAAATATTAGTAATCGGACAGCCCGTATAAAAGGGGCCTTAGTCAGCTTGTACATGGTCTTGCAGCCTGGCACTAAGCTGACATTTTGGCTCTGACAGGGAAGGAAGACAAGGGAATAACCAGGCAAACTCATACCCTTGTGGGGTGAGGCACAATCTTAGAAAATCTGAACAGATAAAGACTTTTACAGGTGTCCTTCACTAACTGGTTTTCTTTATAGGGAATCACTAAGATTATTTTGTGGATTAACGCATGCCAACACAAGTAAAACTGGACTTGCAGTTAGAATCCTATATCAGGCAAGAATGAGACAAAGTTCTTCTCCCAAAACTCCAGCAACTAACTGGTTTTCTCAGTTCCCAGATGGTTACAGAGTGTTGCTAAAAGAATAGGGGATGCTACACCATGGTAAAAATTATCCTGTCCCAACTTTTTTGAGATGTGTAGCTGCCATCAATTTCAAAATTACCTTTTTTTTTTTAAATGGTACATTTTCTTGGTTTAAATATTTGATATGTTTTCTATTATGAAAAAAAAATACGGGTTTATGAGATTTGCAAATCATTGCATTCTATTTTTATGTAGATTTTACATAGCATCCCAACTTTTTGGAATTGGGGTTGCAAAAAAAGAGGTTCACTGTGTGGTAATACAACACAATAGTATGAAGCCAGCCTAAAGACTGCTTCTGTCATAACCTACCTTTACTTCTAAAATCTGATTTCACCAGTGCTACAGGTAAATTCAGGGAATCACAGCACTAATTTAGGAAAAAACGGACTCAATGGTATTTGAAGACTGGGCCAGCAGCACTGGGGCAAATCTGGTGGGCAGTTAGACCAGAACTGCACTACAAGTGTCATCAAAACAATACCTTACATATCTGTAACACTTGCATAAAGCTCTTAAGGCTGCTTTGAATTCAGATACAGAATTATTTACCATGGCTGTGCCTAGAGTAAATTCATGATTAGATAGTATCAATAATTTGGACACCTACAGACTTGACATAATCATATTATCTTGTACAAGCTCTTTCACTGGTGGCAGATTCCATTCCATCTAATACCTTTAGCTTATAGTAAATCTTATCCTTCGGAAAATCCTGGCCATAGCTATGTATTACTTCTCCA
The DNA here is from genome assembly GCA_029206835.1 of Rana muscosa. Classification (NCBI taxonomy): domain Eukaryota; kingdom Metazoa; phylum Chordata; class Amphibia; order Anura; family Ranidae; genus Rana; species Rana muscosa. Next base: position 274,309,650 of record CM055116.1, on the reverse strand, counting down.
CAGGTCATTTAGGGCAGTCATATTTGATACATGTCCTAGACTATGACACAATTACTTATTAACGCAGACAGGAAATAATAATGTAAAATTTAAGGGTACCCGTGAATCCTCTTTGAAATTTTCTGCTACAACAAATGTTTTTGTTGTAGCAGAAAAACCCACTGGATATGGGCCAGATAAGAGGGAATATATCCTCCAAAGGGATCATAAACATCAGGTCCCTAAATGAGCAACACAATAGATGGGCAGGGAGCCAGGCACCAAACAATTCAGGGAATACAGGCACTTCTCCAGCCCAGAACAAAGATTTCTGAATTTTGTTACTGTCAAAGCACATTATTTTACAGACATCAAAAGCTTTCTTTATTGCTGCTTTCTTATTTGTTTTATGGGACATCTAAGCTGGTTCTTTTTTGAAGTGGGAAGTAAGGCCAGTGGTTAGCCGCCTCTTGACAAGGATAAAAAATGAAATTACAAGCCAGTGGTGAACATGGAACTGTGCTATCTAAATGTACGTGCTAAACAAGGAGACGTGTGTAACAGATCTGGGGCTATAATATATGCAATACATCCAGGTCTAATATTACAGTACTTGCATTTGAAATAGTTTTTTCTTGGCTCTTTATTACGTGATGTACATTCTTTTTGCAACATCCACATCTTTGTCCCAATTTATATGCCTTTGATGTGATTTGGCATACTGTCATAAGACAAACTGCTACTTCTATCCTAGACTAAATCTAATTCAGTTACAGTTTGTTGCTATGTATAGTTGCTGGCCACTTACATTGCAATCTCAGTATACAATCGCCTGATAGTGATCCTGTCACCAGAGGCTGACTTGTAAACAAATCCATAAAAGAAGAGCATGTATTCAACACTTTCAGGTACCTGCACATTCTGCTGCATGCTGTGCTTTGTCTCACGAGATCATATGTCACTATGTGACTAGTGATGAGCCGAACACCCCCGGGTTCGGTTCGCACCAGAACCCGCGAACGGACCGAAAGTTCGTACGAACATTAGAACCCTATTAAATACAATGGATGCGAACGTTCGAATTCTAAAGTGCTAATTATAACAACTATTATGCATGTTATTGTCCTAAAAAGGGTTTGGGAACCCGGGTTCTGCACCAGGGGACATGTATCAATGCAAAAAGAAGTTTTAAAAACGGTCGTTTTTCGGGAGCAGTCATTTTAATGATGCATAAAGTGAAAAAAAAAAGTCAAATATTCCTTTAAATATCGTACCTGGGGGGTGTCTAAAGTATGCCTGTGAAGTGCCACGTGTTTCCCGTGTTTAGAACTGTCCCTGCACAAAATGACACTTCTAAAGGAAAAAAAAGCCATTTAAAACTTCTTGCGGCTTTAATGTAATGTCTGGTCCCGGTAATATGGATGAAAATCTTTAAGAAAAATGGCATAGCTACCCCATGACCCCCCCCCCTACCCCAGCCCATTACCAGCCCCTTTGGGTCTTGTATGAATATTAAGGGGAACCCCGCACATAAAATAAAAAAGGCCCTATATACTCTGAACAGCCGTATACAGGCGGTGCATACAAGACAGGGACTGTAGGTTTGTTCTTATGTAGAATGTGTTTGTAATTTTGAACAGGTACATTGTTGAACTGTAGCTCCAGCCCAAAAATCTATTTTTAAACTTTTTGGCAAACATAGGTAAGGGTTATCACCCCTGTAACATTTGTTTTGCTGTCTGTGCCCCTGTTCAGAACATTTCACCTCACTTTCCGTCCCAATGACAACTGTTTTTGAAATGTGGTGTTTTTCTTGAAACAAGGATTGCTGATAAAGCATCAGTACAGAGGAGACACCTTTCTCCCATATTTATTCTTACAGGAGAGAATTTTCCTTCCTAGGGGTAGATTTCCTCTCACTTCCTGTTGTCTTCTTTCGTTTGCAAGTAGGAGTCGTTTGTAAGTTGGATGTTTGAAAGTAGGGACCTGCCGTATATACTCTGCAGAAATAGGCCCCTTAGTTGTTGGTGTTGGCACAACACTGTAAGCACTCACAGTTACTCTTGGTTGGTGCTGGAACGCCCTGCTGTCAACTATTATATCAGGAATTTTAATTACATATAATTGTTGAACAGTGGTAGTAAAAATTGGGGCTTTGATGGTGGTGCTGGTGCCACAACACTGTAAGCCCTGACAGTTACTCTTGGTGGGTGCAGCAATGGGCCCTGCTGTGAATTATTAGATCAAGAATTGTAATTGCATGCCCCTGTTGAACAGGGGCTGAAAAATTGGGCTTTTCGTGGTGGTGGAGGCCAAGACATTGCCTTCCACATGCCGGTAGAGAGCCGGAATAGCCTTCCGTGAGAAAAAGTGGCGTTTGGGAACCTGCCACTGAGGAACCGCACATTGCACAAACTCACGGAAGGGGGCCGAGTCTACCAACTGAAAAGGCAGCAGTTGAAGCGCTAGCAATTTAGCCAAGCTAGCATTCAACCGCTGGGCATGTGGATGGCTGGGAGTGAACTTCTTTCGACGGTCCAGCAGCTGGGGCAGGGAAATTTGCCTGCTAGAATCGGACGTCGGTGTACTGCTAGCAGAGTGGCCGCAAGTACTTGGCTGTGACACACCTAATTCTACACCTTCATTCCTCTCAGTGCATGTTTCAGAGAGGACTGAAGTTATAGTGGGGTTGGAAATCCCAGCTGATGCGGTGCAAGGAGAGGTCCGCTTTGTTCTTTGGTGTGGGTCTTTGAGGTAGGCTTGCCAACGAGCTGCATGGCAGGTCAACATATGTCTGGTCAGGCATGTGGTACCCAAGCGGCTGATGTTTTGGCCACGCGATATACGCTTGAGACATATGTTGCAAACAGCAGCTGTGCGATCTGATGCACTAGCCTCAAAAAAGGCCCACACCAAGGAACTTTTTGAATGACGGGCAGAGGCAGCGCCCTGCACAGGCGGAGCTCTGCGGTGTGATTCCGTCGGTGTACTGCCCTTACGCTGGCCACCAAAGGGCATCCTGTCTCGTTGGAGATGTGCCTCCTCCTCATCCTCCTCCTCCTCTCTCCTATTAGGCACCCACGTGGAGTCAGTGACCTCATCATCCCCTCCCTCCTCATCACTGGAGCCAATCTGGCAGTATGCTGCAGCTGCTGGAACATGACTGCCAGATTGGTGTCCTTCTTGAGCATCCCCTCTGTCTGCTCTCACCCTACTGCCTTCCTGTAGCTGGGTTTCATCATCAGACCCTTCGAAACGCTGGGCATCCTCCTGGAGCATGTACCCAACACTGTGCTCAAACAGTTCGGGGGACTCCTCAGGAGGAGGACATGGTGGGTCTAGGGAAGGAGTGACTGATGATGAGTCTGACATTGATACCAGGGAAGAGGACGCTTTGGCAGCTGCTTTGCCAGTACCCTGAGCCTGGGTGAGAGAGGATGAGGAGGAGGAGGAGGGCTTGGTCATCCACTCTACCAAGTCTTCGGCATGATGTGGCTCAACATGTCCAGCTGCGGAAAAGAAGGACAAGCGTGTCCCATGGCCATGTACTGATGACAATGCACCGCGTCCACGACCAGCACTGTTGCCCCCAGACACAGAGCCTGCTTGCCCTCTTTTATTGCCTCCTGACTGTCTGCCTCTCCTTGTTTGCCTTCCAGACATTCTAATAGATGGCCTGCAGGGAGATGGGAAAAAAGCAATAAGGGCTACCTTCAGGTGTCCTTCTCTGTCCCTTGAAACAAGGACTTGCACAGTGAAAGAAACTGACACTCTCCCTACCTACAGTTTTCTGTCCCTAGAAAAAATGTTTTTTTTAAGCACAATATAGCACAAGGAGAATTCACTCACTGTCCTTCCAGGTCCCTAGAAACAAGGACTTGCACAGTGAAAGAAACTGACACTCTCCCTACCTACAGTTTTCTGTCCCTAGAAAAAATGTTTTTTTTAAGCACAATATAGCACAAGGAGAATTCACTCACTGTCCTTCCAGGTCCCTAGAAACAAGGACTTGCACAGTGAAAGAAACTGACACTCTCCCTACCTACAGTTTTCTGTCCCTAGAAAAAATGTTTTTTTTAAGCACAATATAGCACAAGGAGAATTCACTCACTGTCCTTCCAGGTCCCTAGAAACAAGGACTTGCACAGTGAAAGAAACTGACACTCTCCCTACCTACAGTTTTCTGTCCCTAGAAAAAATGTTTTTTTTAAGCACAATATAGCACAAGGAGAATTCACTCACTGTCCTTCCAGGTCCCTAGAAACAAGGACTTGCACAGTGAAAGAAACTGACACTCTCCCTACCTACAGTTTTCTGTCCCTAGAAAAAATGTTTTTTTTAAGCACAATATAGCACAAGGAGAATTCACTCACTGTCCTTCCAGGTCCCAAGAAACAAGGACTTGCACAGTGAAAGAAACTGACACTCTCGCTACCTACAGTTTTCTGTCCCTAGAAAAAATGTTTTTTTTAAGCACAATATAGCACAAGGAGAATTCACTCACTGTCCTTCCAGGTCCCTAGAAACAAGGACTTGCACAGTGAAAGAAACTGACACTCTCCCTACCTACAGTTTTCTGTCCCTAGAAAAAATGTTTTTTTTAAGCACAATATAGCACAAGGAGAATTCACTCACTGTCCTTCCAGGTCCCTAGAAACAAGGACTTGCACAGTGAAAGAAACTGACACTCTCCCTACCTACAGTTTTCTGTCCCTAGAAAAAATGTTTTTTTTAAGCACAATATAGCACAAGGAGAATTCACTCACTGTCCTTCCAGGTCCCTAGAAACAAGGACTTGCACAGTGAAAGAAACTGACACTCTCCCTACCTACAGTTTTCTGTCCCTAGAAAAAATGTTTTTTTTAAGCACAATATAGCACAAGGAGAATTCACTCACTGTCCTTCCAGGTCCCTAGAAACAAGGACTTGCACAGTGAAAGAAACTGACACTCTCCCTACCTACAGTTTTCTGTCCCTAGAAAAAATGTTTTTTTTAAGCACAATATAGCACAAGGAGAATTCACTCACTGTCCTTCCAGGTCCCTAGAAACAAGGACTTGCACAGTGAAAGAAACTGACACTCTCCCTACCTACAGTTTTCTGTCCCTAGAAATTTTTTTTCTTTTAAGCACAATATAGCACAAGGAGAATTCACTCACTGTCCTTCCAGGTCCCTAGAAACAAGGACTTGCACAGTGAAAGAAACTGACACTCTCCCTACCTACAGTTTTCTGTCCCTAGAAAAAATGTTTTTTTTAAGCACAATATAGCACAAGGAGAATTCACTCACTGTCCTTCCAGGTCCCTAGAAACAAGGACTTGCACAGTGAAAGAAACTGACACTCTCCCTACCTACAGTTTTCTGTCCCTAGAAAAAATGTTTTTTTTAAGCACAATATAGCACAAGGAGAATTCACTCACTGTCCTTCCAGGTCCCTAGAAACAAGGACTTGCACAGTGAAAGAAACTGACACTCTCCCTACCTACAGTTTTCTGTCCCTAGAAAAAATGTTTTTTTTAAGCACAATATAGCACAAGGAGAATTCACTCACTGTCCTTCCAGGTCCCTAGAAACAAGGACTTGCACAGTGAAAGAAACTGACACTCTCCCTACCTACAGTTTTCTGTCCCTAGAAAAAATGTTTTTTTTAAGCACAATATAGCACAAGGAGAATTCACTCACTGTCCTTCCAGGTCCCTAGAAACAAGGACTTGCACAGTGAAAGAAACTGACACTCTCCCTACCTACAGTTTTCTGTCCCTAGAAAAAATGTTTTTTTTAAGCACAATATAGCACAAGGAGAATTCACTCACTGTCCTTCCAGGTCCCTGGAAACAAGGACTTGCACAGTGAAAGAAACTGACACTCTCCCTACCTACAGTTTTCTGTCCCTAGAAAAAATGTTTTTTTTAAGCACAATATAGCACAAGGAGAATTCACTCACTGTCCTTCCAGGTCCCTGGAAACAAGGACTTGCACAGTGAAAGAAACTGACACTCTCCCTACCTACAGTTTTCTGTCCCTAGAAAAAATGTTTTTTTTAAGCACAATATAGCACAAGGAGAATTCACTCACTGTCCTTCCAGGTCCCTAGAAACAAGGACTTGCACAGTGAAAGAAACTGACACTCTCCCTACCTACAGTTTTCTGTCCCTAGAAAAAATGTTTTTTTTAAGCACAATATAGCACAAGGAGAATTCACTCACTGTCCTTCCAGGTCCCTAGAAACAAGGACTTGCACAGTGAAAGAAACTGACACTCTCCCTACCTACAGTTTTCTGTCCCTAGAAAAAATGTTTTTTTTAAGCACAATATAGCACAAGGAGAATTCACTCACTGTCCTTCCAGGTCCCTAGAAACAAGGACTTGCACAGTGAAAGAAACTGACACTCTCCCTACCTACAGTTTTCTGTCCCTAGAAAAAATGTTTTTTTTAAGCACAATATAGCACAAGGAGAATTCACTCACTGTCCTTCCAGGTCCCTAGAAACAAGGACTTGCACAGTGAAAGAAACTGACACTCTCCCTACCTACAGTTTTCTGTCCCTAGAAAAAATGTTTTTTTTAAGCACAATATAGCACAAGGAGAATTCACTCACTGTCCTTCCAGGTCCCTAGAAACAAGGACTTGCACAGTGAAAGAAACTGACACTCTCCCTACCTACAGTTTTCTGTCCCTAGAAAAAATGTTTTTTTTAAGCACAATATAGCACAAGGAGAATTCACTCACTGTCCTTCCAGGTCCCTGGAAACAAGGACTTGCACAGTGAAAGAAACTGACACTCTCCCTACCTACAGTTTTCTGTCCCTAGAAAAAATGTTTTTTTTAAGCACAATATAGCACAAGGAGAATTCACTCACTGTCCTTCCAGGTCCCTAGAAACAAGGACTTGCACAGTGAAAGAAACTGACACTCTCCCTACCTACAGTTTTCTGTCCCTAGAAAAAATGTTTTTTTTTAAGCACAATATAGCACAAGGAGAATTCACTCACTGTCCTTCCAGGTCCCTGGAAACAAGGACTTGCACAGTGAAAGAAACTGACACTCTCCCTACCTACAGTTTTCTGTCCCTAGAAAAAATGTTTTTTTTAAGCACAATATAGCACAAGGAGAATTCACTCACTGTCCTTCCAGGTCCCTAGAAACAAGGACTTACACAGTGAAAGAAACTGACACTCTCCCTACCTACAGTTTTCTGTCCCTAGAAAAAATGTTTTTTTTAAGCACACTATAGCACAAGCACAAAACACACTGACACTCTCAACTGCATAACGGGGATTATTTTGACATAGCCCCAAATGAACCTCTATGGCTCAAAATTGATATGGTCCAGAAATATTTAGACAGAATAAGGCCCCTTTCACACTAGGGCGGGAGGTGCGTCGGTGGTAAAGCGCCGCAATTTTTAGTGGCGCTTTACCGTCGGATTTGCGGCGCTATTGGGCCTCTAGCGGTGCGGTATTACCCCCCGCTAGTGGCCGAGAAAGGGTTAAAAACCACCGCAAAGCACCTCTGCAGAGGCGCTTTGCCGGTGATATAGCCCTGGTGTCCCATTGATTTCAATGGGCAGGAGTGGTGGAGGAGCGGTATACACACCGCTCCTTCACCGCTCCAAAGATGCTGCTAGCAAGACTTTTTTTTTACCGTCCTGCTAGCGCACCGCTCCAGTGTGAAAGCCCTCAGGGCTTTCACACTGGAGACACAGCAACGGCTGTTTCAGTTCGGTTTGCAGGCACTATTTTTAGCGCAATAGCACCTGCAAAACGACCCAGTGTGAAAGGAGTCTAAAGGTGAATAAAGCACCTGAACCGGATGTCATACACCCATGGAACCTAAAAGAATTGAGCTCTGTCATTTCAAAACCATTGTTTCTAATTTTTAGGGACCGGCATAGTGTCACTGGATTGGAGTAAGGCCAATGTGGTGCCTATATTTAAAAAGGGGTCAAAGCCTTTACCAAGTAACTATAGAACTGTTTGTTTAACTTCTATGGTTGGGAAGATACTGAAGAGTTTAAAAAAAGGCCACCTAATTGAGTTTTTGCTTTAAAAAAAATTAAGCAATAGACAACATGCATTCATAAAAGACAGAAATTATCAAGCAAATCTGATTTATTTTTTTGAGGAGGTAAGCAAAACCTTAGTCAGAAGAGTGGCTGTGGACGTGGTATACTTGGATTTTGGAAAAGCATTTGACAGTTTCCCACACTCAGTTAGTAAATGGATAGAAAACTGGCTAAAAGATTGTATTTAGGGAGTAGTGGTGAATGATTCATACACTGACTAGTCTATTGGTATTAGTGGTGTATCCCAAGGTTCAGTGTTGGGATCCTTACTTTTGCAATAAATGTATAAATTATATAGGGTTTATTATATTTATAAATGTAGTAGCAGTAGTAAACTGTAGGCTTTTTTTTTTAACCTGCAAGGCAATGTCATAATGTGCTAGTATGCATCGCAGAACAAAGCTCTCCAGCAACGCAATGTAACCGCTGAAGGCACTTCCATTCTTTACCCGGTCTTCCTCCCAAGATCGCGGACTTCGGCTGTGTAAGTGGCCGGAGCCACGATGACGTCACCCCCTGTGCTTGCGCATGGGACCCGCCGTTTACAGCACGAATCTCAGAAAGAACGGCACAGGTATGCCATCCTTTCAGAGTGCATGTGCCGGTGACGTCACCAGCTGCATCTAAAGTAAATATCTCATAAACAGTGCATTTACAGTATCTATTGGTAAGCCTTATTATAAATAGGTAAAAATCATGCATGGGAGTTTACACCCACTTTAACCACTTAAGCCCCGGACCAATATGCAGCCCCTTTTTGCGATTCGGCACTGCGTCGCTTTAACTGACAATTGCGCGGTCGTGCGACGTGGCTCCCAAACAAAATTGGCGTCCCTTTTTTCCCACAAATAGAGCTTTATTTTGGTGGTATTTGATCACCTCTGCGGTTTTTATTTTTTGCACTATAAACAAAAAAAGGGCGACAATTTTGAAAAAAATGCAATATTTTTTACTTTTTGCTATAATAAATATCCCCCAAAAATACATAAAAAAAATATTTTTTTCCTCAGCTTAGGCCGATACGTATTCTTCTACATATTTTTGGTAAAAAAAAATCACAATCGCCGTTTATTGATTGGTTTGCGCAAAAGTTATAGCTTTTACAAAATAGGGGGTAGTTTTATTGCATTTTTATAAAAAATTATTTTTTTTACTAGTAATGGCGGCGATCAGTGATTTTTTTCGAGACTGCGACATTATGGCGGACACATTTGACACATTTTTTGGGACCATTGTCATTTTCACAGGGATCAGTGTTATAAAAATGTACTGGATACTGTGAAAATGACACTGGCAGTGAAGGGGTTAACCACTAGGTGGCGCTGTAGGGGTTAAGTGTACCCTAAGAAGTGATTCTTACTGAAGCGGGGCGTGGCTACACGTTACACGTCACTGATCGTCTGTTCCAATGACAGGGAACAGACGATCACTGACATGCCACGGAGAAGAACAGGGAAAGGTTTGTTTACACTCCCCGTTCTTCAGCTCTGTGACCCGATCGCGGGACACCGGCGGCGATTGGGTCCACGGGTCCCGCGGGCGCGGTCACGGAGTTCAGGACCGGGTCGCGAGCGCGCCGGCATCAGCGCGCATGCGACCCACGGCTGGGCTCTTAAAGGGCAACGTATCTGTACGTTGATGTGCCCAGCCGTGCCATTCTGCCGATGTATATCGGCGTGAGGCGGTTCTTAAGTGGTTAAGGGGGATATGATCAACATGTATAAATACATAAGTACTCCACATAGTGAATTTGGTGTAGTGTTATTCACTTTGAGGTCATCACAGAAGACAAGGGGGCACTCTTTAAGTCAGATTGCGCAGACATTTTACCAGCCTTGCCCAGCACAGCCCAGCACAGTTCTATAGCAACACCAGTCAGTAAGCTTTGTTGCCTATCATGCCAGATATCACTACTGCACTGCAGAGGTGTGCGCTGAGAAAGTACACAATGCAGACAATAGAACTTAATGAAATGTCACTTTCTAAAGAAAAAAGTAAATAGCACAGTGAGCTGGAACTGGCACATCAGCACTGTTCCAGCGCATACCAGCGGCTGTTCTGGATAAATAAGTGATAATGTGAGTCACAGTAAAAGGTTTTAAATTAAGTTAATAAAAGTAAGTGTGCTTATTTTTAGCACTATCAAGCACTTGGTTAACTGCTATGGAGTTAATAGAAGCCTATACAAACTATTTAAAAAGTAACAGGGTAGCAAAATACCTGCCCCAACATTACCCACTGTTGGGTACTTTCAGCATCAGGCATTGGCATTCAGACAGAAGTGCCCCTCTTTTCATAGTTCCTCTGCTAAAGAATCACTCTGATGCTAAAAGGTGTATAGACTGCTATTAGCATGGCAAACAATTATGGCCATTAAAGTAGTAGTAAAAAGCATAAAAATGTGTGGCCCCCAGGTTTTTGCCAAAATGTGGAAGCAGGTACAGCATACTTGCAATGCAATAGCCTTAATCCCCCTAGTCACCAGTGCATCCACCTCCTGGTCTTCTTCCTGATTCAGAACTGATAGGAAAGGAGAAGCATTTATAACAGAAAAGATATACAGTGGGGTTGATTTACTAATTCTGGAGAGTGCTAAACATGGTAGCCGATCAGCTACTAACTTCAGCTTGTTCAATTAAGGTGGTTTTAAAGGCTGAATGCATTCTATGCATGAAGGTAAAACCTTTCAGTGTGCAGCCCCCCCTAATACTTACCCGAGCCTGAATGCGAACCAGCGATGTGTACCAGAGCAGCTGCTCTCTTGGGTCTCTGCCTCCTCATTGGCTGAGAGACAGCAACGGGAGCCATTGGGTCCTGCTGCTTTCAATCACAGCCAGTGAGGAGTGAGTGGGGGGTGGGGCTTGGGAGCAAGCATGCACGAGTGTCCCCATAGCAAGCGGTCTGCTATGGGGGCACTCAGAGAAGAGGAGGAGCTTGGAGCGCTGGGGGGGCGGGAAGAGGAGGATGGAAGCTGCTCTGTGGAAACGCATTACACAGAGCAGGTAAGTATAACATGTTTGCTATTTTTAAAGCACAAAAAATATACCTTTATAATCACTCTAAGCGTTGACAAAAAATACTGGAAGCTGATTGGCTTCTATGCAGAGGTGCACCAGATTTTGCACTCTCCAGTTTTAGTAAATAAACCCCTGTGTCTTTTTATGTCATACAAAGTTTACCTGTTAACAATTTTAGTTACACTTTAAGCCATATAATTCAAGTGCTGGGCTGGCATATACACTGTTTAATTTTAAATATTTGTGAGCTTTTAATACAAGTATTATCAGTAAGTGACTATACTACTGCACCTTTCTGGCCAACAGGGGGTGTAATGTTATGTGGGTGGGCAACAAGGATAAGGGCTGGGCAACATCCTTAATATTAAAAGGGTGGAACAATTAACGGTAAGGATATAGGCAAGCAAATAACTCAGATAACAAATATCGGATAATCACTGAGAGTTTTAAATCAGGAAATGTGTGGAAAGTAACTCCCCAAGTCTGCACTGCTGTGAATGCCGTGTAAAATTTGTTCTGTGTTGATTGAGGAAATAAGCAATGGAGTGTTTTGACAACTAGACACAGTATGTGCCAAATCATTATTACAGCACTTATACAGCACATATTTGAGAAAGGAAATTAATGATAATATTTGCACCTTAGCAGCAGGGTCTTTTAAAGGTTAGGCATCTTTCCAAATCCCATTTTGAGAATATCAATCCTAAATACCGTAGTTTTACGTGAGATAGTAATTTAAACGGATTTGTGTTTTGGTGATTTAACATATAAACACCTCCGTGACTCACTTTAAACCCACACATGTGCCAATTTTCGAAGGCAAAAAGCAGATTAACCATGTAAGTACTAATCTGTACAATTCCTTCATTACCAGGCCCACTTTCATTATTCTGTGATAGTTTGTCAGACATGAAGCACTGTACCCAAATACATTTTTCATTTGGTGGTTTTTAAAGCTAAACTCCAGACATAACTAATACTGGGGCAAAAGCTAGGTACCGCTAATGATGTGTGTCCCGCTAGTGGCTGTTGCTTCATTCCTAAAAACTGTTAGATTTCTGCACTTCCCGACACTGATGTAAACACTGAACTTCTGCCAATGAAATTGATACTCTGGGGTTGACTTACTAAAGGCAAATAGACTGTGTACTTTGTGAGTGAAACTGCACTTTCTCTTTGCCTTTAGTAAATAAACCCCTTTGAGTCACTTGCACTGCAGCTTCTCCATTCATAAAACGCCTTGTGATTTTATTTAAAAGAATATTAGGCAATCTGTGATTTAGCAATCTACCCTTGTCCTATCACAGAACATTTGAGAGGGTTTTCAAATGTGAGCACAATAGTGTTACCAAAGTACAGAGCTACTCCGATTGGCTCTGTACATTATATCTGTGATCTGAGCCATCCGATGATAGCTCAACTCACAGCCACCCACGGGGCGCACTGGCTGCCTGTTTGTGTTTCCTGGAGTTCGGTTTACAACTCAAGAAATACACAACTACCACTCCACTGTTTTAAAACGTACGGCAGTAGTGAAGTTGTTAACAGAACACTTTAGCAGCAAAGGAGAGAAAAATGGGACTTTGCATGAGGCCCGCCATATCAAATAGAGTAAAGACATATATGTAAATATAAATAAATTCACAGTTTATTGCAATATAAGGTTCATATCGCAACTCTTGAATAGGTATTGTAATAAATAGTAGTCACATGACTTACACTTGATTTATACTGCTCATAGCATGAAATACAACCAATAGATTAACATGATAACACAAACAATGAATTTGATACATGAACATATATGCATAAAGGAAACAACTGTATCTTGGTATATGATAGCACTCAACGTGTTTCGTGGCATTACAGCCACTCATCAGGAGTGTAGTACACCAGTATACTGTAAAGGAATATCAAAATTCAAAATGTAAAAATGAAAAATTGAATATAAAATTATAAAAGGGAGTTATTTACCCAAAGAAATGGCGACAGGTTAATGACTTGAAACTCTGTCCCAAAACTGGGTCCAGCCTCTGCACGGGAACTTGTGGGGATCTGAGGTAAAGTGTCTCCCCCGGGGTTGAGGCGGGAGAACCTTCCAACAACCGAGGAAAGCAGCCAAAGGAAAGCCGGGTGACCACAGCATAATCCAGGGAAATATGTGTGCACATGACGTGCTTAGTGTCCTACAAAAGTGTTAAAAAAGGGTATATAAGTGATGTATGGAAAATGAAGGTTATCTAGGTTTTCCCTCAAGGGAGTACATGTGAAGTGGTGGTTTAATATGTAGGCACTAGATACTGTCCCATGAGTGCCCCCCCAGGGTGTAGAAATGTGATTTGTAAACCCCAAGTAGTTACCTGTGAATAGTTGAGAAACCAACTTGTGTCTGAGTACCCTTCCAGTGATAGAATCATGCAGGTGGGCCACCAGCTGACTCAGGCTTAAAAATCCCCAGATATGGGCGGAGTCCCGCCAACGTCATGCTGAACACGGCAATGCAGCACGGGGCAGGCGAAACCGTGGCATCTCTGCCAGCAGCGGGTCCACGCCCACCTCGTCTGCAGCGTGAGATGAAAAAGAGCGTCCCCAACATCGGGGCGTCAATAGACGCCACGTGCGGGGCGTCAGTGCATGACGCCGTTGCGCAGGAGGTCAATCCCCGCCCTCACCAACGGGAGAGGGGGAGGAAAGGACTGCCGCACATCGCAACCCCGCTAGCCCGGAAGCAAACACAATCCGATCCCCAACAAACAAGGGCTGGGCTAAGTAGATGGAAATGGGAATGTAGTTAAAGTGGAATTACTAGACAATGCCCAAAGGGAGTAACTTGGATTCAATTAAAATGAGGGCTAAAGCAAAAAATATTGAAATATAAATATGTATCCTCACCTACTCATATTTTTATATTTCAATATATTTCCATCTACTTAGCCCAGCCCTGGTTTGTTGGGGATCGGATTGTGTTTGCTTCCGGGGTTGCGATGTGCGGCAGTCCTTTCCTCTCCCACTCCCGTTGGTGGGGGCGGAGATTGACCTCCTGCGCATCGGCATCATGCACTGACGCCCCACACGTGGCGTCCATTGATGCCCTGATGTTGGGGACGCTCTTTTTCATCTCATGCTGCAGACGAGGTGGGCGTGGACCCGCTGCTGGCAGAGAGGCCACGGTTTCGCCTCCCCGCCCATATCTGGGGATATTTAGCCTGAGTCAGCTGGTGGCTCACCTGCATGATCCTATCACTGGAAGGGTACTCAGACACAAGTTGGTTTCTCAACTATTCACAGGTAACTACTTGGGGTTTACAAATCACATTTCTACACCCTGTGGGGGGGCACTCATGGGACAGTATCTAGTGCCTACATATTAAACCACCACTTCACATGTAGTCCCCTTGAAGGAACACCTAGATAACCTTAATTTTCCATACGTCACTTTTATACCATTTTTTAACACTTTTGTAGGACATTAAGCACGTCATGTGCACACATATTGCCCTGGATTGTGCTGTGGTCACCCGGCTTTCCTTTGGCTGCTTTCCTCAGTTGTTGGAAGGTACTCCCGCCTCAACCCTGGGGGAGAGACTTTACCTCAGATCCCCACAAGTTCCCGTGCAGAGGCTGGACCCAGTTTTGGGACAGAGTTTCGAGTCATTAACCTGTCGCCATTCCTTTGGGTAAATAACTCCCTTTTATAATTTAATATTTAATTTTAAATTTTTTCAATTTTAAATTTTTGATATTCCTTTACAATATATTGGTGTACTACACTCCTGATGAGTGGCTGTAATGCCACGAAACGCGTTGAGTGCTATCATATACCAAGATACAGTTGTTGCCTTTATGCATATATGTTTATGTATCTAATTCATTGTTTGTGTTATCATGTTAATCTATTGGTTGTATTTCATGCTATGAGCAGTACAAATCAAGTGTAAGTCATGTGACTACTATTTATTACAATACCTATTCAAGAGTTGTGATATGAACCTTATATTTCAATAAACTGTGAATTTATTTATATTTACATATATGTCTTTACTCTATTTGATATGGCAGGCCTCATTTGGCTTTGCCAGGTCACACCCCCCTTCAATTGCAGAACACTTTAGCAGTTTTTGCAAGGAATGAGAAATTAGTTGAAGAATGATCCAGTCACTGCACAGGAACTGCATTAAAATTTTGGGTGCAAATTGCATAAAACTGAAATTGGTTGTAAAGACAGATTTTTTTTTATCTTAATGCATTCTATGCATTAAGATAAAAAACCTTCTGTGTGCAACAGCTTCCCCCAGCATCCCCTAATACTTACCTGAACCCATCTCTATCCAGCGATGTTGCAGGAGAGACTTGGCTTCCCAGGACTCTCCCTTCTGATTGGCTGAGACAGCAGCAGAGCGCCATTGGCTCCCGCTGCTGTCACTCAAAGTCAGTCAGCCAATGAAGAGAGTGGGTGGGGCTAGCTGTGGTTCTGTGTCTGAATGGACACACAGAGCTGCAGCTCGGCTCGGGTGCCCCCATAGCAAGCTGCTCTCTGTGGGGGGCACTCGGCAAGAAGGAGGGGCCAGGAGCGCTTTTACCCCCCGCTAGCGGCCGCAAAAGGGTTAAAACCACCCGCAATGCGCTGCTGAAGCAGCGCATTGTGGGCGGTATAGCCGCACTGTCCCATTGATTTCAATGGGCAGCAGCGGAGGAGAATTGGTAAACACACCGCTCCTTCTCCGCTCCAAAGATGCGGCTAGCAGGACATTTTTTACCGTCCTGCTAGCGCACCGCTCCAGTGTGAAAGCCCCTCGGGCTTTTACACTGGAGTGAATGGAGACAGATTTTTAAGGGCGTATTGCAGGCGCTATTTTAAATGCTATAGCGCCTGCAATATGCTCTAGTGTGAAAGGGGTCTAAGAAAGGATGCAGGACTCTGAACTTGCATAGTTATCAATGAGAGGCCTGTCCATGTATGGCAAGCCTAACAGAAGAATTACCCCACTCACTGGCAATACAGGATATATAAGTGCACATCTACAAATGTGATTATTAGGCCTCATGCCCACTGGCGTTTTTACAGCTGCGTTTTTGAGCGTTTTTTACAGCTTAAAAACGCCTGTCCATGTTATTGTAAATATTTTTTTTTTTTTTTTTTTTGAAAAAAAAAAAAAAAACAAAAAAACAAAAAACGTCGGAGCTAAAAACGCGACCCGCGCGTTAGTGCGCGTTTTTTTGCGCGTTAGTGCGCGTTAGTGCGCGTTTTTGCGCGTTTTTTGACGCTCGCGTTTTTTCCTGCCTAGTTCTGACGCTGAGGAACGCACTGGCCCTGGGTTTTTTTTACAGCTTACAAACGCCTATGCTCTTTACAGCTCAAAAACGCCTAGGTGGGCATGAAGCTATAGACTAACATGGACAGGCGTTTTTAAGCTGTAAAAAACGCTCAAAAACGCGGCTGAAAAAACGCCCGTGGGCATGAGGCCTTAGACAAAATGTCAAGAGCAGAAATTTAGAGTAATAGTACAGAATAAGATGGTACACTCCATTTTTGTGGCCTGTGGCAGACAAGTGACTGAAAAACATTGAATGAAAAATGTAAACAATTTGTGACGTAAGCTGGGGAATCGAATTTCCTGGCAATCAATGAAGAAGTACATACTAAGGCCAAAGTATGTGGACAGTGGCAAGAGTGATGAAAAAGGTTGTTACAGGCATAGTAGTAGGCCACTGTGTTGTCAGACAAGGCACTGTAGGTTTTTATACAACTGGTTCAGGAGCTACATGGCTACCTACAAACTACCAGTATTTTTAGTCAATGTTACATAGTTACATAGTCTGGTTGAAAAAATACCTACTAGTTCAACCAATAGAAGGAAAACAAAAAACATAAAAAAATCCTAAAACAAGAAAGAAAAAAAAATCATACAATCCTATATACACAATCCTATACCCACAGTTGATCCAGAGGAAGGCAAAGCACGAATCAATTTGCTCCAGCAGGCGAAAAAAATCCTTCCTGATCCCCCAAGAAGCAATCGGATATTCCCTGGATCAACTTAACCTATAAATATTAGTACCCAGTTATATTATGTACATTTAGGAAATAATCCAGACCTTTTTTAAAGCAATCTACTGAGGTGGCCAGAACCAGCTCTTGAGGGAGTCTATTTCACATTTTCACAGCTCTTACTGTGAAGAAACCTTCCTGTATTTGGAGGTTAAATCTCTTTTCCTCCACACATAAAAAATGTCCCCTTGTCCTCTGTGATGACCTTAATGTGAATAACTCAAAACCAAGTTCACTATATGGAACACTTATGTATTTGTACATGTTGATCATATCCTCCCTTAATCTCCGCTTCTCAAGAGAGAATAAAGTCAGTTCCTCTAATATTTCTTCCTAGCTGAGCTCCTCCGGACCTCTTATCAGTTTGGTTGCCCTTCTCTGCACTTTCTCCAGTTCCCCAACACCCTTTTTGTGAACTGGTGTGTTAAGGATCAGTGCAATACTGACAGCCAACAATCCAAAAGCAGCCACAATGAGTTCAGAAAAGTTCAGGCTACTTTTTTACAGCTAGGCAGTGGCGTAGCGTGGGGGGCAGGGGGGCCGTGGCTCCGGGCGCAACATTGGGGGGGGGCGCAAAATCCCGCACCAGTTTGTGTCACTTTTCGTAATTTGGTAAATTCCATCAATGTGTCACCGGGACCCCGGCCGCCATTTTGCGCCCTGTGATTGGGCGAATGTGGTCATGTGCTGGCAGCACATGACCACAGTGCTGCGGCGGGCTGGCCAGTCCTTGAGCGCGGGCGGCGCATGCGCGAAGGCTGCTCCTGGAGTCCCGCCCGCGCTTCCTTAAGCCGCCGCAATCTTCTCCTGGAGTCCCGCCCACCCTTCCGCCTGGACCTCATGGACAACAAAAACCGGAGGTGAGTCACGCGAGCGAGCCGGTGATGGATCCGGCGGGCGGCTGCTCTGAGATGGCTGCCTCCATGATGGAGGCAGCTGAGGCAGCCATCTCAGATTATGGGAGCAGCCGACGGTCAGCAGCACTGCACTTAGGGAGAGTCACGCCACCATGCCCCCATGCCAGGTGTTAATGCCATTGCCAGCACACACACATGCAGCATCATGCCTGCGAGCCTAAGTAGAGTTGATGCCAAAAGCCCCCCCCCCTCCTACTGCTGCAGGATTAATAAATTACAGGCTGCGTATTGTATTGTGTATTGTGTAGTTTGTGTAGTGTAGTGGTCAGCATAGGAGTCAGGTATATTAGTGTAGCGGTCTGTGGGTAGTGTATTGTGTAGTTTGTGTAGTGATTAGTATAGGAATCAGGTAGGTTAGTGTGGTGTGTGTGGTGCGTAGCGGTCAGTGGATAGTGTGTATTGTGTAGTGGATAGTGTGTATTGTGTAGTGGATAATGTAGTTTGTGTAGTGATCAGTATAGGAGTCAGATATATTAGTGTAGCGGTCTGTGGGTAGTGTATTGTGTAGTTTGTGTAGTGATTAGTATAGGTATCAGGTAGGTTAGTGTGGTGTGTGTGGTGCGTAGCGGTCAGTGGGTAGAGTATTGTGTAGCGGTCAGTGTGTATTGTGTAGCGGTCAGTGTGTATTGTGTAGTGGATAGTGTAGTTTGTGTAGTGGTCAGTATAGGAGTCAGGTAGATTAGTGTAGCGGTCAGTGTGTATTGTGTAGCAGTCTGTGGGTAATGTATTGTGTAGTTTGTGCAGTGGTCAGTATAGGAATCAGGTAGGTTAGTGTGGTGTGGTGTGTAGCGGTCTGTGGGTAGAGTATTGTGTATTGGATAGTGTAGTTTGTGTAGTGTACTGTGTAGTGGTTAGTATAGGAATGAGGTAGGTTGGTGTAGTGGTCAGTGTGGTGTAGTGTGTTGTGTGTATTGGTCTGTGAGTAGAGTATTGTGTAAGTGTAGAAAAAAGAGGGGGTGACTCCGCGCAAGGGAATTCAAACGCTGCACAGTAGGCAGAACTGCTGCCTCTACTAATTACTACCACCTGTGTAGGTGGAGCAAGAAATGTGAAAGGATAGAATGTGTAGTTGTGGCGCTGTTCTGGCGTGTGAACCAACCTATTTTAGTGATATTACTGTGTGATCTTGAAATTGAACCTCAAAAATTAAATAAAAGAAAAACCAAGTGTTGGCTCAGCCGGGTGTTTGCTACAGCCCGAATTGTGGGGAGTGCTTATTTAGGGGTTTTGGATGAATCCTGGTTTAGAATGTGTCCATAAAAGGTTGTATAGTGAAGAGATTGGTGAATATCCAAACTTCAGGTGGTGTCTCGGCCGGGTGTTTACTAAATCAAAAAATGGCCGATGTAGTGTATTAGTGCTAGATTGCTGGTATAATGTGAGATGTGGGGATCTCGCATCTCACATTATACCAGCAATCTAGCACTAATACACTACATCGGCCATTTTTTGATTTAGTTTACCCCCCGGCCGAGACACCACCTGAAGTTTGGATATTCACCAATCTCTTCACTATACAACCTTTTATGGACACATTCCAAACCAGGATTCATCCAAAACCCCTAAATAAGCACTCCCCACAATTCGGGCTGTAGCAAACACCCGGCTGAGCCAACACTTGGTTTTTCTTTTATTTAATTTTTGAGGTTCAATTTCAAGATCACACAGTAATATCACTAAAATAGGTTGGTTCACACGCCAGAACAGCGCCACAACTACACCTTTTATTGTGTAAGTGTAGTTTGTGCGGTGTGTATTAGTCTGTGGTAGTGTATTGTGTAGTGTGGTGTGTATTAGTCTGTGGTAGTGTATTGTGTAGTGTGGTGTGTATTAGTCTGTGGTAGTGTATTGTGTAGTGGTCAGTATAGGAATCAGGTAGGTTAGTGTGGTTTGTATTGTGTAGTGCATTGTATAGTGTAATGGTCAGTATAGGAATCGGGTAGGTTAGTGTAGTGGTCGATGTAGGAATTATGTAGGTCAGTGTAGAGGTTAGTATAGGAATCAGGTAGGTCAGTGCTATTGTAGGAAGGGAAGGAACTCGGAATGCAAAAAGTCTGCAGGTTGGGGGAGCAAATTACTTGCCTTGCCCCGGGCGCTGACAACCCACGCTACGCCACTGCAGCTAGGTGATAGAAAGTAGAAGCCTTATTCCACAGGTCTAAACAAATAACACTGACCAGGGCTCAGTGTCTGAAATTCAGTTTTAATATTAAATTACTGTTAATGAGTACACACAAAACACACACCAGGGAAGATTTACTAAAACTGGAGCACTCAGAATCTGGTGCAGCTGCGTATGGTTGCCAATCACTTCTAACTTCATCTTGTTCAATTAAGCTTTGGCAAAAAAAAATGGAAGCTGATTGGTTTCAGAGCTGTACCAGATTTTGCACTCTCCAGTTGTAGTAAATCCCCCCACAATGTTTCAGAGGGCCTGTCATCACTTAATTCCAAGTGATGGTTGAAGATTGCTGTGTAACCAATTATTGGCTAGCATGGCATGACATCATAGCTTGGTATATCCTGTCATCACTGGACAGCAAGAACTAAGCAAGCTATGCCACTAACTATAGTAATATTGGGTATGTCTCAGTATTTATTACATTGCAAAATGTAATAAAAATTATTAAGTTGTCAAATGTTTATGATTCATCTATGTGACTATGAAAACCTGTCCTTTGGCATGACTCCTGCAATGAACAGTTGCAGCACTAATTTTCGCTTCCAGAGGATAACACTTTCAATGATCACATTCAAATATCCTGACTGGCCAAAAATGTAATCTTGAACATTTTGACAGGTGAAGAGGTTAATTCTCTTCCACTTAAAAATGTCTCGTAAGTGAATAAACTGTGCACTAGACAATATAAGAAGAATGGCAGGGGAAACACCCTTCAATATTAATGAGGAAGATTGCCATTAAAAACAAAGTTTTAATCAGGCAAATCAGTGGAAGAACACATTATAACAGCATCCCAAAGCCAAGGAGTGTTCCAGTCAGGAAAAGCTTAAGTAGTAACATTACGAGCTTCCATCTATAGCTGGCTGGCTATCACTTTCTATAAGCACTAGTTGTCTAGGTAACTAAACACAACAGCTGCCAAATCATTCTTATACAAGTCCTATAAAAAAAGGTCTGCGTTGAAACAAGATGAATTTTAAATCCCCATAAGGGCTGAAATAAGTATTGTAGATGTCTCTGTGCACAAATATTACGTGTTGATAAAAGTATCTGCTATCGTACATGACTATTCTGACTGTTATGATGTGGGTTGTCTGTATGATCTATAAAGGAACAGGTACTGAGTCAGTGGCATGACAGAGGTGTATTGAAACCATAAATCTACCTCTGAAGCAAATTAGTAGATGTAGGAAATCTATGATTGACATGGATTGTAGATATTAGGCAACTAGCATCAACAACTGGTGCCATGTTGGCTTGTCAGCTTTGGGTACTGCATGCTGGGACAGTTGGGATCAATTTTGGAAACAAAAAAATGTGCCACTTCCACAAGAAACTGTGTGACACAATTGATTTACTAAAACTGGAAAGTGCAAAATCTGGTGCAGCTCTGCATGGTAGCCAATCAGCTTCTAACTTCAGCTTGTTCAATTAAGCTTTGACAATAAAACATGGAAGCTGATTGGTTTTTATGCAGAGACGCACCAGACTTTGCACTCTCCAGTTTTAGTAAATCAACTCAAATAATTCTTCAATGCTATGTCAAGATGCTTGGTTTTACTCATGTCTGGGTAATGTACTGCATGTACTCCTGATTGACTGTTGTACTATTGGATTGTACCCTGTGTACATATATGGTGACCTATACATATATTCTTTTGTATCTTGTTACCTTATTTTATTGTATTTTGTATCCGTACATCATGCAAACCTAATGCAATAAACATTGTTTGCTAACAAAAATGTGCCTCTCAGTACAATAGTGGGCATCTGAGCAAAAAAAAAATTGAGTGCTAGACCCCACCTATCACAATCTGTAACTATAAATCTTTACTATACATAATGGATATACCTTAATCAAATATGTAAAGGCAGTTAATGAGTTGGTTCTTTTCCTTTACAAAAAAAAGAAAAAGAAAACGGTATTGCCCCATTTTTTTGTTTTGATGAAGTCTGTCAACCTCTCCTTTTACCTTTATTGGCATAAAAGAATACCTAAAGAGTAGTAACGTGTGGCTAGTTTTCCTTTCATCACAGTAAATGCTATGCAAGAAGAATTTAGATTTTCCGTTTATACTTATTGAAGTCTTTCCAGCACACACTACAAAAGGAATAAGGTAACAGCTATAGTTTATCTAATTCTAGCCCAAGCCCATTATATTCAGGAACAGAGACGTAAGTGAAGCATGTGGACGTTACAGAGCTGCATACTTACAAGGGGAAGTTAAGAAAAAATACGCAGGAAACCATAGCATGAAACTTACACTGACTTATTTCCACGTCTGTCCTGCCACCTTCAGGCTACAGCTCATAAAGATACCAAATTGAATATGTACTAAATAGAAAGTATTTGTTACTACACATGATAACAGAACTGTGAATAAAACACTGGTGCTAGTTCTATTTTAGCCCTTAAGTCTTAAAAGCTTAACAAATGGTGTCACATAATTTATACACCATTTTCAACAACCTAGCAAGTGAGGAAAGTCTTAAATAATAGATGGCACAACCCCATATTGTTATTGGTGTGTGATAGTGCTGGATCAAAGTGAGTGGAGATTATTTCACATGAAAAATAAATAAAGTATGTTTTCCTTGTTAAAGTTTAGTTTGTGGTCTGGTGGTCAGCTATGAATATGAATCACACGATGTGAAACATGTCAGCTACTTTTTTCCTGTTGTTCACTTTATTTTGACTGTATCGTTTTGGTTGTTTTTGGATTTTACCTACCCAATAAAGACGTTGTTTTATGGAGTGCGGCAGTCCAGGATTTCTTTCTATCCAATGATTCGGGTAGGTACCCTGTACTGGGCCAAGGCTGCTGTCCCCCTGGTCATGATAGTCAAATCGCTGAGCAGATGGACAGCCTTTGGGTATGTGGTTAGGAGTGCCTAGTACAAACTTCCATCTTGCTTGAAATTTGTTTAAAATATTTATTTGTTAAGAACATTTAAAATAGGCAATGCGTTATGTGGGAAATAACTATTCAGGGCATGAACAAGGATTTGTAAAAAAAATTATAATAATCCAGGTGGAATAAGACAGAAAGCCTAAACTGAGGCTGGATTGAGGTTTACATATCCTATCCACAATGTGACCAGCCGCCTGCTCACATTGCCAATAACCCAGCCTCAATTCAGGCTTTCCAATATTTGTTCACCCAAATCCTTGTTCAGGCCCTAAGGAAAGGAAGTTCTTTTACCCCAGAAACACGTTAGTTCTATCTGGTTTTCTTAACAAAAATCCTAAAACAATTTCAAGCAAGATGGAAGTTTGGACTAGTTTCTTCCAACCACATGTCCATAACAACCATACATTGAGATGGTAGAGCAATAGTTTCAGTGCTTTCTAAAAACAATTGAGTACTGTCCGTAAAACTGTTTTTATTGGCATTAATATCCACATTTTCAGGACAAGCTTTCAGGGCGTACCACCTTCTTCAATGTCCGTTTGTGTATTTATCTGAATACAAAGTATAATGTGATCCACTAGCATTCTTTCGAATGTGTTACCCAGTTACCTTTTGTAAAAGATGTTCTAGGAAGCTATGCTATGTTATAAAAATAAATAGTGAGCTCTGTGGTCCTGATACATGAAGCATATTATGTACCTATTATTTTGACCCGTTTTTGTAAAAAAAAAAAAAAAGACAGTTAAAAAAAACTCTATCTCTTCGGAATTTGTGTTGATTTATATTAATAAGCATTCTAACATCTGGATTTTAATTTGCCTTTGTTAAAGCCTATCATCCACTGAAGCAGACCAAACTGACATGAAATCAAGCAGAGATTTCAACTAATCAAAGCCATACTGCTGCTATTGGCATAAGTATTACAAAGAGTATTTGCTTAAAGACAATACTTTTTTCTTAGAGGAGATGAGATTGATTCTGAAAGATTGATGCTAATTAAACAACAAGACAAGATGGAAAACATATGATGCTCAGAATGGTAACCAGATTGTAGCGGCATGCAGCTTTTTTCCCACATTACCGGGAGATGCTGAAAAATTCTGTTGAATTTAATAAAATACATTGATTTACTATGACATCAGAAAGCCTTCCATCAATGAAGCATCCAGGTCTGGGAAACTCATCCAGTCCAGTTCAGTTTAACACTGACTTCACCAAAAACTACAGCTTCCAGCATGCTCTACTGATTTCATAGTTGCTTAACCTCCCTGGCGGTATGATTCTGTCAGATTTTAGGTGCTGAAAGCGGTACCATTATTCTGCATGGAAATTTGGCGTTTTATATTGCAGGCCTGTAATTCTTAGGAATAACTCACTTAAATCTGTCCAAACCAGAGTCTAGTAGACATCCCGGGTATGATAAAGTTCAAAAAACAAAATTATACATTATAATAAAATAAATAACTATAAAATAATTATAACAAATAATATAATAATAATAATAAAAGTGTTTTTCAGTGTTTGATGACGAATTTCCCCACAAATCGCTATCGCTTAATTCTGCGAGTGATTCTAATTTATTATCGCTGTTTTTTAGCTGGTCTAAAACCACTTTTGACATAAAGGGACAGTTTTTGGTTGCTATGGACAATCTCCAGTTTCTAGGCAGAAAGAAACGTTTTTATTATATAAAAGTGCATGCAGGACACTGGGCAGACCACTAGGGACAAAGGGGGTGTGTAATTATTACATACAGTACTGTAATCTGTAAGATTACAGTGTACTGTGTGTGTACTGTGTTTCAACTTTTTTGAATTTGGCGCCGATCTCCGTCCCCGTGCGTCGTAACGTCGCAGGGAACGGAGCTCGGCGGCACTCGGAAGTGTGTGAATCGAGCGAGGAGACAGCTCGATCACACAGCGGAGAGGCATCGCAGGATCCAGGGGACAAGGTGAGTAACTCTGCCTGGATCACTGCGATGCAATCCCAAGTCTGGCTCGGGGTTACCGCTTTTGGTGCTGAAATTTCACCCCGAGCCAGACTCGGGAATACCGCCAGGGAGGTTAAAGGCCAATCCCCTGATATCATATAATCAGTGAATGTTGGTGCAGAAAGGAGGTGAGTATAAATTTTAAATTACACTCGCCCTTGTAACCTCAACCTCGGCCTTGTTTCCAGCATTAGCAGCCTGTAGCTCAATTTGGGAGCCAACATGAGAATGAGGTACAGTTTCTGAATAAATAGAGATGGGACTTTAGAGTGGTATATTGGGGATCACGATAATACAGAAGGGTAATGGCACACTACTTAGTGCCATGTGAATAACTTCCCCTGGTACTTTTAAAAACACCCCTAAACACTGCCTATGTGAATGCTTGTACTAAATGTGAAACTGCAGATAAGTGTTATTATGGAAGCACATGCTCCCCCATCTCCAATAAACTTTCACATTATTGTATTTGTCCACCTAAAAGTTAAACTTTAGTTACAGATGGATATCAATTAGCCCTTGGCTTGTTCTTGGCCACCCTGGGTGTTTTATGTTATCTTGCTCATCTCCTTTCCAGCAACCTTGTTGTATTCTCCATAATATAAAATTAATAAATATATCCAACAGTAAAAGTGGGCCCTCTTATAATACCCACAGAAGACATGCAGACCCAGGAACTCAAGCACAACGATATCACCAAGAGAAGAAATATGCAAAGTTCTCAGGTGATTTAAGAACAATTATGCAGCACATGTCAATCAGCATTAGACCCCCAACCTGTAAACTTGTTCTAGGTCTGTGGCTTGCTAAATAAAAAATTAAATAAAAAATTACAGCCCCCAGAGCTTCCAAAATTAAAAATGTGTTAGCAATTGCGCCTTTCAAATTTGTAGCCTGACAGAATTCTTCAAAACAGCAGTATCTGATTATTTTTTAGTTCTCTATGGTAAACAATAGGAAATTATCTAAAGTTATCCAAGCCACCCCATCAACCTAATTGAGTTGCCACAACATATTTCTTTCACTTGCTTTCTGATTGTATAGACCAGCCATGTTATCTGACAAGCGTACTAGTTCTCTGACTGTGAATCAAAAGCCAATGGAAGACATGCCAACCATCTTTAAAGCAGAGATTTGAGCAACTGATAGGATAAGGGAAAGGAAAAAATATATATTTTAAATATATTATTTGGTGTTTGGAGGAACTCTGTGTATAAATGACTTATCTAGATGTTCCTGCCTCTGCTAATATTATTGCAGGTATTTTTATAGAGTTGACAATTTATGCAACATGTTACATACAGTACATTCACATCAGCCCCTTCCCTCAGGAAGCTTACAATCAAGGGCCCCTAATGCACATACTAGGACCAATTTTGGCACAATCCATTAACCTACCAGCATGTCTTTGGAGCGTGGGAGGAAACCCAAACAAGCATAGGGAGAACATGGAGATCCGTTTTAAAATAGGCACCCTAGAGATGCAAGGCAGTAGTTCTAACTGCTAAGCCACTGTGCTGCCCTTTCTTTTAGGAGACAGGAAAGATGGTGACCCTTTGACTTCAAGCCTTTTTTACAACAATACTGTAAAGTGACCATGCCATTTAGCTCTTCAAGACAATGGAAAAGGATCACCTAACTCTTCCCTTCCTAGCTGCATATATTCCACATTCCTCGTTTCCACACTACTCCATTCAGCAACTTAGCGTTTAGCGTTCAAGTAAATTGCACTGAACTTCCAGGCATAGGGGAGCATGTGATTACCTCCCCCACCCCCATGTCACAGTGCTGATGCCTTGTGATTGGCCCAGCGCTATCAAATGGGAGCATGCATGGAGTCCATTGTCCTGTGCTAACTCTGGAAAGTCAGTCTGGAGTTTGCACAGGACTTCCTGCTCCTGACTGCCAAAGGGGCGGGAGCAAGTAAAGGTAAGGGTATGCTGTTGGGGAGGGAGAAGTTACGTGACCCTTTTCCTTATTCCTGTGTGGACAAAAGAAAGGGTCACTTTAAACTACTACTGTTCTTGTGGTTGCCCCCTGCTAGCTGAGGTGGTATATATGAATTGTTCATATGCAATAATTCACATGTGCCAGATTAAAAATAACTAAAACATTTTCTTGTGAAAAATAAACAAATAACTAAAACATCCTCCATACATAGTTGCATCCCTCCAGGCAGCCAATGGTAAGCTAACTAGCAGCTTACACTAGGTTGATGGACAAAGATTTGGCATACAACTTGTAGCATGTCCAATACCTGTGAATAATCAAGCCACAAAACCAGGTTAAGGACTTCTTGTACAATTTGAAATTTACAATTCAGTTTATACAAAGATGGAAAGTGACCCAATGTGTGTTACGAATGCCATATAATGGGTCAGAAACTGGATTATCTCTCTAAATATTAAAGGATATACTTAGTATAGTCTGAGTCTGATAAATATGTCATACATGCTTATCTCTAAACTATAACGCCACTACTCTTAATTAGGAGAATGTGCTGCAAATGATTTTAGAAACATCTACTGATTAGGGTTGTTCTTTGTTTCTTTTCTCTTCTTTGTTCAGAATAACCACATTCCTGTCTAAGACATCAGGCTCTGTCTTTGTCAAGCATCAAGCCAAGTCTGTAATGATGATATATCCTGAGAACTCAAGTTTGGTTGTTTGTTGAGCTTCACTGGCAGCCCTTCTGGCTTGGACCTCAGTTATGTGGTTAGAAATAAGACTTGGACAGGTCCCGCTTTGGTCTCCTCATGTTCACTATGATTTGTATCAGAGCCTGAGTAATGTCTGTGTTCTAAACAGAACTATTTTACCTCAGACAATATTCCACATCATAAAAAATGTTCACACAGGGAAGAACACTAATGATTTCAGAATAGTGAATTATAAACTCAGTGACCTTCAACATAGAAAGCTACTGCAAACTGAGTTATTCTGCAAAAGCAATATTGTATCAGACAGATGATGTAATTAAAACTTGGAAGCCTGCCTATAGGCTAGAGGAAAGTGGAGTTTATAGTAGACCAATAGTCAGCACAATAAAGGCAATTACTCATGAGGCACCAAACTCTATAAGGCCCCTTTCACCCTGAGGCGTTTTTCAGGCGTTTTAGCGCTAAAAATAGCGCTGTAAAAAGGCCTGAAATAATCCTGCCCCAGCATTCTCAATCTGAAAGCCCTGAGGGCTATCACACTGAGGCGTTGTGCTGGCTGTGCGTTGGAAAAAATCCTGCAAACAGCTTTTTTGGAGCATCTTTGGGCCGCATAATAAAGCACTGTAAAAACGCCTATCCCCATTGAAATTAATGAGTACCGCTGTAAAAACGCGGTAAAAACACGGTAAAAATGCCCAGAAGCTGTGGGAAGGTCACATGACTGCAGTAGAGTGGAGGATTGTGGGATACCAAATAATAACGCAGTAAAAACGCGGTGAAAATGCGGTAATAACGCTAATCATTTTTAGCGCGTTATCGCAACGCCTCACTATGAAACGGGCCTAAGAGAGCGTAAAGTGTTAGTTCACCTTTAACAAAAAAACTGCCTATGCAGGTAAGGGGCACCTGTAAATAAAAAAAAAACTGTGCAGCTTTGACCAAAGTTAAATAAATGCCCTTGCTATAAGTGTAGGCCATTTCAGCCTAACTGAAATACTCCCAGAGATGGGATCATCCTGTCCTCCCTTGTTGCCAGAATGTGCTAAGACACTCCCAGCTGAATCAGAGAGTTGATCACACATGTGGGGGAGTTTGAGAGCTCGCTCCTGTGACGGTGGGGGGTGAGCAGTAATAGCAACATCCTAGCAACAAGGCAGGACAGAATGATAGCATCTCTAGGAGTATTTTAGCTAAGCTTCGGAAGGTACATAAAAGGCCTACACCCAGGGGCGGCCCGTCGATTATCCATGCGTCCGGCCCCCATGCAGGACGCCGGATGCATGGATTCCAATGGTTTTTTTTTTTTTTAAGCACCTGATTAAAGCCAGAGGCTCTAATAGGCTTCAAAATAGGGTGGACTCGGGGGGCAAGCACTGCGAAACGAGTCCACACAGGTATGTTACAATAGTGAATGAATATTTGCTATTGTAACACTGATTCTCCTGCTGCCGTTGTCACTGCCCCTGGGTCCTTCCGGATCTATGTTGTACCCCTGAACTTGGTTGTAGAGGAAGGGGAGCAATTTGCTCTTGTAGTTGTCTGCTGGGAGCTGTGAAGAGGTTGTTAGGAGCTGTGCATTTCATTATACAATTTCATTGTATTTTGTTTACAAATTAGAAAAAAATGGGTTTAGTATCACTTTCAGCTTTAAAACGATTAAAGCCTGTTTTTTTTTTTTTTTTAATAACAAACCTGTTGTATGGTTTTGCACACAGCAGCCTGGATTCTCCTCTTCTCAGGACACCAGCGCTCCTGGCTCCTCCCTCCTGTTGGGTGCCCCCACAGCAAACAGCTTGCTGTGGGGGCACCCAAGCAGGTGCGCTCCCGCGCCGTGGCTCTGTGTGTCCATTTAAACATGGAGCTGCAGCTTGGCCCCGCCCTCTCCGTCTCGTGATTGGCACCCGTCAGTGCCAATCAGTACCACCTATCAATGCCCATCACTGCCACCTAGCAATGCCCACCAGTGGTGCCAGTCAGTGCCTCATCAGTGTTACCTAGCAGTGCTGCCTATCAATGTCACCTACCAGTGCTGATCAGTGCTCATCATTGCCACCCATCAGTGCCCATCACTGCCACCTATCAGTGCCCATCACTGCCACCTATCAGTGCCACCTATCAATGCCACCAATTAGTGCCAATTATCAGTGCAAACCAGTGCCACCTATCAATGCCCTTCAGTGCCACCCATCAGTGCCACCTCTCAATGCCCACCAATGCCACTTCTCAGTGCCCACCAGTGCCGCCTATCAGTGGCCACCAGTGCCGCCTAACCGTGCCCACCAGTGCCGCCTATCCGTGCCCACCAGTGCCGCCTATCTGTGCCCACCAGTGCAGCCCATTGGTGCCCATCAGTGCAGCCCATCAGTGCCGCCTATCGGTGCCCATCAGTGCAGCCTCATCAACGTACATCTCTTTTTAATTTTTTTTAACAAAAAATAAAAACCGCAGAGGTGATCAAATACCACCAAAAGAAAGCTCTATTTGTGGGAAAAAAATGACAAAAATGTAATTTGGGTACAGTGTTGTATGACCGCGCAATTGTCATTCAAAGAGTGAGAGTGCTGAAAGCTGAAAGTTGGTCTGGTCAGGAAGGGGGTTTAAGTGCCCAGTAAGCAATTGGTTAATAGTGACAGACTAATTTGAACACACATGGAGAATGGAGAATGATCTCATATGTAGATTTGAAACTCTTTACTAGAACTGAAAAGATGTTTTGTCTACTTTCATAAAACCATCTAAAACAATAAAGAGAGAATGGAAATAAAGACATCTCCTTGGACTGAAGAACAAATGCATTGCACTGTTTAGGCCAGCGAAGACAAGTCTAGCTATATTTCAGTTGTATAATAAGCAGGGTAAAAGATGATGTGATTACTCTTTCTTTGCCTGAAAAGTATAATGGAATTTTATAAAATATATATGTACTGTACATTTTAATAATGTTTGAAAGAAAAACATTTGTTTTCCATAATAGCTAACTGGATGATCTTTGCTTTGCTCATGCAGAGGTAAAGCAACAGAGTTCACTAGCACACAAGTGCCTCCCAGAGTCTCCCAAGCAGCTGAACAGACCACCAATGCCCCCTGGCATACTCTGTTCAAAAATTCAAGAGAATGTTCAGCGTTTCGAGAACAATTCTAAAAGATGAGTATTTTACTGATTTCCAATTACCAGGAGGAACACCAAGGGTTGTTGATCCGCTGGCCTACCTGGAAAAGAATAATACAGTATACGGTTTTAATTCAATTTTTTGGTAAGAGGCTGCACAAATGGCGGGTGGAGCACTTTATCACTGGTGGTGTACTAGTGTTGGAATAGTCACATGTGAGCACAATATAGATATGTTTGTTTCTGTTTATTTATAAAATACTACACTATATAAGTTTCTTTTGGGTTTCACATGTGATGAGTTGAACATATTTGGGAAGCAAAGGTGAATAAACCAGAAGACACACAATTGGTGATTTTTGAAAGTTTTTTGGACCCATTTGGCATAAGTGGATTGGAAATCTGGTAATACTCACCTTTTAGAATTGTTCCTAAGAGCTGAAAGTTCTCTTGAACTTTTAAGTTCTGCAGGCGTTTACATGATTCAAAGGGTACACCTCTTCAACAGACAAGAGGGGTACCCTTAAAATGCGTAAGCATCAGCAGAACTTAGGGACATCGTTTTGTTCCATCTGGAAGGGTGTTACCGGGTCTGGTTGATCTGTTGGAGATATGCGTTGGGCGTTCTTTTATGTACAGTCTTTCCCCCAGCCAGAGTTGGGCAGCAAGGCCTACTGGATGCTGGAATACTGTGCTCTGGGTTGACTGGTGCCAATCCTTATCCGCAGAAGTGATACGGTTACAACATAACATGGGGCCTAGGGTAAATGGAACATGGGACTTGAATGGGACTTGAATATGATACTTTATTGCACATTGCACGCATGTTTCAAATGTCTTCTGGTCAGGTTAATATGGACATCTTGGCTGATGCTTTACCACAAAGCCCAGACCACTGCTACATGCCCAGATGTCACAAGGGTGGAATGTATCCTAAATATTCAACCTTCTATTCTCTGTCTTTCTTCTAGTTGAAGGGTTCTTCTGCAGTATCAGCTACCTTTAAGATTCCCTTGCCTGCTTAGAGCCAAAGCTTATTCCCCTTGCTTTAGCACCAGTGGTTGTAACTTACTACTGTTTATATAGAAATTCTACTTAATCATTGTCTTCCATAGGGAAAAGAACATTTCTTGAGCATAGTTTACATTTAACTTCCAGAAAACAGAAAAGTAAGTAAAAGGAAATGAATTATTAATTCAAAACTAAACCGCAAGTCTGAACGCTGGCTGCCAGACTGAGAAGGGTTATGAACCTCTGCTCTAGACTGACAATAAAACCTGCTATAAAAGCCTTGACATGGCTGACACTAACTTGCGAAGCAAGAAACATAGTAGGGGGATGCTTTAGTCTGCTTTTCCTCAACACGGTTAAAAAAAAAAAACATTAATAAAAATGATGAATTTGCAAATGCTGCTATGGCTTTGATTTAAAGACTTGCAAAGAGCTTCTCCGGTTAGTTTCTTTAATTTTCTTTTCACTAAATAAACAGTAATAAAGAGTGAAAAAATCAGCATCCCCCCGCCCCCAAAATGTAAATAGCATCTGTCAGAGGGAATTATATACAATCTATTTTACTTTTGTATGTAGTTATTTTTGTTCTGTTAACTTAATTTCATTGATTTATGTTGTTAGTGTACATATGACTCACATACATTAATGAGAACATCATGATAAATATTATTATTGGATTCCATATTAATGATAGCATAAAATAACAAGAAGTTGTTTGGGGTAAATTAACATAAACTGGTATTCCATCGCCTTTCAGCTTTCCTTAAGTTTAGTTTTGTCTTCAATCTGGTAGAAAAGGAGAGGAGAAACCCAGGAAAGCACAGTGATAATTTGTGTCTATAGAGAGCTGCAGTAGGAGGTGGTACAGAGGAAAAGGGATGTCCCAAAGCAGGATCCCCCAACATTGACATCTTCAGTGAAATATTGAACATTCACATACTTTGCTTGGCCATGCAGCTCTTATAACACTCTACACAATGAGGCTGATTTAAAGGAGTTGAGAATCTTCATATAAAAAATTATGTGAATATTCGCCTCAATTATCTATACTTGCTGCTCACACTGTTTATGGTGTGAAGATTCTTAACTCTTTTAGAAAATCAGCGGAATTGATCTATTTGGTGATGCCACTAATTCAAATTATATGAGACAATTGCGCAGTGTAAGAGCTAAGTGATAATGAGCAATCATAAAGTGTCAAAAGTGCTTGTTATTGCACTCTCAGGGATTTTCCAATATGGGTGTTAGTTAACTCTTAAAAAGTTGGCCACATTAAACTTAAAGTCATGGAAGGCTTCAGGCATTGATGATTTTCCCAATAATGAGATGCCTTGCTTAACTTTTCTCTCTGGTAGGGAGCTACCTTTCAACAAACATCCTTAAAGAAAAAAATTGTGCCAAGAGAAATACAGTGCATGCCACTTCATTGAAAATGCCTTCACTGACCTGGAACAAGTATACAGATCAGTAGTTCTGACTCCGGTTGATGCATGCTTGTTCTGGGGTCAGTGACTCAGAAAGTACTGAAGCTGTTTGATTGGCATGACAGTCAAGCAACAAGGTCAGCAATGACAGTCCTCATATTTCTGTCATCACAGTTATACTTTGTTGGCAGCAAATGGCCTGAGAAAACTTGAATGCATTCAAACACCAGAAAGACTTGGTTTGTCTTAGAACCCTTTCTCTTGCAAATGAATGCTGCAGCTTCGATAAACATAAAGTTGTACAAATGATCTAATGTTTTATGAGTATCAACAACATGGTACAACAAGCACAAAAAAACAAAAACAAAACAACACATAACAAAATGAGCACACTATCCTTACCACATTATCTAATGATAGATTACTCAGTTTGCTGCAACTATGCCAAATGAAACCTGGGGTAGTCACTAAGCAACTTTGCTACTTTGCAATGACTCATAGGAACAGCTGAACACAGTAAACCCAAGATTTTTGATTTAGTGCAAATTGTTAAATCATATCATAAATGATCAGTGCGTCATGTCTGCCTTGTAGTCGTATCATTTTATACAGGGGTAGGCAACCTGGGCCCTCCAGCTGTTGCAGATTTACAAGTCCCATCATGCCTCTGGGAGTAATTGTAACTTCCAGCCTTGCAATGCCTCATGGGAAATGTAGTTCCACAACAGCTGGAGGGCCCCAGGTTGCCTACCCCTGATTTTATAGGTGATCATTTTTAATACATGTATTGAAGCTGCTCTCTCTGAATTGTCAATATCTCATTATGACATATTGATCACTCTGTTCTTGTCATTGCAAAACTGAAGTATATACACAGTTTTTATATAGTTTATGTAGAGTTAAGAAGCAGGCAGCAATAAGTATACACAATGCTGTCAATGCTACCTGTTTAGCATGACACGCAGAAAATGCAAGAAACAGGAGCAGCATAGGAAAATACATCATTAGGTGCCCAAGTACCACAAATGCCATGTGGACCACTGTGATAAATAGCTCCAACTCTGGCTACAGGCTCTCTGTGCTTTTGAATGCTGAGCAGAGATGGTTATTGAGACAGCTGGACCAAAAAGCATACCGGCTTCCCCCACACCATTGCTTTAATTTGTTTCCTTAAACATTTTCCTCTTACAACTCACTATCCTCTAATGTACAGAATTAGAGGTGGTACTCACAGTTTAGGCTTGAAAGGCACTGGTGGAGGCTCTTTGGTAGGTGAAGCTAATGTGCTAGGTGAGGTGGGAGTGGAATAGATGCTATCTTGATTGCTGCTAACTCCATTGAAACTGTTATTACTGTGTACACCATTGGTTTTCCGCTCCAGAGTATTTAGTTGCAGATTACTTCTTTCTAGGGTTGGTTTTGACGCCAGATTGCTGGGCTGAAAACACTCCAGAGTTTTCTTTGATGGCATTTCAAGGCCACTACTTTTAGCTGCTATAGGAGAAGGAGACAAATGCTTCTGGAAATCATAACCACTAATCTCTCCACTTGACACATCGCTTCTGGTCCGCTCATTATTTGCTGTGAGAGAGAAAACAAAGAGCCCAAGGTAAAAATATGATTCACCTTAAAACAACATGGATGCATTCCAGAACCTTTCCTGTGTTCCAGTAATAATCCAGTAAAACAGTCAAACACTTTGCTAAAAAAAATAGCAAGCTTTCCCTTCCAGACTGTTTGTCATGTAACAGATATTGTCTATCCTAATTTTTTTACTATCAAATTTTGATAAATTCTGTGAATGCATAGAGGTAAATCGATGCCCGTGAAGAGAATATGTTATAAAGCAAAATTTCTATGTAAGAAACCATAGAAGATGCCTGCAAATCTGCATCCAACCAGAATATTTTATTTATAGACGGTTTTAGGCTGTTTAAAGCAAATACCAGCTGGCCTAACTCTTCTAAGGCTAAACCATGTTATTATTTGCAGTTCCACTGAAGTTGAAATCACATGTAGTCTTCTATTCCATTTCACTCAGATCAGAAGTTATACCACATTGACTTCTTTAAGGTGACAAGAAAAGAGATAAGCCAATCCACTAGGTTTTAAAATAAACCATATTCTGAGGCTGATTTACTTAACAGATTCAAGAATTTACACACAACAAAATAAGTTTTACTTCAATTATCCAATCCGATGAAAAAAAAAATTTTTTTTGTATTTTCTATTGTGAGATTTATGACAAATCATTGCATTCTGTTTTTATGTAGATTTTACACAGAGTCCCAACTTTTTTGAAATTGGGGTTGTATTTCACTTGCACGTGATTGGAAAATTGGAATGATTATTCACACAATTTATTGTGTAAACAACCTCAAATCTTTTAGTAAATCAGCCTCAATGTAAAATAGAATCAATTCAATAGGTTTTACATTGATGACAACACTGCCAGTTGTACACCCTAACAGAAAGGAATACATAGTCCTTTCCTACCTGATAATGTAAATGACAAGATCAGCGTAGAAGATGGATTAACAGTGGATGATATGCAACACATCAATTAGTGCACAAAGGTTATAAAAACATACCGCATGTGCCATCTCCTCCAGACTTTACACTTTCTTTTCTTTTTTTCCAGATTTGTTTTTCTCTTACAGTACAGCATTACAGTTGCATGTACAGGTTTCCATAATTTAAGAGAAATATTAGCCATAAACATGTTTTTAAATAATACAAATATACCAGATCTACCACACTGTAATATAAATGTACTTTTCTATTCATAGCACCCAGTTCAATTAACTGACACAATAGCATTTATTGGGTACATCTGAATCTGCACATTATGGAGGAGCGTCATGTTAATTTTCCAGGAGTGACGGTGTTGTGGTTGTCAGCACATGGATTAATTGGACCATTCTTTTTTGATGGTACTGTAACTGGTACCATTTACTTGAACTGGCTGCTGGAAACTGTCATGCCATATATTCAAGAACATTTTGAAGATGAGCACAACAAGATGGAATGCCCATTGTGATGTCATGGCCCAGCTTAATGAGAATCTGCCAAACAGATGGATTGGGCTAAGAGGTTCAGTAGAATACGCTCCGCAGTCATCAGACCTCACACCACTGGAATTTTTCTTATGGCGATTCACAAAAGTTTTGCTACAAAACCGGCAACCGTTGATGAATTAAAATGATTGTAAAGGCTAGTCTTTTTTTCTTAAAATAACAAGCATGGTATACTTACATGCTCTGTGCAATAGTTTTGCACAGAGCAGCAACGATCCTCCACTTCTTTGGTCCCCCACTGGCGCCCCTGGCTCCTCCCCCTCGCCAAGTACTACCATTGCAAGCCATTTGCTATGGGGGCACTCGTGCATGCTCACTCCCGAGCTCCACTCTGTGTCTCCATAAGACACACAGAGCAGGGTTTGACCCCTATCTCTCGCTGCTGTATCTGAGCCAATGAGGAAGGTGAGAGCCAAGAGAGCCTCAGGTCTAGTGAACATCGCTGGATCGAGATCGGGCTCAGGTTTGTATTTGGAGGGCAGGGAGCTGCACGCAGAAGGTTTTATACCTTACTGCATAGAATGCAGTAAGGTAAAAAACCTCTGCATTTTCAACCAGTTTACTAGTGGCCATTGAATGAGAATGTGCCCAAACAGTAAACAAAATCATTTACGATGTTTGTAATTCTATGCTTCCCCTTATCAGCAATGCCTAGACCAGTTTGAGAACAGGCACAACATATAAAAAAGTGTTTTAAAATATGAAAGTGAACTGTATAGTAATAAATACTGACTTCATAATCATTCAATTGTGTATACAATTTTTGGGACACCCTACATTTTA
The DNA here is from genome assembly GCA_029206835.1 of Rana muscosa. Lineage (NCBI taxonomy): Eukaryota > Metazoa > Chordata > Amphibia > Anura > Ranidae > Rana > Rana muscosa. Next base: position 274,272,473 of record CM055116.1, on the reverse strand, counting down.
ACTTGACCTTACAGTGCCTTGAAAAAGTATTCATACCCCTTAAAACTTTCCACATTTTATCATGTTACAACGAAAAATGTAAATGTATTTTATTGGGATTGTATAGAGAAACACAAAGTGGCACATAATTGTGAAGTGGAATGAAAATGATAAATGGTTTTCCAAATTTTTTACAAATAAATATGTGAAAAGTGTGGGGTGCATTTGTATTCAGCCCCCCTAAATCAATACTTTGTAGAACCACCTTTCGCTGCTATTACAGTTGGAAGTCTATTTGGGGATGTCTTTACTAGCTTTGCACACCTAGAGAGTGACATTTTTGCCCATTCTTCTTTGCAAAATAGATCAAGCTCTGTCAGCTTGGTAGGAGAGCGACCTTTGCAATTTCAGATGTTTTATACTTCATCTCGCCTCTCTGATTCTTTATCTTTTCTATGTGATTTAAGTTTTTTTTTTTCTTTTGATAATCTTGCCAAATATTTCCTGGGCTTATTTCCCCATTTATATCTTTCTTTTGCGACATTGTTGAATACTTTTCTAGTTTTCTGCTCCATCAGGTCTCTGAGTTGTCCCCTCTTGATTACTATCTTTTGATGTATTTCCCTGTCTTGATGTGTTTTATGTTTTTGTTCAAGTTCGTGTAGTTCCTTTATTGTGTTTTTCCTAATTAGTTCTCTTTCCTTTTTTTTCCCCGGCCCCTATGGAGATCAATTTTCCCCTAATAAATGCCTTATGTGCTTCCCATATTGTTGCTAAGCTCACTTCTGGTGTGTTGTTTGTCCTGAAGTATTGTTCAATTTCAATTTCCCCCGTTCTATGTCATCTATAAGGTCTTCATTTAACCTCCATGTCCCCTTTTTTGTTCTATTTTGTTAAATCGTATTTTTACTATTACAGGAGCGTGATCTGAAATTGATATTATACCAATTGAAGTTTCAACTACATATTCCAATACCCCGTGATCCACCAGTATGTAATCAAGTCTCGAATACGTATCGTGCACCGATGAGTGATATGTATAATCCTTCTTGGTTGGGTGTGTTATTCTCCATGGGTCTACCAATTGCTGGTTGTGTATTTTTTTCTTAACCAGTTTTAATTGTTTACTATCTCGTATTGGTGCACCAGACGTATTATCGAGCTCGTGTTCCATTGGGGGATTAAAGTCTCCAGCAAGGATTACATAACCTTATTTGAAATCCAATAAGGCATTCAAGATCCCCTTCAGTTATTTTTTAGGGTATCTATTAGGACAGTATACGTTTGCTAAAGTATATTTTTCCCTTGAAGCATCCCTTTCAAGAACAGGTAGCAACCTTCTGGATCAACTCTCCTTTCTTCAACATTGAAGCTAATGTTCTTCCCACTCCTATAGCTACCCCCTTTGCTCTTTTATTTGGGGAGTCTCCATAGTACCAGGTTGGGATGGCCCGTGAGTATAATTTTGTGTTGGACTCTAACGCTATGTAAGTCTCCTGTAAGAAAATTATTTCTGCGGAGTACCTTTCCACATCCCTTAGTACCATGTGTCTTTTTTCTGGAGAGTTAAGACCTTCTACATTATATGTGATAAAATTTACGTCAGTCATGTGTGTTTCTTTTTCCTTTTCTTCCCGTTTCTTACTCTTACAGATGTTTTTTTTATTCTGGGATGCGCAGATCCTACCCCCCTTCTGGGCCATTCTAACACATGAATATGCTTTGATCTAAACCATTCCATTGTAGCTCTGGCTGTATGTTTAGGGTCGTTGTCCTGCTGGAAGGTGAACCTCCGCCCCAGCCTCAAATCTTTTGCAGACTCTAACAAGTTTTCTTCTAAGATTGCCCTGTATTTGGCTCCATCCATCTTCCCATCAACTCTAACCAGCTTTCCTGTCCCTGCTGAAGGAAAGCATGCCCACAACATGATGCTGCCACCACCATATTTCACGGTGGGGATGGTGTGTTCAGGGTGATGTGCAGGGTTAGTTTTCCGCCACACACAGCATTTTGCTTTTAGGCCAAAAAGTAAAATTTTGGCCTCATCTGACCAGAGCACCTTCTTTCACATGTTTGCCACATGGCTTCTCGCAAACTGCAAATGGGAATTCTTATGACTTTCTTCTTGCCACTCTTCCATAAAGGCCAGATTTGTGGAGTGCACGACTAATAGTTATCCTGTGGACAGATTCTCCCACCTGAGCTGTGGATCTCTGCAGCTCCTCCAGAGATACCATGGGCCTCTTGGCTGCTTCTCTGATTAATACTCTCCTTGCCCGGCCTGTCAGTTTAGGTGGACAGCCATGTCTTGGTAGGTTTGCAGTTGTGCCATATTCTTTCTATTTTCAGATGATGGATTGAATAGTGCTCCGTGAGATGTTCAAAGCTTGGGATATTTTTTTATAACCCAACTCTGGTTAAACTTCTCCACAACTTTATCCCTGACCTGCCTGGTGTGTTCCTTGGCCTTCCTGGTGCTGTTTGTTCACTAGGGTTCTCTAACAAACCTCTGAGGGATTCACAGAACAGCTGTATTTATACTGAGATTAAATTATGCACAGGTGTACTCTATTTACTAATTGGTGACTTATGAAGGCAACTGATTCCACTAGATTTTAGATAGGGGTCTGAATACAAATACAATGTAATCCACTTCACAGTTATGTGCCACTTTGTGTTGGTCTATCACATATGATTCCAATAAAATACATTTATGTTTTTGGTTGTAACATGAAAAAAATTGGAAAATGTTTAGGGGTATGAATACTTTTTTAAGGCACTGTATATGCAATGTAAGCGCCACATTGTTAGGCATATTACAATGTTTAATTTTTTTAATTTATGGTATGTTCAGCCAACAGGAAGTAAGGAAATGCTCCAACAGCAAAACAGACAAAATATGTTTCCATAGAGTAGGAGAAGGCCAGAACCCTTGTCATCTTTTTACTGCTGTACGTGTTGCCATTCCATATTTGCCCTCACTTCCTCTTTTTTCTCTATATGACAGTAAGTAAGAGGAAATCTCTCTAATTAGCCCCAGATAGTGGTAAAAACCCAATAGGATTTCTACTCTTTGTTTATTCTATCCAAATCTAAAAGAGAAAAACACTTTAACTAACTAAACTATAATAAAGTAGATTTGCATTACAAGAATCCACTTGTATTATCTACAGCCATGGAACCAAGCATTTCAGAACAATATTCTGTAGGTATGAAAAAAAAAAACATTTAATATATTACATTCTGCAGTGGACTTGTAGCCAGCTTCGTCATAGCCCTTCACACTAGAAACCATTCTTGTCAAGGAAAAAAATTATCAGTAATACTCATTGTTCTACCTCATTAGTTTTGTGTATTTGACATAAACATTTTGTTGCAGCAGAGATATTGATGGATGACACCTTGATGAATGAAGCATTACCATAAATAAAACAGACAGGGATATCACTGTCAGGAAACCATAGCAGACATCACACCAATGACATACCAGAAAGCACGGTGACCTGCGCACTACAGGTCACTGATCCATAGTCATTTCTTGCTGTGCAAGTGAAGGTTCCTGCATCTTCTGGGAAGGTCTCAGCAATCACCAGCGTGCAGATCTCCTCTGGACCAAACAGAAAGCACAAGTTAACACTATATTATATTACTAAATAATTTAGCTGCAGCTAAATATGAAATGCAAGACTAGAACTTTTAACAACATCACATCTAGGTAATACCCACTTTGGATATATACAGTAATTAAACCTCAAAAACTGTTTATGTTGAGCTCCAGGATGAATGGCTAGGCTACTGTCAAACACGAAAAGGTAATAAACTGTTTTATCACTGTGTTATCGCCTGTATAAAATTAAGAAAGTAACTCCCCATTCCCCACACCCTTCCCCTCCCAAAAAAATACTATGTTTATTTTTTTGTACAAGTGACATATGCTTCCTCTCCAGCAAGAATAAGAAGCACAGTGACATCACCGAATCTCACTCCAAATGGTATGAGAGTAGCAGACGGGGGCAGCAGTGCCTTAAATGATCTCACACAGCAGATATACAGCGTTAGGGCTATAGGCACAGGAACTGCACTGCTATTTGTCAGGAGAAATTCTATCCAAGTTGTTAATTTTTTAGGGTACTGCTTAGGTACAAATATTTTCTTTTCATTGTTCTCTATAACAACGCAAGTCTTTCCTTTTTGAGTACAAGTCATTAAGGGGTCTATTTATAAAGGTTCCCAGTTTTCCCACAATTTTCTGATTGAATTCAACTGGAAAAATGTGAGAATCCCCGCAGAAAGTTGCGTGAAAACCTTTATAAATAGCCCTTGTTAGCTTAAGGCTGGGGATTGTTACATATAAGGGTTAGGGTTAAGCTTTATATTACTTATTTCTGGCTCTGTAATCAGGGACAGATATGAGTAGAATTCTACATGTTCTCTTATTTAAGCATCAATAACGTTTTTAACACATTATTGTAACTGCTTTGTGTGGTATGGCATGTATTTTCCAGAACTGCCATTCCCATGCCTCTGACACCAAAATGCACACTTACAGCATGAGATCATACGAGATTTGCTTGCCCAATCTGTTGCAGGATAGGCATGCAATTGTGTTGGAATTGGTGTAATTTTGGAGTCCTTTGAACAGTCACACAGTGGAGGAAATTTGGGGCCAATACACTATTGGACTTTTTATGTCTTTACAATGATTTGTATCGGACTATTATTGCTATTGGCATTATTCAACGTTCACTTATTTTTGGATACGTTGATATATGTTTTTTAAATAATTTCAACGCTGTATTTATTGATTTGTTTTCTTACTTGTATATTACTTGTCAACCACCAATAGTTTAATATTTATTTAGTACCAGCAGTGCATACCAATATTAGGTGCACTAACATCTCAGTGCCCAACTCTCTAACCCACTCTATCCAATCTACATTTATAAAACCGAAACACAGACAACTCTGAAAAGTGGAACTGCCGATAGACAGACAGATATCTCTTAGAAGCCTGAACTCTAAAGCCCTGTACACACAATCGGATTTCCTATGTTTTTTTAACCGATGGATTTTTCCATCGGAAAACCGATGAAGCTGACTTTCATCAGTCTTGCCTACACACCAGCAGTCAAAAAAACGTCCGTTCCAAACGCGGTGACGTAAAACACCCAGAGGAGCCGAGAAAAATGAAGTTCAATGCTTCTGAGCATGCGTCGACTTGATTCTGAGCAAGCGTGGGTTTTTTATCCGATGGAGTTTCCCACAGACGATAGTAATTTGCTATCGGTTTTTTAACCATCGGATACATTTAAAACATGTTCTATTTTTAAACACCGATGGAAAAAAGACCGATGGGGCCCATACACGATCGGTTTGTCCGATGAAAAAAGTCCATCGGACGGTTTTCATCGGTAAAACATATCGTGTGTACACGGCTTAAGTCATATTTTGCCAAATGACAACATTTGGTACTTTTCAAGCTTTCTTCTTCTCCATGGAAGGGTGTTGGATCAGACCCATAATGTTTTACCTGTATAATAACATTTTACCTCTAAGCAGCTGTATTTGCCATTAATAACTTCCCCTTGTTTAACATTTTTCTGATGAATTTGCTATTTGTCTGGCTACATATTTAATTTCCTGGCCTACATACTGAGTTCCAAAACAGCCCTATAAATTATTTTACTTAAATTATATGTTCATTGCCTTCTTATTGCAGTCCACTTAAGCTTAATGTTTCCTTCTTTTTCCACTGTTCATTTTCCTGTATGAGTCAAATTTGTAAGAGGGAGGAATTGGACCAACATAATGTCAGTATTCTGAGGAAAATATAGAGGAGTTATTAGGGACATGCATGAACTGGTCTGACTGATTCACTTAGCATAACATATTACCGTCTGTTCCCTTTTAAACAGGTTTATTTCATAAAGTAGTGTCTAAGTAATGCTCTGGCTATAAGAGCAATAACCCTCAAGACCCAATTACATTCAATTGTTTATCAGCTCAGAGGGACCCAAGCTATAAAAGTATGTTACTTTATGGTTTATATGGGTTTCAGTGGTCTCCAAACTGCGAACCAGGGGCCGGATGCAGCCCCTTGCTTGCTTTTATCTGGCCCTTGCGGCAGTATTTCATTCACTGACACCAACAAAGGGACATAGTTCCTCCCAATGGCACCAACAATGGGTCCAATGACACCAATGATGGAGGACCATTCCTGCCAATGATACCAAGATGAGGCACAATGTTTCCCAATGACACCAATGATGGGGCACAGTTCCTCCCAATGACATCAACAATGGGGTAAAATTCCTCTCACTGACACCAAAGATGGGTCATTGTTTACTTCAACTGATGCAGGACATTTTCCACTCCCAATGGCCACAGTCCGTCCCCCTAAAGTCTGAAGTATAGTAAACTGACCCTTTGTATAGAAAGTTTGGAGACCCCAACCATAATAAATAAGGTCAATGGTACATGCTTACAAGTTATGGCCACCAAATATAAGTGACCCAAAACATATTAACTATAATGATTTGGGGCAAATTTTATTTATAAATTTATTTGTAAGTATACATATTTTTAAACTGATGGTTTGCCTAATTTTTTATTATTTACATAAAACCTTTGTTTTAAGTAGTAAGCATTTAATTGTAGGGACACCCATAACAATGTTTTTGAGTTTTATAAAGAGAGGGCACAGCAGTAGTTTTTCTCACTATAATCTCCAACTAATCTTTTACCACTTCCATCAGTTCATTCCCCACAGTTACAACCTTTTGTACCACCTGCCCCACCCTATTAGATTGTAAGCTCTTCTGAGCAGGGCCCTCCTAATCCTCTTGTATTTTATTGTATTATAACTGTATTGTCTCCCTTTTATATTGTAAAGCTCTGCGTAAACTGTTGGCGCTATATAAATCCTGTATAATAATAATAATTGTGTCTCTATGTGAACTCTATACAGTGCCATACAGGGAGGAAAAATGTGTCACTCCTCAGCTGTGTGTGTAAATTAAAGTGTATCTAAACCCCAAAACAGAACCTTAATATGTTGCAGCTTACCAGTCTTTAGATGTGGTGAGTGCATTCATTTTCAGTATTTATTTTTTTCCTTTGCTGTTACCTGGTGATCTGACCAGTAACACACAGGCTGTCCAAGTGTGGCTCCTCTATCTATGGAGGAGCAACGAAGACCCCCATGGACAGCAGCACTGTAGAGGTTAGTGTTAAGCTGGCCATACGCAGTTCAAATCCCGGCCAGTTCAGCAGGAACGGGCCGAGATTCGAACCGTTAATGGGCAGGCTGAATGTACCAAGTTGATCAATCGATCAACTTGAGTACAACCAGCTTGCCAGGTTCTCTTGCGATTATCACAATCGGCTGCTATAGCCGCTAGCGATAATCACTGTCTTCTCCCAGCGGAGACGGCTTCCCCTGCCCTCCCCAACCGGGAGAAGACAAAGTCCCAGCAGGAGGGATTCCTTTGTCAGCACTGTCTGTGTTGATGGGGGAATCAAGCAAATTTCTTTCCTGCAACAATTCGCTCCATGTATGGCCGGCCTTAGATAGACCAGTAGATTTAGATGGACTTTACATAAATGACTAACTAAAGGAACAAAAGTTGACCAACTAAGCACCCATCACTGTTAAATTGTTTGTCCCTATAACCTCCACTTTCGCTGCACAGCTTGGTCTGTTAAAGGAAGTTGAAAATATATATATACATCATATTTTTTTAGATTTGCCATTTGTAAGTTAGCTATTCAGTTCTGTAAAGAGTGCACTTTAACAAAGCAGTTAATAGAAAATATTTAAATTCTTGAAAAAGAAAATATTTAAAAAATGAATATGCAATAATTCACATTTACTTCTTAAAATTAAAAACATTTAAATTATTCTTAAGATTTTTTAGTCCTTAACATGAATAAAGAAGATATTTACAAAACTACTATAGAATCTCTTAATGTTCTAAAGCACACGTATAATTATCTCTGATATTTTCAGTGCTGCTCACTGGATCTTCAAGTTAAGTAACACACAGAACAGTCTTTCCCAGGATGTGAAATGTCATCACTACAAGTAACACACAGCAGGAACATAAAACAATGAGAGATCATAACTAGACAATATAAAGGTGACGCTTTAACAATGCACAGCTTTAGTGGCTACAAGTAATTATCCAGAGGCTGGGAAACATTCTTATTTAATACAAAACCCTATTACATGATACATGTGATTTTCATAGGATGACAGTTGATCTCCTCAAGGGTACAGACTAACACCTTAGATAACTATGAGGGATATCCATCACAGAAGTCACCTACTTGTTAGGCAGGATACTTTCAACCAACAGGCATATTTTTATTTTTATTTGTCAATGCAAAGGAAACTGTTGGTTATAATAGGTGTACAAAGAGAAAAAAAAGTTCATAATCCAATGTTCAATTGCATTTTTAGTTTCAGTGGGAATGTTTTGCATAATTATTACTGGTTATTTATAATGGGCCAGTAAATTGGACAAGGCTGTTATCTCATTCGTATAATCCCTAATTTATTTCCCTTAACCAGTCCCATCAAAAAACAGCACATAAACACCACTAGCAAGATATTAGACTATAATGCCGCGTACACACGCTCGGAATTCCGACAACAAATGTCCGATGGGAGCTTTTGGTCGAAAATTCCAACCGTGTGTATGCCCCATCGGACATTTTCTGTCGGAATTTCCGACAACAAAAATTTGAGAGCTGGTTTTCAAATTTTCCGACAACAAAATCCGTTCTCGTAAATTCCGACTGTGTGTAGACAATTCCGACGCACAAATTTCTACGCATGCTCTGAATCAAGTACGAGACGGAAGCGCTCGGTCTGGTAAAACTAGCGTTCGTAATGGAGATAGCACATTTGTCGCGCTGCAAACACGTCATGGACTGAAAAGCACGAGGCTGAAAAGCGCGAATCGTCTCTCACCAAACTTCTACTAACACGAGATTAGCAGAAGGAGCCCAAATAGTGCCGCACTTGGCATTGAACTTCTGTTTTATTGTGCCGTTGTATGTGCTGTACGTGACCGCGTTCTTGACGTTCGCAATTTCCGACAACATTTGTGCGACCATGTGTATGAAAGACAAGTTTGAGCCAACATCCGTCGGAAATGTATCCACGGATTTGTTGTCGGAATGTAAGATCGTGTGTATGTGGCATAAGAGTCAGAGCACTCCAGGGAATACTTGCATACAAAATACACACAACTAAAGTTTTGGTCAAGCTCTATAATTCAAATGAAACAGGGCTACCTGGCTCACTAGTGCAATGTCTCCTGATTTGCATGTTTTTTCAATTCTGAGTTCTAATGTTTCCATTTATACCAGCCATGCTACACAAAGAGAACTCTTCCTCTGGGACTGCACACAAGTTATATATTATTTGAAGTGAACAGGGTTCCAGGTTATCAACGCGTCCAGGTTCAACATCAGTTTTCACTGACTCAACACGATGAGCAAATTATATGCCTGAATACTTGGAAAACGAATCAGCATATCAAATTTTCCAAACGTACATTGGACACAAGACACTTGTATATCCCACTCCTCTGTCTTCAGCATCCACTATAGCTGGTCAGTGTTGTTTACAATCTGTCACTATGCGCCTTAATGACAAAGTGCAGTACACTCAAGGGCTTTCCAAGGTTCACTAGAGAAGACCTCATGCACATACCTAACTCCAGAAAGTCTAAAAGTGTAAGTCAGCCTTCGCAACCATGGAGATAAATGTAACTAACCAAAGAAAATAAATTCATTTTCAACTTCTAGGAACCTGACTTTTGAAGCAATAAATTCCAGGGCCCACACAGAAAGTAAGGGAAATCTCCCCAGTAGTAATACAAACAGCAGTACAAAAACTGACAGAAGTTTTAACCCTTTCCACTCTACTAAATAAATGGTGTTTTATTTCTATCAGTGTTTTACATAATTCCCTCACTTCCTAAAATGGAATAAAAAGCCAATAAGAGAGTGCGGATCAATTTCCACAACTGGGCTGCAGATAGCAACAAACATCTATGAGAATTTCTAATCCTTCCCCACTAGGTTGTTTGGTCCAGGAAGGGTCACACAATGACCACACACATAAAAACCTCTGGATCCAAGCTGATATTTATTGGACGGGTACAAATTCTGCTACCCAAATTATGTCTAGAGTATACCTATACCCAGAAAGGGTTTAGAACCAGGTCCATTAGGCATAGTACAGTAGACATGTGCTTTTAGGTGGTAAATGCAAAGATAAAGCCTTCCACTGCCAATGATTGACCTAATATTTTTTTCCATTATTAGTACAAAAAATTCCCATATATATGGGTATTTACCCAATGACTCATCATAGTGACTAAGGTGAAAATTTATTTTGCAAAGAATATCCAAACAAGTGCAAAGAAAATGAAAAAAAAAAACCAAAGGATTTTTTCTGGTACATAATTGGATGATTAAAATCAAGACAACGTCATCCTAAAAATGTAATTGGTATAAATCCAAAACACAAAAATGTATTAAATTGCAGCTTACCAATTCTTAGATGTGATGGCTGCATTACTTTTCTTTTTTTTAGGCTTCTTTCCTGAATTTTCACCTGGTGATCCACCCAGTCCACCAAGTCTGTTATTTTACAACATACGTTAACCACTTGCCCACTGAGCACTTATACCCCCTTTCTAACCAGGCCAATTTTCAGCTCTCTCACATTTTGAATGACAATTACTCAGTCATACAACACTGTACCCATATGACATGTTTGTCCTTTTTTTTTTCACACAAATAGAGATTTCTTTTGGTGGTATTTAATCACCACTAGTTTTTTTTTTTTTTTTACCCTATAAATGAAAAAACAGCAATTAAAAAAAAAAAAAAATGCATTTTCTTTGTTTCTGTTATAAAATTTATAAAATTTGTCATTTTTCTTCATAAATGTTGGCCAAAGTTTATACTGCTACATATCATTGGTAAAAATAAAATAAAAATCAGTGTATACTATTTGGTCTTTGTGAAAGTTATAGAGTCTACAAGCTATGGTGTCAATCACTGAAAATCGATCACACCTGATGTACTAACAGCCATTTCTTGAGACACTAACAAGCCAAGACAGTACAAATATCCCCCAAATTACCCCTTTTTGGAAAGTAGACATTCCAAGGTATTTAGTAAGAGGCATGGTGAGTTTTTTGAAGTTGTAATTTTTTTACAGTTTTTTTTATCTCACATGGCAAAAACATGCTTGCAACTACACCCCAAAACACATTCTGCTACTCCTCCTGAGTATGGGTATACCACAAGTGAGACTTTTTCACAGCCTGGCCACATACAGAGGCCCAACATGTAGGGAGTACCATCAGGCTGAGCACTGGTGTGTCATGGATGAGGCACAGATGAGTACTGATATGGCATTGATGTGGCACAGATGAGCACTGATCTGGCATTAATATGGCATGGATGAGCACTGATCTGGCATGGATGTTGCATGGATGAGCAGTTATGGGGAACGGATGAGCACTGATGAGGCACAGATGAGCACTATGTGGCATGAATGAGGCATGGATAGGCACAGATGAGCACTTATGTGGCAAGGATGAGCACTGATGTGGCATGGATGGGCACGAATGAGCATGGATGAGGCACGGATGAGCACTGATGTGGCATGGATGAGCACTGATGAGGTATGGATTAGCACGGATGAGGGATGGATGGGCACGAATGTGGCATGGATGAGGTATAGATGAGCACTGATGTGGCATGGATGGAGCACCGATGAGGCATGGATGGACACGGATGATGCATGGATGGGACATGGATGTGCACAGATGAGGCAAGGATGAGGCATGGATGGACATGTATGAGGCACGGATGAGGCACAGATGGGCATGGATGAGGCACAGATAGACATGTATGAGACACGGATGAACATGTATGAGGCATGGATAGCCAGGGATGGGCACATATGAGGTATGGTTGGGCATGTATGAGGCACAGATGGACATGTATGAGGCACGGATTGGCAGGGGTGGGCACAGATGAGGCATGGATGGGCATGTATGAGGCACAGATGGACATGTATGAGGCACCAATGGCCATGTTTGAGGCACGAACGGACATGCATGAGGCACGAATGGGCATGTATGGACACAGATCAGCACTGTGGGCACTTCAGATCCAGCCCACTCGCGCTGCTGCACCAGCTCCATCCTCACACGCTGTACCGATCTCGTGTGAGGAGAGGCAAGAGAGCTGTACCGGATATTGCACCAGTTTGTTGACAAGTGATCGCTCCATCATTGGACGGAGCGATCAAGTGGTAAAGGGCCACTGTTATTGGCCCTTTACCCTGATCCGTGATGCGCTGGGTCCGGAGGACCCGTGAATACGGATGCTTCCGTGTGTGTGGCCCAGGGTTTGGGAAGATGTCATAGACGCCCTCCCAGAACTAGCGGACCACACTGTAGCTGTCATTCGGCTATGGCCCGGTCGGCAAGTCGTTAACAGACCAAGCTGTTCAGGCAAAGTAGCAGTTAGAGTGTTGGAACAAATCATTTACCACTTGCATGGGTATCTACAATAGTCATCTTTTATTCATTTATGTAAAACTATTATCCCAAAAGGAAAAAAAAATTTTTGCTGTAACTGCTTAAAAAAACGAGTTTGCTGGAGTTCAGCTTCAATTTGTTAGTCAGGGCCATCTAAATCTGCTAGTCTAACAGTACCCTCTCCAGACTGACAATGGTGCTGTCCAAAGGTGTCTGCTTTACTACTTCATCCAATATGTAGACACCCTAAGACAGGAAGCACAATACTGGCTGGATCAAGTGAAATAAAGGGAAAAAACAAACGCAGTCACTACATCTAAGCATTGGTAAGCTGCAATATATTATGCTGTTCAATATCACTAAGGTAAGTAAAAATTCATTTTACAAGAGAAAAGACAGAAAATAAACATCTTAGCTTAGTTATTGAGGTGAAGTTCTGCTGGCTTCAATCAACTAATCATGTGTGAGTTTTTTTTTTTTTTTGCACATTCTTTGCAAAGTGAATTTTCACTTTATTTCACCTCATTCACATAAAGTAATAGAAAATTCACTTTGAGAGTGAATATGCTCTATGCCTTTTAATCAATCATGCTTTCAGTCATACTGTACTCCCATTGAACCACTTAGTCCTGTTCAATGGGTTTTTATTGAAATTTTTCATATTAAAAACAATACAAAAGAGAAATACACCCCATGAACAGTAATGGTTTGCCAGTCACAGCATAACTTTGTAAGTTGTATTGATGTCAAATCCTGATGGTCCAGGAGATTATTCCAACAGTATGAAATGCTGGTTTCAAATATGGTAGCATAAACTACCCACAGATTGATTGGAATTTGTCTGGTTTAGCAGGGATCAGACGGACTTCGATCCATGAGCACTGTGGATATACAGACTTCTGTACAAGCGCCCTGGCTGGAAAATTTCCTCTCGATCAGTGATGCAGGCTTTAGCCTGCTGCACTAATCAGTATATACTGATGACGGGGAAGCCTCCCCACTGTCAGAATACAATGACACAGCAGGAGGATTCCCCCATCCACCTTGAATGTATTGATGAGGGAATCGGGTCAGTTTTTTTTGTTTTGTTGTTTAACCTGTTGGTTGAACAAAAAAAAATCTGACTCTTCTATGGCCAGCTATAGAATAAAAGTATACTTATGTTCACTATGTTAGTTGTTGGTCTAAGATACAAATCTAAAGACTTAATTCTCAACTACATTATCTCAATATTCTAAACAAAGTTATGACTAAGAAATCAAGGAAATATTCTCATTAAAAGAGGTGATCATAGCAGACAAGTGTTACTAAGGCTTTATGTGCACCCTGCCTACATTTACTGGGGCAACGGGAAAACGCAAAACATATTGCTGCGTTTTGCATTTTCCCACAGCCAGCGGTCAAAACCTTCCTATCCTGAACGTGATTCTTCCGAGTTCAGGAGAGGGAGGTTGAAGCTCATCTAACCTCTGCTAAAAGCCTATGTGTGCATTGACACATAGGATTTAAGGGAGTTGAGTTTAGGAGCTTTGGCAAAAAAACGCTAAAAGCTTCTAAACTTAAGTTTAGGAGCTGCTAATCTGCATGAAGCCTTAGGGCACCAAAACTACACATCTACAGGTTCCTATGTAAAAATTCCACCCTGGTTAGAACCTGTCAGAATTGTATTGCTGTCTGTGACCATTGCTTTCAGGACAGAAAATGATGAGAATTCAAAAATGTTACACTTGCCACCTGAACAGGAGATGAGTGGAAACCTTTCCATGGTGGACATCTGTCCCAGAACGTACCATCTCACAGGACATCTCCCCTGACTTTGAAGTGGCTTCCCCTCACTTCCAGTTGAGTCTCCGGGACAGGAAGTGAAGGACCATCTCCCCAACAGGACAAATAAAAACTGAGAGTAGTTGGAACCATTTCCTTATCCACTGAAAACTGTATTTAGTTTATTCAATATTAGCATTGCTTTTAGTCCTAACAAGCTAGAGCTGACTATAAAATGTACTTAGGCTGATTGTTGCCCTATTAATTTCTTGGTAATCACTGCTTAGCCTATGGCAAGCTTTAATCTCTAATATCTGCAAGCTGCTTTTAACAGTGACTAAGCGATGAGGCATTAAAAACGTTTTAACTGCCACAAAGATAACTACTTTAAATGGAAGCTCTTATTCTTGGTGCAATTTTCTGTTTTATATTGTATCAGTCGACTAACAAGCCTGACAAGCAATTTGTTTAATCCTGAGGACATGCAGGGCCTCAGTCAAATAAATGTGTTATTGCTTTTAATAAAAACTTTCCCTAGCTGGAATCCCTGGGGAAAGGTTTCACAACTGTCTGACTGCTGTATAGGAACTCACAACAAAAGCATAAAAGTGGATGGTTTAGACATTATAATAAAATTTCTTCCCTTTTATCTAATGAAAGCACTTTTTACATGTCACCACAAAGGCAGTACGCAGCAGAAATCTGATAGGGCCACTTCTAGACAGCTGAGTAATGGGTGAAAGCAGCAACAGCTGGCCAATGATTCATTTTTTTTCCCCCTAGCAACCTTGTCTTTCAAGGGTTCAATCGGCACTGTGTCAAATGAGCATAAAAGAGAAGAGATCAGGTAATTTGACAAACTGGGATGTAGCCTTAAACAACTGGACTGTTTATTAAGTCACAAAACAGTCTGTGATACGGGGGTGATTTCCGTCTAGACAGAACAAGTGGAGAACACATTAGCAAGAAAGGAGGAAGGAGTGATGAGAAAAAGCTGCTGGTCTTGGGATCCCCAGGCTGTGTGAGTGTACAGTGCGTGTAGGGACGGTGCTACCGACTGTATAGTAATCTGTAAGGTACCTTCTTTAAAGGTGATACCTCCCTAAGGCAACAAGTGTAAGTTCATGACTGAGCTGATTAATAGTATCATAGTCTTCTACTCTTTATGACACATGTATGTCTATGATGAGCAGTGCCCAAAAAATGTCTAGGTTTTAACATGCTTTTAAGAGTCATTATGAACACTACATCTATACATTTGACCCCAACAGTATGACAAAGCTTACTTTATCGTTTTAGTGTTAGCAACAAAAAAATAAAATACATGTATAGTGTTGTGTTGTGCAAAACAGACCAGGAAGCTTTATGTAGATGATTCAAACCATGCAGAATATTACTTGCGAAAGCAAAAGTCTGATCAGTTAATGCTGGCTAACAGCTGGACTTTCTGCATTGTAAATTGCCTTAATACACGCATGTATAAGGTTTGAAAAATGTGAAAATCTTATATTTATACAGGATTAAAATTTAGAGATGAAATTAAAAATATACTGGGAAAAGTATAATACCTGCTAATTTTACTGACAGCACTAAGGCTACTTTCACACTGGGGCGGTGAGAGCGTCGGCGGTAAAGCAGCGTTTTCCCGTTGTTTTAGCGCCGCTTTTCAGCCGCTAGGGGCCCATTTAACCCCCACTAGCAGCTGAAGAAGAGGTTAATACCGCCCGTGTATCACTGCAAAGCAATTCGGCAGCGCTGCCCATTCATTTTAATGGGCAGGGCGGTTTAGGAACGGTGTATATACCGCCCCAAAGATGCTGCAGGACTTTTTCTAGCGTCCTGCAAGCGCACAGCTCCAGTGTGAATGCACTTAGGAGAGGTGCTTTACAGGCCTATGGCATTGTTTACCTTCACAGATGCCAGGACATGTTCTACTCCCACTGGCCACAGTCCGGCCCTGCTATAGCTTGGAGGGCAGAAAACTGGCCCTAAGCCCAGGTTCACACTGGGGCTGCGGGAGTGAAGCCGTGCGAGTTCAGCTGAACTCGCACAATTTCACTCTTGCCTGTCAGTCCCAATTTCAGCTCGATTACAGAGACATCTGACACAGATGTCAATGTAAATCGCGGCTGAAATCGCAAAAAGTAGTACAGAAACTACTTTTTGAAATCGGTGCAGCGCCGCAGATGCAGCGTCGCACCAATTAGGACGGTGCCATTGCCCACAATTTGCGGCAAATTTTGCCGATTTGACATGCGATTTGACATGTCAAATCGCACCAGTGTGAACCAGGGCTTAGTTCTGAAAGTTTGGAGACTCTTGCTGTAGACCAAACCAGCCCCACAATAATGATGTTAAAGCAAACAGGTGCTTGAAACGTAGTAGAAGGTAGGTATGAGTCAAGGCCGCCTAATGTAGTTCAATATGTCTCACTCGCGATGTTGAGCTACATCAGGTGGCCTTGACTCATACCAACCTTCCCTGGATTCTACTACATTTCAACCACCTGTTTTCTTTAACATCGTTATTGTGACCCTGGTTTGGTCAACAGCAGTGGTTCTCAACGCCTGTCCTCAGGACCCACTAACAGGCCAGGTTTGCAAGATAACTAAAATACATCACAGGTGATATGACTTGCTGCTCAGTGATTGTAGTATTCTAGTCTACATCTCCCCAAGGTAATACTTAAAATCTGGCCTGTTAGTGGGTCCTGGGGACAGGAGTTGAGAACCACTGGTCTACATGATTATACTAGCAGCCTAATTTGATCATTTATTTTAACCTATACTTTTATGAATGTTTTTTCATGGATCATGATGTTCAATAAAATTATATATATTTTAACAATTGGGTGCCTATAAAGTCCATGTTTTCCTGCATTGTTTTTCTAGTACTTTTGCATTTGATTAGTTAACATAGATTTTATCTTTAACAATTTTATTGTGTTCGTTATGTAGCGGCCCCACCCTCGCTCCATCTTTATCGGTTACACACCAACTCATGTCTAGGGGTTCCTGGGTTGTGAGAGTGAGATGCGCCACGGCCCATGTCCTCCCCATTGTAGTAGGGAGGTGAAGGCCACTTACTGATGTTTCCTCGGGCCGGTGTGTTCTGTGAATGCACTGAGTCTGTAATTGCAAGCTCACCAGCCTCCCCTTTGCTTCCAGTAACTGGAGTTCACACACCGGAGAAAGGTCCAACACTTGTTTATTTGACACTCCAATACGCAAAGCACAATAAACAGTTCTTTCGCAGCAAACTGGTTGGGACCTATAACCTTGACACCGGTGTGGCGAGCAGATCGAGGCACTTCATAAAGTTTAAGTTCTATGCCACTGTACTATGACCAGCGGCGCCTAAGCCAATCCGGCTGTTACAGAACAGGAAAGATGGGGTCTCTTCCAGCAACCCCTATGAACAGCAATGGAGCCCTCTTCGATACGCTGTGGCCCCTATCAGGGGGATGTGTCCTCCCAAGAGAGTTCCCAGAGGCCCACCGTCACCGGGTTGGTGCTGCTCCGGGTCTTCAGTGGGTAACCTCCCCGGCCTCCTCACCTCAGGTACGAGTCCCTCCGCTCAGGGACCCTCGGACAGTCCACCCTAGCGGGACCCAGTCGAAGGTACTGGGCCCCAGGCCTCCTCGATAGTACCTCACCCCAGGCTAAAGGTGCCTGGGATGGACGCCAACATGACTCCGGACCAGGCCATGGGCACCTGGACCAGACTCCTGGATCTCCCGCACCCAGGCCTAAGGGCCCTGGGTGCGGACCGCAACCCTCCTCCTCCGAGGACTTCCTTCTCCGCCCGCCGATCCCCTCGTGGTAAGTGCGTCTCCCCCTTTTATCTCCTCCCATCAACGGCTCGGCGGGTTCCCCGCCCCAGCTATACCATCTCCGAGAAGGGACAAAACAGGGAGCACTCCAGGAGATGATTCTACCTGAAGCCCGTGGGTACCCCGCCACCCACAGGCAAAGGAGAATACTACATCCTCCAATCCTCCACGAAACAAAAAGGGGTCTGAACCCTAACACAATTATACACCTGGGTCACACTATTCCCCAGGTGTATCCCATCAATTTGAAGACCCCGCTACAGTTATAAATCACATGATGTGTTATTCAAAATGATGTTCATTTTACAAACATAAATATAGCTTATTAAAAAATATATTGGTCTTGTCATGTTTGCAACACCATGAACCTCTTTCCTTTGCTGTTTGATAAACTCCCATTGCTAGCAAACAAAACTTTTTAAAATGTATTAACTCCTTACCAGGTTCAGAAGCACAGCGTGGTTCTGCAAAAGGAAACACAAAAAGAATATGTTAAAAAGTTTGGAAAAATGCCATATACTGTATATTTATATAGTTTTACAATTGACTAGAAATATGGTTGCATGGGGATATAGATGGGCATCAAGCCCTTACAGTGGCCATAAAATTACAAACCGGTAAGTGATACATACAGTATGTGTAACTGGTTGGTAAGGTGTATAATGGGAGGAGTCATTAGCTACACACATACCAGATTCAAAACAATCAGCAGCATTCGACCCTAATGGCCAGCAAAAAAAATCCTAACTGGAACCAAATATAATTTTTTTTAAATCATGGCCCTTACTGTAATATATAATGGCACTAACATTGGGCAAATATATAACAATGAATAAAGCGAGAGAAAGTTGTTCAGCAGGCCCCCTCTGTGAAAGTGAAGTAACATGGAAGGACCAGACCTGCTCAAGGAACCTGCAGAATATCTATGCACCCAACAAAATAAAAACACATTATTTCCAAGCACTCAGTCTAATGCTACCTATGCCGTTAAATTAATTATGAATTGAATGTTAATGAACTGTTTACTGGACTGAGAACAATTGTTTTATCATGAAAGGAGCAATAGGTCCTGGTGAACAACTATGACAAAACTGATCTTTTACCTTTTTATGCCAAATGATCTTTTTTGAGAGAAAGATTGCTTAAAATATAAAACCCACAAGTGATCAATTGTTATTACAAGTATGATTAAAATGAAGGTAGTAGCCATAGACATTAGTTGGGTGTCATTCAACATTTGGATTACAGATGAGCCTTGCAACTAGGACTAATGACTTTGGGTGTTCTGGTTGGCAGGGAAGTCTGTTAGTCAGGCCAGTAAATGTTTGATCTTGTTCTTTTCATCAATTCAAAAATCAGAGCAACTTTGCAATCATTATAGGAAGAATATTAAATCTACCACAAGAAAAGATATCCATGTAAGCAGTGTGAGACATAAACTGCCATACTTTGACTTCTGGACGCAGCTGAATAATGTCAGATTTGCTGTCCTTAAAAGAGAAGCATGGGTTTCCAAAAAAAAATAAAGTGTTATACTCACCTAGGTGGATGCAACATCGATACAATGCTGCATCTGTTCCCCGCCACCTCTGCACTGAGAACTGAGCGATAAAACCTTGCTGATCATTCAGTTCTCCCTTCCACTATAAGCAGAGAGTGGCAACTGTCAGTCTCACTGGGTCTTGCTGGAGCGCAGGGCTGTGCAGGGGGTGGGAGCAGCTAGCTTAGGCTCTCACAGCTCACTGAGAGGCTGAGCCAGCTCCTGGTCCAGGCATCTGGGTGGATCCCAACTTTAAAGTCAAGATCCATCCAGTGCCTGGACCAGCTGAGTGACGTCAGGCGACAGCAGACTTTAGCCCACTGTCAGCTGGAAATGGGTCACAAGAGTGCAAAACGAACTGCACTCCTGTGATCCATAGGAGAGGTAGGACCGAAAAAGCTTTAACTACACGTCTTCTTTAAACTAATACATGGCCAGGAAAGCTTCTACCTTAAGGCTGCTCACACACGTTTTTTGCTTCATGACATTTTCATTAAGCTTTTGGTATCAACCATATATGTTACATAGTATCTCCTGTGATTTTATCTAACTTGGATGCTGCACTTATGTAAAAGCACAAACCATCTAGACCGGTCTGTATTCTTGCATAGAAGCGTGCATACACATAGATCATATACACTTGTAGCTTTCTTGAAATAATAATCGTCAGCTAACTACTTTCCTGTCTGTGGGTTTGAGAGATGCAGTACAATGTATAACCTCTCAACCTCTCCAGAAGCAAGGAGATTAGCCAGGAGAACAATATATACTTGACGACTCTGGACTTCCATTATGAATGTACAGGATAATAATTTGCAAGCGGAAAAGATTTTGAGGTCTCTAGGGAAAAGAAGGTCTTAACATTTTCTGGCTGACTAGCAAGTAGCACTCTTCCGTAGAGTTTCAGACTTTCAGCATTTTGATTCGTTTTGTCCTATTCCAATTTCTTTTCCTGCAACACAGTTACCATACATAAGAGGACTATATATGTCTTGGAAGACGCTGTCCTCTTTTGGTTATTAGATGTAGGTATCTAAGTATGGTCAGAGGCAATAGCATGAGATCATACATCTACCGATGGATATCGGTTACAACTGACAAAGTGTCTATAGTTTACACACACCTTTAGAGGACACTGTCTCCAGGATTTGCCTGGTTATCCTTTATCTCCTTATTTTCAGGGGGTTTCTGATGGGTTTATATAGATATGTAGTTCTTTATAGATATACAGATATCTATGGTTTTATTCAGTATAAACACTACAATCATTTTAAATATCTAGTAAGAGTTCCACATAGTTTATGCAATTATATTCCTAATTCCTTTAACTGGATTATAAAATATTCCAAAAAAATCGTTCTTTTACAAAACAATTTTCGATAGGAATTGGGGATACATTAACTGCACATCCCAGCACATCCACGGACATCTGGAGGAAGTCAAAATTAATAGGGGAGGTGAATAGCATTATTCTCCTTATGTTTAAATATAGTGGTGTTTTCCCTTTTTTTTTTTTTTTGAGGCACTTTATGCGTTTTGGGGATCGGTATGCTGACATATCGCATTCTACTACAATATATATGGTCAAGTCTCTTTGCTTTATTAACACTCCTTAATGAGTTTACTCACACCTGGTTACTATCTCAGGTGGTAACGGCACACAACAGAGGCTTCTATATAAAGGTATAGTTCTAGCTTCAATACATGATTAATATTGACTCAATTCACTAGTATATATTTGACCACCAACGATGGGGATACATTTCCCATCGTCGGATACATTTCCCATCGTCGGATACATTTCCCATCGTCGGTATGATTTCAGTCCGTTGTACTTTTGCTATTTTTAAACGCTCTCAATTACCTTACCTCTGTTACATTAGTTATTGTGCCAAATGCTTCTATTGACTATCAGCATTTATAAATCCCCTACACTTTCTTTCCTTTTGTGCACAAGCTTATTGTTTTTAATAAAAAGCGTTTTAAGTTGTTTTAAGCCCTAATCCGGAGGTAAACACTAATATGTCCTGCTATTTATTAGGAATAGACATTAACAGGGAGACTAATGGACATAATCCAGCTTTATCATCACACACTATGCGCTTGCTCGTACATGCTGCAATGGACCATGCCCAGAGGACATGCAGAAAGTAGAAGACACCATAAAAAATATAACAACAAACAAATTGGAGTTTAAACATAAGTAACAATATTTTAAATTAACTTAAAACATAAACACACAAATAGGGTGACTTAATTATAGAAACAATAGACACAGAAATATACATACTCTTTTACTTATCACTGGTTCTAATATTATATCACTCTTTACCAATAATAATAATAATAATAATATTGCTGTTCACTGTTTTTTGCTTTTTCACTTTTCTCTCTTTTTTCTTCCTTTTATATATCAAAAAATAATATATACAATATTTTTACAGTACATAATAATAATACTTTATTCATATCACACAATATTAGGTATTTTATTAACTTTTCTATTTTCCCTTTTTCATGCATCACAAAATGTATATATATGTATATACACATTTTTTCACATAATTAGAGTGGAGCAGCCACACTGAAAGTTTTGGTACATATATATATGTTTTTTGAACCTGTTTTTTGAATTTGAATAGAGAAGATACTTCTTATCAAATATATATTCTTTATATACACACACATATTTGTATATAACACGGATGTTCATATGGAAGTGGTTCTTTGAACTGTTGGTTTTACATACACAGGGGACACCTACCAGGTGTCTCAATTGTCTAATTTGATTAATTAATTAATTAATTGACTTATTTTCCAATTAACTTTTCAATGATCCTGTGTTTGAGTGTATAAATTTGATGTGCATTTGTTGTGTAAACTAGCTATGAGTAAGCACTGATTTTACAGTGTGAAACGCGTCAGCCTGTCTGCTTTTATTTTGCTGCGGTGTGGATCTTTGTGATTTTTCAATAAAGGAACCTTTTTTTGGAGTGCAGCTGTCCAAGAATCTCTTTCCACATTTTCGCTCTCCAGAAGCAAGGAGATTAGCCAGGAGAACAATATATACTTGACGACTCTGGACTTCCATTATGAATGTACAGGATAATAATTTGCAAGCGGAAAAGATTTTGAGGTCTCTAGGGAAAAGAAGGTCTTAACATTTTCTGGCTGACTAGCAAGTAGCACTCTTCCGTAGAGTTATGTGGTTGAAAGTGGTATTGTATGTTCCTTCTTAGACTTGCACTGATTATAACGTCTGGTTTAAAAAATTATATTCAAGTATATGCTCCCATCTCAGAAAAGTACCTTCTATTCAGCCCACTCCAAATCTTCAAATCCCATTTTTTCTGCTGCTGTGATCTGACTTACTGTTAGAGGGTGGCTACATTCATTCTCCATGGTCCCACTGTATGTAGGAACGTAGCCACCCTCTCTTGCTCTTTTACAATATGGACTATGGGATTTGTAGTGTCCACAGGGCAGTGCATATAACTGCAACTAACATGTAAGGAAGTGAGGGGGGGGAGAAAGAATATGTCCTGGAAGCTCTTTGAGGACTTTACAATGAGGCAGAAAAACACATAAAAAATAGATTACAGGGTCATTAGGTAGTGTATGTGTATGAATTATCTCAGGAGAATAAGGGTTAGGTTAAATGTTACTTTAATATAACTTTATTGCTACATGTAGAACACAAATTGCAATTACTTAGTGAAGATTTCAAAGAGTGATTTTGTAGAAAGGATGTCATTGTCATCTTTCAGAACAGTTATTTCCTTCCTGACATGAAAAGTATAAAATGATACAAGTGGTATTCTCTTTGTTCAAACATTTACATTTAAATATGAAGGTATGCTAACAGAGCGCTATTTGTTTGCCAGCAGAAAAATAGCAGAACATTAGGCATTCCTGCTGGCAAGTAGGGCTGTCAATGGGAATCTACAGTCTTTTTAAGTCTTTTTTTCTTTTAGATATGTATAGTGCATTTCTTCAGCTTTATACAAATCTATAGCTTCCAACTGTTCTTCAATTGAAAGGACTGTCTCTCTTCTGCAATTAAATGTGGAAATAAATCTGTCTCTCATTCCTCCTCAATTGTCCCTCTCTTGTTCTGGTATAAAGATGTGTATAAATAAAATAACTATTTGACTGACATAGTTATTTACATTCCACTAAGCTGCTCATTCATCCTTCTGAATATAGCATTTCTTAATTGTAAGTGCTTAAAATAGGGAATTTAGGGGTGAAAAAAATCTCAGAGGGGTTTGTGATCTTTTCGAACTTTAATTCTCCTCGGTCTGAATGATCAGGGCATGGAAAACGTGTGTTTTTGCCTAAACGCTCTCTTCTAAAAAGATATTGCTGTATGTGGCTCCTGATAACCAAATAAGGTTTTAGGTCACAAGTGCCTCTATTTTTTCCCATAGGAATGCAGACAAATCTCTAGGGTCTTGCCAGTCTTAATCAACTGTTTTGCTGGTGAACTCATTGGTGCACAAGGACCCAGAGGAAGTTCAACAGCACCTATGGTTACAATGAACATTTCCATGGCTGTGATCAACTCCGAAGGCATTATTTTTTTCACTCTTGTGCAGGACAAATGCACACATTCAGCTATAGGTTTAGTGACAGTAGGAGAGATTCTACCCAGCAGACACAAAACGCAGTAAGCAATAACAACCTGACAGAGGTTTTAGGGCCTGTCATTTTATGCCTGTCAATGCAATAAAGTGCCATTCATTTGAAACAGCACCCCAACACACTAGGGTAATGCACTACTTGAACTGCAGTGGGCATATGCTGTGTTTTGCGTTCTAAAAAAAGGTCAGGAGCAGTTTTTGGCACACTAGGGTACATTGGCAGCCCACACAACGAATGCAACTCATATTATAATGTATGGACTGTAGAGATCAATGTAGCATTTATAGTGGAAACACAGCTCTGAGTAGGAGCATGCACACAAAATACAATCTTCCAATGGAATTAGCGCCTCTCCCTCTGCCCTAAGAAGCTGATTGGCAATATACTACCTCCTTGTGTCAAGCCTAATGAGAATTTTACCAGTGTCAGGCCTCTGCAGTAATCCCTCCTCCTAGGCTGCATCTTCTGAAAAGGCAGCAGGACAGCAAGATCGTGTGAACTGATTTTTATAACATGTTATTGTATAATTATAAATTAACTTCCATTTTTAATTATTATACCTGTTCCAAAATATCCCCAAAATGTAAAAAATTAAAAATAAAAACCTGCAAGACAAAAGCATAATAAGCTAGTATGACTAGCATACTAGCTCATTATGAATTACTTACCTTAGATTGAAGCCCCCGAAGCCATCCTCGTTTCCCGCTTCGGCCGCAGACATCTCTCCCGGAGGTTACTTCCGGGTATCGCCGCTCCGGCGCTGTGATTGGCCAGAGCGGCGAAGACGTCACTCCACGCATGCGTGCGGGAGCCGTCAAAGCCGGCATTACCCATTCACAAAACCGTCATTCTCAGTGCACCTGCGCCGTTGTTTATGGCGCGCATGCGCCGTAGACATCGGTGCATTCTTTTTGGCAAATATGTCCTAAACCGTGTAGGTTTAGGAGATATTGCAAACACCTCCACGTAAGCCTTAATCTAGGCTTACCTGAAGGTAAAACTTGTCAGAGAGGGTTTACTTCCATTTTAAGAAAGAGGCAAACAACTAACACCCTCTGTTATTTACACTGTTGTGTACACTCAGGAGATGGAAGGCAACATATTAGGTCAAGCCGCTGACCAACTGACTATCTTTAATTGACCCCTCACCACTGACTCTAAAGCTGACAGATGGAGACAAAGCCAATAAAGATAAATGGAAATATATTTTTTTTTTCATGAATAAATCTGCATTACTATGTTAGTCCAAGTAAGGCAGGTTAGATGACCTTTAGGTAAAAAAAAAAAAAATCATGATTTTATTATTGTTAATGAAAACATCTTGATGTTCCTTTGATCCAAACACTGTAGTGATTAAAAAAAAGTAAGCTATCTCTTTGGTCAAAGACATAGCAGACATGGGACCATGCACGTATTAATCTGACCACAATGTCCAAAAAATAATAATCTTACAGTTCAAACATTGTGGGCTACTAGGTGTGAGGCCAAGACAGCCAACAACCCTAGAGGTTTGTAACATAAAATGAGTGGCTTTTTTTCTAAGCTCTATCCCCCCCAAATTTAGGATGTTGCTATTGCTATTTCTGTACAGCAAGAAACATAACAGCAGCAATCTAAAACAACACAAATGTCACTCAATACCATTCATTTATATCAAATACAATACAATTATTTATCCTGTACATTCCACATTAGAATAGATGTAGGTGAACATATCACATCTTACTTTTTTGGAGAATTCTAAAGTCGGGAGAATCTTGAATTTCAGTTCCTTGTCTAAACCATTTGACATTGACTGGCGGTGTGCCCTTTACCCTGCATTCCAGCACAACAACCTGCCCTTCCGATGCTGACAGGCTCTGAAGTTCCTATATTTCAATACAATAAATAGGCACAGCTAATTAATGTTGTGAAAGCAATGATAAGGCAGTGCAGGGTACATGTTCAGAATGTTGCATTACTCAGGCAGGAAAAGCGCACTTAGTGAATCCATAATTCTATATAAGAACCAGACAATGGGCTGATTTACTAAAGTACTATTCTGTGTTCATTTCCACTGTCCAGTCAAGGGCAGAAAAAGATCTTTTTTATTATTATTTATTTCCATGCACATGACTGAATGTTTGTGTACATTTCGCCTCACTTCACTGATCTTTACCTTATTGCACACTTTAGTAAACCAAGCCCCACGGGTAAGAATCTGCTAACATGTACAATAACTCAGCTTTATTACTAATAGAAAACACCCAAAACTCCGGTGTGGCATTTAGCATGCCATATGCAAAGGGATATTTTTAAAGAAGGCTGGTTGTGCCATAGTGCACTCATAGGCCTCCTAGGGCAGCAGGACCAGTATGGTAAAGCATGTTTATTTCTCTTTTGTATTTTTAGCCTGCCCTGTTCACCACTAGATAATTTCAGGGATCCTGTCCTTTGGCCGTGCGGGGTCACAGTAGATTGCAAAGGTGCATGCTGCTAGTTCTTAGTTGCAACACATCTTTAAAGCGGAGCGCTTAAATGCTTCCCCCCCCCCCTCCGGTGACACATTTGGCACCTTTCTGGGGGAAGGGGGGAACGGGGGACCTGTTTTTGACAGGTCCTCTTGCCCACTTCCAGAGACAGGCCGAGGCCTGATCTCCCGGAAGTTCGGCCCCACCTCCTCAGCGTGCTTTGTGCATGCGCAGTAGGGAACCATGAGTGAAGCCGAAAGTCTCACTGCCTGGTTCCCTCACCAGTAATGGCGGCGGCAGCACCCGGAAGTTGATCCGAATATTGACTGGGGTGCCGACATCGCGGGCTCCGTGGACAGATAAATGCCCTAATTTTTTTCACCCAGGCTGGACCTCCTCTTTAAGCTGACTATAGATAGGTCAAATTTCAAAATTATTAGGAAAGGAATGTTCTACGAAAGTTTGATCATTTTTCTAATTATTAGAGGGTCAAATTGATGTTCATTTTCGACCGTAGTGAAGAGAAAATTCAAAGGAACAGGATGGAAATTTTTTCTTGAATGAACAAATTTCTAACAGTGTATGTGGTTTTCACTTGGTAAAGTCCATTCATTCCAAACAAAATGACATTCAAATTTCTGGGAATTTCAAACAAGTTTTCCTAAGGCTTTTCCTAAGAATTTTCATTCGAAATTCTGTCCATCAATGGCCAGCCTAACATTCTCATGGCATGGGGAGATGTGCTTCAGGACATTAAACTACAGATTACAGTATTCTAGGGGTTAAGAGCTAAACCGTATAATGCAGAAAATAAGAAGCAATGTTACTATTCTCATTTGTAAATCACAACCTCCTGTTAGCATTCTTAGGATATCAGGCCCCTACAAATCAAAATATGTATTACTGATTTATTCACATTTAAATACATTACTTGTTAATATGTTTTTTTTTTTTGTTTTGTTTTTACAGTATCGAGAGGCTTAATGAATCTACAGAACTGCTCATTCTAGTAAAACAAGACAATGTTTTGTCTGCAACTGGTCTTGCTCCATTAAAAACAACCTGTTTGCAATACATTTTGGGATTTGTAGTGCCACAGCCACATAATTTCAAGGTAGGTTCCAATTACAAACCTCCCTAGGCCACCTATGACAATATAACCACAGTTACTTTTAGACTCAGTTCCATATGGCTGAAATAATATTAAGAAAACTACTCTACATGCAATGAAATTGTAACCTATTGTGTTTTTTTCAGCAGCCCCTGAACTCTCCTTAATGTCATCTTATGAGTACATGTACACTCAGACATTTATAGCAGTTTAGAAGCAGTTGAGGTTAGAATTTTTTTTTTGAAAGCAAAAATTTGCATTCAGGATGGTAGATCAGGGGTATTTGAAACGCCAAATGCTTGTAACAGCGTGTAAACACGGTAACTCGCGTTTATAAGCATTTTTTTGTTTTCTGAACATTAGCAATGGTAAAAAACAGACGGAGAGAGACTCTGGCTTTTTTCCTGCATTGGAGGCATTTGATAGGGTCTAATAATCTGTGAAAACACTTCTAAAACACAAGCGTGCATAAACGCCACTAATCGCGTATAAACGCGGCATGTAAGAGCAGGTAAAACTGACATTTTTAAATGCCGGTTACTAGCTGTCAAGTTCCAGACTTCATAAGAGGTTTTCAAATGTTCTGAGTACATGAGGCCTAAAATGGAGCAAAGAGCCAACCAGTAAAAAGAGGCCTGAGAGACACAATCCCATATGAATACTCTATGGGGGCTCACTGTGAAGATTTTAGCCTGTGGGATGTCACGGAAAGTAAAAGAAAATCCCAAATTTTCAGTGGTCATTAGAACAAGAGGGAAAATCTTCCTATGAGGACATGGTGACTCTGGTAACTACTAGCGATTCCTCACTTTAGAGGGTTTCTTCACACTTCCTGTTGTGGCTATGGGACAGGAATGAAATTTAAAGAATGAAATTAATAGAATGAAAAAGTCCACATTAGGACACAGGTAGCAAACTAGCAAAACTTACTGGTTATAACCCTCTCTTTTTCTATCCAAAATGAAAAAAATAAGTTTTGCCTTCAGTTCTACTTTAAGACGGCTAGGGAGAGAGAATTAGAGCACTTTTAATGAAAGTAGACTAAGGGCTCTTTCACACGGAGGTCCGTTCAGGTCCGCCTGTCAGTTTTTTAGGCGGACCTGAAACGGATCCTCCATGCACCCCTATGGAAGCACGGATGTCAGCGGTGACATGTCTGCTGACATCCGCTCCGCTCCGAAAAAGTGTGACGGAGGAAAATCCTATTTTTCCTTCCGTCTGCGGAGCGGATCGGATGACAACGGACTCTATGGTCCGTCGTCATCCGATTCCCCATAGGGGAGAGCGGCACTCTGACAGGGCGGTCCCTGCACAGTGTGCGGGGACCGCCCAGTCATCCGCCGGCTCAGCGGGGATCAACTGAGCGATCCCCGCTGAGCAAGCGGAGCTTCACTGGGCGGATCTTCATGGATCCGCCCCGTGTGAAAGAGGCCTTAAGCCTCGTACACACGACCGAGAATCTCGTCTGAAAAAAAACAACGTTTTTCTCGAAGGGTTTCTTGTCAAGCTTTCCTTGCATACACACTGTGAATCCAAAATCTCGTCGGTCTAAAAGCGTGGTGACGTACAACACGTACGACGGCAGTATAAAGGGGAAGTTCAATTCTCATGGCGCCACCCCTTGGGCTGCTTTTGCTAATCTCGTGTTGCCGCGTGTTAGTAAAAGTTTGGGAAGAGACGATTCGCGCGTTTCAGACTTTGTGCTTTCAGTTCGTTACAGTGTGACGAATGTGCTATCTCCATTACGAACGCTAGTTTTACAAGAAGGTGCGCTCCCGTCTCATACTTGGGTCTGACCATGCGCGGTTTTTGAAGACTCGGAAAAGCATACAAACAAATGTTTTTCTCGTCCAAAAACAGTCTGACGAGAATCACGGCGAGAAAAACTGAGATTCCGACAAGAAAAAAGACCGCAGGTCGTCTTTTTTCTTGTCGAGATTTTGGACAGTTTTCTCGACGAGAAAGCATACACACGAACGGTTTTCTCGGCAAGAAAACCGGTCGTGTGTACGAGGCTTGACACATTTAATTAATATAACTGTGCAAATCTACACATGCAGGAACCTGCATATTCGGTAATAAAAAAAGAAGCAGGGCCAAAGCTCTTTTGGCCCTACTTCTGCTGTGGATTACGGGAATGCACTTAGTTCTGCATTCCTGTGATCTGTATTCAGCCAACAGCTGGCTGAAGTTCACTGTCAGCTGGTGTCACTCAGCCAGTCGAGAGATCACGGCTTTAATGTCCGGATCCACCCAGATACCTGACCGGCAGCTGGCTCAGTCTCTACGCACACCACAGAGAGCCCCCTCCACACGTATCAGTGAGCACTGGAGGGGCAGAGCAGAGAGACAGTGACGGTCAGTAACCAGTTTTCTGCTCAGTGACGAACGAGAACTGAGTGATCTGAAGCCTTTGATTGCTCAGTTCTTAGTCTTAGAGATGTCAGAGGACAGATACAGCATTGGGGTGATGCTGCATCCATCTAGGTGAGTATGTATGATTGTTTTTTTTGTTTTTTTATGTAAATATTTCTATGGTGTGCCTTTACTAATGAAAGATTTATATTTTCCCCATCATTTATCTTCACTTTCAAATTTAACAATTGCTGCCCAGCCAATTTCTCTACCTCAAAGACTGTCTCCCAGCTATTGAATGCAAACAACTATATCACAGAAACCCATAGCTGTTGTTTTAAATTACTGCACAGAGCTTTATTAGTAGATACTGGTAAGTGCTTAGAAGCTAGGGAAGAGTGAGTAAGGTCAAGCAGTTGACCGGGCAGTAATTCAGACTTTGGGAGATTTCGACTACTGACTCTTAAGCCTCGTACACACGACCGAAAATCTCGTCGCAAAAAAAACATAGTTTTTCTCGACGGGTTTCTTGTCAAGCTTGACGAGATTCTTGTCAAGCTTTCCTCGTCGGCCTAAAGCGCAGTGACGTACAACACGTACAACGGCAGTATAAAGGGGAAGTTCCATTCTCATGGCGCCACCCCTTGGGCTGCTTTTGCTAATCTTGTGTTACCGCGTGTTAGTAAAAGTTTGGGAAGAGACGATTCGCGCGTTTCAGACTTTGTGCTTTCAGTTCGTTACAGTGTGACGAATGTGCTATCTCCATTACGAACGCTAGTTTTACAAGAAGGTGCGCTCCCGTCTCATACTTGATTCTAAACAATGCGCGTTTTTTGAAGACTCGGAAAAGCATACACACGAACGGTTTTCTCGTCCAAATACAGTCTGACAAGAATCACAACGAGAAAAATGAGACTCCCGACGAGAAAAAAGAAAGCAGGTCTTCTTTTTTTCTCGTCGAGATTCTGGGCAGTTTTCTTGACGAGAAACCTGAAAGCCTCGTTCACACGCAGGGTTTTCTCAGCAAGAAAGCTCTCCCAACAGTTTTCTTGTCGTTTCTTGCCGAGAAAACTGGTCGTGTGTACGAGGCTTTAAGCTGAAGAACTATACTCAGACAAAGCATGTAAAACCCTGTACACACGGGCGAGAATCCCGTCAGGAAAAAAACGTTGTTTTTCCTGATGGGATTCCTGGCAAGCTTTTCTTGCCAAGCCCTGTGTACACACGCACATTCAAAAGAACCGCCATTCTTTTGAATGGCAAGAACGCGGTGACGTCATCGACTACGACGAGCATGCGCTCGTCACATTCGATGCCGTCGCCGCCATCTTCCTTCACCCTACACTACCCTTGTAAGCTACCGCGCATGCGTCGAAGTCTCATCGAGCATGCACAGGCTTACCTGGGGACAGGTAAGCATACAAGCCTCGTACACACGCACGGTTTTCTCGTCAGAAAACAGGCCGACGAGAATCCCGATGAGAAAATAGAGAGCTGGTTCTCTATTTTTCTCGTTGAGATTCCTGGCAGTTTTCCCGACAAGAAACCATACACACGAACGTTTTTCTCTGCAAAAAGCTCTCCCAGCAGTTTTCTTGCCGAGAAAACCGGCCGTGTGTATGAGGCTTTAGGATATAAAAGTGTCAGTAAAAAATAATAATTGTCAACAATATACAATTTTATGCACCCTCTATTTTAATACAAGTGTACAGCAAAAAAATGCGTATATTTCTGCAGGTATCATGTGTAAGCAAACCTTGGTGAAAGAAGGAGAAGAGAAGCTAGAACTGGACCCATCTTGACGACACAAATAAGATGTAGGGCTTTGGACCTGTTAACAGATATCAGTTTTTAGTCATCTGAACAGTAAACATTTATTTATATACAGTATAAAAAGTATAAGGATATTTTAAAATAAGCTATGTAAAATACTCAAAAATCTTTAAGGAAATCGACATCATATGTATGTTAGCAGAAATAATTCTCATGTAAGGTGTGTTGCATTCTAGACTTTATTGACTTTAACAGTAAAAGTGACCTACCTGACGGACAGGAATAGAAATTGGCTGCATTATTGCAGTGGTTATACCACATTTTGGTGACGATGGTCCTATGGTTAGTGAAACTGATGTTGTTTTCTTTTGAGCTCTAGAAAAATGAAACAGATGTGTGTTTTCATTGTAGGATTCTGCAGTACCGGAGATCCAAGTATCACAGCCAAGTTAAAAGTAAACATAAATAATATATATATATATATATATATATATATATATATATATATATATATATATATATATACAGTGCCTTGCGAAAGTATTCGGCCCCCTTGAACTTTTCATCCTTTTGCCACATTTCAGGCTTCAAACATAAAGATATAAAATTTTAATTTTTTGTGAAGAATCACCAACAAGTGGGACACAATTGTGAAGTGGAACGAAATGTATTGGATATTTTAAACTTTTTTAGCAAATAAAAAACTGAAAAGTGGTGCGTGCAAAATTATTCGGCCCCTTTACTTTCAGTGCAGCAAACTCACTCCAGAAGTTCAGCGAGGATCTCTTAATGATCCAATGTTGTCCTAAATGACTGATGGTGATCAATAGAATCCACCTGTGTGTAATCAAGTCTCTGTATAAATGCACCTGCTCTGTGATAGTCTCAGGGTTCTGTTGAAAGCGCAGAGAGCATCATGAAGACCAAGGAACACACCAGGCAGGTCCGTAATACTGTTGTGGAGAAGTTTAAAGCCGGATTTGGATACAAAAAGATTTCCCAAGCTTTAAACATCCCAAGGAGCACTGTGCAAGCGATCATTTCAAAATGGAAGGAGTATCAGACCACTGCAAATCTACCAAGACCTGGCTGTCCCTCTAAACTTTCAGCTCAGACAAGGAGAAGACTGATCAGAGATGCAGCCAAGAGGCCCATGATCACTCTGGATGAACTGCAGAGAACTACAGCTGAGGTGGGAGAGTCTGTCCACAGGACAACAATCAGTCGTACACTGCACAAATCTGGCCTTTATGGAAGAGTGGCAAAAAGAAAGCCATTTCTTAAAGATATCCATAAAAAGTCTCGTCTAAAGTTTGCCACAAGCCACCTGGGAGACACACCAAACATGTGGAAGAAGGTGCTCTGGTCCGATGAAACCAAAATCGAACTTTTTGGCCACAATGCAAAACGATATGTTTGGCGTAAAAGCAACACAGCTCATCACCCTCAACACACCATCCCCACTGTCAAACATGGTGGTGGCAGCATCATGGTTTGGGCCTGCTTTTCTTCAGCAGGGACAGGGAAGATGGTTAAAATTGAGGGGAAGATGGATGCAGCCAAATACAGGACCATTCTGGATGAAAACCTGTTGGAGTCTGCAAAAGACCTGAGACTGGGACGGAGATTTATCTTCCAACAAGACAATGATCCCAAACATACAGCAAAATCTACAAAGGAATGGTTCACAAATAAACGTATCCAGATGTTAGAATGGCCAAGTCAAAGTCCAGACCTGAATCCAATCGAGAATCTGTGGAAAGAGCTGAAAACTGCTGTTCACAAACGCTCTCCATCCAACCTCACTGAGCTCGAGCTGTTTTGCAAGGAAGAATGGCCAAGAATTTCAGTCTCTCGATGTGCAAAACTGATAGAGACATACCCCAAGCGACTTGCAGCTGTAATCGCAGCAAAAGGTGGCTCTACAAAGTATTAACGCAAGGGGGCCGAATAATTTTGCACGCCCCACTTTTCATTTTTTTCTTAGTTAAAAAAGTTTCAAAAATCCAATAGATTTCGTTCCACTTCACAATTGTGTCCCACTTGTTGGTGATTCTTCACAAAAAATTTTAATTTTATATCTTTATGTTTGAAGCCTGAAATGTGGCAAAAGGATGAAAAGTTCAAGGGGGCCGAATACTTTCGCAAGGCACTGTATAATCAGCAGAGCAAGAGCCCAGGTAATTTCATATGTATACCTTAACAGGTAATTTACAGTATGTTACTCTCAAACTTTATAAAAAGGGATAATGCAGCGCTTAGAAATCATAAGTGTTCAAAAACACAGAATAACAAAATCATAGAGGTGAAAGTCCATAAATCCTGGGATACACCCAGGGTGCGTAGCCAAATGACTAACAGGTGAACTAAAGTCCTCCACCGATACACAAGCACACCGGGCCTCTTACTCCAAGGTATGGACTACTAGATTATAGGTGGTCATGCAAGCTTTCCAATAATCCTCTGGTCAGTCTCCACTCATCAATGATAACATCCGGATAAAGGCCATTTATCCACAATAAAGCCTTTGATTGTCTTGATATACTGCATCATGAGGCGTTGTCTGTTCTCATTCTGATACATGTGGCCTGTTGAGGGAATATCCCAGAGGGACCAACAGGATTTATCCGGATGTTATCATTATCATTGATGAGTGGAGACTAGCCAGAGGATTATTGGACTTTAGTTCACCTGCTAATCATTTGGCTACGCACCCTGGGTGTATCCTAGGATTTATGGACTTTCACCTTTATGATTTTGTTATTCTGTGTCTTGGTGTTTGTGAACACTTATGATTTCTTAGCGCTGCATTTTTCTTTTTTATATATTTTGTTTATTGTCACCAGCAATATATGCTTGCCGCTTTGTAGAGCCTAAATGCATTAGCTTTTCTTCCTGTTGTTTACTCTCAAACATGCAAAGTTTTACATCTGCATATTGACAAATGTATGCATGTGTGACCATTGTTCAGTGTTGTGTTATTACAGGCATATTCAAGGATTGAG
Source organism: Rana muscosa (assembly GCA_029206835.1). Classification (NCBI taxonomy): domain Eukaryota; kingdom Metazoa; phylum Chordata; class Amphibia; order Anura; family Ranidae; genus Rana; species Rana muscosa. The sequence continues at coordinate 274,237,445 of CM055116.1, read as the reverse complement.
GAGCTATCAACTGCCCTGTATGGCACTATTATCCGTGACCTGCTCTTGCCACCTCTTAGAAGCTGCACTTAAACCAAATGTATTTCAGTTTTAGGTGGAATCTGGTGGGCAGGATCTCCCACAGTTTTTTTACTATCTTTTGATGACCCCAGTGATGAAATTCTCTAGTGATAAAATTCCTATCCACCTTAGAGTTTTGGGCGTTCATGTCCACCTGGAGGGTGTTGCCAACCAACTTGTTGCATATTCTTATCATATGAAATTCATTAAAATCCAACAGGGAAAGTGAGAGCCCTTTATATTGGCCAGAATGCAGGCTCCAGGAATCAACCATAGACACCTCACCACCAAATTCACATAAGAAACCTTCCCACCCTGTGTCAGGAACCTTCAGGTGCCATTGCTTACTTTTAAACCCTCTACACACGATCGGTTTTACCAATGAAAATAGTCCGATGAACTGGTTTCATCGGACAAACCGATCGTGTGTGGGCCCCATCGGATTTATTTCCATCGGTGAAAAAAAATAGAACATGTTTTAAATTTTTCCGATGGAAAAAAAACCGATAGGAAATTCCGATCGTCTGTGTGGAACTCCATCAGAGAAAAAACCCATGCATGCTCAGACTGAATTAGGAGACGGGAGCGATCGTTCTGGTAAAACTAGCATTCGTAATGGAGATAGCACATTCGTCATGCTGTAATGGACTAAAAAGCACGGAGACTGAAAAGCGCGAATCGGCTCTCACCAAACTTTTACTAACACGCGGTAACACGAAATCAGCAAAAGCAGCCCAAAGGGTGGCGCCATTGGATTTGAACTTCTCATTTATAGTGCCGTCGTACGCGTTGTATGTCGCGGCGTTTGGGACGGTCGGAAGTTTGTCCTATGGTGTGTAGGCAAGACTGATGGAAGTCAGCTTCATCGGAATTCCGATGGAAAAATCCATCGGATTTGATTCCATCGGAAATCCGATCGTGTGTACAGGGCTTTAGTGTCATTGTTACCCTACCCTGAGCTCTGCTGCTGCTTTCACAATTTGCTGACAATAACCAGCAGTACCAGTAATTGCATACTCTATGGCAAGCCACATGCATGTTTCAGTTTATTGGGCTGGAACTTTCTGTTCATGTTCTGAGTGTTCTATTATGAGATAGCAGAGGGCATACCTGGATACTCTGGAAATTCGACTGAGCAACAATGAGCACTGGAGTGACACTAAAGGTAAGTTTAAGCACTGCAGAACAAATGATGGATCTAGTCTAGTGTCATGGTAATATATTGTGGAAGGTTTTTAAAAAAAAATGATATCAATATTAATAATATTTAAAGGCTCTATATCAGGGGTGCCCAATCTTTTGAAGAGCGAGGGCCACTTAAGCGACTTGGTAACAGGTCACGGGCCACAATGAGCGGAGCGGGAGGATGTCATGTCCATGTCTGCTCTGCATATGCAGAGCGGACACAGACACAGCCCACTATACTCTTTTTTTTTTTAGTGGATCGGATTGGAGGTAGGACACAAGTTGGTTTATGTCTGCCACTACTTCGAAGTGAATGGAGGGTCCAATTGGTCAGGCTGTCGGACTGACCGCGTGAAAGGGGCCCAAGGTTGCTTTCACACTGATGCTGTCAGGAAAGGTTCCATCCGCTGGTGGCATTTATTATTTATCTTGCAGTACTGTGGTCCACCAGCAGGTGTCTCCTGGCAGTTTGTAACTGTCAGGAGAATCTTTCCCTGCTGGTGTTGTATTATCTTTTGGACGCAGTACTGGTTTCCACCAGCGGATGGATCCTGGCAGTGTGGAGCAGACTGCCCTCCCTCCGATCAGGTGTGACCTGAAGCTAATCAGGCATTCCTATAAATACCCGGCAGGTGAATACACACACTCCCCTGGTATCGTCCTCGTGCCCTGACCTGTAGCCTGTCTGCTTGAACCTTGATCCATGTATCCTGATCCCTGTAACCTAAACCTGTAACCTGATCCTGAACCTGTTGTGTCCGTCCTAATCCCTGATCCCTGCTCTGCAGCCTGGTTGCCCCCTGCTTGATCCTGTCTCCCTGTCCTGATCCATCCTTACCCCATCTGCTGATCCCCCTGTGTATGACCTCGGCCTGGCCCTGTTTATGATTCTGGTTTCCCCATTACTTGTACATATTTGTCTGTTACTGTTATTAATTGTGGGTTCTGTTTGGTATTGGTTGTTGTGCACTGTGTGGTATTGGAGGTGGTTATATATATATTATTTCACTTATCTTTAATAAATCTTTATATTTCACTTATACGTGTTTGGTGTTCCTCTGTTGCTAGCTGCACAGTTCTGGTCACACTTGGTACGTGACAGATGCGCTGCGGTTTACCCGCACCGTGGGTGCAACGTAGTGTAACCTTTCCTTTCCTGCACTTTGCAATATACTTCTATTATATTCTGCAGGTTTGGTGCTCTTTCAGAAAGCTCACCAAACTCGCAGGTAATAACAGAAGTCTATGGCTCAGTGCAGGTAACCTGCAAGTAAACTGCTCTGCACCTGAAGATCAGTTTGAAAGCAGCCCAGTAACCACTGCAGAACAGATATGCCCATATATACACTGTGATTTTAGTAATAATCTGACCTTTAGTAACAGTATTCTATTCTATCCCAGAGCAGGAGGTCGCGGGCCACATCAGAGGTGTGGCCCCTGGGCCACTGGTTGGGCACCCCTGCTCTACATCAAAATCAAATGTTTCATTATTACAGTCAACAATAAAAATTGAATTTGCAGTTTTTACAGTGCTGTTTAGGCAATGAGACTAAAAATGTATAGTTGTGATAGACACTTTTTGGATATGACTGTACCTCTAATCAGTACTGTACGTGATTTATTACTGTACCTTTCCTGGACAGGATTCATTTAATTCCTTAGTTTAGTGTTTTGCACCACAATACAGTTACAGAATATTACAGTAAGAGAAAACGAATAAAAAGTGTGAAATGTGGTCATAGCTGGCATATGTTATCACCTCTTCATTCGCTGCATTCTATGTATGAGGCTTTCCGATAAAGGCTCCTCTCTGCAAATTCTCACACAGAGGAGAGATCTGCATCAGTGACAGGTTGCTGATTAATCTCCTGACAGCTACCCTTGCTCAACATCTGCTGTTGAAGTTTCCGACTGTTCAAGTCTGACTGCAGGCACCTGAATCACTGCTGCTGTGCGTCTGATATGTACTTGTTTCTACCATTCTGTATATGGAGACAGACTGCCCTAGGCTGGAAACAAGCCAGTAACACCTCATGTCAGTCTGAAAGGGATATGCTTTGAGACATACTTTTAACTGTTTGCTACAAAAAACATTTAATATGAATAAGGTATATTTCTGCATTGGTCATCCTTATGAATAATGTAAAAAGTCTACCTGGACACTAAATAAACTAATAACTAAAAAAAAAAAAAAAAAAGATGGGTATTAAAGTTTTCTAACACAAAAAAAATGCACATTGCAAAAGCTTAGGTTTTAAAAATGTATAATCTAAAAAAAAAAAAAAAAAACATGCTGCAAGGAACATACCATGAACACATATACTATTGTAAATAGCTATTCATTTGTCTTTGATCATTTGTGGGGGTATATACTGACACGGGTCATGTGTTTGTACAGCTAATGTAAGTTGATTTTATTCACAAATACTATGTTTAGCATTTAAACAAAGGGCTACCATTAATCAGCATCATAAAGATATCTCAAAGGACTAGCTGTGTCCAAAGAAACTCAAACCAGGTCCAAAGAAGCCCCAGAAAGCTCATCCAAAGAACTTAAGTACTGTATTTATTGGCGTATAACACTCACTTTTTTACCCTGAAAATAGAGGGTAAGCTGTGCCTGCGTGTTATAGGCAGGGGGCTGTGGAAAGTTTTTTTCTGAAACTTCCCTCTTAAAATTTGGGTGCGTGTTATACGCCTGTGCGTGTTATACGCCTGTGCGTGTTATACGCCTGTGCGTGTTATATGCCGATAAATACGGTAATAGAAAATCTGTGATTTAAGTTCAATTCCAACACATAAAAAAGCCTATAGCAGTGATGGCGAACCTTGGCACCCCAGATGTTTTGGAACTACATTTCCCATGATGCTCAACTACACTGCAGAGTGCATGAGCATCATGGGAAATGGAGTTCGAAAACATCTGGGGTGCCAAGGTTCGCCATCACTGGCCTATAGGATAAAGAAACATTTCTTAGTTCACCCAAAGCACCTATACCACTCCTCTGCTTCTTCACACTTTGAGACCCCCTATTTCACGACGACTATATCAACCTAGAACAACTCTATAGAAAGCAGAAGTGTCACCTATTGCTGTTTGCATATACTTCCGTAGAGAACTAAGCAGAGGGTAAGTTGCAAAGATAGATATTATAGTCACAGAGGAGAGGAGAGTGAACCAGGTTCTGACAAAAGTATAGTGCAAACCAGCGTCTCCAAACTGCAGCCCTTTTGATTGCCTTTATTCGGACCTTGGGGCACTATTCCATTCAATGACACCAACAATGGGGCACTATTCCATTCAATGACACCAACAATGGGACACTATTCCTCCCACTGACACCAACAATAGGGCACTATTCCTTCCACTGACACCAACAATAGGGCACTATTCCTTCCACTGACAGAAACGATGGGGCAGAATTCCTTCCACTAACGCCAACACTGGGACAGAATTCCTTCCATAGACACCAACGATGGGGCAGAATTCCTTCTATTGACATCAACGATGTGGCAGAATTCCTTCCATAGACACCAACGATGGGGCAGAATTCCTTCCATAGACACCAACGATGTGGCAGAATTCCTTCCATAGACACCAACGATGGGGCAGAATTCCTTCCATAGACACCAACGATGGGGCAGAATTCCTTCTATTGACATCAACGGTGGGGTACTATTTTTCCCACTGACACCAATAATGGGGCACTATTCCTCCCACTGACAAAAAAAATAGGGCACCCCCATCAAATTATTCTCTGCAGCTATTACCTTTTGTACCACCACCCCCTTCCTCTACGAGCAGGGCCTTCCTGTACCTTTTGTATTGAACTGTACTGTAATTGTGTTGTCCCCCTCTACATTGTAAAGCGCTGCGTAAACTGTTGGCACTATATAAATCGTGTATAATAATAATAATAATAATAAGTGTTCACTCCCACTGGATGCCAGGACTAGCTCAGGATAATAAAGATCCCTTGCCCACTACCCTAAAGTCTGAAAGATAGTAAACTGGCCCTTTATTTAGAAAGTTTGGAGACCTCTGGTGTAAACGAATATATTTCTTGCAATCAAACTTTTATTGTTGTCTATTACAAAATGGGAAGAGAATCAGAGGAGATACTGTTGGGGGCCCCTTACCATCGCATCCATGGTATTGGATTTTTACCAGCATTTTTTGTCTACTGGCCTATGTTTTTTTGCCAGTACACAGCTTAATCATCAGCACTTGGAATAAATAATTTCTGCCTACATGCACATCTCATTAAATCATCTGCCAAAATTCTAAATGGGTAAATAAATCAAATGAAAGATGAAAACCTTCACTGTGTTTCAATGGATCCATAATTAACATAATTTGCTTAATTCCAGTAAGCAGAATGTTTACTCACTGAGGCATTGTTCCAGGATTTGGTTTGCAAGTAAAGTCCTCACTGTCAGAGTCAGAGGAACTGGCACCTGAAATAATAACAAGGAACATTACATACTTTCCCAGTCAAGCATAATAGAAGCCTCATGTGTGAAGTGTCTCTTTATATTTCTGTACCAGCAGCCTGTCAGAATCGCCCTTTCTTGCTGTTAGGACACTGGGTGGTTGCTGGAAAGGAATTACAGACCGTTCTTCCACCAGACACTTTATATGTGAGGCATTGTGTAAGAAGTAGCATTCTGAAAGTGTATTTTCACTTTTACAGACACATTGGGATAACAACTACTTTATATCTGCAACATATTCATGTAACTTAAGTTCTCTTTGTTTAAAAGTGGAGCATTGTTATACTTAGGCATTTCTGTACTGTGCTGGCAGATCTCATTATCAGCTGTAAACTAGATTTGAACACTATCTGTGTCCTAAAAGATTTAAAAGCTTGCCAACTGCAAATGCTTGCAGTGTGCCATGATACCTTCTCCTAAGAAACATCTAAAAAGGTAATGCTGTGTGAATGGGAACATATAAGAAACACTAAATGCAAAATTGTAAATACACTTTACGTATAATGGAAAACTAAAAGGATAGAGCACAGCAACCCAAACCCAAGTATAAGTAATCAGTATACAGCATAACAATACAATTTCATCAATTCAACTTTCTCTTTGTTTGAATCTTGTTTTAAATGCTTTTTTTTTCCTGTCACAAACTATTATTTACCTTAGTTATTATGTATTATGGCCTTTTAACTTGATAAGCATATCATTGTTATTGTGAACTCCTTCTAAAGACTTAAAATGTCAGTAAAGGCAAAACTTTTTTCTTACAGTTTTGAATAGAGTAATGCCTCGTACACATGATCGCGATTTCCGAAGAGAAAAGTGCGATGTGAGCTTTTTGTCGCAAATTCTGATCGTGTGTATGGTCCATCGCACTTTTTTCGTCAGAATTTCCGCCAAGAAAAGATTGAGAGCAGGTTCTCTATTTTCGTGATGGGAAAAATTCCTATCGGGAATTGCGATCGTCTGTATGCAATTACGACGCGCAAAAAAACATGCTCAGAATTAAGCAGAAGAGCCGAACTGCCTATTAAACTTCATTGATCTTGGCTCGTCGTACGTGTTGTAGGTCACCGCCTTCTTGACAGTCGGAATTTAAGCCAAGATTTGTGTGACCGTGTGTATGCAAGACAAGTTTGAGCCGTTTTCCGGCTGAAAAAAACCAGCGGTTTTCTTGTCGGAAATCGCGATTGTGTGTACGAAGCATAAGGAAGGGTCAAATCCCAATATCTGTTGGTTTAGTTCTATTTGACATCTGTGTCTCCTTGGGGAGATTTCCCTTCACTTCCTGTCCCATAGCCAAAAAGATAAAATCCCTTCAAAGTGAGGGAATCCTGGGGTGTCACCAGAACAAGTGTCCCTATTAGGAAGATTTCCCCTCAACTACTTTTGTGTTGTCCACCCAAAACTTGATAATTTTCTTTTTTTTCACTTTTTTTTGTTCTCACAGGAGAAGAGAACACAAGTAAGTGCACTGCTGTGACCCACAAGAGAAGCATGGCCAAAAAACTTTGGCCACACACGGAATGAATTTTGGCTGAATCTTGATGTACAGGTCGAAATTTACTCCATGGGTGGCCATGTAGACACCCTCCCACCCGACATCTTTTGCTTGAAAAATTGAAGAAGCCAGGCAGAAAATTATTGATCTGAACAGCAGATGCATCCAGTCAGTGTACAATAACTAAAGCAGGAAATTCATCCATCCAAACTGTTTAGCATGGGTAGAGGAATCTGTAAAATTTTTACCTGTGGGCTAAATGAAAAAAATCAATGTGTATGGCAAACTTTACAATCCGATGTTGTCAGGTAGACCTTGCAGTGAGATAAGTTGGCCAACAAAATAACACTGTGCAACATGACTATAGAAAGGCAACCCCTACCTACATAAGTAATCAGACAACATGTATGTATTTAATTACAACACTATACATCACAGGTGTCAAACACAAGGCCCGCAGGCCGAATCCGGCCCGCGGGTCGAATCCGGCCCTCGAGGCTGTTTCATGTGGCCCTCGCACATCTTCTGCAGCTGCCGGAGAGCTCCAACCCTCCTCTGGTCCTCCTCCGGACCCTTACTTTCTGCTTTCATGCAATGCACCCAGCTTCTTCCCAGCAGCAGCATAAGGAAATGGGGGTGCACTCTGATGTAGGGGAGAGTGGGAGACTCAACTTCTGATGGTGGGTTGGCTCTTGACATCTAATGTAAGGGGAGGGGATGCGCTGAACATCTAATCTTACAGATACAACCGGCCCCTTTGAGGGCAATCATAATGCTGATGCGGCCCACAATGAAATAGAGTTTGACACCCTTGCTCTACATAATACAATTAGCACAATCTGACAGGACTCTGTATACTAATTCAAACTCTTTTACAGGTATATAAAAATAAATAAAAATAATACATTTCCTCTTTAATATTATCTATTTATGAAATAATATTTTAAATTACTAAGCAGATTATTGTCCACCAGCAGACAATCTGATCCTTTCTTTCATTGTCCAACCTGCACTAGAAAAATATACCTGGAATCTAACTGTTTGCTACGGACAAAGCAGACTCTGCTCCTGTGTTTTACTTGAGGCCTTGTTATTGTTTACAGAAAAAAAATGAATATAATTGGTTGAATATATGCACAAGGTTTTCATCCACAGTGCCCACCAAGAAACTGCAATGAGCTTATGAGCACATAAAACATTACCTTCTACAAACACTTCAGCTGAAGATGTGTCAGAGCCGAGCCAATTGGATGCCGTACAAGTATAGCGCCCGGTGTCGTCCTCGAAGGCCTCAGCAATGACAAGCACTTGAAGACCGTCGCTCTCTGAGGAGATGTTAATGTCAGGTGAGTTATGCAGCTCTCTTCCTTCACAGAACCACCTGGAGATATACAAGCATCTCAGATATTTAAAGTGCATGTGAGGGGGGAGGAGAGGCTAAGACGGCGGGTAAAAGGCACACACAAGTGAGAGAAATTTCGCAATGGAGAAACTAGTAGACTATGACAGATCTGACTATGACTGAGTCATTAACCTGATGGATTCAAGAGAAAAAGATTTGAGCTCCATCAATGCTTTGTACTTTAATTATAAATAAACTTTAAAGACAAGACAATTTGTTTTTAAATGCGTCTGTATAAGGAAAGGCAGATTAATGGGCCCTGGTGTATGGTATCTTCTGGGATAATCTACACAGCTGTTATCTAGGCTTCAGCAAAAAACTTGTACATTATTATAATAGCACCCCGAAACCTGATATATTTCACTTTACAATCACTGAGACCCACAGAAATTTATGAAAATGCAGTAAAGCTCCAAAGAAGAGCATTTTAATACAGTATAACATATGGACGATAGACAGAGATTATTTTTTTATTGCCTGTTCAAGAAAAACCATGTAAAACAAGCAAAAAAAGCACAGCAAAATGAATGTTAATGTGTGTCATAAATGTCTTTGGCCTTGAACAAAGCAACACCTTCACTTAAAGTGGTTCTAAAGTCAGAAGGTTTTTTTATCTTAATGCATTCTATGCATTAAGATAAAAAAAAACTGTGTGCAGCAGCCCGTCTCAGTCCCTAAGGGAAAGAAAAAGGCGCCTCTAAGTGCAGTGGTTAACAGATTTATTACAGGCACAATGGGATTAAAAACACTTACAAGATAGTAAGAGGTCATAGGCATATAATGATTTGTCCCCATACGGATCGCTGTAATTCTCGTCTGTCTGGGGGAGAGAGAGAGCCGTCCTGCAGCTGTCAGAGTCCCTGGTGATGTGGATTGGTGAAGAGGTGAAGATGCGATGCGGCGCCCTGGGTTCTGGAACCAAGCAGAGGTCTGACGATGGAGCTGTGCATGCTCTGAAACGCGTTACTGCCCACCACCTTCACCTGATGTCACATCGGCCGCGTGCGTTCCAGCTTGGTTCCAGAACCCAGGCTGCCTCATCGCATCTTCACCTACTCACCAATCCACGTCACCAGGGACTCTGACAGCTGCAGGACGGCTCTCTCTCTCCCCTAGACAGACGAGGATTGCAATGATATGCATGAGGAAAAATCATTCTATGCCTATGACCTCTTACTATCTTGTAAGTGTTTTTAATCCCATTGTGCCTGTAATAAATCTGTTAACCAGTGCCTTTCTCTTTCCTTTATGACCCTCCAGAGCTGCTTTTCTCTACAAAGTGCTGCCTTCTCCCCACTGCTACTAAGGACCAGATATCCAGCCTCACCAGATCGCCCTCATCTCTCCCTCCTTCCTCTCAGTCCCTAATACTTACCTGAGCCCCATCTTGATCCAGCGATGTTGCACGAGAGTCTCAGCTGTCCGGGACTCTCCCTCCTCATTGGCTGAGACAGCAGTGGGGCGCCATTGGCTCCCGTTTCTGTCAATCAAAGCCAGAGAGCCAATGAGGAAAGAGAGGGGGTGTGGCTGAGCAACGGCTCTGTGTCTGAATGGACACACAGAGCAGTGACTCGGCTCGGGTGCCCCCATAGCAAGCTGCTTATTGTGGGGGCACTCGGCAGGAGGGAGGGCCAGGAGCACCAGCGAGGGACCCGAGAAGAGGAGGATTTGGGCTGCTCTGTGCAAAACTGCTGCACAGATCAGGTAAGTATAACATGTTTGTTATTTTTAAACAAAAAAAACAAGACTTTAGTATCACTTTAAAGAGCAACTCCACTTTTGTTGAAAAAAAAACATTCACCTCTAGGTGATTTACGTACATTGCAAGGATTTTAACAAACTTTGTTGCAGATTCCTACCTTTTGTTGCTATGGAGGAAATGCTGTCTGTTCGTGTCAATGTACAAAGGGATTGTAAATGGGAGTGACTTTTTCATTAGTAATCAGCTGATGCACTTGCAGTGTTCTAATAATAAACATGGCAGTGTCTGAATCCCTTTAGTCGTGATTAACCCTTTCGAAGTATCTCATCAAAAATTAAATTTTGCAGAGGGTGCCTAAAATCTGACTTGTATCTTTGTGCAGATTTCTGGAAATATCAGTAAGCCACTCACACAAACAAGAAATGACATTTCTGGGGGGGGGGTGCTGTACATCAACTGTGTACAGAATGCCTCCGGGTTGCCATATTTCATTGAATTGCATTGCACCAAATGCCATATTGCATTGAAAAATTTACAGCACAGCATGCTCAGTCTTAGTAAATAATGAAGGAGAAGCAATGGTGAGTCATCTCTGCTCACTCTGCTTTCCAGTCTACAAGTACTGCCACTCCCTGTCCCAGTCGTGGTGCTGCAGGTCAGAAAGGGTTGATATCAAGACAGAGGTAGTTATGCAGGACAGTTATGCATGATGTATGTAAAATGTGATTATTTTAAAGAATACATAATTACATTAAAGTGGAATTCTTGGGTATGGCTTTTTATACATAGCTGCATTGGTTCAGCTTGGACCAAAGTAATTATGTATCTACCATACCTGGCCGAAGCCCCTGGAAGCTGGAATCTCTATAATAGACACTGCTACTTCCATGATCTTCACTTGGTTCTGGGCAACGTGCCAAGCGGCTGCTCTGCTGCATTCTGAACATGGAAGGTCAGCCTTTTGGCACAGGCGCCATTCAGAGAATGCTTTGCATTTTCAAAATGTTCTCTGATTGGACGAGTTAGAGAGCATGATGACACTGCCTCACCTCTCCACCTTGTCCAATCAGACAAAGCTTTTGTACTTATTCAGAAAATGGAAAGCGCTCTCTGAATGGCGCCCCTGCTGAGCGGCTGACCTCCTATGTTTGGAATGTAGCAGGCCGGTCACTCAGCAAGAGATCCGATCTGGAAGTAAGTGTTGATCACTGGAGTAGTGGTGTCTATTATAGTGATTTTCAGCTTCCAGAAACATTAGCCAGGTTTTATATATAGTGGCGTGACAGACCAGTTGACTCAGTTTTTATGGATTAGTAGAAGAAATAACACGTGTATGCATTGTGCTGTTGGTGTAAGATGAGTGACATGAATCTGGAGCAGCAGATTAACTTTAAATTTTGCGTGAAAATTGGAAATCGTGTGAGTGAAACTTTAACTCTGTTACAAGGGGCTTATGGTGAACATTCCACAAAGAAATAACGTTTTTTAACCACTTCTGGACCGCCCGCCATCGTTTTACGTTGGTACTTTGAAGAGGAATACCATTGTTATGGTAGCACCTAGCTACCAGAACCCCAGTATCCTCTTCAAGAGCGGGCGGTCCGCTTCATGATAAAAGTGGTCTCTACGGCGGATTCGCCGCAAGATCACTTTTAACTGCGGTGAAAGAGGGCCCCCCTTCCGTCGCTCTCCTTTGCCCTCTGTCGCTTACCGGAGCCGCGGGCAGCGGTGGAGGCGATTGGGTCCTGTCCCTGGCTTGACATGAAGATGAGTGAGGGGAAGATGGCCCCCGCCCATCTCCATATCATTGCAGGGCAGAAGCAACCTCAAAACGTCACTTCCGCCATTGGCTCTTAACCCCCTTGGCGGTATTCCCGAGTGTTCGGGGTGAGTTTTTAATGCTAAGAACGGTAACCCCGAGTCAGACTCGGGCTGCATCGCAGTATCCAGGGGAAGTTACTTACCTTGTTCCCTGGATCCTGCGATGTCTCCCCGCAGTGTGTGCGAGCCGTGTCTCGCTCGATCCACACTGCCGAGTGACGAGCTCCGTTCCCTGCGACGTTGCGGCGCACGGGGGGCGGAGTTCGGCGCCAAATTCAAAAAGTGAAAAACACAGTATAGATACAGTATACTGTAATCTTACAGATTACAGTACTGTATCAAATAATTACACACCCCCTTTGTCCCTAGTGGTCTGTCCAGTGCCCTGCATGCAGTTTTATATTATAAAAACTATTCTTTCTGCCTGGAAACTGAAGATTGTCCATAGCAACCAAAAAGTGTCCCTTTATGTCAAAAGTGGTTTTAGACCAGCTAGAAAGCAGCGATAATAAATTAGAATCACTCGCAGAATTGAGCGATAGCGATTTGTGGGGAAATTCGTAATCAAACACTAAATCTAATGACAGCGACAATTCTGCACCTGAGCAAATTTCTGTGTTTTTGATTTGATTACATTATTGAATAATTTTTATTATAATTACATTACTATTTGTTATAATTTTTTATAGTTATTTATTATATTATACTTTATGATTTTGTGTTTCAAACTTTATCATACCCGGGATGTCTATTAGACTCTTGTTTGGTCAGGTTTAAGTAAGTAATTACCGTACTAAGAATTGCTGGCCTACAATACATAACACCAAATTTCCATGCAAAATAATTGTACCGCTTTTGGTACAAAATTCCAGACAGAATCATACCGCCAGGGAGGTTAAAGGGACATTTTTTTTTAAATGATATAAAAAAAATAAAAGTAAAAAAAAATGTTTATTGCATTTTAGTCTAAATATGAGATCTGAGGTCTTTTTGACCCCAGATCTCATATTTAAGAGGTCCTATCATGCTTTTTTTCTATTACAAGGGATGTTTACATTCCTTGTAATAGGTCTAAAAGTGACACCATTTTTTTTTTTTAAAAGAACAGTGTAGAAATTAAAAATAAAAGGTAAAATAAATAAGGAAAAAAATAAATCTTTTTAAACCCATCCCGTCAAGCTCGCATGCAGAAGCGAACGCATACGTGAGTAGCGCCCGCATATGAAAACGGTAACTCAAAACATGCAACCTGTAGCATTTTTTAAACGTTGCCTATGGAGATTTTTAAGTATAAAAGTTTGTTGCCATTCCACTAGTGGGCGCAACTTTGAAGCGTGACTTGTTGGGTATCAGTTAACTCGGCGTAACATCACTTAACTGTTGTCTTATTTTTTTATTAAAAAAAGTTAATTTTTTCCAAACAAAGTGCGCTTGTAAGACCGCTGCGCAAATACGGTATGACAAAAAGTATTGCAACGACCGCCATTTTATTATCTAGGGTGTTAGAAAAAATAATAATGTTTGGTGGTTCTAAGTAATTTTCTAGCAAAAAAAAAACAGTTTTTAACTTGTAAACACCAAATCTCAGAAAGAGGCTTGGTCCTTAAAGAAGGGTTCCACCCGCGATTTTTTTTTCTCTAAAAAGTCAGCAGCTACAAACACTGTAGCTGCTGACTTTAATTAAGGAAACTTACCTGTCCTACTCGCCCGTGATGTCAGCCCCCCCCGAGGCCGATCCCTCGATCCCGGTGCCACCATCCTCAGTAAGGGAAACAGGCAGTGAAGCCGCGCGGCTTCACTGCCCTTTTCCTACTGCGCATGCGCGAGTCTTGCATTGTTTTCTGAATGGGCGGCTTGCTCTCTGGGATACACACAGTTCCTAGGAAGGCAGTGCGCCCCATTCACCAGAAGACAACGCGAGGAGGATGCGGAAGAATACCAGCCGCGGATAAGGAAGAGGCAGATTAGGGACTTCCGCATAGCAACCGGTATTTCTGGGGAGTAAAATTTTTTTTTTTTTCTATTTCTTTGCATTTCTTTTGTGACATTTTTTTTTTTTAGGGTGAAACTCCACTTTAAGTGGTTGTATGACATAGCCTGTTTAAGGAGGGGCAGGAAGATGTCCAGGATGATGCAAGAAGTGGGCAGCCAAAAGGCAAAGGACGGATGGATGTACATGTGGACAGGATGCAAACCCTTGATCGCTAATGCTAGTGTGTTCTTTTAATCACAGGTGGATAGTTCACTATAAATTTATAGACCATGGTACAACAGTCAATTAACATTGGTACTTGGAAATTCTAAAAAGGTTACAGGATTCTGTTCGGAGGAAAAGACCGCACCTCTGGCTTTTTCTAACGTCCCGCAAGCACACCCCCCCGGGTGTGAAAGCACCCACTGCAATGAATGGGAGGCAGTTTTCAGGCGCTTTACTGGTGCTATTTCTAGCGCTAAAACGCCTGAAAACTGCCTCAGTGTGAAAGGGGTCTTAATCATACATTTCCTGACTCAACAAAGTGCTGTAGTGCTTAAGAGCTTTAGTGCATAAAATAAAGTGCAAATGTTCCACACTTAGACTCCTTTCACACTGGGGTGCTTTGCAGGCGCTATAACACTAAAAATAGCGACTGCAAAGCGCCCTGAAACAGCCGCTGCTGTCTCTCCAGTGTGAAAGTCCTCGGGACTTTCACACTGGAGCAGTACGCTAGCAGGACTGTTAAAATAGTCCTGCTAGCAGCATCTTTGGAGCGGTGAAAGAGCGGTGTGTTTACCGCTCCTCCACCGCTCCTGCCCATTGAAATCAATGGGCACCACGGCTCTCTCTTTCCCACAGACAGACGAGAATTACAGCGATCCGCATGGGGACAAATCATTATATGACCTCTTACTATCCTGTAAGTGTTTTTTTTTCTTTCATGTTTTTAAAGAATTGATGCATGTGAGTATTTTATATCTACCATATATACTCGAGTACAAGCCGAGTTTTTCAGCACATTTTTTTGTGCTGAAAATGCCCCCCTCTGCTTATACTCGAGTCACCTTTTTGCGCCTGATCTCCCGGACTTTGGGGACCCGGAACCGGCCGGCCGTAGTTCCCCTGGACCCGGAACTTGGCACACATGTAGCCCCTTTTCTTCTCTAAAAAGTGTGCAAAGTTTTTTGTCTGGGGGACCTACGGCCGGGGAGCACCGATTTTTCAAATCCGGGCACCCCTTCTATAGACTCCCATGTTAAACGTTAGTCTAGTCATGGACACAGTGAGGCATGGACACAGTGAGGCATGCACATGGACACAGTGAGGCAAAGTGAGGCACAGTGAGGCATGCAGATGGACACCCTAGGCTTATACTCAAGTCAATAAATTTTCCCAGTTTTATGTGGTAAAATTAGGTGCCTCGGCTTATATTCGGGTCGGCTTATACTCGAGTATATACGGTAATTCCTTTATTAAAACTGTCAGTAAGCACTATTGGAGGCTTTATTTTTTATGTGACTTCTAAGTGGATGAGGCACCCCTGTGAGCTGCTTTCCCTGTGAGAGTTCTGTGGAGGAGACCATCATTTTATGATGCCAGGAGGGGACTTTGAGGTCGATATCACAAGGTGAGCAGTTCGGAGTGATGTGGGAGAGGTGTGTACCACCTGAGGATTATACTCTTCACAACAAGAGTGTTTCTGCATACATTGCACATCTAACTTTATGAGTGCTTACACTGATTGCACAGTAATTTTGACGTATGGTCAAACGGGATGCACAGACGTGTATGTTCTCATTGGGGCACAGATTAATATTGCACCACAATTTTGGACTTTATATTTACACCAGATATATTGATTACACTTTTATAAATGATTGTTTGTTTTTGTATATATGAATTGATCGCACTACACTGATTAATGAGTACTGACAGGAAGCTCCTGCCAGAAACAAGTCCCCATTTCCACTTTCTGTGCGCCAAGTCCTGAGAAATGTGACATCTCCCTAAAAACTGTTTTAGTTGCAGTCTGTTATTATTGAAAGTATCCTAGGGCTTTTTTTTTTTTTTTTTGGGGAGTAGGGGGGCAGTTTTTACATATGGTACTTCATACAACCTCTCTAAAACAGCTATCATTTGTGAAAAATTATTATAGATAAGGATGAGTACTCTATAACTATTCTCATTTTATGCAAAATTATTAACAGTGAATGTGGCTAACACGTGACTCTCTGTACTTATGTAAAACAAATTATATTCCAACATTATTGAAAGTGAAAGTGTATTTAAAGGGGATCTTCACTGCATCTGAGTACCACAAACCAAAAACACTATATAATTCATTTTTAATATTCAAAGCAAACTCCCCCATCCATCCATGTCTGCATATTTTATTTTGGTGTGAAATCACACTAAAAAACACCCCCTAGCATTTCTGGCCATCTTGAGTAAGGGCAAATGATTCATGTAGAATTTACTTCCTGCCCTTAATTCAAGTATGCATGCAGGAGAGTGGGCTTAGCTGAGAAAACCCCACCTCCTCTCCTCCCCTCCTGAAGACTTCTGGGATGTATGGCATCATTTACCTAGGCAGGAAACCAGGAAGTAACTCAAGAAATGTAAAAAAAAAAAATCAATGTTGATTGGGAGAGTCAAGTTTCACTTTAAAGAGTGATGGTAGATCTCCCTGATACACAGACAGCAAAAAAAAAAAAAACCTGACAAGGCCTACCCCTTCATTAATTTTAAAAAAAAGGTTTTGACTTTGTTTTTATAATTGCTTGAAGTTTAGCTTTAATTAATAAAAGTAAAACCTTGGGAAAAAAACACAAACATATTTCTAAATGTTTTTTTACTTTTCTTTTTTCATGTTACACAACACATTGAGTACGATTTTGCCATATTGAGGATGACTATTGTCACTAGAATGTAAATAATCCACTGCTGATTTGGTTCAGTGCCAATAAACATAACCACATTGTCAATATGCTAGAAAACAAAATGGCTGGTCAAGTAGAATTAGATAACTAAAAATAAATAAAATAAATAAAGAATTCTATTTATTAAATGAAACAGGAGATGGCAGGACTCGCTTCTTTTTAAAGATACAAGCATTGGGCTGTTAAAATCACCAAGTGATTTGCCAACTTAGGAACAAGCTTACAACCACCAATGTATGGAAACTGAGCTATTCTATTGTACTCTTGTTCTGAAAGAACTCGGCAAAGTATCCAGAATGAGAAGGCCAGGACTTGAGTTTGGATCTTCAAAACAAGTCAGTAATGTCAGCATCTTATTTTTAGCATTGTAAGGTTTCCTGTTTTCCTTTAAAACATAAGGTAAGATACAATCACTGGTAAGTAAAGGCTCAGTACATGTAAAAACCAGAGTATGAGGCTACGTTGACACTAGTGCAATTTATCCTGTATCTGCTGTCAGGTTGCAATGCATGGCAAGCAATATCACACAATTCTCTATGGTGTCCTTTCACATCAATGCAACATTTTTGGTGTGTTTTTTTTTTTTTGCAGGGTTTTGTGTTTATCAACCAGCCTCCTCCTCCTACAAAAATAGCATCAAAACATGTGTAAAAACTCACTACAAAAACTCTTGATTATGTAGCAGCACTAGTGTGAACCTTGGCTTACAGTGGAAGGAAAGGGCAAATCTATTCGGAGAGGATACATTTTGGGATTCATGTTCATGGATCTGGCTAAATCAAATGCCCCATTCATATTTTTCTATTCTAGAATATAAAAATACTTATTAAAAGCTTGGTTGCCAGATTCACACAAATCAAATGTAGCACACAGACCCTTCTGCTACATCCATTTTTAGCAGTAAGGCGCACCTACTACTTGCCCGTTGTCCAACTCCAGATATGGAGAGGCAAGCGGTGTTAGATTTTTTTTGGGCCTTGCGGCGAGTTACCCCACACGAATGGATCTCTGGCCTCCGTTCTCTAAGGTAGTAAGTCTTTCACTTGAATAAAGCCAATGTCCACACATGAGTAAAAACATACCTCCCAACATGCACGGATTCTGCGGGTTTATCCCGCATTGACACTTCTTTCCCACAGTCCCGCGAGAGTTTCCATTTTCCCGCACAACAGGAATCGGAGGAAGAGGAGCCAGTGGATGAAGCATGGAAGGGAGGTAAGACGCACCCCCCCCGCGCGATCGGCGGCCACCCGCGGTAGCACCCCCCCCCCCCCTGCTCCACAAGAGTGTTCACCTGAAAAAAAAAGGTTTTATTCTTTGCTTGGGGGGTGAAACTTGGAAGAAGAGAGAGTAGAAGGAATAGTGTAGGGGAAGGTTCAGGCACGCAAAACCCTGAAGAATCCACTCTCGTCGCCACTCAGGCCTGAGTGGGTTTTTTCTCACCCGGATAGTCCCGTTATGAATGGTCCTAGCAGCCAGTGTGGAGCACGAAACAGCTACTTGTGATTTCCCAGGGATACGATCAGGAGATCCTCTGTCACAGAATCTTTAAGTCCCGAACTTCCCGGCCTAGTAACAACTAGAACTTAGGTGCCAATGGGGCACGTTACAAGGCTTTTAATGGATTGGAATCCTTCCCTCTGATAGGTAACCAGGCCTCTCCCGAGACAGTGACTTCTTCACTAATTCCCTTGGGACCGATCCTCCCCTGGCTTCCTCTCCTTCAGAGTGGGTCACCCTCACTTGGGTACCCTGGGACTCCTCTTCGAGTGTAGGCCTCAGCTAAAGGTGCTGGGCCTACCTGCAGCGATGCAGCCTCAGGCTAAAGGTGCCTGAGGCTGGTACACACACACGCGCCCCTGGAGTGCCCCCGGAGGGCCAGGAGGCGCGAACTGCTCCCCGAATAATGGCGTATGCCCCTTAAGTACCCTCTCCCAGCATGCACAGCGGGTAGACCACGCCCACCGCACAACTGCCGAGAGAGGACACCCAATGGTGTTGCAACGCCACCCGTGGTTCAACCTGGGCCTGAGGCGACAGTGCCACCCACAGGCCACAGGGAACTGTACTGCCAGGCAGCATCACACCCAGGCAGAAGCAAATTTGTACACAATCAATAGGTCTGAGCTCAACTACTAGCTCAGACCACCCTTAAATTTAAGTATATAGCGCCCCAGAATTGGGGTGGGCGCTACACAAATATTTCATGTTTTTTGGTAGCCAGCTGTGTTTTTATTCCCACTTTAACCTCTATGTCTCTCAGGGTTGCAGGGGTTGATATTTTGCCTACATGGCTTTAATGAAGGTATGATTTAAAAAATGTTTTCAATTTTTCCACATTGGATTTGGAAATTTACACTAAAATGTAACTTTTAGCTACGGCTGTTGGGTAAAGCTGGTGATCCTGGTAGAGAATGTGTCTAACTACAGCAGGGGTGCCCAACCTTTTGAAGCGCGAGGGCCACTTAAGCGACTTGGTAACTGGTCGCGAGCCACAATCAGCGGAGCGGGAGGATGGCAGGTCCATGTCTGCTCTGCATATGCAGAGCGGACACGGACACAGCCGGATCAGATTGGAGATAGGACACAAGTCGGTTTACATCTGCCAGTCCTTAGAGGTGAATGGAGGGTCCAATTGGGTTGGACTGACCGTGTGAAAGGGGCCCATAGCTGCTTTCACACTGATATGCTGCGGTTTACCCGCACTACGGGTGCAACGCAGTGTACCTTTGCCTTTTCTGCACTTTGCAATAGACTTCCATTATATTCTGCAGGTTTGGTGCACTTTCAGAAAGCTCACTTTTGACACTATTTTGGGACCAGTGTGATTTATACAGCGATCAGAGCTACAAATAGCCACTGATTACTGTATAAATGACACTGGCAGGGAAGGGGTTAAACACTAGGGGGCGATCAAGGGGTTAAGTGTGTCCTAGGGAGTGATTCTAACTGTAGGGGGGATTGTCTCACTACAACATGACAGAGATCACTGTTCCCAATGACAGGGAGCAGTAGATCCCTGTCATGTTGCTAGGCAGAACAGGGAAATGTCTTGTTTACATCTCCCCGTTCTGCCGCTCCGTGACATGATCACTGGCCGCCGCCGAACATCGAGTTTGCGGGACCCCCGGGCACGCTCCTGCGGCGCGTGCGTGCGTCCTCTAGGTGACATATTTTAAGGGACGTACAGGTATGCCCCTGCCATTCTGCTGATGTAAATCAGCGGTCGAATTGCCCAACATCTGATAAGTAATGATGTAGCTGAAGGTAACATGTGGGAAAAAGAGTAAAGGAAAAACTGTTGTCCCTTTCTGGGTGCTCCAAATGTAGTGCCCCCATAGTTAGATTTTTTGACCAGCTTTGCCTGATAGATCTTTTTAGGGTGGCGAGTTGCAAAGGTTGGTGCTTGAAGAAGTGACAACACCTAACTTTGCCTTGCATTTTTCTCTTTATATTTGCTTCATTTGTGTCTTATGCAGGTAGTCTTATCCGTGTTTCTTCCGCTACTTGCATACCTTAACCTTTACGAATGTTGTTCTTTACCTAAGAAATTATACTTCTATTCAATGATATTTCTATTCTCTGTAATGTCCATCTCATTGTATGTTGGGTGTTGCTAAAAAGCAGTGAATAAGCAAAGGAAAAAAAAGAAAAGAAAAGCCAGCTCTGTATGGACTCCTAATGAGGAACAGAAAGATAATTTTGACTAATTAATCACAGATTTGGTACAACGCCAATAAACATAGATACAACACCAGCATGGTTGAGACCAAACAGACTGGTCTAACAAGAATATGACTGGCATCTATAAGCTAAACACCATTGTCCTACCAAAAGCATCATTTATTAGCCTGCATTTGACTACAGTTAGACACTACAAAATGTATTATGTATTTTATGACATATGGGCCTTAGATTTAGTGTACCCTGGAGGATGAGGAGACAGAGTACAACATGCAAATCTTTCCAGTTAAGTAGAAGATAATGATGGAGCCAGGGCGGTGAGTCCTGATGATTAATCCATATCATGTTATTATCAGATTGTCTCTGCTGTATGTTTTACTGAGAATAGCCAAATGTTTTAGCACCAAAAAACTAAAGCATACATTAACTCTTTTTTTTTTTTTTTTTTTTTACTTTTAACTAAAGCTGAAAAGTGTTTTGTATCTCCTGCTAAAACTGATAAAAAAGGAAAATGAACATAACACTTTACATAAAATTATACTTCCCTAATTTTAATAAGCAAGTAAAGAAATAAAGATCAACAAATCTATGGTCTACCAGACTACAAAATATCTATTTATTCTAGACAGATTTAAGCGTATAAGCCTAAAATTTAAATTGTTGATGAAGAACATTCATAAACAAAAAAAGTCATTATTCCCTCTCTCTAGATCTAGATAACGCTCAATTACCCCCTTGTGCTAAACCCTGCTCTATATATTTAAACTGGACCTTTCCGTCCCAAATGTAAAAATCTGATACCTAAACATCTGGAATATTTATTTATTTTGTACTTACAACTTGATGTATTTTACTTCTAGGTATATTGAGGCCTTGAAAGGTTATATCATTAGTGTTTTTGTTGCAGATAAAGTTTCTAACCTGCAAAATCTTGTGAGATTTTGTAAAATCCTGCAAGATTTTTATGGAAAAAGCCTTTTGTACAGATGACGTATGATTAATGCACCTGAGGTCAGGGCTAGTGCTATTATAAAAATGTTGTTTTATGCTGGAACTTTATACTCATCATAAAGACAGCTTCTGCATCTGTGGCCCAGTTCACCGATATCCAGTTTGATCATCAGTGGACCAGCAGAGAATAAAAAAAAGGAAGCCAGGCACTGATAATGCTTTTCTTTAAATGGTGTTGCAGGTTTCCAAAAAACTTTGGGGGAGCAGATAATGGAGACTCGGCAGAAATTAAACATATAAGGCAACTAAATAAAAATAACTTTATCGATTTTTATACCAAAATTACATTGGTGTATTCAAGGAGAAGGTCCTCTTTAATTGCACAAGGTACTACCAGTCACTGAGATTCTGATACCTGAGTATTACATGGCAGTAGGCTAGATTTTGTCTCTGGTTCCAAGCCCGTTATACATCCTGAGCTAGTATGCGTGGTCCTTCCCAGGCACAAAATAGCATCTGTACTTGCAGGAATCATCAACATCAATAATAAAGTGTTAGTTCTTTCAGTTACTTTCATTGAACTGACTGGCTAAGGCAAGGTGAGGACAGGGTGGGGAGTAAATCGCTGAAGGAATTTCACGGCAGTCAAGTTGCCTCAAGTACAACAGAGTCATTAAAATGAATTTCTACCAACCCACCAATCAGCCTAAAAAGTTCAGTCTCCGGGTGTTAGAGAACCACAACAGGTCTGAATCCAGTGGCTCTAATACTATACTATTGTTTTTTAGTACTGCTTTGATACACATGGTGCTCAGGGCCGTCTTTAGCGCAGGGCAAGCGGGGCACCTGCCCATGGCCCAATCTTTGTAGGGGCCCCGCACTACCCGTGAATTGGGGCCCCCGATGATGGCTTTGCAGAGTGCACAGAGGACACGGGAGGCTGTATTCCCGATCTAGCTGGGAGCTCCACTGATGCGCTGGCCCCACCCCATGTAGCCTGTATGCTCAGAACAGAGCGGCTGTAGTTAGAGCAGTGATCGGAGTGGGCGCGTCAGTGGAGCTCCCGGCCCCTCCCCCTCCCCGGGAGCTCCACTGACGCACCCACTCCGATCACTGGCTCTCACTACAGCCGCTCTGTTCCGAGTGTAGCTCCCGGCCCCGCCCCCTCTCTGCTGGCTAGCGCATGAATACAGCCTCCTGTGTCCTCTGTGCACTCTGCAAAGCTGTCATCGGGGCCCCAATTCACGGGTAATCTCATGCAGTATGTCCACAGTCTCTGGTAATCTCATGCAGTATGTCCGCAGTCTCTGGTAATCTCATGCAGTATGTCCGTAGTCTCTGGTAATCTTGTGCAGTATGTCCGCAGTCTCTGGTAATCTTGTGCAGTATGTCCACAGTCTCTGGTAATCTTGTGCAGTATGTCCACAGTCTCTGGTAATCTTGTGCAGTATGTCCGCACTCTCTGGTAATCTTGTGCAGTATGTCCGCAGTCTGGTAATCTCGTGCAGTATGTCCACAGTCTCTGGTAATCTCATGCAGTATGTCCACAGTCTCTGGTAATCTCATGCAGTATGTCTGCAGTCTCTGGTAATCTTGTGCAGTATGTCCGCAGTCTCTGGTAATCTTGTGCAGTATGTCCTAGGGCTGCAACTAACGATTATTTTCATAATCGATTAGTTGGCCGATTATTGTTTCGATTAATCGACTAATCGGTTAATAATCGTAAAAAAAAATAAAAAAAAAGTAATTTTTTTTTTAAAGTAATACACAAATTGCCGCAAAAACACATTACATGCTTTTCTGCAGCTTTTCCATTGAAGTATATTAAACCAAAAAACTAAAATAGCACCGTTTTGCGTTAAAAAAGTCCTTGCCCTTTCCAAATACGCAGCAGCTGAAAAAATAATGGATGTGAACTTGTCCCATAGGAAACCATGTAAATGAACTGTAGTGTGTTTCTGCAAAAAGCACCAAAAAACACGGAGGTTTGACCCAGGCCTGAGATGTTTAGTAACATAATGGGGTTAAAAAAACTAAAATTAGTACAAAGAGCAAATAATCGCTACTGTAAGGGGTTCATTTTTTACTGTGGGACAGGGAAAGTAATAATTACAGTAGCAATTTGCTCTTTTTATACTACAAAGGGTTAATTTTAGTTTATTTTTAACCTCATTATGTTACTGGCCGATTAATCGATTATGAAAATTGTAATAGATTAATTTCATAATCGATTAGTTGTCGATTAATCGATTAGTTGTTTCGGCCCTAGTATGTCCACAGTCTGGTAATCTCGTGCAGTATGTCCGCACTCTCGGGTAATCTCATGCAGTATGTCCGCAGTCTCTGGAAATCTTGTGCAGTATGTCCGCAGTCTCTGGTAATGTCGTGCAGTATGTCCGCAGTCTGGTAATCTCATGCAGTATGTCCGCAGTCTCTGGTAATCTCGTGCAGTATGTCCGCAGTCTGGTAATCTTGTGCAGTATGTCCGCAGTCTCTGGTAACCTCGTGCAGTATGTCCGCAGTCTGGTAATCTCGTGCAGTATGTCCGCAGTCTGGTAATCTCGTGCAGTATGTCCACAGTCTCTGGTAATGTCGTGCAGTATGTCCACAGTCTCTGGTAATCTCATGCAGTATGTCCACAGTCTCTGGTAATCTCCTGCAGTATGTTTGCACTCTCTGACCCTCTCCTGTAGAATTTTTATTAATGTGCCGCTTTACTTGCTCAATTATTTGGGATTGCTCCACTGCTCAATGAGTGGTAATGATGTGCATTAACCTATAGCAACCAATCAGTGAGCGCTAATAATGTGCAGTAACCTCTAGCAACCAATCGACAAGCAGAAATGATGTGTTGTAACCTCTAGCAACCAGCCAGTGAGCGGTAAGGATAGGCTGTAACTAATGGCAAACAATTGCAATCGCTGCGTGATCTTCTGCAGTAAACTGATTCTGAGTCTATCTGCTATTTTTTTGTATGTCTAAGAATGGAGGGGGGGCCCCAAGAAAATGTTTGCCCAGGTCCCAGGGCCCAATCAAAATTAAAGGGGTTGTAAAGGTTTGTTTTTTATTTTCTAAATAGGTTCCTTTAAGCTAGTGTATTGTTGGTTCACTTACCTTTTCCTTTGATTTACCTTCTAAATGTTTTTTTTCTTTGTCTGAATTTCTCACTTCCTGTTTCTCCTCACTGAACTCCACACCATCATCCGAGTGGTGTGGAGTCAGCCAGAACAGCTTACTAAACAGCTTACTGAGGAGGAACAGGAAGTGAGAAATTCAGACAAAGAAAACAAATATTTAGAAGGGAAATCTAAGGAAAAGGTAAGTGAACAAACAAGGCACTAGCTTAATGTAGGGTGACCAGACGTCCCCGTTTTCCGGGGACAATCCCCGTTTTCCGACTGCAGTCCCCGGATCCTGTTTGTCCCCGCTTTTGTCCCCGGTTTTCCGGTCGGTAGCCAAGCTGCGGCAGTTTCCCGATGGACGGGGGAGTTTTTCCGGCGGACGGGGGCGTTTCCCGGTGGACGGGGGCGTTCCCTGAGAGATAGCACATGCAGAGCTGTGTAGGAGGAGCTGGAGCGGCTCCAGCTTGCCTATGCTGTGCCAGTATAGTTAGTAGCGCCGTAGCCGCCACTCCTCCTCAGCTCAAGAGTCTTCTAGCATCCCGCCCCTCTCCTCCTACCTCTGCTCCCTCCTCCAATCGCGCTCCTGGCAGCATAGGGAGAGGACCGAGTACAGCGTTCCTCCCCTTCCCTCCGGTCCTGCAAGGCACTATGGGAATTGTAGTCAGACTCAAGAAGTAGTACAGAGGGAATGTCCACAAGCAGGTGAGTTTTTATGCTAGCTAGCAGCTAACATAACAAAATGTTTCTCCTTCACTGGTGGGCACTGACAGGAGGCACTCATGTGGCACTATATATATATATATATATATATATATATATATATATATATGCAATTGATTATATATATATAAAAAAAAAATCAAATATATGTGATAGTCAATTGAGCAAAAAACATACAATTATTGGCCAATTAGAACTATGTATATCAAAACTGTCCAAAAAAAATGTGTTTGTGAATCCATCGAAACATACAGGAGCTCAGTCCACAAATGACATCTGCTGTAAGGCTACTTTCACACTGGGGCAGCGTCGGCGGTAAAGCGCCGCTATTTTTACCATAGTTTTTGCGGAGGTATTCAGCCGCTAGTGGGGCGCTTTTAACCCCCACTAGCGGCCGGAAAAGGATTAAAAACCACCCACAAAACGCTGCTGCAGCGGCGCTTTGAGGGCGGTTTGGCCACGCTGCCCATTCATTTCAATGGGCAGGAGCGTTGGAGGAGCAGTGTACACACCTCCTTCACCGCTCCAAAGATGCTGCTTGCAGGAGTTTTTTTAACATCCTGCCAGTGCAACGCCTCAGTGTGAAAGTACTCAGGCTTTCACACTGAGCCTGCAGGGGAGCTGTTTTTCAAGTGCTTTACAGGTGCTATTTGTAGCCCAAAAGCGCCTGAAAAAATGCCTCAGTGTCTTACTGAACAATATGTCAAAAGGAAATCCTTAACATATTGGGGGTTATTTACGAAAGGCAAAACCACTTTGCACTACAAGTGCAAACTACAAGTGCAAAGTGCACTTGAAATTGCACTGAAATTGCAGTTGCTGTAAATCTGAGGGGTAGATCTGAAATGAGGGGAAGCTCTGCTGATTTTATCATCCAATCATGTGCAAGCTAAAGTGCTGTTTTTTATTTTCCTTGCATGTCCTCCTCAGATCTACAGCCAATGCACTTCCAAGTGCACTTTCAGTGCAATTTCAAGTGCACTTTGCACTTGTAGTTTGCACTTGTAGTGCAAAGTGCATTTGCTTTTAGTAAATAACCCCCATCGTGTTAGTGAACTGGAACCGCCACCTATAGGTGAAATAGCCGGAGCCTGTGACGTCATTTCTGGTGACTCCGATGTACGGATGTGCGGTGAGGAGGTGATCTTAACCCTGAATTTTTTTAAATGCGGTTTACTGGTTTTATTGTGAGCAGATATTTTGCTATCTTTAATAAATTTGTTTTACATTGGCAATATTGCGCTATGAATATCTGTTTTATTCTGAGTGGCTTATGAATCAAGAGGCGAGGATTCAGAGAGTCAAAGACCCCCAGAGAGCGATGACCCTTGTGATGAAAGGGATTAGGACCTAAAGATCTCTGCTATAAAAAGCGTAATTTAACCGATCATCATTCCCTGAGGTGAGCGGCAATTTCACCTATAGGGGGCGGTTCCAGTTAACTGACACAATGGGGGTTATTTACAAAGGGCAAATCCACTTTGCACTACAAGTGCACTGCAAGTGCACTTCCAAGTGCATTTGTAGTGCACTTGGAAGTGCAGTCACTGTTGATCTGAGGGGGACATGCAAGGAAAATAAAAAACAGCATTTTTGCTTGCACATGATTGGATGATAAAATCAGCAGAGCTTCCCCTAATTTCAGAGCTTCCCCTCAGATCTACAGCGATCTACAGCGACTGCATTAACAAGTGCACTTTCAAGTGCACTTGCAGTGCACTTGTAGTGCAGAGTGGATTTCCCTTTAGTAAATCAACCCCAATATGTTAAAGGGGTTGTAAAGGTAAATGTTTTTTCACCTTAATGCATTCTATGCATTAAGGTGAAAATACATCTGCGAATTAGCGCCCCCCCCCCCAAGCCCCAGTTTAATTACCTGACCCCTCAAAAGTCCCGCGCCGTGAACGAGCAGGCTTCTCGGCCGACTTCTCGGCTCATTCATTGGTTGATTGAAAGCAGTGCAGCCATTGGATTGCGCTGCTGTCAATCACATCCAATGACGGGGGGCAGGGCCGAGTGATACAGTGAGCGACTAAAGCCACCGGCTGTATCACAGGAGCGCCCCCGCAATAACTCACCACCATGCAAGCTCGCATATAGGTGGTGAGTTATTGCGGGGAGGAGCCAAGACAGCCGCCGAGGGACCCCAGAAGACCAGGTTCGGGGCCACTCTGTGCAAAACGAGCTGCACAGTGGAGGTAAGTATAACATGTTTGTTATTTTTTTTTTTTTATAAAAAATTATGTTTACAACCCCTTTAAGGATTTCCTTTTGACACATTTCTCAGCAACAGCAGATGTCACTCTGTGGACTGAGCTCCTTGTATGTTTCATTGGATTCACTAACACAGTTTTTTTGGACTGTTTTGATATACATAGCTCTAATTGAACAATAATTGTATGGTTTTTGCACAATTGACTATCACTGATGGATACTGAGATGAGGTGGCACTGATGAGGTGGCACTGATGAGGCGGCACTGATGAGGCGGCACTGATAGGCACTGATAAGGCTGCACTGATAGGCTGCACTGATGGACACTAATAGGCTGCACTGATAGGCAGCAATGATGGAAACTGATAGGTGGCACAAATAGGCAATGATAGGCAACACTGATGGGCAGCCCTGGTAGGTGGCACTGATAAATGGCACTTACAGTATGAGAAGGCATTGATGAGCAGCTCTGATGGGCTGCACTAATGGGCACTGATAGGTGGCACTCATGGGCAGCACTTATGTTAGAGGAGAGTAGGAAAGCAGAATCATCATGAGGATGAAGATGACCGTAAGGAGGATAATGGAGATGATGGAAGGAAAGTAACAAAGTGATGGTGAGGATGGTGATAAGGACATGATGACAGATTGTCATGGACAGTGATGGGGATAATAATGGATGGTGAAGACAGAGATGACAGGGATCTTGTACAGTAATGGGGTAAGTGAGAAAAGTGATGTTGAGAATGATGAGGACAGTAAAGAAGACGATATAGACCCATAATAACAAATGCAGTTCTAGACAAACATTCACACGACACAGTCACAAACATATACATGCAGACATACTGAAATACACAGTCACATACTGACACAAACAACAAAACAGTAGTGTGACTTTTGGATACTGGACTTTTTTTCCCTTTTACAGTATAGTTGTTGGCAAGTAAACGTGTTTTTGATGAAATCCCTATGTATGTATTATATGTGCCTTGGTGCTGGCTGAAATGCTGAGTGGAGTGTACTTCTGGGAGGGGGATTTGGTTGACTGATTCCATTATAATGTTATAACCTGCTAAGGGCTTTTATGGAGCTTAATTTTCTTGATTAGGGGGGTGGGAGGTTTTGGGAATTGCAATAAATGTATGAGTTCATATGGTTGAAGGAGGCGTTATAACGTCAGAGTAGCTATATATCTGTTTCCTGATGGAGGTTCAAGAATTGTGCATGTTTTGTATGGACAAATGTGGGGGATCTCCCTTTTCCTTTGTTAATGTTTGGAGGTATTCTGGTACGGTTGTTATTGTGACCGGTCTTTTTGTCTCCGCAATGTGCGGTTTAATAATGTATGCACCTGTTCTAAAATTTCAATACGATGTAATTTAAAAAAAAAAAAACATGTTTTTCTCCCCCACATCCCCAGTACTTGCCTTGGCATGCAATCTTCTACCTCTGTTTAAAGGGACACTACCACCAAAAAATGAAATGTTCTTATTTTGTTTATTTTATATTGGTGCTATCTCATATGTATTTTGTTTTTCTCGTGTATATTTATTTATTTAATAAAATATTTTACTCTGCATGTGTCACTGTGTGCATCCATTTTGTGACATTTTGTCTTGTAAACTACCCCCACAGTGTCCCCACTGTGGGGCTTTGGGCATAGAATGCAGTCTATGAGTCAGAAATCCAACTCATAGACTTGCATGTGTCTGGGAGGTGATGAAAGTTAAGCCTCGTACACATGGCCGGTTTTCTTGGCAAGAAAGCTGCTGGGAGAGCTTTTTGCCGAGAAAACCGGTCGTGTGTATGGTTTCTTGTCGAGAAAACTGCCGGGAATCTCAACGAGAAAAATAAGAGAACCTGCTCTCTATTTTTCTCGTCGGGATTCTCAGCAGTGTTTCCTGCCGAGAAAACCGTGCGTGTGTACGAGGCTTGTATGCTTACCTGTCCCCAGGTAAACCCACGCATGCTCGAAAAGACTTTGACACATGCGCGGTAGCATACAAGGGTAGTGTAGGGTGTAGCAAAATGGCGGCGACGGCATCGAATGTGACGAGCCCATGCTTGTCGTAGTCGATGACGTCACCGCGTTCTTGCCATTCAAAAGAACAGTGGTTCTTTTGAATGGCCGTCTGTATGCACGGCTTTGCAAGAAAAGCTTGCCAGAAATCTCGTCAGGGAAACCAATGTTTTTTTCCTGGCGGGATTTCATGTTATATGGGTTTTATAAGGTGTTTTTTTTTTTTATATATATACAGTATATGTAATGCGTAAGTAATCTAGTTACAGCTTATCTGTTAGTGGTAGTGTTCCTTTAAGTAAGACATGCTTGTCTCTCTACAGATTCTGTACCAGTTTGGCAGTGTAGTGATTGCAGTAGTGTCATGGCAATGCACAGCAAAAGAAAGTGCTATTTCAATGAAGCACTCCAAAAAGAGTATCCTTTCCTGAAAAGTGCTGGAAAGGGATCTTCTGTTTTTTGCACAATATGTAATTCTGTGTTTACTATCTCAAGTGGAGGTAGGACATCAATTAAAGACCACAAAGCCACAAGCAAACACAAAGCTGCTCTAACTGCCCGTGCAGGTTCGACCTCTGTGACATCATTTTTTCGAAAGGTTGAACCCTCACAGAGTGAATATGACCTTGCTTTACAAGAGGGAGTTTTTTCATATCACACCATTGCCCATAACCATAGTTTCCGATCAATGGACTGCACTTCAGGATTAAATAGAAAGTTCTTCAATCCTAAATTTTGTTGTGCACGGACAAAGTGTGATGCAATTGTGACAAATGTATTTGCTCCTTGGTCAAGAGATGAGCTCAAACATGACCTTGAGCATGTTAATTTTGTAGCACTTTCGGTAGATGCTTCAAACCATGGACATGTCAAGTTGCTGCCTATTATGGTTCGCTACTTCAAGGTACAAGAGGAAAGCACCTCTGTGGAGACAAAACTTCTTGATTTTGTTGAACTGAAAGGTGAAACAGCTGAACTTATTTCAGAGGAGGTGATAAAAATTATACAAAAATTCCACCTGGAAAATAAAGTTGTGGCCTTCTCTGCCGACAATACAAATACAAACTTTGGTGGACTACGAAGGCAAGGGAGAGAAAATGTGCACACTAAAGTTAGAAGAGCCCTCCAGCGAGAAGTTATAGGTCTTGGATGTCCAGCTCATATTGTGCACAATTGTGCCCGAACTGCCCTAGATACAATCCCAGTGGATGTTGAATATATTCTTAACAAGATTTTTGGATATTTTCATATATTTACTGTTCGTGTTGAAAGACTGAAGAGTTTTTGTGAGTTTGTGGGGCAAGAATATCAAAACATCCTTGGGCACAGCAATGTCAGGTGGCTCTCAATGTTACCTGCTTTAGAAATAATTCTTATGCTCTATGAGCCACTGAAGTCATTTTTTTTGTCTGAAGAAAAGTGTCCAGTTGTCCTTAGGAAGATATTTGAAGACCCTACAACTGAACTGTGGCTCACTTTCATCCACAGTACTATGTCACTTTTCCATGACACAATAAAATCCCTAGAGGGGCAAGATCGCTGTGCCGTGGAATCAGCTGAGATCCTCAACACCCTTAAAACGAAGCTGTCTGCTAGACATGAGGAAGACTTTGTGCCAGTGATGGTAAAAAAACAAATCAAGGAGCTAGAAAGAGCTGGGGTTATAACACAAGCTTCCTACTTTAAAGTTGCTCGCTCTTTTTTTGATGCCTCGGTCCAATATTTACATGCATGGGGAAAGCATATAGATGACCTTGAAGACCTTCAATGCTTGCTTCTGAAAAGAGTGCCTGCAAGGTCTGATATTGAGAAGACCGTTGAACTTCTGAACACAAAATGCCCGAATGTAACCATAGATGAAGATGCTTTGTTTGACGAAGTGACTTTTCTTAATGCATTCCTAAAAGAGAAAATACCTGAATGGAATACATCAGCACCAGCAGTGTCTGTAGCCAGCAAGTGGAATGCAGTTCTGAACCATTTCACGAGAGTGGAGGTACCCCACGTTAACCTTCAAAAATTAGCTGAAGTAGTCCTCTGTCTGCCAGGCAGCAATGCACCAGTGGAAAGAGTTTTCTCACTCATGAATGATGTATGGACTGCTGAGAAATCACGATTTCTTGTGGAAACTATTAAAGCAATTCTCATTGTGAAAACTAACTTCAAATTGTCCTGTTTAGAATTTGTGGAGAAAATCTCCAACAACAAAAATATTCTCAGGCAGATTCATTCCTCTGAGAAATATGCAAGTTAAAGGGTTACTCCGCAAAATGTTGTAAAACTCCTCCAGTATTCTATGTTGCTTTTGTTCCTTTAACATTTGTAGTCTTATAACAGTTAGCTATTAATATTTGATTATTTATGTTCGAAGGTATCCTACGTGTTGTTACAATGCAATCTTTTACTGTTCTGAATTGTTAATTTATTGTTCATTGTTATTATTGAACCAAAATTCTTTGGTAAGAATAAAATACAAAATATGCATTGAAAAGTTTTATCTCCATCTTATCTTAACATTTGGTAGTTGTATCGCAAAAAATTCTAATAATTATCTTTTTTTTTATCTCATGAACGAAATGTGAGAAATAACGTATATATCATATAATCCTTCCATAAACATTTACCACATACACTGCATATATAATTTGAGGAATATGTGCTTATAAAATCGTTTACCATTTGCCAAAAAAAAAAATGTCCCCTGATTTCATTTTGAAAATCTGGTCACCTTAGCTTAATGGAACCTATTTAGAAAATAAAAAACGAACCTTTACAACCCCTTTAAAGACGGCCCTGATGGTATACTGAGTGTAAAGCTTGTCACCTTCCATCCAATGTGAAATTTATGGTAGAGTCCTGATGCAGAAGTTCACCCATAATATAATATCTATTAGATAATGTGGCTGTTTAATTCCTTTTCCTAGGTGCACAGCATAAACTATTTTAATTATAAACACTATACAATGACATACTGTATAGGCCTTCCTTCCATTTTAGCATATAGATTACCTGAATTTATTATTCAGGAATTATAAAATAATACATTCAAATATAGACAGCAAATCTATAAATTACAGAAGCTCAAATGAATGTCTACCTACATTGTTTTTTTTTTTTTTATGTCAAGGGAAATTAGGATAATTTAGCATGGACAACTAAAGTATTCAGGAAATGAAAAGGATCATTATTCAGAAGTGATTGAAAAAACAGTGCTATTTGTGGAGTGTGTCTAGATTTCCAAGCATTACAAGCTGGGATTGGAGCCTAGCAGCAGTGTTGTTCTGCTGACCAAGAAAAACAGATAATGGAGCCAGTGCTTGTTCCAGATTACAGTTGTCAGCTCCTGTGTGTCCCAGGTGAGGCCTTCATATCCCAGCAGCCTGCAGAGCAGTAGTAGTGCTTCTATGTTATAAAAGTTCTGGCACTACAATTATAAAACCACACAATAGGGTTACTTTTTATTTAACTCTATATACTCTTCATTTATTAATCCTTCTGATTACCCTCTGCATTTTAGCCATGTATTCAAGTCATCAACAGTACAACATACCTCCGTTATTTTTTAATTATCTGCAGCAAGTAAAAGGCCTATGGGTTCATGTAATGCCCAACAGCAACCATTTATTTTAGGTTAACCACTTCAGCCCCGGAAGGTTTTACCCCCCCCCCCTGACCAGAGCACTTTTTACAATTTGGCACTGTGTCGCTTTAACTGGTAATTGCGCGGTCATGCAATGCTTTACCCAAACGAATTGCGTCCTTTTTTTCCCCACTAATAGAGCTTTCTTTTGGTGCTATTTGATCACCTCTGCGGTTTTTATTTTTTGCGCTATACACAAAATAAGAGCGATAATTTTGAAAAAAAACAATATTTTTTACTTTTTGCTATAATAAATATCCCCCAAATTTTTTTTTAAAAACAAATTTCTTTATCATTTTAGGCCAATATATATTCTTCTACGTCATTTTGGTAAAAAAAAAAATTGCAATAAGCGTAAATTGATTGGTTTGCGGAAAAATTATAGGTTCTACAAACTATGGTAAAGATTTATGGCATTTTTTTTTTTTTTTTACTAATAATGGCAGTGATCTGTGATTTTTAGCAGTATTGCGACATTGCGGCGGACAGATCGGACACATTTGACACATTTTTGGGACCATTGACATCTATACAGCGATCAGTGCTATAAAAAAAATGAACTGATTACTGTGTAAATGACACTGGTAGGGAAGGGGGTTAACACTAGGGGGCAATCGAGGGGTTAAATGTGTGTTCCCTCAGTGTGTTTTAACTGTATGGAGATAGGACTGAGTAGGAGAGGAGACATTTCGCTATTCCTACTTACTAGGAATAAACGACATGTCTCCTCTCCTCTGACAGCACAGGGTAACTGTATGGAGATAGGACTGAGTAGGAGAGGAGACATTTCGCTATTCCTACTTACTAGGAGTAAACAACATGTCTCCTCTCCTCTGACAGCACAGGGTAACTGAATGGAGATAGGACTGAGTAGGAGAGGAGACATTTCGCTATTCCTACTTACTAGGAATAAACGACATGTCTCCTCTCCTCTGACAGCACAGGGATGTGGGTGTTCACACACCCAAATCCCCATCCTGGCGCTCGTGCACGCAATCGCACGTGGTCGGCAGCAATCCCGACCACCGGCCACGCGCATCGGGTCCCCCCGCCGTTCAGCTGGTGCGCCCCCCCCCCCAGCGGCGTGCGTGCACCCTTTGTCTGCTCTTAAAGGAACCCTGTGTCATTGTGTATATGTGTAGTATATGTACACGAGCCGGTCGGGAACCGGTAAACTAGACTATGATTGGTTAGGAACAGCCTTTCTTCATCTTTTCAACACAGAGAAACCCTAAAAATAACTTTCTGGTTTCAGCAATTTCCATAGTTTACAGCTGACAATACAATTAACGTGTTAGTGTCAATATCTCCACTGGAAAACTTTTCATCAGTTCCTGTTCATCTGACCCCCTACACTGGGACAGGAATTAAAGGGGAAATCTTTCCAATTGGATCAAAGCTGTAAAAACCAGACAGAGAAAAAAAAGGTTGTGGCTTTAATAATCCAATACGAAGTGGAATGATGATGTGTGAAGAATAGTAACCCAGAGCAACCAATAAGGCCTTACTCACACATCCAAATCGGCTGTGATATGGTATACATTTTGCAGAAAATCGTGCAGAAAGGCACAGTCAGGAAGCCTGTACAAAGCAATGAAAGACTGACAGCGGCTGCAGGTATCCACTGGTGTTTGAAAGTACCGGTAATCGCACAGGGAGCAATTACATGCAGTTAGGGAAAGATGATCATTCCTGGGTGCAAGCTGCTTCCATCCATTGGTGATCATCTGTACCTAACCACAGGTAATTGCTCCCTGTGTGACTCTCTATGGCTGTCTGCCCACACCTGGGCTCCTGGCAACAGTTTTCTGCAAGACTCTTGGCACGAGAACTTAGTATACTGTAGGCAGTTCAGACATTTATCATCTGGTTGCTACCAGAAGCAAAAACATTGGTTACTAAAGACACATTTTCAAAAATCAGGTTTGTGAGCTAAACAAACTTTCATACATGATCCCCATACCCTATTACAAAAGCAGCCATCTTTAGGTATGTCAGTAAGAATTCATTTGAGGCTCAGTCATATAGAACCCTACAGCTTTTTTTTTTTTTTTTGATAAATCATATTCCATCAACCACTATGAGGACACGATATCAAAAGCTACAATTATCCATCACAGATTAAACATCTTCTCCAACATATGATATATTCTGAATTGTGCCCTCCTCACTGTTAGGATACTTATGCCCTGTACACACGAGCGGAATTTCCATCGGAAAAAAAGTTGGATAGTTTTTCCGACGGAATTCCGCTCAAGTTTGGCTTGCATACACACGGTCACACAAAAGTTCTCTGAACTTTCGAGCGTTAAGAATGGGAAAGAGACCTGGGCCCAATAACACAAGACCAGTGGAAAAGGATACTAGAGGCAGGGCCGAGAGTTACACTTTGCCCCTCCCAAATGGCCTCACAATTATACTTAGTACATAGAGCATATTATACACCTCGAAGAATGTACCAGCTTGGCGGTAGGAAAGATGCAAAATGCCAGAGATGTAGAATAGAGGAGGGAGACTTAGTGCACATGATGTGGAGATGTCCCAAACTGTACTGGTACTGGAAAGAGATAATAGATAGAATAAACTTTGTATTTGGGACATCTTTCCAACCAGAAGCTAAATTGTGTGTGCTAGGATTGATAGAAGACAGGGGAATACCAGTAGACACACAAACGGCAATATTAAGGTGCTTGTTCCAAGGTAGGAAGCTTATAGCGCAAAGGTGGCAAGCAAAAGACCCCCCAACAGAGACAGAATGGAGGAAAGTAATAGATAATACTATCAGAAAAGAAGAATTTATATATGATGAGAGGGGAAATAGGAAGAAATTTATGAACATATGGAAACACTGGCTAGAGGTGGAGGCACAGTAGAGAGTGTGGGGCAGAATGTGGGAATAAGAGGGGGAGAATGTGGGAGGGGGAGAGGAGAGGGGGGGGGGTGGGAGGAGGGGAGCAGGGTATGCCATTAATGTTTGTGTTTATATGAGATATGTGGTGGATCAAATATGCATATGGATATAGAGATATGTATAATCAGAATGTTCATATAAAAAAGAAAAAGGAAATAAAGAATATTTGATTAAAAAAAAAAAGAACGCAGTGACGTACAACATGACGAAGCGAGAAAAAGAAGTTCAATGCTTCCGAGCATGCGTCAAATTGTTTCTGAGCATGCGTGTTCTTTTCCCCGTTGGAATTGCATACAGACAATCGGAATTTCCCGTCAGAAAAATAGAGAACCTGCTCTCTATCTATGTCCGTCGGAAATTCCGACAGAACAAGTCCGATGAGGGGAAAAAAAGGTCGGAATATCCGACAAAAAATTGCTCCGATCAGACTTTTTCCATCGGAAATTCCGACCGTATGTACGCGGCATTAGAGGTAGGAATATGTACGTGTTGTTTTATGTTTGTATGTAAAGAATAAACCACCTGTAAGGACCAAGTCAGTCAGAAAGTCCTGGCAGTGTCATTTGCAGTGATGCCATTGAAGATATCAAAAGAGTAAACTCCAAGCCCCCTTGAGAGTTCCCGCTGTTTATTACAGGAGCCTGGATTGCTCCAATGACCAGACTGCAGTCCTATATATTCTACTAAGTGAATGATGGAATTTCCCAGTCTCTGGAACACATTTAAATGGTGTTCTACTCATACTCAGGGCAGTTAGAGAGCTTATTTACTCATGGGATGCTATTCAAGTGGCTGACTGCATCTTAGTTTTTATGGATAGTAGAGCTTTAAAAGACTCAACTGACCTTGTCCTGAGGCAACCACTGTAACACTTAAGTTACAATATGGTGTGAATTCATTTGGTCTCATGACACCTATTTATTACAGGGCAGCAACCAGGAAAACTGTTGAAGGATTTATACTGAACATTGTAAAGATTATCACAGTTTGGCTTTACAGTTTGACATAGCAATGTGAGACAGGTAGTGGCCTGCATACCCGTTTTTACTCTATTACAAATAAAACAGCTGAAGTTAATAGCCATCATGTGTATCATCTGCAAAGCTCATTAAACACAATGTTTGTCTCATATTTCTTCAGCAGAATAAAACCTCAATTTTACGAAAAACGATATCATGTGGAAACAAGGAGTATACTTTTCAGTAACAGCGCACATGCCTACGCTTGCTTGTTGTTCAGGATAGTTTTATGTCTGCCATGATGCCTTTTTTTAAAATAACTTGGAATTTAGCTTCGGAACATATGGGTGATCCTCTGACATATCACATATCAAATACTTCCATTTGACACCTAGAGCACTTGTTGCATACACACACTTGTATGCCAGAATGTATGCCTCACGGCAGACATGTCTGCTCACTATAAGTGGCAATCAAGGCTGCTTGACCTGGATGTTTCTACTTAAATTAAAGCACCTCAATACTGGGGACTTTTACCCCCTCCCTGCCTAATTTTCAGATTTCAGCACTGTCGCACTTTGAATGACAATTGCGCGGTCATGCAACACTGTACCCATATGAAATTTTTATCTTTTTTTTTCACACAAATAGTGCTTTTTTTGGTGGTATTTAACTGGGTTTTTTTGTTTTATTTGTTGCTAAATAAATTAAAAAAGGCCAAAGATGTATTTCTGTTATAAATTTTAGCAAATAAATAATCTTTCTTCACAATGTATTCTGCTACATTTCTTTGGTAAAATATAACCCAAATCAGTGTATATTATTTTGTCTGTGTGAAAGTTATAGAGTCCACAAACTATGGTATACATCTGAAAATCGATCAATCCTGATGTACTGATTAGCTATCTAATTTCTTGAGACCCAAAAACACCAGAACACTTCAAATAACCCCAAATATCCCCCAAATTACCTTTTTGGAAAGTAGACCGTCTAAGCCCGGCAATTAGTAAGAGGCATGGCATATTTTTTGAAGTTGTAATTTTTTGCCATACTTTTTGGGAAAATTAAGAAAAAAATTGTCATGGTGTGGCGGTGACCAGGGACAATGACTAGTAACAGCATATATATATATATATATATATATATATATATATATATATATATATATATACAAATTTTTATATTTTTTTGACTTTTTTTTTACATACTATGACTAGAGCAATACTTTTCTGCTATAACCAAATATTGTTACTGAATGACAGTGTGTAGACACTGTGGGGTTGATTTACTAAACGCGGAGAGTGCAAAATCTGGTGCAGCTATGCATGGTAGCTTTGTAACTTCAAGTGGCTTCTAACTTCAGCTTGTTCAATTAATCTTTGACAAAATACCTGGAAGCTGATTGGTTTCTAGGCAGAGCTGCACCAGAATTTGCACTCTCCAGTTTTAATAAATCAACCCCTGTGTATTGTTGTGATTACCTGTGATTGGCCACAGCTGATCACAGGGTACAGATGGGTTGGGATTGGCTCTGTCTATATCATATGATCACTGTGACCAATCACAGCTAGCAACACAATTGTAAACAGTGAATGGCATGAAAGGAAGAAAATTAATTGTATACAACTGTCATGTGATCTGCTGTGATTGGTCAAAGTGATCACATGGTACCAGCAGCCTGTTCTCGGGAAAACATCATATGAAGCAGTGGGAAGCAGTTAAAGTGCACCCGTTGCATGCATATATTAAATATGGACAATATTTCCAGTGATTTGGTATTAGCTTACAATGAATTTTATTACTTTTCCAAGA
The DNA here is from genome assembly GCA_029206835.1 of Rana muscosa. Classification (NCBI taxonomy): domain Eukaryota; kingdom Metazoa; phylum Chordata; class Amphibia; order Anura; family Ranidae; genus Rana; species Rana muscosa. The sequence goes on along the minus strand of CM055116.1, from coordinate 274,198,337 downwards.
CAAAGAAAAAAGTATACAATATGAAATACACTATAATTATGTAACAACAAAGTGTAATAAATGAAAGGAGCTAGGCTCCATTTAACAAGGGTAAAGAGCATATACAGTAGGTATAGGAGTCATGGAGATGATGTACGAAAGGATGTATAACACATATTAGGTGTAAATGTATGAGATGGAGTTTTACAATTGTCAGTCAATGTATGGTTTGTTGAGACGGAAAGAGGGGAGTTTAGAAGGTGGTCAATAATCTATTGTAGGTTGAGTAATATAAGTGTGAGAGAAGAGGAAAGGAGAAGAGTGGCAAGAGGAGAAGGGAGAAAAACATTTTTACCAGGGACGAGGAAATGATTTGGTATTTGTTAGAATGATGTAACTCGTAAAGGTCTGGTACTAGGCCCTCATGCTTTCCTCATTGGCCTGGCATTTTAGGAATTAATATATGAATAAATGTAATCCTGTAAAATATTAATATTAATAATAATTTGTGTTATTATCCACAGCTAATATGTCTGGAGGGGTGTGTGTGGGTTTAATTACAGTTTGCTAAACATACATTTCATGATGGTTTATGGTCTTAGCAACATTCATGCATAATGCATGCATGTTTTAGGACAATGTACTAGACTAAAAGATATTTAATGTGAACTGATCACAAACCCAGACACTTTGAATGTTTATTTGATGAAAAAAGCAGAAAACTTATGTGAAAACCGCATGTCAGATCAGTCAGTAGATCCAGAGACAGGTAACTAAACATAAATGCAGAGACTTTTCCTGCAAAAGTCATACTTCTTCCATATCTGAATTCTGAGTCTCTCTATGTCCTCCTAATGTACTGATAAAACTTTTACTGAAAAAGTTGATATTTGCATATACATTCAGCCACGCTGCTGAATTCCTGCCCAGTAACAGCACAGACACTCTCCCCCCTCCTTGGCTACTCTTCTGCTGTGGCGAGTGCACAAGGCGCCGCCGCGGCACCGCCAAGAATGAGTGGACTGGCTTCTATTCAAAAATGGTGGCAGGCGGCGCCATTACGTTACAGCACATGCGCCGCCCGGCCGAGCATGTACGAGCTTTCCCGAGCCCGGCTGGATTCAGAACGGCGCATGCACCGTTGCATTGGTCGGCTCGCGGACATCTTTTTTTTACAGGCACCGCTGCCGGTAACAGACATTTACGGGCAGCCCGAAAATGGGCGTAAATTAACGGGCAGTTAGCAACACTGATTTGAGTGATATCACCAAACCTCATTCTACATCTGACATGTCAAAAATACCAGTGCCAATGCAGATATACAACTATTAGTAGTAATACAAAAGTGCTTAGGCACATCTCAGGAAATGCACTGTTTAGGCACAGTTAACATTTGTAGATGACTCCTATAAGACAGCAGATCTTGACTTTTTGAGTTAAGGTCAACTTAAAACGAAACTCTAGAAAACTAGAAGTCCTCCTATGCAGTGGTGCTGCCTCTGCACTGCAGAGATTAGCTGCTGATTTCGTCTAGAAGGCGAAAAGAGCACTTCTACTTACCTGATCTTCTGCTCCCCCTGGCAAATGGCGCTCCCCTACACTCTTACAGTGGACTGTCCCCTCTACATCCCAATGCAGGGCTATGGTCACCGCATGACAATAGAGCAGGGGTGTCAAACTCATTTTCATCGTGGGCCGCATCAGCATTATGATTGCCCTCTAAAGGGTCAGTTGTATCTGTAAGATTAGATGTCCAGCGCATCCCCTCCCCTTACATTAGATGTCAAGAGCCACCCCACCATCAGAAGGTGTGTCCCCCTCCCTCCTTTACAGCACAGTGAACCCCCCTTACCTAATGCTGCTGCTGGGAAGAAGATGGATGCATTGCTTGAAAGCAGAAAGTACAGGGTCTGGAGGAGGACCAGAGGAGGGCTGGAGCTCTCCTGCAGCTGCAGAAGAGGTGCGAGGGCAACATGAAATGGCCTGGAAGGCCAAATTCGGCCCGCGGGCCTTGTGTTTGACACCTGTGCAATAGAGGATCTTGGACTGCCGGAGTGCAGGAGATAAAAGGTTGTAGGGACTGGTCCAACAGCACAGAGGAGATTGTGGAAGCGGCAGATCAGGTAAGTAAAACTGCTGTAACCGGTCCCTCTGAACATAAATGAGCAGTTAACACTTGCAGTGCCAGTACAGCCAAACTGCAAGGGAAGACTTTTAGATTTCAGCTTTGAATTAAAGATTTTTATACCAATTGTTTGAAGGAGATGTGTTTCTACCTTTTGATACACTGAAAGATCGTTTCCGCTTATCAAATAATAATTTTTATCAGTACCTTCAAATACGACATGCGTTACAAAGTCAGACTTTAACATTCCACTTACAATATAACCCATCAGAGATACTGATGAAGGCAACTTCATCACGATCCATTAAACAAGGATTAATAGGGGATCTCTACCTGATGCTGCTAAATGCGGAGAGGGTAGATGGACAGGTAAATAGTTTCGTCCGCTGGCAAAAAAGACCTGGTAGACCTTAGTGAAGAGGAATGGAAAGGGGCTATGGAGATTTTACCTGAGGTATCTATTTCACTATCGCAGCAGCTGACACAGCTTTTTATAATACATAGAACACATTATACTCCGCAAAAATTATATGCCTGGGGAAATATACATCGCCCCTATGTCCGCGATGCTCCGTATCCAATGGATCTCTCATCCATATGCTTTGGCACTGTTCCAAGCTCCATAAGTATTGGGAGAAAGTATTCCAGACCTTGAACACACTATGTCGTTCAGAAATACCATGCACACCCAAAATAGCAATATTGGGAATAATCCCAGATGGAGCTCTACGGGCTCTTTCACACGGAGGTCCGTTCAGGTCCGCCTGTCAGTTTTTTAGGCGGACCTGAAACGGATACTCCATGCACCCCTATGGAAGCACGCATGTCAGCAGAGACATGTCCGCTGACATCCGCTCCGCCAAAGTGTGACGGAGGAAAACCCTATTTTTCCTTCCGTCGGCGGAGCGGATCGGATGACAACGGACTCTACGGTCCGTCGTCATCCGATTCCCCATAGGGGAGAGCGGCGCTCTGACAGGGCGGTCCCTGCACAGTGTGCGGGGACCGCCCAGTCATCCGTCGGCTCAGCGGGGATCAACGGAGCGATCCCCGCTGAGCAAGCGGAGCTTCACGGGCGGATCTTCACGGATCCGCCCCGTGTGAAAGGACCCTAACTGTAGAGATGAATACGATGTGGACTAGATCCCTTTATTTAGCTCGTAAGCTTATCTTACAAAAATGGATTGATATAATGCCACCAACCCACAAACAATAGTGTAATAAGGTAAATTGTATATTAAAAAGAGAAAGACTAGCTTATAAACATAGGGGCGCTCCCCATAAATTTAATAAAATATGGTCCTATTGGCTTGATTCTAGTAACTTGTTCTACGATGGTTTGTGTAGGGAGATGGGAGAGGAGAGGAGGGGAATGGGGGTAGGAGATAGATTTGTAATAGATCAAGTAGAGATTGAAATGAAAATGGAATTATATACAGAGGTGTATGTTCATTGTTGTATTGTCCTGTTAGATGTTTTTAGTTTTTTTTGTTTTCTTAGTAGAATAGATATCTATTATAGTGTTGGATTGAATTAATCTTTACGCATTTGCACTATAGAATGTAAATGAAAAGTTTCTTATTATTATAGTTATTATTAAGCTCTTAAACTTTTGTATGTAATAAGCAATAACAAAAACAAAATAAAAATTACTTGATTTAAAAAAAAAAAAAAGATGTGTGCTTATTGAAAATATACCGTATATACTCGAGTATAAGCCGAGTTTTTCAGCACATTTTTTTGTGCTGAAATTGCCCCCCCTCGGCTTATACTCAAGTCTGTGTCCATCTTCAACTTTGTGCGCCTGATCCCGGCCAGCCGTAGGTCCCCTGGACTTGGCACACTTGTAGCCCCACTCTTCATCTACAAGTGTGCAAAGTTTGTTGTCCAGGGGACCTACGGCCGGGGAGCACCGATTTTTCAAAGCCGGGCACCCCTTCTATAGACTCCCATGTTAAAAGTCAGTCTAGTCACACAGCGCCGGAGATCAGGTAGGGAGATTGGGCACAGTGAGGCATGCACATGGACACAGTGAGGCAAAGTGAGGCATGCAGATGGACACCCTAGGCTTATACTCGAGTCAATACGTTTTCCCAGTTTTTTGTGGTAAAATTAGGTGCCTCAGCTTATATTCGGGTCGGCTTATACTCGAGTATATACGGTACTATATTTCTCCTTTAACCCAGCGATATTGTCTGGTTTCTCTTGTAATGTGTAAAAAGGAATCTCAGCAATAGCTGTGTCCTGTGACACACATGATATTTTAAGCGGAGGGCTTTACAGGCTCAGGCATTTGTAAAGCTGGCCATATACGGGCAGAAGTTTTACAGGCATATGTCTTGTATCTGGATAACTGAGCTCTACAATGAGTGACTGAAGAACATGTCTTTAAGATAATAGCAATAATATGCTACGAGCTGTAAGGAAAAGAGCAACAGATCTACATGATTTCAAACAGCACAGAGAAGCGTGCCTTGGATTGGAGCTATTAGTTCACTAGATGACATTGATGGCCTGCATTGCATTATACAAAAATGTCTGCAACAAATCTGTGGTTATTCTCCTACTGTTTTATGTATAATAAAACATATGTTATGTGAAAATAAGGTTTTTGCTCTCTATACATTTAAATAAACAGTATCTTTGCTCATAATTTTAGATCGCAAGCTCTTATGAGCAGGGCCCTCCTAACCCTCTTGTATTTTATTGTATTGTAACTGTACTGTCTCCCTTTATATTAATGTTACTGCTGATTTAGAGAGTTTAGTTCTGCTTTCAGGCTCTGTTCCAATGGTGTCAAGCTCAATTTCATCTCAGAGGACTGATTGTATCTTCAAGACTATATCAATTAATCCAGAGATGTTTTTCTCAGAGAATAGGTGCAAGATATCAACCACACGACCCCCCCCCCCCCCCAACACCCACAGAATCACATAGAACTGTGGATGTGGTCAAATTGCAGTGGGAGGATCTTTAAAGGGCAATAATAACCAGGAGTGCGCTATGTGCAGAGTTCAGGGGTGCGCTATTTACAAAATGTAGAGTTCAGGGGTGCAATGTTTACAGAGTGCAGGTTTGAGGAGTGCGCTAAATACAGAGTGCAATGTTTAGGGGTGTGCTATGCACAATGTGTAGAGGTCAGCTCTCTTTCACAGGCTGTTCACATCTCACTCACCCCACCTGGGCTCTGACCTCTGCACCACTCTCCCTATCCCCTACCTCTGCATACATCTTCCTCCACAGCCCTCACCCCCACCCCCAAAAGCTTCCTCGCATCTTATCTACCCCACTGGGCTCTAGTATCTCCCAGCAGTATAAATGGCTCTGCCTCTCTCTCTCTCACTTGCAGGGAGATCATTTGTAGGCACCTGTTCACCAGGACACATATGGGGATCACATTGCAGCTTACCACTTTAGGCCCTATCCCACAATGCATCTGCATCTCCCTTGTCCCCACCCTGAGTGCAGGGCAGGCAGGGTTTTAAGGCTTCATGTACACGGGATGTTTCTCAACCTCTGCTGAACGCTGGAACATCACAGCTAGTAATCCACGTTTAAAAGTTCAGCAGTGCTTACAAGCCGTGTTTAGCCGCGTTTAGCCGCATTTAGCAGCGTTTGCGTTCAGCAGCGTTTAGTACAGATAACCTCAGGAGACCCTCCCAAATGATTACAAAGCACTAAAAACAAGTATTTATTACCTATTTCAGCCATTCTGTGAGAGAACATTGTGAGAAGCAGATGAGAAAGCAGTGTGCTTGTAGCGGTTATTTTTTGGTTGGTTTGAAGGGTGGACCAGTGTCCTAGATAACAGGTGAGACATTGATCTAGGGTTACAGGCTGGGGGAAGGACAAGACAATTGTATGAATCTCATTGGCTAGCTGGAAAAATGTACATGTTGGGTCATAAAGAAATGCAAACAGCCAGACATTAGGGTCTCAAGCTCAATGTGGGGGTCATCAGGTTAAATTCTCAATGGTTGACGGGTGAGTGAAATTCCTATTCAACTTCAATGTCAAGTATGCAAGTCGTATATTGTACAGCATAATTGGCTGATGAGGGGAATATCTCATGGTATATCAAGCTTGCAGGCAGTGATAATTGAGTTTTTGGTGGGTTTTTTAGCATTTTCCAGGCTCAAAAGTATTGAATAAAATGTTTCCCTTTAAAAACGCTTCTAGACAAAGACTAAGCCGCGTTTGGCGCTTCAACTGCCTCTAAACACAGCTTCTGAACGCATTTTTATGGGTTCAAGAAAAAGCCTCTAAACACAACTGCCTAGAAACGACTATAAACGAAACAGTGTACATGGACAGATAAGATAACATAGAGGAAAGTTCAGGAGCAGTTGAAAAAAATGCCCAACTGCTCCTAAACACCCGTTTACCAGCAGCAGTGTACATGAGGCCTAAGAGAGCCGCCAAGAGGAAAGCTGTCTTTATAAACACAGGAGGAATAGTGGTGGAATAGAGTCCCGTCCCGGCTTAAAAACAACCCTGGGTGTGAGGGCCACATGAAGTTGCCTAGCAGGCCGGATACACATACAGTATCCGCATATAAACGATATCTTCCAACTTTCTGAAATCATAAAGAGGGATGCTATTTAATACGCAGTATGTTGGTGATGGACATGTCCCAGCTATGGCCCCGGTTTCACGAACCACAGGGATCCAATATGCAGAAATTGATTGGCTAAACTATACAAATGCTCTACTTTTGCTTTATTTTGTCCTTCCAAGATAATGCAGTAATATAGGTTAGATAAAAAGTTTAGTGCAGTTTAGTGCAGCATAACATTTGGCAGTAAAATAGTACATTTTGTATAGAGAGATATACGTCAGACCAAAAAGAGGGACAAATGCTGCATGAGAGAGAGAGGAATTTGATTTTAAAAGAGGGACAATGCCTCTCAGGATGGGTGCACACCAGTGCTGGGACAAGGTCATCCAGTGCCCAGGGCAAAGATGTCAAATTGCGCCCTCCCTCCACCGCTCACAATATGTAAGCTTAGGGGAGCCTGTGCTAGGGTGACCAGACATACCCGGTTTCCGGGGACAGTCCCCGGATTGAGGACACTATCCCCGGACCAAATCTGTCCCCGGTTTTGATTGGATTTGAACAGGGGCTGAGGCAATTTCAAAGACAGTCAGTGCAAAATTAAAGATACAAATTCTGAATTACACCCCCCCACTCTGCTGCTCTTACTAGCTTAGGGGTGTATTTTTTTCCATTATCTGTGCCCCTTTCTGATGATGATGTGCTGGTCGGAGCGGAGGGAATATTTCTTCAGTTTTGGGCGCTTGCCCATCCAGCTCCGCTCGCATGTTCTTCTGCCTTGGCTCAAGTCCCAGCCAGCCACCTGCCTGCCTATCTCCTTGCCTTCCCTGGTGGAGTGATCTTCCTCCGCTCTCCACCCAGTAGTAGCCGGGACCTGGAGAGTAAGACTTGACAGGCTGTGAGGCAGGCGGCGATGGGCAGAGAGTCGCTGATTGCCACCATTACTAGAAAAAAAAATTGATCCCCGGATTTCATTTTAAAAATCTGGTCACCTTAGCCTATGCCCAACAACAGAAGGAAAGCGCACCCTTCCCTACAGTTAACCATTGCACCCAGGGCAGCCGCCCCTCCTGCCCACCCCTTGTCCCGGCCCTGGTGCACACCATTGCAAATGGGATGCGGTTTCTCCGCATCCCATTCGCAATAGCAGGAGATTTTGACAGGCTTTCTATGGAGCCAGTTCACATATCTCCGTAGCTGGTCCGGTGTGATTTGTACTAAAACATTGTGTGTCTTTTGGTCTGTTTCAGGTCTGAATTCAGCCCAAAATTCGGGCTGAAATCGGACCTGAAATGGTAAACCAGGACGCACTGGACTCCTGCTGTCAGCTGAATGCGGCTCATATGTGAACCCAGCCTAAATGAGGGACAGTTGGGAGCTATATATACAGTAAAACACAAAGCAGCCATATGTAGGATGTTCAATGCACTATGCAAACAGGATTGAAATGTGTATTTAAAGAGTTCACGCTTTACCAGATCAGTCAAGTCTAGGTGCGCAAATATTTGCGTGATCATGCCGACCTGCAATACAGGAACATCTATAATCGTCATAACGTTTTCTCACTGCTCATGTGCATTTTCTTTCAGTAAATTAGGTCTATTGCAGCAATTTAGAATTGTGTATTTAGCGTTCTAATGTAGACAGAAGCAGGTAAACATACGGGAATACAATACCTTCTGTTCTTTTATTTCTGTACATAAGTTTAAACTTTACTAGCTACAAAGATGATTACATTGTTATTGCTCCCATTCCTTACATTGCACCGGTAGATTTGATAACCAGTAATTGGCCTTCAAAGGCAGCTCACATTACAGCCGGCTCTACCTTTGGGTTTCTTTTCTCGGCGCTGCTCGTTTGTCCGCATTTAGTATATAGTAATATGCACTCTTGTTTTCTGTTCATTTACTCCATGAATGTCATTAGTGAGCTAATAGCTTGATTTTTTTCTAAACCACAGCCACAGTCTAAACATAAAAGTACTCACAAATGTATTTTGTTTGACCTGTTCAGATTTCTTAAGAAGCTGTCAATCACTGGCAAGTCTTTGAAGTAGGGGAGATCAAAGCAGTCTCTTATTAAAATCATGATTCATAGGGTAGGGATAGAAGACCATAAGCTACAATAGACATAATCTGAAAATGATGCAGTATTTACATCAAATTACACATGTTCTCGTTCCATCATAAAACAAATATTTCTTACTGAATAAGGAAAGAGTGTGATCAAAGCCTATCCATTGAATTAACATTGTTACTCTCAAAATATGAACAGGAATATTATATAGAAGGATGTCACCCCTGCTTCTGTCGAATATAACAATAAAGTAGAACTAAAGGCAAAAATTATTATTTTTTTTTACATTATGGATAGAGTAAGGGAGGGCAATAACCCCGGCCAGGTAATTCCCCCTCCAATCCTGTTCTGGTGACAACTCAAAATGTAGAATTGTTTTCACTTTCATTTCCAGTGATAACGTTCACAAGGACAAATAGAGAAGCATGAAATTTCATAACGAGGACACAGACAGACAAAAAACCTGATAGATATTATTAGATAATATACTCCCTTTCCACTCTATCTAAAGCTAAAAAAGAAAAAGAAAAAACTGATGTGCCGGTAGTTCTATTTTAAAGCCTAAAGCCTCTAACAAAACATCGTTTTTCTCGACGGGTTTCTTGTCAAGCTTGACGAGATTCTTGTCAAGCTTTCCTTGCATAAACACTGTCAATACAAAATCTTGTCGTTGTAAAGCGCGGTCACGTACAACATGTACGACGGCAGTATAAAGGGGAAGTTCTATTCCAATGGCGCCACCCCTTGGGCTGCTTTTGCTGATCTCGTGTTACTGCGTGTTAGTAAAAGTTTAGTGTAAGACCATTCACGCTTTTCAGTCTTCGTGCTTTCAGTACGTTACAGCGTGACAAATGTGCTATCTCCATTACGAACACTAGTTTTACAAGAAGGTGCGCTCCCGTCTCATACTTGATTCTGACCATGCACGGTTTTTGAAGACTCGGAAAAGCATACACACGAACGGTTTTCTCGTCCAAATACAGTCTGACGAGAATCACGACGAGAAAACTGAGACTCCCGACGAGAAAAAAGAAAGCAGGTCTTCTTTTTTTCTCGTCGAGATTGTGGGCAGTTTTCTTGACGAGAAACCTGAAAGCCTCGTACACACGCACGGTTTTCTCAGCAAGAAAGCTTTCCCAACAATTTTCTTGTCTTTCTTGCCGAGAAAACCGGTCGTGTGTACGAGGCTTAACTCCAGGTTTTATTTCACTTTAAATGGTTCTTTGGGCCAAGCTGGCCCAAACAAACAATTTCGTTTACTAATACTTGGCCTACACAATCCAAGCAGAAGAGGGAGCGAGTACCTGTCAAAACTAGGTACTGTACCCGCACCCCGAAAAAAAAAACGTTTCAAAGGTGGTAGAGGAGAGGGGGGAGAAGACAGAAAACATTTTGGGTGAAGTTCTGCTTTAAGAAACAAAGGGACAGGTCTTTTTTGTGTGTTAAAGAGGAATATTACTCTGCCTACCCCCAAGCCCTCCAAAAATCCCTAACACTTGTTTAAAAAAAAAAAAGAATACAATACTGACATATAATCACACACACATAGGTTGGACTTGATGGACTTTTTTCAACCTCACCTACTATGGAACTATGTACATATCTACAAGATAATGAAGGCCAGTGCTGTCTTGCTTGAAGCAAAAGTTCTCCTTTCGTCCCTCTCCTCCTGTGCTGCCATGTGTAGTTGAGAACCGATGTATATGTAGACACACCTACTGGCCTATCTTTGCATGTGGGGCAAGACGGTGATTTGACATCATCCTGGGCCAGGCAGGTAATTAGGAAGTAAAAATAATTAAATAAATGTTTTAACGTTTTTGAATCATTTTTTTTGGGCAATGTGTAAGCAGGAAGGGGTAGAAAGGAGGGTAGAGGATCTTTTAAAAAAGGAGTGCTGCCAGTGTTTTCAAAATGAATCAGCTGCCATACCACAGCACACCTATCCTGCTGTGTTACGACATGTACGTTATATTAAGACATTGGAGTTAAAGGAGTTATAAAGGCAGAAGGTTTTTTTATCTTAATGCATTCTATGCAATAAGAAAAAAAAACTTCTGTGTCCAGCAGCCTCCCCAGCACCCCCTAATACTTACCTAAGCCCCATCTCTGTCCAGCGATGTCCACGAGTCTCTCGGCCATCCGGGACTCTCTTCCTGATTGGCTGAGACACACCAGCATTGCCATTGGCTCCCACGGCTGTCAATCAAAGTCAGTTAGCCAATAAGGAGAAATAGGGGGGCCGACTCTCGATCAGCACTCTCAGCCAATGGCAGAGAGTGGTGATCGGCGTGTTCTGGTGGGGGTTGTCCCTCTGTCAGAACAGAACAGCTCGACGGGGGGAGATCGCTGAACTAACTTCACATGGTTAGTACAGCGGCTCCAACCGAAGTTGACAACCCGCGGGGTTGAACAAAAAAAACTGATAGTGTGTACTCAGCAAGGCATATAGGCTGTTTACTTTGCAAGAGAATTTTCCCATATCTAAGTTAATGTGGTGAAAAATCACTTTACAAAGAATGCCCAACCACATGTACTTGCTTGCACATGATTGGATGATGGAAGTCAGCAGGGCTCTACCTTCCTTGCACAGTGAACAGTCTATATGTCTATATATTTAGTAAATTAACCCCATTGTTATAAAGTAAATGGAAAGTGTCCATATCAACAAAGGTCCACATGGTACCCCTGAGTTTGCTTTACCATTCTGTTTTTTTTTTGTTTTTTTTTTATCACCTTATAAAATATGTTTTTTGTAATTGTTTATTTGAGCCCCTTTACTGATGAAAAGGGGTGTTGCAGAGCCATCCCCGCTGTACTGATGTCAGTGATAGCAGTGATTTGAAATCTACTTCCACTGCAAAAGTGAACACGTGAGGGAGAAGGGGATTTTCCTGATTGTTATTTGTTGACTGAGCATTGTCCAAGTGTAACACATGGGCACTGAAGGATGCTTGGGGATCAGCAGTATGGATCTAGTTCACAGGAGTTATTTTTTCTAAAGCCCAAGAGGGATTTTTCATACAAATACACAACCGTGTGCCTAGCAATTGGCATGTGGTTGTGGTGCACTTCTATTGACCTCAATAGACGCATTTGGCAAGTGTAACCATCTGCCAATCGTGACATGCTGTAAAAACATCCGCGACCATGTATATCATCCAATACAAAATAAGAAGAAATTCTGGACAGCCACACTTCAAAAAATCAGCCAATACCATCCAGGTGGCCACCATGTAAAACTGTAGGTGGTTGGTCAAAACTCAGATCAACCACCTGTTTTGCTGCCTTTTTGCTGTCTGTTTGAATGTTGCCACAGAGTAAGAAAATTAGAGGATGCCTTTGTACCTATTTTGTTACACATTTATTTTAGCCTGCAGTACCATTTTAATAGGTCCTAACTGTGCAATCGAAGCATGTCCATGTACCTGTATGCAGGCAGACTGTGCAGTTTGAATATCGGGTGCACATGTAATATTGACAAATGTTTTGATTACATATTTAATTTGTCACAAACTATAATTAAATAAAAAATAAACATTAGATAAGTAATGTCATTAAATGCTACTGTTCCCTAACCTCAAAGGGTTAGTTTTATGTTTCAGTTTATGTTAGTTTGAAAACAAACCATATTTTTGGGGACCATTAAAATGACACCAAACACTATCCTTATTCTCCAAAAAGAATCTATATACATCCACTACTATCAGGTTTGAGTAAGTGCTGAATTTAGCATGAAATGCGTCACCTTTTAATGTTCCTTTCATACCTGTGATGGTATTTTAATGCTTCAATAAAGATAACAAGGAGTGCAGCAGTAGTCCGGACTTGTGCATGTTACTGAATCTCACGGACGAGCTGTACAGCACCCTTGGTTCCAGTTCACAACGTGTAAGAGTCGTTCACTCAATTAGAGCGGCATTACTTTGGCTTTACACATCCACTACTAAATGATGCTGTAATCTATTTCTTATGAACTAATTTCTGTTTTTCTGCCTCCTTTTAACATCCTCTGTGAGCTTCTAAACCTCTAATTCCCCCCCCCCCTCACATCTGAGGGGGAGCAGCACATGTTATTTCTGGTGATGTGCACTTCTCAATGCACACTACAAATCCCATTAGCTCCTAGTCCATAGTCCTTCTCAGGAACAAGCAGGAGAGGGTGGCTATGCTCCTCCATCAGTGTTTCTCAACCTTTTTTCAATCATGGCACCTTTTAAAATTAAAGACAATCTCGAGGCACCCCAATCTAAAATGCAAAAAATGGTGCAGCCTTATCAGTGCCCATCAGTGCAGCCTATCAGTGCCCATCAGTGCAGCCTCATCAGTGCTTAATAGTGGCCATCAATGCAGCCTATCAGTGGCCATCCATGCAGCCTATCAGTGCCCATCAATGCAGCCTATCACTTCCCATCAGTGCAGCCTATCACTGCCCATAAGTGTAGGCTCATCAGTACCTATCAACACAGCAAGGTTTACAGGGAGGAATCGGGAGGATTGCTGGCTGGATCACACAGAGTGGGGATCTCCTGCTGTAACACAGAGATGAAATGACAGCCGCTGTCCCACCTCCTGGACCAGCATTGGACCAGTTTGCTGTCTATTATAGGAGTCGGTCCAAGAGGCAGAACTTTGTAACATGGTGTATTGCAAAGTTTGAAATTTGGTGCAGCCCTAATTTTGGTACAAAAAAAAAGCCACGCAACAAAAGCCCACTGAAAAACACATACCGTATATACTCGAGTATAAGCCGAGTTTTTCAGCACATCGGCTTATACTCGAGTCACCTTTTTGCGCCTGATCTCCCGGATTTTTGGGGACCCAGGACCGGCTGGTCGTAGGTCCCCAAACTTGGCACAAATATAGGCCCACTCTTTCTCTACAAGTGTGCAAAGTTTGTTGTCCGGGGGACCTACGGCTGGGGAGCACCGATTTTTCAAATCCGGGCACCCCTTCTATAGACTCCCATGTTAAATGGTAATTTCTCCGGTAATTTTGGGGACCCGGTACCGGCCGGCCGTAGGTTTTCTGGACCCGAAACTTGGCACACAAGTAGCCCAAGTTGTCCTCTACAATGTTTGCTGTCTGGGGAACCTACGACCGGGGAGCACCGATTTTTCAAAGCCGGGCACCCCTTCCATATATACTGTAATGTTAAACGTAAGTCATGGACACAGTGAAGCATGGGCACAGTAAGGCATGGGCACAGTGAGGTATGGGCACAGTGAGGCATGGGCACAGTGAGGCATGGGCACAGTGAGGCATGCACATGGACACAGTGTGGCAAAGTGAGGCACAGTGAGGCATGCAGATGGTGACCCTAGGCCAGGGATATGCAATTAGCGGACCTCCAGCTGTTGCAAAACTACAAGTCCCATCATGCCTCTGCCTCTGGGTGTCATGCTTGTGGCTGTCAGAGTCTCGCTATGCCTCATGAGACTTGTAGTTCTGCAACAGCTGGAGGTCCGCTAATTGCATATCCCTGCCCTAGGCTTATACTCGAGTCAATACGTTTTCCCAGTTTTTTGTGGTAAAATTAGGTGCCTCGGCTTATATTCGGGTCGGCTTATACTCGAGTATATACGGTAATTATGCAGCAGCACCAGTGTTAGCCTAGACTACTGTGAATCCTAGCGATTCTACAATCCTTGCTCATCTGTCTCTCCTCTTGTGTTATAACCATGCAAATACATTCTCTCACAGACCGGTATCCCTAATCCATTGCCCGTTTCACCACCCACCAAGCACAATTTCAATCTACATGTGGCCCATAGTGTTCCTCTCTCTCAGCAATCTCTTGTTTTCACCCAAGAAAATCATTATGCTGTCATATACCTTCCCCCTTCCAGACTGTAGAAATGTTGCTGTCAGCAGTGACTTACTGAGATTAAAAAAACATACTTTTCAATGGTGTTGATTTTGAAGCAATGCCAAAGGTGTATTTTGTCTGACAATATAGCTTTATAATATCAGGGAGTGTCTGCCTAATTGTATACCCTGGCTTCCCATGCAGTGGTTGCACAGTCTGTCAGGATTAGTATTTATCCGTGTTATCATGGAGGGTGGGAAAAGATCTAATCACGCTCAATTAGATAAAGTCACGTTAAGGCAGATTCATGCAAAGACTCAGATTTTCTCCTTATTTCCCTCTTGGATTGTATTTCATGTTTTCTTTATTGGTTTCTATTTTATGGCTAAAAGAGCATTTTTCATGCAAATTGTACTTAAAAAAATGTCTTCAAAGGGCAATCTACCTAAAATTGATGCTTCATGTTTGAATGGACAGTGATATTTGCAGTTCACCAGTTAACTCCTCAAAGCAATACTCACATCACGTCCTCCTAGAAAACCCACTATAACAGCTGCAAAAATATAAATATAACTCATCCTATTGTATTGGATCAGTGGTCTCCAAACTGCGGCTCGGGGGTGGATGCGGCCCTTTGCTTGCTTTTATCTGGCCCATGTGGCAGTATTTCATTCACTGACACCAACAAAGGGGCATAGTTCCTCCCAATGGCACCAACAGTGGGCTCAATGACACCAATGATGGAGGACAATTCCTGCCAATGACACCAAGGTGGGGCGCAATTCCTCCCAATGACACCAACGATGGGGCACAGTTCCTCTCACTGACACCAAAGAAGAGGTGCTGTTTACTCCAACTGCTGCAAGACATTTTCCTCTCCCAATGACCACAGTCTGTCCCCCCTAAAGTCTGAAGGACAGTAAACTGGCACTTTGTATATAAAGTTTGGAGACCCCTAGCATATATAAATAGATAGGAAAGTATATCATATTTACTTGTTTTAAACCTTTATTTAAAAAAATTTCAGTTACTTCCTGGTTTCCAGGCCTAGATGAATGATGTCATACGTCCCAGAAGTCTTCAGGAGGGTGGGAGGGGTTTTCTCAGCTAAGCACACCCTCATGCTTGCATATCTGAGCTAAGGGTAAATGGGTTCCAGGAAGTAAATGCTACATGAATTATCTGCCCTTACTGAAGATGGCCATGGGGTGGGTGTTTTTCAAAGCGATTTCTCAGCAAAATGAAACGTGGATGGATGGGTGCATTTGCTTTGAATAGTAAAAATTTATTAAATAGAATTTTTGGTTTGTGCTTTGTGAGCCGCACGCCGGGGTAGAGAGCATGCCCGCGCGCCCTCGCCGCCCCCCGACTGAGCTGCATTTGGATGCAGCGCCAACCAATCAGTGGCTGCCTGCCGCTGATTGGTCGCTGGCACCCAACGATTGGCTCCGGATATTACTGAAGAGAGCTCTGTGTAGGTAAACAAACACAGGGCTCTCTTCTGACAGCAGCAATGTGCTGTTTTTTTTCTTCCTGCAAAACAGGAATTAAAAGACAGCACATTGCTTAGTAAAAACACCTCACACAGTACACAGTAAAACATGTTGGCCACATATTTAACCCCTTGATCGCTTGATGTTAACCCCTTGCGTGCCAGTGTCATTAGTACAGTGACAGCGCATATTTTTGCACTGATCACTGTATTGGTGTCACTGGTTCCCAAAAAAGTGTCAAAAGTGTCAGTTAGGTGTCTGATTTGTCCGCCACAATATCGTGTTTTGCAGATCAATTTTCCTCCAAACATCTGGTTGCCTGAGCACAGCAGAGATCTAAATAATTTGGACTACACTTCCCATGATCCCTTGTGCACTGCCTGCATGGCGCATGCATCCCCTGAGTAGAGGAGTGTGCAGGTTCAGTCCCATTCAAGAGTGTGCAGGTCTGGGTGGCTCCATGGAGACCCTGCAAGGCAAAGGAGGCAGAAACTCCACAAAGCAAAATTGCAAAGACTGATTATTTAGTAACGACTGCAAAGAGGGACAGGAAAGAATTGAAACATAAGGGAGGCAACTACATGTATTCTTTGTTTTTTTTAATGGAGGAGGGTTTAATGAAACTTTAATTTATTTCAGGTTTAATAAATACTACCATGCTGCCAGTAAAAAAAATCTTATTTATATATACTTATGGTTCATTTCAAATTGCAATGTGGTGAGCAGTTTAATATATTAAGGCTAATTAAGTGAATAGAGCAAAGGAAAGCATGAATCACCCATCAAAAGACATCCACTTGAATGCACTTAAACCTCACAAACATTAGTCAGAATTCTTCAGTGACTCGGAAGGGTTGATTTACTACGGTAGAGAATTTTCACTTAGCTTAGTAAATATAATAAAGCTTCACTTTGAATACTTAGTCATATGAAAGGGAAATGTAAAAAACAACATTTTTGATGGTGTTTAATCGAATTATCACAGTGAACACAGATTTATCCAATTAACTACATTAAAGTAAAACTAAAGGCAAAACATTTTTTTTTCTCACTTTGGATAAAGTAAGGGGAGGTTATAATCATTTTTAGCCATTTATGCCTCATTGGGTAGATTTCCCTTCACTTCCCGTCCTATAGCCAAAACAGGAAGTGAGAGAAAATACTTCCAAAGTGAGGAAATCCCTGATTGTCACCAGGGTCACCAGAACTATTGTCCCCAATTGGAAGATCTCCCCTCTAATCCTGTTCTGGTTACAACCCAAAACTAGGGATTTTCTTTCACTTTCACTCTCTGTGGCAACGGTTGGCAGAACAAATAGAGAAGGTAAGTCTTCCTAACCGGGACACAGACAGCAATAAAAACCTGCCAGGGGTTCTAATCCCTCTCCACTCTAATCTAATCTAATCTAAAACTTAAACAAAAACAGCTTTACCTTTAGTTATACTGTAAGGCTAGCCAAACACAATGATATACCACTTATTCAGCCCCAAGGGCCAAATGAAAGGATCAGTAGATTACCTGTTCCCTGTGCCAACGGCAGGAATCAGTAAAAATCTTAGTTGTGTATGGTTAGCATAACATTCCCTCCTTCCTATTAAAGAGGAAGTAAACCCTGATGGGTTTTACTTCCTCTTTATTTCCCTGCAAAGGTAAAGCATAATGGGCTACTATGCATCGTATAGTAGCCCATTAAGTGTCACTTACCTGAAACCGAAGCCTACGATGTCACCGCTGTCCCCACTAGCAGCGAGCGTCCATCTTCACCCCTCTTCCTTCCGGGGGCCGCGAACTCCGGCTCTGTGACTGGCCGAAGGCTCTGTGACTGGCCGAAGTTGCGTGACGTCACTCCCGATCATGCCCTTTCTAAAGTGCGCATGCGCCAAAGACATTAGCGCATGGCTTATTAAGGCATACCTGTAGGTGCTGGAAATATCTCCTAAACCTCCACGGTTTAGGAGATATTTCCAGCACCTACAGGTATGCCTTAATATAGGCTTACCTGTAGGTAAAAGTGGTTGTACAGAGTTTACAACCACTTTAAAAGATACAAATTACACTCACCTAGGTGGATGAAGCATCGGTCCAGTGATGTACAGCCACTATGTACAGCCGCTATGTACAGAAGCTATGATTGTCCTTATGGGAAAGGGAATTGTCGGCAGAAAAAAAAGATATCAGAATGGTGCATGTAGCTGCAGGAATCATTCAGATATCTCCACTCAAAGTCCAGGACATCATATGCCGGCCTTGGGTGGGAAGTAAGAGACTTAAACAGAAACTAGAAATGTCACATTACTTTAAATTATTGTACACCAGAAATCAGTCTGATGCCGCGTACACACGACGGTTTTTAATGTCATTGAAAAAAACTGTGTTTTTCTTGACGTGATTCTTCCCAAGCCTGCCTTGCCTACACACTATCGTAGAAAAAAATGCTTGAGCAAAGTGCGGTGACGTACAACATGTACGACAACACGTACGACGGCACTATAAAGGGGAAGTTCCATTCGGATGGCGCCACCCTTTGGGCTGCTTTTGCTGATCCTTGTGTTAGTAAAGTTTGGTGAGAGATGATTCGCGCTTTTCTGCCTCGTACTTTTCAGTACGTTACAGCGTGACGAATGTGCTATCTCCATTTCAAACGCTAGTTTTACCAGAACGAGCGCTCCTGTCTCATACTTGATTCTGAGCATGCGCATTTTTTTCACGTCGTTAAAGCCTACACACGGCCGTTTTTCATGTTGAGAAAAACGACGATGTGAAAAACGACGAGAAAAATTAGAGCATGTTCCAATTTTTTCACGCCCATTTTTCACGTCGTGAAAAATGCTCTGAAGCCCACACACGATCATTTTTAATGACCATTTTAAAACATTGCATTTTTCTCGTCATTAAAAACGGTCGTGTGTACGCGGCATGAGAGTGAAAGCACTAGCAATGCCAGACAACTACAAGTGTCAGGCTAACATATTTCAGGCAGGAGTAAAGGTGCGTAGTCTGGATTACAGGAGAAGCAAAGCAGATGACACAGAGATACAGAATTGTAGATTCAGTGTAAATTTTAGTTTGTTAAAGCTGCACATAAATTAACATTTCGCCATCTTTAGGGTTTTTTATTTGCAAAAAAAAACTCTTCAAAACTTTAAGACAGAGCTAACACAGAAGTTTGTCATCTAATATTAATTCAGTCAATGTGATGGTTGTTTAAAAGAGACGCAGTGAAGCAGACATGGAAATTGGCACTGAAAAGCTTAGTTTTAACAGTTCAGTGCTACTTATTTCATTGGACATGTCGTCGTTGTGGTTTTACCATCTAACTGTCAATTCCACAGAAAATAACTTAGGTGGGGCCATGAGTAAAAAAGACAGGACTGGTGTGTCTCAAGCCATTTTACAAATAAATTAACGGTCTAGGAAAACAATTTTATAAAGTGATAATTGCCTACTACAAATGAATGATGCATAAAACTGTTCTTTCAGATTTGGCATTCTCTGTAAGGTTGTACCACCAAATTGTTTCTTATACCTCTTGGGTACTACACCAGGTAAGTTCTCTGGGCTTGATTTTCCACACTAACGTTCTCTAAGCCAACACTCCCCACACCCAGCTGCCTAGTCACCTCTCTCCAACATCAGTGGCCTCCTATAATGTTTATATTGTCCATTCAGGCATTTTCTGCCCATGCCCCTACTTTATTTCGCATTCGAGCAGGGCCCCTCAAGTGATGTGACCGGTCCACCACAGCCTCCTCTTTACACCATTCATGGCCCCGGTCATATTTCTGCCTCATTAACATACAATACAAGGCTAATGGCCCTGCACTGCATGTTATGAAGCCAAAGGTCTACCCACAGACTAGAGCTTCAGGGAGGAGGGAAGAATGTCGGAGTGGGGGTGTAAGGTAATATTAAATACCTGCTATTGTGCCTGCTACACAAAACAAGCATTTAACCCTTGCAGTGTGGAAAAAGGGGAAGGGCTTAGATCTTTTCCAAGTCCTAGAGTTGGGTTTTAACTACAAAATGAAATTAAAATTCCATACGCTTAGAGCGTAACCTTACTTAGATCTATTTCAAGTCCTAGAGTTGGGCTTTAACTACAAAATGTAATTAAAATGCCATACACTTAGAATGTACCTTACCCGATGGAAAAAAGACCGATGGGTCCCATACACGATCGGTTTGTCCGATGAAAAAGGTCCATCGTACTGTTTTCATCGGTAAAACCGATCGTGTGTACAGGGCTTTAGTGTAGCGCCAGTCTTATGGGGCTGACTGGGTTGAGAGGCAAATTAGTTGAGTGCCCCCATAAAGCTCCCAACTGTGGGGGGGGGGCGCTGCTTCTAATTTTGACTGTCCAATCATCCTGGACCACAAACCTTCCTCACTGTGCTATATGTTTTCTGCTGCACCATTGGCATTGTTATATCTTCTTAGTCCTCTCCATACTTGACGGGATTGTAGCCGCATTAGTGCAATTGTGACAGAGAAAATTGAGTAGTCCTCTCCATAAAATTATGAGAAATTTGTGCTTAAAGAGGAACTATAGGCGACACTTTTTTTTTCATTTTGGATAGAGTAAGGGAGGGTTATAGCCCCTGTCAGTTTATTTTTTACCATCGCTGTCCCATTTCAGAGATTTCCCTTCACTTCCTACCCCATAGCCAAACAGGAAGTGAGAGAAAATCTATGCAAATGAAGGGAATCCATTGCCCCCTCCCCAGGCCCTCAGAACTAGTGTCCCCACTCAAAAATTTCAGGGTGGCTCTTAAACAGAAAGGGGTGTGGCCTTGACAGGAAGGGGTGTTTCATATTTAAATTAGGGGGTGCACGAGTTTAGTCAGGCCTAGGGCAGCACAAATCCTAAATACACTACTGACCTTACCCATAACATTAAAGCGGTTGTATAGTCCATTTTTACACTTTGACCTACAGGTAAGCCTATAATAAGGCTTACCTGTAGGTAAAAAAAAATATCTCCTAAACCTTTACGGGTTAGGAGATATTCCCCTCACAATGAGACGTCGACTGCAGACGCCGGACCTTGCCGGAAAGAAGTCTCCCGCACGGGAGTGACGACATCGCGGCTCCAGCCACTCAGAGCTGCGATACCCGGAAGACACGCCGAGGCAACATGTCAGCTACCTCGGCGTGGACCAGGTGAGTTACCGACACCTCGTTCTAAGGTAAGTATTTCATAATGAGCTAGTATGCTGTGCATACTAGCTCATTATGCCTTTTGCCTTACAGGTGACAATTTTTTTTTTTTTTGGGGGACTATACAACCGCTTTAAATGAACTCCCTTAAATCCTGTACTTACCTTGTCATGATCATCCTGTATCCTAATTAGAGCTAAGCCATCCAATCTGCACCATAACCAAAACCAGTGCTGGCTTCTTAGCACCAAAAGCAACTGATACAGAGCAGCCCTTGATCATGGGCACAAGCTGAACATTAGGTATCATTTTTTCGAGAAGACTGAATTTTACCGCTCACTGTAAGAAATCTCATTCCCAGGGTGGATAATTAAACCTTTTAGCTATTATTGGCTGAGAAACTTCAAGCTGTCTCAGGAGAAAACCTAAAAACGGTCTACTCTCTAAAAAAAAACATTGTAAAAAACTTCCAACAGGCCAGGCAGAAAACAAAACGTTTAGCATGTGCCAGTCATGTGGGTCATTAAAGCATTTATGCCGTTGGCAGATCACTGTCAATAACGCGGCATTTATTATTAAATTGAGCAATATAAAAATGTTCATTGCTCCTGCTGAGGGCAACACCGCCCACAGGTATCCTAACAACAGCTATAAACTTTAGTGTTTGCTTTGCTAATAAAAATGTGTTACATTAGTTACAACTCGCTTAAATATTACAATGTTACAGCATGAACCTTTGAGCCCCAGTGAGCATTTTTAACACAGTAATTTAGACACAAAATAGAAGTAAATAACAAAAGTATCTAATGATGAATCTCTAAACTTTATTGTATTTACATGCCAAAACAGAGGTATTGATTATACACTAGCATAATCACACCTATTTCTATTGAATACATTTTTATTTTATTTTTTTTAAAGGTGAACACCAGGCACAAAACCTTTCATTTAAATATATTCCTTAATAATCACAAAGAATATACCGTAAATCTGCCTTTTGTGGACTGAACGCCTTTGCAAACCCAGATATTATCACATAAAAGTAACAGTGACATCATCTACTTGCTGCACTTAAAGTGGTTGTAAACCCTTTTAAACTGTTTTTTTTTTTCCTAACAACCTGTAAGAGAAAGGCATAATGAGCTAATATGACTAGCATAATAGCTCATTATGCATCACTTACCTTAGATCGGGGCCCCCGAAGCCGTCCTCGTCTCCCTCTTCAGCCGCAGCCATCTCTGCGGCGATAGCCGGAAGGTTACTTCCGGGTATCGCCGCTCCAGCCAATCACAGTGCCGCTCCGGCGCTGGGATTGGCCGGAGCGGCGGATACGTCACTCTGCGCATGCGCGCGGGAGTCTTCACATTCGGCTACGCCCAGCGATTGCTGGGAAGTAGCCACATTTCTGAATGGGATTAACCCCATGAATGCGCCGTTGTCTACGGCGCGCATGCGCCGTAGACAGCGGCGCCTGTCATTTAACTAAATATCTCCTAAACCGTGTAGGTTTAGGAGATATTTCTTGCACCTACAGGTAAGCCTTAATCTAGGCTTACCTGTAGGTGCAAGTTGAAAAAGTGGGTTTACAACCACTTTAACTTGTGCAAAGAGCAGAGCTGTGGGATGGACCTAGCAGCTCCACTCATTGAAGGCTGAACCACATTCAAGAAGCAATTCTTAAGTTGAAATTCCAAAATGCGACGACCCATAATAACCAATCAAAGTCAAGATGGATTCTAACTGGTTGCTATACAGCAGTGGTTCTCAACCTTAGTCCTCAAGTACCATGTTTTGGAAATTTCCCTTAGATAAAATAGCTCTTATCAATACCATGTCATTGATATTGATTTAAAGCAGCTGTGCAAAGTGAAGGAAATCCTGAAAACATGGCCCATTGGGGGTACTTGAGGACTGAGGTTGAGAACCACTGCTATACAGCACTTTATAAAAACCCTTTAAAGGAGAAGTTTGTTCGTTCTGCACTCCTGTGACCCGTTTTCAGCCAAAAGCGAGCTGGTCCAGGCCTGGGAAAGATTGCGACCATATGGTCGGGATCCACCCAAAAGCATGCAGCAGCACCTGGCTCAGCCTCTCAGCGGGCCACTGAGAGCCTGAGCTGGCCGCTCTTGCCCCCTCTACAGCCTAACGCTTCAATGAGCATGGGGGAGGCAGAGCAGACAGCCAGTGACTGACAGTCACCAGCTCTCTTGTAAGAAAAGAAATGGCTGCACATCCAGGAATTCCGATTGCCTTTTATTGTTCAAAGTGATAACACCAAAGACACCAACATGAGGTCACGTAGACGCGTTTCACACAAACATCTTGTGCTTAATCATTACCATGATCAAGAGGTAATGATTAAGCACAAGATGTTTGTGTGAAACGAGTCTACGTGACCTCGTGTTGGTGTCTTTGGTGTTATCACTTTGAACAATAAAAGGCAATCGGAATTCCTGGATGTGCAGCTATTTCTTTTCTTACAAGTTTCCCACAGAAGCGTGCCGGGGCTGACACTCTACGAGACATTTCACCTCAGGATATTATTGTCACCAGCTCTCTGCTCACGGAGCAATGAGCGATCAGCAGTGTTTTGAGTGCTAAGATGGAGCATTCCTATGCCGGCAAAACGCTGTCCTGCACAAGACACGCAAGTAACCGGCCGTTTGAATAAGGCCTTAAAGCAGCGTTTCACCCGCACATTTTTTTTTTAAGTCAGCAGCTACAGTGTTTTTAATAAGGACACTTACCTGTCCAGGGAGCCTGCGATGTTGCCCCCCCCACCTCGTGGCAGATCTGTCCATCGGATCGGGTGCAGGCGCTGCCAGTCTAACTAAGGGAAACCGGCAGTGGCGCCCGTTTCCTACTGCGCATGGCCAGCTGTCTTCTGGGACACGCACAGAAATGATATGACGTCCTGCGCCACGGACCGGATGGATCGGAAGTACAGGCTGTACTTCTTAAAAGGTAGGATAGAAGAAAAAATATATATTATCCAAAAACCAGGGGTGCAGAGGTGGTCTTTCATTTAAGACCACCTCTCAAAAGTGGGTGGAAAGTCCGCTTTAAGTTCTACAATAGGAATGATCTTTTTTGAAAACATGCTCAATGTAAGTATCTCTATAAGATATTTGGAGGGCCACAGGGGATGCTGAAAATTACTGTAGTAGTCCTTGCCACATACATTGATAACTGTGATCTTTCAGGTGCTTCTCCAGTGGGTTCACCTCTGAGCACTGAACACAGGGGGTCACTTTCTGGGCACCACCATTCAGAGAATGCCTTGTATTTTTTTTTCAATGAATATGATTGGACAAGGTGGAAATTGTGAAGTCTCTTAACATTGTGCAACCTGAGCATGCCTTTGTATTCTGTGTGCAGAGGGGAAGCCACTGGAGCAGCACCAGAAGATGACTGCTAACTCTGTATGTAGTGTGGGCTACTACCATGGGCGTCCGCTCCATAGGGCAAGGGGGGTCAATTGCCCCCCCTGGAAGTCAGGGGGGGGCAATTGAAGACACACACCTGCCCCCTGTGTTGCAATGGCCGCCTCCGCGGCAGCCATGGACTTTTTTTTCTAAGTCTGCAGACTGCTGCTGGCCTGGGGGCTGCTCTCAGTCTTTTCTGACTATCCATCCCTCCCTCCTCACCCCCGGCCCGAGCATCGGATTGGCTCCGCCTCTGCTTTACATCACCGTGACCCTGACCCAGCTGTTCCGTGATTGGCTGCTGCCTCAGCCTGCCTCTGCCTGTGTTAATGTGCCTATGCCAATCCGGCCAGCGCAGCGCCGGCTCCTCCCACAGGTGCGTGGCGCGCAGTGGCCGAGACTGAATACGCTGCCAGGGCCTGCCCTATCGCTGAAAAACTACAGGTAACAGCAGTGCCTGTGCCACGACACCACTGTGTACATCTTTTTGTATTGCAATGTATTGCCCCCCCCCCCCCCCCTGAAAAAAGTTCAGCGGACACCCATGGCTACTACAGTGATTTTCAGGATCTTCAGTAGTGGCCATCCGGATATCAGATAAGGATATGGATATTTACATCAATCCAAGCTTCAACAATGTTAGATTAAAAAAAGATAAGTCCTGGAGTTCTTCTTTAAGAGACCCCGTCCCTTTACTGTGAATGGACAAAGAGCCCACACTTCCGTTGGGGTCATTTCTGTACACTGCTCTACTGGAACACGGCCAGTGTTATCAGATTCCAGATTACATTAAAGTATATTAAATGACACATTACTATAGATTTTTTCTTGACTAATCAATATCTGCCTGAGAAGTGACATGAACTAAATTAACATAAGCAAACTGAATATAAAATCGGAGTGGAATGCTAAATATTTGCAGTCCAGCTTTACATAAATCCAAAAACAATGGCTGCTCTCCAGGAAAACAAGTCCCACCTTTATATCCAGGCTGTCTTTTTGTTACTTAGGTATTTTGTGATGCAGGCACAATGACACATGACCAAGGCACAATGCATTGTGGGTCAGCCATTGAATGGAGGAAGCCTATGACCCCCATTTGAATTGTCAGGCCTCTTGAGTTATTTGACTCCAGTTATCTGTGATTATGATCACAAAGTGCTCTCAGTGAGCGTTCTCGCTCCAGGACTGCTGAAGCCGTCTATTTACTCAGAGCCTGACCTGACTTCTAATGAACTTTTCCCAGCCGAAAACTCTGCAAGAGCCCAACTTTCAAAATGATTGCATAAACGTTGAGAAATCTTGGGGGTAAATGCAAAGAAATGAATTTCATTTTATTTAGCATATAAAGTATGATTTATTATTTTATCTATTTTTTTCTTATATCATTTGTTCTCTTAAAATACTTTTTTTTTATTTAGGAATTTGGCAATACTCTTTATATAACTAGCGGGCCGGCTTCATTGCCGGTTTTCTGAATGGGCTCTTGCCGGCCCGAGCACGCATTCGTGTGACGTCATCGCCGCTCCAGCCAATCACAGCGCCGGAGCGACGATACACTGACATCCGTGACGGGACATCGAGGCAAGATGGCGGAGGTGACCGAGGACTGCTGCAGGGGCTTCGATCTCAGGTAAGTCATTCATAATGAGCTAGTATGCTATGCATACTAGCTCAATATGCCTTTCTTTTGCAGGGTTTTTTTTTTTTTTTTTCAAATGCCTTTACTTCCTCGTTAAAATGTATGTAAACCCCAACAATGAGCTTCTCTTATTGGCATATTTAATCTGCTAAACTGCCATTGAAAGTTTTTTGTTATATCTGTATGATTAATGCAAAAATTACCTGTAGGTTTTGCTAGAACTTCTAACCAGGGGCGGATCCAGGGGGGGGGGGCAACAGGGCAATTGCCCCCCCCCCGAGACCATCTATCACACTCACTTGCTTGCTCTGTTTTTTTTTTTTGCGCCTGATCTCACGGACTTTGGGGACCCGGTACCGGCTGGCCATAGGTCCCCTGGCACACATGTAGCCCCATGTCTCCTCTACAAGTGTGCAAAGTTTGGTGTCTGGGAGACCTACAATTTTTCAAAGCCGGGCACCCCTTCCATAGACTCCCATGTTAAACATCAGTCTAGTCATGGGCACAGTGAAGCATGGGCACAGTGAGGCATGGGCACAGTGAGGCAAAGTGAGGCACAGTGAGGCATGCAGATGGACACCCTAGGCTTATACTCGAGTCAATACGTTTTCCCAGTTTTTTGTGGTAAAATTAGGTGCCTCGGCTTATATTCGGGTCGGCTTATACTCGAGTATATACAGTACTTGTTCTGCGGCTGCCGCTTCCTCTCTGAGTCTCTCTCTCAGTTTCTCACATAAGCCGATCAGCGGCGGTGAGAGAGAGACTCGTCTAATGTAGTTATGCGGCGCACTGACATGATACCAGAAGCGGAGCAGGAGGTGGGTGGAGCCTCTTCCCTGCACTCGTTGCTAACGCCTGGGCCGCTTGGCGTCTAGCAATGAGTGACGTCAATGAGTCACGTCGCGCCGCTGTTCGGGCAGGTGCGATAGCGTGCGGCTCCACAGACGGGTAAGAAAGCGGGCGGCTCCGCTTGCGGCGCCGTTTGTGGGCAGGCGGCGCGGTTCGTAGGCAGACCGTGCTGCTCAGTGTGTTGGCAGCGCAGGTGAGAGGGAGAGAGCAGGCTCAGTGTGGCAGCTGGCCAATCAGCTAGCCGGGAGCGGGGGAGCAGAGAGATGAGATTATCTCTTACCGCCCGTGCCTGCCCTGCATTCCTGCAGTGACTTCCGCCCTCACTGTGCAGGCAGCAGAGAGATTATATTATCTCTCTGCTGCCTGACTCTGGGAGTCTGGGACACAGCAAGAGACAACCAAAACTACACCTTAGCAGACAAGTTAGTGACAATCCGCAAGGTGTGGCAGGCGACGTGGCAAGTGACAATCTGCAAATTGTGTCAGGTGACGTGGCAAATGACAATCTGCATCTGGTGGCAGGCAAGTGACAATCAGCAAGGTGTGGCAGGTGACGTGGCAAGTGACAATCCGCAAGGTGTGGCAGGTGATGTGGCAAGTGACAATCCGCAACATGTGGCAAGTGACACGCTCAGGGCTCCCACTAATTGCAGGCGACGGTGGCAAGTGACAATCAGCAAGGTGTGGCAGGTGACGTGGCAAGTGACAATCTGCAAGGCGTGGCAGGTGATGTGGCAAGTGACAATCCACAAGATGTGGCAGGTGACGTGGCAAGTGACAATCCGCAACGTGTGGCAAGTGACACGCTCAGGGCTCCCACTAATTGCAGGCGACGGTGGCAAGTGACACACTCGGGGCTCCCACTGATTCTGCATTGAACTATTTAATTTTATATTACAATGTAATAATAGAAATAATGTGCTTCAATCATCCTGACACCATAACAACCATGGTGCCGGGATGATTGAAGTGCCGACACCAGCCATTTCCCCGATAAATTTCCCACAAAAAAAACATATTTTTTGCCAGTGCCCCTCCCGAGAAAAGACTCTGGATCCGCCCCTGCTTCTAACTTCCCAAGCTTTCTGTCTGTGCACAAGAAGGGGCTATGAAGATGGGGTAAGAGGTCTGCGTTCATTGTAATGCTTTAGAAATGAAAATACTAAATGCTATACATTTTTTATTTTTAGGGCAGGTTTACATTTGTACATAGAGCAAATATGCACGCGTTCCTGCAATGCACATTTTGCATGCACACAGTGGTGCCAATAATTCCGGCCCCTCGATGCACCTTGCCAGTGGGTGCTTTCATGCATATCATAATGCATAGTAACAAAGTACCATGCATTTTGGTGCAGTGCGATAAAAAAAAGGGGGATCGTGCACTTCTCTTGTGTGACTTTAGCGCATAGGGCAGCCCAGTGAATGGAATGGGCTTCCCTAAATGTGACATGCAAAATGATGTGAAAAACGCATGCACACCGTTGCATCTGTATAGGTGTGAAGAGAGCCTTAGGCTAGGTTCACACTAGTGCGAATTGGATGCGGGTTTAACCACATCCAATTCGCAATAGCAGGAAATTATGACTGGTTCACATATATCCGCTGTGGCACCGGGTCCTGTGTGTCTTTTGGTCCATTTCAGGTCCGAATTCAGCCAAAAATGTGTCCCGAAACGGTGAACTGGGACGCTCCGGACCCCTGCTGTGAGCCGCATTTGAACTCACCCTAAAAAAGAACTAAAGGCAATTTTCCTTTTGGATAGATTATAGGGAGTTACCACCCCTGATTTTATTTATTTTTTGCCATCTGTGTCCCATCAGGTAGCTTTTCCTTCACTTCCTGTACTGTAGCCAAAACAGAAAGCGACAGGAAATCCCTTCAAAGAGAGGGAATCTGTGGCTGTCTCCAGGGCCACCAGAACTAGTGTCATCATTGGAGAATTTGAAAGAAATTTAGGATTTTCTTTTACTTTCACTCTCGGTGATGAAGGTAAAACTGAGACAAATAGCGAGGATGAAACTCCATAATAGGGCCACAGACAGCAATCAAAACCTGACAGTTGTTCTATTCCCTCTCCACTCTATCAAAAATAAAAACGTTTGCCTTTAATTATACTTTAATGCATTCTCTGCATTAAGTAAAAAAAAAAAAAAATGTCCCATTACTTTTGTATGCCTCTCTGCTCAGGTGAGTTGACACTAGTTTTGAACCCGCATTAGCTATCCTGCCAGGAAGCTGTCACTGTGAA
Source organism: Rana muscosa (assembly GCA_029206835.1). Taxonomy (NCBI): domain Eukaryota; kingdom Metazoa; phylum Chordata; class Amphibia; order Anura; family Ranidae; genus Rana; species Rana muscosa. The sequence continues at coordinate 274,168,975 of CM055116.1, read as the reverse complement.
TCACCAATCATAAGTGGCCAGAGAATTCCCCATCCTGCAGATACAGGTACAGTATACAGGGAGAGTGTATATGCACGGCTGTGGGCCAGGGTTCACATTGGCCAATTAGGACGGGCGCTCCGCAGTGACAGCTTCCTGGCGGGATAGCTCAGGCAGATTCAGATTAGTATCTGAACACGTTTGAGATCAACAATGCTGATGTGGGGAAGCCATGGCCTTTGGTCACATGATCTCTGCTAAAGGGGAAGACCTTCCTGTTCAACACAGATTACATAACCGGGAACATTGGTTTGGTGTAACTGCTGGTAACCTGGAGAAACGTCCCATGAAACATAAGTATTTCAGCATTTCTATTACTCTATTTATAAATCCCAGCACTACGGCCTAAATAACCTTATCGCAACATCTGAATACACATCCAGACCCATTTTTCTCGTTTACAGATAACCACAAGAGGAAGCATTTCAATCAGTCCATGTGATGACTATAAGCATACTGATAGGAGGAGAGAGCAGAATGATCGAGATAAGAGAGCAACACTAAGCCATACCTCCCAACTTTGTAAAGTCCCTTCGCGGGACATTCTGACGTCCCCTCTCCCCTGCCAACCAGAGTTGTTGAGCGGGGGGGTGCGGGACATTGGCAAAAAAAAAGTTGTTGAGCAGGGGGGGGGGGGGGGTGATTGCCGCCGGAACATTTAAAAAAAAAATTTTTAAGCGGGGGGGTTGGGGCGCGGCGGGGGGGCCGCCGATGGGGGGGCATACTAGTGCGCCGATCGCGGGGCGGGGGGGGCTCTTACCTAATGCTGCTGCTCCTCTTCTTCTCTTCATGTTTCCTGCTGTGCGGGAAACATGATAGTCTCGCGGGAGTGCGGGAAGGAGGAGCCTCTGCGGGTAAAACCCGCACAATCCGTGCCAGTTGGGAGGTATGACTAAGCAGATTCTCCTTTCACTACCCAGTCAAAGGCTGGGTGGGTCTACGTTGACCTGGCCTCCGGGGAAGTGGTTGAATGATGCTGGCCATCAGACTGAGGAGTTTCAGGGGCAGAAAAGTTTGTTAAGAGAAATCTCTGGATCGAAGGTGAATATTGCAGCAAAAGTTTTTTTTTTTTTTTTTTTTTTTATCTTTTAATAGACTATACATTTTGAACTTGTTATTTTTGGCTGACGTTTTGTTTTAAATGCTTGTTAGACCTAGGGATAGAGGATTAGGGTGTAATACTCACCTTCTTTACTCCAGCAGGTTCCTTCCATTTGTACTACTAATCCCCTGAAGCATCCTCTCTAAAGCCCCGTACACACGGTCTGACTTTTTGCCAACAAACTTCATTTTGAGCAAGTTTGACAAAAAATCTGACCGTGTGTACGCTCCGTCGGACAAACTTTTTTGGTTTTCATCGGACAAATGTTGGGTCTGCAAACGGACAAACTTTTCGCCAACAAAAGTCCTATGGAGCAAAGTCCTATCGTGTGTACAGAAAACCATCGGACTTTTGTCTGATGGACAAAACAAATAATGTTAAAATCAACCAACAATAGCAGAAGTTGACCAAAGGGTGGCGGTAAAGAGCAGAAAAGAGCAGAAAAACCACGTGATGTTGGAAAAAGTTTTGGGAAAGTTTGCAGAAAAGTCCTGTGGTGTGTATGCTATGGGTGTTCCCGACCAACTCCGTTCGGACAAAAATCCACGGAAAAGTGTGATGGAAGTCCGACCGTGTGTACGAGGCTTTAGTCTCTTCAGCTGTAAACTCGAGTTGAGGTCATCAACTACAATGCAGAGTCTATAGCCCTGCATTGTACAGTATGTGAGGAGGATGAGGGTCCGCCCAGAGCGTCAGAGGGAAGAGGAAAGCACTAGACTTAAAGTATAACTAAAGATTTGGATAGAGTAGAGAGGGATTAGAACACAGGTCAGAACTTTATTGTTTATTGCTGTCTGTGTCCCCATTAGGGAGATTCACCCTCTCTACTTGCATACCTCCCAACAAGCACGGATTCTGCGGGTTTTTCCCGCATAGACTCCGCTTTCCCGCAGTCCCGCGAGAGTGCTTGTTTTCCCGCACAGCAGGAAGTAAAGGAAGAAGAGCCAGTGGAAGCAGCAGGAGGTAAGACCCCCCCCCCCCCCCTATCTATCTACCCCCACGATCCACGGCAAAAACTGTCCCGCCCGCGACTTTTAAAAGTTGGGAGGTATGCTACTTGTCCTGTTTACCATTTTCACTAAGTTCACTAAGAGTGAAAGTAAAAGAATCCCACATTATGAGTGGTCACCAGAACAGAAATAGAGGGTGGAAAATTAGGACACTTGTTCTGGTGACCTTGGGACAACTGGGTATTCCCTCACTTTAGAGGGATTTCCTTTCACTTCCTGTTTTGGCAATGGGACAGGAAGTGAAGGCAAATATTCCCAATTGGACACAAAAAAAATCTTACAGTGGTTATAACCCTCCCTTAATCTATCCTATAGTTCTATTTTACCTGCTTGCCAACCACCCTATAGCACATTTACTGCTACAGGGCGGCCTACACTTCCGGGTATCGGGTGCGAGTGGGTGGTGCCGCCGTTTCTCTCCCACTGTGTAGATCCAATGTCTGCCGACACCCGCTGATCGTTCTGTACACAGGCAGAACAGCAATCTGCCTATGTAAACAAGGCAGATCGCTGTTCTGTCAGTACAAAAGGCATGGCTCATGTCTTCCTGTAAAGCAGGAACACCGATCCATGCCTTCCACTAGTAAAAGCACCTCCCCACTACACTGAAACACCAGCTAGGCACACAGTTAACCCTTTGACCGCCCCTGATGTTAACCCCTTCCCAGCCAGTGTCATTAGGACAGTGCCAGTACATATTTTTAGCACTGATCACTGTATTAGTTCCCAAAAAAGTGTCAAAAGTGTCAGTTAGGTGTCCGATTTGTCCGCCGCAAAATGGCAGTCCCGATATAATTAGATGATTACTAGTAAAAATAAATAAATAAAAATTCCCCAAAAAATTCCTATAGTTTGTAGATGCTATCTATAACTTTTGCGCAAACCAATCAATATACGCTTGTTGGGACTTTTTTTTACCAAAAATATGTAGCAGAATACACATTGGCCTAAATTAATTGAAAAAAAATATTGGATATGTTTTGGAGCAGAAAGTAAAAAATATAAATATTTTTTTAAATTATCGGTCGTTTTTTGTTTATAGCGCAAAAAATAAAAAACGCAGAGATGATCAATTACCACCAAAAGAAAGCTCTATTTGTGGGGGAAAAAAAGGACATTCATTTTATTTATGTACAGTGTCGCACAACCGTGCAATTGTCAGTTAAATTAAGGCAGTGCCGTATCGCACACAATGGACTGGTCATGAAGGGGTAGCTGAAGTGGTTAATAAGCATTCAATTATTGCAGTGTGTGTGTAAAGAGTTCAGCTCTAAATAAGTGAAAAAAAGTTCATATGTAATAATGGGCAAAAAAATAAAAAATAAAAAAACAGGCTGGAATGAATGGAAATCCCTCTGTCAGTTTGGAAACACTGGGTTTGTATTATGAACCAGCACATGGCTATATAAACCACATGTCACGCCATGTTCCTTATATTGTTATTGTTACTAAAACATACACAAATACCGCAAGCAACTGGCACTGTTTTGCGCTTCAATAACAGGCAAGCTATTGTATCTGTTGGATGGCACTTTTAAGATATGCATTCTTCCAAAACCAAGGAATCCATTTTTTATTTGTCTACGTACTGTGTTATTTCATGAGCAATGAGCTCATACTGTATGCCTCATTGCCAGCTCCATATCCATACTTATACCCAACTCCTGGTGCTGCTAGAGGAACAATAGGATGATCAGTAGCTCTGCATACTGGACCAGTGCGGGAGGTGCCAGTACAGTGCTGGAAGTGGCAGTACGAGTGACGGAGGTGCCAGTACTAGTGAGGAGATGCCAGTACCAGTGCCATAGGTGCCAGTACCAGTGCTTGAGTTGCCAGAACTAGTGTCCCAGTTACCAGTACAAGATGTGCAGTACCAGTGCCTGAGTTTCCAGTACTAGTGTCCCAGTTACCAGTACCAGATGTGCAGTACCAGTGCCTGAGTTTGCAGTACTAGTGTCCCAGTTACCAGTACCAGTGCTTGAGTTGCCAGAACTAGTGTCCCAGTTACCAGTACCAGATGTGCAGTACCAGTGCTTGAGTTGCCAGTACTAGTGTCCCAGTTACCAGTACCAGAGGTGCCAGTACCAGTGCCTGAGTTGGCAGTACTAGTGTCCCAGTTACCAGTACCAGTGCCTGAGTTGGCAGTACTAGTGTCCCAGTTACCAGTACCAGTGCCTGAGTTGGCAGTACTAGTGTCCCAGTTACCAGTACCAGAGGTGCAGTACAAGAGTTACCAGAGGTGCCAGTATCAGTGACAGAGGTACCAGAGGAGCCAGTATCAGTACCTGACAGAGGTGCCAGGTACCAGCATGTTCCTGCTTACACTTTTGAATATCAATATCAATTTCACCACAAAAAACCTGTTCACTGGGTCTGTTCCAAAATAATTTAAAATCTATGCTTAAAGCGGAGGTTCACCAAAAAGTGAACCTCCACTTTTCGGAACCCTCCCCCACTCCGGTGTCACATTTGGCACCTTTCAGAGGGGAGGGGGTGCAGATACCTGTATAAAACAGGTATTTGCACCACTTCCGGAGGCAGACTCCCACCCCTTCGCGTCACCCCCCGTTGTGTTCTGGGAAACACTCGGCTCCCAGAACACAACAGGGACCAGTGAGGACGGCGCAGCGCAACTCGCGCATGCGCCGTAGGGAACCGGGCAGTAAAGCCGCAGCGCTTCACTTCCCGATTCCCTCACCAACGATGGCGGCGGGGGAAGCCGAGAGCCGAGCGCTAGCTCGGCTACGGCTGCCGACGTCGCGGGCGACCTGGACAGGTAAGTGTCCTTTTTTTAAAAGTCAGCAGCTGCAGTATTTGTAGCTGCTGGCTTTTAAAAAAAAAAATTCCGGTGAACCTCCGCTTTAATATTGACTCAGAATTAACCCCTGCATTGATCAATCATAGCAAGCAATGCTTAAGAGCTCATGCCCATAGACCTATTTTGGTGCCTGGGGGCCATGGGTATTGCCATACCTAAACTTCAGCTTTAACTACTTCAATACCGGGCATTTTCACCCCTTCCTGCCTAGGCCAATGTTTAGCTTTCAGCACTGTCACGCTTTGAATGACAATTACGCGGTCGTGCGACGTGGCTCCCAAACAAAATTGGCGTCCTTTTTTTCCTACAAATAGAGCTTTCTTTTGGTGGTATTTGATCATCTCTGCGGTTTTATTTTTTGCGCTATAAACAAAAAAAGACTGTCAATTCTGAAAAAAAAAACTATATTTTTTGCTATAATAAATATCCCATTTTTTTTTTTTTAAATATTTTTTCTTTCTCAGTTTAGGTCGATGCGTATTCTTCTACATATTTTTGGTAAAAAAAATTGCAAAAAGCATATATTGATTGGTTTGCGCAAAAGTTATAGTACCTACAAAACAGGGGATAGATTTATGACATTTATTTGTATTATTATTTTTTTTACTAGTAATGGCGGTTGTGATGGGAGGGCCTGTGGAACCCAGAATCCCTTGGAAAGTATGGGATACCCTTTTTTCAGCTCCCCATGCACCTCTTATGTCTAAGCCACCCTGCGTCTATTGGGGCACAGGGTGAGCAAGAAAATAATGGACATTAAGAATGTGGCTTGGGTAACTTAAAATGGAACCCTGTATATGCCATATTATAGTGATAGCTTCATACTGTTAGGACACATACTGTTAGGAGGTGCTGATGTCAACTCCAGCCAACTGTCTATCTGTTGTCTGTTATAATGTAAATGAGCCTAGTGTGGGTTCTCTTTCAGCCATTGTCATCTGTGCTAATTGACCCTGCAATTGTATGAAGGAGTTCTGTGTTGATATGTATGATAATGTGTATTGTAGTTTAGAAGACAGCCAGGCTAGGAACTCAAAGGTCATGCCTAGGCTGTCTAAAGGGATTAGCTAATGAGTTCATGTTAATTAGGTTTCTGGTCACAGGTATTTTCCAGAGTAATATGAGCAGGTATGCACCTCCTCTTTTACTGTGTATAAAACTTGTATTGCTTTCAATAAAGGTTCATTCCTGCTTGACCCTCAAGACAGAGCTTCGTCTCGTTTCTTGTTCGGCTGGTTGGAGTGTCCGGTAGCTGCCTTTGTGTTTGGTAATGGAATGTCCTAAATGACTTTAACCCCTTTCATACTCGGGGTGTCGTTACAGCAGTTATCTGCAATTTTTGTCAGGACTGCGATATTGCAGCGGACAGATCGGACACTTTTGACACTATTTTGGGACCATTCACATTTATACAGCGAACTGTATAAATGTGACTGGCAGGGAAGTGGTTAACACTAGGGGGCGATCAAGATGTTAAATGTGTTCCCTAGGGAGTGATTCTAACTGTGGGGGGAGGGGACTGACTGGGGGAGGTGACCGATCGGTGTCCCTATGTACAAGGGACACACCATCGGTCTCCTCTTCCTGACAGGATGAGAATCTCTGTGTTTACACACAGAGATCCACGTCCCTGGCTCTGTAACTGCTGATCGAGGGTACCTGGCGGACATCGCGGCTGCCAGGCACACGCATCGGCACCTGAGTGACGCGGCGGGCACGCGCGCGTGCCACCGGCGGCGCGCGCGCACCCCCTAGCGGCAGGGAGGCCCGAGGACGTCATAAGACGGGATGGGAAGTGGTTAATGACCCTACAGTGCCTTGAAAAAGTATTCATGCCCCTTGCAGCCTTTCCCCAGTGTCCAGTGCAGCCTTGCCCCCAGTTTTCATTGCAGCCTTGAATTAAAAAATTGGCGCCGCCGAGAAGATCGCCACTGAGACTGGGCGGAGCAGGGCGAACGCCGCCGAGAACGCAGGGACTGGGCGGAGCCGAGATACACATAGCCGAGTGTACTCGGCTCTAGTCAGCTCTTCTCGGCTCCCCTCACAGTCACGCCGAGACTGGGCCTGACTGTGAGCGGAGCCGAGAAAAGCCGAGTACACTCGGCTATGTGTATCTCGGCGGCGATCGCTGCGCTCCGCTCAGTCAGTGGAGATCGCCGGGATCTGTGAGTATCGGCGTATAACACGCACCCACGATTTTCCCCTGATTTTGATTGATATTGATAAATACGGTAATTGTGAAGTGGAAGGAAAATGGTAAATGGTTTCAAAAATGTTTACAAATAAATATGTGAAAAGTGTGGCGTGCATTTGTATTCTGCCCCCCCTGAGTCAATACTTTGTAGAACCATCTTTCTCTACAATTACAGCTGCAAGTCTTTTTAGGTACCAGCTTTGCATATCTAGATAGTGATATGTTTGCCCATTCTTCTTTCCAAAATAGCTCAAGCTCTGTCAAATTGGATGGAGAGCATCTGTGAACAGCAATTTTTAAGTCTTGCCACAGATTCTCAATTGGATTTAGGTCTGGACTTTGACTGGGCCATTCTAACACATAAATATGCTTTGATCCATTGTAGCTCTGGCTGTATGTTTAGGGTCGTTGTGCTGCTGGAAGGTGAACCTCCACCCCAGTCTTAAGTTTTTTGCAGACTAATGCCCTGTACACACGATCGGATTTCCGATGGAATAAAATCCGATGGATTTTTTCATCGGAATTCCGATGAAGCTGACTTCCATCAGTCTTGCATACACACCATCAGACAAAATTCCGACCGTCCAAAACGCGGTGACGTAAAACACTCCGACGTGCCGAGAAAAATGAAGTTCAATGCTTCTGAGCATGCGTCGACTTGATTCTGAGCATGCGTGGGTTTTTTCTCAAACTTTTTTTAAACATGTTTTTTTTTTTTACACCGATGGAAAAAAGACAGATGGGGCCCACACACAATCGTTTTTTCCGATGAAAAAAGTCCATCATCAGAAAAACCGATCGTGTGTACACAGCATAACAGTTTTTCTTCTGAGATTACCCTGTATTTGGCTCCATACATCTTCTTATTAACTCTAACCAGATTCCCTGTCCCTGCTGAAGAAAAGCATCCCACAACATGATGCTGCCACCACCATGATTCACAGTGGAGATGTGGTGTTCAGGGTGATGTGCAGTGTTAGTTTTCCTCCACACATAGCGTTTGCACCTTCTTCCACATGTTTGCTGTGTCACCCACATGGCTTCTTGCAAACTGCAAACGGGACTTCTTTTGGCTTTCTTTCAACATTGGCTTTCTTCTTGCCACTCTTCCATAAAGGCCATTTGTGGAGTGCTAATAGTTGTCCTGTGAACAGATTCTTCCACCTAAACTGTGGATATCTGCAGCTCCTCCAGAGTTACCATGGGCCTCTTGGCTGCTTCTCTGATTAAGGCCTCGTACACACGACAGGTTTTCTCGGCAAGAAACGACAAGAAAACTGCTGGGAGAGCTTTCTTGCCGAGAAAACCGTGCGTGTGTACAAGGCTTTCAGGTTTCTCATCAAGAAAACTGCCCAGAATCTCGACGAGAAAAATAGAGAACCTGCTCTCTATTTTCTCGTCGGGGTTTACGTCGGCACTTTGCCGACAAGAAAACTGTGTGTGTGTATGCGGCAACAATCTTACCTGTCCTTCGGCAAGCCCGCGAATGCTTGAAATGACTTTGACGCATGCGCGGTAGCTTCCTAGGCATAGGTTGGGTGTAGCAAGATGGTGGCGACGGCATCGAATGTGACGAGCGCATGCTCGTCGTAGTCGATGACGTCACCGCATTCGTGCCATTTAAAAGAACGGCGGTTCTCTTGAATCGTACGTGTGTACACTCGGCTGGGACAAGATTTTTGGCAAGAATCTCGTCAGGAAAAACTACGGGTTTTTTCCTGACGAGATTCTCGGCCGTGTGTACTAGGGATAAATGTGCCCATGTTAAATGTAATTTAACCCCTTCGCGCCGAGCGTACGCATATATGCGTCCTCGATTTTAGGGGGTTATACGGGGATGATGCCCACAGCTGCAGGCATCATCCCGGTACCGTTTTTTAGAGCCATCGGTCGGCTTTCCAGGGATAACAACCAATGCCGCCTCCCGCCGCTCTTACTGGGCCTCCCGTCCCACGATGCGCCACTTCCGTCGCCTAGAGACAGACTGGCATGAAGCCGGAAATGGCTTAGTTCCAGTCTTCTCTCACAACATCACTTCCGGTTTACTCGGCTGGCAATGGCGCCGGATTTAAAAGAATATACAGTATTCAGAATTGCCGTTTTTGGCGATCTGAATACTTTGAAGTGCAAAGGAGGGATTGGAGGTCTTTTAGACCCCCGATCCATCCATAAAGAGTACCTGTCACCACCTATTACTGTCACAAGGGATGTTTACATTCCTTGTGAGAGCAATAAAAGTGATCAAAGTAAGAAAAAAATAAGTTTTTTAAAGCGCCCCCGTCCCCGCGAGCTCACGCAGCAAAGAAAACGCATATGGAGGTCGCACCCGCATATGTAAACAGTGTTCAAATCACACATGTGAGGTATCGCCGCGATCGTCAGAGCGAGAGCAATAATTCTAGCACTAGACCTCCTCTGTAACTCTAACCTGGTAACCGTAAAAAAAAAAATTAAAGCGTCGCCTATAGAGATTTTTAGGTACCATAGTTTGTGAAGGACACGTGGTCATCCTATGTGGCCTGCCCCCATGTGACAACGCTGGGCCAATCACCAGATTCCAGCGGTGAGTGGATCACATGCATCTTCCTACCTACATGTATAAAGTATTTCCTTCACACACTGATGACTGAATTGGATGGCAGTGGAAATATGGTAAGTATGTTCTGTGTATGTTGAGGAGGAGGTCATTAAACCAGACCTGTTGCTTTGCCCTGCATAGGCAATGCAACCATTTGCTTTAAATAGGTGAGCTGCTTTTACCAGTTGAAATGAGCATCACAAAATAGAGCACGCTACTCTGGCTGCTATTTAAAACCCCTCACTATATCTTTCTCGCAGTATCTCCATGTGGATGTCACACACAGTTAATGTGAAGCTGTAGAGTTTGGCAGCGCTGTCAGTGCAGAAGTAGCAGCTGCCACTAGCATAGATGTATGTGCTACCAAACCTGCCAAACCTGCCATATCAGAGAGGAATGAGCCCTGCAGAAAACGCCACTCCTATACCGTGCTGGGATACTAAGCCTCACCATTAACACTCTAAAATTAGGTACACAAGAGCATAATGCCGCGTACACACGATCATTATTCACGGCGGTTTAAAAACCGCCGTGAATAATGACATTTTAAAACGAGGGAACAGCTTGTTCCCCACACACGGTCATTTTTCTCGTCATTTTTTAAAATGACGAGAAAAACGATCGTCTATGGGCTCCGCGGCAGTGTTTCCCTATGGGAAACACTGCCGCGGAAGAAATGTCAGGAAAAACAACGAGAAAAATTAGAACATGTTCTAATTTTTCTCATCGTGATTAATGCCGTTTTTCCCGTCGGGAAAAACGGCAAAAAGCCCACAGACGATCGTTTTTCTCGTCCAAAGGAAAAAATGTCATTTTTCCCGACGGGAAAAATGATCGTGTGTACGCGGCATAAGGATGAGCTGTAAGCGTACCAGGAAACAAATTACAAACATAAAGTGCCCCGAATACATTGAAACGCTTCATATTTTCTTGTCCCTTACTTGCTGATCGGTAATCCCAAACTATTTTAGTTAACAAAGAAAAAATGCTTTGTAATGGCTAAAATAGATGCAAATGAGTACACACAGCCAATGTATTCTTAAGAGCACAAAAGGGGGAGGGCCGACCTTTCATTCCAGCATTCCACAAGTGAGGTTTCACCATACATCACCAGGTTTACGTTACACCATTGTACTGAGTTACAGCTTCAGAAAATACATGGCAGCCCAATTAAAGAAAAAGGGCTTGCATAATAACCAAGAAGGGGACACCTATTCAGTTCTGATGACATGGTTAGTCAATGGGTAATAGTGGCATATCTTTTTTTAATTAAACGTTGCATATATATAAAACATAAACTATCACAATAAAATATTCCGCTGTTGTTGTCTATCATTATTGCTGAAAAGAATCATCATACAAAAATATATTACATAGACAGGTTTGCAATGACAACGCTACATGAGAAACTGTTTAAAAGAGAAGTATGGCGAAAGCTTTTTTGGTCATACTTATTTTCTGGGTCACAGGAGTGCACTTACTTTTGCACTCCTGTGACCCAGAATCAGCCGACAGCAGGCTAAAGCTCGCTGTCAGCTAATGTCACAGAGCCGCTTCAGGCTATGGAATGATCCCAACCATATTGCAGGCTAAGGCTCACTGTCAGCTGATGTCACAGAGCCGATCCAGGCTATGGAATGAACCCAACCATATTCCAGGCTAAAGCTCGCTGTCAGCTAATGTCACAGAGCCGCTTCAGGCTATGGAATGATCCCAACCATATTGCAGGCTAAGGCTCACTGTCAGCTGATGTCACAGAGCCGATCCAGGCTATGGAATGAACCCAACCATATTGCAGGCTAAAGCTTGCTGTCAGCTGATGTCACAGTGTTGCTTCAGGCTATGGAATGATCCCAACCATATTGCAGGCAAAAGCTTGCTGTCAGCTGATGTCACAGTGTTGCTCCCGGCTATGGAATGATCCCAACCATATTGCAGGCTTGTGCCCTGTACACGCGATCGTTTTTTCCGATGAAAAAAGTCCGATTGACTTTTTTCATTGGAAAAAACCATCATGTGTGGGCCCCATCTGACTTTTTTCCATCGGTGTAAAAAAATAGAACATGTTTTAAATTTTTCCGATGTAAAAAAAAACGTTAGGAAATTCCGATCGTCTGTGTGGAACTCCAACGGAGAAAAAACCCACGCATGCTCAAAATCAAGTCGGCGCATGCTCAGAAGCATTGAACTTAATTTTTCTCGGCTCGTCGGAGTGTTGTACGTCACCGTGTTTTTGACGGTCGGAATTTTGTCTGATGGTGTGTATGCAAGACTGATGGAAGTCAGTTTCATCGGAATTCAGACGGAATATTCCATCGGATTTTAGTCCATCGGAAATCCGATCGTGTGTACAGGGCATAAAGCTCGCTGTCAGCTGATTTCACAGAGCCGCTCCAGGCTTTAGAATGATCCTAACCATATTGCAGGCTAAAGCTCGCTGTCAGCTGATGTTACAGAGCTGCTCCACGATTAAGGAGATATTTGCAGAAAACACTGCACTGATGTCTACGGCGCATTCAAGATGGCGACGGCGGCGGAGGGGAACGAGGAGCGCTTCGGGGGCATCGATCTAAGGTAAGTCATTCATAATGAGCTAGTATGTGATGCATACTAGTTCATTATGCCTTTCTCATGCAGGGTTTAAAAAAAAAAAGAAAAAGAGGGTTTACTTCCTCTTTAATGGTGATGTTATATGCCTGATGAAGGAGCACGCATGTTTAGAACGCAAGCTCGACCACGCCTCCTGTCCATCTCCACTGACGTGCTTGTTATGTGACCGTCTTCAGCCTCGGAGCCTCGGGAACCACCAAAGCCAGCGGGAACTGCTGACCACCACTCTTTGGTATTGTGTAATTTAGTGGATCTAGTGCAGGTGTGCCCAACCAGTGGCCCGGGGGCCACATGTGGCCCGCGGAGCCCTCAGATGTGGCTGGCGACCTCCTGCTCTGTGATGGTGGGTTGGCAAGCCCAGATCTTGGGTTCCCAACCCTTTATCTCAGAGCATTAGTGTTGTGAATAAAACGAGAAGTAGAGGAAGCAAGGGGCTGTGGAGCAGAGACGCATAAACCAATGCTTCCTGTATAGCACCGGCTCTTGTCACAGGCGGAGTCATACCAAATGTGCTCTGCCTGACTTATTTTCTGTTATTATAGGTCAGTTCATTACTAAAATCACAGTGTATATATGGGCATATCTTCTGCATTGGTTACTGGGCTGCTTTTAAACTGATCCGCAGGTGTAGCGCAGTGTGCCTGCGGGTTACCTGCACTGAGCTGTAGACCTCTGTAATTACCTGCAGGTTTGGTTCGCTTTCTGAAAGTGCACCACGCCTGCAGGATATAATAGAAATCTATAGAAAAGTGCAGCTAAACCACAGGAAAGCCACAGGTGCACTGCACTGCACCCACAGTGTGGGTAAACTGTGGCGCATCAGTGTAAAAGCAGCCTTAGGCCTCCTTTCACAGGATCAGTCCGACCCAATTGGACCCTCCATTCACCTCTATGGAGCGGCAGATGAAAACGGACTCCAATTCGATCCGCTAAAAAAAATAGAAGGGGATCCGTCCCTTTCCGTCTGGGCAGATCAGATCGGAGGGCCCATAGAGTTGAGTGGGCTGTGTCCGTGTCCGCTCTGCAGTATGCATGTCATCCGCCCACTTCACTCATTGTGGCCCGCAACCAGTTACCAAGTCGCTTAAATGGCCCTCGCTCCTCAAAAGGTTGGGCACCCCTGATCTAGTGGTAACGAGAGTAGCATAATAGGTGGAAGCCAGCTTAGATGAGCGCTCTAGCCGGAAAAAGTGTTCCGAGTCGAGGTTTGGTTGAGTTTAGAATCGTGTTCCTGAACTGTATATGAGAGTAGGAGATAATAAAAGTAAGCTCTTTGGGGAATCTCAAAGGTCTCCTGCAAGTGGGAGAGACACCAGGTGACCATCCCTAGACATGTGATGAAGGAATTTAACACCAATGAAGGACCAATAGCGCTCCGCAGGGAGAAGGCGGAATGGTGGTATATTGTGCACCCCCATAATCCAACATACAGGGTGGAGTGTGCCCCCCTAGTTGGCGCCGGGGTTCGATGGCCTTCCTCTCTGGTTGAGGGGTATGTGTTTCCAGCTGCTGCACGTTTAGGGCATGGACAACTGTTATTATTCTCTAATGCACCATTTATTGGTGAGTTTACATGCATGTATATATGTAAATACCTATATGTATTATCGTGTACTGTATGTTTCATAGTATATTCTAATTGAAGCATGTTCTTTCAAAATTTAGAAGCTCCTGAAGAAGTGACACACTGTTTAGTCGTGAAACATGTTGAGCCATTTTTAACTCTTCAAGGACCATTTGGCAATACCCAGGAGATACTCAGTTTTCAGCGTGGGCTTTTGTTTCTTGATACAGCCCAGCAGGAAGTATATACTGTATCCATTGAGTAACTTTCCCCCGGGAAATCCATCTGGCCTTTTCTATCATATATTTTTTGTATTTCTAATTCTAGATGTATTTTGTATATATTCTATATGACTATGTGAACTATTAAAATGTATCAAATTTTTTATACTTGCCTACAAAGTCCATTTAAAAAAAAAAAAAAAACTCATTCCAAATCAATATTAGGATGTGGCACCTCTTTATTTTGGGCATTTGATTACCACCCCAGGGCATTTGTAATCAATCTATATTCTAATTCCAAAGGCAGAATATACACCCACAATCCAATGATATCAGACAAACTCCCAAGAGAATCAGTTTGTGTTATGCATAAAAAGGTCACAAAGAAACGATAAACTGCCCAATATCATGCTAAGGAAAAGAAATCATTCTTGACAGATGGCCATTAACAAGAAATGTTATCCACAGTGGGATCACACGGATATATGCAGCACAAGAACACACAAATTATTTCCAAAAAAGTGAGATTGTATTATTGAATGTCTTTATGGCTTCTACAAACATTTGTCTCTGGTACAATGTGTTGGGTCAAATTAAAATCATTCTGTCTATGGGCGATCTAACTTATGACATAAACATATGCTACACCATAGAGAGTAAATCAGCCAAGTCGGGCCTCTAAAGTCACACATTGTATATGCAACTGTTGAGTGCAGACTGACAAGTAACCTTGTCTGCTGTGTTCTTATCAGAGGACTCGGCTGTAACTTCTGAGCTACTGACAGGTGGGACTTGTCACTACCTACCCATCTGATTTATGTCATGTACTAATACATCTAAGTGCATCTTTCAAAAATGTGTGATCTACAGTGATCTAAGTAGTCTAAAGTGGATTTATAAGGGTGTGCATTTTACATTAATAGTGCCTTTGCCTTCAATATTGGACATTTTTTTAATCACTTCAATACCAGGCACTTACGCACCTTCCTGCCCAAGCCAATTTTCAGCTTTCAGCGCTGTCGCAATTTGAATGACAATTACGCGGTCATGCTACATTGTACCCAAACAATTTTTTTATCATTTTGTTCCCAAAAATAGAGCTTTCTTTTGGTGGTATTTGATCACCTCTGCGATTTTTTATTTTTTGTGCAACAAATAAAAATTTAGAAAAAAATAAAGTTTTTTTGTTTCTGTTATTTTTTTTTGTAAATAACTACGTTTTTTTCTTCAAGGACGGGTACTGATATGGCTGCATTGATGGGCACTGATAAGGCGGCACAGATGGGCACAGATGAGGTGGCACTGATGAGGTGGCGCTGATGATGGGCACCAATAGGTGGCACTAATGGGCACCGATAGGCGGCACTGATGGGCACTGGTAGGCAGCACTGGTATGCGGCACTGATGGGCACTTATAGGCGGCACTGATGGGCACTCATAGGCGGCACCGATGGGTGGCACTGATGGGTACTTATGGGTGGCACTGATAGGTGGCACAGATGGGCACTGAAAGGTGGACATGGATGGGCACTGAGAGGTGGCACTGATGGACACTGATGGGTGGCACTGATGATACTGATGGGTGTCATTGCTGGGCATCACTTTTTTATCTTGTCCATAATGTTGCCAGTCAGTGCCCATTTGTGGGCACTGATTGACATCTATTGTGAATATTTTCTCTTATGTGGATCGCCATGGGGTACATACCTGGCCATCCACATGTTGCCCCCTTCCCTGGTGATCCTGGCGGCTTCCCTGGTGGTCCAGTGTGGGCATCCGTGGGGGGGGGGTGTGCTGATAAACAATCAGTGCAGCCCCCCCCTCAGGAAAGCCGCCGATTGGCTCTCCTCTACTCGCGTCTGTCAGACGCGAGTGAGGAAAAGCCGATCAACGGCTCTTCCTGTTTACATCGGGATCAGCTGTAATTGGACACAGCTGATCACGTTGTAAAGAGTCTCCGTCTCTTTACCGAGATCGGTGTTGCGGTGTGTCAGACTGACACACCGCACCACCGATCGCCGCGATGCGCGCCCCCACAGGCGCGCGGCGGCTGTTATCCTGCTGGACGTCATATACTGCTATTGACCGGGCGGGAAGTGGTTAAAAGATTTTACATTTTACTTTAAAAGCATTTACACTTAGCGTGGACCTGAGTTTAAACGTATGTTTGCTGTATGTTTATCATGTGACCACGAAAATGAAGATTTGGACCATTTCGAGGAATCCTTGGTGTACTGATGACATTTCCACACTTTGATCATCCAAGGTTTCCAGCCTATGGTCATTACAGCACCCAGCACCACTGAATAACCAGTTTCTTGAATGTGTGCATGGGGAATATTGCGCTTGGACTAAGATTCCATGGAACCCTAGTTGAGAATGGCTGGCTTACGGTCTCATTGTATATCTACAGTGTGAGATCAAAAGTACTGCTACCTCTGACTGATATTCTTAGGTGATTTGGAGTGAGATTGGTTGGTGTCACTAATGTGATGCATACTGTTCTCCGTGCTGGAGGTTCTGACATGGGGAGGCAAAGCCCTGCTTCTACAAAGATGGCCACCTCCACACAGAAACACAGTGCAGAACAAAGAATGGGGAACCATCAGCTGCATAGTAGCCACTGACAATGCTGGTGGCTAGTCCTTTGCCCCCTGCCTGCCTATTTTGGACAGCTTCTAGAGCTCAGTTCCTGTTTAAATCTTAGTATTCACCATGTTTCTACTTTCAAGCTAACACAGAAGAAACACTTCTAACACCCACTATGCTAATATTTAGGTTTTCCTACTAGAACAAGACATTGAAATAAGATGGTCATTGATCAAATCAATTGACTACCGCTAAGTTAAAGTGTTACTAAATCCACAACAGTAAAATCAGTCTGTATATGCAGTAAAGCATGCTAGTTATACTCATTGTGGAACCTAAGGAGTTAATCCTGCGCATTGTGTAAAAAGGCAGCTTGATCCTGTCTTCTGTGATCCTCCCCTGCTTTCACAGTCCCCAATCCATCTCCTGATAGTGCAGAGCCTTGGGGGCACTCTGCACATACTCAGTTTGGTGTGTATTGCTAAAGCGTTCTTTTTTTATTGTTTTGTAGGAGGGTACATGTGATCGGCACAGGGCCAATCAGCACTGTCCATCAGAGGGTAAAGGGTCATGCAGCCTCATAGGAGAGTCAGAGGAGAATGAAAATCCCTCCTACAAGCTTTAACCAGTGCTCTGCCAGACACTAATAGAAGTCTGATGATACTGCTGATGAGAAAAAAAAAGTATTTAGCAGTTTATATTTACTTAAATAATTGCATTTCCATGTTCTGTGTACTGTGGGAGACCAGATATGCAGGGTCTTGGGTTGAGTAACACTTTAAGTTACAACACCCATGGCTATGGGCACCACTAAAATAGTAAAGAATGTTCACCTAACAAAATGAATGTTATCTCAGCTTTGTAAATAAAAAATGATTTTCCATTTTGAATACCAAATCACGTGCAGGAAAATGATGTGTAATTGCACATATTGAAACCTTATAAAAATTGTCAATTATAAAAATATAAAAAATAAAAAAAAGCAGGATTTTTAAATATAATTGGATTATTGAAGTGACCACAACTTTACTCTATTCACTCTGCCATGAGAAAAGTTATGAGGGCTGCAATTACCGACCTCTCCTTTGGGAATGTACGTTCCTTGGCTATCATGCTAAAGCTTTGGCTTCAGTGTATTTCGAGTCACTTTAAGTGAAAAATCTCTACTACTTTAGTAAATTAAACCCACTAACTGATCCTGAGGGGGATATAGTATTTGGTTGTGTTGTTTTTTTTTTTTTTTTTGGTAAATCGCCAAGAGATAAGCCTGTCTTTCTGTTATTCACACTCTTATAGTAACATTATACCTGAAAAGAAAAGCCACAATAACAGCTCTCACCGGAGATCCAGATCCTGCAGAAAAGTGGGGGTTGTCAGAGGTGCACGTCTACTATTACAAGAGGTTAGAAATAGGGGTCTGCTTTTAGTTAGGTGGATTAGAGGAGCGTCACTATAATTTAGCTCCATGTTTCCAGTAAAAATAGATTTAAGTTCCAGTGTCACATGTAAGGAAGGATTGCAGCATTGCGGAGCAGATGACACTTGGCTGAAATGACTTTTTTGTTTTACTTAATACATTTTTTCTGTCGTCACCAAGTAATCAGTAGAGGAAAGTCAGTTTTGGCACTTTATAAAGGATCGGAACATTTTTGAGGACAAACTCCACATGCCTTCTCTTGCCCTCCTCAACAAACAAGTCAACAAAATGCCATTCCACACAGTCAGTAGGCAGGCAGTGTTCTGACCCTCCTGAGAGCTGGGGGTCTCCGCATAACTTCATACCATTTGCTGCCCATCTGCTCCAACACCATTGTAGAGAGCTGTCTGTCAGCTGTATATAAGCTTCCTAGAATTAGGCTTAAAGGGGTTGTAAAGGTTTGTTTTTTATTTTGTAAATAGGTTCCTTTGAGCTAGTGCATTGTTGGTTCACTTACCTTTTCTTCGATTTCCCTTCTAAATGTTTTTTTTTTCCTTTGTTTTCTTTGACTTTCTCACTTCCTGTTCCTCCTCAGTAAGCTGTTCTGGCTGACTAACCCCCGCTCGGATGATGGGGGCAAGCTTACTGAGGAGAAACAGGAAGTGAGAAATTCAGACACAGGAAAAAAACATTTAGAAGGGAAATCGAAGGAAAAGGAACCTATTTAGAAAATAAAAAACTAACCTTTACAACCCCATTAAGTAATTTTTGCAGCACAGTGGTGTAGTGGTTAGCACTTTCACCTAGCAGCAAAAGGGTCGCTGGTTCGAATCCCGACCACGACACCATCTGCCTGGAGTTTGCATGTTCTCCCTGTGTCTGCGTGGGTTTCCTCCGGGTACTCCGGTTTCCTCCCACACTCCAAAGACATGCTGGTAGGTTAATTGGATCTTGTCCATATTGGCCCAGTATATATGTATATATGTGTGTACGACTGTGTGTCCCAAGCGTGTCAAGATCCTACGGGGTAAAATGACCGCACCAGCCAAGCAGACACTGGCTGCAAAAAGCGCCTAGAGGCGGTTCAGTTCGCATGTGTAGCGCTATACAAGTCATTCATTCATATGACTATGATCAACTGCGATTATTTGTGATTATTTCACATGTAGTTGCACGTAGCATCAATCAATGGCACAAACTTAGACTATAGTGTTATCATCAGTAATTAATTGTCACTTAATGCTATTGTACTGTGTGTACCAATTGATCACTAATCACTAGACGTTACTACGGGGTGATCATATGTGAAAATCGCCAGTGTGCTTTTTCCCTTCTGTAGCAACCAGGCTTCTACAAAAATGATTCATTATGACAACACCCATACTAATTTATTACATTGAATGGCAAACATATGTTCAATGTTCAACCACTCTTTCATGCATATGGGTGTATTTATTTATTTCAGGTACTTCAATTTACACAGCACTGTAAACTGTATATTTTACATTCACATCAGCCCCTGCCCTCCAGGAGATTACAGTCTGAGGTCCCTAACTCACATTCATACATATACTAGGGACCATTTATACAGGAGCCAATTAACCACTTAAGCCCCGAACCATTTTGCTGGCCAAAGACCAGGCCACTTTTTGCGATTCGGCACTGCGTCTCTTTAACTGACAATTGCGCAGTCGTGCGACGTGGCTCCCAAACAAAATTGACGTCCTTTTTTTCCCACAAATAGAGCTTTCTTTTGGTGGTATTTGATCACCTCTGCGGTTTTAATTTTTTGCACTATAAACAAAAATAGAGCGACAATTTTGAAAAAAATGCAATATTTTTTACTTTTTGCTATAATAAATATCCCCCAAAAAATATAAAAAAATAATTATTTTTCCTCAGTTTAGGCCGATACGTATTCTTCTACATATGTTTGGTAAAAAAAATCGCAATAAGCGTTTATTGATTGGTTTGCGCAAAAGTTATAGCGTCTAAAAAATAGGGGATAGATTTATAGCATTTTTATTAATCATTTTTTTTTACTAGTAATGGCGGCGATCAGCGATTTTTATCGTGACTGCGAAATTATGGCGGACACATCGGACACTTTTGACACCATTTTGGGTCATTTTTACAGCGATCAGTGCTATAAAAATGCACTGATTACTGTAAAAATGTCACTGGCAGTGAAGGGGTTAACCTGTAGGGGGCGCTGAAGGGGTTAAGTGTGACCTAGGGAGTGCTTCTAACTGTTAGGGGGCGTGGCTTGCCGTGACACGTCACTGATCGCTGTTCCTGATGACAGGGATCAGACAATCAGTGACATGTCACTAGGAAGGACGGGGAGATGTTGTGTTTACACTAACATCTCCCCTTTCTTCAGCTTCGTGACCTGATCGCGGGACTCCTGCGGACATCGAGTCCGCAGGTCCCGCGGGCAGGGTCACTGAGCTCGCGACAGGGTCGCGAGCACACCTTTTGCGGCACGCGTGCGACCACACGGCTCGCAAATTAAAGGGGACGTATATATATGCCCATTTGTGCAGCTGTGCCATTCTGTCGACGTAAATCTGCGTGCGGCGGTCGACAAGCGGTTAACCTACTAGTACATCTTTGGATAGTGGGAGGAAACCGGAGTACCCAGAGGAAACCCACGCAAGCACAAGGAGAACATACAAACTCCAAGGAGGTAGCGCTGTGGTTGGGATTCAAACCTAGTGCTGCTAGGCGGAAGTGCTAACCACTTAGCCACTGTGCTGCCCATATTTGCCTGTACAGCTTAATAATCATGCGTATTTCAGCATTTGGGAGACACAGCTTGTGCGTACAGCCCACTGCCAGCAGCCTGTCAAAATCAGGGACTTTCTGCATTCAGTGTATTAGTCCCTGTACGCATACAGTGCCTTGAAAAATATTCATACCCATTTTGTCATGTTACAACCAAAAACATAAATGTATTTTATTGGGATTTTATGTGCTAGACCAACACAAAGTGGCACATAATTGTGAAGTGTAAGAAAAATGATAAATGGTTTTCAAAATGTGTTACATATAATTATCTTAAAAGTGTGGCGTGCATTTGTATTCAGCCTCCTTTAATCTGATAATCTGATACCCCTAAATAAAATCCAGTGGAACCAATTGCCTTCACCTAATTAGTAAATAGTGTCCACCTGTGTGTAATTTAATCTCAGTATAAATACAGCTGTTCTGCTAAGCCCTCAGAGATTTGTTAGAAAACCTTAGTGAACAAACAGAATCATGAAGCCCAAGGAACACACCAGACAGGGATAAAGTTGTGGAGAAGTTTAAAGCAGCGTTAGGTTATAAAAATATATCCCAAGCTTTGAACATCTCACGGAGCACTGTTTAATCCATAATCCGAAAATGGAAAGAGTAGGGCACAACTACAAACCTACCAAGACAATGCCGTCCACCTAAACTGACAGGCCGGGCAAGGAGAGCATTAATCAGAGAAGCAACCAAGAGGCCCATGGTAACTCCGGAGGAGCTGCAGAGATCCACAGCTCAGGTGGGAGAATCTGTCCACAGGACAACTATTAGTCGTGCACTCCACAAATCTGGCCTTTATGGAAGAGTGACAAGAAGAAAGCCATTGTTGGGAGAAAGCCATAAGAAGCCCCGTTTGCAGTTTGCGAGAAGCCATGTGGGGGACACAGCAAACATGTGGAAGAAGGTACTTTGGTCAGATGAGACCAAAATGGATCTTTGTGGCCAAATAGCAAAACGCAATGTGTGGTGGAAAACTAACACTGCACATCACCCTAAATACACCATCCCCACCGTGAAACATGGTGGTGGCAGCATCATGTTGTGGGGATGCTTTTCTTCAGCAGGTTCACCTTGCAGCAGGACAACAACCCTAAACATACAGCTAGAGCTACAATGGAATGGTTTAGATCAAAGCATATTCATGTGATTGAAAGGCTCAGTCAAAGTCCAGACGTAAATCCAATTGAGAATCTGTGGCAAGAATGAAAATTGCTGTTCACAGACACACTCCATCCAATCTGACAGGGCTTGAGCTATTTTGCAAAGAATGGGCAAAAATGTCACTCTCTATTGTGACAGCAGGAAGGTAAAGTCACCTGGTTGCATCCAGGGGGGTAGATATATTTCGCCCAGATTCAGGCTTTACGCCGACTTATACAACTAGGTGGAGAGTTGTATAAGCCCAGCTGAGGATAGTGGGCTCATGGATGACTCATACCTCTAGGGAGAGTGTGGGGCGTCGTGCAGACAGGGAGTTGATGAGACCAGCTGAAGCTTGTCAGCTCATTTAGGCCTCTATAAGAACTCCCAGCTTCATTAGATGTTAGCTCATGCCTGGAACCAGACCTGTGTGGACTGTCTAGGGAGAGTGAACCCCTGTGCGGTGAGACAAAGCCTGTGTGGCTATTTGCTTGGACATTTAAAACCAGGGACTTAGGGACTAGGACAGCACTAGGCTGATCCCAGTTGTTAGTTAGGAAACCTGTATGTTTAGTCAGAGGTCAACTTGACCAGGATTTATTTTGTTTATGTTTCTTTTGCTTTGCTGTGTTTTGTCACTGTAAATAGAAAATAAACCGCACCTTTTTGATTTTGAAAACCACAACCTCCGTTTGCTGGGCCTGTTTTGTGTGGGGAGCCCATCCCGGGGGTCACACACACCCGCTGCCGAGCTAACCCCCTCACAGTTGGTGGAGAACCAGTGGCAGTTTTTTTTTAAGCCAGCATGGAGGAGATACTGAAACAGCTGGCTCTAGCAAATGCCAATCAACAGCAGACAAATGCAGGTTTGCAAAAGAGCCTTGCAGCTCATCAACAGAGCCTTGCAGCTCAACAACAGAACTTCGCAGCCCAGCAGCAAGCTCATCAACAGAGCCTTGCAGCCCAGCAGCAGACAAACGCAACTTTGCAACAGAGTCTGGAGGCTCAGCAACGAGCCCAGCAGCAATCTGAGGCCCGCTTCATAGACCTGTTGCAGAAGCAAGAGCAGAGACTACAACAACAGATGGAAGCAGTAATGCAGCAACGTCCGCAGACCAGTGAGGAAAGCCGTCCCACTAATACCGCGTCCTTTGGGGTGAGTCGTTTATTGACAAAAATGACTGGAGAGGATGATCCAGAGGTATTTTTGACCACATTTGAAAGGACCGCTGAAAGAGAAAAGTGGCCTGAGGAGCAGTGGGCTGGACTGGTGGCTCCTCTGTTAACTGGTGAATCGCAGAAAGCTTACTATGACCTAGAGCCTAACCAAGCAAAAGACTATGTGATGCTAAAAGCTGAAATATTGGCAAGGCTGGGTGTCACCCAGGCTGTCCGGGCTCAGCGTGTGCATAACTGGACTTTCCAGCTTGGAAAACCCCCCAGGTCTCAAATGTATGATCTCATTCACCTGAGCAGAAAGTGGCTACAGCCAGAGACTTTGTCTGCACCAAAGATTGTGGAACGTGTTGTAATGGATCGGTTTTTGAGAGCTCTTCCTACTGCCATCCAAAAGTGGGTAAGCCATGGAGACCCAGAGACGGCCGATGGTCTTGTGGATCGTGTGGAGAAATACTTGGCTACAGAGAACCTGACGGCCTCTTCCAGAGACACTCGGACTTTCCACCCTAAGACCAGACCATCCCCAGGGGCGGATAAGAGGATTCCAAGGGGTGAGGGTGGAGAGAGTGAGAGGGTGGGAGCTCTACCCCAAGTTTGGCGAGAACAGCCTGGGAAATCAGCGGCTCAAGAGGCGGCAAGAAGGATCGTTTGCTACCGCTGCCGGCAAGCGGGACATATTGCAGCCAATTGCCCGGTTGTGGAGGAACCCATGCAGTGTGACTTTCTGACGGGCAGACGTCAGTCGCTGTGTGCGACAGTCGCATGCACTGCCATTCGAGGAACTGAGAAACATTTATGCAAAATGTGTGTTAATGGTAGAAATGTTGTGGTATTGCTGGATTCAGGTAGCCTTGTGACCCTGATAAAGGCTGAGTTAGTTAAAACAGAGGTCTCTGGGAATAGCAAGGTAGCTGTTATTTGTGTGCATGGGGACACCCGAGAGTATCCAGTGACTACAGTGTGTTTCAAGACCCCCAAAGGTACCCTCTCTCATCCAGTGGCCTTAGTATCTCAGTTACCGCATGACGCCATTGTGGGAAGGGATTTTCCGAAGTTCTGGGAACTGTGGGATGATCCTGAGCCCCTCACTGGTGCCCCTATGTACCAGGAATGTGATAGCCAGAACTCCCCTGAGAGTGGTGAGGACTCTCCGGAATTTCCCTTATCAGTATTGGCAGGGGAGACTCAAGAAACTGGAGAGGAGCCCACCTCCTCAGACGAAAACCTACCGTCTGTGGAGTTTTCTGATCTTGAGGTTCACAGGGAAAACTTTGCCACAGAACAGTTGAAAGACCCCGCCCTAATAAAGGCACGGGAAAACGTAGTGAAAATAGATGGCGAGTTAGTGAACCCAGATAATACCTGCACTTACCCATACTTCAGCGTAGAGAAGGACCTACTGTATCGGGTGGCAAAAAGGGCAGAAGAAACCGTTGAGCAGCTTGTGGTGCCCAAACCTTACAGGAAGTTGGTGTTGGAGTTGGCCCATGGGCACATTCTTGGAGGTCATCTGGGGACAGAGAAAACCCAAGAGAGGGTATTACAGAGATTCTATTGGCCGGGGGTGATGAAGGACGTAGAAAATTATTGTTCCTCCTGCCCTGTGTGTCAGAGGTCGGCCCCGATGCCACATTTCCGTAGCCCGCTGGTCCCTCTACCCATCATTGAGGTCCCGTTTGAGAGGATCGCCATGGATTTGGTAGGTCCTATAATCAAGTCCGCTAGGGGGCACCAGTACATATTAGTTATAATGGACTATGCCACCCGTTATCCAGAAGCGATCCCTCTCCGAAATACCTCGGCCAAAACCATAGCCAAAGAGCTATCTCTTGTGTTTAGCCGGGTGGGTATTTGTAAAGAACTGCTTACGGACCAAGGTACACCCTTTATGTCCCGGGTTATGAAGGAGCTGTGTAAATTATTCAAAGTGACGCAATTACGTACATCTGTGTATCACCCCCAAACCGATGGGCTGGTTGAAAGATTCAACAAAACCCTAAAACAAATGTTGAAGAAAGTGGTGGATAGAGATGGAAAGGATTGGGACTGTCTACTTCCTTATCTGATGTTTGCTATTAGGGAGGTGCCCCAATCCTCTACGGGATTCTCCCCCTTTGAGTTACTGTATGGGAGACACCCAAGAGGGCTGTTGGATATTGCCAAGGAAACTTGGGAAAGTGAGAGTTCTCCCCACAGGAGTGTGATTGAGCATGTCGCCCTGATGCAAGACCGAATTGCACAGGTAATGCCCATCGTGAAGGAACATTTGGCCCAAGCGCAGTTAGCACAGCAGAGAGTGTACAACCGTGGAGCCAAGACCCGTACCTTTTCCCCGGGGGATAGGATACTGGTACTTGTCCCTACGGTTGAAAGTAAATTCCTTGCCAAATGGCAAGGCCCCTACGAGATAATGGAAAAAGTGAGCGAAGTGAATTACAAGGTCAGACAACCAGGAAGGCGAAAGCCCGAACAGATCTATCACGTTAATCTGTTGAAAGCCTGGAGGGATAGAGAGTCCCTAGTCGCAGACACTTGGTCACCAGCTCAAACTGGTTGCGTGATTCCTGAGGTTGGAATAGCAGCCACCTTGTCACAACCCCAACAACAGGAGGTTAAGGAGTTTGTGCTTCGCAACAAGGAGGTATTCTCTGAGCTGCCGGGACAAACATCTGGGGTAGAGCATGACATCATTACCCCGCCCGGTGAAAGGGTGAAGTTAAAACCCTATCGGATCCCAGAGGCCCGACGGGAGGCAATACGGGAGGAAGTACAGAAAATGCTGAACTTAGGGGTGATAGAGGAGTCCCAAAGTGATTGGTCTAGTCCCATCGTGTTGGTGCCTAAACCGGATGGGAGCTGGCGATTTTGTAACGATTTTCGTCAGTTGAACAAAGTTACAAAATTTGACACCTACCCCATGCCACGTATAGATGAGTTGATCGACCGGCTGGGAACAGCCCGATACATGACGACTCTTGACCTCACAAAAGGGTATTGGCAAATCCCCCTGGCCAAGTCGGCCAAAGAGAAAACCGCATTTGTAACCCCAGACGGGGCGTTCCAATATAAAAGAATGCCGTTCGGGTTACAGAATGCGCCGGCCACATTCCAGCGGAAAATGGACCAGATGCTGAGGCCCCATCGGAAGTATGCTGCGGCTTACCTGGATGACGTAATTGTCCATAGCACAGATTGGGCCTCACATCTGCCAAAAGTGCAAGCAGTCCTGGACTCTGTTCGGGAAGCGGGGTTTACGGCTAACCCCAAGAAGTGTACCATTGGGCAGGAGGAGGCCAAATATCTTGGGTACACCATTGGGAGGGGAGTAATAAAACCCCAACTCAACAAAGTCGAGGCCATCCAGAGTTGGCCACGTCCCAACAGCAAGAAGCAGGTACGAGCCTTTCTGGGAATCGCTGGGTATTATCGGCGATTCATTCCCCACTTTGCTTCTAAGGCTGTGCCCCTAACCAACCTGACGAAGGGGAAAGGGTCGGTCATGATTAAATGGACCCCCGAGGCTGAGGCAGCATTCCAATTCTTGAAACAAGCCTTATGTAGCCAGCCAGTGTTGTACTCACCCGACTTCTCTAAAGACTTTGTCGTACAAAGTGATGCGTCAGATGTGGGGTTAGGAGCAGCATTGTCCCAGGTCTGGAACGGGGAAGAGCACCCAGTCATTTACCTCAGCAGGAAGTTGAAGTCCCATGAGGTAAATTACGCCACCGTTGAAAAGGAGTGTTTAGCGGTGAAGTGGGCTCTAGATTCCCTTCGGTACTACCTGCTAGGTAGGCACTTTGACATGGTTACGGATCACGCTCCGTTAAAGTGGATGGCTCAAAACAAGGAAACAAATAGAAGAGTGAATAGGTGGTTCCTGGCCCTCCAGGAATTCAACTTCACAGTAAAGCATCGCCCTGGCGTTCAAATGGGGAATGTGGATGCTTTGTCTCGAGTACATGAATGCCTGATTGCTGGTGTTCCAACCCCGAGGTTAAAACAAGAGGGGGGGGTATGTGACAGCAGGAAGGTAAAGTCACCTGGTTGCATCCAGGGGGGTAGATATATTTCGCCCAGATTCAGGCTTTACGCCGACTTATACAACTAGGTGGAGAGTTGTATAAGCCCAGCTGAGGATAGTGGGCTCATGGATGACTCATACCTCTAGGGAGAGTGTGGGGCGTCGTGCAGACAGGGAGTTGATGAGACCAGCTGAAGCTTGTCAGCTCATTTAGGCCTCTATAAGAACTCCCAGCTTCATTAGATGTTAGCTCATGCCTGGAACCAGACCTGTGTGGACTGTCTAGGGAGAGTGAACCCCTGTGCGGTGAGACAAAGCCTGTGTGGCTATTTGCTTGGACATTTAAAACCAGGGACTTAGGGACTAGGACAGCACTAGGCTGATCCCAGTTGTTAGTTAGGAAACCTGTATGTTTAGTCAGAGGTCAACTTGACCAGGATTTATTTTGTTTGTTTCTTTTGCTTTGCTGTGTTTTGTCACTGTAAATAGAAAATAAACCGCACCTTTTTGATTTTGAAAACCACAACCTCCGTTTGCTGGGCCTGTTTTGTGTGGGGAGCCCATCCCGGGGGTCACACACACCCGCTGCCGAGCTAACCCCCTCACACTATATATGCAAAGCTGGTGGAGACATCCCCAAAAAGACTTGCAGCTGTAATTGCAGCAAAAGGTGGTTCTACAAAGTATTGACTCGGGGGCTGAATACAAATGCACCCCACACTTTTCACATATTTATTTGTAAAAAATTCTGTAACCCATTTATCATTTTCGTTCCACTTCACAATTATGTGCCACTTTTGTGTTGGTCTATCACATAAAATCCCAATAAAATACATTTACATTTTTGGTTGTAACATGACAAAATGTGGAAAACGTCAAGGGGTATGAATACTTTTTCAAGGCGCTATACGCGTGTTCCGCTTGGATGTGCATACATCGTACATCATTGATTTTGACAGGCTGCTGGTACTGGCTGCTGCTCCTGGGATGTCTGATTTTCACACTGTAAATGCGCATAAATCCTTGCGGTGACACATATTGTGCTTTTTATGTGCCAAATGAATAAAAGTGTTGCGTGACAATTCGTTAATTTGTAAACGTACAATATATGTAAAGTGCTGTGCTAACTGTCAGCGCTATATAAATACATGTAATCAAGAAATAATAAATTTGCTGCACGATAGTAGTGCATTGTCTTTCTATACACACCCACCTCTCCTCTCCCTCCTGCAGCTCGGCACCTCACTGACTACAGTATATACAGTATATACTCCACGGTGGTAATAGTCAACATTTGTAACTTAGAACATTGAAGCAAGTGCTTGCTTATTTTGGCGCACGCGATCGGACAATAATAAATATGGACACATTTCACTTTTAAGATTTAAGACAAATGCAATCAGTGACTTGGATCCTTTACAGCATCAAATCTATTTTTGTAATGTTGGTAGAGTTAAAAATAAATCCAGAAAACAAGAAGATTACATGTTTCAGCCCTCAGGGGACCTTAATCATAGCTTATAATATCACTTTTAATGTGATTTGGTGTAACAACATAAGAAACTTGTGTAATGGCAGTGTTGGTTTGGCACACAGAAAAAATTAATAAAAATGGATGCATTTCACTTTTAAAGTACTGTATATACTCGAGTATAAGCCGAGTTTTTCAGCATATTTTTTTGTGCTGAAAATGCCCCCCTCGGCTTATACTCGAGTCTGTGCCCATCTTCAAATTTGTGTGCCTGATCCCAGCCAGCCGTAGGTTCCATGGACCCCAATCTTGGCACACATGTTGCCCCACTCTTCCTCTACAAGTGTGCAAAGTTTGTTGTTCAGAGGACCTACGGCCGGGAAACACTGATTTTTGAAATCCGGGCACCCCTTCCATAGACTCCCATGTTAAACTCTAATTTCTCCAGTGATTTTGGGGGCCTGGTACCGGCCGGCCGTAGGTCCTCTGGTCCCCAAACATGGCACACATATAGCCCCACTCTTCCTCTACAAGTGTGAAAAGTTTGTTGTCCAGGGGACCTACGGCCAGGGAGCAGCGATTTTTCAAAGCCGGGCTCCCCTTCCATAGACTACCATGTAAAACGTCAGTCTAGTCACACAGCCCTGGAGATCTGGTAGGGAGATTGGGCACAGTGAGGCATGGGCACAGTGACAGTGAGGCATGGGCACAGTGAGGCATGGGCACAGTGAGGCATGGGCACAGTGAGGCATGGACACAGTGACGCATGGGCACAGTAAGGCACAGTGAGGCATGGACACAGTGAGGCAAAGTGAGGCATGCAGATGGACACTCTAGGCTTATACTCGAGTCAATGAGTTTTCCCAGTTTTTTGTGGTAAAATTAGGTGCCTCGGCTTATATTCGGGTCGGCTCAGGTATATACGGTATAATTTTTTTTTTTTAGCTTTTGATGGAGTGGATAGGGATTAGAACGCGTGTCAGTTTTTATTGCTATCTGTGCCCCCGTTAAAGTGAAAGTAAAGTCTTGGGTTTTTATTCCATATAAATAACAAATATGTTATACTTCCCTCCTATGTGCAGTGATTTTGCACAGAGCAGCCCAGATCCTACTCTTCTTGGGTCCCTCTTTGGCTCTCCTGGCTCCTCCCTCCTGTCGAGTGCCCCCCACAGCAAGCAGCTTGCTATGGGGGCACCCAAGCCAAGTCACAGCTCCCTGTGTCCATTTAGACATGGAGCCCTGGTTCGGCCCCATCCCCTCACTCCCCTGATTGGCTAAATGACTTTGATTGACAGCAGTGGGAGCCAATGGCGCCACTGCTGTGTCTCAATCAGAAGGAGAGTCCCGGACGGCCGAGGAATTGGTGGACATCGCTGCACAGAGATGGGGCTCAGGTAAGTATTAGGGGGTGCTGGGGAGGCTGCTGCACACAGAAGACTTTATCTTAATGCATAGAATGCAATAAGATAAAAAACCTTCTGACTTTACAACCCCCTTACGGAGATTCACCCTCTCTATTTGTCCTGTTTGCCATTATCATTGAAAGTGAAAAGTAAAAGGAAATCACAATTTTTTAGTTGTCCCCAGAAAAGTAATAGATGGCAAATCTTCCAATGGGGGTGCTAGTTCGGGTGACCCGGGGGGTCCCCAAGAAATTCCCTTTAGATTTCCTCTCACTTCCTGTTTGTCTATGGGACAGGAAATGAAGGAAGATCTCTGCAATGGGACACAGATGGTGAAAAAAATCTGTCAGGGGCTATAACCCTCCCTTGCTCTATCCTAAATTAAAAAAACAGTTTTGCCTCTAGTTCTACTTTAAGATTTAAGATGAATGCAATCAGTGACTTGGATCCTTCGTAGCATAAAATCAATTTATTTAATGTAGGTAGAGGCAACAATTCCAGAAATCAAGCAGCTTACATGTTTCAGCCCTCAGGGGGGCTTAATCATAGCTTATAATATCATTTTTTATGTAATTTGGTGTAACAACGCATAGAACTTGTGTAATGTCATTG
The DNA here is from genome assembly GCA_029206835.1 of Rana muscosa. Lineage (NCBI taxonomy): Eukaryota > Metazoa > Chordata > Amphibia > Anura > Ranidae > Rana > Rana muscosa. The sequence goes on along the minus strand of CM055116.1, from coordinate 274,138,214 downwards.
TTGGTTTGGCACACGGAAAAATGTAGCGGCATTTACCTTAAGAAAAACGTATTTGTCTTCTTTAAAGCCAAGTACACACGGGTCAAATGTCGGCAGACATTGGCCAGTTCAAAAAAAAATGACCAACATTCAGCCAATGGCAGAGATAGCTGATTGGAGTGTTCTGGTGGGGGGAGGGGGGGCGTCTCTCTGTCAGAACACAACAGCTCAGCAGGGGAGATCGCTGTACTAATGCTGCATGGATAGTGCAGCGGCTCCGACCAGAGCTGTCAGGTTTTTTTTTTTTGTGCAACCTGCTGGGCTGCACAAAAAAAAAACAGTTTAAAGCAGAGTTCTATCCAAAAGGTGAAGCTCCGCTGGTCCCCCCCCCCCCCACTGCCCTATTTGGATCTTTTGGGGGGAAGTGGGTACCTGCTTTTGACAGGTACCTGCTCCCACTTCCAGGTAAGATTGTCGCACTGCCGCACGATAATCTTCAACATTTCTGGTCCCTCCTCCTTACCCCCCCCCCCCCCGCTGCCTTCTGGGACACACAGAGGTCCCAAAAGACGGCAGGACCATTCAGAAAGCGCGACTCGCGCATGCGCAGTAGGAAACAGGCTGTTTCCCTTACTACAGATGCCGGCGCCTGCACCTGAAGCAGAATGATGTATCGGGCCCGGCTAGGGGTGCCGACATCGCAGGATCCTTGTACAGGTAAGTGCCCTTTTAAAAAAATAAAATCAGCGGCTACAGTATTCGCAGCTACTGACTTTCATTTTTTTTTACAGGCTGGTACTCCTCTTTAAGGGCTCATGCACACTGCATCTCAAACATGCGGCTCCTACAGGCTTTTGAGCTTTTTTGAGCTCTCATTTATTTCTGCCTGGAAACTCCCCTCTATGTTAGCCAATGTGATAGCCACACTATGGTTTTTTCAGGAGTTTACAGGCATATGGTCTTACAGGCAGCTGAAAAAACCCCCCACCAAACTCTTGTTTTTGAGAGGTGCTTTTGAGCAGAAAAGATGCCTAATGCCACGTACACACGATCGGAAATTCCGACAAGAAAACCGTGGATTTTTTTCCGACGGAATGTTGGCTCAAACTTGTGTTGCATACACACGGTCACGCAAAATTCCGACCGTCAAGAACGCGGTGACGTACAACACTACAACGAGCCGAGTAAAATGAAGCTCAATAATTCCGAGCATCCGTCGAATTGATTCAGAGCATGCGTGTTTTTTTTTTTTTTTTGCGCGTCGGAATTGCCTACAGACGATCGGAATTTCCGACAAGAACTTTTGAGTAAGCACTAGGTTAAGCTATGAGTAAGAACTAGATTATAGTGCGAAACTCGTCAGCTACCATCCCTGCTTTGCTGTGATTTGTAGTGCATCCACCTATTTTTTTACAATAAAGGCGACCGTCAAGGTTTTTTGGAGTGCGGCTGTCCATATTGTTCTTTTCTATCGGAAAAATTGAGAACCAGCTCTCAAATGTTTGCTGCCGGAAATTCCGACAGAAAAAGTCAGATGGAGCCTACGCACGGTCGGAATTTCCGACCGAAAGCTCACATCGAACTTTTCTTGTCGGAATTTATGATCGTGTGATAAGTGCCCAAAAATGCGCAAAAAAAGTTTTGAAGCGCACAAATAAATAAATGAGTAAATAAAAAATGCTGGGGGAGGGGGGGTTGCTAAAAAAAAAAAAAAAAAAAAAAACGCTTATGCTCAAAAAGCTCAATAAACATGCAAAAGAGTACAAAAAAGCGCAAGCTTCTTCAAGTTATTTAGCCAGAGAAATAAAGGCTCAAATGCCTGTAAAAGCAGCTTTTTTTTGTTTTTTGAGCTGCAGCGTGCGTGAGCCCTAAGAGCCGGTTCACACTGGGGCGGCATGACTTTGGGGGCGACTCGGCGACGTGATTTTAAGACGACTTGAGAGGCGATTTGCAAAATGACTTCTGTATAGAAGTCAATGCAAGTCGTCCCGAGTCGCCCCCAAAGTAGTACAGGAACCTTTTTCTAAGTCGGAGCGACTTGCGTCGCTCCTATTAGAACGGTTCCATTGAACAGAGCGGGACGTGACTTGTCAGGCGACTGAGTCACCTGACGAGTCGCCCCTGTGTGAAGGAGAATGGAGGGGTTCTTTTTTGTTCAGGCTCAGGGCTCAATGTTTGTTATTGAACTTGCACTATCATTATTTTGACTCTTTTTGAATAATATTTGTAACACAGTATAATATAATATAATACAATATGTATTCATTGTTTCTGCCATCCAGACTGCTGAGCAGCAGGTGCATTGCACACATCCCATTAAAAAGGATTTGTGAATTCTGGAGAGGTTATGTAATGCCCCTGATTAGTTCGATCCTACATAATGGCCATTATTACCAGAATTCCCAGCACTGGAGAATGACCACAGTCCTGGATTGAGCCAACACTGAATGATCAGTGACAGCACAACTTCCAGGGACCACTTATGTGTCACCAATGCCTGTGCTGGGACTTTAGGAAAAGTTGGGGACACACGAGGATGAGGATGATGAAGATGAAGGCACAGAGCTATTCTGTATGGAATGATTCATCTCTCCCCCCCCCCCCCCCCCTAATGTCTCTGATGGCTTTCCAAACACTGGAGAGGACTGATCAGATCGCTGTGTTAATGATTGACAGTCCCCTGCTGGGTGACAGCACCAACGTCACATAGAAAACAAACTCCTCTCCAGAGTGACACACACTGCCATCCAACAACAACTATTTATAAAGTCTACAGAAGATCACCACACTGCTAACATCTCCGATCATTGCTAAAATCCACAATCACTGCTAACATCCACAATCACTGCTAACATCCCTGCTGCTAAAATCTCTGATCAGTGCTAACAATCCAAAGTGCTAAAATCTGTGATCAGAGCTGACATGCCCGATCACACAGAGTAGAAGAGAGGAAAGGAGAGGAGAGGAGTCCCAGTGTCACTTACCATGGATGGTGAAGTTCTCGCAGTCCTGTAGCTGAGGATGTGATCAGGACATTCCACATGCACACAGCACACAGCACACAGCGCACAGCACACAGCGCACAGCACACAGCACACACGTTCTCCTCCTTCTTCTAGGTCCTCCTGATCGCACACAACAAAAGCCTCCTGCAGCCTAGGAGGAGGAAGTCATGTGCTTAGACCTCTCCTGGCTGCTGACCAGCACTGCTTACTACACAGTCCATGGGAGTCAGGCAGACCTGGGGAGGGGGCAGAATAAGAGCTGCTAAGGCAGGGTGTGTATTTTGGGGAGGAATGCTAACATCCAAAAATAACACCTAACACGGTAGCTGCTGCTGTGATCTTCCCTCCTTTCCTCCTCCTTCTTCTCCTTATCATTGTCTGGGGATTTCTAGCAACTTTCTCCGATGAGAGACACCTTTCAGCACAAAGTATAGAGGCAAAGGACAAACATAATACCGGTTAGGCCCCTTTCACACGGACGGATAGAATGGTGCTTTTAGCTGCGGATTTTCTGGTTTTCTACCGCAGCTAAAAGCACTAGGCTTGTGCAATTCGTTTCGTAACTAATCGAAATTCGTCTGAATTTAGCAACTTTCGGACATTCGGAAGCATTCGAATTACGAATAAAACTGAATCCGAAATAAATTATATCGCAAATAGCGAATGCCCGAATGTCTTTGGCATAATTCGTTATGAAAAAAGTTCCGAATGTACGAATCCATACGAAGCACAATAACACTCTGCTCTCTGCTTCTCCCTCACCGTGCTGAACTCCCTCTCAAAATGGTGTACAGGGGCGGAGGCTATAGCCGTGTGTAAAAAACAAAAGTAAAATACGGGATTTCGAATCGTTACAAATAACCGCTATGTATTTAGAAAAGTACAAATCCATTCGAAGCACATTAGGCATAATAGGCAGCGTCGTTGTGAGAGAGACACGGAAAATTACGAATCAACTAACCCAAAAAAAGTTACGAAAGTTAGGCCCCTTTCACACTGGGGCGGGCATATGCAGTGGCGGTATAGCGGCGCGATTTTCAACGCCCTATACCGTCGTGTTTTACCGCGATATTCGGCCGCTAGCGGTGCGGTTTTAACCCCCGCTAGTGGCCGAAAAAGGGTTAATACCGCCCGCAAACCGCGGCTATAGCCGCGGTTTGCGGGCGGTATTACCGCGGTGTACCATTGATTTCAATGGCAATGAGCGGTAAAGGAGCGGTATACACACTGCTCCTAGCGCAGCTATATGCACATAACCACAGGTAATCGCAGTCTTTTGTGTCAACTGCGGATAGCAGCGTGAGAAAAAAAAAGAACAAAAGGAAGCACATCATAATCAGTAGGTATAAAAAGGGTTGCTATGGGAATGACTACCGCAGCTAAACGTGGCCGCATGTAAACGCAGGTAATCTCAATGTACAAATGCAGCTAATCGCAGTGAATGGAGCCTTGAATTTCACAGAACATTTTACATGCTTTTAACTGCGGCAAAACAGCCGTCCGTGTGAAAGGCGCCTTCAAGCAGGAGGGAACCGCCAAGGCTGTCCGTAAATGTCTCCAATTGTAACTATTCAGCCCGCTAGGGAGAGACAGAAAATCTATCAGTACTCCTCATCTACGCTAATGGTGGTCATGTACGCTTTGGTAAATGATCGATTTCTTTTACAATTGGTCTCTCCTCTTAGGAATAATCAATCTATAGTCAACAACCCAATCAAGCCATATGCAACACAAGAAAATGGAGTTTGATCTTGCAATCTCAAAATCAGATCAACTGAGTTACGATCGGTTTAATAAAAAAAGAGTATACTGCAACTCCCTTCTCATTGGCTTACCTTTAAAGTGGTTGTAAACCCTTACAGACCACTTTATGCTACAGGTAAGCCTATAATAAGGCTTACCTGTAGCAACCCAGGATATCTCCTAAACCTGTACAGTTTAGGAGATATCCCCTGTCCCCTGCATGTGCCGATGTCATCGGCACATGCGCACTGGGGCAAACGGAAGCAATGGCACATATGTGCCGTTGCTTCAGTGACCGTGCCGTTACCGGCGGCTCCCGCTCGGGAGTGACGTCATCACGGGCTCCGGCCAATCACAGCGCCAGAGCCGCGATACCTGGAAGTAACCCCCGGAAGAGATGTTGCTGCCGGAGGGGGGACAAAGACCACTGCGAGGGCTTCAATGTAAGGTAAGTACAGTAATTCATAACGAGCTAGTATGCTATGCATACTAGCTCATTATGCACTTATCTTGCATGTTTTTTTTTTTTTTCAAAGGGTTTACAACCACTTTAAAGTGGTTGTAAACCCACTCTTGCAACTTGCTCCTACAGGTAAGCCTAGATTAAGGCTTACCTGTAGGTGTTTTCAATATCTCCTAAACCTACAAGATTTAGGAGATATTTGCAAAAAAAGAGTACACCGATGTGTACGGCGCATGCGCGCCTTAGACATCGGCGCAGGCGTACTGTAAATGCCGGTTTTATGAATGATAGCGCCGGCTTTTACGGCTCCCGCGCGCATGCGCGGAGTGACGTCATTGCCGCTCCGGCCAATCACAGCACCGGAGCGGCGATACCCAGGAGTAACCTCTGCGAGAGATGGCTGCGGCTGGAGGGGGAGACGGGGACGGATTCGGGGGCTTCGATCTAAGGTAAGTAATGCATAATGAGCTAGTATGCTAGTCATACTAGCTCATTATGCCTTTGTCTTGCAGGGTTTTTTTTAAAAATGGGTTTACAACCACTTTAACCACTTGCCAACTGTGCTGTAGCTTGGCTGGCTAGTCCTGTGACACCAACATATGACGGCGTGCCATGATCACGCCCACCACATGCTCACAATGGGGCGCAGGTGGCGTGCTCTGTGATTGCAGTGTCTGGAGGACACTGCAATCACAGTTTGCGGTAAAGAGCCAATCAGTGGCTCTTTACCACATGATCAGCTGTGTCCAATCACAGCTGATCACAGACGTAAACAGAAGTCGGTTATCAGCACTCCTTTCCTCACGCTGACAGCATGAGGAGAGGAGAAGAGAGTTGATAACTGTTTTTTTGTAAAAGGGTATGTACACTGATAATCAGGGCACTGATTATCAGTGTTCTGATTATTAGTACAGTCCCAACAGTGCCCACCAGTATTGCCAATCAGCACCCGTCAGTGTTCTAAATCAGTGCCCATCAATGTCTCCTCAGTGTCAACTATCAGTGTCACCTACCAGTGCCCATCAGTGCCGCCTATCGGTGCCCAAGTGAAAAAACAACTGTTGCAAATATGTGGCAACTACGTGGCAACTAAGTAGTATGAGTCTGAGGTGGAAGGGAAAAGGTGTTCTGGCATAAGGACTAATTTCCTAGACACAGACCCCTGTGCAGACTTTAGGGTACGAAGACCGAAGACCGACAGCACAGGAAATCCTTGAGCAAAGACTGATAAGACGTGTTCTGCACAAGGATACCAAGACTGAAGCCATGGGTAATCAGGTGGGGGATGGGGAGCTAAGAATAGGGGCAGTTTCGGCATCACTTGGAGCAGGACGATGATGTCAGCAAGAGCAATTTGGCTACACCCACTGTTCACTACGGCACACTATGCGCACCGCATTACTATTCTCTTTGGGGCACCCAAAGGTGTCCCAGGCCACTTAAGTGTTCCAGTTTGGCTTGAAGAAAAGGAGGCAACCCTAATTGATAGTTTTACACAATAACTTCAAAAATAAAATGATAGATGCTAATGAGCTACCAGCATGGAGAAAATGGATGAGTCAGGGGTACAATAGGACAGCAGAAGCGGTTGCTGTTCCCTCAAAAACATCCCAGCCAGATCAAGAGCAAGAACAACTGTCTGTAGAAACAATAGCAGGCGCACATTATTTGGCAATGACTTTAATCAGAAACTCAACACAGATGGCATCGGCTAAAGCACCCGACAGTAGTGCGCACTTAAAGTGGTTGTAAACCCTCCATTACAACTTGCACCTACAGGTAAGCCTAGATTAAGGCTTACCTGTAGGTGCAAGAAATATCTCCTAAACCTACACGGTTTAGGAGATATTTGCCAAAAAGTTTTACAACGTTAACGGGGCATTCACAGGGTTAATCCCCATTCACAAATCCGGCTTTGCCGGATTTGACGGCTCCCACGCGCATGTGCGGAGTGACGTCTTCACCGCTCCGGCCAATCACAGCACCGGAGCGGCGCTGTGATTGGTCTGAGCGGCGATACCCGTATCTGTGGAGCGATGGCTGCAGCTGGAGGGGGAGACGAGGATGGCTTCGGGGGCCCCGATCTAAAGTAAGTGATGCATAATGAGCTAGTATGCTAGTCATACTAGCTCATTATGGCTTTGTCTTGCAGGTGTTTTTTTTTTTTTTTTTAAACCAGGTTTACAACCACTTTAAGAGAAGTTGAACAGATGCGTGTATCCTCTGACGCCTCATCGACACCTGTAGTGACCTCTGAAAGGACAGCTGATAATATGATGGAGGCAGATATCCCACTTCCCTATTCACTGCACACTACTACCAGGGCCGCCATCAGGAATTTTGGGGCCCCTTACACAGCTTCAGGCATGGGCCCCCTGGAGCAGAGGAGAACCAGGGGGGGTGCTGCCGCCGCAAATTGGGAAGCGGGGGGGGGTGCCACGAATTGAGAAGCGGGGGGGGTGCTGCCGCTTACAAAAAAAATAAAAAATAATAATAATAATAATTTTTATAAAAAAAAAAAAGGGAGGTTGCCATCCGGGGCCATGGGGACCTCCATGCCTCTGGTCCCCTTACAAAAAAAAATAAAAAAAATAACATAAATTAATAAAAAAAAAAAATTATAAAAAAAAAGGGGGGGTTGACATTCGGGGCCCTGGGGAACTCCGGGCCCCTGGGGACCTCTGGGCCCCTTAAAAAAAAAAGGGGGGCCATCCGAGCCCCTGGGGACCTCCGGGCCCCTTACATGTGTACTGCCTGTACCCCCCTGATGGCGGCCCTGACTACTACACACTTAGCAATTAAAGGAAAATAAAGAAATCAGGAAGACTCTGCTATAATTGCAGAAAGTCAGGATAGTTAGCTAACAGATGTGTGGCTGTACGGGGATGCCATGCATATATTCGCAGGAGGTAAGTGTAACAGAGGGAGAATGGTTTTTCTTTTCTCCCTTAGTCACAGAGGAGGGAGAGACAGCATAATGCTGCGTGCACACGGTCAGAATTTCCGATATAAAAAGTCAGACGGGAGCTTTTCATCGGATATGCCGACCGTGTGCCACATCTGACTTTTTCTTTCGGAATTTCTGACGGACTTAGATAGAGAGCAGGTTCTCAATTTTTCCGAAAATCCGTTCGCCTGTATGCAATTCCGACGGGAAAAAAACACGCATGCTCGGAAACAATTCGACGCATGCTCGGAAGCATTGAACTTCTTTTTCTCGCCTTGTCGTAGTGTTGTACGTCACCGCGTTCTTGACGGTCGAAAGTTCAGAGAACTTTTGTGTGACCGTGTATATGCAAGCCAAGCTTGAGCGGAATTCCGTCGGAAAAAACATCCAAGTTTTTTCCGACGGAATTTACGATCGTGTGTACGCGGCATTAGTTACAATGCTTGGTAAAGTTACTTTGTCCTTTGTTGGCTTCCGGATTTGGAAGAATTTGGAGGGCATGGAGGCAAAGAAGCCACAGAAGATACTGGTGATTTCCTCTCTGATGGGAAAAAGCTCACCAGAAAAAAGTGGGGCAAAAAACAAAATAAAGCAAAGATTTTTAGCTCCTAATGCAAGAAGCCAGGCCATAAAGCCAGGAAATGTTTGGCCTGGAAATGGAAGAGGAGGCATGGTCATGTAAGAAAAGGCTATTATATGCATGGGCGTCCGCTGAAATGTTTTCAGGGGGGGGGGGGCGCTTCAGCAGCGGCGATACACAGTCGCATTTTACCCTTTCTTCGACCGCTAGCGGGGGTTAAAAGGGACCCCCTCCCCCACGTTAAACTGTAAAAACACCCCACTGTGCCCCCTGCATCTTTAAATATCTCTTTGTCACTACTGTGTACCCCCTCTCCACAACTGCACCTCTGGACCCCTTTACATTACACAGCACCCCACAGCTCTGGACCCCTTTACATTACACAGCACCCTGCATCACTGGACCCCTTTACATTACACAGCACCCTGCATCACTGGACCCCTTTACATTACACAGCACCCTGCACCCCTTTACATTACACAGCAGCACCCTGCACCTCTGGACACTACACACACTACACACTGACCACTACACTGCAAACTGACCACACTGACCATATGTTTGACGTGTCCTATGACATCATGTCTCTGCAGTCACACACACACACACACGTGTTGTAGGACATCTCCTCCTCCCTCCATACCACACACACACAGCCCGGCTCTCCTTCCCTCTCACCTTCAGCAGGTCCAGCGGGGCTGGAAGTGGGTGTAAGGGCGGCAGAGGGTGTAGAACACTGCCAATTTGGCCAACACCGTCTCGATTCCAGGGGGGGGCAAACGACCCCCCTTGCCCTATGGAGCGGACGCCCATGATTATATGCTAGATGGACCTATTGCATAGTTACCAACAGTCCCGAATTTCCCGGGACAAGCCCAGTTCTTTTTGTCCCGTTTTGTACCGGTAAATTCGGGAATGCTTTAGCTAAAAACGGCAGCGGCTACACAAAAATGGCCGCTGCCGCCACCATATTTGTTTACGTTTTCCCCTTGTGTTCAGTGCAGAGCCTGGGGCAGCCAATCGGCTTCGGATTGGCGACTCCTCCCCGCTCTCCACTGAACGCAAGGAGAGGCACAAGGAAGCAGCATGCTTCACCCGCCGCCGCCGCCGCTAACGACCCTCTGCCCAGCCCCCGTGTGTCCGACAAGGAGCGGGGACACGGATGTAAGGACCGGGGCTCCACTGGCTGGGGACACTGACGCCTATCAGCACCCGGCGCCGCCGCTGCCAACAACCCTCCGCCCCGCCCCCGTGTGTCCGACGAGTGGGGACACTGATGGAAGGACCGGGGCACCGCTGGCTGGGGACACTGTGATGGTCCTGGCTCACTCCATTTGGCAGACCCCTCGGACCACCAGCACATCCTCACGCACCGCAGGTACCGTACTATTGCACTGTAGTGTAGTGGGTGGTGGGGTAATTGTAGTGTAGTGGGTGGTGGGGTAATTAGTGTAGTGTAGTGGGTGGTGGGGTAATTTAGTGTAGTGGGTGGTGGGGTAATCACAGTGTAGTGTAGTGGGTGGCGGGGTAATCACAGTGTAGTGTAGTGGGTGGCGGGGTAATCACAGTGTAGTGTAGTGGGTGGCGGGGTAATCAGTGTAGTGGGTGGCGGGGTAATCATTGTAGTGGGTGGCGGGGTAATCAGTGTAGTGGGTGGCGGGGTAATCAGTGTAGTGGGTGGCGGGGTAATCAGTGTAGTGGGTGGCGGGGTAATCAGTGTAGTGGGTGGCGGCGTAATCAGTGTAGTGCATAGTTGCCAAACAGTCCCGAATTTCCCGGGACAATCATGATTTTTGGACCCTTGTCCACAAGTGTGGAGGGGGCTCTGCTGGGGAGGCACCTGATGCAAGGACGGACTGCTGGGGAGGCACCTGATGCAAGGACAGACTGCTGGGGAGGCCATCTGGTGGCAGGCGACGTGGCAGGTGACACGCTCAGGGCTTCCACTGATTCGGCATTATGGTGAGTTGAATGATTTCATTTTATATTACAATGTAAAAATAGAAATAATGCACTTCAATCATCCTGACACCGTAACAACCATGGTGCCGGGATGATTGAAGCGCCAACAGGTGTTTTGGAGTATCCTTATCTGCCAATTTTGTTACACATTACTATTGTGGTGTAGGATCTGGCTTCTTTCTTTCTATTTCTTTCTCTCTCTTTCTCTCACCTCGGACTCTAGCCACACCCCTTTGAACCACGCCCATTTAAACCACACCCACTATTGTGCGTAAACCACGCCCATTTTTCACCGCGGCACGCTTCGCGCGCCACATTTTTCCCTCCGGCATCACATGCCTACAAACGAATGCCCCGCCCCCTGATTATAGCAAGGCTCCGCCTCAATACAAAAAAAGTGTCCCAGATGTTTTTTTTGCAATGTTGGCAACTATGCTATTGTCCAGTTGAAGGAAATGCCTTGGTAGGAGAAAACAGGGTGTACTGTCTTGTAACTATGAAGGATATCTTGGTAGAGAATATAATCTAATCTAATCTGGTTTGCAATCATTGTAGAGATTGAGTGAGTTTACAATTGCCATGTTCTGTACGTGATTGTGATTTAGAAGAATGTCATTAATGAATAAATGTTTTTCATTTAAAATGTATTTTGGGCAGTCAGCCACAAATAGTTTATCTTTGAAGACAGATTAAGCCACACTGAGCATGACAATTTTGAAAATTTGAGTTTGATTTAATGTCAGGCCTAATCTGTCACAAATTACAAGGCCCCCATTTGTGTGGATATCTAGTAAATATGTTGAAGAGTCAAAACTTTGACTCCATGACAATGGGAAGTTATGTGCAGTGCCTTCAATGTATGCTTCACTTTGTGCAAAAGCACATCTTCCCCTGTCAAGTTTCCAAAGGGGGGGAAGGATGGTTGATCTTATTGTAAAATTGTAGTATGCATTTGAAGATTGAAATAGTAGCAAAGCAACACTATCAAGTATGGCTAATTTGCATACCTCCCAACATTTTGAGATAGGAAGGAGGGACACCTACTAGCAAACGTATGTAGGCATAAGACACGCCCCCTGTCACACCCCCTTAAAGGAAAATTAACCCCCCAAAAAAGGTTAATTAAATCCACAAGTGCTTTTTTTTTACCACTACTATTCCTTTATATTGGCTTTTAAAATTTACAAATGCAGCCATTTAGAATTTGGATGAAAGGTTTAGCACTGGAAAACACTTTTTGAAAGATAAAAAGTGCATTTTATGTACAACTATATAAATCAGACCAAAATGAGGGACAAATGAGGAGGAAAGAGGGGCAGAGGGACATTGCTCCAAATCAGGGACAGTCCCTCGAAATCCGGGACAGTTGGGAGCTATGAATTTGTGCAGAAGTTCTAGACATGTGCATTCGTTTTCGTCCGAATGCATTTTCGTCCGAATTTCAGCTATTTTCGTTATCGTTTTAACAAACGAAAACGAAAGCACAGAATCCGAAAACCGAAAGATCCGACATAAACAAATGCTTTATTTTCGTTTTCGTTGCTACAACAGTTCGATATAGATAGGAGATTCGACGTGACGCTGACAATAACAATCTGTGTCTATCGAACCTGTGGTCGAATGTGCCTAACCTTAACTCTATTAGTCCAAGATTATTCTACATAGGAGAGAAAAGATTCGACATTATAGAGAGAAAAGATTCGACATAGGAGAGAAAAATTCGACATAGGAGAGAAAGATTCGACATAGGAGAGAAAAGATTTGACATAGGAGAGAAAAGATTCGACATAGGAGAGAAAAGATTTGACATAGGAGAGAAAAGATTTGACATAGGAGAGAAAAGATTTGACATAGAGAGAAAAGATTCGACATAGGAGAGAAAAGATTCGACATAGGAGAGAAAAGATTTGACATAGGAGAGAAAAGATTTGACATAGGAGAGAAAAGATTCGACATAGGAGAGAAAAGATTTGACATTATAGAGAGAAAAGATTTGACATAGAGAGAAAAGATTTGACATAGGAGAGAAAAGATTCGACATAGGAGAGAAAAGATTTGACATTATAGAGAGAAAAGATTTGACATAGAGAGAAAAGATTTGACATAGGAGAGAAAAGATCACTGCTGGAATTGGGTGGGGGAAGTAAAATAAAAAAATGATGATGATGAATGTTATTGGCTGATTGTAACCAAAGAGGAGGAGCAGTAAAATAGCTAGAACTAACTTGACAATTCGACATGAACGACGAAGATTCAACGAAGCATCGAAAAACATACAAACGTCGAATCTGTCATTGAAGGCTTATGGTGTCTGTTGAAAGTTCTAAGAAGATTCTACGGAGCATCGAAAAACATACAAACGTCGAATCTGTCATTGAAGGCTTATGGTGTCTGTTGAAAGTTCTAAGAAGATTCTACGGAGCAGATAAACTGTACGACGCTGCAATCGTACATTTCCGGTCAAATGCTCGGCCCATAGGCTATAGAAGAATTCTAATGTTGGTTGACTAGTAGGGATGAGCTTCGAGTTCGAGTCGAACTCATGTTCGACTCGAACATTGCCTGTTCGCCCGTTCGCCGAACAGCGAACAAATTGGGGTGTTCGCGGCAAATTCGAAAAATCTATGGGAGAAATCTAAAGTGCTAATTATAAAGGCTTATATGCAAGTTATTGTTCTAAAAAGTGTTTGGGGACCCGGGTCCTGCCCCAGGGGATATGTATCAATGCAAAAAGAAGTTTTAAAAACGGCCGATTTTTCGGGAGCAGTGATTTTAATAATGCTTAAAATGAAAAAATAAAAGTGAAATATTCCTTTAAATTTCGTACCTGGGGGGTGTCTATGATATGCATGTGAAGTGGCGCATGTTTCCCGTGCTTAGAACTGTCCCTGCACAAAGTGTCATTTTTGAAAGAAAAAAAGTAATTTAAAACTCATTCGCGGCTATTAATGAATTGTCGGCTCCCGGCAATACAGGCATACCCCACTTTTAAGTACACAATTAGGTTTATTTACTAAAGCTGGAAAGTGCAAAATCAGGCTTACTTCTGCATAGAAACGAATGAGCTTCCAGGTTTTATTACTAGGCTTAATTGAACAAGCTGGGGTTAGAAGCTCATTGGTTTCTATGCAGAAGTGAGCCTGATTTTGCACTTTACAGCTTTAGTAAATAAACCCCAGTGTGTACTTAAAAGTGGGGTATGCCTGTACATACAAATGTCATTGATAAAAAAAAAAAAAAAAAAGCGTGGGGGTTCCCCAGAATTCAATTACCAGGCCCTTCAGGTCTGGAATAGATATTAAGGGGAACCCCGCCGCAAATTTTTAAAAAAATTGATGTGGGGTTCCCCCAAATATCCATTCCAGGCCCTCCAGATCTGGCATGGATTTTAAGGGGAACTCCACCCCAAATTTAAAAAAAAATGGCGTGGAGTCCCCCTAAAAATACATACCAGACCCCTTATCCGAGCACGCAACCTGGCCGGCCGCAGGGGAAGAGGGGGGGACGAGAGAGCGGCCCCCCCTCCCTCCTGAACCGTACCAAGCCACATGCCCTCAACATGGGGAGGATGTCCCCATGTTGATGGGGACAAGGGCCTCATCCCCACAACCCTTGCCCGGTGGTTGTGGGGGTCTGCGGGCGGGTGGCTTATCGGAATCTGGAAGACCCCTTTAACAAAGGGGACCCCCAGATCCCGCCCCCCCCTATGTGAATTGGTAAAGGGTACATTGTACCCCTACCATTTCACGAAGAAAGCGTAAAAATTTTTTTAAAAAAACACACAAACACCTTGAAAAAGTCCTTTATTTAAAAAAAAAACAAAAACATTCCAGCGGTGAAATCCAGTGTCCCGCGGCGATCCCGATGTCCAGCGCTGTCCTTCATTGGTTGTGCCTGAGCGGACCTGATGGGGAACTCCCTCTCAGTATTTTAAATGTATAGACCCGCCCCTTCTAAAGTTCCCCATCAGGTCCGCTCAGCGGACCAGATGCGGAACATGAGAAGGGGCGGGTCTATACATGTATTACCAAAGTGAGAGAAGTTCCCCATCAGGTCCGCCCCCTCAGTATGTCGAACCCGCCTACGTCATTGGCTTGAGCGGGGAACTTCCTTCACTGTGTAATTTAAATTTACATAGTGAAGGAAGTTCCCCGCTCAAGCCAATGACGTAGGCGGGTCCGACATACCGAGGGGGCGGACCTGATGGGGAACTGCTCTCACTTTGGTAATACATGTATAGACCCGCCCCTTCTCATGTTCTGCATCTGGTCCGCTGAGCGGACCTGATGGGGAACTTTAGAAGGGGCGGGTCTATACATTTAAAATACTGAGAGGGAGTTCCCCATCAGGTCCGCTCAGGCACAACCAATGAAGGACAGCGCTGGACATCGGGATCGCCGCGGGACACTGGATTTCACTGCTGGAATGTTTTTTTGTTTTTTTTTAAATAAAGGACTTTTTCAAGGTGTTTGTGTGTTTTTTTTAAAAAAAAATTACGCTTTCTTTGTGAAATGGTAGGGGTACAATGTACCCCTTACCAATTCACATGGGGGGGCCGGGATCTGGGGGTCCCCTTTGTTAAAGGGGTCTTCCAGATTCCGATAAGCCCCCCGCCCGCAGACCCCCACAACCACCGGGCAAGGGTTGTGGGGATGAGGCCCTTGTCCCCATCAACATGGGGACATCCTCCCCATGTTGAGGGCATGTGGCCTGGTACGGTTCAGGAGGGAGGGGGGGCGCTCTCTCGTCCCCCCCTCTTCCCCTGCGGCCGGCCAGGTTGCGTGCTCGGATAAGGGTCTGGTATGGATTTTTAGGGGGACTCCACGCCATTTTTTTTTAAATTTGGGGTGGAGTTCCCCTTAAAATTCATGCCAGATCTGAAGGGCCTGGAATGGATATTTGGGGGAACCCCACGTCAATTTTTTTTTAAATTTGCGGCGGGGTTCCCCTTAATATCCATTCCAGACCTGAAGGGCCTGGTAATTGAATTCTGGGGAACCCCAACGCTTTTTTTTTTTTTTTTTATCAATGACTTTTGTATGTATTGCCGGGAGCCGACAATTCATTAATAGCCGCGAGTCAGTTTTAAATGACTTTTTTTTTTTCAAAAATGAAATTTTTTGCAGGGACAGTTCTAAGCACGGGAAACATGCGCCACTTTACATGCATATCATACACACCCCCCAGGTAGGAAATTTAAAGGAATATTTCACTTTTATTTTTTCATTTTAAGCATTATTAAAATCACTGCTCCCGAAAAAACTGCAGTTTTTAAAACTTTTTTTTGCATTGATACATGTCCCCTGGGGCAGGACCCGGGCCCCCAAACACTTTTTAGGACAATAACTTGCATATAAGCCTTTATAATTAACACTTTAGATTTTGAACGTTCGAGTCCATTGTATTTAATAGGGTTCTAAAGTTCACACGAACATTTTGTCTGTTCGCAGGTTCTGGTGCGAACCGAACAGGGGGGTGTTCGGCTCATCCCTGTTGACTAGTAATAGTAATTAAAAAATATAATTATTACTAGTCATACAATAGAATTCATCTGTAGCTTGTAGGCGGAACATTCGACCGGAAATGTATGATTGCAGCGTCGTACAGTTTCACTGCTCCGTCGAACAGACACCATAAGCCTTCAATGACAGATTCGACCTTAATTAATTCAGATTTTCGGACGAATGCAATTTCTAACGAAAAACGAAATAAATAAAAACGAATTTCGGGAGTAACTAAATAAATTTATTTTTCTAACGAAAACGAAATTCCGAAACGAAATATTTCAGTGTGCACATGTCTATGCAGAACTCAACCCAGGGAAGGGAATACAAACTCGGGTTACATCCCAGGGGCTTTGTACCCCTTCCAGAGAACACCTGTGTAGATTTAGAAGTGCTTGTAGGCTCTAGAGTAGAACAGCAATTAGAGAAGTACAATGTGTTACTTAAAGGGGAGTTCCAGCCTTTTTTTATGTTTATTAAAAGTCAGCAGCTACAAAAAGTGTAACTGCTGACTTTTAATAAACATACACTTACCTGTTCCACCGTCCACCGAAGCGCCGCCCGGAGCTCCGCTCCTCTCCCCACTTCTCCGCCGGCGCCTCCATTCATAGTGTGGGCACCCGGCCGTGACAGCTTTCGGCTTCACGGCCGGGCACTCACTGTGCATGCGCGAATGGCGCAGCACTATCTGAGTGGACAGGCGATTGTCTGGGACCTGTCACATCCCAGGTGATTGCCTACAGGGAGGGGCCGCCAAAAGGCGATATGATGTATCGCCTAGGCGACCCCAGGGCGGAAGGAGGAAGTGGGACAGGAAGTCCCACTCCTACTGAAGCCCCCACTCCCCCCCCCCCCCAAAAAAATTACATGCCAAATGTGGGATGTAAGGGGGCGAGGAGTGGATTTAGCGGAAGTTCCATATTTGGGTGGAACTCCGCTTTTAGTTACAGTTAGCAAAGATATCAGCCAAGACAGGATTGAATTAGCTCCAAGGCTTACCTATAGCCCTGTTTGCGCTTAGGACCACCCCTAGGATGAAAAATAAATAATTTTCTTATGAGATCCTTTTTGGATCATTGCCAAACGACAGTACTATATTTTTCACAAGCCCTGGCTAAATCTTATGGGTCACTCACCGAGTATATCATTGGACTACATAAACACCTCTATGCCCTACACAACAGGGTGTATGTTTCTGTATGTATTGGAGAAAGTCAGGAACTGCAGCCAGGAGATCAGGCGCTGCTTATAAGCCAGACAGGGGTGAAGCTGAAGGGCAAGGTGACATGGGTACATGCCTCCCATTGAAAATGTGTGCATGCTGCGGGCATTCCCGAGCAAAAGCGCTGAGGGTCTTCTGGGCCCGCCCTCAGGAAGAAATTGTTCGGGGCTAACTGTGTTTTCTAGTCTTCCAGGTATATCAAAGCTAACGCCGATGGATGACACCTGTAGAACCATAAGAGCCATGGCAATGTGTATCTGGGTCTTTGCCATTGCCATTTGGGTGGTGCATGCTAAATCACCTGATCCAGTTCTAAAAGGTAATTTGTTCCAAAAATAGTTTGTTTGATTATTAGATATGCTCTATGATTCCATCTAAGAAAAGAAAAAGGGGGTTCCCCTGGGTGGACTTTTAAGGCACTGATAAACTGGATATTGAAAAATAGTTTTTATTCACAATTATACATATTTATCAAAAAATGAAATATTAAATTAAAATATACAGTTCCAAAGATTGTCACCATATAGGTAAATACATGAAAACCTTCTTTACACCCAAAATATATTTAAATTTAATATTTAATTTTTTGATAAATAGGTATAATTGTGAATAAAAACGATTTTTTACTTCAATATCCCGTATATTTGGAATTATAACTATCAGTGCCTTAAAAGTCCACCCAGGGGAACCCCCTTTTTCTTTTCTCATATATACTGGATGTGGCACAAGCATACATTTGCCATTCATCCCCCCCTTTTCTATGATTCCATTTGTGTCAGATACAAACCTGTGATAGACATACGCTATATTACCAAAAGTATTGGGACACCTGCCTTTACATGCACATGAACTTTAATGGCATCCCAGTCCTAGTTAGTAGTGTTCAATATTGAGTTGGCCCACCCTTTGCAGCTAAAACAGCTTCAACTCTTCTGAGAAGGCTGCCCACAAGGTTTAGGAGTGTGTCTATGGGAATGTTTGACCATTTTTCCAGAAGCGCATTTGTGAGGCAAGGCACTGATGTGGACGAGAAAGCCTGGCTCACAGTCTCCGCTCCAATTCATCCCAAAGGTGTTCTATCAGGTTGAGGCCAGTCAAGTTCCTCTACCCCAAACTCGCTCATCCATGTCTTTATGGACCTTGTTTGTGCATTGGTGCGCAGTCATGTTGGAACAGGAAGGGGCCACCCCCAAACTGTTCCCAGGGCATGCTGAATCCTTAAGAGCTCCCTTCAGTGGAATTAAGGGACCCCTGAAAAAAAAACCACACCATAATTCCCCCTCCACAAAATAATTTGGACCAGTGCACAAAGCAAGGTCCATAAAGACATGGATGAGCAAGTTTGGGATGGAGGAAATAGACTCCTGACCTCAACCCATAATAACACCTTTGGGATGAATTGGAGCAGAGACTGGGAACCAGGCCTTCTAGTCCACATCAGCATCTGACCTCACAAATGCGCTTTTGGAAGAATGGTCAGACATTCCCATAGACACACTCCTAAACCTTGTGGACAGCCTTCCCAGAAGAGTTGAATCTGTTATAGCAGCAAAGGGAGGGCCAACTCAATATTGAACCCTACGGACTAAGACGGGGATGCCATTAAAGTTCATGTGCGTGTAAAGGCAGGCATCCCAATACTTTTGGTAATATATTGTATGTTATCAGGGAGATAAGATGAACCGCAGGAATCATAGCAACATATGTAATGAGCAAATATAACTGCCCAATTGATAATCTATACACACGCATTGATTAGATTATTTACTGTTAACTGATATTCTTCATAATATGTATGTATATCCTAAGAAATAGAACTACAGGTTCTCTTTCAGAGGCCAGTTAAGCATGTATGTGACATGGTGCTGGGGGACTAGTTCAACCTGTATGTTAGCTCAGCTCCTGGAGATGTTCTTACACCCCTGAGAGTATACAGAATGTCACTTTATATACAGCTGGATAGTAAATATAAATGTACAGCGCTGGAGGAAGGAGATGCTGGGAAACAAACTCCAAAATTTGGAAACCGGAGTCAAGTCTTCTGTAAAATTGCTTAGAAAGTAAATTCCCACCACCATCCCTTCACACAATTAGCATGTGTCAGAATGGGAGATAGAACACTTATGTCATTAAATATTTATGGAACACAAAGAAACATGGAAGAAGGATTTGTCTTTGTGCCTACAACATTTATGAAACATTAAGTAAATGTTGTTTTTCAGAGTCACTCAGAGTCTTATGTGATGGTTTTCTCAGCTACCAGAAACTCGTGTCATCTTTATAATTGCTTGTGAAATCATTTTGACATTTGTGCTTCTTTGTCTATAGATGTGTTTTTTAAAAATCTATTTTTTTATTAAATATTTTTTAGTACAATTATTGTATTAAAGGGGGACTATAGTGTATTTAAATGAGTAAATTCCTTATGTGACTTTCCCATTTTGCTCGTTTTCATGGCCATATTTTATACTGTATGTATTTATAGGATCTGCCTCTGGACAGACCAGAATCTTATGAAACATTTTATTGAGACAAAATCATTACACCTTTAGCCCAGGTTCACACTGGGGCTGCGGGAGTGAAGCCGTGCGAGTTCAGCTAACCTCGCACGATTTCACTCCTGCCTGTCAGTCCCGATTTTGGCCGCGATTACAGGGACATCTGACACAGATGTCAATGTAAATCGCGGCCGAAATCGCAAAAAGTAGTACAGAAACTACTTTTTGAAATCGGTGCACCGATTAGGACGGTGCCATTGCCCACAATTTGCGGCAAATATCGCCGATTTGACATGCGATTTGACATGTCAAATTGCATGTCAAATCGCACCAGTGTGAACCAGGGCTTAAGGGGAGTTCCAGCCTTTTTTATGTTTATTAAAAGTCAGCAGCTACAAAAAGTGTAGCTGCTGGCTTTTAATAAACAGACACTTACCTGTTCCACTGTCCAGCGACGCGATGCCCGGAGCGTCGCTCCTCTCCCCCCTTCTCCGCCGGCGCCTCCATTCATAGTGTGGACACACCGGCCGTGACAGCTTTCGGCTTCACTGCATGAATGGCGCAGCGCTCTCTGAGTGGACAGGCGATCGCCTGGGACCTGTCACGTGTCCCAGGTGATCGCCTACAGGGAGGGGCCGCCTTAGGCAATATGATGAGTCGCCTAGGCGGGTCCCAGGGCGGAAGGAGGAAGTAGGACAGGAAGTCCCACTCCTCCTGAAGCCCCCACTCCCCCCCCCCCAAAAAAAATACATGCCAAATGTGGCATGTAAGGGGGGTGAGGAGTGGATTAAGTGGAAGTTCCAAATTTGGGTGGAACTCCGCTTTAAAACGGAGGTTTAACTGATTTTTTTTTTAAAAAGCCAGCAGCTACAAATACTGCAGCTGCTGACTTTAAAAAAATGGGCACTTACCTGTCCAGGTCCCCCGCGACGTCGGCAGCCAAATCCGAGCTACGGCTCGGCTCTAGGCTACCCCCGCCACCATGCTCAGTAGGGGAATCGGGAAGTGAAGCGCTGCGGCTTTACTGCCCGGTTCCCTATGGCGCATGCGCGCATCACGCTGCGCCGTCCTCACTGGTCCCCGTTGTGTTCTGGGAGCTGTGTTTCCCAGAACACAACGGGGGGGTGATGCGAAGGGGCGGGACTCCCACAGGAGTCTATTCCCGGAAGTGGTGCAAATACCTGTTTTATCCAGGTATCTGCACCCCCTCCCCCCTGAAAGGTGCCAAATGTGACACCGGAGGGGGGGGAGGGTTCCGAAAAGCGGAGGTTCACTTTTGAGGGAACCTCCGCTTTAAGAGCTTACTGAATCCATCAATGCAAAGAGCAAAGCTGATGCGTAAAATGCAGCAGCTCAAAGCAACCAAATAATAGCAAAATAATAGCCAACAAAATATTATTTTCTAAATTGGTTGCTCTGGGTAACTGTACAGTGACCAGGATCCAAAAATAATTGCCACTTTAATATCTTTAACTTTAACAAAACCTGCTCACAAAAAAAAGAGAACTTAAAGTGGTTGTAAACCCACTTTATAAACAAAGACCTACAGGTAAGCCTAGATTAAGGCTTACCTGTAGGTGCATGAAATATCTCCTTAACCTACACGGTTAAGGAGATATTTGCATCGAAAAGCGGCGATGCTGACATCACACGCATGTGCATGGGGTTAACCCCATTCACAAATTTGGCTAGGTCGCAACATTCGATGACGTAGCCGAATTCGACGGCTCGCGCGCGCATGCACGGAGTCACGTCATCGCCGCTCCGGCCAATCACAGCGCCGGAGCGGCGCTGTGATTGGCTGCAGCGGCGATACCCGGAAGTAACATTCCGGCTATCGCCACAGCGATGGATGCGGCCAGAGGAGGGACACGGACGACTTCGGGGGCCCCGATCTAAGGTAAGTGGTACATAATGAGCTAGTATGCTAGTCATACTAGCTCATTATAGCTTTGTCTTGCAGGTTAGTTAAAAAAAAAAAAAATTCTCAACAGGGTTTACAACCACTTTAAAGTGATTGTAAACACTTACCCAGTAAAGTGACTGGTCTCAGGTGATACAAAGAAATGAAACAAATCCTCCTACATAAGTTGTAATTGTATATCAGCTGTCTTCTCTTCTCTACAACCGTTCAAAATCAAGAATTTACACAGCTTGTCCAAGCTATCAGAAAACAGGGGGTGGAGAGCTGAAGTTACACTCTGCAGAGCTCAGTGAGAACTGAGGCTCTCAATCACATGTGGTGTGCTGGAGATCTGTCCCCGTCACCTTTTTTCTTTTGGTGTCAAGAAAACTTGTCAGAAGTGCTTCATGCTGATAACAGAGGAATTAAGCAACAGACAGAAATGACACTTAGTGCTCTGGATCTAGACAAGTACTTGCTTTAGAGGGATATGCTTTGTTCATATTTCATGTCTGAGGTTTACAACCACTTGAGGCTGGGTTCACACTTGAGATTGCAGTGGCTCACAGCAGGAGTCTGGTGCATCTCCATTCACCATTTTACGTGCGATTTCATTCAGAATTTTGGACTGAATTCTGACATGAAACAGACAAAAAGACGCACAGGACTCCTGTGCAATTCGCACCGGAGCCCCTACGGAGATGTGTGAAACGGCTCCATAGAGAACCGGTCACAATCTCCTGCTATGCGAATTGGATGCGGGGAAAACTGCATCCAATTCGCACTGGTGTGAACCCAGCCTTAAACTTCAAGTTTGGGGCTAAAATACCCCTGTGGGTAAAATGAATGTGGCAAAGCTAACAGCAGTCAGTACTTAAAGCAGAAATTAAAGTGTAATTCCAGTCTAAACCTAACTAGCCATACTAATGTCTCCTTTCCCCTTTTAAAACCAATGTTAAGTAACCTTTATAAAAAAAGATGTACTGTATATACTTACCTATTTTCAGCCTGCTTCGGTCCAGTCACATTATCCTTTGTCAGAGGAGACGAGGGAGCACTGACAACGGATAAGCCATAGAAGGCTATAGGTGACATCACTGCTCCAGGCTTTACCAGTAGCTGTTGAGCTTTCCCTCCTCTCCCCTGCAGCCACTGCTAGCTGACACAGGGGATTATGTAACCAGACTGAAGTGGCATGAAAATAATTATGTACACCTTTTTTTACACAGGTTACTTAGCATATGGTGTTAGGAGGGAGAGGAATCGTTTTAAGGCTAGCTAGGTCTAAACTGGACCATCTCTTAAATCTAACTGTATCTGAGCACCACAAACTGATTTTATTCATTTTTAGTATTCAAAACAATCCTCACTCATCCATCCATGTCTCCATACTTCAGGGGCGTCGGGAGGGGGTAGCTAGGGGGGGCTGAAGCCCCGAATGTGACCCCGAAAAGCCCAGAGTCTAGGGAATGCTGCATTCCATTGTTAGCCCCGAGCGCCGGGACCGATCTGATCGCGAGTGCGGCCGAAAGTGGCCGAGTGCCAAAGCGGCCGAAAGTGGCCGAGTGCGGCCTAAAGTGGCCGAGTGCAGCCGAAAGTAGCCGAGTGCCATAGCAGGTCCCGCCTTCTGGAGCCTGCAGCACCAATGCCAGGAGCGCGGGACGTGTGACGTGATGTCCATCTTAGCCTGTAGGCTCCATAAGGCGGGAACGCCACATCCCCGCTCGGGCGGGCGGCTCTCCTCTCCTCTCTGGCTCCTCTCTGACGAGTGAATGACTGACTGCCTGCTGTGACCGCACACCACGGCTGAGCTGAGGTAGGTCAGACAGTGTGTGTATGTATGTCATTGTCAGTGTATGTAGGTCAGTGTGTGTAGGTCAGGCAGGTCTCTGGTCAGTGTATGTAGGTCAGGCAGGTCAGTGGTCAGTGTACGTAGGTCAGGCAGGTCAGTGGTCAGTGTACGTAGGTCAGGCAGGTCAGTGGTCAGTGTACGTAGGTCAGGCAGGTCAGTATATGTAGGTCAGGCAGGTCAGTGTATGTAGGTAAGTGAATGTATGTAAGTCAGTGTATGTAGGTCAGGAAGGTCAGTGTATGTAGGTCAGGTAGGTCAGTGTATGTAGGTCAGGCAGGTCAGTGTATGTAGGTCAGTGTATGTAGGTCAGGTAGGTCAGTGTATGTAGGTCAAGCAGGTCATTGTATGTAGGTCAGTATATGTAGGTCAGGTAGGTCAGTGGATGTAGGTCAGTGGATGTAGGTCAGATAGGTCAGTGTATGTAGGTCAGATAGGTCAGTGTATGTAGGTCAAGCAGGTCATTGTATGTAGGTCAGTATATGTAGGTCAGGTAGGTCAGTGGATGTAGGTCAGTGGATGTAGGTCAGATGGGTCAGTGTATGTAGGTCAGGCAGGTCAGTGTCAGGCAGGTGTGTTTAGTGGTCAGCATTGATGTGCACTGGTAAGTCACACAACCCCACCGCCCAGCCAAAAAAAAAAAAGCTGTCCCACATATACCCCCCCCCCCCGGTTCTTGGACTTCGGGCTGAAGACCCTGGTCTTTTTGCCACCTAGCAATGCCCCTGCTTTATTTTGTTGAGATATCACTTTGAAACACCCCCCAGCATTTCTAGCCATGGCCATCTTGAGTAAGGGCAGATGATTCATGTAGCGCTTACTTTCTAGAATCCACCTGCTCTTATTGTGATAATGCCCTAGAAACCTTGCACATGTGCAATATAATATATGTGGGCTGCTTGTACACTTTCACAAGGGCAGGAGTGCTGGCAGGAAGGTGTGCTTAGCTAAGAAAGACCCCCCCCCTCTCCTCTTCCAGATGAAAGAAAGAAAAATGCTCCTGAAGACTTCTAGGGTGTATGACATCATTTTGGCCTAGGCCAGAAACCAGGAAGTGTTTACTTTTATATGTTTCTGGTACTTTTTAAAAGTACATTTCTTTTCTCTACTACACCTGTGTAAGGCTGATAACACCTGGGCGACTGACCCTCGAAATTGCTGACAATTTGTCAAAAGCAAAGAAGGCAGCTGGAAACCGCACCTGTCCGTCCAGAGTGTACTAAAACCCCGGGAAGGAAGCACTCCAGCTGGATGACCCTGCATATAAGGGGCCACTTTATAATGTTTATTACTGACAGCAACACATTCTAATGTGTTACAATTCCAAGGTACAGTAAGTGCAGTGCAGCCTGGTTGGATCCTCATTGATGCTATCCTTGCACAGTTCATTGTGGATTGTTGTTGGTGGAAGAGTGTATTGTACACTTACAGTCCACTCATACACCTAGGACCACCCTAGGACCACCCTAGGACCACATTGCTAGCAGAATAGTACGACAGTTTGCTCCACTGTCTCTTTCAACCTTCCAACCCTATCTTCTTTGGTATGTCTTGTGTGACAATAATGTCTGATCTGTTTAGTCTGAAACTAAGGCTAGTCAGTTGACTGGAGTGTAAAAAGGGGGGGGGGGGGGGAGGCACAAGACAGTTGTTCTTGGGGGGCAGAAAAGGAATATCTGGCCCTGATGCAAAATGTTTATTGTCATTGTATAGAGAGTGGCCTCTGCAGCCAGACTACTGAGCAGAGTTTGCAAGAGTACCAAAGTAGCTCCCAATTATAATTTGTATATTTAAATAGTATAGTCACAATCCATGAAAACAAAATATTCTGATCATACACAATGGTGTTGATTTACTAAAACTAGAGAGTGCAAAATCTGGTGCAGATCTGCATAGAAACCTTCCAGGTTTTTTTTGTCAAAGCTTCAGGAACCTTTAACACTGAATGACCAATCAGGTCCACCTATCAGTTTTTCAGGCGGACCCGATTGGACCATCCATTGCTCTTTATAGAGCAGTGGATGTCAACTGACATGTGTCTGTTGAGACCCACCGACATCCAATCCCATCCTGTCCGATAAAAGCAGACGGATGGGGATCTGTTCCCCATCTGTCCGGTGGATCAAATTGGATGACAGTCGGATGGAAACAGGCAGGTGGTTTGTTTCCATCCGACAGCCCATAGAGGACAGCGGGCTGTGTCCATGTCCCCACTGCATTAGCAGAGCGGACACAGACCTGTCATCTGCCTGTTCAAAGGGGATCAGAGGAGAGATCCCCTGCTGAGTGGACAGATCCATTGGCAGACTCCACCATAGAGTTGCCACCTGTCCTGGATTCACCCGGACAGTTCGGGTTTGGAATCATGCATCCGGGTTTCAGACTGCCTGAAACCCGGACACATTATTTAGACCGGACTATGACTTCCCAGCAGCGTTGCTGGCTGCAGTTGTCTAAGCTGAGAGTGTTTGTTACAATCTTTCACACTGCCCAAAGCCAGCACTATCAATCCCCCCCAAACAGACAGGAGAGGAGAGGAGAGAGGGCCCCCACCCCTACCCCTCTGTGTCTGCCCACACTCCAATCCCTGGCGCTGAGCCTCAGAAATGGAAAGTTGGGGCCGAAATTTGAAGTCCAGCAGCCTCAGATACAGCTGGATGAGAGGTGCTGACTGCCAAGGGGTGAGTGAGCTCACCATCCATCCCTGTCTGTGACTGAAGTCTCCCCCCCCCTTCTCTCTCCTGCCTCTGAGTGAGTACACTAAGGTAAATCAGGGTTCTCAGAGCACCCCTTACATCAGAGTTCCCCTTTACACCAGAGGCCACAGTGTTCCCCCGTACATCAGAGTCTTCTCCGTACATCAGAGTTCTCAGTGTTCCCTCTTAAATCAGGGTTCCCAGAGCATCCCTTATGTTAGAGTCCCCAGAGTTCTCCCTTACATCAGGGTCTGCAGAGTCCCCCCTTACAGTGTACGGGAACTCTGCGAGTTCAGATGTAAAAGGGGAACTCTGTGGACTCTGATGTAAAGGGGGACTCTTGTTATTAACTTCATATGCTTAGAAATGTTATTTAATGGCAAAATATATGTATAGTTTATACTATAAAAAAAAAAATAGCCGTGTGCCAGTAAAGTGTTCGGGTTTGACTTGAAGTAAAGGTGGCAACCCTACTCCACCAATGTGAAAGGGGCCTAATTGAACAAGCTCAATTTAGAAGCTGATTGGCTACCATGCACAGATGCACCAGATTTTGCACTCTCCAGTTAAAGGAGTTGTAAAGGTTTGTTCTTTAGTTTCTAAATAGATTCCTTTAAGCTAATGCATTGTTGGTTCACTTACCTTTTCCTTCGATTTCCCTTCTAAATGTTTTTTTTCTTTGTTTTCTTTGTATGAATTTCTCACTTCCTGTTCCTCCTCAGTAAGCTGTTCTGGTTGACTAAACACCGCTCGGATGATGGTGGGAAGCTTAATGAGGAGAAACAGGAAGTGAGAAATTCAGACAAAGAAAAAAATAAAATTAGAAGGGAAATCGAAGGAAAAGGTATATGAACCAACAATGCACTAGCTTAAAGAGGAAGTAAACTCTTTTTTTTTAAAAAAAAGAAAAAACCCTGAAAGTGAAAGGCATAATGAGCTAGTATGCTATGCATACTGGCTCATTATGTGGCACTTACCTGAGATCGAAGCCCCCCGAAGCGTTCCTCGTTCCCCGCCGCCGCCATGTCCACTTCGAGCGCCTTCCGGGTTTCGCTGCTCCGGCGCTGTGATTTGCTGGAGCGGCGATGACGTCACGATCCCCACGCATGCACGCATTCCCGACATGTTCCCGGCATTTCCCAATCGAAAACTGGCAGGCTCAGTGCGCCTGCGCCGTTGTCTACGGCGTGCATGCGCCGTAGACATCGGTGCAGTCTTTTCTGCAAATATCTCCTTAACCGTGTAGGTTTAGGAGATATTTCTTGCACTTACAGGTAAGCCTTAATCTAGGCTTACCTGTAGGTGCAAGTTGTCAAAGTGGGTTTACAACCACTTTAACCACTTCTCCACCAAGGACGTCATATGACGTCCTTGACTTTGAAGGGGGATATCTGAATGATGCCTGCAGCTACAGGCATCATTCAGATATCATTCTGTTCTTCTGGTGATTCTGCACACCATAAGAATGATCATAGCGGCAGTTCCACCGCTTGATCGTTCTTATAGGCGGTGGGAGGGGACATCCCCCCCTCCCGCCGCCATCCGGTGCTTCTCCGGGCTCTTCCGTGCCATCGGGGGCCTGGAGAACTAATTGTCCAGCGTCGCATGAAGATCATAGAGATTTCCGGTGACCAGATGGTCACCAGTCATCTCTATGACCGTCGGAGTCCCGGGCGCGACGTTGTGACGTCACGCCTGGTACCCAGAAGTAAACAAAGGCGCAATTGCGGCTGTCAGCATGAGATCGGTGAATTTGTTTTCACCAATCTCATGCTTTCCAGCCTGGGGAAGAGATGTGGGGTCTTATTGACCCCACATCTCTCCATAAAGAGGACCTGTCACAATGATTCCTATTACAAGGGATGTTTACATTCCTTGTAATAAGAATAAAAATTCAGTAAAAAAAAAAAAAAAAAAAAATTAAAACGCCCCTGTCCCCGGTAGATCGCGCTCAAAAGCGAACACGCATGTAAGTCCCGCCCACATATGTAAACGCCATTCAAACCCCACATGTGAGGTATCGCCGCTTGCGGTAGAGTGCGAGCAACAATTCAAGCACTAGACCTCCTCTGTAACTCAAAAATAGCAACCTGTAAAAAAATTTAAAGCGTCGCCTATGGAGATTTTTAAATACCGAAGTTTGGCGCCATTCCATGAGTGTGCACAATTTTAAAGTGTGACATGTTAGGTATCTATTTACTCGGAATAACAGCATCTTTCACATTTTACAAAAAAATTGGGCTAACTTTACTGTTTTATTATTTTTTAATCAGTGAAACCGTTTTTTTCCCAAAAAAGGGCGTTTGAAAAATTATTGCAC
Source organism: Rana muscosa (assembly GCA_029206835.1). Lineage (NCBI taxonomy): Eukaryota > Metazoa > Chordata > Amphibia > Anura > Ranidae > Rana > Rana muscosa. The sequence goes on along the minus strand of CM055116.1, from coordinate 274,109,543 downwards.
AAATACCGTGCAAGATAAAAAGTTGCAATGACTGCCATTTTATTCCCTAGGGTGTCTGCTAAAAAATATATATATATATAATGTTTGGGGGTTCTGATTAATCTTCTAGCAAAAAAATTATGATTTTTACATGAAGGAGAGAAGTGCCAGAATAGGCCCGGTGGAGAAGTGGTTAAAGGAACCTATTTAGAAAATAAAAAACAAACCTTTACAACCCTTAAATCAACCCAAATGTTTTTTGTTTTTTTTTAATTTGCATGGTCAGCATGAAAAGTAATGTTCTCTCACTTAATTCAGCTATTGCCTTTTGAAGTTGCGCTTCCTCAAAAAACAAATGTACATTTACAGTAAATATACCCTTGATTTGGGTGCTGTTTCTGAACCCTTTTCATTCTGCTCTTCTAAAAATTCCTTGAAATGTACAATACCTAATCTTCTACCCCTGACAGACTGTGCTGGCATTTATCTCACTGATGTATAAGCCTTATTGCTAAATTTGAACTCCGGTAGCATATTTCACATTTTTCCACATTCTTTTCCATGTGCCTTGTCTAACAGATATACTGTATGTATTAATATTTATGATACTCTACTGCATAGATCAGTTTTGGAAACTCTTCTTCCATTAAAGGATTTTGAGAATTACCATGCACCCAAGAATTGCTATGCTGGTGAGATTTATTATTATTTCTAAAATGGCTTTAGTAGCATTTTCAATCCAGAGAATCATTGAAACCCATTCCAGCAGATATTTTTGGAAGTACATTTTCAGCAGTACATTTTTTTGTAATCCTCGCCATTAAATTGGGATGGCTACTGTTGCTCATCTCTATAACTTGCATAGATCTCAGTATGGAAAGATTGTCATGTTCCAGAAGAAGCATAGGTCCCAAAGGTACCCCCTGGTATGTATCCACAGAGCAACATGAAAACGATCTGTGCACAGAAGACAGATAATATTTCATCCAAATAATGACAATCGCAGCTGGGATGAACAGTATAGATGTCTGTCATATGACTGTACCACAATACATCCAGCCTATTCTTGGAGACATTGTACTTGCTTTGACAGTAGAGGAGTTCTAATCACTCAAAAGCCTCATACACACGATCAGATTTTCCGACGGGAATTGTGTGATGACAGGCTGTTGGCGGAAAATTAGACCGTTTGTATGCTCCATCTGACAATTGTTGTTGGATTATCCGCCAACAAATGTTGGATAGCATGCTTTAAAATTTTCCGATAACAAATGTGTCTTGTCGGATTTGCCGATCGTGTGTAGATACACGCATGCTCAGAAGCAATGCTAACCATAACACATGAAGCGCCCCTTTATTTTTCAGGGGTGTAATGCGCCTAAATTTAGAGGTTGGTCTGAGCTGGTAGTCAGGCTCGGATCACTTTTATTGTTAGGTATTTGCTTCTGCCTATGTGATGCTGCCTGGTGTATGGTTCCCTGTGGCCTGTAGGTGGCACTGCCATATCAGGTCAGGGTTGAGCCATGGGTGGCATTTCTGCACCTTAGGGTGTCCTCTCTCTGCAGCGGTACAGTGGGCGTGGTCGGCCTGATGTGCATGCTGGGAGAGGGTACATAAGGGGCAGACGCCATCTTTAGAAGGTGGAGTGTTGGAGTGGAGGAGCCGGAGGGGTGAGCCCCTCGGGTGGTTCGATGACTGGCCAAGGAGTCTCGGGCACCTTTGGCTCGAGGCTGCAGCGTTCCAGGTAGGCCCAGTACCTTTAACTGGGCCTACAATTCGCCCATTGGAGTCCCAGGGTGCCCAGGTGAGGGTACCCGCTCTGACCGAGAGGAAGCCAGGGGAGGATCGGTCCCACTGAGGAGATGAGTGATGGAAGATCGCTGTCTCGGGAGAGGCCTGGTGACCTGTCAGAGGGAAGGATTCCTTGTTCGGGAAGGCTAACCTGTAGAGTGCCCATTGGCATTATCCTGTTCTTTAAATTCTACAGAGGTTAGAGGATCTCCTGGACCCGTCCCTGGAGGGTATAGGGTGACAGAACTGTTCGAGCTCCACACCGGCTGCTAGGACTGTGAGAGAGGACTATCCGGGTGAGCCAAACCCACTCGGGATCGAGTGGCGACCAAGTTGCTAGTTGTGCTTGGACCTAATCCCTCAAGCCTCGTACACACGACCGATTTTCTCGTCGTAAAAAACACGTCGTTTTTTTCGACGAGATTTTTGTTAAGCTTGTCGATTTTCTCGTCAAGCTTTCTATGCGTACACACTGACATTTCCCAATTTCCTCGTTGTTCTCCGCGCTCACGTCCAGCACGTACGACGGCACTATAAAGGGGAAGATCTTTTTTCTTGGCGCCACCCCTTGGGCTGCTTTTGCTGATCTCGTGTTACCGCGTGTGAAGTAAAAGTTTGGGAAGAGACGATTCGCGCTTTTCAGTCTTCGTACTTTTCAGATCGTTTTCTGCGGTTCAGTTTGTGCTTGTGGGTTCGTATCTTGACTTTCAGGGCGTCTAGGCAGGTCGTATCTGTTTTACAGTGCGTTCTTGCCTGTTCGTTTCTGATTTTCAGTTCGTTATTCATAGGCCTTGCTGTTCTAAAGTGCGTTCTGTTCTGTACATTCTGATAAGACGACCGTTTCTTAGCCATGTCGCCTGGACGTTCTCGTCGTCGAGTTCGTGCTGTGCGTGCGCTTGGTGTTGGTCTGCTTGTTTTGGACCAAGACCAGTCCATGAATGGTGTGAGGAGGAGTTCATGGACCAAGAATTGGTTGCTCCAGCGGGACCAATTCTGCCATATGCCTCTGCTGCGGGAGATCGTCGAGAATAATCCTGAGGACTACAGGAATTTTCTGCGGATGTCTGACCCCGTTTTTCAGGAACTGTTGTCTTTGGTGTCCCCCTATATTACCAGGAAGGACACCGTTATGCGGGAAGCCATCAGTGCTGAGCAGAGGCTCATTGCCACCTTACGGTACCTGGCGACAGGGAGAAGTCTTCAGGACTTGAAGTTCACCACAGGCATCTCCCCCCAGGCTCTGGGCCTCATAATCCCAGACACCTGTTCTGCCATTATACAAGTCCTGCAGGAGGACTATATTAGGGTAAGTTTTCTCCCTTAACATCACATTTTATGTATTACATGTATGCTAATGTATTGTATTTCTTTCATCCTTCCCTAATTACCATGATTGTAATATGCTGAGAATGATCCCCTTTGTCCCCATGCATGCTGGAAGCTTTAGATTGCCCCTTTTTTCTCCTCCATAAATATTTCCCTTTACTAACTTTTCCAGCAGGGGCGCCTGTTGCTCCAAATGTTTGGGGGTTCAAACACCAATTTAGGAAATAAACTTCCTCCTTTTTTGCTCTGGTGCCTATTAAACGCCCCCAGTTGTCCCCTCTAATGCAGCCATTTTGTTCCCTCCAATGCAGCCATTTAGTCCCCTCTAATGCAGCCAGTTTCCCCCCAGCCCTGCACTTACCTTCTTGTGGTCAGCGCCATCCTTCTTCTGTCCTTGATGTCTTCTCCTTCCCTTGATGTTGCATCAGCCAATCATGTTACCATTGAACAGACTTGGTGAACATGATTGGCAGAGCAGCCTGCCAGTGTTTCCCCAAGGAATGCCCCCCCCCCTGCGTCCCCTATTTTACTTTTAGGAAGCCAATTACATCCCTCAGGTTGTAATGTGCAAGACTATTTTACTACCTGTTTCTGCTATGCAATTTGAACCCCCTAAATGCCGCAATTATTCATATGTCGGTCGCTTTACAAGAGGCCATCCACCTGAATAGTGGGCGGCATAGACAATACATAGGTTTATGCAACGCATGAACCTATGTATTGTTCTGAGTGATGGGCACAGGAGAGAGGGGGCAGTGCTCCAGCGCCCACTCTGGACGCACCGCCACTGCAATGCTATCCTGTGGCCAAACACATCTCCCCCCCCCAAAATAATTTAGTAATGGCCCATCAGAGGGGGTGATGAATATGATAAATGAGCCTTCCATTATACTTATTTTAAACACCTTAATAAACGTCGAATTTGATTGATGTTGGCCTCTAATGTTTTTTAATAGAATTTCCTTGTAATGTATGACTTTGGTATTCTAATATTATTTCATCTTGTTTCACTCCACAGCTTCCTTCCACGCCACAGGAATGGCAGACTGTGGCATCGGAGTTTGCCACGCGGTGGGACTTCCCCAACTGCGGTGGTGCCATAGACGGGAAGCACGTCCGCATCGTGCCGCCACCCCGTTCTGGGTCCTACTACTACAATTACAAGGGGTTTCATAGCATTGTGCTGATGGCGGTGGTGTCAGCACGGTATGAATTCCTCTATGTTGATGTAGGGAAGAATGGCCGGATGTCCGATGGGGGATCCTTCATCCAGACGGAGTTTGCCCTCCGTCTCCAGAGTGACGACCTTGCATTGCCACCGGATGCAGGGAATATTGAAGGACTCCCCTTTGTTTTCTTGGCTGATGAAGCCTTCGGACTCGGACGGCATCTTATGAGGCCATTTCCACAGAGGACCCTGACCCCAGAGAAGAGGGTGTTCAATTACCGGCTGGCCAGGGGCCGAAGAGTTGTCGAAAATGCCTTTGGCATAATGGCCAGCCGGTTCCGCCTTTTTATGACTTCAATACACTTGGCGGACTACAAAATAAACTATGTCGTATTATGCTGCTGTGTGCTACACAACTTTCTGAGCCAAAAATCGAATTCCTATATGGCCTCAGTTTTGCCAGAGGCTGGACTTTCCCCTGCAAATCCCCTGCCGGGCCTGGAATCTGCCCGTCCTGGCTTGCCCTCCCAAAATGCCCGTGAGGTTCGGGACAAATACATGGAGTATTTCACGGGTAGGGGGGCAATTCCTATGCCAGCCTATGTCTAAGGATCCCAATAAAAAGCTTGTTTAAACCTTTAATTATTTGTTCTTTCCTGTCTCCTAGTTTGTCTTTGTGCATTTGTAGTGCCAAGTGTATTTTACTTTAGTAAATAACAACCATTTCACTATGTAACCTTACAAAATAACCAAATAAGCTTAGAGGGTATTATAAAAAGAAGCTACACGTTGTTTGTGGTCAAATATTTTACTCTGTGCACATTCTCACCCAACCCGGCAATTTTTTGCTTATGAAAATACAAAAATAACAGTTGCATTTCAAAAATTACAACATTGTATACCTCTGAGCTATCTGAGACATTCACTTACACAAACTATGTCTCTATGTGCCCGTCCTAATATGGGGTCCTGCCACCCCTTGCCCAGCCAAAAATTGAATATGCACACATTTGGGATTTTTTCCATCTAAGAAGTTTACAATCCTGATCCCTATTGTCAACATGTGCTATCTGCCATCAGGGGTGATCAATGGACGTGTTTTGGGGGTGCAACCCCTTCCTCAGTTCACCGACTTTAGATACGAGGAAGGGGTTGCACCCACAAAAGACGTACATGGATATCCCCTGATGGCAGATAGCACATGTTGACACACTGTGTGCAGATTCAATTTTTGGCTGGTTTGATTGTCAAAAAAATTCGAAAAGTTGCAAAAACAAACATGTAAAAACAAATGTGTTTGGATGGCTTATTGAATTCTCCCCAAAACATCGAGAATGTCTTTAAATGTTTGTTCCATCACATGGATTCTTTGTTTAATAAGGTCCAGTTCCGTGCTACATTCCATCACTTGCTGGATGAGGCGGAGGGCACTGTCAGCAGAGAACCGTGTACTATCCTTCACAACATTTATATCCCCTAAAAACAAAAAACAAAAGGTATTATAACTCTGCAGGCCTACATCTCTTACCTGAAGCTGTGGTGACAGATACTGACCTGTTGTGGTGACCAGATCCACAACGTCATCCACCTCTCCTTCCTGCACTTCTCCTTCCTCCACCTCAACTTCCTGCACATCTTTCGGTTGTGGGTCTTTGGGAGTTTGGGGTTGCTTGGAAGTTGTGGGGTGCATGTGCTCCCTGGAGTGTCCTCCTCCCAGTCTTCTCTCCCCTATGAGAATCAAACAAAAGGTCAATTTATCACACTGTAAATCTCAATGTTAAAATAAAAACAGGCTAAATTGATTGGAAGTGTGGTACAAGTGTGTGTTTGGGCGGAATTTAAAGAAGAATGCATTATTTATGACCAAGAATATGTTTAGTATTCACCTTTGGATGTAATTTATTTGACATGGAGGCACCACAAAAATTCACTGATGCACCTGTGTGGGACACCCAAAAAAGGCGGGTCTGGTGGCCCACACTATAGTGCTCCAAAGTACAGATGTGGAAGCAGCTGCTGAGTGTCCTCTCCTTTACACTGATAAAAGTTTGCATTTCATTCTCTTTACAAACACATCATCTAGACTAAAAAATTTGCCACAATATTTGAGCAAAAATGGCAGATGTCTAATTACTTTTGTGGCTCTAAAATAAGCCAAAACCGCGGATAGTGGCCGAACGAAGTGTCGGTAACGTAACGAACGATTACTGTGCCCAACCAAGTTCAAAATATTACATTTTGGAAGGGAGTCCAATATGAGAAACCAAAATAAAGAGCAACATGTCAGTTTAGAAAAAGATTAATAGCAGAAAAGTCTACTTTTTACTTACTTTTAGCGAGCATTCTCTTTATGCTCCTCAACTGCTCTGGCTCCCTCAGTTTGAGGTCTGACCACCTCTTTCTGAGCTGCTCATTTGAGCGTTTCACCCCGAAATTCGCCTTCAGACTCTTCACGACTTTAGTGAGGATTTTGGCCTTCCTTCTATTTGGTTTGCTATACGGCCCATGCTTGGCATCATAATCAGCCTTGAGCAAGATGTCCACCATCTCCGCCATCTCCGCCAAAGACATATTCGATGCCTTGAATCTCCTCCTTGATCGTGACGTTTCCTCGGTCTCCGGGCTTGTCTCCTCCTCGTTAGTTGCGGAATTATCAGACACCTGCTGTAACTCCGCCATATCTGTCTGCGCGCCGAAAGAGAAGGGGCGGGGAAAAGATGTTAGTTAGAATGTCATGGGCGGGCGACGTGTGCGGAGCGACGTGTTCGTATTTTGACGCATGCGTGGTGTGTATATAGCAAACACACATGTGACTATAGTACGTTCGGTGCGCGGAGAGAGGAGTTCAAGTGACGGACGTGCGAACGAAGGTATGTGATTTTGTGACTTGTACAAATTGTTGGCCTATACTGTCTTGAGAATGTTGGAGGATATATATGGTGACTAGGATGTTAAGGAGGTTAGACTGTTTGCCTCACATTAGTTATATATAATTTATTTAACTTGCAGATACAATATGAATGTCTTTATTAGCGACAAAGAGTTCCTGGCGGAATTTATTGACCGGGTAAGGGAGCTGCCGGCTCTGTGGGAGACGAAAAACCCCATCCACAAAAAAAGAGGGGTGAGAAAAGCAGCGCTGGAGAAGCTGCTCCCATTTGTGCATACCAAGGTGCCCACAGCCACAGCAAAACAAGTGGACACTAAAATTGGGAGCTTGAGAGGTACCTACAGGACTGAACGCTCTAAGGTGCTGGCTTCTCAGAGGTCAGGAGCAGCAGCAGGTGATGTGTATGTCCCGATTTTGTGGTACTACAACAGGATGTCCTTCCTGGATGACCACATTGAGACAAGGCCATCACTCTCCACTCTTCCCCCGAGACTTCCCTGCAGCCAACCTGAGCCTTCTCTGGAGCAAGAGGAGGCAGCCATCCTGGATGATCCTGATTTGGCCATCTGGAGCCAGGTATAGTATTAAATGAAAATGTATTGGGATAAACTTAATGTTTGACAAATATGTCAAGATGACAAACATAAAATATTTTGGATTCCACAAGTGAAATCAAGATCTGTAGACATTATTCTGCACTTAATTGGGTGCTAAATAGTCAATCTGATGTAGTGGTAAATTTAAAGCAAGGATTTATGGATTTACATTCTAATTGCTTCGATCAGAATTACAAAGTTTGATGCAAAGATTAAACCAACATATTAAACTATGTCCCTTTTTCATACACAGGATGAAATCAGCCAGGAGGAGGGTCTGGAAACTGTCAGGCAGGAGGAGGAAGGGCCCAGTGGCAGCCAGGAGGTGGCAGGGCCCAGTGCCAGCCAGGAGGTGGCAGGGCCCAGTGGCAGACAGGAGGTGGCAGGGCCCAGTGGCAGACAGGAGGTGGCAGGGCAAAGGAGAAGCACCAGATCCCAGGTGCCTCCCATCCGGCTTCACAAAAGAGGCAGGAGGGACAGGAGCACGAGTGAGGCAGCAATGGCCCTTATTCGTGAGGCCCATGCCACCCTCCAGGAGCCCACATCCCCTGAAGAGGCCATTGCCAGCCTAGTGGAGGCTAAGTTCAAGGTGATGAGCATGGAGCAACGCCTCCTATGCGAGCCCCTGCTCATCACCTTGCTCAACAAGGGGGCGATGGAGAAAATTACCCCCAATACCGCCATATGTGAGGTGGCACAACTGACCCAACCTCAACCTCCACCTCCACCTTCTTCTTCTGCCCCACCCCCTTCTGCTACACCTCCACCTTCTTCTTCTGCCCCACCCCCTTCTGCTACACCTCCACCTTCTTCTTCTGCCCCACCCCCTTCTGCTACACCTCCACCTTCTTCTTCTGCCCCACCCCCTTCTGCTACACCTCCACCTTCTTCTTCTGCCCCACCCCCTTCTGCTACACCTCCACCTTCTTCTTCTGCCCCACCCCCTTCTGCTACATCTCCTCCTCCTTCTCCTCCTGACAGGAGTACCCCTCCAGTGGCCCAGCCTCCAGCCAAACGAAGAAGGAAGGCTGCAGGGAAGGCTTCAGGGAAGGTTGCCAGGAAGAAGAGGAAGTGATGGCCTTGCTTCATTGTGGTCGGACAGAAGGCAGCCTGTTGTAGTACCACACACTTGGGACATATATATCACCTGCTGCTGTTCCTGACCTCTGGGAGGCCAGCATCAGATTGTGTTCAGAAATGTTGGCCTTCTCAAGCTCCCAATTTTAGGGTCCACACAGGGTTGCTGTGTGCTCTGGGGTCCCTGGGATGCACAAATGGCAGCAGGTTCTCCAGCGCTGCCTTCTCTTTATTTTATTTCTAAACATGAATAAATGTGATTTTTGTTTAAGTTCATACTTGACTATGTGTATTTGTAAAAATTAAAAATCTAGCTTTGGAGTAAGCAGATACATTTGACTGACAATAAAAGGGACAGATATCACCCCCCCCCCCAAAAGAATAACTAAATCTGATTAGCAAAAAAACATGGTGGGAAATTTAACTAATATAGATTCCAAAATTAAATGGGAGATCACTATCAAAACATTGCGAAATTATAATTAACATCATTTTGAAAAATATAACCATATAAATTATTCCTAAAAACTTGCACGATATAATACACATAAATCTTCTTAAGAGCAGCATGAAAAAGGTTAAAAAATAAGTCATAACTCTGTGTGAATATCAGCAGCAAAAGAAGGTCACTCGTTTTGATTAATGTAACATTCTAACGAAGATTTCAATGCAGAACATTTAAACGATGCAATATTTTTGAGCGTGACGAATGTGCTCTCTCCATTACGAAGGCTTGTTTTACCAGAAGATGCGCTCCCGTCTCATAGTTGCTTGTGAGCATGCGCGCTTTTGAAAGAGTCGTAAAAGCATACACACGAACCATTTTCTCGTCACAAAACAGCCCGACGAGAAACACGACGAGGAAATCTGGAATCCTGACGAGAAAATAGAGAGCAGGTTCTCTATTTTCTCGTCGAGATTCTCTGCAATTTTCTTGTCGTAAAACCATACACACGAACGTTTTTCTCGACAAAAAAGCTCTTGCGGCACTTTTCTTGACGGTTTTGGACGAGAAAATCGGTCGTGTGTACGAGGCCTCACACTTATTCCTTCTTTCACCTATCTGTCTCTGTCTACTACGCAGCAAATAGAAAATAAACTCTCTGTTGGAGTTAAAGTGTTTCTGGACATTGGCCTTCTTTGGGGGGAGAAATATAGACTTGTCCCCATACGCTGGGGATGAGAACCAGTGGAAGGAGGTAACTCGCTGCAGTACCCAAAATTTGTGAACACCGCTTAACCTCTTCAAACAGGAGGGTACGGGCATATAGCACGGTGTGCCTTGACTTGCAAGTGAGCCAGGCGAGAAAAAGGTCCATGTGCTACACACAACATTAACATAAGTTGCATGGGCGTCCGCTCCATAGGGCAAGGGGGGTCGCTCGCCCCCCCTGGAGGTGTGCCACACACTGCGGGGTAGGGTGACCACGCATACAGCGTCCTGCAATGACACTGACAGTCTGGGAACAGGGGCGGACCGAGCCCCATAGCGCTGGCTCTGGCTCCGCCTCCACCTCCTCCAGTACACTGGTTGCTATTGCCGCTTGGGTCTGGCAACCAGTGACGTCACTGAAAGCGGAGGAGGATTTCACTTCCTCCTCCTCCGCGCTAGTGCTGCTGGGGAGTCACTGCTGGTTCTTTTCTTTCACTTCCGCACTTGGCTCCTCCAGTGACTGGCTTGCTGCTCATGTGGGGTGTTTCTGTTCCCACACGCTGAGCCTGCTGCCTGCAAGGCATCTCTCCCTCTCCCTTCCTCCCCCCTCCTGCCCACCTCACACTAACACACGGACTGAAGTCCCCTCCCCCTTTTCCTCAGCTCGGAGGTCACAGACAGGAGAAGGAGGGGGAGGAGAATGGACACAGCACTCAACAGGATGGGACATGCTGATCTGAGGTCAGTACACAATATTAATGCTTGGCACTTGCAGGAGAAGGAGACACAGAGACAGGGGGAAAGTTGTCAAAAAAGAATACTTGCAGTGATTTGGGGGGATAAGAGCATATTGTATGTGCTGGGGGGGGGCACACTTTAGGAGGGGAGAGAAATTGTTTTTTATTCAACCCCCCCCCCCTTCTAGCACAATTTCTCTCCTGTCCCAAAGTGTGCCCCCCTAGCACATACAGTATGCTCTTATCCCCCCAAATCACTGCAAGTATTCTTCTTTGACAACTTGCCCCCTTCCCCATCTTCAAAGACAAACTGGCTGATATTAAGGGGACAATTGTACCATCTGGAATCCCGGGAACTTTGCTAGAGATTCAGGGCAATTGCTCCAGGTGCCAGGGCCCCCCCCTGTCAGGCAAGTTAGTGAAGCCAAGTGCCTGACCTTTTTTTCAGCAATGGGCTCCAAGACTCAGGGCCGGTTCACACCACAAATCACATAGGAACATGCTGTGCGTTCCTTTGCAATTCACATGCCTTCCAGGTGCTGTGCAATTTCAGCCCTTTCATTTGAATGGGCTGAAACCGTGTCGGTCTGCACCAAGAGCTGTGCATGCGCTATTTTACAAAACGCACTGCAACTGGATCGCATGGTACTGCTGATCATACATTCTGGTGCAGGCAAACACTGCATTTGGTACCTGCATTAGGGTAGTCATTAACCCCTTGGCACCCGTCACACACAAATATGCAGCTTCTCGGTGCCTGGGCCTTGGCACAGAGAGGTCACATATTTGCATGAATTGCGATCAGTAGCGCTGTGCCGAGAGCTCCAGCCCTGAGCACCCCCTTTACAGTTACCAGCATCTAACCGAAAGCTTGCGATCACTGCAAGCGATGAGGAGCTTTTGGATCACATGTGCCAAGAGGCAAAGTGTAAAGAGGTTAAGTTGACACCCACTACAGATCGCTATGGGAGTGCATTTTGAAATGCACACAAAATGCAGGATTCCCTCACAGCATTTTGGTATAAACAGACCCTTAGTCCGGATACAAAGGATTTAATTTGTATCTCAGGAAGGTCCCTCCAAAATCTTGCACATGGGCCCGCTGATTTCATACGCCCCCTGCCCCCAAAATCGGCAAAAAAATATGTCAAAAATCATCTTTTTTTTTGGGGGGGGGGTGTCCCTGAATGGCAGTTTGGAAATGTGGTCACTCTATGCGGGGGTGTCAGGCAGGCACCCCCCGCGAGTGAAGCGGGGGGCGCGGGGCGGCTAAGTGCAGAGGCTGGTGACAGGGCAGCCTGCCCTGGGGCCGCTTTAAGCGGCGACTGCAGAACCCCCCCTCCCTCTGTCCTCCGGCGCTTGTATCGTATGTCACGGAGCTGGGTCTGTGTGTAAGGTCCTTCCCCCCTAGTTCGGCTCGATAGTCTTCTAGTGTTCCGCCTATCGCACGAGCCTAGGGGGGCGGGACCTTGCACACAGACCCAGTTTCGTGACATACGATTCGAGTGACGGAGGACAGAGGGAGGGGAGCGCCTATCCAGGAAATAGTGAGGCTGAAATGAGTGGGCACAGAGGCTGCAATTGGTGGGCACAGAGGGGTGGCAATTGGTGGGCACAGAGGGGTGGCAATTGGTGGGCACAGAGGGGCGGCAATTGGTGGGCACAGAGGGGCGGCAATTGGTGGGCACAGAGGGGCAGCAATTGGTGGGCACACAGGGGCGGCAATTGGGCATAGACTTCAATTGGGCACACAGGGGCTGCAATTGGTGGGCACAGGGGCTGCCATTGGTGGGCACAGAGGCTGCAATTAGTGGGCACAGAGGCTGCAATTGGTGGGCACACAAATGCTGCAATTTGTGGGCACAGAGAGGCTGCAATTGGTGGGCACAGAGAGGCTGCAATTGTTGGGCACAGTGAGGCTGCATTCATGGGCACAGCAAGGCTGCATTGGTGGGCACAGCAAGGCTGCATTGGTGGGCACAGCAAGGCTGCATTGGTGGGCACAGCAAGGCTGCAATGAAGTGAAGCTGCATTGGTGGGTACAGGGAGGCTGCATTGGTGGTCACAGTGAGGCTGCATTGATGCGCACAGTGAGGCTGCACTGATGGGCACAGAGGCTGCATTGATGGGCACCATGAAGCTACATAAATGGGCACAGTGAGGCTGCATTGATGGGCACAGTGAGGCTGCATTGATGGGCACAGTGAGGCTGCATTGATGGGCACAGTGAGGCTGCAATGATGGGCACAGGGAGGCTGCAATGATGGGCACAGTGAGGCGGCATTTGATGGGCACAGATGAGGCTGCATTGATCTCTTGTATTATGTCTGCAGTCTCTGGTCATCTTTAGTATGATGTCCTCAGTCTCTAACCATCTCCTGTACCATGCCCGCAGCCTCTGACACCTCCTGTATCATGCCTGTAGCCTCTGATCATCTCTTGTATCATGTCTGTAGCCTCTGACCATCTCTTGTACCATGTTCTGTCTCTAGGTAATATAAAAAATAACTTCAGCAGTTCCCGCGCTGCTGTGTCTCTCCCTCTTGCTGCATAATTAAGGTAGGAAGGGGGAGGAGGCTGTCACAGTCTATGTAACATGCAGGGGGTGCAGGATGCTGTGTAAAGGAGTCCAGAGGTGCAGGGTGCTGTGTAATGTAAAGGGGGCCAGTGATGCAGGGTGCTGTGTAATGTAAAGTGGTCCAGAGCTGTGGGGTGCTGTGTAATGTAAAGGGGAGCAGAGGTGCAGTTGTGCAGAGGGGGTAGTAGTGGCAAAGAGATATTGAAAGATGCAGGGGGCACAGTGGGGTGTTTTTACATTTTAAGGTGGGGGGTGGGGTCGCTTTTAACCCCCCGCTAGCGGTCGAAGAAAGGGTTAAATGCGACTGTGTATCGCCGCTGCCAAAGCGCCCCCCCCCTGAAAAAATTTCAGCGGACGCTCATGATAAGTTGCCCAAAGGGTGTCGATAAAGAGCTGAAAAACCACGTAGTTTCATGTTTGTTGGCCGACAATTCTTTGCCGTTTGTGGGCAAGACAAGTTCATGGCCAACGTCCTTTAGACAAAAGTCCTACGCTTTGTCTGCAGAAAATCCGATCGTGTGTATGAGGCTTTAGGGATAGAGTGAAAAGGAAACTACTGGCAAAAAGTAAAATCAGTAAGTGGACTACTAGCACAATCCTTTAATCTGAGCTTTATTTATGTCCTTTCTTCTAGGCTTGTCAAGCTTTCTATAGTGCATTTGAGTATGGCTACGGCCTCTTGCATCCTGATTGTGAGTTGCCACCCTCTTATATGCCAATATATGTTGTCAAGGCATAAGTGGGTCAGAGAGAGGATAGTGCTGGAGCCATGGAAACAGTGGCCTGCATTTTGTAAACTTAGATTCAGGGACATTCACAAAATACTTACGATAATGAATATCATAGGGATTTGGCTAACAGGGGAGGCAGGGACAGATGATAATGAATGCCAGGATGAACAGTGGAACCATTCATTAGGTACTTTTTCCTACTCTTCAGATTGAATGACAAACTTATATGTATGACTAGAAAACATGTTTACTGATGTAACTTCAAGTCATGTAATAATGTTTACATCATAGTGCAGAAATCTGAGAAAGATAAGTTTTGTTACTGTTATCAGTTAGAGAATTGTAAAATGTAACCAGCAAAACCATAGAAAAGTTACTTAGTAACTAATAAAAATTGTAGCGCTACCTCCGTAGGAGTCACTAGATGACACTTGTGCTCTGGTGCTGCTCTCACCCTCCCCAGTCCTTTTACCACTAGGTTCTAATGTACTGACCACCCCTTTGATCAGCAGACACAATTTCCATTTATTAAAGGTAAGCAGTAGGTTCAGAATGACAATCAATCAGTTCTTGAAGCAGCTTCTAGTATAGTTTGAAATGGGACCCCAAATAAATAGATAATATCAGATTGACAATTAGTGATGAGCCGAACACCCCCGGGTTCGGTTCGCACCAGAACCCGCGAACGGACCGAAAGTTCGAACGAACATTAGAACCCTATTAAATACAATGGATGCGAACGTTCGAATTCTAAAGTGCTAATTATAACAACTATTATGCATGTTATTGTCATAAATAGGGTTTGGGAACCCGGGTTGTGCACCAGGGGACATGTATCAATGCAAAAAGAAGTTTTAAAAACGGTCGTTTTTCGGGAGCAGTCATTTTAATGATGCATAAAGTGAAAAAAAAAAAGTCAAATATTCCTTTAAATATCGTACCTGGGGGGTGTCTAAAGTATGCCTGTGAAGTGCCACGTGTTTCCCGTGTTTAGAACTGTCCCTGCACAAAATGACACTTCTAAAGGAAAAAAAAGCCATTTAAAACTGCTTGCGGCTTTAATGTAATGTCTGGTCCCGGTAATATGGATGAAATTCTTTAAGAAAAATGGCATAGCTACCCCATGACCCCCCCCCCCCTACCCCAGCCCATTACCAGCCCCTTTGGGTCTTGTATGGATATTAAGGGGAACCCCGCACATAAAATAAAAAAGGCCCTATATACTCTGAACAGCCGTATACAGGCGGTGCATACAAGACAGGGACTGTAGGTTTGTTCTTATGTAGAATCTGTTTGTAATTTTGAACAGGTACATTGTTGAAGTGTAGCTCCAGCCCAAAAATCTATTTTTAAACTTTTTGGGAAACATAGGTAAGGGTTATCACCCCTGTAACATTTGTTTTGCTGTCTGTGCCCCTGTTCAGAACATTTCACCTCACTTTCCGTCCCAATGACAACTGTTTTTGAAATGTGGTGTTTTTCTTGAAACAAGGATTGCTGATAAAGCATCAGTACAGATGAGACCCCTTTCTCCCATATTTATTCTTACAGGAGAGAATTTTCCTTTCTAGGGGTAGATTTCCTCTCACTTCCTGTTGTCTTCTTTCGTTTGCAAGTAGGAGTCGTTTGTAAGTTGGATGTTTGAAAGTAGGGACCTGCCGTATATACTCTGCAGAAATAGGCCCCTTAGTTGTTGGTGTTGGCACAACACTGTAAGCACTCAGTTACTCTTGGTTGGTGCTGGAACGCCCTGCTGTCAACTATTATATCAGGAATTTTAATTACATATAATTGTTGAACAGTGGTAGTAAAAATTGGGGCTTTGATGGTGGTGCTGGTGCCACAACACTGTAAGCCCTGACAGTTACTCTTGGTGGGTGCAGCAATGGGCCCTGCTGTGAATTATTAGATCAAGAATTGTAATTACATGCCCCTTTTGAACAGGGGCTGAAAAATTGGGCCTTTCGTGGTGGTGGTGGTGGTGGCGTTGCCACAAGACTGTAAGCCCTCAGAGTTACTCTTGGTGGGTGCAGCAATGGACCCTGCTGTGAATTATTAGATCAAGAATTGTAATTGCATGCCCCTGTTGAACAGGGGCTGAAAAATTGGGCCTTAGGCACTGGTGGCACAACACTACAACCCCTCACAGATACTGTACTTGGAGCACAGCAATGAGCCCTGTTGCAAAGTATTGCTTCAAAAATTGTAATGACACGCCCCTGTTAAACAGGGGCTGAAAAATTGGGCCTTAGGCACTGGTGCCACAACACTCCAACCCCTCACAGATACTGTACTTGGAGCACAGCAATGAGCCCTATGGCAAATTATTGCTAAAAAAATTGTAATTACACGCCCCTGTAAAACAGGGGCTGAAAAATTGGGCCTTAGCCACTGGTGGCGGCACCCATAAACAAAAATGATCTTCCAAGCTATCATCATCAATCGTATCATTGAGGACTCGGAGGAGGAGGATAGCCAGTCAACATAACAGCACAGGCACTCAGCATCAGCATCAGTCTTGAAGGGATGTGACATGTTAAAATCAATTAGTCTGTTATATCAGCATCAGGTGTGTGGTAGCTGGTGGTGATCCAAGACTGGTTCATCTTGATGAAAGTCAGTCGATCAACCGAGTCGGTGGACAGGCGCACCCTGTGATCCGTAACAAATCCTCCAGCAGCACTGAATGTGCGTTCCGAAAGAACGCTGGATGCAGGACAGGCCAGTAGCTCAATTGCATACTGTGCAAGCTCTGGCCAGTGATCCATCCTCAAGACCCAGTAAGCCAGAGGATTTTCGGTGGGGAAGGTGTCCAAGTCTGACCTTGCCCCTAGATATTCCTGCACCATGTTTATCAGACGCTGGCGATGGTTGCTGGAACCGATCATACTTTGGGGCTGCGGACTAAAGAATTGTCTGAACGCATCGGTCAGACGGCCACCTTCCCCACCGCTCCTTCTTTGACTGGCCGAAGCCTCAGCAACTCGTTGTCCAGGACCAGGAGTTTGTAACCTCCCAGTCTCTGGGAACGCGTTGCACAGACCTTTCTGCAAGGCCTCCCGGAGTTGTCTCATCCTCTGCTCCCTCTGCGACGGTAACATAAGGTCCGCAACCTTACCCTTGTACCGTGGATCAAGGAGAGTGGCCAGCCAGTAATGGTCCCTCTCCTTGATCCGAAGAATACGAGGATCCTTCCGCAGACTTTGCAGGATCAGGGAGGCCATGCAGCGTAGGTTTGCTGAGGCATTCGCTCCGGAGTCCTCTGGGTCACTAAGGACGACATGATCCGCAGCCACCTCCTCCCAGCCACGTACAAGTCCACTGGTTTCTTGGGACTGTAAATCATCCCTAAAAGACTGCTGCTGATGATGCTGAGTGCCAGCCTCCACCTCCATGCTGACACAATCCTCCTCCTCCTCCTCCTCTTCCTGTGCGATGGGTGGGACAGAAGGAACACTGTCTGGGTAAAGGGGGCCTTGAGAGGCAAGGAAGTCCTCCTCTTCCTGCCTCTGTTCTGCCTCAAGTGCCCTGTCCATTATTCCACGCAGCGTGTGCTCCAACAGGTGGACAAGAGGTACAGTGTCACTGATGCATGCACTGTCACTGCTCACCATCCTCGTGGCCTCCTCAAATGGTGCCAGGACAGTGCATGCATCCCTGATCATGCCCCACTGGCGTGGAGAAAAAAAACCAAGCTCCCCTGACCCTGTCCTGGTGCCGTAGTCGCACAGGTACTCATTGATGGCCCTCTGCTGCGTGTGCAGCCGCTGCAGCATGGCCAACGTTGAGTTCCACCTGGTGGGCATGTCACATATAAGGCGGTTCTTGGGCAGGTTCAACTCCT
Organism: Rana muscosa; assembly: GCA_029206835.1. NCBI lineage: Eukaryota > Metazoa > Chordata > Amphibia > Anura > Ranidae > Rana > Rana muscosa. The sequence continues at coordinate 274,091,673 of CM055116.1, read as the reverse complement.
TTTGCAGCTCAGCCAGGCGAGCACTGGCATTATAAGATCTGCGGAAATGCACACAGACTTTCCTGGCCTGCCTCAGGACATCCTGTAAGCCCGGGTACCTGCCCAAGTTGTCCCTGTCGGAGGGCGGAGAGGAGGTTGGTGCCATTGTCGCAAACCACCATTCCTGGCTTAAGCTGGCGTGGCGTCAACCACCTCTCGGCCTGGCCCTGCAGAGCAGACAGGACCTCTGCCCCAGTGTGGCTTCTGTCCCCCAAACACACCAGCGCAAGCACGGCATGGCATCTTTTTGCCTGCGTACTTGCGTAGCCCCGTGAACGGCTACGGAGCACCGCTGGTTCATAGGACAAACCACAGGAAGAGGCCATGGAGGAAGAAGAAGAGGAGGGGGTGGAGGAGAGAGGTGTGTCACAACCAGTAGTAGCATTTTGGAGGCGTGGCGGTGGGACAACCTCCAACACTACTGCACCTTGTCCTGCATCCTTCCCAGCTGCCAAAAGAGTGACCCAATGGGCCGTGAAAGAAAGGTAACGTCCCTGTCCATGCCTGCTGGACCATGAGTCAGCGGTAATATGCACCTTACCGCTGACCGCCCTGTCCAGCGAGGCCAAGACATTGCCTTCCACATGCCGGTAGAGAGCCGGAATAGCCTTCCGTGAGAAAAAGTGGCGTTTGGGAACCTGCCACTGAGGAACCGCACATTGCACAAACTCACGGAAGGGGGCCGAGTCTACCAACTGAAAAGGCAGCAGTTGAAGCGCTAGCAATTTAGCCAAGCTAGCATTCAACCGCTGGGCATGTGGATGGCTGGGAGTGAACTTCTTTCGACGGTCCAGCAGCTGGGGCAGGGAAATTTGCCTGCTAGAATCGGACATCGGTGTACTGCTAGCAGAGTGGCCGCAAGTACTTGGCTGTGACACACCTAATTCTACACCTTCATTCCTCTCAGTGCATGTTTCAGAGAGGACTGAAGTTATAGTGGGGTTGGAGATCCCAGCTGATGCGGTGCAAGGAGAGGTCCGCTTTGTTCTTTGGTGTGGGTCTTTCAGGTAGGCTTGCCAACGAGCTGCATGGCAGGTCAACATATGTCTGGTCAGGCATGTGGTACCCAAGCGGCTGATGTTTTGGCCACGCGATATACGCTTGAGACATATGTTGCAAACAGCAGCTGTGCGATCTGATGCACTAGCCTCAAAAAAGGCCCACACCAAAGAACTTTTTGAATGACGGGCAGAGGCAGCGCCCTGCACAGGCGGAGCTCTGCGGTGTGATTCCGTCGGTGTACTGCCCTTACGCTGGCCACCAAAGGGCATCCTGCCTCGTTGGAGATGTGCCTCCTCCTCATCCTCCTCCTCCTCCTCTCTCCTATTAGGCACCCACGTGGAGTCAGTGACCTCATCATCACCTCCCTCCTCATCACTGGAGCCAATCTGGCAGTATGCTGCAGCTGCTGGAACATGACTGCCAGATTGGTGTCCTTCTTGAGCATCCCCTCTGTCTGCTCTCACGCTACTGCCTTCCTCTAGCTGGGTTTCATCATCAGACCCTTCGAAACGCTGGGCATCCTCCTGGAGCATGTACCCAACACTGTGCTGAAACAGTTCGGGGGACTCCTCAGGAGGAGGACATGGTGGGTCTAGGGAAGGAGTGACTGATGATGAGTCTGACATTGATACCAGGGAAGAGGACGCTTTGGCAGCTGCTTTTCCAGTACCCTGAGCCTGGGTGAGAGAGGATGAGGAGGAGGAGGAGGGCTTGGTCATCCACTCTACCAAGTCTTCGGCATGATGTGGCTCAACATGTCCAGCTGCCGAAAAGAAGGACAAGCGTGTCCCATGGCCATGTGCTGATGACAATGCACCGCGTCCACGACCAGCACTCTTGCCCCCAGACACAGAGCCTGCTTGCCCTCTTTTATTGCCTCCTGACTGTCTGCCTCTCCTTGTTTGCCTTCCAGACATTCTAATAGATGGCCTGCAGGGAGATGGGAAAAAAGCAATAAGGGCTACCTTCAGGTGTCCTTCTCTGTCCCTTGAAACAAGGACTTTGACAGTGAAAGAAACTGACACACTCTCCCTACCTACAGTTTTCTGTCCCTAGAAAAAATGTTTTTTTTAAGCACAATTTAGCACAAGGAGAATTCACTCACTGTCCTTCCAGGTCCCTGGAAACAAGGACTTTGACAGTGAAAGAAACTGACACACTCTCCCTACCTACAGTTTTCTGTCCCTAGAAAAAATGTTTTTTTTAAGCACAATTTAGCACAAGGAGAATTCACTCACTGTCCTTCCAGGTCCCTGGAAACAAGGACTTTGACAGTGAAAGAAACTGACACACTCTCCCTACCTACAGTTTTCTGTCCCTAGAAAAAATGTTTTTTTTAAGCACAATTTAGCACAAGGAGAATTCACTCACTGTCCTTCCAGGTCCCTGGAAACAAGGACTTTGACAGTGAAAGAAACTGACACACTCTCCCTACCTACAGTTTTCTGTCCCTAGAAAAAATGTTTTTTTTAAGCACAATTTAGCACAAGGAGAATTCACTCACTGTCCTTCCAGGTCCCTGGAAACAAGGACTTTGACAGTGAAAGAAACTGACACACTCTCCCTACCTACAGTTTTCTGTCCCTAGAAAAAATGTTTTTTTTAAGCACAATTTAGCACAAGGAGAATTCACTCACTGTCCTTCCAGGTCCCTGGAAACAAGGACTTTGACAGTGAAAGAAACTGACACACTCTCCCTACCTACAGTTTTCTGTCCCTAGAAAAAATGTTTTTTTTAAGCACAATTTAGCACAAGGAGAATTCACTCACTGTCCTTCCAGGTCCCTGGAAACAAGGACTTTGACAGTGAAAGAAACTGACACACTCTCCCTACCTACAGTTTTCTGTCCCTAGAAAAAATGTTTTTTTTAAGCACAATTTAGCACAAGGAGAATTCACTCACTGTCCTTCCAGGTCCCTGGAAACAAGGACTTTGACAGTGAAAGAAACTGACACACTCTCCCTACCTACAGTTTTCTGTCCCTAGAAAAAATGTTTTTTTTAAGCACAATTTAGCACAAGGAGAATTCACTCACTGTCCTTCCAGGTCCCTGGAAACAAGGACTTTGACAGTGAAAGAAACTGACACACTCTCCCTACCTACAGTTTTCTGTCCCTAGAAAAAATGTTTTTTTTAAGCACAATTTAGCACAAGGAGAATTCACTCACTGTCCTTCCAGGTCCCTGGAAACAAGGACTTTGACAGTGAAAGAAACTGACACACTCTCCCTACCTACAGTTTTCTGTCCCTAGAATTTTTTTTTTTTTTAAGCACAATTTAGCACAAGGAGAATTCACTCACTGTCCTTCCAGGTCCCTGGAAACAAGGACTTTGACAGTGAAAGAAACTGACACACTCTCCCTACCTACAGTTTTCTGTCCCTAGAAAAAATGTTTTTTTTAAGCACAATTTAGCACAAGGAGAATTCACTCACTGTCCTTCCAGGTCCCTGGAAACAAGGACTTTGACAGTGAAAGAAACTGACACACTCTCCCTACCTACAGTTTTCTGTCCCTAGAAAAAATGTTTTTTTTAAGCACAATTTAGCACAAGGAGAATTCACTCACTGTCCTTCCAGGTCCCTGGAAACAAGGACTTTGACAGTGAAAGAAACTGACACACTCTCCCTACCTACAGTTTTCTGTCCCTAGAAAAAATGTTTTTTTTAAGCACAATTTAGCACAAGGAGAATTCACTCACTGTCCTTCCAGGTCCCTGGAAACAAGGACTTTGACAGTGAAAGAAACTGACACACTCTCCCTACCTACAGTTTTCTGTCCCTAGAAAAAATGTTTTTTTTTAAGCACAATTTAGCACAAGGAGAATTCACTCACTGTCCTTCCAGGTCCCTGGAAACAAGGACTTTGACAGTGAAAGAAACTGACACACTCTCCCTACCTACAGTTTTCTGTCCCTAGAAAAAATGTTTTTTTTAAGCACAATTTAGCACAAGGAGAATTCACTCACTGTCCTTCCAGGTCCCTGGAAACAAGGACTTTGACAGTGAAAGAAACTGACACACTCTCCCTACCTACAGTTTTCTGTCCCTAGAAAAAATGTTTTTTTTAAGCACAATTTAGCACAAGGAGAATTCACTCACTGTCCTTCCAGGTCCCTGGAAACAAGGACTTTGACAGTGAAAGAAACTGACACACTCTCCCTACCTACAGTTTTCTGTCCCTAGAAAAAATGTTTTTTTTAAGCACAATATAGCACAAGCACAAAACACACTGACACTCTCCCTACCTATCCTTCTCTTTCCCTAAACTAAAGGAATCCAGGTTAAGCAAGAAAGAAATAAAAGTCACTGTCCCTGCCTATGCTGCTCTATCCCTGCTCCGGAACACACTACACTAGGCCGCCGTGCTGGTGGCCTTTTATAGTGTGGGGCGTGTACTAAACACCCTCAGCAATAATTGGCCACAGGCATCCTGCCTGTGGCCAATCATTGCTCTCCTCGCTGCCGGCGCTGTGATTGGCCAAGCATGCGGGGTCGCAGTGCATGCTTGGCCAATCACAGCGCCTGGATGACACTGCGATGGCGTAGTGCATTGTGGGCCGTTCGCGTCACTCGAATTTGGCGCGAACGGCCCAAATCGTTCGATCTTCGTCGAACGATCGAACAGCCGATGTTCGAGTCGAACGTATGTTCGACTCGAACACGAAGCTCATCCCTATTGACAATAAAAAAGCAATCCTGAATGGGCAAATCGAGATGTGTATCAAGCTATAACCACACTAGGCAATTAGGATAAAAGCAGACAGAGATAGCAAACGAAAAGGAAAGATTATGGCAAAGATGACATCTAGTTCAGAGGGAGGGACCCAGCAGCAGTTCAGTCCCCTCTGGGCCAGTGTGACCAAATTCAGATTTTTAACGTAAGAAAGTGAAATCTCCTTTAAAGCAAATTCATACATCACTAATAATATATGGATAGTTCAGGTTCCTAGTTCAGGCAGTATCTTCATTGGCACTTTGGAGCTCAGGGATGTGGAATGAATCCTTGGAATGCTAAAGTGACCACTAAATGAATAACAGAAGTAGCAATGTAAAGGCTACTTTAAGAAGCCTCCCCCATCATCCTTTTCACTGGATGGGTTTTGGGGTATGTAGTCTAAAGAGGACTCAGAATTACAGAGATGGCTGCCCACAGGACTACAAGTCCCACAGTGCACTGCTCTTGATTTAGGAAGCAGAACCCCTCTGTTCTATAGTCAGGAAGTGAGGTAAGAGTCTGAGTGCAGCACTGGAGGGGAACTAGTTCATCTGTGGCTCCAAGGATAGTGTCCTCTGTATTCAGCTTGTAGTAGCTGGCACTTCATAATGTACTATTCATCTGTTGCTGAGATTCGGCAATCGTTACTTAGAATGGCCATTAAAGTAAAGTGACCCTATGGCATGCTGCGTGGATTTTATATAATGCCATACCTGCAAAATGAGATTGAAAGTTACCTCTCCTGTCATCCTCGGTGCTGAGCTCCACTCCCTGGTCCTCTAAGTCCATTAACCCTCATTTCCACTGAGCGGAACGGTTCGGGTCGGTAGAGTTTGGAACGGTTTGAATGGTCCGGTCTATTCTGGTGAGCGTTTCCACTGCAAGTCAGACCGTCAGGGGCCATTCAGGGTTTAGAAAAAATGCCTAGCGTGTCCGCCAATCAGTGGAATGTATTGTAGCTCCGCCCTAACCGAACCGTTCCATTTTCTATGGCCCCACATCTGAAGCAGGACCCAGAATGGTGCGGTATGGTTCGGTTTTATGGCACGCTTTCATAATGGAAACACCCAAAATAGCGTACCGTACCGAACCGTACCGAACCGATCCGCTCAGTGGAAACGAGGCATAAGAGGAACAATCCCCATGGTCCTTTGCTCTCACTGGTTCCCCTTGCTGAACTTGTATCTCTGCTTTCACTTCTAGTAACATGAAGTCAGTAGGAGAAACCAGTGAGGACTACAGGGAACCATGAAGATTGACACTTCCAGAAGTGTCAGTTTCACAATGGACTGGGAGACCAGTTCTAGCTATCAGAAAAGTGTTCAATGGTATGAGGAGCAGAAGAGGTAAGTATTTTGTTTCTTTGCATGCAATATGTGAGGGGTTGCTTTAGGAGAAAAATCTGACATCTGCCAATTATTTTAGCTACAGCTTTTGTCAGAAATATGCATATCTGAGTTCTTTAGTATGCACATTTACCTTTTTTTCCAGAGAACACAATAGTGATCAGAGAGGTTTCCCAACCCATCTGGGCACTTTAACCATATCCCTTACAGGCAAATCACCAGGTTCACATTAATACCAGTCCATATGGTTGTACAAACTTACCTGCACTCACTTTCCGACATCTACATTCACCCGAGAAACCAAAGATACCTACCTGGTTGCCTGTGGGAGCATGTGACTTCTTCTGCTTTCTTCAACATGACAGTGTTAGTACATGGCTATTGACCTTTTAGTTACACAAAACTGTCACAGTGGGGCAGGCCGAGAGTTTACAGGTGTCTTTAGGTTTTGTTTCTTGGGTGTCTACAGAAAGACACATTTAATTGTTGTTTGATATGGACAACATTGGTTGGATCATGTGACCATCATCTCATGTTTATGGCTTGCTTTAGATTTTGCACAAGGAACAAGACACAAGCAGACCTGTAATCTTCTAAAACATGGTGAAAAAAACCCCAATGCAGTGCCTTGAAAAGTCTTCATACCCCTTGACATTTTCCAAATTTTGTCATGTTACAACCAAAAACGTAAATGTATTTTATTGGGATTTTATGTGATAGACCAACACAAAGTGGCAAATAATTGTGAAGTGGAATGAAAATGATATATGGTTTTCAAAAGTTTTTACAAATAAATATGTGAAAAGTGTATTTTCAGCCCCCCGCATTTGTATTCAGCCCCCGAGTCAATACTTTGTAGAACCACCATTCGCTGCAATTACAGCTGCAAGTCTTTTTTTGGGGGTATGTCTCTACCAGCTTTGCACATATAGAGAGTGACATTTTTTCCCATTCTTCTTTGCAAAATAGCTCAAGCTCTGTCAGATTGTGTGGAAAGCATCTGTGAACAGCAATTTTCAAGTCTTGCCACAGATTCTCAATTGGATTTAGGTCTGGACTTTGTCTGGACCATTTTAACATGAATATGCTTTGATCTAAACCATTCCATTGTATCTCTGGCTGTATGTTTATGTTTAGGGCCGTTGTCCTGCTGGAAGGTGAACCTTCACCCCAGTCTCAAGTCTTTTGCAGACTCTAACAGGTTTTCTTCTAAGATTGCCCTGTGTTTGGCTTCATCCATCTTCCCATCAACTCTGACCACCTTCCCTGTCTCTGCTGAAGAAAAGCATCCCCACAAGATGATGCTGTCACCACCATGTTTCACGGTGGGGATAGTGTGTTCAAGGATGTGCAGTGTTAGTATTCCACCACACATAGCGATTTGCTTTTAGGCCAAAAAGTTTAATTTTGGTCTCATCTGTTCCCCCCGGCTTCTTGCAAACTGCAAACGGGACTTCTTATGGCTTTCGTTCAACAATGGCTTTCTTCTTGCCACTCTTCTATAAAGGCCAGATTTGTGGAGTGTATGACTAATAGTTGTCCTGTGGACAGATTTTCCCACCTGAGCTGTGGATCTCTGCAGCTCCTCCAGAGTTACCATGGGCCTCTTGACTGCTTCTGTGATTAATGCTCTCCTTGTCCGGCCTGTCAGTTTAGGTGGATGGTCATGTCTTGGTACAGTACATTCAGATACTGTTAGTAGCCCCTAAATCTGTCTGTACATATCCTGAAAGAGTCTGTATTTTTCATGATGATCTGATAAGACTATGACTTCCTTTAATAGTGGAAAACATTGTTCTAAACTTGGCCACATGGGCCTCAGAAGCTAGCCAAAGCAATTAATGAAATTATACCACGAGATCTGTCAATCATAAACTATGTTGAAGAAATCTTATGCCCTTTATACATTTTATTAAGCGTAGCAAGGCTTAAAGTGACCAGTCAGGGAGCAGAAGGCTTGTCTAACAGACATCTCTATGGTGCAGGGCAGGAATGTAATGCACTGAAATGTGAGCTCTCCGTATCTATTGGGACTTTTATCATTCTTCTTTTCTGTTCTCTAATTTCCTGTAACAGGCCAAATATCGGGGAGACCAGCTCCAAAGTCAGAAATATTGTTTAAATTAGCACTTGGCCAGAACTTTAAGATGTCAGCTGTCTAGCTTTTAATAAAATAAGGAAAACATGACAAATATTGAAATCTTAGCTGTTAATATTTTTGAAGGGTGCAAGTAAACTTAAAGTAATATAATAAACCCTTCCATTAAAGCGGAGTTCCACCCGCAGTTTTTTTATTTTTTTTAAAGTCAGCAGCTACAAACACTGTAGCTGCTGACTTTTAATAAGGACACTTACCTGTCCTACTCGCCCGCGATGATGGTCCCCCCGATGCCGATCCCTCGATCATTGCAGGTCCCGCGCCGCCATCCTCACTAAGGGAAACAGGCCTTACGGCTTCACTGCCCGTTTCCTACTGCGCATGCGCGAGTCTCGCGCCGATTTGTGAATGGGCGGCTGCTCTCTGTGATTACTCACAGTTCCCAGAAGGCAGCGTGCCTCATTCACCAGAAGACACCACGAGTAGGAGGGATGAAGAAGATCCACCTTGGATAAGGTAGAGGCAGATTAGGAACATCCGCATAGCAACCGGTATTTCGGGTGAGTAAAAAACAATTTTTTTTTATTTATTTTTTGCTGTATTTTTGTGTATTTTTTTTTTTTCAGGGTGGAAATCCACTTTAATAATTTATTTCTGAAAATTGACTTAAAAATGTTAGGGTTTTGTCAAAAAATTGACAAATTGTTCCTGCACACATTTGCCTAAATAGTTTGTTAATTAATTAAAGAAGGTTTCACCTGGTTGACTATAATTTACTATAGATAGAAACAAGTATTGAAAATAAAATGATTAGGTTAATTCATAGGAATTAAAGGATAATGAAGTGTTGTGCATAGCAGCCAATTGTATTCCCGTTGCAGGTTTTCCGTTGCAGATTTGAAACTAACCTTACACCTGATTGGTTGATAAGTCTAACAACATTCAGGTTTATTCAATAGAACAGTACAAAAATAAAAGCTGAGGTGTAAAGGGCAGTAACCTATAGCAACAAAATGCTTTTAAATTGTTTATGTTAGATTGCTGTAAGATATTTTTTTGATTGTTAGGTTGCAATAGGCTGTCTTACCTTGAAAAAGCACCTGCACAGAATTAGGACCGAATAAGAAAACCCCATTGACTGTGTTATTGTTACTGAATTGCAAGTTAAGAGCAGACATCTTCACAAACAGATTTAATGGAGTTTATTTACTAAAGGAGTAGTAAATGTTCATTTTGCAAAGTTGATGTCCACTGAGCTAATTGCCAAAGGTGAAAGTGAGTTCCATTTTAACACCCACTTATGCGCAAGGTAAATTATGAAAAAAAAAAAATAGGATTTTTTTTGCATGCGATTGATGGACTGAAACTACCTCAACTTTACCTTATTTACACGGTCACTGAGTGTTTACTAAGTGAACAGTACTCATTTTGTAAATCCACTTCAATATATTTTACTGTGTACTTAATGTTTGAATCATGACTCAAAGATTAATTGAATCTGCCACATGTACAGTATGTCTTTTTAGCCGTCAAAACTAACAAAACTAACTTAAAGTTAAAACAGTAATAAACCCCCCAAAAAAAGGAATATATTGCAGCTTACAAAATCTTAAATGTGGTGGCTTTTTAAATTAGTTCCTTTTTGGCACTGTTTCTTTATTTTCATTTGGTGATCCAGTCAGAACCACACTTCCTGTTTTATAGTATCTCAACTTCAGATGAAGGAGCAACAGGGACACCATTGGACAACAGCATTGTCACTCTGGGGAGAAGGCAGTGATAGGTGCCCTAGCAGATTTAGATGGACTTAACTAACAAATTAAAGCTGAACTCCAGCTAACACTTATTAACCACTTCCCGCCTTAACCACTTATCCTGACTGGGCATCATATGACGTCCAGCAAGATAACTGCAGGCTCGCGCCCGTGGGGGAGCGCAGCGCGGCGATCTGTGTAGCGGTGTGTCAGTCTGACACACCGCTACACCGATCTCGGTAAAGAGCCCTTTACCACATGATCAACTGTGTACAATCAATGGTATTGAAGGTACTGAAGAGGCTAATAGACGTACAATGCAGTTCATTCAAATTTATTTTATTTTTCAGGCGAAAATTTCAGTTTCAGGGATTTTGATATATCTGAATTTCAGAATGGATATAGTAACGAATCTAAACGAATCCCAAAAAAGTTATAACAGATTCATTCAGATCATTTGGATTCATTGAGAGGCTGGTTGTTAAGGAATGGGCATGGCGGCCACCACGTCCTACATAACCATGACTCATCTGCTGTCAGCAGGATTCCCTGCTGTCAGCATAATGTAAACAAAAGTGCCGGTAAAAAAATATTAAAAAAAACACAGCTTGGGCCCCCCCCCAATCCCTTTGGGTCTGGTATGGATTTTGATGGGAACCCCACAACAACAAAAAAAAAAACACGTGGGGTTCCACCTAAGATCCATATCAGACACTTAGGTCTGGCATGGATTTTAAGGGGAAATCCATGTCATAATAAAAAAAAAAAATGCCGTGGGATTATCCCCCAAAATCCATACCAGACCATTAAATGAGCATGCAGGAAAGGCGGAGGAGAGCAAGCACCCCCCCTCCCCCCGAACCAAATCAAGCCACTTGCCCTCAACATGGGGTAGAGCCCAATGTTAATGAGAAAAAGGGCCTCTTCCCCACAACCCCTGGACTGGCAGTTGTGGGGGTGCAGGGGGGTGACTTATCTGAATCTGAAAGCCCCCAGATCTCAGACCCCCCCATTTGAATAAGTATGGGGTATATCGTGTCAAAAGTAAAAAAAAAACACAGAGACAGCTTTTGACAAGTCCTTTATTAAAAAACCCAGCAAAAAGAAAAATGTTCCCCGAAGGAGATCCAACGTTAATCACGATGAAAGCCGACCCGCACAAACCCCCCCCCCCCCGAAAACCCCCATTGATGGGCGGGGTCACCCAGTGACATCACTAGGTGACACCGCCCCCATGTTTAACTGTCATTCAGAAAGTGAAGGGACACAGGAAAGATCGCATTTGAGGGGAAAGCGGTGTTCATCAAAGCGCCTCGTATGAGTGAGAGTACCCCCACGCTGTTTTTTTTTTAAACTGCCACTTCTCTTACTTACATCCTGCTGACATCAGATGAATCATGGCTGTTAAGGACGTGGCGGCCTTTGCTCCTTAAAGCGATATTAAAGCCTTGTTTTTTTAAAAAAATACCAAACATGTTATACTTACCTGCTGTGCAGTGGTTTTGCGCAGAGCAGCCCAGATCCTCCTCTTCTCGGGTCCCACGCTGGCGCTCCTGGCTCCTCTCTCCCGCCAGATGCCCCCACAGCAAGCAACTTGCTCCTGACCCGCGGATTTGTGTGTCCATTCACACACGGAGCCGTGGCTCTGCCTAAGCCCTCTGCACCCAAAATCAGGAGAGCGAGTCCCTGGAGAGGCAAGGCTCTCGTGGACATCGCAGGATCGAGAGGGGGCTCAGGTAATTATTGGCGTGTGGGGCTGAGGGAGGCTGCTGCACCCTGAAGGTTTTTTATTCTTTGCATGAAGGTAAAAACCTTGTGACTTTACAACCACTTTAACAACCAGGCTATTCCGAATTACATGAACCGAATACCGAAGATACAAAATGAATTCTTATTTGTCTTAACCCTCTAACTGCCACTTTTTCTGGACAGCATGATCTGTTAAAGGAAGTTAAAAAATAACAGACTTAAAGCGTAATTAAACCCCCAGAAATACTTATCACCACCTTCCAACAATGCAGCGGTTACATCCCTCGTTGGCTACTGTCTTCCTCTCCAGTTCCGGGTGCCAGGTTTTTGCCTCTTGATTGGCCGGGGAAATTACGTTATCCTGTGCATGCACACTGAAATCTGTCATTCCGGCACAGCCAGAGTGTCTCAAAAAATGTACGCTGAGATGCGCATGCACAGCTCAGTGTATATTCAATAGAAGCTTGCAAGCAGGCAGGTAAGAAATAGCATGTCTCTTCTGCAATATAGAGCTGCCTGTTCACAATTTTTACTACTTAAGTTTAGTTCAACTTTCGGCTGGCTATACAATGATTACGATTTAGTTGGGCTAGTAGGGATTGGCCGGATTTTAATCAGTATGTGGGCTCCCCTGCTCAACAGAAGTCATTGTGTCGAAGGGACAAAATTTTCCAATGATCAGCTGCTGCTGATAAGTGTATTCTGATAGTGGTGGGTGGGGGTGCTGCTTTCAGATTACAATGACCTGGTTGGGGGGGGGGGGGGGGGATCTTCCATGCACCTTGTTTGTGTGGATGGAGGAATTTGGGTGTTTTGTTTGTTCAGCTCACTTGCTGAATGTAACAAAAAAACTATGTATGAACGGTTTTACTGGCTGTATCACCAGGTCAGGTGATAATAAAGAAAAAAAGCCTAAATACAGTCAGGTCCATAAATATTGGGACATCGACACAATTCTAATCTTTTTGGCTCTATACACTACCACAATGGATTTGAAATAAAGTGAACAAGATGTGCTTTAACTGCAGACTTTCAGCTTTAATCTGAGGGTATTTACATCCAAATCAGGTGAACGGTGTAGGAATTACAACAGTTTGTATATGTGCCTCCCACTTTTTAAGGGACCAAAAGTAATGGGACAATTGGCTGCTCAGCTGTTCCATGGCCAGGTGTGTGTTATTCCCTCATCATCCCATTTACAAGGAGCAGATAAAAGGTCCAGAGTGCATTTCAAGTGTGCTATTTGCATTTGGAATCTGTTGCTGTCAACTCTCATAATGAGATCCAAAGAGCTGTCACTATCAGTGAAGCAAGCCATCATTAGGCTGAAAAATCAAAACAAACCCATCAGAGAGATAGCAAAAACATTAGGTGTGGCCATATCAACTGTTTGAAACATCCTTAAAAAGAAAAAAATGCACCGGTGAGCTCAGCAACACCAAAAGACCCGGAAGACCACGGAAAACAACTGTGGTGGATGACCGAAGAATTCTTTCCCTGGTGTCAAAGTCAACAATCAAGAGAAGACTTCACCAGAGTGAATACAGAGGGTTCCCCACAAGATGTAAACCATTGGTGAGCCTCAAAAACAGGAAGGCCAGATTAGAGTTTGCCAAACAACATCTAAAAAAGCCTTCACAGTTCTGGAACAACATCCTATGGACAGATGAGACCAAGAGCAACTTGTACCAGAGTGATGGGAAGAGAAGAGTATGGAGAAAGAAAGGAACTGCTCATGATCCAAAGCATACCACCTCATCAGTGAAGCATGGTGGTGGTAGTGTCATGGCGTGGGTATGTATGGCTGCCAATGGAACTGGTTCTCTTGTATTTATTGATGATGTGACTGCTGACAAAAGCAGCAGGATGAATTCTGAAGTGTTTTGGGCAATATTATCGGCTCATATTCAGCCAAATGCGTCAGAACTCATTGGACGGCGCTTCACAGTGCAGATGGACAATGACCCGAAGCATACTGCGAAAGCAACCAAAGAGTTTTTTAAGGGAAAGAAGTGGAATGTAAAGCCCTGTACACACAATCGGATTTCCTATGGATTCTAATCGGATGGATTTTTCCATCGGAAATCCGATGAAGCTGGCTTCCATCAGTCTTGCCTACACACCATCAGTCAAAAAACCGATCGTCCCAAACGCTGTGACGTACAACGGCACTATAAAGGGGAAGTTAAAATCCAATGGCGCCACCCTTTGGGCTGCTTTTGCTGATTTCATGATACCGCGTGTAAGTAAAAGTTTGGTGAGAGCCGATTCGCGCTTTTCAGTCTCCGTTCTTTTCAGTCTGTTACAGCATGATGCTAGTTTTACCAGAACGAGCGCTCCCGTCTCATAATTCAGTCTGAGCATGCGTGGGTTTTTTATCCGATGGAGTTCCACACAGACGATCGGATTTTGCTATCGTTTTTTTTCCCATCGGAAAAATTTAAAACGTTCTATTTTTTCACACCGATGGAAAAAAGACCAATGGGGCCCATACACGTTCAGTTCGTCCGATGAAAACAGTCCATCGGACTGTTTTCTGTAAGGTACCTGTGATAGGTAGTGTCCGAAGTGGAACTTGTGTGCTGAGGATTCAGGCGAAAACGTAGTCAGGCAGATTAGGTTGGCAACAGATCAGGCAAAACGGTACACGATTGAAATCCAGAGAATGGTCAGGCAGGCAAAGGTCATACACGAGCTGGCGGTGAAGTACAAAATCAGCAGGCTAGAGAGTAGTCAGGAATTCAGGCAGAAGTTCAACATGAAAATCAAGATCAAAAAGCAGTCACAACACCCAGGGAGTTATTCCACACAAACGGGCGCTGAGAGATAGCATCACTTCCTTTTTATGGGCTGCTTTGATAGAAAATTGTCCACAGCTGGCAGCAGGTGGGGCTAGTGAGTCCAAGGCAATGCTTAATACTGAGAGGACATTTCCAAAAGTCTAGATCTGCTCCGTAGCACAACAGGTAAGGCTGCAGCTGTGGGACCAGGAAGATCCCGGTTCAAATACACCCAGGTACATGACAGTTTTCATCGGTGAAACCGATCGTGTGTACACGGCTTTATGCAATGGCCAAGTCAATCACCTGACCTGAATCCGATTGAGCACGCATTTCACTTGCTGAAGACAAAACTGAAGGGAACAAGCAGGAACTGAAGACAGTTGCAGTAGAGGCCTGGCAGAGCATCACCAGGGATGAAACCCAGCGTCTGGTGATGTCTATGCGTTCCAGACTTCAGGCTGTAATTGACTGCAAAGGATTTGCAACCAAGTATTAAAAAGTGAAAGTTTGATTTATGATTGTTAATCTGTCCTATTACTTTTGGTCCCTTAAAAAGTGGGAGACACATATACAAACTGTTAAAATTCCTACACCGTTCACCTGATTTGGATGTAAATACCCTCAAATTAAAGCTGAAAGTCTGCAGTTAAAGCAAATCTTGTTCGTTTCATTTCAAATACATTGTGGTGGTGTATAGAGCCAAAAAGATTAGAATTGTGTCGATGTCCCAATATTTATGGACCTGACTGTAAATGGAAAAACAGCTGGTTTAATACAACTTTAACTAACATGCAACCTCTGTTACTCACAATGACTTACAATGTCTGGAATACCGTCATAGAACCAGTGCTAATGCCTAATATGTCAATATGGTCAGATGTAGCAGATAAAACATTGATTTTTAGTGTTAATAGTATTATGGAGTTTTATAAAATATTATACCCAATTGACCTTATAAGAAACACTATGGGGTTGGTTTAATAAAGGAGTAAAGACTGCTAAGGTATTAAATTGTACCAAAAAAGTAATGATATTATATGTATATATATATATATATATATATATATATATATATATTTATATATATATATATATATATATATATATATATATATATATATATATACAGTATATATATATATATATATATATATATATATATATATTTATATATAAATATATATATATATATATATATATATATATATATATATATATACTGTATAAACACCCCATTTTTAGGCAAACTGTTCCTTACAAGTAGCCTAAGGATTAAATAGCATGTTCTATTTAACGAATGACAAAAGAACTTTGCCCTTCATATGGTTCAAATCCACTATGTACACTTGCCAATAGCTTTTAAAGGCAAGTTTAATGAGGCTTAACAAAATCACTTATAGCCTGTAGGTATAGAAGAGAATGTAATTAATCATGGAAGGTGAGCCCTTTCAGGTACAATCAGGTACAAGACATTTGAGTATCCCATTTAAGATAATTTTTACATTCTAAAAGAGCATTACTCGAGAAAATAGCAAACAATGACATAACAATGAAATGAGCATTAATATATCTAATCTTGCCCTAAAATATAGCAGTTATGCTGCCAAGGTGTATACTTCCTAAAATACATTATAATACATTATAATGACATAAGAAGATCTTAGAACATGTATATTCTATTCTATTAAGTATACAGTGGGACCTTGGATTACGAGCATAATCCGTTCCAGGAGAATGCTTGTAATCCAAAGCTCTCACATATCAAAGCGAGTTTCCCCATAGAAGTCAATGGAAACAAAGATAATTCGTTCAGCATTGACTTCTATGGCATGCAATACCGCATGTGGCCAGAGGTGGGGGGCACCGGAGAGCTTCAGAAATACTCAGGGACAGCTCGGCTGATCTCGGAAACCCTTGGAAAGGCTCGGAAACACTTGGTAACCGAGTATTTCCGAGTGTTTCTGAGTATTTCCGAACGGCTCCGAACCGTTCCCAGTGTCACTGGCGCCCCCGCACCTCTGGCAAATGCGGTACTGTACACCCCATTAGCTTGAATTCTGCTCGTTTTGCAAGACAACACTCGCAAATCGAGTCAGGATTTAAAAAAAAAAGTTGCTCGTCTTTCAAAACGCTCATTAACTGCGTTACTCGTAAACCAAGGTTCCACTGTATAGCAAGATTATATAGCAAGATTGCAGCATATAGAACAACAAGCACAGCTCACTTGTATCAAGTACCGAAATATGTAATAAAAGCATAATAATACTGGGAAAACTAAAACATATTAGGGTTCTTTTCCTTTTTTAGAACAGAGGAAGATGTGAGAACACATTTTGCCCAGTAATAAAAGTAGAAAAGCCCCTATGTAATATAAAAATATAAAACATGATCAAATAAAATGCAATCCAAATCATTGACAGTAATGACTTAATTATTATAAGTCTACTGTAGTGCAGCTTTATAGCTGTACAGAGGGACATATTTACCATTAGACACGTTAGGCATGTGCCTTTAGGCAGCATAGTGAAGAGGCAGATTTCCCCTGTATTGATATTAGGCGCAAATATATATTTTTTTTACTATTAAAACAAAGTCATTTTGTATCATGTTATTTGCACAATACCACAATATTCTAAACCAAGTCAGGACCAGGAAAACAAGAAATGAATTGGTGTAGAATAGGTAATCCTGGTAGACAGGTGTAACTTGTGTCCCTGCAGGCCCCCCATGTTAAAATACAGCTTTGGTTGTATAGTAAAAAATTCCTTGCAAACAGTTTAAGGATTTGAAAAAATGCTTTAAAATAAGAAAACTTAAAAAAAAAAAAAAAAAAAAAGTTTTTATTTATCAAATAACAACCTACAAAGTGCATAAACGGAAACAATTAACAAGCTACAGAGCGCATAAACAGAAAAAAAAAAAACTCAAATCAAATCAGTATTTGGTATGTACAGCTGATTCTGTTTGATTTTAACCACTTGCCCTCCGGAAGATTTACCCCCCTTCATGATCAGGCCAATTTTACTTTAACTGACAATTGCGTGGTCATGCAACGCTGTGTACCGCAAATAGAGCTTTCTTTTGGTGGTATCTGATCACCACTGGGTTTTTTTGTTTGTTTTTTGCACTATACATTTGGAAAAAAACAATATGTTTTACTTTCTGCTATAAAACATATCCAATAAAAATATTTAAAAAAATTAAAACTTTTCATAAATTTAGGCCGATATGTATTTTGTTACATATTTTTGGTAAAAAAATCCCAATAAGTATACTGTATATTGATTGGTTTACGCGTACGTTATAGCATCTACAAACTATGGTACATACTGTATACTGGAATAAAAAAAAAGTGTTAATACTAGTAATGGCGCCGTTCAGCAACTTGCAGCAAGACTGTGTTAGTATGACGGGCAGTCTGACACTAACTGACACTTTGTGTGAGTCAGTGACACTAATATAGTGTTCAGTGCTAAAAATATGCACTGTCACTGTACTAATGACACTGGCTGGGAAGGGGTTAACATCTAGGGAGATCAAAGGATTAAATGTGTGCCTGACAGTACTTGGTGTGTTTACTGTGAGGTGCTTTTACTAAGGGATGTGCCAGTTTTTATTCCATGCTTTGCAGGGAAACAAAAACCGGCACATCCCCGCTGTCAGGACAGAGCTCCATATTGTTTCCATTGACAGAAGCTCTGTCCTGTCTTACTCCCCGCCAATTGGCAGATGCCAGCAGTCATCTATTGGCCGGAACCCACTGATCGTCTTGTGCTGTGACTAATCACAGCACAGCCAGCGCACAGAGGTGCGGGCGCGCGCCCCCTATGTCGAAGTGGCACAGGAGAGTCTCTCTGCCACCGTAATCCTACTGTACGTGAGGTGGATGGCAAGCAGTTAACTTACCTAATAGCTTGTTGATCATTAGCAACTGTTTGGTATAATTGTTTAACCACTTAAGGACCGCCGCCTGTACATATATGTCAGCAGAGCAGCACGGCTGGGCATAGGCACGTACAGGTACGTCCCCTTTAAGATGCGAGCCGTGGGTCACGCGCGCGCCGCGACCTGGTCCGGAGCTTCGTGACCGCGCCCGCGGACCCGAACGCGGCCGGTGTCCCGTGATCGGGTCACCGAGCTGGAGAACGGGGAGAGGTAAGTGTAAACAAACATCTCCCCGTTCTTCTCAGTGACACTGTCAGTGATCGTCTGTTCCCTGTCATCGGCAACAGTGATTAATGATGTGTCACGCCAAGCCACGCCCCCTAACAGTTATAAACACTCCCTAGGTCACACTTAACCCCTTCAGCGCTCTCTACAGGTTAACCCCTTCACTGCCAGTGTCATTTTTACAGTAATCAGTGCATTTTTATAGCACTGATCGCTGTAAAAATGACAATGGCCCCAAAATGGTGTCAAAAGTGTCCGATGTGTCTGCCATAATGTCGCAGTCACGAAAAAAATCACTGATCGCCGTCATAACTAGTAAAAAAAAAAAATATTATTAAAAATGCCATAAAACAGTCCCCTATTTTGTAGAAGCTATAACTTTTGCGCAAACCAAGCAATAAACGCCTATTGCATTTTTTTTTCCAAAAATATGTAGAAGAATATGTATCGGACTAAACTGTGGGAAAAAAATGTTTTTTTATATATTTTTTGGGGATATTTATTATAGCAAAAAGTAAAAAATATTGGATTTTTTTCAAAATTGTCACTCTATTTTTGTTCACAGCGCAAAAAAATAAAAACCGCAGAGGTGATCAAATACCACCAAAAGTAAGCTCTATTTGTGGGAAAAAAGGACGTCAATTTTGTTTGGGAGCCACGTCGCACGACCGCGCAATTGTCAGTTAAAGCAACACAGTGCCGAATCGCAAAAAGTGGCCTGGTCCTTTAGCAACAAAATGGTCCGGGGCTTAAGTGGTTAATCATGTTCAGTCCTGTACTTAAGAGTAACTCCACTTTTGTTGAGAAAAAATAATATTTCCCCTCTGGGTGATCTATGTGCATTACAGGGGTTATAACAAACTTTGTTGCAGATTCCTACCTTTCGTTATTCTAAAGATAAAGCTGTTTGTTTGTCTGTGTCTATGTTCAGAGTGAATCTGTATGGGAGTGGTTTTATAATTATCAGTCAGGTGCTGCACCTACAGGACTCTAATGAGGAGAGTGGCAGGATCTGCATCCCCTTAGATGTGGTTTCCTTCTGGTAGTATCTCTCAAAAAATTACATTTTTGTTGCAAGGGATGCCTGAAATCTGACTTGTGTCTTAGTGCTGACTTCTGGGAAAATCAGTGAGCCAATCACACAAGCAGGAAATTACATATCTGGGGCTGTTCTGTACACCATCTGTGTACAGAACGCCTCCAGGTAGCAATATTGTTTTTTATTTTACAGAAATGTACAGTGCTGCAGATTGAAAAGGAAAGGTAATTTTTAATAACATTCAATTACAGTATCACTTGAGTCACAATTTTATATGCTTTATCATTTTTTTTTTTTCATTTGCAAATTTTTTCCCCACAAAAGTGGAGTTACCCTTTAACTGGCAAAAGAGGAGCAGCTGCAGTGACACTCTGTCTGCTGCTGTCTGTGTGTGTGCAACCACAAATAACTTCTACACAGACACAGCCATAACAGAGACTCTTGTTGTGGAGCTGTCCTCCATCCACTAGAGGGCGCCCGGCCGACATGATATACAAGAGCCTCAGGCCTCGTACACACGACCGATTTTCTCGTCGTAAACAGTCAAGAAAAGTGCCGCGAGAGTTTTTTTGTCTAGAAAAACGTTCGTGTGTATGGTTTTACGACGAGAAACTTGACGAGAATCTCGACAAGAAAATAGAGAACCTGCTCTCTATTTTCTCGTCAGGAGTCCAGATTTCCTCGTCGTGTTTCTCGTCGGCCTGTTTTGTGACGAGAAAATGGTTCGTGTGTATGCTTTTACGACTCTTCCAAAAGCGCGCATGCTCACAAGCAACTATGAGACGGGAGCGCATCTTCTGGTAAAACAAGCCTTCGTAAAGGAGATAGCACATTCGTCACGCTAAAACGAACTGAAAGCACGAAGACTGAAAAGTGCGAATCGTCTCTTCCCAAACTTTTACTTCACACGCGGTAACACGAGATCAGCAAAAGCAGCCCAAGGGGTGGCGCCAAGAAAAAAGATCTTCCCCTTTATAGTGCCGTCGTACGTGCTGGACGTGAGCGCAGAGAACCACGAGGAAATTGGGAAATGACAGTGTGTACGCATAGAAAGCTTGACGAGAAAATCGACAAGCTTAACAAGAATCTCGTCGAAAAAAACGACGTGTTTTTTACGACGAGAAAATCGGTCGTGTGTACGAGGCCTCAGAGTTAAAATGTGGAGGATTGTGGGGAGTATAGTTTGCTGAAGAGACTGAGCTATCACCACAGGTTTGCTGGAAACTACAATTCCAAAGAGAAGGAGATTATAGGGTAGAGCTGGAGTAGTTTTCCCAGGCTGAGAGAGGAAGAAGGCTTTTTTTCTGTGGAGAGACCAGGACTGGGACAGTCTATAACCCACCTGAGCTCAGTGAGGACAGTAAGCAGGTGATCCATATCTGAGATTAGTGGAGGCAGGGTAGACACTATTCTATGACCTTGGAGTACGAGCCGGACTGTGGGGGGCCTGCTGTGCAGCTAAAGAGGTGGATTCTTAGAACACCAATAGAGAGAGAGAGAGAGAGACAGAGAGAAAGAGAGAGAGAGGGAAACCCATTTGCCAAGCAATTGGGCTGAGATCCTCTGCTTACACAGGACTGGTGAGTGACCACTGGCCAACCATATACTGCAGAGAGACAGATTTGCAAGCTAGGAACACTTTAACATGCAGGAACTCTTAAAGAAACACTATCACAAGCACTCCAACGCAAGGGTTTGGGCCCCAAGAGCTGGCCAGCAGATTGTCTAAAGCATGTGTACTAATGATTGCAGACTATTATAGAGGTGAACACTTATAGGCCCCCCTAGTTAGGTCTAATCTGTTTAAATTTAATAAACACTCACTGCTTGTAGCCTGTTAACCACTTGGCATCCCGGCTATTGTAAAATGACGGCCACAAGGTGGCTCTACAATTCCGGGATGCCGTCATATGACGCCCTCGGGCCGCTGGGGGCGCGTGCGCACTTCCGGCGGTGCGCGCGCATGCCCGCCGCGTCATTTAGGTGCCGATGCGCGTGCCTGGCAGCCGCGATGTCCGCAAGGTACCCGCGATCGGCAGTTACAGAGCCAGGGACATGGATCTCTGTGTGTAAACACAGAGATCCACGTCCTGTCAGGGAGAGGAGACCGATAGTGTGTCCCTTGTACATAGGGACACCGATCGGTCACCTCCCCCAGTCAGTCCCCTCCCCCCACAGTTAGAATCACCTAGCAGGGCACACATTTACCCCTTGATCGCCCCCTAGTGTTAACCCCTTCCCTGCCACTCACATTTATACAGTAATCAGTGCATATTTATAGCACTGTTCGCTGTATAAATGTTAATGGTCCCAAAAATGTGTCAAAAGTGTCCGATGTGTCCGCCGTAATATCGCAGTCCTGACAAAAATCACAGATAACCGACATTACTAGTAAAAAATATATATAATTTTTTTTTTCATAATTCTATCCCCTATTTTGTAGGCGCAAACCAATCACTATACGCTTATTGCAAATTTTTTTACCAAAAATATGTAGAAGAATACATATCAGCCTAAACTGAGAAAAAAAAATGTTGTTTTTTTTTTTTAATTGGGATATGTATTATAGCAAAAAGTAAATAATATTGTGTTTTTTTCAAAATTGTCAGTCTTTTTTTGTTTATAGCGCAAAAAATAAAAACCGCAGAGATAATCAAATACCACCAAAAGAAAGCTCTATTTGTGGGAAAAAAAGGACGTCAATTTTGTTTGGGAGCCACTTCGCATGACCGCGCAATTGTCATTCAAAGCGTGACAATGCTGAAAGCTGAAATTTCGCCTGGGCAGGAAGGGGGTATATGTGCCCAGTAAGCAAGTGGTTAGTTATACCACTTGCACATTACCATATTACTATTTTCTGGTGTAGATTGTTGACTGCTGTGGTATATCTTTTAACTGTGAATCAGTTCAGTATAATCTTTTTTTTTGCTAATTAATATCTGTAAGGTCTTTTCTTACCTCCATCTGGTTGCAGTACAATATGCCAATATTCAAACAGTTTGGTGTGACTTTCTGTTGTATGTGTGTTACTGTATTTTGGGGATATACACTATATTACCAAAAGTATTGGGATGCCTGCCTTTATACGCACATGAATTTGAAGGATTGCCCAGCCTTAGTCCGATGTTTGTTTGACCATTTTTCCAGAAGCACATTTGTGAGGTCAGGCACTGATGTGGATGAGAAGGCCTGGCTCGCAGTCTCCTCTCTAATTCATCCCAAAAGGTGTGTTGGGTTCAGGACTCTGTGAAGGCCAGTCAAGTTTCTCCATCCCAAACTCGCTCATCCATATCATGGGCCTTGCTTTGTGCACAGGTTCGCAGTCATGTTGGAACAGGAAGGGGCCATCCCCAAGCTGTTTCCACAAAATTGGGAGCAATAAATTGTACAAAATGTCTTGATATGCTGACACCTTAAGAGTTCTCTTCACTGGAACTAAGGGGCCAGGCTCAACTCCTGAAAAACAACCCCACACCCTAATCCCCCTTCCACCAAATGATTTGGACCAGTGCACAAAGCAAGGTCCATAAAGACATGGATGAGTGAGTTTGGGGTGGAAGAACTTGGCTGGCCTGCACAGAGTCCTGACCTCAACCTGATAAAATACCTTTATGACGAATTAGAGTGGAGACTGCGAGCCAGGCTTCTCATCCAACATCAGTGCCTGACCTCACAAATGCGCTTCTGGAAGAAAGGTCAAACATTCCCCTAGACACACTCCTAAACCTTGTGGACAGCCTTCCCAGAACAGTTGAAGTTGTTATAGCTGCAAAGGGAGGGCCAACTAAATATTGAACCCTACGGACTAAGACTGGGATGCCATTAAAGTTCATGTGCGTCTAAAGGCAGGTGTCCCAATACTTTTGGTAATATAGTGTATATTTATATACACACAGGTATTTGCAACTATTTCCTCAGGTCAGCAAGGTGTGTCAGAGAGTTCAAAGTTGTTTACAAAGTCAAGTCCACAAGAACAGAGGATCCAACACATCAAGCTGCTCCTTTGGGCATAAGCACTACACTTGTACTGGACCATGTGCCTACAAAATCCTTGACTGTGTGCAAGTTTACCTAGGGAAATTAAAGGCAAAGGGTAGATGCACCAAATATAGTTTTTTCTGTTTAAAAACTATTTATTGCAGTGTTTTTGAATGCTTCCTGACCTTTCAGCATTTGTATAAAACCAGTGGCGTCTCCAGCTTTCATATTTAGGGGGGGCACATGGGGGGACAGGGACAAAAGTAGGGGGGCCAACTATAAAATGCAATTATATATATATATATATATATATATCCTGGGGCCCTTTACTACGATCCCACAATGGGCCCTTTCACATGTTCTGCAGTGAGCTCCCTTCCTACTATACTGGGGCCCCACCAGGGTGGCAGAAAACAAGAGATATATGTCACCAGCACACCAAGAATATATAGGGGTCCAAAGCAGTGAGAGAACTATCAGGGTTGCAAAGGTTGTCTTGCCACGGGCCCTGGTGTTCTGCCACTGTGGGGTTCCCCAGCTGTCCTGTCCCTGTTATTGACAGCGCTGGTCTGGCATCTGTCTCCTTGGCACCGGCGGCAGTCTATTAGGACTTTGTGCTGGTGACATTATGCGTGCATGTAGGGGAAGGCTGGCACTATTGGTTATAGAGAGCCGAGCCCCCAGCTGGTCACCTAGCAGCAGTAATGCTGTATAACCTTCTCTGTTGACATGCTGATCGGGATGTGATCCTAGTGATGCTCCCAGTCAGATCTAATAAACACAGTATTTATTAGCATCAAGAGTAAAACCACATATATACAGTATAATCAGCCGTATGTTCAGCAGCCATGCGGGCTCTATACCTGTAAAGTGTGGGCTTTGATCAATAAAATCACTGATATTTAACACTAGGATTTGACTAGGAGCATCATCTGGATTGCATCCCGATCAGCATGTCAGAGAAGGCTCCACTGCTGCTAAGCAACCTGCAGGGAGCTCAACTGTCTACAACCAATAGAGATGGGCTCGGGTGTGTTTGAAATCCCACATGCCCGATCCCGCCAGGAAGCCGACACTCCACAGTGCTAATTACAGCCAGTGAGACATTTCATAAACTGTGGAGCTGCGGTTCGGGAAATGTCTCATTGCCTGTGATTAGCGCTGTGCAGTGTGGGCTTCCTGGCAGGCTATGGCATGTGGAATTTTGAACATGCCCAGCCCATCTTTAACAACAAATTGTGCTGGCCCTCCTGTACATCAGCCCCATAAAGTAACCAGCACTGGGTTCCAATGTGCTGCCGCCGCTACCTTGGAGACAGTGACCAGCGCTGTGAATAGCCGGGAGAGGACAGCAACTCTGGTTGTTCCAGCACTGGTCCATGCTGGGAACATTCCCCCATCCACCTATAATGTGTAGATGGGGGAATTGGATCATTTCCTTTTTTTTTCATTCAACTTAATAGTTGAATGAAAAAAAGTGATCAATGTATGAGCTGCCTAAGAGCTAAGACCAGCCATAGACAATTTAAATCTCAGCTGGTTCAGCAGGAACTGGCTGAGATTCGAACCATTAATGAGCAGATTCTCTTATGATTATCACTAGTGATTGCTATAGCCACTAGTGATAATCACTGTTTGTCAGGAGAATACAATTGCTGGGCAGGAGGGATATTCCCGTCAGCACTGTATGTGTTGAGGGGGGAATTATGCAAGTTTCTTGCCTGCAATCTGTGGATGCAGGAAAGAAATTTGCACCGTCTATTACCTGCCTAACTGAAAGTGAAAGTAAATTGTGAATGTCTTGAAAGAACAGGAGAGGGGGAGGGAAACAGATGGTGGAGAGAAGGGATGGAGATAATGCAGTTCAGTGATTACAGTGTACTGCAGTCTGCAGTGCACACACTTAGCCACGGTCCAGGCTAGAATCTCAGGCATCATTCACACACAGCCAGGAATGCTGCTGATTTTCATATTTCCCGCCCACACATCCCCTCTCTTCAGATACAGCACGCCGGGATAGTGTGGGCGGGACTGGAAGGAGGAGGAGCTGTATTCCTCCCTGCTCGTATGTGAGGAGAGTGAGGGGGGGTTGCTGGACTCGCTGGGCTGTGAATAAGTGTCATAGACTGACACTCGGCTCAGCTTGCAGTCACCATTCTCGGAATTTACAGGCTGGTTCTCCTGTCCTAAGGATGGGAGAAATCAGTCTGTTTTTTCAGTAACTCAGATGAAGGCTTGGGCCCCCCTCCCCCCTCCCACAGTGCTTGTGGAGTCCTTCCTGCAACTCGCTCTTCTCCGTGCCAATGAGGATGCAGGGGAAGGAGCAGATCGGGCGGCTGTGGTTGTGTGAGCGCTCGCATTATGCAGTGTCAGCGAGCAGAGGGAGGGGGGAGGAATCCCCCGCAGGAGCTGACTGGGGACGCTCTCCCTCTCAGGAGAGACTATGTTACCCCAGCAGCAGCCCGAGCGGAAAAAAAAATGCAAAAAAAAAAACATTTTTTTTTGGGGGGGGGGGGGGCACATGGTGGGGCACAGCATAATGTTGGGGAGGGCCCCCTCTGGTCCCCCCCTAGGGACGCCATTGTATAAAACTGGAACTCCTTCATGTAATCATAGTTCATTGTGTAATTCGTTGACCCATCTGGCCTGTGGTGTGCTAGGTGTGCATGCAGACTAGCTCCCATAATGGCAGCAGATTTAACACAATTTTCTTCTTTGCTCTATATATTTATTCTGAGTTAAAGTGGTTGTAAGGGCTCACGTTTTTTTACCTTCATGCAGTCTATGATTCCTGTGTGCAGCATCCCCCTGAGCCCCCCTAAAACGTACCTGCGTTTGATCCTGATCCAGTGATGTGCATAAGAGCCTCCGCTCTCCTAGGTCCTCTTACCTCATTGGCTGAGACAGCAGCGGTGGCCATTGGTTCCCGCTACTGTCAATCGCAGCCAGTGAGCCAATGAGGAGAGAGAGGGGGTATCACAGAGCAGCGGCTTGGGAATGAGACTGCCCAGGTGCCCCCATAGCAAGCTGCTTGCTATGGGCCCATTAAGCAGGAGTGCCAGCGAGTGACACGAGAAGAGGAGGATTAGGGCTGCTCTGTGCAAAACCACTGGCAATAGATGGCTTGAATTCTGGATGAAGCCTACTGAATCTGTGGAAATCAAAGCACTGGATGGCTCTCTAAGCACCCCTGGCTTGATAAAATTTGATTTAAAAAATTGACTGAGTTTCGTTTACTTGGTATTACTGACAACATTGCCACAACTGCCCACAAATTGTTGTTCTTATTCTATGCCATGTTCTATGCAAGGAAGACAATTCTGTCTACATCGTAAACCCTGTATGTTCCTCTGAGCCTCTGTGATGAGTGAGTCTAATGGGAGTGGTTTCATAATTATGTATCAGGTGTGCACCTGCAGGGCACTAATGAGGAAATCTGCTAGGCCTGCATCCCTTTAGACGTGTTCCTATTGGGCATATCTCACCAAAAATAAAATTTTTGTTGCAGGGGATGCCTGAAATCTGACTTGTATCTTAGGCAGACTTCTGGGAAAATTGGTGAGCCAATCACACAAGAAAGAAATTATGTTTTTGGGGAGTGGAGTGTACAGTGTACAGAACAACTCCAAGTAGCCATATTGCATTGCATTCTCAGAAAATTACAGCGGCAGCAGATTAAAAAGGAAAGGTCATTTTTAATAACATTCGATTAGATTACAATATGACTTGTGTCACAATTGTATACGCTATACCAGGGATATGCAATTAGCGGACCTCCAGCTCTTGCAAAACTACAAGTCCCATCATGCCTCTGCCTCTGGGTGTCATGCTTGTGGCTGTCAGAGTCTTGCTAAGCCTCATGGGACTTGTAGTTCTGCAACAGCTGGAGGTCCGCTAATTGCATATCCCTGCGCTATACTGTAATTTTTTTTCTTTATTTGCTATTTTTTTCCCCACGAAAGTGGCGTTACCCTTTAAATTAAATCAGCTTTTTTATTATGCAACAGGAGCTGATTTTAATAATTCAGTTTTTTTAGTTTTTTTTTGTTATACATATTGTTGATGCTGCATAGAACACACCATTTTTATTTTGGAAATGCATCATTTTAATATAATTTATTAGGGATGCACCGGTATTGGTATCAGTGGCAATATCAAGCATTTGCATGAGTATCGTTACTCGTGCAGATGCTCCTGTTACCGATACTGAATCTTCATAGTTTGTCCCGGTTCCGCTGATGATAGCAAGTCATGGCCGCTGGAGGTTCTCAAAGAGTTGGGGGAGATGTAGAGGCGGTCCGCCCCCAAGCTGACATCACTTCCGACCTATACCCAGGGGGTCCCATAACTTCTCCTCCAGCCCTGTGAGCACCTCCATCAGCCATGATTTGCTATCATCGGCGAGACCAGGAAAACTATGAAGAATTTGCATTTGACCAGATATCTACTGTGAGGTTTTTTTTTTTGCATAAACATTTTATTGAATGTTTTCAAAAAGATATAGAACAAGCCGAAGAGAAAAGTGTCACATACATTGCATGAACCAATGAACATTGATAAACCAATATGGTAAGAGAAATTAACATTGTTTATCATAAGACGATATTAGGGTCTTATGTCCACAAGACCCCACTGCAATAATAATCCAAAAATTTACAAAACTATCGAGCATTTGGCCCCTACATCTGAGAGTCATGAGCTAATGAGGACCAAAGCCTAAAAATGTGATGGGCTTGACTAAAAATGTGGCCATCTTAGGTCATTTGAATTTCTACTACCTACCCTCACCGAGTTGAGAGGAAGAGAACAAAAAGAAAGGGGGAGGGGGAAAGAAAAACAGTGAGGGGGGGGGGGTGAAGCAAGAAGGGAAGAGCATAGGGTAAAGCCTGGTACACACGATACGATTTTCCACAGACAAAGCGTAGGACTTTTGTCCGAAGGGTGTTGGCCAGAAATTTGTCTTGCATAGAAATGGCACACAATTGTCGTCCAACAAGCACGAAACTACATGATTTTTCAGCTCTTTAGCACCACCCTTTGGGCAACTTCTGCTAATGTTGTCTGAAGCCTCGTACACACGACCGAGAATCTCGACGTAAAAAAAAACGCAGTTTTTCTCGACGAGCTTCTTGTCAAGCTTTTCTTGCATACACACTGTCAATTCCAAATCTCGTCGTTGTTCTGTGCGGTCACGTACAGCACATACGACGGCAGTATAAAGGGGAAGTTCGATTTCAATGGCGCCACCCCTTGGGCTGCTTTTGCTGATCTCGTGTTACCGTGTGTTAGTAATAGTTTGGGGAGAGACGATTCACGCTTTTCAGTCTTCGTGCTTTCAGTTAGTTTTAGCGTGACGAATGTGCTATCTCCATTACGAACGCTAGTTTTACCAGAAGGAGGGCTCCCGTCTTATACTTGATTCTGAGCATGCGCGATTTTTACTCGGAAAAGCATACACACGACCGGTTTTCTCGTCGGGAAACAGGCCGACGAGAATCTCGACGAGAAAAACGAGAATCCTGACGAGAAAATAGAGAGCAGGTTCTCTATTTTTCTCGTCGAGATTCCTGACAGTTTACTCAACGAGAAACCATACACACAAACGGTTTTCTCGGCAAGAAAGCTCTCCCAACAGGTTTCTTGTCGTTTTTTGCTGAGAAAATCGGTCGTGTGTACGAGGCTTTATGGTTAGCATTGCTTCCGAGCATGTGTGTTTGTACTTTGGATTTTTTTCCGAAGGACTTCTGTACAGACGATCGGATAATCCGACAGCACACATTTGTTGTCAGAAAATTTTAAAGCATGCTATCCAACATTTGTTGTTGGAAAATCCGACAACAATTGTCCGATGGAGCATACAAATGGTCAGATTTTCTGACAAAAGCCTGCCATCACACAATTCCCTTCGGAAAATCCGATCGTGTGTACGAGGCTTAAAGAGGAAGTAAACCCTCCTCAAAAAAAAAAAGACCCTGCAAGACAAAGACATAATGAGCTAGTATGCATAGCATGTAGTACTTACCTCTGATCGAAGCCCCCGCAGCCGTCCACGTCTCCCCCTCCGGCCGCCGACATGTTGTCCCGCAGTGACTTCCGTGTATCACGGCTCCAGCGCTGTGATTGGCCGGAGCCGCGATGACATCACTCCCGCCCATGGGAACGGCACAGTACAACTGAAGCAACATAGTGCCATTGCTTCAGTTGGCTTAAGTGCGCATGTGGTGCATGACGTCGGCACATGCAAATACAGGGATATCTCCTAAACCGTGCAGGTTTTGTAGATATCCTTGTTAGCTACAGGTAAGCCTTAATATAGGCTTACCTGTAGCATAAAGCTGTAAACGAGGGTTTACAACCACTTTAAGAGTGAGGGATCGAGAGGGGGTGGGGTCACCACCAGCTGCCCTCTCCATCCATCCTTGCCGAGTGTACTTAGGAAGGCTATGTCATGGCAGACGTGCAATTGGACCCAGAACGATTCTCCATTGCGCTGGTATGCCCAGATATCAGTTCTACTGTGAGTTTAACATTTTTAATAAACTGCTCACTAGATAGTGCTTTTCTCTTTCTATACACACACACACAGGAGCATTCGACAGGATTCGCACCACATTCCTGTTCAAAATGCATGCGATTCTTTGAAGTGGGATTTGCGCAAATTTTTTTGTATTGACGCAAATCGTACCGCAAAGTATCGGTAATCAGTATCGGCAAGTGCGTGACCGAAAGTATCGCTACTCATACTGGCCGTTAAATAAAGCATATCGGTGCAACCCTATAATTTATACATAATTTCAATTAACGATGGTTGCTTTTTTTCCTAGACCATTTTTTACATATTGGCTCTTTGACCTTAAAGAATAGCACAAGTGACCTCAGTGGCTTGCGGTAACCAGTTTTGACAGCCATAAAGGATCACTTCTTGTGTCTCTATGTTACACAGGATCGAGTAGCGATTCCACCATCCGTCTGTATTCAGAGACATCTCTTGTACCAGATGGAATGCTAATTCTCTCCTAGTGACCAGTCTGGAACAGTTGTTCAAGAGCATTTTATTATCACACAGTAGGACTAACTGTACAGTTGACGTTAAAAGGATTTATGGCTATGATACATAAATCCAGTGGGAGTATGCATCAAGACTACATTAATCAGATAAGAAGTCACTGATGGTTTCTTTTTTTGCAACTTTTACAGATCAGCTGCTCTTTAAGGTCAATAAACATGTCCAGTGGGAATTCTCATCCGGATACATTAGTGACTTAATGAAGACAAAGAGTAGACAAATGGGAAATTCAACGAAATGTTTGAAGACTTCGTGACTCCAATGTCAGTTTTATTTTAATAGACGACAATTGGATGTATCACATTACTCTGGTTGCAAACTGCTTTTTACCATACCTTGGTCTACAAAACTGGACGCAGCTTTGTAAATGTCTATTCTATGTCATGCAACCACAAATCACTATTTATGAGTAGCTCATGCAGGGAAAACTTTCCGTTAAATGCAACCTTTCTTTTGCGGTGCACAAAGTATGCATCAATAACCTAGTAACAAAAATTAATACATAAAAGTCAGGAATTCTAATTCTGTTCAAAAGGGTTTTTACAGTCTAAAATCTCATATTAGAAGATGTAGTATCAAGCTGGCCATAGACCTTAGATGGCAATATATTTAACTGGCAAGAGATCTGTTCTCCGTAATTCCTTTTACATTGACATACACTATATTGTCAAAAGTATTGGGACACCTGCCTATACGTCTAGTTCACAATCTAGTTCCCATTTCGTCTAGTTTAATATTGATATGGTATGTGTCAGCTGAGCGGCATCCACCCTGAAACTGAAACACTGCTATCTGCTTTGCTTATGGCCATTTAATAATACTGGCATGTTATGTTTGCTTAGCCCTCTGTAGACCTGGCCACATTACAATGCTTTATTATCTCCCTTGTCTTACCCTAAATTATGGCCCAGTGACTTTTAGTGCCCTCTTGCTGATCTGTTTCTGAAGTAAGAATTGTGCCCTGTTGACCAGCAAACCTTTCTTACCTCCTGATTAGATAATTGAAATGCACCCACCCCCTATCCCCATCAGTATATATATAAGCATCCTTCTGGGGGAAGCAATAGCAGGGGGGGCTCAACAGCAACTGGGGCTCTTTTCTGCAAGTGGGGCGATTTCTATAAGTGGAAGCACTTCTGACTCTGCACTTCAGTGAATGCACAAAGCGAAGGAACACAAAACACCTTACAATTTGAAACGCAGGTATACTTCTTCACACTCTCAGCTCTTCCTTCCCCTTTTAAAATGCAGTGTCTACCACTCCTTCTGACAGCTGTGTCTTCAATCCTTAAACTGTCTCTCCTTCGCCCCTCTTCTCCACCCCACACCATATCTATATCACCCTCACTTCTGTCCTCCCCCTATTACTGCACTCACCAACTCTGGCTAATTCTATATTCACACGCCCAATACTCCAAACCACTGGGGCATGTCCCCCCATATAAATCACATTCCCACATTACCTCCCTCACCCTTCTGCTTATCCTAGCCTCTGGTGATGTATCCCCAAACCCTGGGCCTCCTTCATCTAACTGTGCTCAACGCACCCATTTCCCTACACCCTCTGGCTGCAGCCGCAATGCACACAATCTTTACACGCACATGAACTTTAATGGCTTTCCAGTCTTAGTCCGTAAGGTTCAATATTGAGTTGGCCCACCTTTTGCAGCTATAAAGCCGTGTACACACGATCGGTTTTACCGATGAAAACAGTCCGATGGACTGTTTTCATCGGACGAACCGTTCGTGTATGGGCCCCATCGGTCTTTTTTCCATCGTTGTGAAAAAATAGAACATGTTTTAAATTTATCCGATGGGAAAAATTTATCCGATCGTCTGTGTGGAACGCCATCGGAGAAAAAAGCCACACATGCTCAGAATCAAGTTGACACATGCTCAGAAGCATTGAACTTAATTTTTCTCGGCTTGTCGGAGTGTTTTACATCACAGCGTTTGGGACGGTCGGTTTTTTGACTGATGGTGTGTAGACAAAACTGATGGAAGTCAGCTTCATCAGATTTCCGATGGAAAAATCCATCGGATTAGAATCCATAGTTAATCCGATCGTGTGTACAGGGCTTAACAGCTTCAACTATTCTGGGAAGGCTGTTCACGAGGTTTAGAAGTGTGTTTATGGGAATGTTTGACCATTCTTCCAGAAGCGTATTTGTGAGGCCAGGCACTGATATTAGATGAGAAGGCCTGGTTCGCAGTCTCCACTCTAATTCATCCCAAAGGTGTACTGTTGGGTTGAGGTCAGAACTATGTGCAGGCCGGTCAAGTTCCTCCACCCCAAACTCACTCATCCACACTATATTGCCAAAAGTATTGGGCCAACCCTCAAATACATTTGGTGGAGGGGGGATTATGGTGTGGGGTTGTTTTTCAGGGGTTGGACGTAGCCCCTTAGTTCCAGTGAAGGGAACTCTCAAGGTGTCAGAATACCAAGACATTTTGGACAATTTCATGCTCCCAACTTTGTGGGAACAGTTTGGGGATGGTCTCTTCCTGTTCCAATATGATTGCGCACCAGTGCACAAAGCAAGGTCCATAAAAACATGAACTTGACTGGCCTGCACAGAGTCCTGACCTTAACTCGATAGAACAGCTTTGGAATTATTTAGAGTGAAGACTGCGAGCCAGGCCTTCTTGTCAGTGCCTGACCTCACAAATGAGCTTCTAGGAGAATGGTCAAACATTCCCATAGACACACTCCTAAACCTTGTGGAGAGTCTTCCCAGAAGCAAAGGGTGGGCCAACTCAATATTGAACCATACGGACTAAGACTGGGAAACCATTAAAGTTCATGTTTATGTAAAGGCAGGCGGCACAATACTTTTGACAATATAGTGTATATATACCCGCTTATTTCCAACAAACATAGTGCTTAAAGGTTCAGTAATTTAAAATGATCTACTTCCACTTTCATCCATCAGAGGTACTTCCACCAGTATCTACTGCATCCTAAAGAAAACTGGTTGGCATAGTAAATTGATTGACATCTTATATATATAAGTGTAGAAATGAATAAGCCTAGTTACTGTTTGGTTTAGCATGTATAGACCATTTTTAAACTCCCTTGTAAACAATATCCAATCACTAAGACATTTGGATTGACAATCCTAACTCAGTGAATATGTACTTTAATTATCCAATCATGATGAAATATCCATTCCCTACTTTATTTGCATACAGTTGGGCATTCAAAGCAAAGGAATTTGCTTTTCACATGACTGGAGTAAATATTCACAAAATGTATTGAATGAAGGTTCTCAGATATTCAAAGTGTATCAAACGACACTCTTCTGGTGTGAAGCAATAATAAACAGCCATGAAAACATTTCCTAAAGCAGCATAAAGAGGCCAGCTTTGCAGTATGCCAATTGTGTGTATATCCCACAATTTCCTGAAAAAGAATATGAATTCCAGATCCTTTGGTGGGTAAACAGTCAATGCAAATGGTTTTGGATTATATATTTAGCCGCTTGCCTTGAGTTTTGCTTTAAAGTATAACTAAAGGCAAAACTTTTTTTTTAGCTTTGGATAGAGTAGAGAGGGAATAGAACCCCTGTCATATTTTATTGTTGTCTGTGTCCCCGATGGGGAGATTCACTGTCCCTATTGGTCCTGTTTACCATGATAGTTGAAAAGGAAAGTAAAAGAAAATCCCAAATTTTGGGTTGTCCCCAGGAAAGTAATAGAGGGGAAATCTTCCCATAGGAACACTAGTTCTGGTGACCTGTGTTCATACTTGTATGTTTTGATTTAATCCATGATCAAGGTTGTCACCTGCCTCTGATTGACATTCCCCTAGCACCTCTACAGGGGAGGGATCTATATAACACGTATCAGTTAGGCATGTCTTTGTAATGATTAGGTACATTTCTGTTGTGTGAAACGCGTCTACCTTGACCACTGCTGGTGTCCTCTGGTGTCATTTTAGATATTTTGATATTCCAATAAACTTTACTTGGAGCCCACGTGCGGTGCAGCTGTTTCTTATTTTGATGATTCCCAGAAAAGTAATAGCAGGGAAATATTCCAATGGGGCCATTGGTTCTGGTAACCTGGGGGTCCCCAAGGAATTCCCTTAATTTACAGGGATTTCCTCTCACTTCCTGTTTGGCTATGGGATAGGAAGTGAAGGGAAATCTCCACAATGGGACAAAGATGGCGAAAAAAAATCTGATAGGGGTTATAACCCTCAGTTACTCTAACCAAAACGGAAAAAAAAAGTTTTGCCTATAGGGTAAGTTCACCTTTACAGAAAAATCTGTAAGGTGAACTTACACAGGACCCCCACCTCGCCCCCCCCCCCCCCCATATAGCCTCACGACTCCAGGGCTTAGAAATCCCCGGGGCTTAACCTCCTAAACATACCCTGTCAGGAAGTACATTTAGGAGCATTCCAATTGGTCTGCACTGTCGCATGGGCGGCACAGACAAATCAGAACCTGCATAGCCCATTCTCTCAGCGGGGAAGAAGAGGAGAGAAAGCTGAGAGGATTTCTAAGTGCCGGAGCCATGAGGCGGCTATACCGATGCTCAGAGCGGGCGATCGCCGCCACGCATGTCAGCAGGACGGGAGACAGGGATGGGGGGGTGCGGTGGTAATCCTGTGTAAGTTTACCTTACAGGTTTTTCTGTAAAGGTGAACTTACACTTTAAGACTGGGTTCAAACTGGAGATCGCAGCAGCTCACAGCAGGAGTCCGGTGCGTCTCCATTCACCATTTCAGGTCCGATTTCAGCCCGAATTTTTGGTTGAATTCAGACCTGAAACGGACCAAAAAGTTGCACAGGGATCCTGTGTAATTCGTACCGGAGCCGCATAGATGTGTGAACCAGCTCCATTTAGAGCCGGTCACAATCTCCTACTATACGAATTGGATGCGAGCAAACCTCATCCAATTCCCGATAGTGTGAACACAGCATAAATGTTGCCTGATGGCAGAAACCCGGTTAAATTAACAGGAGGAAAGATAAATTATTGTGGCCATTGGAATAATAACGTGCGGGTTGTTGGAGCCTTCATGCTCTAAAGCAGGCTACTAGTTTCTGTATACTGGATCCTGTTCTTTTGGTAACTTTTGTTTAGCCAGTAAGCTGACTGGATATGCTCACGCAGAAGAATTTGTTGGCAAAGGTTTGTCATTTTCTGCACTGCCACTGATTACATTTTACATAGACTACACAGACAAGTGGAATGTAGCGAGACTCATATAAGGATTCTTGACGGCTCTCCAAGCTAGGAAAATAAACTAGACAACAACTACATAACAGGGTTACTGTATAGGAATCTTCAGTTTTACATCAACTCATGTCTTGTCTAGACTCCCTAATTAAAGTGACACTGCAGCTAAAACCGTTTTTTATTGCTTTCTCTGTCTGCAATAGACAAACTTTTGACCTCTTCCTGTCATGGTGAACACACAGGAAGTGAGGTTCTAAGCCTACACAAGTTTTGTTGAAAATGAAATAAAAGATAAAGAAGGAGTGTGGATACGATGTACACAGACTGTGATAAAACACTTTATTAAAGCCTACACTGAAACGTTTTACGTTCACACCTATGCAAATTGAATGCGCATTTCCCCGCATTCAATTCGCCTAGCAGGAGAATGTGACTGGCTCTCTATGGAGCCGGTTCACATATTTCCGCAGCGGGTCCGGTGCGGTGTGCCGGAAAAACGCGTGCCTTTTTTTGGAGCGTTTTATGTTCGATTTCAGCCCAAAATTCGGGCTGAAATCGG
Source organism: Rana muscosa (assembly GCA_029206835.1). Lineage (NCBI taxonomy): Eukaryota > Metazoa > Chordata > Amphibia > Anura > Ranidae > Rana > Rana muscosa. The sequence goes on along the minus strand of CM055116.1, from coordinate 274,055,180 downwards.
ACCTTAACCGGTGAACCAGAACGCACCGGACCCCTGCTCTGAGCCGCATGCGGCGGCAGTGTGAACCCGGTCTTAATGGATAGCTATAATAGATGTAGAGGGCAATGAACAATACGATGGAAAAAAGGGCATAAATACAGCACGTTGGGCTTCATAGCAAAAATATGATGGTGCCCCTCAGCGGCCTCCACAATGTCATTGATCTTAACCACTTCAGTCCCGGAATATTTGGCTGCTCAATGACCAGGCCATTTTTTTGCGATTCGGCACTGAGTCGCTTTAAATGACAATTGCGCGGTCGTGCAACGCTGTACCTAAACAAGTTGGCGTCCTTTTTTTTCTCATAAATAGAGCTTTCTTTTGGTGGTATTTGATCATCTCTGCGATTTTAATTTTTTGTGCTATAAAAAAAAAAAAAGAGCGCCAATTTTGAATTAAACACAATATTTTGTACTTTTTGCTATAAGAAATATCAGCATTTTTTTTTTTAAAAAAGCAAATTTTTTTTCAGTTTAGGCCAATATGTATTCTACATATTTTTGATAATAAAAATCGCAATAAGCGTATATTGATTTGCGCAAATGTTATAGTGTCTACAAAATATGGTTATATTTATGGCATTTTTATTGTTTTTTTTACGGCGATCTGCGATTTTTATCGGGACTGCGACATTATGGCGAACACATCAGACACTTTTGACACATTTTTGGGACCATTGGCATTTTTACAGCAATCAGTGCTATAGTGATTACTGTGTAAATGTCACTGGCAGGGAAGGGGTTACACTAGGGGGAGATCAAGGGCTTAACTCTGTGTTCCCTGACTTTGTGTTCTAACTGTGGGGGGAGGGGACTGACTAGAGAAAATGACAGATCGTGGTTTCTAGCCATTAGGAACTAACGATCTGTCTCTCCTCACAGAACAGAACAGGGATTTGTGTGTTTATACACACACGTCCCTGTTCTGCCTCTTGTGCCTGCGATCGCTTGTGGCCGGCGGTCATCGCGACTGCCGGTCACGAGCATCGGCACCCCCACGATGCAGCGGGCGCACACACGCGCCTGCTATCCCGCTTAAAGGGACCGACATACAGCTACGACGGTCGCGGGATCTTGCCGACCTGCCGCAGTATGACAACGGCGGCTCGTCGGCAAGTGGTTAACATAAAATAGGTCTATCCTGAGGGGTAGCAGGCGCACTGACAGCATAGTTGGTGCCTACTAGGCACCAGAGCTGCAGATGGAAGTTGTCAGGGAAGAGGAAGCACATCAGTTCATGAAATTAAAGTGGTTCTAAAGTCTGGGTGTTTTTTAACCTAATACATTATCTGCATTAGGGTAAGAAGTGACCCACTACTTGCCCCCCCTCCCCCCAAACACTTACGTAACACCTCTCACTATCCAGTGATGTTCCTCTCTTCCTAGATTCACCACATCAGTCCTTGCCCTCAAGAACCTTACAATCTAAGGTCCCTAATGCCGCGTACACACGATCGTTTTTTCTGATGACTTTTTTCATCGGACAAACCCATCGTGTGTGGGCCCCATCGGTCTTTTTTACATCGGTATAAAAAAATAGAACAAGATTGAAATTTTACCGATGGAAAAAAAAAAAACGATAGCAAATTCCGATCGTCTGTGGGGAACTCCATCGGAGAAAAAACCCACGCATGCTCAGAATCAAGTCGATGCATGCTCAAAAGCATTGACATTCATTTTTCTCGGCTCTTCTGAGTGTTTTACGTCACAGCGTTTGGGACGGTCGGATTTTTGACTGATGGTGTGTAGGCAAGACTGATGGAAGTCAGCTTCATCGGATTTCCGATGGAAAAATCTATCGGATTTTATTCCATCGGAAATCCGATAGTGTGTACAGGGCTTTACTCACATCATACATACACATACTGGGGCCAGTTTAGACAGGAGTGAATTAACCTACCAGCCTGTCTTTGGAATGTGGGAGCAAACCGGAGTACCCGCAGGAAACCCACGCAGGCACAGGGAGAACATGCAATCTCCAGGCAGATAACGTCATGGTTGGGATGCAAAGCGGTAAACCTAGGGCTGCTAGGCGGAAGTTCTAACCCCTTAGCCACAGTGCCACCCATCACATTTAACCTTAATTTTCCAGCTAAACACTCTGCATTTTAACATCTCAAGCCCCACTACTTGTAGTAGTCCTCCTGCAAACAACAACCCTGACACAAACATCTGAATTATCAACAAAAATTCTGAAGTCTCCTCCTGTATGGAAATTTCACAGGGGGTACAGGGTAAGGGTAAGTGTCAACAGCAAACTCTACAATCATTAATGATACAATACTGGATTTGTGTTATTTCCACATGAACACAGATTTTCTATGCTTAATTGGTCTAAACAGCGCCCATAATTGGGCCCTCTTCCACCCCCATACTCCAAAGAGCTGCAATGGCCATTGTAATGCCACTGGGTAGATAGATACCTTTACTCAAATAATGAACATGTCATTGCAGAGACTTAAAGGGGTTGTAAAGGTTCGTTTTTTATTTTCTAAATAGGTTCCTTTAACCACTTGACCACTGGGCACTTAAACCCCCTTAATAACCAGACCAATTTTCAGCTTTCGGTGCTCTCACATTTTGAATGACAATTACTCCGTCATACAACACTGTACCCATATACATTTTTTGTCCTTTTTTTCACACAAATAGAGCTTTCTTTTGGTGGTATTTAATCACTGTTGGGTTTTTTATTTTTTGCGCTATAAGAGAAAAAAGACTGAAAATTTTGTAAAAAAATGTTTTTTTTTTCGTTTCTGTTATAAAATTTTGCAAATTACTATTTTTTCTTCATAAATTTTGGCCAAAATTTATACTGCTACATATCTTTGGTAAAAATAAGTACAAATTGGTGGATATTATTTGGTCTTTGTGAAAGTTATAGAGCCCACAAACTATGGTGCCAATCTCTGAAAATTGATCACACCTGAAGTACTGATGGCCTATCTAATTTCTTGAGACCCTAACATGCCAGAAAAGTACAAATACCCCCCAAATGACCCCTTTTTGGAAAGAAGACATTCCAAGGTATTCAGAAAGAGGCATTGTGAGTTTTTTGAAGTTGTCATTTTTTCCCACAATTCTTTGCAAAATCAAGATTTTTTTTTTCTCTTTTTTTTTCTTCACAAAATTGTCATATTAGCAGGTTATTTCTCACACACAGCATATGCATTCCACAAATTACACCCCAAAACACATTCTGCTATTCCTCCCGAGTATGGCGATACCACATGTGTGAGACTTTTACACAGCGTGGCCACATACAGAGGCCCAACATGCAGGGAGCACCTTCAGGCGTTCTGGAGCACCCAGGCCAATTCTGACATTTCTCTCCTACATGTAAAAATCATCATTTATTTGCTAGAAAATTACATAGAAACCCAAAACATTATATATGTTTTTTTAGAAAAGACCTTAGAAAATATAATGGTGGTTGTTGCAACTTTTTATCTCGCACGATATTTGCGCAGCAATTTTTTTAACGTGTTTTTTACGGAAAAAAAATGTTTTGTGCTTAAAAAAAAAAAAAAACAGTAAAGTTAGCCCAATGTTTTTGCATAATGTGAAAGATGAAGTTACGCCGAGTAAATAGATACCTAACATGTCACCCTTAAAAATTGCACACACTCGTGGAATGGCGCCAAACTTCGCTACTTAAAAAAATCCCCATAGGCGACGCTTTAAATATTTTTACTGGTTACATGTTTTGAGTTACAGAGGAGGTCTAGGGCCAGAATTATTGCTCTCGCTCTAACGTTCGCAGAGATACCTCACATGTGTGGTTTGAAAACCGTTTTCATATGTGGGCGGGACTTACGTATGCGTTCGCTTCTGTATGCGAGCTCACGGGGACAGGGGCGCTTTAAAAAAATATATATTTTTTTATTGTTCATTTTACTTTATTTATTTTAGTTTGACATGTTTTTCCGCCCCCAAATTTTTTTTGATCACTTTTATACCTATTACAAGGAACGTAAACATCCCTTGTAATAGGAATATGGCATGACAGGTCCTCTTTACAGTGAGATATGGGGTCAATAAGACCCCACATCTCACCTCTAGGCTGGGAAGCCTGAAAAAAAACAAAAAAAAAACAACAATCCTGGCTTTGATCGTAGCGGTGAGTCGGTAGAAGCACCGGAGGGCAGCGGGAGGGGGGGATATCCCCCCTCGCCTCCCGTAAGAATGATCAAGCAGCAGAACAGCCGCTATGATTGTTGTTATGGTGTAGGGAATCGCCGGCTGAAAAAGCTGATATCTGAATGATGCCTGTAGCTGCTCCCATCATTCAGATATCCCCGCACAAAGTCAAGGACGTCATATGACGGCCGGCGGGCGGGAAGTGGGCATTGCGGAGTATTGCGGACTATGGCAGGGTATTGCGGAGTATGGCAGGGTATTGCACGGGGTATTGCACAGGGTATTGCAGGGTATTGCAGAGTATTGTGCAGGGCATTGCAGAGTATTGTGCAGGGTATTGCAGAGTATTGTGCAGGGTATTGCAGAGTATTGTGCAGGGTATTGCAGAGTATTGCGCAGGGTATTGCAGAGTATTGCACAGGGTATTGCAGAGTATTGCACAGGGTATTGCAGAGTATTGCGCAGGGTATTGCAGAGTATTGCGCAGGGTATTGCAGAGTATTGCGCAGGGTATTGCAGAGTATTTTGCAGAGTATTGCGCAGGGTATTGCAGAGTATTGCACAGGGTATTGCAGAGTATTGCGCAGGGTATTGCAGAGTATTGTGCAGGGTATTGCAGAGTATTTTGCAGAGTATTGCGCAGGGTATTGCAGAGTATTGTGCAGGGCATTGCAGAGTATTGCGCAGGGTATTGCAGAGTATTGCACAGGGTATTGCAGAGTATTTTGCAGAGTATTTTGCAGGGTATTGCAGAGTATTGCGCAGGGTATTGCAGAGTATTGCGCAGGGTATTGCAGAGTATTTTGCAGGGTATTGCAGAGTATTGCGCAGGGTATTGCAGAGTATTGCGCAGGGTATTGCAGAGTATTGTGCAGGGTATTGCAGAGTATTGCGCAGGGTATTGCAGAATATTGCGCCAGGGTATTGCAGAGTATTTTGCAGAGTATTGGCAGGGTGTATTGCAGAGTATTGGCAGGGTATTGCACCAGGGATGGCTGAGCAGGGATGGATGGATGGCTGGATCTGTGACTGCAATTGTCACAGATCCAGCCCACAGAGCTGCTGCTGCCATCCGCTCCCTCCCCTCTCCTCTCACACTGTACCGATCGGTACAGAGAGGGGAGGGAGGAACCGGCGTCATCAAATGACGCCGGTCTGTTTACAAGTGATTGCTCCGTCATTTGACGGAGCGGTCACGTGGTAAACGGCCGCTATCGGCGGCGATTTACCGCGATTCGTGATCCGCCGGGTCCTCTGGACCCGGCGGTCACGGAGTTTCCCGTGTGCGCGCCCCAGGGGGCGCGCGGGAGCGCGATTCTGGGAGGACGTTATATAACGTCCTCCCAGAGTTAAGCAACCACCTTGTCGACGTTATTTGTCGGCAGGTGGTTGTTAAGTGGTTAAGCTAGTGCATTGTTGGTTCACTTACCTTTTCCTTAGATTTCCCTTCTAAATATTTTTTTTTCTTTGTTTTCTTTGTCTGAATTTCTCACTTCCTGTTTCTCCTCACTAAACTTCACACCATCATCCGAGTGGTGTTGAGTCAGCCAGAACAGCTTACTGAGGAGGAACAGGAAGTGAGAAATTCAGACAAAGAAAACAAAGAAAAAAATATTTAGAAGGGAAATCTAAGGAAAAGGTAAGTGAACCAACAATGCACTAGCTTTAGGGCTCTTTCACACGGAGGTCCGTTCAGGTCCGCCTGTCAGTTTTTTAGGCGGACCTGAAACGGATCCTCCATGTACCCCTATGGATGCACGGATGTCAGCGGAGACATGTCCGCTGACATCCGCTCCGCTCCGCCAAAGTGTGACGGAGGAAAACCCTATTTTTCCTTCCGTCGGCGGAGCGGATCGGATGACAACGGACTCTACGGTCCGTCGTCATCCGATTCCCCATAGGGGAGAGCGGCGCTCTGACAGGGCGGTCCCTGCACAGTGTGCGGGGACCGCCCAGTCATCCGTCAGCTCAGCGGGGATCAACGGAGCGATCCCCGCTGAGCAAGCGGAGCTTCACGGGGCGGATCTGCACGGATCCGCCCCGTGTGAAAGGACCCTAAGGGAACCTATTTAGAAAATAAAAAACAAACCTTTACAACCCCTTTAAGGCACAAACAAGAATATTTAGGAAAAACACTATCCGTGTAGTTGACAGCAATCAACATTGACTTAACGGCATACAATAACAATAAAAATAATAATAATAGATAATGGATACTAGAGGTCCAGAAGCTTATTTGATCAATCCTAACCTGTGCAATTTAAGACAACAAGAGACAATGATAGAAAAATGCTTGACTATTGGCTAATAATGAAAATGTAATATAAACATTGCTATAATATTAGAAAGCCTCAACATACTCCAAATGTTGCCGTTTCAGGCAAAATGTTACAAGATGATCCACTAGTGAAATCATGACTATGACCTCATTGGCTACTTTAGTTTAATTATATAGGTTATATATACTGAGTCCCTACAGAAACTGTTGGTTTCACCTAAATAAACAACTTACTATGCCTTCTACTATAAAAATGGTTTAAGGATAAATATGCTTTCTAGAAAATGGTATGATTGCTTTACAAACAAAAGATCACGTGTAACTAAATTAAGGGCGTTTTTGCAGCGTTTTTGCAGACATTTTTTTTTACAGCTTCAAAACGCCCATCCATGTTATTCTATTGTGTCATGCACACTAGAGCTTTTATGAGCTCCAAGTGGCATAGGCGTTTTCCAGCTGCAAAAAAAACCCAATTCCAGTGCGTTCTGGAGCTCCAGGTTCGAGCTGCAAAAACGCCTGACGCTATTAAACGCGCATAAACGCGCGAAAACGCGCAAAAACGCCGCGATTTGCGTTTTTGAGGTCCGGGATTTTTTTTTTTTTTTTTTAAAAGGTCAAAAAATGTCAAAAAATGTTTACAAAACATGGACAGGCGTTTTTAAGCTCTAAAAAGAGCGGCTGTAAAAACGCCCTGTGTGCATGGGGCCTTAAAGTAAATAGGATTCTTTGTTATAGCCAAAGAATACATGTATTGCAAAACGGAAGTTTTATGTGGAGGATATAAGAGCCTTGTTACATCTTTTATCAGATAAGAAAGATTTGGAAATTGTTATAGCTCTATAAACACTTAGTGCCGGTTCACACAGGGGCGACCTGTCAGGCTTGACAAGTCGCGCTCCATTCAGTACAATGGAACCGTTCTAATAGGAGTCACTCAAGTCGCTCTGACTTAGAAAAAGGTTCCTGTACTACTTTGGGAAGACTTTGGAGCGGCTTGCATTGACTTCTATTAAAGAAGTCGTTTGCAAGCCGCGCTGAGGTCGCACTGTGCGGGGCGGCTTCAGAGTCGGACAACTTTAAAACCGCCCCTGTGTGAACCCGTACTTACTCTTTCTCCAGAATATTGTCCTTAAATAAGAAATCCAGAAAAAAAATCGTAACCTTCATGCGGCGTACACACGATCGTTTTTCATGCCATTATTTTTCCCGACGTTTTTCACGTCGTTTTTTTTCATGTTTCCTCTCAAGCCTGTCTTGCGTACACACGATCATTTTAAAAAACGTTCAAGCAAAGCGCAGTGACGTACAACACGTACGACGGCACTATAAAGGGGAAGTTCCGTTCGGATGGTGCCACCCTTCATGTTAGTAACGTTTGTTGAGCGACGATTCGCGCTTTTCAGCTTCCTGCTTTTCAGTCCGTTACAGCGTGATGAATGTGCTATCTCCATTACAAATGCTAGTTTTGCCAGAACGTGCGCTCCCATCTCATACTTGATTCTGAGCATGCGCGTTTTTTTTCACCTCGTCAAAGCATACACACCATCGTTTTTCACGTCGTTAAAAAAAAACGACATGAAAAACGACGTGAAAAAATAGAGCATGTTCGAAATTTTTCATGGCCGTTTTTCACGTCGTTAAAAATGCTCTGGAACATACACACGATCGGTTTTAATGCCCATTTTTAAAAATGCCATTTTTAACGGCATGAAAAACGATCGTGTGTATGGGGCATCAGGATCTCAATAACATGTCTCACATGAGTGACCTACTGTACTATCATAGCTGCCTCCTCTGTGTGTTTATAGTCCAACATTTCCCCGTTGAAATAATGGTAATGGTGCCCACTTATCTGATGTTTTTTTATATAGGATAAGTGACTGGTAAAGTTCTGCTTCCTTATTTGTATTTCGTCCCCCAGCCCACTGATTGGACAGAAAACAAACAGAAGCACACTGGTCAGGTCATCCCTCTGCTCTCTCTTCCTGTAAACATTTTCATAGTCATAAAAAGTTTGAAAGGTGTAAACCACTCCCCCCCAGTCTGTACATCTGTGTTGCTTTTATATGTGGTGGTTAAAAAAGGCTAGTTTGGATGTAAACCCAGGACCCTCCATTTACTATATCTAGTCTCCCACAATACACAGAACACTGGAATGCAATTCTTTTAGTAAATATAAACTGTAAAATGCCGATTCTCATCAGCAGTATATAGCAGTCTTGTGACTTCTATTAGTGTCTGGCCAAGCACTGGTTAAAGCTTGTAGGAGGAGTGTTCATTCTCCTCTGACTGTCCTATGAGGCTGCATGATCCCTGACTTTCTGTCTGGACAGTGCTGATTGGTCCTGTGCTGATCACATGCACCCTCCCAAAAAAAAAAAAAACTCTATCAATACACACCAAACTGAGCGTGCTGTGCAAAGTGCCTCCAAGGCTCTGTTCTATCAGCAGATGGATTAGGGACAGTAAAAGAAGGGGATGATCACAGAGGACAGGATCAAACAGCCTTTTTACACAATGCAGAGGATTAATCCCTTAGGTTCCACAATGAGTGTTACAAGCATACTTTACTGCACATACCGACTGTTGCGGGCTCACCCCCTCCCTTGGGACTACATCCCTGTGTTCACAGCGTCTCCCCGCAGGGATGTAGTCCCAAGGGAGGGGGCGAGCACGCGGACTAACCCCTGCAGCCAGAACGGCTCGGATGATGGGGGCAAGCTTACTGAGGTGGAACAGGAAGTGAGAAATTCAGACAAAAAAAACATTTAGAAGGGAAATCGAAGGAAAAGGTAAGTGAACCAACAATGCACTAGCTTAAAGGAACCTATTTAGAAAATAAAAAAACGAACCTTAATGCCGTGTACACCCGACCGTTTTTAATGTCATTGAAAAAAACGAAGTTTTTCTCGATTCTTCTCAAGCCTGCCTTGCCTACACACTATCATGAAAAAAAAATGCTCGAGCAAAGCGCGAAATGTATGACGGCACTATAAAGGGGAAGTTCCATTCGGATGGCGCCACCTTTTGGGACGCTTTTGCTGATCCTTGTGTTAGTAAAGTTTGTTGAGAGACGATTCACGCTTTTCAGCCTCGTGCTCTTCAGTCCGTTACAGCGTGACGAATGTGCGATCTCCATTACGGACGCTAGTTTTACCAGATTGAGCGCCACCGTCTCATCACTTGCTTCTGAGCATGCCTGTTTTTTTCACGTCGTTAAAGCCTACACACGGCCGTTTTTCATGACGAGAAAAACGACGACGTGAAAAACGATGAGAAAAATTAGAGCATGTTCCAAATTTTTAATGGCCATTTTTCACGTCGTGAAAAATGCTCTGGAGCCCACACACGATCGTTTTTAACCACTTGACAACTGGGCACATAACCCCCTTCCTGCCCAGGCGAAATTTCAGGTTTCAGCGCTGTCACGCTTTGAATGACAATTGCGTGGTCGTGCGACGTGGCTCCCAAACAAAATTGACGTCCTTTTTTTCCCACAAACAGAGCTTTCTTTTGGTGGTATTTGATCATTTCTGCGGTTTTTATTTTTTGCGCTATAAACAAAAAAAGAGCGACAATTTTGAAAAAAACACAATATTTTTTCATTTTTGCTATAATTAATATCCCAATTTTTTTAAAAAAAAACTATTTTTTTCCTCAGTTTAGGCTGATACGTATTCTACATATTTTAGGTAAAAAAAAAAAAAAACGCAATAAGCGTATAGTGATTGGTTTGCGCAAAAGTTATAGCGCCTACAAAATAGGGAATAGAATTATGATTTTTTTTATTTATTTATTTATTTTTTTACTAGTAATGGCGTCGGTCTGCGATTTTTTTTTTGTGACTGTGACATTATGGCGGACACATCGGACACTTTTGACACATTTTTGGGACCATTCACATTTATACAGCGAATAGTGCTATAAATATGCACTGATTACTGTATAAATGTGACTGGCAGTGAAGGGGTTAACCACTAGGGGGCGATCGAGGGGTTAAATGTGTTCCCTGGGAGTGATTGTAACTGTGGGGGGAGGGGACTGACTGGGGGAGGTGACTGATGGTTGTCCCTATGTACAAGGGGCACACCATCCGTCACCTCTCCCTGACAGGACATGGATCTCTGTGTTTACACACAGAGATCCACGTCCCTGGCTCTGTGACAGCCAATCGCGGGTACCTGGCGGACATCGCGGCCGCCAGGCACGCGCATCGGCACCCGCCTGACACGGCGGGCACAGCTTTTCCCCGATGCGCGCCCGCGGCGGCGCGCATCGCGGAAGTGAATGGGAGGACGTCCATAGACGTCCTATCAGCAATTGGCGACCGCTTTGCGGACGTCTTTTGCAGATAGGCCGGGCGCGAAGTGGTTAATGACCAAATTAAAAAATGACATTTTTCTCGTCATGAAAAACGGTCGTGTGTACGCGGCATTAGACCTTTCTAATTATTATGCAATGAAGTTTAAAAAACACCTTTTGCAGTTTTTTTATCCTTTGTTGTGTCTCAGTGTTGCTGAACTCCTGCAGCTGATTTTCAGGCACGTTCTGTCTGCACGAGTAAACTTTTGTGACAAGTTGCATGTCATTATTCAGGACAAGTTTACTGATAGTGACAACAGCGCTGCATGCCTGCATAATTCATGTTAAAATGGAAATGTATAATTGTCCCCGTGGGACAGGGTGACAATGAAGGAGCCCAGCTAGGAGACAGGAACAGAGCATTTTCTCCCTATACCAGGAAGTACCTAAACAAGGACTTCCAGGAGAGGGTCACCAGGAATTATTTTAATAAAAGCTGTAGGTTCAAAAATATAGAAAATTACGTAAAACTGTATTTTTAAAATAACATTGACATAGTAAAGCTAAGATTTCCTGCTCATCCAGTTAAAGTAAAACCTTATTATATTTTTCATATGTACAATAAATACATTCACTTCTAAGCTCACAAAATTTTTGAGTTACAGAGACCCACCATGAAGATTACTTGATGGTTTGGGACCTGCAGCTTAGAAATCCCTGAGCTACGGGACACTTGAAGCCTCAGGCATAAAAAAGCAACATCGTAGTTCATAGGGTGGTCAGTACTATTAAAAGGATTATATATCTTTTTTAAGCACACTACGACACTGTTAATAAAATGCCTGGCCCACATGGGATGATATATAATCAGCTTTGAGCACACTAGGCTTATTGGCTTCCACTGCATGTTGAAGGAGAAAACCTTCATCAAGCTGAGTTATGTGAGATGTCTTAGCAGACAAGGCCTCCTCACTTAGACTCCCAATTGGTCAGTTTTAACATTCCATAATATGTTTCTACGCATTCCACATTTAGAACCTTTTTATTGTTTTGGTCATGACCTTTGGTAATGTTACTAGACATGGCTGATAAGTGTCACTTCTTACACAACATGTAGAAGTCTCTGAAACCATGAAATAAAAACAAATTTCATGAAGTCTAATATTTTTTAGTTGTCAGAGTGTGCTTTAGTTTATTAGTCTCCTTGGAAAAAGACAAGTACATCTTGACAGGATAACCTTACAGCGTAAAATTTGTGTTCCATAACCAGATATTTTATGTAGGAACAAAATACGTAGAATAACATTTTACAAAAGGAAAGTACTTATGGAATGCAAATGTTTTGTGGAAAAACATGCAATTCTTGCTAGGGACATGGTCACTTGGTGTATATACCATTAAGAATGTTTTTTTGCAACTTGAGTATTGTAAGAAATACATTTTAAATACCCATAAAAGCAGTTTTAACGTCTTAAAGACGGCATACAGTAGTACCTTGGATTACGAGCATAATCCACTCCAGAAGAATACTTGTAATCCAAAGCACTCGTATATCAAAGCGAGTTTCCCTATAGGAATCAATTGAAACTCAGATAATTCGTTCCAGCGTATGAAGTACTGTATGTGGCCAGAGGTGGGGGCGCTGGAGACACTTGGAAACACTCAGAGAGGCTTGGATTTAAAAAGAAAAACAGCTCGTATTGCGCAACGCACGTAAACCGCATTACTCGCAATCCGAGGTTTTAATGCATTTCTGTATTTTGTGTCTACGTATGGTAATTTATAAATGAAAGCAGACTTTCACCATCTTTGGCTACCTTACATCATTTTTCTCTTTCCCCCTCCGGTTACACAATCAGAGATTACATTTTTTAATACCTTTTTAGCAGATCCCAGCCCCACACTTCCTTGTTTTTCATCTAGGCATGAATGACACCTTTTCTTCCTGAAGCCAACTGGGATACTTACATCACCCATTCTAGGATGCTCTGGGGCAATATTCAGCACTCTAAAAATGTGCTGGGTAATCTCGGCAGCGGTTCATCATCAGGGTGCAAGAACCTGGAAGAGACACCTGGCTCCCTGATGACATCAGTATAGAAGTTGGCGGTGCGGGACCTGGAGTGTAGTGGAGAAGTGGCAGATTTAACCAGATTAATAACAAATTTACTAGGTACATACTGTATGTAAGAAAAGTAAGCAAAAAATTGTTGAGGGGGGAATGAAGTTCCTTTTTAAATTCAAGTGGAACTAAACTGTTTGAACTTGTTCAATAAACACCTTTTTGATTTAAAAAAAAAAGTGGAACTTAACCCTATTACCCTTTAGGCCCCTTTCACACGGAGGGTCCGTTCAGGTCCACCTGTCAGTTTTTTAGGCGGACCTGAACGGATCCTCCATGTAGCCCTATGGAGCCACGGATGTCAGCGGTGACATGTCCGCTGACATCCGACCCGCTCCGCTCCACCAAAGTGTGACGGAGGAAAACCCTATTTTTCCTTCCGTCGGCGGAGCGGATCGGATGACGACGGACTCTACGGTCCGTCGTCATCCGATCCCCCATAGGGGAGAGCGGCGCTCTGACAGGGCGGTCCCTGCACAGTGAGCAGGGACCGCCCAGTCATCCGCCGGCTCAGCGGGGATCAACGGAGCGATCCCCGCTGAGCAAGCGGAGCTTCACGGGGCGGATCTTCACGGATCCGTCCCGTGTGAAAGAGCCCTTACAACCAAGGAAGCTGCCATCTTAGCCTTTGTTTGATCTGCAGTTGCCATGGTGCTGTACATGTGATCAGTTATGACACCAGTCAGTTGATGGTTTGACAGTATGGTTAAGAATATAACAATTTTTGACAGTTATCATTCATGGCATGACTTAAATGTAACTGTTTTGGGAAACGGGGTTGCATCTGCTTTAAAGTATTTTTTTGTGAACTGAAAATTTTCAGCTCATTGGATCAATTTATGTCACTTTATATCACAATGGTAGTCTCATTGTTTTATTAGTTGGAATTGTCTGAAACTGTGTGTGCCTTATAGATCCTGAAGTTGTCAGTTAATATTTTTCTAAATTAATATATTCTCCCTATTTCATTAAAACATTTTTAGGTTAATGGAGTACTGCATGTTATAGTCACTGCATGCACTATACGCTTACCTATGCCTTTATGTAGGTAAGATCAAAACCACAGAAGGGTTTTCTTTCAATGTTTGTAACTAAGAATAAAGAGCCAATGGCCTTAGTATGATGAGAATGAAGAACATACACTTGTAACACTTCGAAAAGCCGACCATAGACGGTTCGAACCTCAGCCGGAATCGTCCGAGATTGGAACCATGTATGGACAGGCTGAATGTACCCAAGTTGATGGGTACAACCAGCCTGTCGGATTTTACATGCGATTACTGCTAGCGGGCTCTCCCACCAACCCCCCCAGGAGAACACAATGGCCTCCCTTATCAACACTGACTGTGGTTGCAGGAAAGAATATCGCTCAGTCTAAAGGCCAACTTAAAACTGCTGTGTGCATTGTGTCTTTGGAAGCTCCTATCTCCTCCACAATTAATGCAATTACACCTAGCCACCTGTTTTGTGTAAACTTTAATTTACTCAAGAAAAAAAGGATCACTATAAATGGGTGATAAAAGAAGTCAAATTAAACTGTTGTGCTGTCACAGTATAAAATCTGTCCTAATTCTAAAAGCAAGTATATTCATGTATTCCTTTTTGTTCCACAAATGTAGAACAGCATTCAATTCTTGTACAAAAGTCCTTACTTTACTTCAATATTATTCTTGTGTGAAAGTGTATACTTCTGTAAGCTAAACACAGTAAGTGATGCTCATATAGTAAACTGAATCCTGTGCTGTGTGTGGATACTTGAAACCAAAGAGACCGGAAGTATCTAATCCTCTACCAGTACACATTGGTCTTTTCTGCCCAGCTTGTTAATGCAAGTCAGAAGAGCACCGTGTTAATTACATTTACAAACCAGTTACACTGCATTTTTAAGCATCAAACAATTACTTTGGAACCCTTTCGCTTCCATCAAGAAGGGCATAATAGAGATTTAAATGGAAATGTTGCTGTAGCTCTAAACAAACATTTAGTAGGCTTCAGCAGACATTTAGCAATCCTCTGTAGACAAAGATCTTTGTGACATCTAAAACTTCACTATTTGTCCTCTTATGAAAAATGTATTTAATATACCCTTAATCCATAAATGATTGTAACTTATTCCAGGACATTCAGGTAAGTGATTGTGATGCATCTGTATTGCACTTGTCTAACAATACGGAAATCAATCTATGTTCATTCCTTCTAACAACAGGCTACTCATAAAAATCCTCATATAATACTCTATATTTTTCTGCGTTCAAATCTTTACAAAACAGGTTTGTAAAATAAAGTCATACAATCCATTTTTTAATAAATGTAACACTTTTTAGTTCACAATATGCACACTTTAGTTCCTACACATGAATACAATGACAAATATGTATGAAAGTGATATCATGCTTATCACCTATCAGAATACAGTAAAACCTTGGATTGCGAGGATCATTTGTTCCGGAAACGTGCTTGTAATTCTAAGCACTCGTATATCAGACCGAATTTCCCCATAAGAAATAATGGAAAATCAGATGATTCATTCCGCAACCATTTATTCATAAGTCCTTCAGTTAAAGTCTATGGGGAAAGGGCGGATAGAAGTCACCTTAAAGTAGTACAGGAAACTTCAAAAGTTGGAGCAACAGTAATTAAGACAGCTCTCATTGACTAAAATGAGATTTTACATGTCACGGGACTTTGAGTCTCACAAGTCAGATCCCAAGTTGCGGCAGTGTGAACTGAGCATAAATGTACTTTCATTAAATGTAACCATATTTCTACACTGATGCCGCGTACACACGACCGTTTTTAATGTCATTGAAAAAAACGACGTTTTTCTCGACGTGATTCTTCTCAAGCCTGCCTTGCCTACACACTATCATAAAAAAAATGCAAGAGCAAAGCGCGGTGACGTACGAAATGTACAACGGCACTAAGTTTCATTCGGATGGCGCCACACTTTGGGCTGCTTTTGCTGATACTTGTGTTAGTAAAGTTTGGTGAGAGACGATTCGCGCTTTTCAGCCTCGTGCTCTTCAGTCCGTTACAGCGTGACGAATGTGCTATCTCCATTACGAACGCTAGTTTTACCAGAACGAGCGCTCCCGTCTCATCACTTGCTTCTGAGCATGCGCGTGAAAAACGACGAGAAAAATTAGAGCATGTTCCAAATTTTTAATGCCCATTTTTCACATCGTGAAAAATGCTCTGGAGCCCACACACAATCGTTTTTAACCACTTCCTTACTGGGCACATATACCCCCTTCCTGCCCAGGTGAAATTTCAGCTTTCGGCACTGTCACGCTTTGAATGACAATTGTGCGGTTGTGCGACGTGGCTCCCAAACAAAATTGACGTCCTTTTTTTTCCCACAAATAGAGCTTTCTTTTGGTGGTATTTGATCATCTCTGCGGTTTTTATTTTTTGCGCTATAAACAAAAAAAATACGTCAATTTTCAAAAAAACACAATATTTTTTGATTTTTGCTATAATAAATATCCCAATTAAAAAAAAATATATATATGTTTTTCCTCGGTTTAGGCCGATACGTATTCTTCTACATATTTTTGGTAAAAAAAAAACGCAATCGCCGTTTATTGATTGGTTTGCGCAAAAGTTATAGCGTTTACAAAATAGGGGGTAGTTTTATGACATTTTTATAATTTTTTTTTTTTACTAGTAATGGCGGCGATCAGCGATTTTTTTTCGTGACTGCGATATTGTGGCAGACACATCGGACACTTTTGACACTATTTTGGGACCATTCACATTTATACAGTGAACAGTGCTATAAATATGCACTGATTACTGTATAAATGTGACTGGCAGGGAAGGGGTTAACACTAGGTGGCGAGGAAGGGGTTAAATGTATGCCCTGGGAGTTATTCTAACTGTGGGGGGAGGGGACTGACTGGGGGAGGTGACCGATCTGTGTCCCTATGCACAAGGGACACAGCATCGGTCTCCTCTCTCCCTGACAGGACATGGATCTGTGTGTTTACACACACAGATCCATGTCCTTGTCTCTGTACCGGCCGATCGCGGGTACCTGGCGGACATCGCGGCCGCCAGGCACGCGCATCGGCCTTACAGTGATGCGCCGGGCACGTGCGCGCGCCCCCCAGTGGCCGGAGGAGCGGAGGCCGTAAAAAGACGGCCTCCCGGCATTTGAGAACCACCTTGCGGCCGTACATAGTCGTACGGCGGGCGCGAGGTGGTTAACCACTTAACGACCGCCCACCGCCGATTTACGTCGGCAGAATGGCACGGACAGGCAGAATCACGTAGATCTACGTGATCGCCTTTGTGCAGTTGGGGGGTCCATCCGAGTGAGCGGCCGTTAAGTGTTCGGGAGCGATCAGGCATGAGGGGGGGGGCGCTCGATTCCGCCCCCCCCTCGCGATCGCTCCCGGCCAATGAAAATGCTTCCTCCGCCATGTGATGTAAACAAGGCTGGAGGAAGTGATGTCATCTCCCTCGCCGCGGTCTTTCCGTTCCCGGCGCCGAGCAGAGAAGAAGCAGGTTAGTGCACCAACAGTCCACTGACACGTAGGTACACATAGGCACACAAATCACCCCCCAGTCACCCCCAGATCACCCCCCAGGTCACCCCAAAGCCCCCAATCACAGTGTCACTGATTGCAGTGATCATTTATTTTACTGATCACTGCATTTAGTGTCATCTGTGATTGTAAAAAGTTGCAGGGCAGTTAGGATTAGGCCCCTCTAGGTCCAGGGTAGCCCCCTAACCCCCCCTAATAAAGGTTTAACCCCTTGATCACCCCCCAGGTAACCCTTTCACCCCCTAACTTCAGCGTCACTAAGCGATTGTTTTTCCGATCGCTGTATTCGTGTCGCTGGTGTTTTAGATAGGCAGTTATTTTTTTTTAGGTTCGCCGCAGGTTTTTATTAGTGTCAGGTACCCCCATATATTATTTTAACCCCCTGATTGCCCCTAGAGTTAACCCTTTCACCAGTGATCGCCGTATAAGCGTCACTGGTGTCACTGGTTAGCCAGTAAGTTATTTAGTTATTTAGGTTACCTGTCAGGTTTTTATATAGTGTCAGGTACCCCCATATTTAACCTAATAAAGGTTTTAACCCCCTGATTGCCCCTAGTTAACCCTTTCACCAGTGATCACCATATAAAGGTTACGGGTGACGCTGGTTGATTAGTTTGCTTTTTATAGCATCAGGGCACCCGCCGTATATAACCCAATAAAGGTTTAACCCCCCTGATCGCCCGGCGGGTGAGATCAATTAGGTTTTAGCGCCAGAGAGGGTCTGCGTCGCCCCAGGCAGTGTTAGGTTAGTGACAGTAACGCTAACACCCACGCGCAAAGCATACACCCCCTTAGTGGTATAGTATCTGATCAGATCTGATCAGATCTATACTAGCATCCCCAGCGGTTTAGGGTTCCCAAAAACGCAGTGTTAGCGGGATCAGCCCAGATACCTGCTAGCGCCTGCGTTTAGCCCCTCCGCCCAGCCCAGCCCAGCCCAGCCCACCCAAGTGCAGTATCGATCGATCACTGTCACTTACCAAACACAACACACATAACTGCAGCGTTCGCAGTGCTTGGTTTTTGGGGCCCTGTACGCGGCTAGGCTCCCAAAAAGTCCCACACATGTGGTATCCCCGTACTCAGGAAAAGCAGCAGAATGTATTTTGGGGTGCAATTCCACATATAACCATGGCATGTGTGAGCAATATATCATTTAGTGACAACTTTTTGTACATTTTTTTTTTCTTTTTGTCATTATTCAATCATTTGGGACAAAAAAAAAAAATATTCAATGGGGTCAACATGCCTCTCAGCAAATAGCTTGGGGTGTCTACTTTCCAAAATGGGGTCATTTGGGGGGGTTTTGTGCCATCTTGGCATTTTATGGCCTTCAAAACTGTGATAGGTAGTGAGGAGTGAAATCAAAAATGTATGCCCTTAGAAACCTTGAAGGCGGTGCTTGGTTTTTGGGGTCCCGTACGCGGCTAGGCTCCCAAAAAGTCCCACACATGTGGTATCCCCATACTCAGGAGAAGCAGCAGAATGTATTTTGGGGTGTAATTTCACATATGCCCATGGCATGTGTGAGCAATATATCATTTAGTGACAACTTTGTGCAAAAAAAAAAAAAGTTTGTCATATTCCCGTAACTTGTGGCAAAATATAAAATATTCCATGGACTGAACATGCCTCTCAGTAAATAGCTTGGGGTGTCTACTTTCCAAAATGGGGTCATTTGGGGGGGTTTTGTGCTATTTTGGCATTTTATGGCCTTCGAAACTGTGATAGGTAGTGAGGAGTGAAATCAAAAATTTGCGCCCTTAGAAATCCTGAAGGCGGTGCTTGGTTTCCGGGGTCCCGTACGTGGCTAGGCTCCTAAAAAGTCCCACACATGTGGTATCCCCGTACTCAGGAGAAGCAGCAGAATGTATTTTGGGGTGCAATTCCACATATAACCATGGCATGTGTGAGCAATATATCATTTAGTGACAACTTTTTGTAATTTTTATTTTTTTTTGTCATTATTCAATCACTTGGGACAAAAAAAAAAATATTCAATGGGCTCAACATGCCTCTCAGCAATTTCCTTGGGGTGTCTACTTTCCAAAATGGGGTCATTTGGGGGGGTTTTGTACTGTCCTGCCATTTTAGCACCTCAAGAAATGAGATAGGCAGTCATAAATTTAAAGCTGTGTAAATTTCAGAAAATGTACCCTAGTTTGTAAACGCTATAACTTTTGCGCAAACCAATAAATATACGCTTATTGACATTTTTTTTACTAAAGACATGTGGCTGAATACATTTTGGCCTAAATGTATGACTAAAATTGAGTTTATTCGATTTTTCTTATAACAAAAAGTAGAAAATATCATTTTTTTTCAAAATTTTCGTTCTTTTTCCATTTATATCGCAAAAAATAAAAATCGCAGAGGCAATCAAATACCATTAAAAGAAAGCTCTATTTGTGGGAAGAAAAGGACGCAAATTTCATTTGGGTACAACATTGCATGTCCGCACAATTTACAGTTAAAGCAGCGCAGTGCCGAATCCCAAAAACAGGCTTGGTCCTAATGGCCCGAAATGGTCCGGGGCTTAAGTGGTTAATGACCAAATTAAAAAATTGCATTTTTCTCGTCATGAAAAACGGTCGTGTGTACGCGGCATTAGAGGCATTTATCTCTTTTATACTCAGTTGTGACTTGACGCTACTTGTATTGCAAGACCTTGCTCATTTATCAAGTTAAACTTTATTAAAAAAAAATTGGTCATCTTCTAAAACACTCGCAGACTAAGTTACTCGCTAATCCAAGGTTTTACTGTAATACCATGGTTCAGACCAACGTGCCAAAAGTAAAGTGAAGGATATAATAGGCTTGCCAAAAACACTTTAAATGAATCTATTGGGAAGACTTTTATTTTTCATAGTGGGGAAGAGTTAGAACCCCTGCTGTGTCCCTGCTGGGGAAATTCTCCCTCTCTATTTGTCCTGGTGACTGTTGTCACTGGGGAAAAAGTGATGGGAAATCCTATATGTTATGGTTGTCAGTGGAACAGGAGTGAAATATTCCATTGGGGATATCTGTTCTGTTGACAACTCTCCAAGAGGAGATTTCCCCTCACTTTGTTTCCTGTTCTGACTCTGGGGCAGGAAGTGAAGGGAAATCTCTCCAACAACTAACAATAACAAAATCTGAATAGGACTTAAATTATTCCTTACTCTATGCAAAACTAAGAAAGAAGGCCTTAGATAAACTCTCAGAAAAACTTTTACATAAACATGTAAGCCTTGCCGATATGGGCACACACACACACACATATATATATATATATATATATATATATATATATACTGTATATACGTCAGATCTTCCAGCTACCACCTTGTGTCTATGAGCTACCTGAAGCAAACATATTACAGAACCGGACAATTCAAACTAAGCTTATGATGACAATATGTGTAAGCAGAGGTTATCTTTATGAAAATTACATGACAAAATGAGCTGCACTGCTCCCTTCTCCCTAACCCTTACACTAGTACTTTAATTGGACGGGTGGCCTTATACCATATACCAAAACGGATGTTCAGATTGCAGGTGGAGGTCCTGGGGGACCAGGCTTGTATTAACAGGAATGGTCAGATTTTCTTAAAATTTGCATTTAGTATAAAGTGTAAGTTCAAGCATTACTCAATTTACGATCAACCAACGCTGGCTGGGATTTCAGTCCACTTGAAGCACAGGGTTGTCAGCCTAAACAGGAAGTTATGTTCTCATTTGGTTGCCAGATCAACTGGTACTTTTCTGTACTTGTAGTGTTTTTGCAGGAATAAAACATGGGGAAATGTGTACATAATGCATAGATATACTAAATATGTTTTTTTTTTTTTTTTTTTTTTTTTTATTGAACTCTGGAATACACTTTAAGACACTATCCTCTTTAATATCCTAGACATTAAAAAAAAGTAATATTAGCCAAGGGCTGGGTTGCAGCTTCGGCTCAGTAAACAGTTAAGGTAAGTAAATCTTTGCATAGAAAACAGAAGCTGGAATTGTTCCTCTGGTATAAAACTGCCTTTTATTTAAGACTTTGAAGAATAATGACCAAGCTAAGGCTCTTTGACAGAAGCTCACTGTTGAAAAATCTAGTGGCCTGTACCTCTAGGTCATTACTGAATGTCATGAGAAGCCCGCTTGCTAATGATTAACAATGACGGCATTTAAAAAGATCACTTTGTTACTCTGTCTCCATTCATCCACAGCATGTTTTCTTTAAGGACTCCCTAAAAGATTTGCTTTTCATGATCTTGTCATGAGAGAACATGGTGATTGGACCTAATATACAATGTCATTTGTACCTTGTGAAAGGTTTAAAACAGAGTAGTATTTTGAAAGAGAAAAAAACATTTAAATAGTATGTCCTCTGAAAGTAGTGACAGCTTGGTTGTTGAAATTGTCTTTTACTGTCTAGAGTCACTATTCTGCAGATATATTAGAACACTCATTCACTTGTTCATCAAACAAGCTTTTTACACTCTAATGCCCTGTACACACGATCGGTTTTACCGATGAAAACAGTCCGATGGACTTTTCTCATCGGACAAACCGATCGTGTATGGGCCCCATCGGTCTTTTTTCCATCGGTGAGAAAAAATAGAACATGTTTTAAATTTATCCGATGGGAAAAAAAACGATAGCAAATTCCGATCGTCTGTGTGGAACTCCATCGGACAAAAAACCCACGCATGCTCAGAATCAAGTCGATGCATGCTCAGAAGAATTGAACTTAATTTTTCTTGGCTTGTCGAAGTGTTTTACGTCACGGCGTTTGGGAGGGTCGGATTTTTGACTGATGGTGTGTAGGCAAGACTGATGGAAGTCAGCTTCATCGGATTTCCGATGGAAAAATCCATCAGATTAGAATCCATAGGAAATCCGATCGTGTGTACAGGGCTTTACTCTTTTTTGGTTCAAAATAATTTGAAATTAGAGTTGTCTATCTGTTTGTCCCTTATACCTGTGCTGATTATTTCTTTAGACAGAGTGCAAATAGAGAGTCTTTTCTACCTGGTTTGATCAAATATATATTTTTCAAATATTATAGACCTTACACAAAAAATACACTAAGTTAATATAACAAATTATCTTAATATTCTTTCAACTTTTCCTATTATGAAAAAAGCTTATACTGTATCTGTTGTAGCACCCTCTAGTGTGCTAGAATAGGAATTGTTGGTTTTTTTGTTAGAGTAGGAAAAAATGTTTAGGCTTGGCTTGCATTAATCTGGGTTGGGTGAGTTACTCAGGGAGGCTGATATGACTCACAGGCAGCATCTCTAATATCTCCCCCTACTTTTAGAAACTTGGAGAAGATGCCAGAAGACTGGGAGTGGGGGTTAGGAGGAGCTGCCTGGAGTATTCATGAGAACCCTAACCAATCCCAAACAGAAGGGTTGGCAGGGGGCAGGCCCCCTGGGTCAGCCCAGCTGGGGCAGGAGAGTTTGGATGGAAGATTAGAGATGGAGTGCTAGGAGGCTGTCGGTGGACCCTTGAGGGTAACCCCCTAGTCTGGGGAGGGGGGGGTGATCTTGGGCCTGGAAGCTCGATGTGCAGGAGGGATCCTCTACAACCCACGAGGAATCCTGTCTAGTGGCACGGGAGCAGGTGTGAGGACAGCAGGAGCCAGTGAGCGCATCCGGGAGATCTCCAAGAAGACAGCCAGGTGGGCTGGTGAGTGTTACAGGAGGGGAGGACTGAGATGCATGCCCGAGAGGACTGGGTGAGAGCAGTCTGAGATGGATGCAAAGTCAGTCTGGGAGAACTGTGGAAGTTTAGCTAAGAGGGCTGGAGAAAAGGCCGCTGCATCCAGGTGGGCTGGCAGTGCCTGAAGAGGTGGTGCTGGGATCAGTAGCCACAGAAGAACAGCTGGGCACTAAGACTTGCTACACTACCAAAGGGGTTTCTGCCTGCAAAGAGCATTTGGTACCAATTTGACTGAGCCCAATTGTCAGATCCCTTAACAGTGTGCCAGCGGCTCCTGCAGGGTAGCGCTAAACTGTCTTTTCTAAAGGTCAGCAGTAAAAAAAATCTCACCACAATTTCTCTCTCCTGAACATATAGTATATCTCATGCTCACCGAATACTTGATGCAAAAAAAAAAACACTGGGCTGAGTACATTGCTTAACCACTTAAGCCCCGGACCAATACACAGCATAAAGACCAGGCCCCTTTTTGAGATTCGGCACTGCGTCGCTTTAACTGACAATTGCGCGGTCGTGCGACATGGCCCCCAAACAAAATTGACGTCCTTTTTTTTCCACAAATAGAGCTTTCTTTTGGTGGTATTTGATCACCTCTGCGGTTTTAATTTTTTGCGCTATAAACAAAAATAGAGCGACAATTTGGAAACAAAATGCAATATTTTTTACCTTTTGCTATAATAAATATCCCCCAAAAACATATAAAAATTTTTTTTTTTCCTCAGTTTAGGCCGATACGTATTCTTCTACATATTTTTGGTAAAACAAATCGCAATCGGCGTTTATTGATTGGTTTGCACAAAAGTTATAGCGTTTACAAAATAGGGGGTAGTTTTAGGCATTTTTATTCATTCTTTTTTTTTTACTAGTAATGGCGGCGATCAGCATTTTTTTTCATGACTGTGACATTATGGCGGACACATCGGACACTTTTGACACATTTTTGGGACCATTGTCATTTTTACAGCGATCAGTGCAATAAAAATGCACTGGTTACTGTAAAAATGACACTGAAGGGGTTAAACACTAGGGGCGCTGAAGGGGTTAAGTGTGCCTAGGGGAGTGATTACTACTGTGTGGGGGCGTGGCTACGAGTGACACGTGACAGATCTCCGCTCTGATTACACAGAGTGGAGATCAGTGACATTGTCAGTAGGGGAGCGGGGAGATGTTGTGTTTACACTAACATCTCTCCGCTCCATGCCTCCGTGAGACAATCGTGGGGACCCGCGTTCCGACTCACGGGGAAGGCAGGAGGGTCACGAGCGCGCCGCTGGCGGTGCACGCACGACCCCGACGTCGGGCAGTTAAAGGGGACGTACAGGTACATGATTGTGCCCGTACGAGCCATTCTGCCGACGTATATATACAGTGGCTGGTCGGCAAGTGGTTAAACATTTACCAACAACAATTATTAAGGACATTCTTAAATCTTTAAATATGGCATGGTGACCCACATAGTTACAGAGAAATAATTATAACGATCGATTACAACTTTGTTCTGTATACATATCACTCTTACATAATGAAACTGAATTCCTCATCCAACTGCCTGAAATACACGTGCAGCTGTATACCATGCTTTTTGGGTATGCCAGGAAATCCAGATATTTTGGAACTTGGTAAAGAGATACTCTACAGAACACTGAAAAAAACTACTTATTTGGCAATTTTTTGGGGGATAAATTTACTGGGCATAAAATTGATCAAGGGGCACAGAAAACGACTAACTATAATTATATTGACCGCCAAGAAAGCAATTCTGCCTATCTGGATTTATGCTTAACTCTTAAAAAAAAATGTCATTTACAGAATATACCAAATGGACTAGATTGAAGCCTCTTTTTTAAAGTAGACACAAATGTATACATTTTTTTAAATATGGGTATTATTTATCACTACTCTATTCCAGTATCACGACATAATGACATCTTACTGGATTAATGGCAAAATATAAATCAGATTTTCGCTTTAATTTTTTTATACCACAACAACATATACACAAACATAACATTGAAATCAAAACACAAAAAAATAATAATTCATCTTTCCCTCAATTGCAACCAGTCGTCCTGTCCCTGAAGCTGAAAAACACCCCCACAGCATGATGCTGCCACCACCATGCTTCACTGATGGGACTGTATTGGACAGGTGATGAGCAGTGCCTGGTTTTCTCCACACATACCGCTTAGAATTAAGGCCAAAAAGTTCTATCTTGGTCTCATCAGACCAGAGAATCTTATTTCTCACCATCTTGTAGTCCTTCAGGTGTTTTTTAGCAAACTCCATTCGGGCTTTCATGTGTCTTGCACAGAGGAGAGGCTTCCGTCGGGCCACTCTTTCATAAAGCCCCGACTGGTGGAGGGCTGCAGTGTTGGTTGACTTTCTACAACTTTCTCCCATCTCCCGACTGCATCTCTGGAGTTTAGCCACAGTGATCTTTGGGTTCTTCTTTACCTCTCTCACCAAGGCTCTTCTCCCCCGATAGCTCAGTTTGGCCGGACGGCCAGCTCTAGGAAGGGTTCTAGTCGTCCCAAACTTCTTCCATTTAAGGATTTTGGAGGCCACTGTGCTCTTAGGAACCTTAAGTGCAGCAGAAATTTGTTTGCAACCTTGGCCAGATCTGTGCCTTGCCACAATTCTGTCTCTGAGCTCTTCAGGCAGTTCCTTTGACCTCATGATTCTCATTTGCTCTGACATGCACTGTGAGCTGTAAGGTCTTATATAGACAGGTGTGAGGCTTTCCTAATCAAGTCCAATCAGTATAATCAAACACAGCTGGACTCAAATATAGGTGTAGAACCATCTCAAGGATGATCAGAAGAAATGGACAGTACCTGAGTTAAATATTGAGTGTCACAGCAAAGGGTCTGAATACTTAGGACCATGTGATATTTCAGTTTTTCTTTTTTAATAAATCTGCAAAAATGTCAACAATTCTGTGTTTTTCTGTCAATATGGGGTGCTGTGTGTTCATTAATGAGGACAAAAAATGAACTTAAAATGATTTTAGCAAATGGCTGCAATATAACAAAGCGTAAAAAATTTAAGGGGGTCTGAATACTTTTCGTTCCCACTGTAAGTATATATATATATATATATATATATATACTGTATATATATATATATATATATATATATATATATATATATTAGGGCTGTGGAAATTAACTATTAATTGATTGATCAAAATTCTTTTGATCGGTACCCACCTCTCTGCCGGCTTCCGGTTCTTCAGGGAGTTCTGTCGGAGATCCAGTGACGTCAAGGACACCGGCGGAGCTTGCCGTGTCTACCTGAAGGGCTCCTTTGCTGTGCCTTCATATCTGCATGCCGGCGGGACCTTACTATCTGCCACACACAAGGGCTGTTACACTTTCCTCTTTCAACCTGGGATTCTTCAGCCATCCACTGGGAGTTGTGATAGTTCCCTTCACGGGACATCTACATGCCGACGGATTGATGTTAACCCCTCCTCATCTGGATTCAGCAGTATTATCGTTATACACATTTTTATACCAGTATCATACTTAGCTACATGTTTTATGACTGCTTTTGCTACCGTTTGGTATTACTCGCACCATTTTTACAGTTTATGTAGCTACATCGATTTTATCTCCAGTGCAATATTTATTTTGTTACCTACTTAACGACTATAAAAGTTATAAGGCTATTCCCATCGAGCACTGCCTTTGTGTGTTTTTTGTATCCTGCTATCCATTTTTCCAGTGGTTGGCAGCTGCACTGGGAATCGGCCTGCAAGGAGATGAGCTAAAAGTAGTTGGATCTGTATGTGCGTTATAATTAATTGAAATTAGTCGATTAATCGATTTTAACAAAAATCTATTAATTGAACGCGAAAATTTTAATCAGTAACAGCCCTAATATATATATATATATATATATATATATATATATATATATATATATATATTTATATATATTTATATATATATATATATATATATATATATATACTTTATATATATATATATATATATATATATATATATATATATATGTATACACCAGCCACTTTATTGGTTACACCTGTTCAATTGCTTGGTAACACAAATTGCTAATCAGCCAATCACATGGCAGCCACCTAATGCATTTAGGCATCTAGACGTGAGGAAGACGACTTGCTGAATTTCAAACCGAGCATCCGAATGGGGGAAAAGTGGATTTATGTGGCTTTGAACGTAGCGTGGTTGTTGGTGCCAGACGGACTGGTCTGAGTATTTAAAAAATGCTAATCTACTTGGATTTTCACACACAACCATTTCTAGGGCTTACAGAGAATGGTCCGAAAAAGAGAAAATATCCAGTGAGCGGTAGTCATGTGGATGAAAATGATGTTGTTGATGTCAGAGGTTAGAGGAGAATAGGCAGACTGGTGTGAGTTGATATAAAGGCAACAGGAACTCAAGTAACCATTTGTTACAACCAAGGCATGCAGAATACCATCTCTGAATGCACAACACATTGAACCTTGAAGCAGATGGACTACAGCAGCAGAAGACCACACCGGGTGCCACTCCTGTCATCTAAGAGCAGGAAACTAAGGCTACAATTTGCACAGGCTCACCAAAACTAGATAGATTGGAAAAAAGATTGCCTGGTCCGATATGTCTTGATTTCAGCTGCAACATTCAGATGGAAGGATCAGAATTTGGCGTAAACAACATGAAAACATGGATCCATCCTGCCTTGTATTAACGGTTCAGGCTGCTGGTGGTGTAATGGTGTGAGGCAAATTTTCTTGGCATACTTTGGGCCCCTTAGTACCAAAAGAGCCACAGCCTACCCGAGTATTGTTGGTGACCATGTCCATCCCTTTATGACTACAGTGTGCCCTTCTTCTGTCACAAAGCTCAAATAATCTAAAACTGGTTTCTTGAACATGACAATGGGTTCACTGTACTCCAATGGTCACCAGATGTCAATCCAGTAGAGCAGCTTTGGGATGTAGTGGAATGGCAGATTTGCATCATGAATGTACAGCCAACAAATCTACAGCAACTGGGTGATGCTATCATGTTAATATGGACCAAAATCTCTTAGAAATGTTTCCAACACCTTGTTGAATCTATGCCATGAAGAATTAAGGCAGTTCTGAAGGCAAAAGGGGGTCCAACCTGGTACTGGCAAGGCAAGGTGTATCTAATAAAGTGCCCGGTGACGAGTATATACTCAACTTTTTGAGTAAATCAGCTTCAGTATGTTTTCTTAGAGTAATGCCGCGTACACACGATCATTATTCACGGCGGTTTAAAAACCGCCGTGAATAATGACATTTTAAACGAGGGAACAGCTTGTTCCCCACACACGGTCATTTTTCTCGTCATTTTTTAAAATGACGAGAAAAACGATCGTCTATGGGCTCCGCGGCAGTGTTTCCCTATGGGAAACACTGCCGCGGAAGAAATGTCAGGAAAAACGACGAGAAAAATTAGAACATGTTCTAATTTTTCTCATCGTGATTAATGCCGTTTTTCCCGTCGGGAAAAACGGCAAAAAGCCCACAGACGATCGTTTTTCTCGTCCAAAGGAAAAAATGACATTTTTCCCGACGGGAAAAATGATCGTGTGTACGCGGCATTAGGATCAAGTTGGATCTTGATGTTATCCAGTACTGTATGTTCAGGATTTATAAGAAATAGTTCACTTTTTCCTATTAGACTCCAATAAGAACTAATGGAGTCTAGGAGAATAAAAACGTATGCAGAGAACAGCCATCTTCTATCTAGACCAGTGGTTCTCAACCTTTCTAGTACCGTGACCCCTTGATAAAATTTCCCAAGTTGTGGGGACCCCTAACAATAAAATTATTTTTGTAGCGTGGGTTGTCAGCACCCAAGGCACGACAAGTAATTTTCGCCCCTAACCCACTGAAATTTAACGCGCCCTGGAGTCCCTTCCACTCGTACAGTATTAAAACCCCTTATGGTACATTTTAGGATGTACCACTCGTTATCCTGCCTTTCACTTTAATCTCTCTCTATCCTAATTTCTTTTTTTTTTTCCCCCATCCCTCTCTCTAGCCGTATTTCTTGTTCTTTCTCTTATTCTTTCTCTCCCTTTTTCTTTGCTCCACCCCCTCTTTTCCTCTACCTTCCATGTATTCTCTATATTTATTCCTTCTCTTACTCCTTGTTGGGGGGATGGGGGAAATGGGATGAGTGGCAGTGCTGGCGGGGAGTTGGGATGAGTGGGAATGCTGGCGGGGAGTTGGGAAGAGTGGCAATGCTGGTGGGGAGTTCTGATCAGCCAACTTAGGTGCTTTTTTATCAAGGTCATCAGCTGATCTGAGAACTGTAGTGGGGACTTTTAATGGCAACTATAATCACAGGTAGTGTTACTCACTGTGTCTCCGGCTTTAGGCTGGGTTCACACTAGTGCGACACGACATCTGTCCTACTTTGGATCCGACTTTGCCCTGCGACATGAAGCCGACATATGTCCGACTTTCAATGAACGGGGATCCGACTTGGATCCCCGCCAATATCAGGCACTGTGTTTGGTATGAATCTTGAGGGGGAACTCCAGGCCAAATTTTAAATAAAAAAACGGTGTGGGTTCCCCTCCAGAGGCATACCAGGCCCTTGGGTCTGGTCTGGATTTGAACGGGCACCCCTACGCCGAAAAAACGGCGTGGGGGGTCCCCCCAGAATCCAAACCAGACCCTTATCCGAGCACACAACCTGGCAGGCCGCGGGGGAAGAGGGGGGGACGAGAGAGCGGCCCCCCCTCCCTCCTGAACCATACCAGGCCGCATGCCCTCAACATGGGGGGTTTGGTGCTCTGGGGCAGGGGGCGACCTGCGGCCCCCCCACCTCAGAGCACCCTGCCCCCATGTTGATGAGGACAGGGCCTCTTCCCGACAACCCTGGCCGTTGGTTGTCGGGGTCTGCGGGCGGGGGGCTTATCGGAATCCGGGAGCCCCCTTCAATAAGGGGGCCCCCGGATCCCGGCCCCCCCACCCTATGTGAATGAGTATGGGGTACATCGTACCCCTACCCATTCACCTGGTGGAAAAAAATTGCAATAAAAAAACCACACAGCTTTTTAAAGTATTTTATTGCACAGCTCCGGGGGTCTTCTTCCGACTTCGGGGGTCTCCGGTGTCGTCGCCGCGCTCTCCGGTTCTTTCTTCCGCCGGGCCTCCGCTAACTTCTTTTTAGCTCTTTTGCTAACGGAGGCCCGGACTTCTCCGTCTTCTCGTCCGGCTCTCCGTTGTCCTTCTGCCGGCCCCTCCACTAACTTCTTGGTAGCTCTTTTGCTAGTGGAGGGGCGCGGTCTTCCCATCGTCGCCGTCGGCGTCTTCTTCCCTCTTCTCCTCCTCGATGTTGACGCGTCGCTTCCTCCCGCTGTAATACTGGCTCTCCGCTCCGCTCCGCATTAATATAGGCTTCCCATGACGTCACAGTCACATATTCCCATGACGTCACAGTCACATGCTCCGGGGCCATGTGCCCCGGAACATGTGACTGTGACGTCATGAGAAGCCTATATTAATGCGGAGCGGAGCGGAGAGCCAGTATTACAGCGGGAGGAAGCGACGCGTCAACATCGAGGAGGAGAAGAGGGAAGAAGACGCCGACGGCGACGACGGGAAGACCGGCCCCTCCACTAGCGAAAGAGCTACCAAGAAGTTAGTGGAGGGGCCGGCAGAAGGACAACGGAGAGCCGGACGAGACAACGGGAAGACCGGGCCTCCGTTAGCAAAAGAGCTAAAAAGAAGTTAGCGGAGGCCCGGCGGAAGAAAGAACCGGAGAGCGCGGAGACGACACCGGAGACCCCCGAAGTCGGAAAAGACCCCCGGAAGTCGGAAGAAGAGCGCCGGAGTCGGAAGAAGACCCCCGGAGCTGTGTAATAAATTACTTTAAAAACCTGTGTAGTGTTTTTTTATTGCAATTTTTTTCCACCAGGTGAATGGGTAGGGGTACGATGTACCCCATACTCATTCACATAGGGTGGGGTGGCCGGGATCCGGGGGCCCCCTTATTGAAGGGGGCTCCCGGATTCTGATAAGCCCCCCGCCCTCAGACCCCGACAACCAACAGCCAGGGTTGTCGGGAAGAGGCCCTGTCCTCATCAACATGGGGGCAGGGTGCTCTGGGGTGGGGGGGGCCGCAGGTCGCCCCCTGCCTCAGAGCACCAAACCCCCCATGATGAGGGCATGCGGCCTGGTACGGTTCAGGAGGGAGGGGGGGGCGCTCTCTCATCCCCCCCTCTTCCCCTGCGGCCTGCCAGGTTGTGTGCTCGGATAAGGGTCTGGTTTGGATTTTGGGGGGACCCCCACGCCGTTTTTTCGGCGTAGGGGCGCCCATTCAAATCCAGACCAGACCCAAGGGCCTGGTATGCCTCTGGAGGGGAACCCACGCCGTTTCTTTTTTATTTAAAATTTGGCCTGGAGTTCCCCCTCAAGATTCATACCAAACACAGTGCCTGATATTGGCGGGGATCCAAGTCGGATCCCCGTTCATTGAAAGTCGGACATATGTCGGCTTCATGTCACAGGGCAAAGTCGGATCCAAAGTAGGATAGATGTCGTGTCGCACTAGTGTGAACCCAGCCTCAAGAGCAGTACAGCACAAGTCGCATGCCAAAGTCGGATCATGCAAGACTGCATGATCATGCAATTTTCGCCCCTAACCCACTGAAATTTAACGCGCCCTGGAGTCCCTTCCACTCGTACAGTATTAAAACCCCTTATGGTACATTTTAGGATGTACCACTCGTTATCCTGCCTTTCACTTTAATCTCTCTCTATCCTAATTTCTTTTTTTTTTTTCCCCATCCCTCTCTCTAGCCGTATTTCTTGTTCTTTCTCTTATTCTTTCTCTCCCTTTTTCTTTGCTCCACCCCCTCTTTTCCTCTACCTTCCATGTATTCTCTATATTTATTCCTTCTCTTACTCCTTGTTGGGGGGATGGGGGAAATGGGATGAGTGGCAGTGCTGGCGGGGAGTTGGGATGAGTGGGAATGCTGGCGGGGAGTTGGGAAGAGTGGCAATGCTGGCGGGGAGTTCTGATCAGCCATCTTAGGTGCTTTTTTATCAAGGTCATCAGCTGATCTGAGAACTGTAGTGGGGACTTTTAATGGCAACTATAATCACAGGTAGTGTTACTCACTGTGTCTCCGGCTTTAGGCTGGGTTCACACTAGTGCGACACGACATCTGTCCTACTTTGGATCCGACTTTGCCCTGCGACATGAAGCCGACATATGTCCGACTTTCAATGAACGGGGATCCGACTTGGATCCCCGCCAATATCAGGCACTGTGTTTGGTATGAATCTTGAGGGGGAACTCCAGGCCAAATTTTAAATTAAAAAAACGGCGTGGGTTCCCCTCCAGAGGCATACCAGGCCCTTGGGTCTGGTCTGGATTTGAACGGGCACCCCTACGCCGAAAAAACGGCGTGGGGGGTCCCCCCAGAATCCAAACCAGACCCTTATCCGAGCACACAACCTGGCAGGCCGCGGGGGAAGAGGGGGGGACGAGAGAGCGGCCCCCCCTCCCTCCTGAACCATACCAGGCCGCATGCCCTCAACATGGGGGGTTTGGTGCTCTGGGGCAGGGGGCGACCTGCGGCCCCCCCACCTCAGAGCACCCTGCCCCCATGTTGATGAGGACAGGGCCTCTTCCCGACAACCCTGGCCGTTGGTTGTCGGGGTCTGCGGGCGGGGGGCTTATCGGAATCCGGGAGCCCCCTTCAATAAGGGGGCCCCCGGATCCCGGCCCCCCCACCCTATGTGAATGAGTATGGGGTACATCGTACCCCTACCCATTCACCTGGTGGAAAAAAATTGCAATAAAAAAACCACACAGCTTTTTAAAGTATTTTATTGCACAGCTCCGGGGGTCTTCTTCCGACTTCGGGGGTCTCCGGTGTCGTCGCCGCGCTCTCCGGTTCTTTCTTCCGCCGGGCCTCCGCTAACTTCTTTTTAGCTCTTTTGCTAACGGAGGCCCGGACTTCTCCGTCTTCTCGTCCGGCTCTCCGTTGTCCTTCTGCCGGCCCCTCCACTAACTTCTTGGTAGCTCTTTTGCTAGTGGAGGGGCGCGGTCTTCCCATCGTCGCCGTCGGCGTCTTCTTCCCTCTTCTCCTCCTCGATGTTGACGCGTCGCTTCCTCCCGCTGTAATACTGGCTCTCAGCTCCGCATTAATATAGGCTTCCCATGACGTCATGGGAACATGTGACTGTGACGTCATGAGAAGCCTATATTAATGCGGAGCGGAGCGGAGAGCCAGTATTACAGCGGGAGGAAGCGACGCGTCAACATCGAGGAGGAGAAGAGGGAAGAAGACGCCAACGGCGACGACGGGAAGACCGGCCCCTCCACTAGCGAAAGAGCTACCAAGAAGTTAGTGGAGGGGCCGGCAGAAGGACAACGGAGAGCCGGACGAGACAACGGGAAGACCGGGCCTCCGTTAGCAAAAGAGCTAAAAAGAAGTTAGCGGAGGCCCGGCGGAAGAAAGAACCGGAGAGCGCGGAGACGACACCGGAGACCCCCGAAGTCGGAAAAGACCCCCGGAAGTCGGAAGAAGAGCGCCGGAGTCGGAAGAAGACCCCCGGAGCTGTGTAATAAATTACTTTAAAAACCTGTGTAGTGTTTTTTTATTGCAATTTTTTTCCACCAGGTGAATGGGTAGGGGTACGATGTACCCCATACTCATTCACATAGGGTGGGGGGGCCGGGATCCGGGGGCCCCCTTATTGAAGGGGGCTCCCGGATTCTGATAAGCCCCCCGCCCTCAGACCCCGACAACCAACAGCCAGGGTTGTCGGGAAGAGGCCCTGTCCTCATCAACATGGGGGCAGGGTGCTCTGGGGTGGGGGGGCCGCAGGTCGCCCCCCTGCCTCAGAGCACCAAACCCCCCATGATGAGGGCATGCGGCCTGGTACGGTTCAGGAGGGAGGGGGGGCGCTCTCTCGTCCCCCCCTCTTCCCCTGCGGCCTGCCAGGTTGTGTGCTCGGATAAGGGTCTGGTTTGGATTTTGGGGGGACCCCCACGCCGTTTTTTCGGCGTAGGGGCGCCCATTCAAATCCAGACCAGACCCAAGGGCCTGGTATGCCTCTGGAGGGGAACCCACGCCGGTTTTTTTTTATTTAAAATTTGGCCTGGAGTTCCCCCTCAAGATTCATACCAAACACAGTGCCTGATATTGGCGGGGATCCAAGTCGGATCCCCGTTCATTGAAAGTCGGACATATGTCGGCTTCATGTCACAGGGCAAAGTCGGATCCAAAGTAGGATAGATGTCGTGTCGCACTAGTGTGAACCCAGCCTCAAGAGCAGTACAGCACAAGTCGCATGCCAAAGTCGGATCATGCAAGACTGCGGTCCGACTTTGATCCGACTTCAATGATAGTCAATGGGCTGAAGTCGGATCAAAGTCGGACCAAAGTAGTACAGGGAGCATTCTCAAAGTCGGACCGACATGTGTCGGACCAGTTAAGACGGCTCCCATAGGGAAACATTGATTTTCACACGTCATGCGACATGAGCTCCCAATGTCGGAGCGTTTGTCGCCCCAGTGTGAACCAGGCCTTACTGTGTTTCTGACTTTGCGGTGTCTCATAGCAGTGGCACCTAAGTCAAAATCAGGAGATAGGGTCTCCTCCAGCTCCTCCCACTTCACATTCCTCAGCAGTCAGCTGACCTCTAGTCTCTGCCCCCCTAGCCATGCCGTAAACTGAATGGGCAGCTGCAAAAGGCTGAGTGGTTGGCCGCGGGCTCCAGGGACAGCCCTGCTGGGTGGCCACAAAAAGGCTTGGAGAGTGGTGCAGGCTTCAGGAACAGCCCAGGATTTGGTGACCCCTGGCAAATCATCATTCGACCCCCGAGGGGGTCCCGACCCCCAGGTTGAGAACCACTGATCTAGACCATCATATGTATATTGTACAATCTCTTTACATTATTCAAAACCCCTAAAGCCCCAGCACCTAACAAAAATGGTTGATATATGCAGGTAGATTGACATAAAACAACAAATATGTCCGATTTACTTTCCTATTCTAAACAATGACTGCTCAGTGGAAGGAATATTAGTTATCCAAAGTGTCACAGTTAAATAAACAGGTCTCCTACCATTTTTAAAAGTAACTCTAAGCAGATCCTCTACATGAGACACCCATATGCTCACTGCATTCCCTTGCTGGCATATGTGGTTTTTCACATTGTGTCTGCTAAACAGTGTTGAACTTTACAGAAAACTATTTATAACATCCAAACAATAGACAAACCTTTGTTCGGGTATTTTCAGACACAAAAATATATATTTAGACATTTTCTCTGGTTGATACAAAGAATAGTAAAGTGCTTAGTAATTGCATGATCTTAAAGTGGAGCTCCACCCTAAAGTGGAACTTCCGCTCATCGGATTCCTCCCCCCCTCCGATGCCACAATTGGCATCTTTCAGGGGGGTGCAGATATCCGTCTAAGACAGGTATTTGCACCCACTTCCGGGAATACACACTGCAGGTAGACTGCGGGCAGTGCGTCACTTCCAGTCCCCCCCCCCCCCCCCCCGTTGTGTTCTGGGAAACACACGGCTCCCAGAACACAGCGGGGACCAGTGAAAGACGCGCAGAACTGCTCGCACATGCGCAGTAGGGAACCGGGAAGTGAAGCCGCAACGCTTCACTTCCTGATTCCCTCACCCATGATGGCGGTGGGGGCAGCCTAGAGACAAGCGATTGCTCGTCTTCTGCTGCCAACGTCGCTGGACTCCAGGACAGGTAAGTGTCCTAATATTAAAAGTCAGCAGCTGCAGTATTTGTAGCTGCTGGCTTTTAATATTTTTTTACAGCGGAGCTCCGCTTTAAAGTGGTTGTAAACCCATGTGAAATAATTTTTTTTTTAAATCACCTGTAAGAGAAAGCCTATAATGAGCTAATATGACTAGCATAATAGCTCATTATGCATCACTTACCTTAGATCGGGGCCCCCGAAGCCGTCCTGGTCTCCCTCTCCAGCCGCAGCCATCGCTGCGGCGATAGCCGGAAGGTTACTTCCGGGTATCGCGCTGTGATTGGCCGGAGCGGTGAAGACGTGACTCCGCGCATGCGCGCGTGAGCCGTTGAATCCGGCTAAGTCGTCGAATGATGGGACTTAGCTGGCTTTGTGAATGGGATTAACCCCATGAATGCGCCATGTCGTTTTTAGCAAATATCTCCTAAACCGTGTAGGTTTAGGAGATATTTCTTGCACCTACAGGTAAGCCTTAATCTAGGCTTACCTGTAGGTGCAAGTTGCAAAAGTGGGTTTACAACCACTTTAATACTGCTCCTTTAAAGAACAATGCCAGGAATGGATATTTTATACATAGTTACTTTGGTCCAGCTTGGTCCAATTTAAAGTGATTGTAAAGGCTGGAGGTTTTTTACCTTCATGTATTCTATGTTCTATGTTGAAACATGTCAGCTTTTCATTGATCCTGTGCCTCTGATGTCTTTGTCAGAGGCGGCTCTTTAATTAGGCAAATTAGGCAGTTGCCTAAGGCCTCACACTAACAGGGGCCTCACAGCCACCTAACTTACCCAATGCATTACCTCAGTTTTGAGGGACAAGGGACCTTAACGCTGCTGTGCTCAGGCAGCGTTAAGAGCCCTGACTCAGGAGCGGGGCCACCAAAGTTCCTAACAACCAGTGAATATCGGTGACACCACCCCGTGTAACGTCAATGACCCAGCATGCCCTCAGTCAATGACGTCACAAGGGGGTGGGTTCACCAGGTGACATCACCGGGTGGCCCCCGCCCCTTTGTTATTAAAGAGCAGGATCTGGGGGCCACCTTGTTAAAGGGGGCTTCCAGATTCCGACAAGCCCCCTGCCCGCAGACCCCCACAGCCACCGGCCAGAGTTGTGGGGAAGAGGCTCTTGTCCTTGAATTATTTTTCCCATTATGGGCGTGAGGGGGGCCCCATGTCAAGTTTTGCCTAAGGCCTCACAAAGCCTAGAGCTGCCTCTGGTCTTTGTACCAGAAGAATTTTTAAACCGTCTTCAATAAAGATGTCAACAGAGTGTGGCCATCCAGTCTTTTCTTTGATTCATTCCTACATGCAGAGCCAGCACCTGTTTCCATCAGCAGGTGGGATGTATTATGAGATGTCTGCCTAGAGCCGTGTTCTTTTGTTGTTCATAATAGCACATTATGACATTGCCTTGCTGGGAAGGATTTTTTTATTTTTTTAACCACCCGCAGTTTACTACCGTTTTAAGCTTTGACAATAAAATTTGGAAGCTGAAATAAAAAAATGATACCCCTGTATATTTTGACCGTGCTATATACAAAAATGGAACAAAAATGATATAGTGCCACACCACTAATGCTCTGTGTGTGAATTATCAACCAAAATAAACCAGTAAAAGTGATAAAACAATGAGAAAAATTGCTCAGACCACCACAGGGGACATCAACATTAGAGGCTGCAGCTTGTGGATGGATAGCACGCTACTGTCCCCTTAAGGCTCCGATTCTGCTCACTACCGCTCACAGGTGCCTTCAGTATGCTTTTTCGCTCTGCTGTATTGGAACCACTTTTGGAACCATTAAGCAGTAGCGAGCAGAGTGTTTTTGTATTTTCTACACATTAGGGATTTATATATTCTGGATTCATGTTTTTTTTTTTTTTCAGATTGAATTCAACTAACTGTTTTTCAGTTATGCCCTGTACACACGCACGGAATTTCCGATAAAAAAAGTCAGATGGACTTGTTTCATTGGAAATTCCGATCGTGTGTGGGCCCCATCAGACTTTTTTCCATCGGTATAAAAAAATAGAACTTGTTTTAAATTTTTCCGATGGAAAAAAAATGATAGAAAATTCCGATCGTCTGTGTGGAACTCCATCGGAGAAAAATCCATGCATGCTCAGACTAAATTAGGAGACGGGAGCGCTCGTTCTGGTAAAACTAGTGTTCATTATGGAGATAGCACATTCGTCATGCTGCAAATTAATGCATCGTTAAATGTAGCGTATTCTTTTCTTCTTTCTAATGCTAGAACAAATTTTTTTTTTCGCTGCGCATATTCACACCGAGTTCTGATAAATGTATTTCTTTGTTTCTTGTGATCTCATGAATCTTCGTATTTCATTTTAAAGCCAGGTCTCCAAAATATCTTAATATTTATTTTAAGCGCGAATCGGCTAACACGCGGTAACACGAAATCAGCAAAAGCAGCACAAAGGGTGGCGCCATTGGATTTGAACTTCCCCTGTATAGTGACGTTGTACGTGTTGTACGTCACCGCGTTGTGGACGGTCGGAATTTGGTCTGATGGTGTGTATGCAAGACGGATTTGAACGGAATTCCGACGAAAAATTCCATCGGATTTTAGCCCATCGGAATTCCGATCATGTGTACAGGGTATTACAGATGTATTTAGCACAGAGCAGGTATTTATAATATTATATGATATTTTAGTGTTTAGCTTTAGATCTACTTTAACATTTCTTTTTAATTTCCCTATTATGTAAATTGTTATGCACTGACTAACAAATGAGAGATCATTATCGGCCCAGAGTAAGTTTAGCACATTATTGCCATTGCCAAATACTCTATTAGGTTGTTCTTACCAAAGCCCAAAAGATTCACTGCTGTGCTTCTGGTGCCAATAACATGACACAGAAGAAGCATAATGTTAACAATCGTCCTATGAAACAATATCAGCTGTATTATTTATATTGAAAACACAATATTCACATACTTTCCAGGCTTAGAGATGGAGATTGCTCTTTCAGATATGTGTGCAGTCTATACAAAGATTAAAAAGGAATTCCAAAGAAAATGAAGAATTATGATACAAAGTGGAATGTAAAAAAGTTTTTTTATATTTGAATTGGAGAAAAAAGAGGGGAATATGCTGGTATTTGGGTATTTGTAAGACCTGAAATGATCATACATTATATGTAATGTATAAAGAACATTTCTGCATGAATCTCTGAAATATCTTTTTATAGAGAGTTATTTTTAGTGTAGCGCCCACCCCATTTAGGGGTGCTATATACCCAAATTCAGGGGCTGGTCTGAGATAGTAGTTGGGCTCAGACCGTTCTCATTTATATGTTGTGCTACTTTATTTCTCCAGGTGGTATACTGGTGTGCAGTTCCCTGTGGCCTGTAGGTGGCACTGCCATGACAGGTCAGGGTTGAACGATCAGTACTAGTGTTGTGCCTTGGAGTGTCCTCTCTCGGCAGCGGTACAGTGGGCGTGGTTGGCCTGCTGTGCATGCTGGGAGAGGATACATAAGGGGCAGACGCCGCCTGGGAGGGGTCGCTCTCTGGAGTTCGTGAGGAGAGTCGGAGTCCAGGTGCGTGGCGCCCGGCCCTCCAGGCCATGGGGCCACGTGCGCATCAGTCCCAGGCACCTTTAGCCCGGGGCTGCAACTTCAACAATGGACCCAGCACCTTTAGCTGGAGCCCACTTCTGGGAAGAGGAATCCCAGGGTGTCCCTTGCGAGGGAGCCTGCTTCTAAGAAGAGGAGGCCGGGGGAGGACCTTTCTGACGGACCGGTGAGAGTTCACGGTGAAGGAAGGGGCCCGGTAACTTTCTGGAGGGATTCATCTATCCACCAAGGGCCTAGTAATGTGCTGCTGCTGGCACCTGTCCTTATATTGCTAAGCTGAGAAATTTGGGGTCTGATAGATTCTGTGGCAGAGAGTCTCCCGATCGTATCTAGAAAAATAACCTGATTAAGCGTCCGAGCATCACTTCGGCTGCTAGGATCCATTCTACAGGAGACTATCCGGGTGAGCTAAACCTATTCTGGGATAGAGTAGTGATTGTAAAATCTACTTGTGCCTGGACCTACCTCCCAAAACCTTGCTGTCCTGTCTCTTATCCACCCTTTCCTATCTGCTGAACATTGAGAAAAATAAACTCAATGTTGGAGTTTAGAGTGGTGTGGACATTGAAATTATTTGGGGGAAAACAGAGACTTGTCCCTATATCCTAGGAGATGAGAACCAACTGATGGAGAACCTAGCTGTGGGACCCAAATACATGACACCGCACAACCTCCTCAACCAGGAGGGTACGGGCATATAGTACAGTGTGCCCTTTTCCTGCAAGTAAGCCAAAGGTAGGAAAAAGGGTCCATGTGCTACACATGGGGGCTCGTCCGGGGATTCTGCAGCTATACCCCCCAAAAGTTGGACTTTGTTTCCCCGTGTGGTTCTGAGGAGGTCGGCCATTTTGTTGAATTTGAACTGTGCCACTGATGAGAGTAATGGAGGTACAGGCCTAAACTGTATTTCTGGCTGCGTAGTTCGTGGGCGTATCTCAACAAGAAAAGCCCGCTAGTTGCATGCAACAGGAAGAAAAGGGGAGGAGCCCCGACATATCGTGAGTTGTACATGGTAACTTTGGCGCCAAGTGGACAGTGCGTGCTGGAATAGTGAGTGTGCAACATGTCCGCTGTTCCATGGAGTTGGGTTTCTGCTTCCACCATGGATGTTGCCTCACTGGCTGCCCCTCTGACAGATACGGGGATTCGGTTGAAGCCTTGGGGCCGCTTTGCCCTGTACACGTGCCGAGATGCTGAGACCTTGGGGATGGTCTGTCCCGCGTGCCAGGGACTGGTGGTGCACCTTCAGCTCTTCGGAAGATGTACTAGATGTGGAGAGTTCCTCTTTGAGGTGGATCAGCCTACGGAAAAGCCCCGGGCCTACCAGATGAATTGCTTAACAGGCGCCACCACTCTAGAGGAGGAAACCTGCGTTTCCACAACCACTACCACGCGCACCACTGTGACTGAGAAGGAAGTCAAGCTCGAGGTTCTGGTTACTGTGGATCCGGAGACAGAGAAGCTGGCGGATGCTGTCTCTGTTGCTACCGAGACTTCCCTTCCACCTCCCAAGCGGAAGGTGGGCTACGTGAAAGCCTCCTGTGGCTGCGGTCGAGGTACACCCCAGCGCCTACCTGAACCGGAGCTCCAACCCGGAGGGACCTCCATGAGATCCACGACAGGCCACGGTAAGGAGGCTGGGGTCATGACAGTGAAGAGTTTGCCGGGGAAAGGGAAGAGGCTCAGTGTCCGTACTATAGGGGACTTTTGAGAGACAGTGAGTCAGTGTCGACCAAAAACTACCTGCCGGCAGAGGAGTATGATACCTCCGATTTGGAGTCGTCTTCTGACGTGGGAGACGATTTTGAGGTAGATGAACTGTTTGCCAGGAAGGGATGGGACAAAACCCTGTTGTCTGCACCCGGAAGCATTAAACAGGGATCGCCCATAGATTCTGGGGAAACTGCACCTTGTCCCTATATCCTAGGAGATGAGAAGCAACTGATGGAGAACCTAGCTGTGGGACCCAAATACATGACACCGCTCAACCTCCTCAACCAGGAGGGTACAGGCATATAGTACGGTTTGCCCTTTTCCTGCAAGTGAGCCAAAGGTAGGAAAAAGGGTCCGTGTGCTACATTAGTATTAAGTGGTTGTCTTCCAATGGCAGTGCCAGAATAATTGCCATAGTCTCCACATCTGAAATTGAGTACATAAAGTGCCCAGTTTTCTTCTCTCACTGCCTACCTAGCCCTAGGGATGAGCCGAACACCCCCCCCCCCCCCCCCCGTTCGGTTCGCACCAGAACCTTCGAACGGACCGAACGTTCGCGCAAACCTTAGAACCCTATTAAATACAATGGACGCGAACGTTCGAAATCTAAAGTGCTAATTATAACGCCTAATATGCATGTTATTGTCCTAAAAAGGGTTTGGGGACCCGGGTCCTGCCCGAGGGGACATGTATCAATGTAAAAAGAATCTTTTAAAACGGTCGTTGATTTTAATGATGCATAAAGTAAAAAAAAAAGTGAAATATTCCTTTAAATATCGTACCTGGGGGGTGTCTAAAGTATGCCTGTGAAGTGGCACGTGTTTCCCGTGTTTAGAACTGTCCCTGCACAAAATGACATTTCTAAAGGAAAAAAAGCCATTTAAAACTGCTTGCGGCTTTAACCACTTAAGCCCCGGACCATTTCGGGCCATTAGGACCAGGCCTGTTTTTGGGATTCGGCACTGCGCTGCTTTAACTGTAAATTGTGCGGACATGCAATATTGTACCCAAATGAAATTTGCGTCCTTTTCTTCCCACAAATAGAGCTTTCTTTTAATGGTATTTGATTGCCTCTGCGATTTTTATTTTTTGCGATATAAACAGAAAAAGATAAAATGATATTTTCTACTTTTTGTTATAAGAAAAATCGAATAAACTCAATTTTAGTCATACATTTAGGCCAAAATGTATTCAGCCACATGTCTTTAGTAAAAAAAATGTCAATAAGCGTATATTTATTGGTTTGCGCAAAAGTTATAGCGTTTACAAACTAGGGTACATTTTCTGAAATTTACACAGCTTTAAATTTATGACTGCCTATCTCATTTCTTGAGGTGCTAAAATGGCAGGGCAGTACAAAACCCCCCAAATGACCCCATTTTGGAAAGTAGACACCCCAAGGAAATTGCTGAGAGGCATGTTGAGCCCATTGAATATTTTTTTTTTTTGTCCCAAGTGATTGAATAATGACAAAAAAAAAAAAAAAATTACAAAAAGTTGTCACTAAATGATATATTGCTCACACATGCCATGGTTATATGTGGAATTGCACCCCAAAATACATTCTGCTG
The DNA here is from genome assembly GCA_029206835.1 of Rana muscosa. NCBI lineage: Eukaryota > Metazoa > Chordata > Amphibia > Anura > Ranidae > Rana > Rana muscosa. The sequence continues at coordinate 274,012,406 of CM055116.1, read as the reverse complement.
CTTCTCCTGAGTACGGGGATACCACATGTGTGGGACTTTTTAGGAGCCTAGCCACGTACGGGACCCCGGAAACCAAGCACCGCCTTCAGGATTTCTAAGGGCGCAAATTTTTGATTTCACTCCTCACTACCTATCACAGTTTCGAAGGCCATAAAATGCCAAAAAAGCACAAAACCCCCCCAAATGACCCCATTTTGGAAAGTAGACACCCCAAGCTATTTACTGAGAGGCATGTTCAGTCCATGGAATATTTTATATTTTGCCACAAGTTGCGGGAATATGACAAACTTTTTTTTTTTTGCACAAAGTTGTCACTAAATGATATATTGCTCACACATGCCATGGGCATATGTGAAATTACACCCCAAAATACATTCTGCTGCTTCTCCTGAGTACGGGGATACCACATGTGTGGGACTTTTTGGGAGCCTAGCCGCGTACGGGACCCCAAAAACCAAGCACCGCCTTCAAGGTTTCTAAGGGCATAAATTTTTGATTTCACTCCTCACTACCTATCACAGTTTTGAAGGCCATAAAATGCCAAGATGGCACAAAACCCCCCCAAATGACCCCATTTTGGAAAGTAGACACCCCAAGCTATTTGCTGAGAGGCATGTTGACCCCATTGAATATTTTTTTTTTGTCCCAAATGATTGAATAATGACAAAAAGAAAAAAAAATGTACAAAAAGTTGTCACTAAATGATATATTGCTCACACATGCCATGGTTATATGTGGAATTGCACCCCAAAATACATTCTGCTGCTTTTCCTGAGTACGGGGATACCACATGTGTGGGACTTTTTGGGAGCCTAGCCGCGTACAGGGCCCCAAAAACCAAGCACTGCGAACGCTGCAGTTATGTGTGTTGTGTTTGGTAAGTGACAGTGATCGATCGATACTGCACTTGGGTGGGCTGGGCTGGGCTGGGCGGAGGGGCTAAACGCAGGCACTAGCAGGTATCTGGGCTGATCCCGCTAACACTGCGTTTTTGGGAACCCTAAACCGCTGGGGATGCTAGTATAGATCTGATCAGATCTGATCAGATACTATACCACTAAGGGGGGTGTATGCTTTGCGCGTGGGTGTTAGCGTTACTGGCACTAACCTAACACTGCCTGGGGCGACGCAGACCCTCTCTGGCGCTAAAACCTAATTGATCTCACCCGCCGGGCGATCAGGGGGGTTAAACCTTTATTGGGTTATATACGGCGGGTGCCCTGATGCTATAAAAAACAAACTAATCAACCAGCGTCACCCGTAACCTTTATATGGTGATCACTGGTGAAAGGGTTAACTAGGGGCAATCAGGGGGTTAAAACCTTTATTAGGTTAAATATGGGGGTACCTGACACTATATAAAAACCTGACGGGTAACCTAAATAACTAAATAACTTACTGGCTAACCAGTGACACCAGTGACGCTTATACGGCGATCACTGGTGAAAGGGTTAACTCTAGGGGCAATCAGGGGGTTAAAATAATATATGGGGGTACCTGACACTAATAAAAACCTGCGGCGAACCTAAAAAAAAATAACTGCCTATCTAAAACACCAGCGACACGAATACAGCGATCGGAAAAACAATCGCTTAGTGACGCTGAAGTTAGGGGGTGAAAGGGTTACCTGGGGGGTGATCAAGGGGTTAAACCTTTATTAGGGGGGGTTAGGGGGCTACCCTGGACCTAAAGGGGCCTAATCCTAACTGCCCTGCAACTTTTTACAATCACAGATGACACTAAATGCAGTGATCAGTAAAATAAATGATCACTGCAATCAGTGACACTGTGATTGGGGGCTTTGGGGTGACCTGGGGGGTGATCTGGGGGTGACTGGGGGGTGATTTGTGTGCCTATGTGTACCTACGTGTCAGTGGACTGTTGGTGCACTAACCTGTGTCTTCTCTCCTCGGCGCTGCGGACGAAAAGACTGCGGCGAGGGAGATGACATCACTTCCTCCAGCCTGTGTTTACATTTCAGGCAGGAGGAAGCAATTTCATTCGCCGGGAGCGATCGCGAGGGGGGGCGGAATCGAGCGGCCGCCCCCTCATGCCTGATCGCTCCCGAACACTTAACGGCCGCTCACTGCAGTGAAGGGGGGTCCGGATGGACCCCCCAACTGCAAAAGGCGATCACGTAGATCTACGTGATTCTGCCTGTCGGTGCCATTCTGCCGACGTAAATCGGCGGTGGGCGGTCGTTAAGTGGTTAATGTCATGACTTGTCCCGGCAATATGGATGAAAATCATTGAGAAAAATGGCATGTTGAACAGGGGCTGAAAAATTGGGCCTTTGGTGGTGGCGGTGGTGCTGGTGCCACAACACTGTAAGCCCTCACAGTTACTCTTGGTGGGCGCAGGAATGGGCCCAGCTGTGAAATATTAGATCAAGAATTGTAATTACATGCCCCTGTTGAACAGGGGCAGAAAAATTGGGCCTTAGGCACTGGTGCTGGTGCCACAATACTGCAAACCCTCACAGATACTGTACTTAGAGCACAGCAATGAGCCCTGTTGCAAAGTATTGCATCAAAATTTTAGGCTTTAGGTGAATGCTGTGCAAAGCACACAGTAGTACACTAAGTGAAGCACTGACTGTCTGCAGCTAGCACAATCACCGGCCTGCCTGTCACAGTATAGAGAATAACTATATCCAGGTGAGCTTTAGGTGATCACTATGCAAAGCACACAGTAGTATACTAAGTGAAACACTGAATGTCTGCAGCTAGCACAATCACCAGCCTGCCTGTCACAGTATAGAGAATAACTGTATCCAGGTGAGCTTTAGGTGATCGCTATGCAAAGCACACAGTAGTACACTAAGTGAAACACTGACTGTCTGCAGCTAGCACAATCACCGGCCTGCCTGTCACAGTATAGAGAATAACTGTATCCAGGTGAGCTTTAGGTTATCGCTATGCAAAGCACACAGTAGTACACTAAGTGAAACACTGACTGTCTGCAGCTAGCACAATCACCGACCTGCCTGTCACAGTATAGAGAATAACTGTATCCAGGTGAGCTTTAGGTGTTAGCTATGCAAAGCACACAGTAGTACACTAAGTGAAACACTGACTGTCTGCAGCTAGCACAATCACCGGCCTGCCTGTCACAGTATAGAGAATAACTGTATCCAGGTGAGCTTTAGGTGTTAGCTATGCAAAGCACACAGTAGTACACTAAGTGAAACACTGACTGTCTGCAGCTAGCACAATCACCTGCCTGCCTTTCACAGTATAGAGAATAACTGTATCCAGGTGAGCTTTATGTGATCGCTATGCAAAGCACACAGTAGTACACTAAGTGAAACACTGACTGTCTGCAGCTAGCACAATCACCTGCCTGTCTGTCACAATATAGAGACTAACAGGAACAGATCTAGCTAAACTCAATACAGTGTTTAAATATATATACAACACCTAGGATGCATATATATCCTCTACACCAGGGATATGCAATTAGCGGACCTCCAGCTGTTGTAGAACTACAAGTCCCAATAAGCATAGCAAGACTCTGACAGCCACAAGCATGACTCCCAGAGGCAGAGGCATGATGGGACTTGTAGTTTTGCAACAGCTGGAGGTCCGCTAATTGCATATCCCTGCTCTACACACTGTAACAGCAGCTAACTGACTCGCCTGCCTGCTCTATCTAACTCAATATAAATGACACTGTCTATCTCCCTGAAACTGCCTCTTTCACAAACGCCAACACACTACACAAGGCCGACTTCCAGGCGGCCTTATATAGTGTGGGGCGTGTACTAAACCCCCTGAGCCATAATTGGCCAAAGCCACCCTGGCTTTGGCCAATTACGGCTCTCCGTTTTTTCTGTGCTGTGATTGGCCAAGCATGCGGGTCATAGTGCATGCTTGGCCAATCATCAGCCAGCAATGCACTGCGATGCCGCAGTGAATTATGGGCCGTGTCGCGCAACACGAATTTGGCGCGAACGGACCATAACGTTCGTTCTTCGCCGAACGATCGAACAGCCGATGTTCGAGTTGAACGTGTGTTCGATGCGAACACGAAGCTCATCCCTACCTAGCACACTTCTTATGTGTCTCTGGTCAGGCAACAGCTGTGAGTGTTTATACCTGCACAGAAATCATTTATCTCTATATACACTTCCGAGGCTTTGAACCCGAAAATGTGATCTAACAAGGACTGTATCCACATGTATACAGGGGCTCTGCACAGACAGGGGTATGATGGCAAAATTAGAAACTATTTATGCTGCAAATGTAACCAATAAGGATTAGGTAATTTTTATTGAAAATGTGAGTTTTTAGGGAAATTTTTGGGAAATCCTTTTTAATGGAGAAGGAAAAATGTGTTTGTTTTTTGTGGTTTTAAAGGAGCAGTAAGCTTTAAATAGCAATTAAATAGTGACAGCAGCCCCTTTCAACTATCCTAGACCTGTTCTGAGCCAAAACATTGCACCTCGTTATGTTTTTTAACATATACAAAAAAGTTAAATAACGAATGTAAAGTGACAGTGCACAAACAATAATCAAATACACAAAAAAGGAAAGGGCTAATACAAATACATAAAGCACACACACACTAAATAAGGAAACAAACCAAAGAGTAGACATTTTATTCAAGCAAATTTACCCTTAGCAGCTAAGTAAGTAAAATGAAGTGTTCCTGCTTCACCCAACTTTTTTAATTATAAAACAATCTCTGGGGGGGGGGGGGGGGGGGAAGAAAAAATTATATACACATATACAGTATGAATATGTCAGTCAAGTAAATCCTATTTCTCTCTCTGTAGTATTGTTTCCAAAAGATTGGTATTGGAGTATCTATGGGAGGGGAGGGGATTATTCCCCAGATATGTAAGTCCTAGGACCATTCGGTGGGGATGGGGGGGGGGGGTCAAGGGGGTGAAAAAAAATAACAGAGCAGAAAAAAAAGGGAGAAAGAATAAAAATAGGATTTTTATAACAGCTTACCTGTAAAATCCTTTTCTTGGAGTACATCACGGGACACAGAGCGACATAGTCATTACTAATGGGTTATATAGATACCTTCAGGTGCTGGCACTGGCAACTTCCAAAACCGGAAGTACCCTCCCCTATATAAGCCCCTCCCATCCGGGAGCACCTCAGTTTTGTAGCAAAGCAATAAGTGTCCCTAAAGAGGGGTGGGAGCTCTGTGTCCCGTGATGTACTCCAAGAAAAGGATTTTACAGGTAAGCTGTTATAAAAATCCTATTTTCTTTCTCGTACATCACGGGACACAGAGCGACATAGTCATTACTAATGGGATGTCCTAAAGCAATGCCCAACGAGGGGGGGGATACACCATACATAAGCTGAGCGCTATCAGACATGAGGATCTTTTGCGGCCTGCAACACACTGCACCCAAAGGCGACATCCTCCTGACTTCTAACGTCCACCTGGTAGAACCTAGTAAACGTGTGTACTGAAGACCATGTTGCGGCCTTACAGATTTGAGCCAGGGAGGCCTGGTGATGCGCTGCCCATGAAGTTCCAACTGCTCTCGTGGAGTGCGCTCTAACTTTGAACGGAGGCGGTCTCCTTCTCAAGCCATAGGCTTGCATAATGACCTGTTGAATCCACTTGGCTAAAGTAGATTTTGACGCTGCCTGACCCTTTCTGGGGCCTTCCGGCAGAATAAACAAAGTATCCGTTCTGCGAATCTGAGCAGTGGCTTTTAGATAAGCTTTAACTGCTCTTACTACATCCAAAGAATGCAATAACTTTTCCTCTACCAAACTAGGTTTGGGGAAAAAAGAAGGAAGAACCACATCTTGGTTCAAATGAAAACCTTGATACCACCTTAGGAAGAAAGGCTGGATGAGGACGTAACACTACTCTGTCTTTATGGATAACCAGATATGGCTCCTTACAGGACATAGCTGCTAATTCCGACACTCTTTTAGCCGAACAAATGGCTACTAGAAAAATCAATTTCCTGGTGAGAAGAACCAAAGAAATATGCTGTAATGGTTCAAATGGTTGTTTATGTAGAACCGACAGAACCAAGTTTAGATCCCATGGACATATGGGAATATTAACCGGAGGACTAATACGCATCACTCCTTGTATAAAGGCTTTGACTAGTGAATGCGAAGCCAAGGGCCTTTGAAAAAATATTGACCTTTGATAGTACTCAAGGCAAGCTTCCTATCTACAGCCCACTGTAGGAAGTCCAGACTCCTACCTATTACGTACTTATGTGGATGCCATTTCTTGGCCTCACACCACGCGATGTATGCCTTCCAGATTCTATAGTAGATCTGCCTGGATACCGGCTTCCTGGCATTGATCATGGTAGATACCACAGGATTAGAGAGCCCTCTCTTTTTTAGAATGTGGGCTTCAATAGCCAGGCCGTCAAACCTAGGGCTGGTAAGGAAGGGTGGTATATCGGTCCTTGCGAAAGCAGGTCCGGACGACGTGGGAGAGTCCAAGGACTCCCCACTGACATTTTACAATCTCCGCGTACCACGCTCTTCGGGGCCACGCTGGAGCCACCAGAATCACTGGTTTCTTTTCTACCCTGATTCTGCGGAGTAATCGAGGTAACCATTGTGGCGGTGTGAATGCATATATCAGCTTGAACTGATCCCAAGGGAACACTAGGGCATCCGAGCCGCAAGCTAGGGGATCCCTTGTCCGAGAGACAAACCTGTCCACCTTTGCGTTGAATCTGGATGCTAGAAGATCTACATCCGATGTTCCCCACCGCTGACATATTGTCCAGAAAACCTCGGGGTGAAGGGACCATTCCTCTGGGCATAATTGCTGGCGACTTAGAAAGTCCGCCTTCCAATTCTCCACTCCTGGAATGAATACCGCAGATATGGCTGGGACATATCTTTCTGCCCATTTCAGGATGTAATTTACTTCCCTCTGGGCTGCACGACTCCTGGTGCCCCCCTGATGATTGATATATGCCACTGCTGTGGCATTGTCTGATTGAATTCTGACAGGGGACCCTTGGAGTTTGGATGTCCATGCTACTAGGGCATACCGGGCTGCTCGTATCTCTAAGAGATTGATGGGCAGGGCCTTTTCTGCATCCGACCATCTGCCCTGGAGAGACCATTGCTCCAGTACTGCTCCCCAGCCTATAAGGCTGGCATCTGTAGTGACCACCTTCCAAGAAATCGGACTGAAGGATTTCCCTTTTTCCAGATTCTGGGGAACCAACCACCAACGGAGGCTCTTGCGAACGGAAGGGGACAAGGACATTGTAAGTTTAGGGCCTGAACTTTTTTGTTCCAGGCTGACAGTATGGCCCCTTGCAAATTCCCTGAATGGAATTGACCGTAGGGTACTGCTTCGAATGATGCCACCATTTTTCCCAGCAGCCTCATGCACAGGCGTATGGACGGCTGTCTTTTTTGTACCCACTAAGTGGATCAAATCTTTCAAAGACAACACCTTTCCTCGAGGCAAGAATATTTTTCTCTGGCCTGAATCCAACCTTAGCCCCAAGTATTCCAGACTTTTGACTGGTTTTTAGGGCTGACTTGTCTCGGTTGATAATCCAACCGTGAGATTCCAGATACTTGATTGTCTTGTGAACGACCACGTCTAGTTTTTTCACTGAGTGGTCTATCAGCAACAAGTCATCTAGATATGCCATTATCATTACACCTTGTGTTCTTAGATTGGCCAATAAAGGGCCAGAATTTTTGTAAACACTCGTGGTGCTGTGGCCAAACCGAAGGGTAAGGCTCTGAACTGAAAATGGCGCCCTTCTACTGCAAAGCGTAGAAATTTTTGGTGAACTGGAAAGATGGGAATGTGCAAATAAGCATCTTTGATGTCGATCGCGGCTAACCAATCCTCCCCTTGCAGGGCAGTGGCCACCGATCGGATCGACTCCATCGGAAAGTCCTGATATACAGGAATTTGTATAGCCCTTTTAGAATTAATATGGGCCTCCCGTCCGCGTTTGCTTCGGGACTGTAAAGAGGTTTGAGTAAAACCCGAACCCTCATTCTTCCAGGGGAACCTCCATAATTACTCCTTGGAGCAATAGTTGTTCTAGTGCCAACAGGAGGGACTCTCTCTTCCGGGGATCCCTTGGCACGTTTGACCACAAAAATGGGAAGGAGGAGAGTCTTTTAACTCCAAACTGTATCCCAAACATACTGCGGAGAGCACCTATCTGTTTTGATCGTGTCCCGACTGAGTGGGGGCAACCCTTCAATGAATTTAACTTTGGGGGAGGTTTTGTACCTCCCCTGACCCAGGGTTTCTCATTACCCTGCTATTGTCCCTGTTTTTTACCCCCGGGAATTGACCGAGGAGGCCGTCGGAACTGTTACACAGCCGATGCCCCAGGGACTGGAGAAGCAGGCCTCTTAAAGAGGGACCTCTAACTCTGTTTTTAACCGGCAAGAGCGTATTTTTACCGCTGGAAATTTTCTGGATATATTTGTCCAGGTTTTCCCGTTCACCATGAAATGGGACGCTAACCAGCCATTCTTTACAGGGAGCTTCAGCAGACCAGTTTTTGAGCCATAGAAGCCTACGCATATGTACTATAGACAGCGTAAGGCGGGAGGTCTGATGGACTGAATCCTTTATGGCGTCAACCGCAAAGCCTAAGGCTCTAGGTAGATCAGCTAAGGCAAGGCCTGCTGATCTGTCAAGTCCCTCAAGACCTGTTTCAACTGATCCTTCACTGCTTAGCAGACCTCACTGCTGGTTGTGTCACCAAGCTTGCTGTAGAAAGAAGCAGACTTTCATAAGGACTCCAATCTTTTATCTATTGGGTTCTTGAACATTTGGACATTATCCACTGGACATGTCAGTGATTTATACATACAAGAGATGGCTGCGTCCACTGTAGGGACCTTCCATTTATTTTAATTTTTTTTGATGAACCTATCCTCCATGGGATAGACCACCGGAAATCTCTTGGGGGAATAAATATTTTCTCAGGACGTTCCCAATCCTGGTAAATGAGCCCTTTCAGTAAAGGGTGAAGTGGAAAAGAACAGACAGTCTGGGGGCTTCTAGCGACCCCAACGAGGATACAGTAGTGGTTGATGGTTCCGCAAGGTGCATTTTTAAATGCTGATCGGACCATGTTAGTCAGAGACTGAACCCATAATCTTTCAGCTTGAGATGCTGAGAAAAGGTTCCCCCACTGTTGATTCCTCTATGACAGAATCAACCTCATCCTGATCATCCTGATCCCCTTCAGGCAGGTCGATCCCTGTATGGGACTGTTGCTCTGCTAACAGGCACTCTGAAGGAGGAGACGGAGATCGGGCGTGCTTTCCCTGACAGGGATGCAGCGATCAATGTTGACAATCTCTCTCTAATCCTCCCAGAGCTGAGGAAAAACCTCCTCTGTTACATACACAGGAGCAGGTGAACTGAGGACAGCCACAGTACCAAGTACCCCTGCGGGGTCTCTACGGTCACTTACCTCTGAACTTCAGGGGAGACTGGTGCAGCAGAAGCATGCCCAAGATCCTCAGAGCCCGATGAGACCCCCTTCGCTTCCTGGAAGATTCAGTTCCGGAGCTTCTGGACGGCATATTCCTAAGCCTAAAGCTGAGGTATTCCAGCCGTAATACACCACTTTTACTGAGAATAGTCTAGCACAATTGCTGCTATATCACAGTTGGTGTCTACTAAAGTGCCTTTCTAGGGGATGCCTGCATCAACCGCCTCTGTGTGCCTTTATACTGTTGCTAGCTCTGTCTGTGCACTTCAATAGCCAGCTATAATGTGCTTTAAAACACGCTGGACGCCCGCACATGCGCAGTAGCGCCGCGGCGCACACCTGAGCGTCATCCACCCGCTCCGCCCCTTTTTCCAGATCGCCTCTATATATAGAGGCGCGTGCTCGCGCGCGGGCACGTGCGCCTTCGGCGCCTTTTTTGAAAACAATAAGGAGCTAGATGGGAGCCAGGGTCCCTTTGCCGCAGGGCCCGGGGATGGATGAGCGCAGCAACAGGGCAGAGGAGACAGCTTCCCAGCAGAGAACATACCAACTGCCTGGATTTGATTCTGGAAGAAAAAAATCCACATTACAAGAAAAAGAACCATAGCGGCCTCTAGTGTCTAACACAGGTACCGCGGTCTTACATTTTTTTTTTTTTCTTGCCTACTATTAAAATTTTTACATTTTCTCAGTAGTAACAGGCATACACAGAATATTAGCGGGAATACCTTAGGTAACAGGCAGAAAGACAAAATAGGCTTGGGGGTCCCTCAATAGAACCAAGTTCCCGAGGGCCCCCACTTACCTTTTCCTCGCCGCAGGACTCTGTTTGGTCCACAGAAGCCCAAACTTCACCTATCACGGCAGGCATTGTAATCAAACCTTCAGGGACCGGGTTCCCAAGGATTCCACTCCCCTGGACCTGTATAGCACCCTGCACAGAAAACATCTTGGTCGTGGGTATGACCAGAGCTCTGGATCCCAGGGTCCAGCCCTCCTAAGAGAGGCATTACAGGCAAAACCTTGCTCTTCTCTTGCAAGGCCCGGGTACCGACCGTTTAGCTATGAAGCTTTTTTGGTCGGATCCGGAATAGCTTACTGAGGCCCAAAAGAACCTGTACGCAAGCTCAGTGAAAAACACATGTTACTTCTTGGCCAACACCTTAGACACTGGCAAAAAACTGAGGTGCTCCCGGATGGGAGGGGCTTATATAGGGGAGGGTACTTCCGGTTTTGGAAGTTGCCAGTGCCAGCACCTGAAGGTATCTATATAACCCATTAGTAATGACTAAGTCTCTCTGTCTCCCGTGATGTACGAGAAAGAAAATAGAAGAAAGAATGGAAGAATTTGTTTTTTTTTATGGAGGGGTACGCTGACAGGTTTTGAATTGGAAAAGGGGGTGGAAAAAGGAGGATATAGAGCTGGAAGTGAGAGAAAGCTATATGTTGTATTGTGATGACACAATAAGCCAAGTTTGCAACTTATGTGGTTCATGAAGAGAGGTTGAAGTTCCAGGGCAGGTAGTTTAAAATTGGAAAACAAGCTATTTATCATACATTATGGAAGAGTCCATTGAGGGAGCACAAATCCACCATTTAGCTTTGTAATTAATGAAGTAGTTTGCAGAGCTGAGAGTTCTGATTGTATCTTGAGAGTGGAGTTTTCATAAAAAAGATCCATTTTGGATTGAATTGGGCATCAAAACTTCTTGATCCATGTATCACTGTGTAGCACTACCCCCGTAGGAGCTGCTGGTTAGTTTTGGGTTTTGCACGTTACCTCTTCAGCTTTGTTGTCCAGGTAGGAAAGTCTGTAGTAAATGCAATGTCCACACAGATGTAAAACCTTCAACAGTCAGGCTTTATTTTCTTCTGCATGTATAACTTTGAGAGAAAGTAGAAGGTAGAAGAATAGCAGGGGAAGGTTCAGGCACTCGGCACAAAAATGCAAAACATCAGTTCAAAGTCATTCACCACTCTCAATGTTAGAGTGAATATTGGTCACCCGGATAGTCCCCTCTCACATGGCCTAGCACCCGGGATGACACACGAATCAGCAACAGGACAGTCTCTGCCACAGACTGCCCAAGATTAAGTGGGTCTCTGCCACAGACCCTTTTAAAGTGAACAAAGTCTCTGCCACAGACCTTTTAAAGTTGAGCAAATGGATATTCCAGGAATCCGCTGCCACAGGATTTCAAAGTCCCAAACTTCCAACCATGCAGTAAAGAGCCTTTAAGCCAATCCGGCAGACTGCAGGGCTTGTATTACAGTGGATCTCTCCTCAACAAAGTTACCAGGCCTCAGCCAAGATGTCAGCACTTTGCCGGTCTTCTCCAGGGCAGGCCCTCCCCTGGTTTCCTTCATTAAGACAGCTTCCTTCCCTTTTGGACAGACAGCTTGGGATCCCCTCTCAGAGTGTAGGCCCCAGCCAGACTAGCTGGGCCTACTTGATAGCGATGCAGCCTCAGGCCAACGTGGCCCCGAGACCAGAACCACACACAACATACCTCGCGCCCGGAGGGCCACGAGGCGAAGACCCCGAACAATGGCGTCTGCCCCTTAAGTATGCCCTCCCAGCAGGCACAGTGGGTTGACCACTCCCAATGAACCGCCGTCGAGAGGGGCCACTCAATACACCATGGTCTGCCCACGTTCCAACATGAGCCCGAAGGTGGCAGTGCCACCTACAGGCAACAAGGGGAAATGCTACCAGGCAGCACCACAGCCAGAACAGAGGCAAATCTCAATATAATTCAACAGTCTGAGCCCAACTACTGGCTCAGACATCCCTCTAAATTTGAGATAGCGTCCCAACCTTTTGGGGAGGGCGCTACTACTGCATTTGCATTTTATATGTACATTTTAAGTAACTTATCTTTTCAATTATCCAATGTCGATGCTATTTTGTGTTTTTATAGGCTTGTTTTTCATGTAACATTTTGGTAGTGAATGTATTATTATATTTCGCAAATGGATATCTTAAACCCCGATTCCTATAGAAAACATGAAATTAAGACATATTTTATTGGGGCTAACACTGCTTGGCAAAAACACTCTTTTGCTAGACAAGTCATAAAAGTGTCCAGTAAGTGCTTATTTAAACAATGTTTTATGTATACTTGGAACATTATATGGAAAAGCGACAGTGCGGCTAATTATAGCATATATTTAGTCTGTAGCGAAGCTGCATCTTTTTTTATTGGCCACATAGTTACATTCTATGATGTCTACTCATTTTATAAACAGAATCCAAGAGGTATGCACTTTATGTTTATATTTAAAGTATTGTAATCCTGTTTTCCAAAGTTTCTATAACAGACAGTGCATGATTATAATGTACAGAAACTTACAGAAGAGAGTCATGGACAGGGTAGACATCTAAGCCATCATTCTAATGGGAAAAGATTGTGACTGTAAAGTGAAAGTGGTTTTGCTAAAACTAGAATGTTTGTGGAACATGGCCAAAAAGTCTGTTTTTAAGGCCCCTTTCACACTGAGGCGCTTTGCAGGCGCTATTGCGCTAAAAATAGCGCCTGCAATGCGCCCCGAAAAAGCCGCTCCATTGTATCCAGTGTGAAAGCCCGAGAGTTTTCACACTGGAGCCTTGCGCTTGCAGGAGGGTAAAAAAACTCCTGCAAGCCGCATCTTTGAGGCGCGATAGGAGCCGTAAAAATACCGCTCCTATAGCTCCCCTGCCCATTGAAATCAATGAGGTAGCGCCTCCAAAACGCCCGCAAATAACCGCAAAGAGGCATTATTGCGGGCGTTTTTAACCCTGTTTCGGCCGCTAGCGGGGGTTAAAATCCCCCCGCTAGCGCCTGCAAATCGCGTCAAAAACGACAGTATAGCGCCGCTATACCGCCAGCGCATCCAGCGCTTCACTGTGAAAGTAGCCTAAAATCTAACATTGTATAAGTTTCTATATTCCCTCTTTGGTATGGTATAAATGTAAAATTATATATTGGGGTAGTGCCACGTGCATGCATGTATAGTTTAGAAAGGACCTAGACGTTTTTATCATTACCCTTAGCATGCAATAAAACAAGAATGGTAGCTGCTCAGATACATTTTAAACTAGCAAAAAAAGACAACATGCACATGAGCAAAAATTCACCACACACTCTTCAGTCAGTCAGTCAACACAAAAAAAACAAATGAAAGCCTTTTAACATCTCAGGTTAAAAACAAAGTCTTTTGTTGTGTACGTTTGAAAAAAACATGTGAAGCTACATTGTCCAATCAAGGCACCATGAAAAAGTGTTTTCCCTGACTATGGGGCTTCTGGTATTTTGCTGCATCTTTAAGAAGAAGGTGCATCTAAGGGATCATACATTGAGGAGAAAAAAGGAGCTGCCTCTAGGTAAGGGACCACATTTTAAGCAGAGGAAGGAGCTGCCTCTAGGTGTAGCACCCTCTAGTGTGCTAGAATAGGAATTGTTAGGTTTTTGTTAGGCCCCTTTCACACTGAGGCCACCCCCGTCGGTAGTAAAGCGCCGCTATTTTTAGCAAGGCTTTACCGTCGTATTTGCGGGGGTCTTCGGGCCGCTAGCGGGGCGCTTTTAACCCCCGCTGGCGGCCGAAAAAGGGTTAAAACCACCCACAAAGCGCTGCTGCAGCAGCGCTTTGCCGGCGGTATAGCCGCGCTGCCCATTAATTTCAATACACACCGCTCCTTCACCACTCCAAAGATGCTGCAAGCAGGACTTTTTTTAGTGTCCTGCCAGCGCACCGCTCCAGTGTGAAAGCCCTTGGACTTTCACACTGGAGAGACAGGAGCGGCTCTTTCAGGGCGCTTTGCAGGTGCTATTATTAGCGCTGTAGCGCCTGCAAAGCGCCCCAGTGTGAAAGGGGTCTTAGTCTAGGTAAAATGTTCAGGCTTGGCTGGCAGGCAAGCCTATTTTTAAATCTGGGTCAGGTGAGTGATCCAGGGAGGGCTGGTATAACTCATCACAACCTCTGGTGCCTCCCCCTACTGCTTGGAAATTGCTGGAAACTTCCATAAGAATGGGAGGGAGGTTAGGAGGAGCTGCCTGGAGTATTCATGAGGGCCCTGACCAATCTCCAACAGATGGGCTGGCAGTAGGCAGGCCCCCTCAAATATTCTGGGTCAGCCCTGCTGGAGCAGGAGAGTTCAGGTGGAAGATTGGAGATAGAGTGCTGGGAGGCTGTCGGAGACCCTTGAGGGTAGCCCTTTAGTCTGGGGGGGGGTAACCTCTGGTCTGGAGCTCTGGTGCAGGAGGGATCCTCTACAACCTATGAGGAGTCCTGTCCGGTGACACAGGAGCAGGTATTAGGACAGCAGGAGCCAGTGAGCTTGTCCAGAAGCTATCAAGGGAGAAGACAGCCAGGTTGGCTGGTAAATGCTATAGTCGGGGAGGGCTGAGAGGACTTTGTGAGAGCAGTCTGAGATGGATGCAGAGTCAGTCTGGGAGGACTGTGGAAGATTAGCCAAGAGGGCTAGAGAAAGGGGCAGCTGCAGCCAGGTCGGGATCAGTAGCCACAGAAGGACATCTGGGCTCTAAGACTTTGCTACACTACCAAATGGGCCAGTGGTCCCTGCCTGTAAAGGGTTCTTCGGTCGTCGGGAGTCCTACTCCCAGGAGTTGTGTTCTTGTCCGCCCTTGGCACCTTTGGCCTAGGGGCGGAGGTCGGTGAATCCGTCCCAGGCACCTTTAGCCCTGGGACTGCAGCAAAGGCCTTGGGCCCATCAAGGATCGAGGAATCGTAGGGTGCCACCTTGCGAGGGGCCCCATATCTTAGACGAGGAGGCCGGGGGAGGAACTGTTCTGAGGGACCGGTGAGAAGTCACGTGAAGGAAGGGTCCCGGTAACTCTCTGGAGGGATGTCTTCTCCTTGCAAAGAGGTCAAGTTTTGAAACACCAAGTTCACCGGGTCTGTGGCAGAGACCGAGTTCATCCAGTCTGTGGCATAGACTGTGCAGTTAAGTTAGAGTACCATTTGGCTGCTAGTCCCTACCTAGGGAGACTATCCATCTGGGCTGAGTCTGCTTGAGAAGCCGAGCAGTGAAGTGATTACGTTTGTGCCTGGACCTCTCCCACACCTTATGCTGTCCTGTCTTCTTACTCCAATCTTTACCTATCAGAGACTGTTATTTGCAAAGAGAAAATAAACTCTACGTTGGAGTTGCAGCGTGTGTGGACATTCAAGTCACTGGGGGGAACAAGGACTTATCTCTGTCAATTGTAGAGGTGAGAATCATTCTCTGGAGGATTCTGGTTTCTGGCTGTGGAGACCCGCCAACAACACCGCCAACCTCTTTATACAGGAGGGTACGGGCTTGTGGTTTGCCCCTTTCTTCCTGCGAGGAGCCGAACAAGGCAGGAAAAGGAGGGGATCTGTGTGCCACATATGCAAAAAAAAATTTTACATGAGAATTTTTATTAGTTACTTTTGAATTGTTGTATTACCCTTAGTATGCTTACCAAGCTCTTGCTAGCAGTCCTAATCTTAACCTAAATGTTTTAATCTTAAGAAAATCTAATCTTGAACGTGCTGGAAACATATACTGCTGGCCCTAACAAAATAATAATTACAAAGAGGCTAGAACGTGTATAGCAACACGATATCCATAGACTGACATAGCAGGCACACTTTACACATCCTTCCCCTACAAAATTATGCAGCTTTGCTTGGCATTGTAGCCAAAATTCTTGCATCTCATATGGCTGCAGTCCAACCCTCAGCAGCAGTTCATTCCATGCTTGTTTGCCTTCAACACACCTCTTCTTTTAGAAATGACAACACCAAGAACTTGGAGTCCAAAGATATCAGTTCTTCTCTGCTTTTGGTCAACCCAGTTGCACCTGACTTACCAAAGATAGTTGAAGAAATGTGTCATGTAAGCAACATAACTCACTTTTAACAGTTACTTCGATTATGAGGATTTATTCCATTATAGGTACATTTTTTGTTTATCCAACTCACAACCATCCTGGCTGTTTTTTATCTGAACCGTTGAGAACCTTGTGAATCTTTTTAACAACTTCTAGCTGTAGTTCTACTGCAGCATTTACCCACTGTTGTCTAGAGATACTCAAAAAAAGCAAAATAGGCATATAAATGTTAAAACTTTGGTGATGCCTCCTCTCATCTTATTGTCCGGGCACTGCTCTACAGGCATATTATGGTAAAAACTAGACTTTTAAGTACCTTATACCACCAGCTTCTAGCTAAGGAGGAGATTTGCTAAAATTGGCACACTCAGAATCTGGTGTAGCTTTGATGGTAGCCAATCAGCTTCTAACTTCAGCTTGTTTAATTAACCACTTAAAGCGGAGTTCCACCGATTTAAAAGTCAGCAGCTACAAAAAGTGTAACTGCTGACTTTTAATAATCAGACACTTACCTGTCCCACTGTCCAGCGATGCAGGCTCACGAAGCCCCACTCCTTTCCCCCTCCTCTCCTGTGGCTTCACAGCCGGGCGTGCACTGCACATGCGTGAGCCGCGCTGTGATTGGCCAGGCCATCTTCTGGGACCTGTGACATGTCCCAAAAGATTGCAGGGAGGGAGGGGGAGAGGTGATCTTCCTTCCGGCACCACAAGGCCAGGGAGGAAGTGGGAGCTGGATGCCCATAAAAATAGGGTACCCCCCCCAAAAAAAATGACATGCCAAACGTGGCATGTCAGGGGGTCACCTACACTTAAAGCGGAAGTTCAAGTTTTGGGTGGAACTCCACTTTAAGGAGCGGAAGAATTTACCCCCGTAATTACAGGCCATTTTTGGCGATACGGCACTGCGTCGCTTTAACTGACAATTGCATGGTCGTGCGACGCTGTACCCAAACAAAATTGAATAGAGATATAGAGATTTCTTTTAGTGGTATTTGATCACCTCTGCAGTTTTAATTTTTTGCGCTATAAACAAAAAAAAAAGGCCGACAATTTTGAAAAAATAAAAATAAATTTTTACTATTTGCTATAATAAATATCCCAAAAAAATTTTAAGAAATTTCTTCATCAGTTTGGAACAATACGTATTCTTCTACATATTTTTGGTTAAAAAAAAATCGCAATAAGCGTATATTGATTGGTTTGCGCAAAAGTTATAGCGTCTACAAATTAGGGGAGCGATTTATGGCATTTTATTTTTTATTCTTTTACTAGTAATGGTGGTGATCAGTGATTTGTAGGGGGACTGCGACAATGCTGCAGACAGATCGGTCACTTTTGACAATTTTTTGGGACCAGTGACATTATTACAGTGATCAGAGCTTAAAATAGCCACTGATCACTGTATAAATGACACTGGCAGGGAAGGGGTTAACAGTAGGGGGCGATCAAGGGGTTAAGTGTGTCCTAGGGAGGTGTTTCTAACTGTGGGGGGAGTGGACTGACTGGGAATACAGAGAGATCGCTGTTTCTGATCATTAGGAACAGATGATCACACTGTACTCCCCTGACAGAAAAGGGACCTGTTTGTTTACATTGGCAGATTCCCGTTCTGCCTCTCTGAGGTGCGATCGCGGGTGGCCGGAGAACATCGTGGCTACCGGACCCACGCATCGGCCCCCCCTGTGCAGCAGGCGCACGCGCCCACAGTAACTCATGCACGAAAAGACGTACGAGTAAGTCGTACGGTGCAATAGGGCCGCCCTGCCACAGTATATATGCGGTGGGCGGTCCTTAAGCTTTGGCAATCAAACCTGGAAGAGGATTAGTTGCTACTATACACACTATGCACCAGATTTTAGTATATCAACCCCTATCTGTCATCATGTTATTTAACTGATCCATTCTTCACGGGCCATGAATATAAATGATATTTTTCCAGATGTCACTGTGCAGTTTCTCAGTGGGAAGATAGTTTATTCTCAATGAAAACCAATGATCTACTGCTTTAGGATAATATAGAAGCTATGAGGTAGCTTGAACCAGCCAATTTACATTAAAAACATATATACATCCATTCACCCTAATATGGGGGCTGTAGGGGGTTCAAGAAAGAGGCCCTTTTGTCATATATGCAATTTGCTGAAGACACAACAAAATTTCCCACTATTTTGGTCAAACTTGAAGAACACATTCATCAATCCAGAATATATGTGAGTAATGGAAGCTCTTAAGCCCTGTACACACGATCGGATATCCTATGGATTCTAATTCGATGGTTTTGACCATCGGAAATCCGATGAAGCTGACTTCCATCAGTCTTGCCTACACACCATCAGTCAAAAAACCGACCGTCCCAAACGCGGTGACGTAAAACACTCCGATGAGCCGAGAAAAATGAAGTTCAATGCTTCTGAGCATGCGTCGACTTGATTTTGAGCATGCGTGGGTTTTTTATCCGATGGACTTGCCCATAGACAATCGGAATTTGCTATCGGTTTTTGATCCATCGGAAAAATTTAAAACATGTTCTATTTTTTAACACCGATGGAAAAAAGACCGATGGGGCCCATACACGATCGGTTTGTCCGATGAAAAAAGTCCATCGGACTGTTTTCATCGGTAAAACCGATCGTGTGTACAGGGCTTTAGTGAGGATCTCTAATGGTGTCCTTTAGACATCCAACACTGGGAAATGTCTGTTAAGCCTCGTACACACGATCGGATTTTCCACAGACAAAGCGTCGGACTTTTGTCCGAAGGGCGTTGGCCAGGAACTTGTCTTGCATACAAACGGCACACAAACACGAACGTAGTGGCGTATTACGTGTTTTTTCAGCTCTTGAGCGCCACCCTTTGGGCACCTAATGTCGTGTTTGGGGAGCATTGATTCCGAGCATGCGTGTTTGTACTTTGTACTTTTGTCTGACGGACTTGTGTACACACACGACCGGAAAATCTGACAACAGACCGTTGTCAGCAGAAAATTTATAAGCTTGCCATCCAACATTTGTCTGCGGAAAATCTGACAACAATTGTCCGATGGAGCGTACAAATGGTCAGATTTTCCGCCAACAGGCTGTCATCACACAATTCCCATCGGAAAATCCGATCGTGTGTATGAGGCTTAAGTCTGGATCCAATTACATGAACTGACAATGGTGATCACTATACAATTCAAATTGTTCACCCACATCAACCACAGATGTAGATACAATAATATTGATGATATGTGAATCATGAATCATTCAGCCTCTATCCATCCTGTGGCCGCATTACATTAAAAACAAATTCATGCAAAAAAACTGTTAAATTATATTTGTTTCCTCACTCATGTTTACTGACAAGGGCAACTCATGTTTACTGACAGGGGCTACTCTTGTTTACTGACAGGGGCTACTCATGTTTACTGACAGGGGCTACTCATGTTTACTGACAGGGGCTACTCATGTTTACTGACAGGGGCTACTCATGTTTACTGACAGGGGTTAACAAGATGTTTCCTATAATTCTTGTCTTCCCATGAAAAAATATCATGGTACAGTATGGTAGAATTGTCCTTTCTGGAGAAAAATAAACCTAGAGATTCCAGACTTCCTTCTGGAACACAGCCTCATTAATTCTTGTCTTCGAGGTCAAATCCCGTAACTATCTGAAGTGCCGATGATCGTTTATGAATCTGTGTTTACGACTTGCCTTTCATAAGAAATTTGATTCATTTTAAATCCAAATAATCACAAACAAATGTAAAAAACATAGAATTCGCTTTTTCTATTTCAGGACATAATTTTTTGCTTATTGAAGTGGAAAAGAAATGTGGTGCAATGTGACTTATGGAGGATGTTCAATAAATCTTCCTTAGGGTTGTTGATGTAATCAGGAGTTAAAACTGCCAAGAAGTCATGACAACATGCCCAGATTATTGGTGTCCTCTTTTATTGGCACTATGGACTGCACCACAGGAACGAATAAGGTTTGAAGCCAGTAGTTGGCTCAGTTATCATGGATCTGGTTATGCTATTAAGTATGTTAACAAAATGTCATGTAGGTATCTGTAAAAGTAGAAATCACTTCCACGAAAGATAACTAAAGATAACTAAGCTGACACTAACATTTTCCATATTGGCTGGGCAACACATTGTCGCCTCATTAAACATCTGTGAACTTTTATTTACAGGTAAATTGTTAATGCATTTAGAGATGCAGCACATGTCAAAAAGATTAACTTAATGTAAATAATTAGATCAATGTCTGTAAAATTAAAGCGGTAGTAAACCGCTGCAGAGTTAAAAAACAAAATTTTGCATCGCATACCAGCACATTATTAAATACTTACCTTAGAATTAAACCCTCCAGCAACGCGTATTCACCGCTGAGAGGGCTGACATCTTCCCCCGGTATTTTTTCTGGGTTTAAACAGGAAGTAAAACCCATCAGTGTTTACTTCCTCTTTAAGTGGTCAAACGTTCAAGCACACACAACCCAATGTGACTGGTGTCTCTCCTTTCAGTGCTGTGACACCTCTGTGCTAATTGGCCTCTCACCTTACCGCTGTAAGGCAACAACATAAACAGAGAATACTGGTGAGCCTCCCATGGCTTAGATAGGTGTTCCCATGGCTAATGACTATATCAGATGATGAACTATGGCTCCCTTTGGATATCCTTATCTCCTGGATTGAATGGCTCCACAGAATAGATGTTGCAGAACTTCTATAAAATTGGTATACACTGGGGGTCCCTCCTGAGCTTCTCCAATATAGTATGCAATAAGAAAGGAGTTTCCAAATAGTGTAGTATCGTTTGGTTCAGTTTATTAGATAAAAACAGCTGAATCTTGCTCACCTTTTTACAGACAGCAAAACAGAAAAAAAACCACGAGCAGCGAGCTCGTACTTCCACATCACTTCCAGTGTGCCCGTCAACCAATCCCGACACGTATCGTCACGATCACGTGACTTCATCAGGGGATTATCTAATAAACTGAACCAAACGATACTACACTATTTGGGAACTCCTTTCTTATTGCATACTATATTGGAGAAGCTCGGGAGGGACCCCCAGTGTATACCAATTTGATAGAAGTTCTGCAACATCTATTCTGTGGAGCCATTCAATCCAGGAGATAAGGATATCCAAAGGGAGCCATAGTTCATCATCTGATATAGTCTTTAGCCATGGGAACACCTATCTAAGCCATGGGAGGCTCACCAGGATTCTCTGTTTATGCTGTGTCCTTGCAGCAGTAAGGTGAGAGGCCAATTAGCACAGAGGTGTCACAGCACTGAAAGAAGAGACACCAGTCTCATTGGGTTGTGTGTGCTTGCACGTTTGACCACTTAATATTTATCACGTGCATATTCACTTTATCATAAGCACTCCAATATTTATTCATCCTATTGTCACTTATTTGTATTCACGTTTTCTGAATGCTATTTTATTTATATATTTTTTCGCGTGGCTTATATAGTTTTTTGGTGTTTTTTATCAGTTGTTTTATTTTTCATTTGGAAGTTTATCTCACTGTCATTGATTTTAATAGAGCAGCACCATTTTTTCACTTTTAGCCTCCTGCATTGTATGTAATGATGGGAACATTCTTCTGTCCTTGGGACAGAGTCACCCTTAAACTGTTCATGTCATGAACCATGAAGCCATGAGGCCTACTGCTGACAAACAACTAAGATGCAAGAAATATAAAAAAACATTTTTTTTAGGTATACTGTGGGAATTGGAAAGCATAATACACATGTAGTGGAGTTTTTTCAAATTTAAATGGAAACGTGGAAATACACTTTAGCAATGCCCTTACATTGTGTCTTTTTAACATAAGTTAAGGCTCATGGCAAACAGGCGATTCTGTCACTAGAGGCAAATCGCCATCAGCAGGATTGCTAAAATGGCTGCCTATGTGTCCCTATGGAATTGCCCTCTTCGTAGTCACACACCGCGAGATGTTGCTTTGTCGCTGGCCCAAAATGCAGCTGAATCTCTATGATATCTCGCTGCCTCAACTACAGAAGGATCAGTTCCATAGGGACAAACAGGCAGCCTTTAGCAATCCTGCTGCGGGCAATTTTGACTAATTGTCAGTGGTAAGATCACTAGTGATAGAGTAGTTGCCTGTGCGTCATCAGTCTAAGAGAGTTTTCAAAACAGGCCTGCACCCATAAGTCTCATCTATTGTATTCACAGGTCTTCTCAGCAGAGATTTAGACGTTCAGAATCAACAATGGTTTTCACTGAAAAAAACTTGTATGCACACACAAAATACAAGACGACTGCAATACAATACTTATACATATGATGTGTCTCTACAGTATAGAATACACAGATCTTTTCTGATTCTGACCTATAGCTGGGAGGATCTCCCTCCACATACATGTCAGTAACATGACAGAACACACTGCTGCCACTGTCTTTGTAACTGGCAGTTCACACGTAGTCAGGAGGATGAGTGAGCTCTGAAAGAGGGTTTAAGGCAAATAAGGAAAATTGTCATGAATAGATATTTTATTTGACAAGATCATAATTAAAGATAGTCTGCCATTACCAATTTAAATGAGCTAATGTCAAATCTAAAGTATCCTGGTTTCTCTCCAAGGATCATAAATGTCATATCTTTTTATAGAGCTATGCCAGCTTCTTCCAGGTGCAACAACTAGATACAATAAATAAAAATATCCATGGTTGCAAATTATATTTATGGAGATTAGAGTTTTAGCTTCAATTACTAACTGAACAAGTCCTTAATACATGACTTGCCAAAAATGTGCAGTAGAGTTCTGAAACAAGTAATCTCTGACCCCTGTTTAAAGTGCTGCTGCATTTTCTAAATGGTATATTTGCAGAACAGTCCAAAAGTATCCTTTTTTTCTTTTATAAGAATAACATCCTATAGACATGGAATAAATATAAGACTTAGTTGAACGTAAGAAAAAATAACAATCTCCTGTGCTCAAGGGTGATGTAAAGGTGGTGGATGTATCACTGGTCTTTAATAGTTCCAATGGAAGCACAGGCTTTACTGCCCTCTTAAGCCTCGTACACACGACCGGTTTTCTCGGCAAGAACCAGCAAGAAAATTGCTGGCAGAGCTTTCTTACCAAGTAAACCGTGCGTGTGTACGAGGCTTTCAGGTTTCTCGTCAAGAAAACTGGCCAGAATCTCGATGAGAAAAATAGAGAACCTGCTCTGTATTTTCTCGTCGGGATTCTCATCAGCCTGTTTCCCGACGAAAAAACCGAGAGTGTGTACGCTTACCTGTCGCCGTGGAAACCCACGCATGCTCGAAATGACTTTGACGCATGCACAGTAGCTTCCTAGGCATAGGTAGGGTGTAGCAAGATGGCGACGACGGCATCGAATGTGACGAGCGCACGCTCGTCGTAGTCGATGACGTCACTGCGTTTGTTCCATTCAAAAGAACGGCGGTTCTTTTGAATCGAGCGTGTGTACACTCCGCCGGGACAAGATTCTTGTCGATCTCGTCAGGGAAAAATGACAGGTTTTTTCCTGAGGAGATTCTCGGTCGTGTGTACTAGGCTTAAGAGTCGAGGAAGAAAAACTTAATGGAAACAGTGTAAAACAAAGAAGAGAGGGTGCACCAGCCTTGTGCATTACCCAAGTGGTATCTTTAATATTAAGTAAGAAGCAGTACACTCACAAACAAATCAATGATAAAAGCATATCAGGGTCCATAATGAACACAAAGCAACAAGGTCAAAAAACTGTGCCCAGCTAGCTGGAGGACCTTCCAGATGGCTAACGCGTTTCAAGGGTAGAACCCCTCTTCCTCAGAGCCAAACTAAGATGTGGCATTGACAGTCTTAGACCCCTTTCATGCTGGGGCAGTTTGCAGGCGCTATTGCGCCAAAAATAGCGCCTGCAAAGCCGACCCTAAACAGCGGCTGCTGTTTCTCCAGTGTGAAAGCGCCTAAAAATAGCGGCGCTATACCACCAGCCCCAGTGTGAAAGGGGCCTTAATATATCAAATTGTTTAAACCACATGTTGTGAGAGCTCCTCCCATCGATAGGTGGGAGTAGTGACTTCCCCAGAGGCAACTGGCCACGCCCAATGACATTAGTAAAATGAACTTATATATACAGAAACAATATATTGATATGGATCTAATAACAATGAACAATGAGTATATGCACAATACGCATATCAAAATTAATATAACCATATAAAACATATACACTGCTCAAAAAAATTAAAGGAACACTTTTGAATAAGACAATATACGGGATATGGGATTTTAAAGGTGCTAGATACAAAGATACACTCAACGAAATGTTATATATAAAAAAAATTAAATATTTATTGATAACAATAATTAAAAAAAATGATAAATACATATCATGAACTTGTCACAGGCATACACCTAATACCCAACAGGTGACAGTAATAGATTGTATTCAGTTTGAAATGGCGTCCATTTATCGACAGTTTTGCCTATATGGCTTCTTTTAAAATCAATCAGGTACTTACTTGGTCACCATTGTGGGACTCACCACATGAGGTGTAACAATTGGTTTACCTATGTGTATACCTTACTCATAGGGGGAACATTCACCTTCTTTGAGGGCTATCCGCATTGGTGGACCCATTCAATCCTTTAAGTCCCGTCGCCGGTAAGGAACCCTAAGGAACTCCGGGGGTATTGGTTCAAGCCATTTGGGATCCCTCATTGGGTGAGAAGAGTTTTTCTTTCTTCTATGTTTTAGATATCAGTTTGACCACATTGACCATATGATACTCAAGGGGGTCTTTTTGTGGTATTGTTTAGGTTAACCTGAATAGGAACCTCTCTTTATGAAGATACCAATATGATGTCCTTTGGTCCCTATGAGCTCCCATGTTGGTTATATAATTGAATGATAGGAGGGAGGTGAGTGCAGTCCTTTTTATCTATGCGTGTGTTTGGACATGCGCAGCTCCCTTAGTGTGTACCTTTGCTTACTATCTCCATAAATATATATTCCAGGCACTTTTGATGTTTGTATTGTACACTTTTCATCCCCCCTCACGGAGACATGGCCTTGATGGATGGAGCTAAGTGAGATGTATGCACGGGTACCTGGAGGGAGAGAGTTCTTTTCATTGTACTTACTTCCGTGCTTCATGGAGGTAGGGAGATTATTTTTGTCCAGTCGTCTCTCAGCAGAGAATACACATGTATGCCTTACCAAGAAATGCTATGAATTTGTTTAATTACATGTGTAATGTCAGTGATTTGTTTTTTCTCTTATTTCTCACCTAAAGTTGGGATTTTCTTGTACATCCCTTATAGGCGAAACTGTCGATAAATGGACGCCATTTCAAACTGAATACAATCTATTACTGTCACCTGTTGGGTATTAGGTGTATGCCTGTGACAAGTTCATGATATGTATTTATCCGTTTTTTTAATTATTGTTATCAATAAATATTTTTATATTTTTATATATAACATTTCGTTGAGTGTATCTTTGTATCTAGCACCTTAAAAATCCCATATCCCGTATATTGACTGCTTATTAAATTAGGGATGTTGGTGCCATAAGAGATATGTTTATCTTTATGCTGATTTCTGACCATTACCATTGACTACTTTTGAATCAGAACTCCTGGGATATTGATCTGGTCAGTTAAGTAGCAGAGGGGGAGGGGTTTATACAGAGGGGGTTGTTAATCACTTTCAGCTGCTTTGCTGTTAATTGAAATTAACAACAGGTGCACTAGATGGGCAACAATGAGATGACCTCCAAAACAGGAATGTTTTTTCAGGTGGAGGTGTCTGACATTTCTTTTCCCTACTCATCTTTTCTGACTGTTTTTCACTAGTTTTGCATTTGGTTAGGGTCAGTGTCACTACTGGTAGCACGAGGCGATGCTTGGACCCTATAAAGGTTGCACAGGCAGTCCAACTCCTCCAGGATGGCACATCAATAAGTGTCATTGCCAGAAGGTTTGCAGTGTCTCCCAGCACAGTCTCAAGAGCATGGAGGAGATTCCAGGAGACTGGCAGTTACTCTAGGAGAGCTGGACAGAGCCATAGAAGGTCCTTAACCCATCAGCAGGACCGGTATCTGCTCCTTTGTGCAAGGAGGAACAGGATGAGCACTGCCAGAGCCCTACAAAATGACCTCCAGCAGGCCACTGGTGTGAATGTCTCTGACCAAACAATCAGAAACAGACTTCATGGGGGTGGCCTGAGGGCCCAACGTCCTCTAGTGTGCTCTGTGCTCACAGCCGGACACTGTGGAGCTCGATTGGCATTTTCCATTGAACACCAGAATTGGCAGGTCCGCCACTGCTGCCCCATGCTTTTCACAGATGAGAGCAGGTTCACCCTGAGCATATGTGACAGACATGAAAGGGTCTGGAGAAGCCGCGGAGAACTTTATGCTGCCTGTAACATCGTTCAGCATGACCGGTTTGGTGGTGGGTCAGTGATGGTCTGGGGAGGCATATCCATGAAGGGACGCACAGACCTCTACAGGCTACACAATGGCACCCTGACTGCCATTAGGTATCGGGATGAAATCCTTGGACCCATTGTCAGACCCTACGCTGGTGCAGTGGGTCCTGGGTTCCTCCTGGTGCACGACAATGCCCGGCCTCATGTGGCGAGAACATGGAGCCAGTTTCTGGAGGATGAAGAAATTGATACCATTGAATGGCCCCCATGCTCACCTGACCTAAATCCAAAAGAACACCTCTGGGACATTATGTTTCGGTCCATCCGGTGTCACCAGGTTGCACCTCAGTCTGTTCAGGAGCTCAGTGATGCTCTGGTCCAGATCTGGGAGGAAATACCCCAGGACACCATCCGTCGTCTCATTAGGAGCATGCCCTGATGTTGTCAGGCATGCATACAAGCACTTGGGGGCCATACAAACTACTGAGGACCATTTTGAGTTGTTGCAATGAAATTTCAGCAAAATGGACTAGCTTGCTGCATAATTTTTTCTCTTTGATTTTCGGGGTGTCTTTGAATTCAGCCCTCTGTAGGTGGATAATTTTCATTTCCATCAAATGATGTGCCATCCTTTCATTCCTAACACATTACCCAGTCCATATCAGTATAGATATCCAGCATGAGATTTTTCCCAGTTGAGATCTGATGTGTTTTGAAGGTGTTCTTTAAATTTTTTTGAGCAGTGTATATACTGTATATATGCCTGTTTTATATAGTGTATATGTTTTATATGGTTATATGTATTTTTACATGTGTATTGTGCATACACTTATGTACAGCAAGGTACAAAGTCAGACTACAGAAGCTTTATCAGAGGCAGGCAGGGTCATATACAGACTGGCAGAGTAATGTAGAATCGTCAGGCAAATAGAGTAATCCAGGAAACAGGCAGAGGTCAGAGTCCATAAGTTCAGTAACTCAGCAGTATATCACTCGGCCAGGGAAACAGATCCACCAAACGGGCCCAGGGAGTCCTGCAATTTAAGCTGGGTTAATTGTGAATTGACTGCAGCTGGACGGCAGGTGGAGCTAGAGAGTCGCAGAAGCAGATGTACTAAGCAGAATGTAAGCTGCAGGGAGTCAGGTTCCCCAGTGGCAGAGCGAACAGGACCACAGCACAAAGCCAGAAGAACCCAGGTTCAAACCCAGGCACATGACAGAAGGGGGAGGGGGGATTATTCAGCCCGAGGGAAGGGCAAGTGACAGCAAAAGTTAAATGTAGAATCCCATCGCCATAGTCTCTGAACACCTTCCTCCATATATGGGAAACACATGACAGACAAGCCTAAAAGGAAAGATAGAGATGCTGCTACATTGAGGTAATAGGTGGTGAGGTTTGCAAATGCAACCTTCTACTCATCCAACCTTCCTCTGGGCAGCTGGGGTTATAAGGGGATCATTTCTAATAGAATTTTTCAAAGGAATCATTGCAGTCTTCAAGTTCATGACACATTAATATATGTCTTACCTGCCATCATAATTACTTTTATATATATTCATAAAGTTGTTACTAAAAAAAGGAAGCAACACTTATCTCAGCCCCAGCTTCTGATGCTTCAGAGGAAGCGCCTTGTTGGATAGCTGGGCATTTAAAATCCCATGAGAATGCACTCCAGCCAATTGCAGGGGCATATACTTGTGTAATTTTAGCTAAGACTTGGCTGGAAAGCTATTAGCATTGGAAGCGTTGGCTTAAATCAGCTTCTCATGTGTGAATTTTCATCTACCACATGGCCATGGTGTTTATATTTGAACCATAATAATCATACTAAAATACTAAAACTCAGCATTCAACCTAAGCACTAATGTCAAACCTTAACCTACTCTTTTTCTCACCATCAAACTAATCCCTTAGCCATAGTCTCTAATCCTAACACTTAATTTACATATTGTCAGCTCTCCTAGAACCTGAAAAAAAGCCAAAATGTATATCCAGTTAACATTAGCTATTGTAAGAGCAACTGCACTGCATTCTGTATTCAGACAACATTTGCAGTGGAGTTCTTCTTTAATATAAGGTTGCTTCTAGAACAACTTTTTCCCAAGATTTTGCAAAAAATGTAAGTATCAAATTAACTACCCAGGCAAAGAAAAACAGATCTATAATAATTTATGTGACGTACCCATATAAATTGACTGTAAACACATTTTTTCCACATAATTTAAAACACATCATATTTCTCGGCACACTTAACTTAAATATGTGGATAGGCTATTTTTTCTAAATCCTTCCTGAGCCAAATATCCATTTGATTATTCCATAAAATAGATTATGTTCCAGTGGTGGGAGTGTGTCCAAATGAGGTTCTGACAGTTTCTCCTTCTACACTTCCATTAAATAAATCGGCACTAAGGGCTTCTTCTCTGTCCTTATGAGGGCATTCTGGAAACCATATGATATGGGAAAAATGTGCACCCAAAGGATATAGGACATTAAATAGAAACTTATCTTACACATTTTTTTTATTTTCCAATATATTTGTCTGGGTTATTATTACATTTGGGTTTTACTGCTATGTCTCACAGTCAGTAAAAAAAAAAATATTTGCCACCAACCCTGTTTATAAAATGTTGTGGAAAGAACTATTACACTAAACAGCACAATCAATTGCTGCCCTTTTATAGGTTTTGTAACATCAATCCCTACAGTCTAGTATGAACTTTTTTTCCTAAGTCATTTTGAATCTGCAGGTTTTATTAAAATAATCCTGGTGACCATGCCATGACTGTCCTTGTATATACAGTTCCTGTTAAAGGGCAAACACACAAACTGGAATTTACATCTTATTAAGACATATCACAACCAAATTGGGCATAACATATGTAAATAAAAGTTTACTGGCTTGGCCTTTAGATCAGCCAGGGAATGACATCTCTGAAACTGGAAGTGACTAAATCATTGTTGCTTCTGGGTTCATTCATCACAGAGGAGATCGGGGAACTGATGTTCCTCACTCACTTCTGTGGGAAGCTTTCCTTACCACTCACCATGGTCCTGGGCTTCCCGGAAGAATGAAAGAGAGCATGAACTACCGTGAGGGGTGGCAGAAGGTAGGTGTTCTTTCACAGCACTGTAAAAGTGGTCACCTTTACAAAACAACTAGCTCAGAAAAATGGTTCCAAGATTATGGTTGCAGCTGCAAACATGAGCTTATAATAACCCCTTGCTGACTGAATATTCGTATATGTACATTGGTTAACAAGTGGTTAAATGACAAACTGATTTACTTAAAAAAAGTTTTTGATACCAACAATGGATAAATACAAAAAGGGAAAAGAACCCGCTCCAGGTGTCTGGGTCACAAAAAATCTTCTCCTCCTCAAAATGATGGTGCTGGCTCAGTATTCAAAATAGCATATAGAAAATAATTCAATCTGGATGGCCACACTCCAACAACGATTTGTTTATTGGTTAAAAACTAGGGTTGTCCCGATACCACTTTTATAAGACCGAGTACAAGTACCAATACTTTTTTTCAAGTACTCACCGATACCGATTACCGATACTTTTTTTTAAAGTGGCACTGATGGGCAAAAATGGCACTGATGGGCACTGATAGATTGGCACTGACAGATGCATGGCACTGACAAATGGATGGCACTTATGGGCACTGATAGATGGCACTGATAGGCGGCACTTATGGGCACTAAAAGGCGGCACTTATGGGCACTGAAAGGCGGCACTGATAGATGGAACTGATGTCACTTATGGGCACTTATGGGCAGACACTGAAATGCAGCACTGATTGGCAATTGCATAATAAATGACATGAATGATGAGAGGAGAGGAAGAATTTTGCAATGCTATATGGCATATAGCATTGCAAAATCGTTCCTTTCCGCTCATCATTCATGTCATTTAACTTCTAGTAAGTATGCTGCGACACCCATATTGGTACACCTTGCACTTGGCTGCAGTAAGCCAGCAGCCACCCAGCCCGAACTATATGGGCTGGGTGTAACAAGATGACCGCTGCTGGCTTACTGCAGCCAATGCAGGGTGTACCAAGATGGTCGCCGTGATGTTTACCCTCCGACGGAGACACGAAACGTCACTTCCTGTACCGAATGTGACAGCTCCGGTCACCGTTTTGGAAGGAATATGCGGCGGCGCCCTGCACCCCTGCCCCGGCCAGCTTACCCCCGTGGTCCACTGCTGCTAGACCGATCTACGCTCCGCCCTCTCCGTCCGCCGACTTCCAGTTCCAGGTATTGGATCTGGCATCGGGAGCATTTGTGCGAGTACAAGTACTCGCACAAATGCTCGGTATCGGTCCCAATACCGATACTAGTATCGGTATCAGTACAAACCCTATTAAAAACCACACAGCAAAAGATGCAACCAACAGCTGACATGTTTCGCACCTTAAAATAGCTATGCGTAAGCACCTGTAGTTACAGTGTGAAACATGTCCGCTGTTGATTGCATCTTTTGCTGTATGGTTTTTAACCAATAAAGAAATCGTTGTTTGAGTGCGGCCATCCGGATTGAATTATTTTCTATATGGATAAATACAAAAGTTTATATACCAAGAACCTAATAAATTTGAAGTGAGAATGGTGTGATGGAAAATAATATTTTTAGCACGTTAGGGTTTAGTCCTCTCATCCGAAATAGTTGGCGATTAATTTTAGGATTTCAGTTTAACATGTCAGCTAAATAGGCAGATTTTTATATAACCTCAAAGGCTTTCTCGTCCTTCAAATTTCTCTTGATTACTCTTTTAGTCAACAAGATGGCTGCATGGACTGTGAGGTTTTGTTTAATGTTCCCCAGACTATTGTAATCATGATATATAAACAGGCATATTAAAATTGTGTTCAAACAGGTTCTGAATAAAAACAAGTGCTAATTTACTTCATGTTTGGCTACACTGTAAGGTTCTTTGTATCACTCTGCCAGATATGTTTATGATGGCTCCAACACAACCTTAATAAACTGCAATAGAGCAAGTTGCAGCTATGGAAACTTAGAAATTAAAAACACTTAAAGCAACTCTATCAAGAAAAACAACCAGGATTGAGTTTGTAGAATTAAGTATTTGCTTTATCCTTCCATGAGAAGTTAATTATAACTTGAAAATTAAAAATTAAAACCACTTAAAGAAATTCTATCAACGAAAACAAAGATGTTTGTCACTATGATGGGATACCACACAGGCAAATAGAAAGGGGCATTATACAGTTTGGAAGAGACCAAGCTTTGGCCTTCAGAATAGCCTGGCATTTGAGTGCAACAGACTAGACTCTGTCCTCTAGAGCAGTGGTTCTCAACCCTGTCCTCAAGTACCCCCAACAGGCCATATTTGCAGTTTTTCCTTTATCTTGCACAGGTGCTTTAACCACTTGCCGACCCCTGCACGCCGATATACGTTGGCACAATGGCAGTGGTGGGCAAATTGGCGTACCTGTACGTCTGCTTTAATTTGCCATCTAGCGTGCACGCGTGCCGCCAGCGGGGCACGTGCACGCACACCGCGTACTCCATATATGAGCGAGGCATGTGGGCAGCATGAATCTGATGCAGTCTTAAAGGCATAATACTCCCCAGTATTGGATCCAGGAGGAGGTATTAAGTAAACTGAGAGCCCCCTAGAGGTACAATGGAGAAGGAGGCGATCACTACCCCAATCTGGGAGGATAATTAAATACATGCTGTATAACACCCATCCGGAGGTGAGAGTTCTGAGAGCACAGGGCACCAGGGTGGCACATAGTGTGTGAAGGTTTCAGGTACTTATTTGGAGACACAAAATGTGGATTAATTCTCAGGACTTTTTTGCACTATTATTATATTTGTATAGTTGGATTGAATCACATGAATTATATATTTTTGGACTACATCACTGAGGTTTTGCACCATTGAGTTGGACACGAGTAAATACGTTTTTTTTTAAGTTATTGTGTTTATCCATCTATTGGTGATATACGTTTTTATTGTTTATTTTGAATTATATATCATTAGCACATTACATTTTCAGGAAAATATATTATTAGGAGCCCATTCACACAGGGGCAACACGACTTCCAGCGCGATTTTATGAGGCAACTCAGACACGACTTGAGTATGAATCACAGCGCGACCTGGAGCTACTTACAAAGCAACTTCAAGTTGCCTGCAGGACAGGAGACATTCCAGTGGCCAATCAAACAAGAATTAGCTCTGTGGGGGGGAGGGGGAGGGAGAGGTTTGCCTGAGAAATGTATTTTCTCTTCCTGGAGAGTTGCTCCTATTAAGACAGTGATCCGACTTCAGAGGCAACTCCCATTGAAATCAATGGGTACAGGTCGCCTAGAAGTCGGATTGAAGTAGTACAGGGACCTTTTTTGAAATCAGAGCGACTGCAGTAGTGTGTGTTGTGTTGCACTATGTGATTATTCTTGCTCTGTGTCTTTAAGATCTGTCCCCTTCTTTCTAGCTGAACTCTCTCTCTCACCGTAGTTCTTTATACAGGTCCTTCTCAAAAAATTAGCATATTGTGATAAAGTTCATTATTTTCTGTAATGTACTGATAAACATTAGACTTTCATATATTTTAGATTCATTACACACAACTGAAGTAGTTCAAGCCTTTTCTTGTTTTAATATTGATGATTTTGGCATACAGCTCATGAAAACCCCAAAATCCTATCTCAAAAAATTAGCATATTTCATCCGACCAATAAAAGAAAAGTGTTTTTAATACAAAAAAAGTCAACCTTCAAATAATTATGTTCAGTTATGCACTCAATACTTGGTCGGGAATCCTTTTGCAGAAATGACTGCTTCAATGCGGCGTGGCATGGAGGCAACCAGCCTGTGGCACTGCTGAGGTGTTATGGAGGCCCAGGATGCTTCGATAGCGGCCTTAAGCACATCCAGAGTGTTGGGTCTTGCGTCTCTCAACTTTCTCTTCCCAATATCCCACAGATTCTCTATGGGGTTCAGGTCAGGAGAGTTGGCAGGCCAATTGAGCACAGTAATACCATGGTCAGTAAACCATTTACCAGTGGTTTTGGCACTGTGAGCAGGTGCCAGGTCGTGCTGAAAAATGAAATCTTCATCTCCATAAAGCTTTTCAGCAGATCTCCTGATAGCTAGCTGCATTGACCCTGCCCTTGATAAAACACAGTGGACCAACACCAGCAGCTGACATGGCACCCCAGACCATCACTGACTGTGGGTACTTGACACTGGACTTCAGGCATTTTGGCATTTCCCTCTTCCCAGTCTTCCTCCAGACTCTGGCACCTTGATTTCCGAATGACATGCAAAAATTGCTTTCATCTGAAAAAAGTACTTTGGACCACTGAGCAACAGTCCAGTGCTGCTTCTCTGTAGCCCAGGTCAGGCGCTTCTGCCGCTGTTTCTGGTTCAAAAGTGGCTTCACCTGTAGCCCATTTCCTGCACACGCCTGTTCACGGTGGCTCTGGATGTTTCTACTCCAGACTCAGTCCACTGCTTCTGCAGGTCCTCCAAGGTCTGGAATTGGTCCTTCTCCACAATCTTCTTCAGGGTCCGGTCACCTCTTCTCTGCAGCGTTTTCTGCCACACTTTTTCCTTCCCACAGACTTCCCACTGAGGTGCCTTGATACAGCACTCTGGGAACAGCCTATTCGTTCAGAAATTTCTTTCTGTGTCTTACCCTCTTGCTTGAGGGTGTCAATGATGGCCTTCTGGACATCAGTCAGGTCGGCAGTCTTACCCATGATTGCGGTTTTGAGTAATGAACCAGGCTGGGAGTTTTTAAAAGCCTCAGGAATCTTTTGCAGGTGTTTAGAGTTAATTAGTTGATTCAGATGATTAGGTTAATAGCTCGTTTAGAGAACCTTTTCATGATATGCTAATTTTTTGAGATAGGAATTTTGGGTTGTCATGAGCTGTATGCCAAAATCATCAATATTAAAACAAGAAAAGGCTTGAACTATTTCAGTTGTGTGTAATGAATCTAAAATATATGAAAGTCTAATGTTTATCAGTACATTACAGAAAATAATGAACTTTATCACAATATGCTAATTTTTTGAGAAGGACCTGTATATCTCCTCCACTTCCTGATTCTGGTCATTACTCCTGTATATCTTTAATGCTAAACATCTTACATGTGGCTTACAACTGCAACGTTTTTCTACCTATGAATATCCATCATTAAACGGAACATTCGAAAGGATTCATCGTCTGTCGTCCTAACTGTGAGTTTATTCATTGAGTTAAACTGCCTGTATCGATGCAAGGGATGAATATCAAACCAGCTTAAGTAAGGCCTACTTAAACCTGGAGATGAACTTTATCGCTTTGTAGTTGAGACAGAACAGTAGAAAAACGGAGTTTCACAGCCTAATTACAAGATTTCTGCATGTCAGTACTGATACAGACAAGATTTACTGCCCTCATAGCAAGACAGAAGGGACAGAGCAGCACATGGCAGCCTTATAGCCTGAGACAATCTGCATGGTGTCATATTTCAGCACACAGATCCTGCCTGCTTTCACAGTCAGTCTGCTATCATGAGTGACCAAGCTTCTGTATGTGAACTCACATCTACCTCCTCACAAGTTCCTGAAGAAACTGAGTTACCCAAACGCTCAATTAAACCCACTTGGAAAGTAATGGAGAATTATGAAGCTTCAAGGACTGAATTGTCAAATAGCTTGGAATTAGTCTGGGAGAAAATCCTTGCTGAAGCCAATACAGTGTCTGTTGAACGTGAACCACTGACACTAGAGGGCGCCATTAAACAACTTTCTGCCTCATATGAGCTTTATCAGCTTACCAGCAGCAAATTCACTAATGTCTTGCAAAACATGAATACAGAAAGTGCGATGACACAATTAAAGCGCGTCAATGCTCTCAATATTGAAAGAGACAGTTTTATCCAGCAAACCAGATTAAAGGCAGAAGCAAAAATAAAGCTGTTACAGGACACTGCATCTCACAGATCTGTTTCCACCAGACGTTCTAAAAACTCGTCAAGATCCCATAGTTCAAGATACTCAACACTCAGTGAGCGACTTATTAATGCCCGCGCTGAAGTGGAAGCCAGCAAAGTGCAGGTGGCATATGCAGAAAAAAGAGCAGAGTTGGACGCTCAAAGGGCAGAGTTGGAAGCGCAGTCAGCACGTCAAAGGGCAGAGTTGGAAGTGCAGTCAGCACGTCAAAGAGCAACAATGGAAACCTTAAATGAACAGTGTAAACATGACGCAGCTATGGCAAAGCTAAGGGTCCTACAGCAAGCTATCAGTGCAGACGAAGGTGCAAGTGAGAAAGACAGCATTAACCTAAACATAGCAGATATGGAAGACCCCCCCAAACGCACTAAAGACTATGTCCTAAGCCACTGCAGTGCACACCCCATTGTCTCCAATGCTCCCGACTACATAGAGACTCCTTCACAGCTTCAAGTTAAAGAGGTTCCAGCAACTTCCTGCACTCAAAATTACTCCACTGCATTTCCTACCTTCCTACCTTGCCTGCCTTCATACGTCACAGAACATCAGCGCAAGCTTCAAGCAAGTCATCAATCTCCAGTCATCGGTACAGCCTTGAATCAACGTACCATTGGAACAACTGACTTCAAGCAAGCAACTCACCTGGATGCATCTGCTGCACCATATTTCCCTGTGTCCTTTAACAACAATGTCAAAGATAACACAATCAGCACCATACAGCCAACAGCATCTCACATAAAGGCGGAGACAACTGAGACAGAAGAGTTTGTGAGGTACATGCTTCGCAGAGAGCTCACAAAGACTGGTCTTACAAGTTTTGATGACCAACCTGAGAACTACAGAAGTTGGAAATGTGCCTTCAGAACTACAATCAGCAATATTGGCATTACAGCTGATCAAGAATTGAATCTGCTGATCAAATGGCTTGGTCCTCTATCTGCTGCACGTGTTAAGCCATTAAGATCGGTTTTCATGGACAATCCTACTGCAGGCCTCACAGCTGCATGGGAGCGACTAGAGCAAAGTTATGGCAGTCCAGAAGCTATAGAAAATGCTTTGTTCATGCGTCTGGAAACTTTCCCAAAGATATCTAGTAAGGACAACAAGGAGTTCCAGAGACTGAGTGACCTTCTCCTTGAGCTTCAGCTAGCCAAGACAGACCCAAAACTACCTGGACTCAGTTACCTTGACACTCCAAGAGGGGTAAACCCAATTGTCTCCAAGCTCCCGTATGGTTTGCAAGAGAAATGGACTGCACTAGGGTCATCATACAAAAGAGAGAACAAGGTTTCCTTCCCTCCATTCTCTTTCTTCTGTGAATTCATCAGGGAAATTGCAGAGACCAAGAACGATCCAAGTTTTTCCTACGGTGAGTACAGTCTCTTCTCACCCTTTCCTAAGAGTACCAGTCTTCAGGGCAACTACAGAAACCATAGAGGCCCAGTGTCCGTGAAAAAGACTGACATCCTTCCCACTCCTACCACAGTTCTGGCCACGAACAAACAGAGTAGGAAGATTGAAAACCCTAACAGAGTGTGTCCCATACACAAGAAGCCACACCCCCTCAATAAATGTATCGGCTTTAGGAAAAAGCCTCTGGAAGAGCGCAAGGAGCTTTTAAAGACATTTAGGGTATGTTTCAGGTGCTGTGCTTCTACAGAACATTTTGCAAGGGACTGTAATGTGTCCATCAAGTGCATAGAGTGTGGCTCTGAAGAACATGTGCAAGCCCTCCATCCTCTTGAGCCCAGCTCTGCACAACCTGCCAACACTCCTCCCAGGTTAACGCATGGCGGGGAGAATACAGACCAAGTGCCTAATTCTACCATCATTTCTTCATCCTGCACTGAAGTTTGTGGAGAAGACCACTGTGGTAAGTCCTGTGCTAAGATATGCTTGGTGAACATATACCACAAGGATCAACCAGAAAAGTCTCTAAAGGCATATGCTATCTTAGACGATCAGAGCAATCGATCACTTGCAAAATCGGAATTGTTCAATCTATTTGAAATAAAAGGCGAAGCTCATCCTTACACCTTGGGTACCTGTAGTGGAACTATAGAGGTTTCTGGAAGAAGGGCTCATGGACTCATGGTATCTTCTCTCAAAGGTAACTTGCAATTACCCTTACCTACACTTGTTGAGTGCAATCAGATACCTGCTAAC
This sequence comes from Rana muscosa, assembly GCA_029206835.1. Lineage (NCBI taxonomy): Eukaryota > Metazoa > Chordata > Amphibia > Anura > Ranidae > Rana > Rana muscosa. The sequence goes on along the minus strand of CM055116.1, from coordinate 273,974,548 downwards.
AGGGAAGAAATCCCTACTCCAGCTGCTGCTTTCCATCACCCTCACCTCAAGGTAATAGCAAATGAGATACCACCGCTTGACAAAGATGCTCAGATCCTTCTTCTGTTAGGAAGAGACATTCTAAGAGTTCACAAGGTACACAGACAAGTCAGTGGACCCCCAGATGCCCCATTTGCCCAGCGCACGGATCTAGGGTGGGTCATCATAGGCAATGTCTGCATAGGCAAAATGAAAAGACCTACCAACATTTCGTCATTCAAGACAAATGTTCTGCCAAATGGCCGAAACACTTACTTTGAGCCATGCCCACATCACTACTGGGTGAAAGAGAAGATAGCCAGCCACGAATGGCAACAGGGTATCTCAGGTGACACAAGCCCTTTCTCCTGCCATGATGGCGACTTCGGCTCTACAGTGTTTAATGCAACCAGTGAAGATGACATACTGGCTCCTTCAATGGAAGACAAAGAATTCATCAAGGTAATGAACAATGAGTTCTTTCAAGATGACTCCAATAACTGGGTAGCACCCCTACCCTTTCGTCTCCCAAGAGAGAGATTGCCCAACAACTTACAGCAGGCCATCAGTAGATTCTCCTCCTTAAAGCGAAACTTAAGCAGGAAACCAGAGATGCAAAAGCACTTTGTGGACTTTATGCAAAATGTATTTGACAGAGATCATGCAGAGCCTGCTCCCCCACTAAAGGAGGGAGAAGAATGCTGGTACCTTCCATCCTTTGGCGTGTATCACCCACGCAAACCAGACCAAATCAGAGTTGTCTTTGATTCCAGTGCTCATCACGAAGGTGTTTCTCTTAACAACATGCTCCTTACTGGACCCAACTTGAACAACAGTCTAATAGGAGTCTTGATTCGTTTCAGACAAGAGCCTGTAGCAGTAATGGCCGACATTCAACAGATGTTTCACTGCTTCATCGTCAGAGAAGACAACAGAAACTACCTCAGGTTTCTATGGCACAAGGACAATGACCTCAACAAGAAAGTTATAGATTATCGCATGAAGGTACATGTCTTCTGTAACAGTCCTTCCCCAGCAGTGGCAACTTATGGGCTAAGGAAAACAGCTCAGACTGGAGAAGTTAAATATGGATCTGATGCCCGTCAATTTGTTGAAAGAAACTTCTACGTTGACGACGCACTTAAGTCCTTTCCAACTGCTAAAGAAGCAATTGATCTTCTCACCAGAACAAAGGAGATGCTGTCTGTAGCAAACCTTAGACTGCACAAGATTATATCCAACAGCCAGGAACTTATGAATGCCTTTCACTCTGAGGACTATGCCACTAGTCTAAAAAACCTTGACTTAGGTACAGATGTGCCTCCTGTACAGCGAAGTCTGGGTTTGTTGTGGAACATCAAGCAAGACAAATTCACCTTCCAAGTCTCTTCACTAAGAGAGGAGTCCTGTCCGTGGTGAATAGCATCTACGACCCACTGGGTTTCCTTGCTCCAGTTACCATTCAAGGTAAGATTTTACTAAGACAGTTGTCTACTGAGAACATAGACTGGGATACTCCCTTGCCTAGTGAGAATCAACACAAGTGGGAAAGGTGGAGATATTCTTTGAAGTCACTAGAAAAACTTCAGATTCCCCGTTGCTATGTTCCAGGTTCCACTTCAACTGCTAACCGGAGAGAGATTCATATTTTCTCTGATGCGTCAGTTGAAGCTATTGCTGCAGTAGCCTATTTGAAGACCTCTGAACTGAATGGAGAATCACACTGTAGTTTTGTCCTAGGCAAGGCAAAACTCACACCCAAGCCTGCACATACCATACCAAGACTTGAACTTTGTGCAGCCGTGCTAGCAGTAGAAATTGCCGAGGTCATACGAAGTGAAATGGACACTAGAATTGATTCTTTCACCTTCTATACAGACTGTAAGGTAGTACTTGGTTACATAAACAACCAAACAAAACAATTTTATGTGTACGTCAGCAACAGGGTTGAACGTATCAAGAGATTCTCTCTACCAAGTCAATGGCATCACGTTCTCACTGAACTCAACCCAGCTGACTGTGGGACCAGAGCCGTGTCACCTGCCGCTCTTCAGGACAGCTTATGGCTGTCACCTCCAAGGTTTCTGTGTGAGGACTCTTACTTACTCCCTATTGACACCACCTATGGGCTAGTAAACCCTGAAGATGATAAGGAAATAGGAACTGTGAACATCTCACTACACACTTCTGTAAGTACAAAACAGAAGCTGCGGTCACACCATTACAGGCATCAATGGAAGCAGGTGCAGCATCTAGCCAATGTGTTCTGGCATCGCTGGAAGAAAAAGTATCTTCATCACCTTCAAGGTCGTAACAAACGGCAAGCATCTAAGCCGAATCTTAAGGTTGGAGACCTCATCCTTCTAAAAGACAAGGAAGTTTGTCGGAATGAGTGGCCTATGGGTCTTATTACTAAAGTTATGCCCAGCGACGATAACAAAGTCCGGAAGGTAGAAGTCAAGGTAACCAAGGGAGGATCGACACGAACCTTTAGTCGACCAATTACAGAGTTAGTACTCCTTTTGCCAGGTGAGTGACTTGTGCAAGGACTAGCCATGCTGTTGGCACGGCGGGGAGTACATTGCTGCCATCTACAGGTTCTACTCAGAACTTTGGAATTATTTGAAGACATCATACTGTGACTTTATGTTCTTCATCCTGTTGAACTTAAGTTTATTATTTGCTTGTTGCATGTTTTTCATTACAGGTTCCAGGACATTCGTCAGTATTGGACTTTTTGAAAATATATATTTTAGTTTAAGGTTATGAAATCTAAAGATTTCAGACGGGGAGTGTTGTGTTACACTATGTGATTATTCTTGCTCTGTGTCTTTAAGATCTGTCCCCTTCTTTCTAGCTGAACTCTCTCTCTCACCGTAGTTCTTTATATATCTCCTCCACTTCCTGATTCTGGTCATTACTCCTGTATATCTTCAATGCTAAACATCTTACATGTGGCTTACAACTGCAACGTTTTTCTACCTATGAATATCCATCATTAAACGGAACATTCGAAAGGATTCATCGTCTGTCGTCCTAACTGTGAGTTTATTCATTGAGTTAAACTGCCTGTATCGATGCAAGGGATGAATATCAAACCAGCTTGAGTAAGGCCTACTTAAACCTGGAGATGAACTTTATCGCTTTGTAGTTGAGACAGAACAGTGTGCATTAAGACGGCTCCATTAACTTACATTGATTTCCTCAGTCAGCACGACTTGAGGCAACTAGGGGCGACCTGGGGCGATTTGAAGTCGGATCCAAAGTTGCCCCTGTGTGAATGGGCTCTTAGGGAAATTTTTCCCAAACTTTCCAATCAGTAACTAGAACAACCTCAAAATTGGTTGGGCTATCTGAGTTTCAGTTCTGGAGGCAGCGCCCAGCGTTTAAATACATAGAGGAATGCAAGTAAACAGGATTTGCAGGAAAATGAAAAGGGCTTTTTTTAGGGAGTCTGTATGGTTATGCCACGTACACACGGCCGGACTTTCCATCGGGAAAAGCTCCGTCGGAATTTCCGACGGAAAAATAGAGAACCTGCTCTCTATCTAAGTCCGTCGGAAATTCCGACAGAAAAAGTCCAATGGGGCATACACCCGGTTGGAATATCCAACCAAAAGCTCCCATCTGACTTTTTCTGTCGGAAATTCCGATCGTGTGTACGCGGCATAAGAGCAACTGCTGAATTTCATATTTTCTCTGGGATAATCCCAACAGGAAAGAATGTTTTCTCATCGGTGTCTACAAATCATATTCTCTTGTGTTTCCTTATATAAAGACCATACAAAGCAAGGATACTAAACAGCATAGAGAAAACAATGCAGGTCAGGAAAAGGACAAATACATTTAAAAAATGCTCCAGAAGCAAATCACCATATGAATTAGTATGACCTAAAATAGAGTAATTATTCTTCATTTATGTAATCTCATTGGAACAATAACTTTATAGCAATCTGATTACAGAGGGGAAATAAAGCATTCTGCGTATGTGCATGTAAATCATAATGTAATTTAGAACCAGGCTCACTAAAATATATTGTCAGTACATATGGTTTCAATGCAGACCTGGTTTTCATCAGTAGTAATGTCAACTATTTCCAAAAGACATGTTATTGAATTTAAATTCCCAATTTTGTGTTATTTTTAGTGTACAGTCAAATTTTTTCTATTGATTGATTTATAAGAAAGATTTCCTGTAGGTAGGATTGAGTTTGTAGAATGAAGTATTTGCTTTAACCTTCAATGAAAAGTTAATTAGAATGCATGTTGTTATATTGACTGTGTACAGGTATTGGATTCCTTATACAGATTCCCAATATTAATGCAATATACTGTGTTGATTTCCTTAATATAATTTTTTCCCCTTAAAATAAGCCAGCACATAAAACAAATGACATAAAATGGGCATGTCAAATACAAATGAAACAGTGGGCGAATTAAGTAGAATATATAAAGAGGCCAAATTATGTCTATATAAATTCAAAAAACGATTGTAGCGCTCTGGTAATTAATAGTATAGCAACTTTTGCTATGCAATAATTAAAGTGTAAGGCTACTTTCACACTGGGACACCCGGCCGTTAGAGCTAAAGCGCCGCTCGGTTTAGCAGCGCTGCTCAGACGTTAGCGGTAAGGTAAGGTAAAAAGTCCAGTTTTGCGGTGCTTTCAATACGCTTTTAGGTCGCTTTGAAAGCGGTGCCCATTCATTGCAATGTGCAGGGCATTTTGGGAGTGCTAAATACAGCGCTCCCAACCCGCCCCAGCATTTGCAGGACTTTTCGGAACATCCCACAAGCGCACCGCCCCAGTGTGAAAAAACACACTGCAAAAAATGGGAGGCGGTTTTTCCAGGCGCTTTTCAGAGTCTATTTCTAGCACTAAAGCGCCTGAAAACCGCCTCAGTGTGAAAGTAGCCTAACTGTAGGCAATTTTTTTTTGTCTTAGATAGAGTGGGGAATGATTAGAGCACCTGTCAGTTTTTATAGCTATCTGTGCCCTGTTAGGGAGATTCACCCTCTCTATTTGTCCATTTTACTATTATCATCAAAAATAAAAGTAAAAGAAAATCCCATATTTTGGGTTGGCATCAGAATGCTATTAAAGTGGTGTTCCACCCAAAAAAAATACACCAAAATACTTAAAAAAAAAAAAAAAAATGTTTACTCACCAGAAAGGGCGGTTGCTATGCGGAACTTGCTAATCTGCCTCTTCCTCCACCTCGGCAGGTCTTCTACCTCCTCCTCCTACTCCTTCTTCTGGGGAATGTGGCACGCTGCCTTCTGGGAACTGTGTATATCCCAGAAAGCAGCCGCCCATTCACAAAGCGGCGCGAGCCTCGTGCATACACAGTAGGAAACGGCAGTCAAGCCGCAAAGCTTCACTGCCTGTTTCCCTTACTGAGGATGGCGGCGCCTGGACCCTCCGCGATTGAGGGGTCGGCCTCAAGGGGGGGGGCTGACATCGTGGGCACCTAGGACAGGTAAGTGTCCTTATTAAAAGTCAGTAGCTACAGTGTTTGTAGCTGCTGAGTTTGAAAAAAAATTAAAAGTAGGAAATCTTCCAATGGGGACACTAGTTCTGGTGACCCTGATGGCACGCCAGGATTCCCTCACTTTTCTTTCCACTTTCTGTCTTGGCTATGGGGCAGGAATTAAAGAGAGATATCTCCCCAATGGGACTAAAAAACCTGACAGGGGTTAAAACCCTCTCTTACGCTATCCAACGTGAAAAAAAATAAAACGTTTTGCCTTTAGATACACTTTAATTGGTAATTACCCTTTTGGTAAGATTACCATCTTACAGCATTTTATTTTAAATGAAGGTCCAGAAAACATGTCCTGAATTACTGAGCAAAATGGGATAAAGGCTGTAAGAGGCTCAAAAAAGCAATAAGCATTACATGTATTAAGCCTAATACACAGACCGTATGTTGGGCGGTATTGGCCGGATCAATAGAAACTGGATGACATTCAGCCTGTACGTACAATAGCCGCTCTGACAGAAGCCGGCAGTTCGGCCGGCTTCTGACGAAGAGTCATGACCAAAAAAGGTCTGCAATGGCTGAGAGCGCTGACCGGAATGTTCTGGTTGGGGGGCCACCCCCCCTGTAACTTGGGGTTGTTAGTACAGCAGCTCCGACCTGAGCTGTCAGTCCTTTTTTGTTCAACCCACTGGGCTGAACGAAAAAGCACTAGTAGTGTGTATGAGGCTTTACTTTCATCATTGGTAGGCTGCAGAAATCCTCCTCTGGCCTACAGTAGTAGAGGTCAATTTAAAGGACACTATTAGAAAATTTAAAAAAACGTATTCAAGTCTTCAGCAGACTCAGTGTCCTCTTTCTGAACATGCTAGTTTCGTGGCTGTCCTGTTAATAATAATGGCTTTAGTACTCCCTGAATCACTGACCTGGAGCATTCACAAATTTTTAGTTCACTGTAACTATGGGGTTGATTTACTAAAAGTGGAGAGTGTAATATCTGGTGCAGCGGGCATGGTAGCCAATCAGCTTCTAACTTCAGCTTGTTCAGTTAAGCTTTGACAAAAAAAAAACTGGAAGCTGATTGGTTTTAATTCAGAGTTGCACCAGATTTTGCACTCTGCAGTTTTAGTAAATTAGCCCCATTGTTTGCTGCATACTTGTTCCACGTATGTGTGGTTATTATTTCTAAATAAGTCAAGTTTCAGTACTCATCAAGACAGATGGTCATTGTTAATTTCCTATCTATTTCTCTTCCAGAGCAAACAAATGTCAGATCCCTCTGTGGAAAGGGCTATGTCAAAAAAACATTTTGGTTTTGTATCTTCGGGTGGGAAGACGTGACAAAAGATTTCACTATAAGCGGTGACCATTAAGGGACAAAAACGCTCACAAATCTTGGTTTGTGTTTAAATCGTCAACTCCTTGTTCTTACTGGTAGTCTCTTCATTTGGGAACTGGTAGTCAAAAGTAAGAAATCTACATATGGATGTACTCATAGCTGTTACAGGCATTTCTATTGTCATTCATAAATCTAAAACAGAATACAGTAGTAGTTGGGTTTCGGAAAATGACTTTCTTTATTTCCCTGTGGTGGAAAGTTCTTTCCAGTGGCCCCCTCCAAGGAGTATTTAGCAGCACAACCTCCCCTGTGTTCTTTATACATTGAGATTCTTTTTATCTAACCATGTTTGCATATGTTTGTCTAAATTTGGTTTACCACCATTTGAATTGGCTACTCATTCATTCTACATAGGTGCAGCCACAGCTACATTTGCCATGGGTAATTTCCGTGTCCCACCTCTATTCTAGTATGTCTTCTTAGGGATTTTTACATGTTTTGGGCAGCTCAGCAGGCAAAGGAGAGGAACTATGGCATAAACTTAAGCATCCCGACTGTGGTAGACAGAGTGTTCTGACAGGGTTTTAGATGTATGCGGTGACACCAGGTACTTCTTGAGCACCTAGGGTTGTGTATGTTCATTTCTGGTACTATAGCGTTCCTAATCTACAGTATGCTGGGGGAAATATTTTAGGAAGATTGCGATTATTTGATTTAGTTTCTGCCATAAAAAGGATAATTGGCCCTTGCTGTGCTACATTTACATTTAAGCCCTCTGAAAGCCCTAATTTGTTCTACACTAGGGATGAGCTTCGTGTTCGAGTCGAACATACGTTCGACTCGAACATCGGCTGTTCGATCATTCGACGAAGATCGAACGATTTGGGCCGTTCGCGCCAAATTCGAGTGACGCGAACAGCCCACAATGCACTACGCCATCGCAGTGTCATCCAGGCGCTGTGATTGGCCAAGCATGCACTGTGACCCCGCATGCTTGGCCAATCACAGCGCCGGCAGCGAGGAGAGCAATGATTGGCCACAGGCAGGATGCCTGTGGCCAATTATTGCTGAGGGGGTTTAGTACACGCCCCACACTATAAAAGGCCGCCAGCGTGGCGGCCTTGTGTAGTGTGTTCCGGAGCAGGGAAAGAGAAGCATAGGCAGGGACAGTGTCATTTTTTCCTTTACTAATCCTGGATTCCTTGTGTTTAGGGACAGAGAAGGATAGGTAGGGAGAGTGTCAGTGTGTCATTCTGTGCTAAACCTTGTTTGTAGGGACAGAGAAGGACAGTGAGGGAAAGTGTCAGTGTGCTATTCTGTGCTAAACCTTGTTTGTAGGGACAGAGAAGGACAGTGAGGGAAAGTGTCAGTGTGCTATTCTGTGCTAATCCTTGTTTGTAGGGACAGAGAAGGACAGTGAGGGAAACTGTCAGTGTGCTATTCTGTTCTAAACCAATCTTGCTGAACCATATTTGAAATCCTTGAGTTTAGGGACAGAGAAGGACACTCGTGGAAACTATCAGTGTGCTTTTCTGTGCTAAATCTTGTTTGTAGGGACAGAGAAGGACAGTGAGGGAAACTGTCAGTGTGCTATTCTGTCCTAAACCAATCTTGCTGAACCATATTTGAAATCCTTGAGTTTAGGGACAGAGAAGGACACTCGGGGAAACTGTCAATGTGCTATTCTGTTCTAAACCAATCTTGCTGAACCATATTTGAAATCCTTGAGTTTAGGGACAGAGAAGGACACTCGTGGAAACTATCAGTGTGCTATTCTGTGCTAAATCTTGTTTGTAGGGACAGAGAAGGACAGTGAGGGAAACTATCAGTGTGCTATTCTGTGCTAAACCAATCTTGCTGAACCATATTTGAAATCCTTGAGTTTAGGGACAGAGAAGGACACTCGTGGAAACTATCAGTGTGCTATTCTGTGCTAAATCTTGTTTGTAGGGACAGAGAAGGACAGTGAGGGAAAGTGTCAGTGTGCTATTCTGTCCTAAACCAATCTTGCTGAACCGTATTTGAAATCCTTGAGTTTAGGGACAGAGAAGGACACTCGGGGAAACTGTCAGTGTGCTATTCTGTTCTAAACCAATCTTGCTGAACCATATTTGAAATCCTTGAGTTTAGGGACAGAGAAGGACACTCGTGGAAACTATCAGTGTGCTATTCTGTGCTAAATCTTGTTTGTAGGGACAGAGAAGGACAGTGAGGGAAACTGTCAGTGTGCTATTCTGTTCTAAACCAATCTTGCTGAACCGTATTTGAAATCCTTGAGTTTAGGGACAGAGAAGGACACTCGTGGAAACTATCAGTGTGCTATTCTGTGCTAAATCTTGTTTGTAGGGACAGAGAAGGACAGTGAGGGAAACTGTCAGTGTGCTATTCTGTTCTAAACCAATCTTGCTGAACCGTATTTGAAATCCTTGAGTTTAGGGACAGAGAAGGACACTCGTGGAAACTATCAGTGTGCTATTCTGTGCTAAATCTTGTTTGTAGGGACAGAGAAGGACAGTGAGGGAAAGTGTCAGTGTGCTATTCTGTCCTAAACCAATCTTGCTGAACCATATTTGAAATCCTTGAGTTTAGGGACAGAGAAGGACACTCGGGGAAACTGTCAGTGTGCTATTCTGTTCTAAACCAATCTTGCTGAACCATATTTGAAATCCTTGAGTTTAGGGACAGAGAAGGACACTCGTGGAAACTATCAGTGTGCTATTCTGTGCTAAATCTTGTTTGTAGGGACAGAGAAGGACAGTGAGGGAAACTATCAGTGTGCTATTCTGTGCTAAACCAATCTTGCTGAACCATATTTGAAATCCTTGAGTTTAGGGACAGAGAAGGACACTCGTGGAAACTATCAGTGTGCTATTCTGTGCTAAATCTTGTTTGTAGGGACAGAGAAGGACAGTGAGGGAAACTGTCAGTGTGCTATTCTGTTCTAAACCAATCTTGCTGAACCGTATTTGAAAGCCTTCAGTTTAGGGACAGAGCAGGACACTCGTGGAAACTATCAGTGTGCTATTCTGTGCTAAATCTTGTTTGTAGGGACAGAGAAGGACAGTGAGGGAAACTGTCAGTGTGCTATTCTGTTCTAAACCAATCTTGCTGAACCGTATTTGAAATCCTTGAGTTTAGGGACAGAGAAGGACACTCGTGGAAACTATCAGTGTGCTATTCTGTGCTAAATCTTGTTTGTAGGGACAGAGAAGGACAGTGCGGGAAACTATCAGTGTGCTATTCTGTGCTAAACCAATCTTGCTGAAGCATATTGCAAATCCTTGTGTTTAGGGACAGAGAAGTATGGGCAGGGGACAGTGTCAGTGTCTTTGTTGCTAAGCCTCCTGCACAGTATACACCTGAAGGTAGCCCTTATTGCTGTTTTTCCCATCTCCCTGCAGGCCATCCATTAAAATGTCTGGAAGGCAAACAAGGAGAGGCAGACAGTCAGGAGGCAAAAAAAGAGGGCAAGCAGGCTCTGTGTCTGGGGGCAACAGTGCTGGTCGTGGACGCGGTGCATTGTCATCAGCACATGGCCATGGGACACGCTTGTCCTTCTTTTCGGCAGCTGGACATGTTGAGCCACATCATGCCGAAGACTTGGTAGAGTGGATGACCAAGCCCACCTCATCCTCCTCATCCTCTCTCACCCAGGCTCAGGGTACTGGCAAAGCAGCTGCCAAAGCGTCCTCTTCTCTGGTATCAATGTCATCATTAGTCACTCCTTCCCTAGACCCACCATGTCCTCCTCCTGAGGAGTCCCCCGAACTGTTTGAGCACAGTGTTGGGTACATGCTCCAGGAGGATGCCCAGCGTTTCGAAGGATCTGATGATGATACCCAGCTAGAGGAAGGCAGTAGCGTGAGAGCAGAGAGAGGGGATGCTCAAGAAGGACACCAATCTGGCAGTCATGCTCCAGCAGCTGCAGCATACTGCCAGATTGGCTCCAGTGATGAGGAGGGAGGGGATGATGAGGTCACTGACTCCACGTGGGTGCCTAATAGGAGAGAGGAGGAGGAGGAGGATGAGGAGGAGGCACATCTCCAACGAGGCAGGATGCCCTTGGGTGGCCAGCGTATGGGCAGCACACCGACGGAATCACACCGCAGAGCTCCGCCTGTGCAGGGCGCTGCCTCTGCCCATCATTCAAAAAGTTATTTGGTGTGGGCCTTTTTTGAGGCGAGTGCATCAGATCGCACAGCTGCTGTTTGCAACATATGTCTCAAGCGTATATCGCGTGGCCAAAACATCAGCCGCTTGGGCACCACATGCTTGATCAGACATATGTTGAGCTGCCATGCAGCTCGTTGGCAAGCCTACCTTAAAGACCCACACCAAAGAACAAAGCGGACCTCTCCTTGCACCGCATCAGCTGGGATCTCCAACCCCACTATACCTTCAGTCCTCTCTGAAACCTGCACTGAGAGGAATGAAGGTGTAGAATTAGGTGTGTCACAGCCAAGTACTTGCGGCCATTCTGCTAGCAGTACACCGACGTCCGATTCTAGCAGGCAAATTTCCCTGCCCCAGCTTCTGGACCGTCGAAAGAAGTTCACTCCCAGCCATCCACATGCCCAGCGGTTGAATGCTAGCTTGGCAAAATTGCTAGCGCTTCAACTGCTGCCTTTTCAGTTGGTAGACTCGGCCCCCTTCCGTGAGTTTGTGCAATGTGCGGTTCCTCAGTGGCAGGTTCCCAAACGCCACTTTTTCTCACGGAAGGCGATTCCGGCTCTCTACAGGCATGTGGAAGGCAATGTCTTGGCCTCGCTGGACAGGGCGTTCAGCGGTAAGGTGCATATTACCGCTGACTCATGGTCCAGCAGGCATGGACAGGGACGTTACCTTTCTTTCACGGCCCATTGGGTCACTCTTTTGGCAGCTGGGAAGGATGCAGGACAAGGTGCAGTAGTGTTAGAGGTTGTTCCACCGCCACGCCTCCAAAATGCTACTACTGGTTGTGACACACCTCTCTCCTCCACCCCCTCCTCTTCTTCTTCCTCCATGGCCTCTTCCTGTGGTTTGTCCTTGGAACCAGCGGTGCTCCGTAGGCGTTCAAGGGGCTACGCAAGTACGCAGGCAAAAAGATGCCATGCCGTGCTTGCGCTGGTGTGTTTGGGGGACAGGAGCCACACTGGGGCAGAGGTCCTGTCTGCTCTGCAGGGGCAGGCCGAGAGGTGGTTGACGCCACGCCAGCTTAAGCCAGGAATGGTGGTTTGCGACAATGGCACCAACCTCCTCTCCGCCCTCCGACAGGGACAACTGACCCATGTGCCCTGTATGGCTCACGTCCTTAACCTGGTGGTGCAGCGGTTCTTGGGCAGGTACCCGGGCTTACAGGATGTCCTGAGGCAGGCCAGGAAAGTCTGTGTGCATTTCCGCAGATCTTATAATGCCAGTGCTCGCCTGGCTGAGCTGCAAAAGGAGTTGAACCTGCCCAAGAACCGCCTTATATGTGACATGCCCACCAGGTGGAACTCAACGTTGGCCATGCTGCAGCGGCTGCACACGCAGCAGAGGGCCATCAATGAGTACCTGTGCGACTACGGCACCAGGACAGGGTCTGGGGAGCTCGGGTTTTTTTCACCACGCCAGTGGGGCATGATCAGGGATGCATGCACTGTCCTGGCACCATTTGAGGAGGCCACGAGGATGGTGAGCAGTGACAGTGCATGCATCAGTGACACTGTACCTCTTGTCCACCTGTTGGAGCACACGCTGCGTGGAATAATGGACAGGGCACTTGAGGCAGAACAGAGGCAGGAAGAGGAGGACTTCCTTGCCTCTCAGGGCCCCCTTTACCCAGACAGTGTTCCTTCTGTCCCACCCATCGCACAGGAAGAGGAGGAGGAGGAGGAGGAGGATTGTGTCAGCATGGAGGTGGAGGCTGGCACTCAGCATCATCAGCAGCAGTCTTTTAGGGATGATTTACAGTCCCAAGAAACCAGTGGACTTGTACGTGGCTGGGAGGAGGTGGCTGCGGATCATGTCGTCCTTAGTGACCCAGAGGACTCCGGACTGAATGCCTCAGCTAACCTACGCTGCATGGCCTCCCTGATCCTGCAAAGTCTGGGGAAGGATCCTCGTATTCTTCGGATCAAGGAGAGGGACCATTACTGGCTGGCCACTCTCCTTGATCCACGGTACAAGGGTAAGGTTGCGGACCTTATGTTACCGTCGCAGAGGGAGCAGAGGATGAGACAACTCCGGGAGGCCTTGCAGAAAGGTCTGTGCAACGCGTTCCCAGAGACTGGGAGGTTACAAACTCCTGGTCCTGGACAACGAGTTGCTGAGGCTTCGGGCAGTCAGAGAAGGAGCGGTGGGGAAGGTGGCCGTCTGACCGATGCGTTCAGACAATTCTTTAGTCCGCAGCCCCAAAGTATGATCGGTTCCAGCAACCATCGCCAGCGTCTGATATACATGGTGCAGGAATACCTAGGGGCAAGGTCAGACTTGGACACCTTCCCCACCGAAAATCCTCTGGCTTACTGGGTCTTGAGGATGGATCACTGGCCAGAGCTTGCACAGTATGCAATTGAGCTACTGGCCTGTCCTGCATCCAGCGTTCTTTCAGAACGCACATTCAGTGCTGCTGGAGGATTTGTCACGGATCACAGGGTGCGCCTGTCCACCGACTCGTTTGATCGACTGACTTTCATCAAGATGAACCAGTCTTGGATTACCACCTGCTACCACACACCTGATGCTGATATAACAGACTAATTGATTTTAAAATGTCACATCCCTTCAAGACTGATGCTGATGCTGAGTGCCTGTGCTGTTATGTTGACTGGCTATCCTCCTCCTCCTCCTCAATGATCCGATTAATGATGATAGCTTGGAAGATCATTTTGGTTTATGGGTGCCGCCACCAGTGGCTAAGGCCCAATTTTTCAGCCCCTGTTTAACAGGGGCGTGTAATTACAATTTTTGATGCAATACTTTGCAACAGGCCTCATTGCTGTGCTCCAAGTACAGTATCTGTGAGGGGTTGCAGTGTTGTGCCACCAGTGCCTAAGGCCCAATTTTTCAGCCCCTGTTCAACAGGGGCATGCAATTATAATTATTAATCTAATAATTCACAGCAGGGCCCATTGCTGCGCCCACCAAGAGTAACTGTCAGGCCTTACAGTGTTGTGTCAACACCAACACCACCACCACCACCACCACCACCACCAAAGGCCCAATTTTTCAGCCCCTGTTCAACAGGGGCATGCAATTATAATTATTGATCTAATAATTCACAGCAGGGCCCATTGCTGCGCCCACCAAGAGTAACTGTCAGGCCTTACAGTGTTGTGTCAACACCACCACCACCACCACCACCAAAGGCCCAATTTTTCAGCCCCTGTTCAAAAGGGGCATGCAATTATAATTATTGATCTAATAATTCACAGCAGGGCCCATTGCTGCGCCCACCAAGAGTAACTGTCAGGCCTTACAGTGTTGTGGCACCAGCACCACCATCAAAGGCCCAATTTTTACTACCACTGTTCAACAATTATATGTTATTACAATTCCTGATATAATAGTTGACAGCAGGGCGTTCCAGCACCCACCAAGAGTAACTGTGAGTGCTTACAGTGTTGTGCCAACACCAACACCTAAGGGGCCAATTTCTGCTGAGTATATACGGCAGGTCCCTACTTTCAAACATCCAACTTACAAACGACGCCTACTTGCAAACGGAAGAAGACAACAGGAAGTGAGAGGAAATCTACCCCATGGAAGGAAAATTCTCTCCTGTAAGAATTAATATGGGAGAAAGGTGTCTCCTCTCTACTGATGCTTTATCACCAATCCTTGTTTCAATAAAAACACCACATTTCAAAAACAGTTGTCATTGGGACGCAAAGTGAGGTGAAATGTTCTGAACAGGGGCACAGACAGCAAAACAAATGTTACAGGGGTGATAACCCTTCCCTATGTTTTCCAAAAAGCTTAAAAATAGATTTGTTGGCTGGAGCTACACTTAAACAATGTACCTGTTCAAAATTACAAACAGATTATACATAAGAACAAACCTACAGTCCCTGTCTTGTATGCACCGCCTGTATACGGCTGTTCAGAGTATATAGGGCCTTTTTTATTTTGTGTGCGGGGTTCCCCTTAATATCCATACAAGACCCAAAGGGGCTGGTAATGGGCTGGGGTAGGGGGGGGGGTGATGGGGTAGCTATGCCATTTTTCTTAAAGATTTTCATCCATATTACCGGGACCAGACATTACATTAAAGCCGCAAGCAGTTTTAAATGGCTTTTTTTTTCCTTTAGAAATGTAATTTTGTGCAGGGACAGTTCTAAACACGGGAAACACGTGGCACTTCACAGGCATACTTTAGACACCCCCCAGGTACAATATTTAAAGGAATATTTGACTTTTTTTTTTCACTTTATGCATCATTAAAATGACTGCTCCCGAAAAACGGCCGTTTTTAAAACTTCTTTTTGCATTGATACATGTCGCCTGGTGCAGAACCCGGGTTCCCAAACTCTGTTTAGGACAATAAAATGGATAATAGTCGTTATAATTAGCACTTTAGAATTCGAACGTTCGCATCCATTGTATTTAATAGGGTTCTAATGTTCGTGCGAACTTTCGGTCCGTTCGCGGGTTCTGGTGCGAACCGAACCCGGGGGTGTTCGGCTCATCACTATTCTACACCTGTCTTAGAACTTAAGATGAAGACATGTTTAGCCAACATTATAATGTTGTAAAGATATATGGGTGCTCACAATTTACTAATGACAAGTATAGATGTATGATGATTTGATAAAGAGTTGCTTATTAAATATGCAGTTTGAATCCAATAAAGCTGTGTCGTTGCCCTTTTAACCACTTAAGCCCCGGACCATTTCGGGCCATTAGGACCAGGCCTGTTTTTGGGATTCGGCACTGCGCTGCTTTAACTGTAAATTGTGCGGACATGCAATGTTGTACCCAAATGAAATTTGCGTCCTTTTCTTCCCACAAATAGAGCTTTCTTTTAATGGTATTTGATTGCCTCTGCGATTTTTATTTTTTGCGATATAAACAGAAAAAGACCGAAAATTTTGAAAAAAAAAGATATTTTCTACTTTTTGTTATAAGAAAAATCGAATAAACTCAATTTTAGTCATACATTTAGGCCAAAATGTATTCAGCCACATGTCTTTAGTAAAAAAAATGTCAATAAGCGTATATTTATTGGTTTGCGCAAAAGTTATAGCGTTTACAAACTAGGGTACATTTTCTGAAATTTACACAGCTTTAAATTTATGACTGCCTATCTCATTTCTTGAGGTGCTAAAATGGCAGGGCAGTACAAAACCCCCCCAAATGACCCCATTTTGGAAAGTAGACACCCCAAGGAAATTGCTGAGAGGCATGTTGAGCCCATTGAATATTTTTTTTTTTTTATCCCAAGTGATTGAATAATGACAACAACAAAAAAAAAAAATTACAAAAAGTTGTCACTAAATGATATATTGCTCACACATGCCATGGTTATATGTGGAATTGCACCCCAAAATACATTCTGCTGCTTCTCCTGAGTACGGGGATACCACATGTGTGGGACTTTTTGGGAGCCTAGCCGCGTACGGGACCCCAAAAACCAAGCACCGCCTTCAAGGTTTCTAAGGGCATAAATTTTTGATTTCACTCCTCACTACCTATCACAGTTTTGAAGGCCATAAAATGCCAAGATGGCACAAAACCCCCCCAAATGACCCCATTTTGGAAAGTAGACACCCCAAGCTATTTGCTGAGAGGCATGTTGACCCCATTGAATATTTTTTTTTTTTGTCCCAAATGATTGAATAATGACAAAAAAAAAAAAAATGTACAAAAAGTTGTCACTAAATGATATATTGGTCACACATGCCATGGTTATATGTGGAATTGCACCCCAAAATACATTCTGCTGCTTTTCCTGAGTACGGGGATACCACATGTGTGGGACTTTTTGGGAGCCTAGCCGCGTACAGGGCCCCAAAACCCAAGCACCGCCTTCAGGATTTCTAAGGGCGTAAATTTTTGATTTCACTCCTCACTACCTATCACAGTTTCGAAGGCCATAAAATGCCAAAATAGCACAAAACCCCCCCAAATTACCCCATTTTGGAAAGTAGACACCCCAAGCTATTTGCTGAGAGGCATGTTGAGTCCATGGAATATTTTATATTTTGCCACAGGTTGCGGGAATATGACAAACTTTTTTTTTTTTGCACAAAGTTGTCACTAAATGATATATTGCTCACACATGCCATGGGCATATGTGAAATTACACCCCAAAATACATTCTGCTGCTTCTCCTGAGTACGGGGATACCACATGTGTGGGACTTTTTGGGAGCCTAGCCGCGTACGGGACCCCAAAAACCAAGCACCGCCTTCAAGGTTTCTAAGGGCATAAATTTTTGATTTCGCTCCTCACTACCTATCACAGTTTTGAAGGCCATAAAATGCCAAGATGGCACAAAACCCCCCCAAATGACCCCATTTTGGAAAGTAGACACCCCAAGCTATTTGCTGAGAGGCATGTTGAGCCCATTGAATATTTTTTTTTTGTCCCAAATGATTGAATAATGACAAAAAGAAAAAAAAATGTACAAAAAGTTGTCACTAAATGATATATTGCTCACACATGCCATGGTTATATGTGAAATTACACCCCAAAATACATTCTGCTGCTTCTCCTGAGTACGGGGATACCACATGTGTGGGACTTTTTGGGAGCCTAGCCGCGTACGGGACCCCAAAAACCAAGCACCGCCTTCAAGGTTTCTAAGGGCATAAATTTTTGATTTCACTCCTCACTACCTATCACAGTTTTGAAGGCCATAAAATGTCAAAATAGCCCAAAACCCCCACAAATGACCCCATTTTGGAAAGTAGACACCCCAAGCTATTTGCTGAGAGGCATGGTGAGTATTTTACAGCTCTCATTTGTTTTTGAAAATTAAGAAAGACATTTTTTTTTCTTTTTTTTTTTCTTTTTTTACATTTTCAAAACTTTGTGACAAAAAGCGAGATCTGCAAAATACTCAACATACCTCTCAGCAAATAGCTTGGGGTGTCTACTTTCCAAAATGGGGTCATTTGGGGGGGTTTTGTGCCATCTGGGCATTCCATGGCCTCCGAAACTGTGATAGGCAGTGAGGAGTGAAATCAAAAATTTACACCCATAGAAATCCTGAAGGCGGTGCTTGGTTTTTGGGGTCCCGTACGCGACTAGGCTCCCAAAAAGTCCCACACATGTGGTATCCCCGTACTCAGGAGAAGCAACAGAATGTATTTTGGGGTGTAATTCCACATATGCCCATGGCATGTTTGAGCAATATATAATTTAGTGACAACTTTTTGTACATTTTTTTTTTTGGTCATTATTCAATCACTTGGGACAAAAAAAAAAAAATATTCAATGGGCTCAACATGCCTCTCAGCAAATAGCTTGAGGTGTCTACTTTACAAAATGGGGTCATTTGGGGGGGTTTTGAACTGTCCTGGCATTTTATGCACAACATTAGGAAGCTTATGTCACACATCATCCACTCTTCTAACCACTTGAAGACAAAGCCCTTTCTGACACTTTTTGTTTACATGAAAAAAAATTTTTTTTTGCAAGAAAATTATGTTGAACCCCCAAACATTATATATTTTTTTAAAACAAAGGCCCTACAGATTAAAATAGTGGGTGTTGCATTTTTTTTTCCACACAGTATTTGCGCAGCGATTTTTCAAACGCATTTTTTGGGGGAAAAACACACTTTTTTTTATTTTTAATGCACTAAAAAACACTATATTGCCCAAATGTTTGATGAAATAAAAAAGATGATCATAGGCCGAGTACATGGATACCAAACACGACATGCTTTAAAATTGCGCACAAACGCGCAGCGGCGACAAACTACATTCATTTTTAAAAGCATTTAAAAGCCTTTACAGGTTACCACGTTAGATTTACAGAGGAGGTCTACTGCTAAAATGACTGCCCTCGATCTGACCTTCGCGGTGATACCTCACATGCATGATGCAATTGCTGTTTACATATGACGCTAGACCGACGCTTGCGTTCGCCTTTGCGCAAGAGCAGGGGGGGACAGCGGTGCTTTTTTTTTTTTTTTTATTATTTATTTGGCTTTTTTATTTTATTTTTAAACTGTGCCTTCCATATTTTATTTTTTTACCATTTTTATCGTTATCTCAGGGAATGTAAATATCCCCTATGATAGCAATAAGTAGTGACAGGTACTCTTTTTTTGAAAAAAATTGGGGGGTTAGACCCTAGATCTTTCCTCTGCCCTCAAAGCATCTGACCACACCAAGATCGGTGTGATAAAATGCTTTCCCAATTTCCCAATGGCGCTTTTTATATCCGGGGGGGGGACATTCCCTCCCACTGCTTGTAAAAGCAGTCTAGAGGCTAATTATCTGCTAGAATTGCTTTTACATGAAAGCCGGCTGCTGGCTGAAAAGAATGATACCAAGATGATACCTAAACCCGCAGGCATCATTCTGGTATAAACATTCAAAGTCCAGCAACATACCAGTACGTTGCTGGTCCTTGTTGGACATGTATTGTAATCTTTTTTTTCATACAGCCTATTGGCTGAACGAAAAAAAGAGATTGATTGGTGGGTATGCCCACCATTAGAATACCTCCCTTCATCCACCCACTTCTAATGATGGGCATATATGCCGAAGCATGGGGGCATCCTCCCGCAAAAAAGTTATGCCGCGTACACACGGTCAAGCCTTCGTCGGAATTTCGACCGTATGTACGCGGCATAAAAGGTTATGCCGCGTACACACGGTCGGACTTTTCCACGGGCAAGCCTCCGTTGGAATTTCGACCGTATATACGCGGCATTAGGAGCAAAATCGCTCCTCCGCCCCTGCTGCCCCCATGCTTCGGCATATATGCTCTTTTTTTTAACTGTGGTGGTGAAATCACCTCCTACAGCGTTGGAGTCACGGCTTTATGTATCGTGGGAGCAAACGCTGTTGCTGTCAAGATAAATAGATCCGCGCTGCAACTGAATGGCGTACCTGCTAAGCAAATGGTGGTTAACATTAAAACAAAGTAACATTACAGTACAACAGTAAGACCTTACCATGCCATACCTGCAAAGCAAATACCAAAACAAAACCTAGTAAAAAATAAAAAAATGTTTTAACGCAACCTGTGCCTAAAATATATATATGCCGAAGCATGGGGGCATCCTCCCGCAAAAAAGTTATGCCGCGTACACACGGTCGGAATTTTCCACGGGCAGGCCTCCGTCGGAATTTCGACCGTATGTACGCGGCATTAGGAGCAAAATCGCTCCTCCGCCCCTGCTGCCCCCATGCTTCGGCATATATGCTCTTTTTTTTAACTGTGGTGGTGAAATCACCTCCTACAGCACTGGAGTCACGGCTTTATGTATCGTAGGAGCAAACGCTGTTGCTGTCAAGATAAATAATTCCGCGCTGCAGTTGAATGGCGCACCTGAAAACAAAAAATTACATACCTGAAAAGCAAGCATGATAAAACATTGCAGAATAGAATACAGTAAAAAAGAGCAGAACAATAGAGAGAAAATAGAGAGAGAGAGAACAATAAAACGACAACTATTTTTGGTTTTTTTATTTTAGATTTTTTTTGTGTTTTGTTTTTTATGTTTTTTTTTTTCTTTTTTACACTTTTTTTTGTAACTTTACAACTGTAATGGTTCGGGTCTCTCAAAATGTAATGGCATCTTGGGAGACCCTGTGTAAGTGTGTCCTTGTCTGTGAAATGCTGTACCCTACGCTAAAACTTCACTTTTGAGTGGTAGCGTTCAAAACATTCACCTTGGCAAAGACCAGGCTTGTCAGGACAGAGTGGACAAAAACTACGGGTGTCACGCCTAAATCCGCGCTTGCTACAGACACGACATCTTTTTTGGGGGGCTCGCTGGGTAGGGGTACTCGGGAGGACATACGTATAATGCCTCTCATGCAGCCGGCTTACTGCATTTGGTTGGGGATGGTGAGGTGCAGAACCGCCTGGATACAAGAGTTCTGTGACAATCTCATTCTGGAATTTTAGAAGAGATAACGTCCCGCCTGAAGCTCTGTATAGCACATGAGCGTTCAGCAAAGCTAATTGGAATAATGATAGAGACACTTTTTTGTACCAGCGTCTCGCCTTACGGTCAATTAGATACGGCGCCATCAACTGGTCGTTGAGGTCCACCCCTCCCATATTTTGGTTATATTCGTGGACACAGAGGGGTTTCTCCACAACACCAGTCGCCGTACGAATTTGGACTGTCGTGTCTGCATGAAGGGAGGTAAGAAGGAAAACATTCTTATTGTCCCTCCACTTCATAGCGAGCAAGTTATTACACTTCAAGCAGGCTCTCTCCCCCAGCCTAAGACGGGCATCTACAAGCCGCTGGGGAAAGCCCCGGCGATTAGGTCACACGGTGCCACATGCTCCAATCTGATGATCAAACAAGTGACTAAACAGTGGCACGCTCGTGTAATAATTGTCCACATACAAGTGGTACCCCTTTCCGAATAAGGGTGACACCAAGTTCCACACTATCTTGCCAGCGCTCCCTATGTAATCCGGGCAGTTGACCGACTCAATCTGACTATCTTTTCCCTCATAAACCGTAAAGTTCACTACATAGCCTGTTGCCCTGTCACAGAACTTGTAGAGCTTGACCCCGTATCTGGCACGCTTGCTGGGAAGGTACTGCTTGAAAGACAAGCGGCCAGAAAATTTAATCAGGGACTCATCAACGCAGACAACTTGATCGGGAGTAAACAAGGCTGCAAAACGTTCGTTGAAGTGGTTTATGAGGGGCCGAATTTTATAGAGCCGGTCGTATTCAGGGTCCCCACGTGGACGACAAAGTTCATTGTCGTTGAAGTGCATGAACCGCAAAATCTGCTCGTATCGTGCCCTGGACATGGAGGCAGAGAACACGGGCATGTGGTCAATTGGGTGCGTGGACCAATAAGCACGCAATGACGGAAATTTATGTGTGCCCATGTTGAGGGAAAGGCCCAGAAAGGTCTTAAATTCGGAAACCGTAATTGGTTTCCAATTTCTGGCAATTTTAGGCAACTGGGGGTTAGCGGCGATAAATTGACCAGCATATAAATTACTCTGGTCCACAATAGATCTATAGAGATCTTCCGTGAAAAACAGCGAATAAAAATCAATTGGAATAAAATCAGCTGTTTCCACCTGAATACCGGGTTGGGCAGTGAATGGGGGAAGTACGGGTTCTGCAGAAGTGGTGGGGACCCAATCAGGATAGGCGAATTCTGCAGGAAGGGCAGTATGGGCACGACGGGCCTGCCTTTGTCTTCTTGGTGGCAGCGGGACACTACTTGTGCTTGCCACCTCGCCAGCTTGAACTGCACTTATGGGACTCGCCACATCACCAAGTGTTACTGCAGTGCTGGATGTACGTCCAGGCTGTACTAGGCCGCTGGTGCTTGCCAGTTCACCAGAAGGAATAGCGGCGCTAGTACTACTCTGCTCCATGATACGAGAGACCTGCGGTTCTTGCTCCTCAACAACCTCAGAAGATCGGGATCGGGTACACCTGACCTTAGCAGGGACCTCAACTTCGTCGTCAGAGCTATCTGACGTGGGGCCGCTGACGTCACTGTCTTCTACGGGAAGATATTCTGAGCCTGAATCTGACAGATACGTGACCTCCTCTTCACTATCTGTCATGCTCAGAATCTCGTAGGCCTCTTTACTAGTGTACCTTCGTCTTGCCATTTTGGGCTCTAAATTTAGGGGTACACTAGTAAGATTCACAGGAAAAAAAGCACCTGACTGTCGTCAGCAAATATATCAAACGCTACAAAAAAACTGTTAGCGATCGCAGGGATCAGGCCTGTCTCTGCGAACGCTGCAGTTATGTGTGTTGTGTTTGGTAAGTGACAGTGATCGATCGATACTGCACTTGGGTGGGCTGGGCTGGGCTGGGCTGGGCGGAGGGGCTAAACGCAGGCGCTAGCAGGTATCTGGGCTGATCCCGCTAACACTGCGTTTTTGGGAACCCTAAACCGCTGGGGATGCTAGTATAGATCTGATCAGATACTATACCACTAAGGGGGGTGTATGCTTTGCGCGTGGGTGTTAGCGTTACTGGCACTAACCTAACACTGCCTGGGGCGACGCAGACCCTCTCTGGCGCTAAAACCTAATTGATCTCACCCGCCGGGCGATCAGGGGGGTTAAACCTTTATTGGGTTATATACGGCGGGTGCCCTGATGCTATATAAAGCAAACTAATCAACCAGCGTCACCCGTAACCTTTATATGGTGATCACTGGTGAAAGGGTTAACTAGGGGCAATCAGGGGGTTAAAACCTTTATTAGGTTAAATATGGGGGTACCTGACACTATATAAAAACCTGACGGGTAACCTAAATAACTAAATAACTTACTGGCTAACCAGTGACACCAGTGACGCTTATACGGCGATCACTGGTGAAAGGGTTAACTCTAGGGGCAATCAGGGGGTTAAAATAATATATGGGGGTACCTGACACTAATAAAAACCTGCGGCGAACCTAAAAAAAAATAACTGCCTATCTAAAACACCAGCGACACGAATACAGTGATCGGAAAAACAATTGCTTAGTGACGCTGAAGTTAGGGGGTGAAAGGGTTACCTGGGGGGTGATCAAGGGGTTAAACCTTTATTAGGGGGGGGTTAGGGGGCTACCCTGGACCTAAAGGGGCCTAATCCTAACTGCCCTGCAACTTTTTACAATCACAGATGACACTAAATGCAGTGATCAGTAAAATAAATGATCACTGCAATCAGTGACACTGTGATTGGGGGCTTTGGGGTGACCTGGGGGGTGACTGGGGGGTGATTTGTGTGCCTATGTGTACCTACGTGTCAGTGGACTGTTGGTGCACTAACCTGCTTCTTCTCTGCTCGGCGCCGGGAACGAAAAGACCGCGGCGAGGGAGATGACATCACTTCCTCCAGCCTGTGTTTACATTTCAGGCAGGAGGAAGCATTTTCATTGGCCGGGAGCGATCGCGAGGGGGGGGGGGGGCGGAATCGAGCGGCCGCCCCCTCATGCCTGATCGCTCCCGAACACTTAACGGCCGCTCACTGCAGTGAAGGGGGGTCCGGATGGACCCCCCAACTGCACAAAGGCGATCACGTAGATCTACGTGATTCTGCCTGTCGGTGCCATTCTGCCGACGTAAATCGGCGGTGGGCGGTCGTTAAGTGGTTAAAGATAATTTGGTGTTTTATTTGGAGAGCAGGTCCTTTTACCTTTAAAGAAAGGGGGCCCTGGTAGCTAGAAGCATGACCATTGGTTTAGATCAGTGGTTCTCAACCTGGGGGTCAAAATAAGTTTTGCCAGGGGTCACTGAATCCTGGGCTGTTCCTGAAGCCTGAACTGCTCTCCCAGCCTTTTCATCGCTGCCCTGCTGGGCTGTTCCTGGAGTCCGCGCCCGCCCACTTAGCCTCTTCGCAGCCACCCATTTAGTTCACAACATGGGTGGGGGGAAGAGACTAGAGGTCAGCTGACTGGTGGGGAATGTGAAGTGGGAGGGGCTGGAGGAGACCCTATCTCCCGATTTCGGCATGGGTGTCACTGCTGCAAGACACCACAGAGCTGGAGACAGTGAAGTCGGAAACACAGTGAGTAACACTACCTGTGATTATAGTTGCCATTAAAAGACCCCACTACAGCTCTCATATCAGCAGATGACCTTGATCAAGAGCACCTAGGTTGGCTGATCAGAACTCCCCCCAGCACTGCCACTGATCCCATCCCCCACCAGCACTGCCACTCATCCCACCCCCCCCCCCCCCCCCACCAAGGAGTAAGAAAAGGAATAAAAATACAGAATACATGGAAGGGAGAGGAAAAGAGGGAGCAGAACAAAGAAAAGGGGAGAGGAACAAGAAAGACGCCTAGAAAGAGGAATGGGGAAAAAACAAGAAATTAGAATAGAGAGAGATAAAAGGGAAAGAAAAGAGATCAAATAGAGAGTGGTGCATCTTAAAATGTACCATAAGGGGTGTAGCGGGTGTTAAATTTAGTGGGGTGTATCTGGGCAGTAGATGGCCCAGATACATTAATCTTAGGGATTCAAGGACATTTTGGAGTGTGGGAGGTATGAATGGTGTCATGTTCCCTGCGGTCCCTGGGTGGCGCTGTCACCTGGGACCGGGGTTGAACTACCATTCTAGAGCCGTGCCCTTTTTCTCCTCTCTCGGCAGTAGTACGGAGGGGCGGGGAACCCGCTGTGCCTGCTGGGAGAGGATATAAAAGGGGGCGGACATCTTGCGCACGGGGTCCATTCCCCAGGCACCTTCTGCCTGGGGGCTGCTGTGGTTCGTCTGTGCCCAGGCGCCCTTGGCCTGGGCGCGTGGAGTCGAGTTCCATCCCAGGCACCTTTAGCTTGGGGTGATGTACTACATCAGGAGGCCTGGGGCCCAGTACCTTCGACTGGGTCCCGCGAGGTCGAAGCATTCCTAAGGTGCCCCCGGTATTGGGTGCCTGAATCCTGGGCGTAAGGGACAGGAGACGTGACCTCCCCGTAGAGCCAGCGCAGCATTTTCTGGTGCCAGTGGAGGCCTCTGGTGACTGTCCGGATGGATGTCTTCCTCTGACAGGGGTCGTTTGTTCTAAAGGAGGTACTTCATGGTCTGTGGCAGAGACCCATCTTCCTCAGGTCAGTGGCAGGCCTCATCCAAGGCCTGTGGCAGGGGCCTCAACGTTCACCCAGGTCAGTGGCAGTGACCAAACTCACGGTCGGTGGCAGCGACTGTGCGCCAAGCCTGTTTGCACTGAACGGAACAGGAGAAACTTTATTCATTAGTTGTGCCTGGACCTACTCTTCCCTACACCTTGTCTGTTCTTTTAAAAGTCAACCAGTTCAAGTCAATAAAACAGTGTTGGACTTTTCTTGGTGTGGAACTCGTGTTACTGGAAGCTAAGTGTCCCTGTCAGTGACAGTGACAATCATCCTCCATAGGAAAAGCTGAGGTTTCGGCCTAAAGCGCAGACCCGAAGGTAAATGGTTTAGCTCATATCTCTGCATCCTACATCACAGAGCCGAGCTGGTGGTGTGCATCTTTCCCCCTTCTCCCAGATACCCCTAGACAAGTAGAACCAGCCGTGAAGAGAGGGGAGAAGCTGGGGGAGGACCGCTACAGGGGTTTTAATATTGTACGAGTGGAAGGGACTCAGATAGCGCTAAATGTCCGTGGGTTAGGGGCGCAAATTACTTGTCTTGCCTTGGGTGCTGACAACCCACACTACGAAAATAATTTTACTGTTAGGGGTCCCCACAACTTGAGACATTTTTTCAAGGGGGTCACGGCACTAGAACGGTTGAGAACCACTGGTTTAGATTAATTGTGCAACTCATCCCCCCCCCCCCCGGGCAATCCCCACCACTAATGATTGGATAGCTACAGTTGCATAGGGAAGAGGAAGCAGCAAAAAGTACATAAGGGGTAGGAATACTGTCCTCTTGGATTCTGACCAGCCATCTAGAACATGACCACCTGTCCTCCCTTTGAAGAGTTCTTTAAAGCTTTATTGGTGGTTTTACCTTGCCAACTTTGAATGAATGCACTCTGCACATTGTCACTGCTCCTGGCACTGTCATATTACATATGTTTGTATGTTTTAGATCTTAACAGTTGTCGTTAATTATTATTCTTGTGCTTACTTGTTGTATAAAACATACAGTATGAATTCCTGCTAAACCAATAGCTTTCAAGGTATAAAAAATATCCCTTGTTCAGTGAAAGGAGAAGTGTATATTCTTGTACATAATTCTGCTATTTTGAGTAGAAATTGGGCTTTTACAATTGCACAATAGGCTTCTTAATGCTTTCTCCTCTTGTGTGTTGTGTGTGATAGCTGCCTGTCATAACATGATTTTGGTTTGAATGATAAGCTAGTTTGTAGGGGAAATAATAAAAGAACTTTGTGTGAAGAGTGTGTTAGTGACGTACTTATGTCTTTGTCCTTGTTTGCTCTGTGCTGACATGCTCCATCACTTCCTATGTGTTTGCATGATGATTGTGGTCCTACAAAGGCAAACTCATGCCATGTTACCCAAGAGACTTTTATTCTGTACTAAATGCGTTAACAATGAAATTGTGTTAGTATTTTGAGCACAAAGATGAACAAAACAGAGGACAAGTAATATACAAGTTATTACATATACTTATGATGTAATCTTTTTTTAAAGTGGAACTACTGTAAACCAGGGCTTTTTTTCTCAGAGAATAGGTACAGGAACCCCCCTCTCCAAGTCACCCCTTGTCTTTGCCCCTACCCACCTTTGCGCACCGTCCCTTGGTTCCACCACCTACCCACCTCCCAGTACTACCCTTTTTAGGGGAATACATAACCAAATATAATTTGTGGTGCTAAGCAATTTGTATGGAATTTGTTAATGATAACAAGATAAGCGGTAAAATAGATCCCCTGCAGCCAGCAACAATAGATCCCTCCCAGCAACAATAGATCTCCCCCAGCAATAATGGACCCCCAGCAACATAGGACCCACCCCAAGCAACAATAGATTCCCCACCAGCAACAACAGACTTTTCCAGTAACAATAAACCCACCTGCAAAAAATAGATCATCTTCAGCAGTAGGTGTACCTCCAACAATAGATCCCCCAACAGCTAGCATCAACAGACCCTGCAACACACCCAAGCACCACTTGACATTACATACATTCAGTGGGAGAGGTGCCGGAACTGCGTTCCCCAGCGTTCCCGCTGAAAAAAAGCCCTGCTGTAAACCCATCGATTAACTGCTTCCCAAAATAAAGCTCAAGTTAAAAATTAGCAATAAATGTTATTAAATTCTTGATCAAACAAGCCAATGTTGTATTCTGCAGTGTTTTTTTTTATTTATTTAACATGCCAACTAGCACATGCACAGTGTATTCTACATTCAAGGCATGCCTCTAATGATTATGGTCACAGTTGTCAGTGTGATTATTTCACCACTCTACCACTTTCAAGCTTTTAAAATGACTGATGTCATAGCTGTTCACATGTGAAGCAACATGGCACCTGCAGATCTAAACAATATAGAAAGTAAGTTGGCGACACCCACGGTGGGTGGGGTGAGTTGTAGCAAATAAATCTTTCATTTTTGAAGATACATTTTGCAGGCATAAAATGCAGATTTTTGTTTTATTACTGCAAATGACAAGAGATCCACCTTAAAAAAAAAAATCCAGAAGTTTAGCAACAGTATACAACAAACGTTCTTATAAGGAGAAAAAAAGGTATGGTATGCTAGTAGAAATAGAGTACAACAGCATTTTTGTACTTACCATATATTTTTTGGGGAATTTTATACGGGACATAGAGTCAGGACCGGTGCTACCACTAGGCAAACTAGGCAGCTGCCTAGGGTGCCCTGCTGTCTAGGGCGCTCGGCCACTGGTGTTCCTACTCTCTTCTCTCTGCAGCAAGCAAATACCGTATTTTTCGCACCATAAGACGCATTTTTTCCCCCAAAAAATATAGGGGGAAATGTCCCTGCGTCTTATGGAGCGACTACTGACCAGGCACTGCACCCCCCCCCCCTCCGTCGCCGCGTCAGAATTCCAGCGCTCGGCTTCTCTGTAAAGGAGAGAGGACAGGAAGTGAGGAGCATCCTGGCAGGGGCATACCAAGGGGGAGCGGGGGGAGGCGTTTTGCCCCGGGTGTCAAAACATGGGGGGGGTGTCAGTAGCATTGCTATGGGGGTGTGCTCCTTACCCAGGTCGGGTGTCACCCGCCAGAGGTGACACCATCCCGAAAGCTGTGAGAGCCCTTGCTGTTTTTTTTTTGCAGCCTGAACCCCCCCCCCGGCGCCGTGGTCTGGTCCAGTCTGACTTCCTGCTCCTTCTCCCGGGATCTGCTGCTGTAAACTCTGTCCCCAGTCCTTATTTCTAGCTGCTTCCTGGGTACATCTGAGGCTGAGAGCCAGCCAGCCAGCAAGAGGGGGTTGTGGATTGTAATGGCAGTGTCCTCTGCTGCCTGAGGTGAGCTGTTGATAAGGGGGTGGGAGGTGCGGGCTGGCATGGTATCCACAGCCCAGTCACCTGAGCTGTTGTGATAGAATTGGCTTAAGGGGTGTTTGTATCTGCCCTGCCACCCTGAGCTGATCTGGGAAGGGGGGGAGGTTGCTGTGTCCACCACCACCACCAGATATAGTGTAGCTGAGCTGATTTGATAGGGGGCTGGTATTGCTGTGTGTCCACCACCCACCTATAGTAATAATATAATATAAAATATTTTAGTACACCGTTTGGTTCAGAATATTTTTTTTTCTTGTTTTCCTCCTCTAAAACCTAGGTGCGTCTTATGGTCAGGTGCGTCTTATGGAGCGAAAAATACGGTAAGTCTCAGCATCAGCAGGCAGCCACTGCTCCGTTCACACATAGTGTCAGAGGCGCAGCGGCGGCAGAGGACTGTGTCCCGACTCTCAAATGAATGGAAGCAAGCAAACATTAATTGATGGGCACTGGTAGGCTGCATTTGATGGGCACTGGTGAGGCTACATTTGATGGGCGCTGGTGAGGCTGCATTTGATGGGCGCTGGTGAGGCTGCATTGATGGGCGCTGGTGAGGCTGCATTAATGAGCACTGGTGAGGCTGCATTTGATGGGCGCTGGTGAGGCTGCATTGATGGTTACTGGTGAGGCTGCATTGATGGGCGCTGGTAGGCTGCATTGATGGGCGCTGGTGAGGCTGCATTGATGGGCGCTGGTGAGGCTGCATTGATGGGCACTGGTGAGGCTGCATTGATGGGCGCTGGTAGGCTGCATTGATGGGCGCTGGTGAGGCTGCATTTGATGGGTGCTGGTGAGGCTGCATTGATGGGCGCTGGTGAGACTGCATTGATGGGCGCTGGTAGGCTGCATTGATGGGCGCTGGTGAGGCTGCATTTGATAGCTGCTGATGAGGCTGCATTGATGGGCGCAGGTGAGCCTGCACTGATATGCGCTGGTGAGGCTGCATTGATGGGTGCTGGTAGGCTGCATTGATGAGGACTGGTGAGGCTGCATTTTATGGGCGCTGGTAAGGCTGCATTGATGGGTGCTGGTAGGCTGCATTGATGGGCGCTGGTAGGCTGCATTGATGGGCACTGGTGAGGCTGCATTTGATGGGTGCTTCATTAAAAAGGTGGGGTTTACATGGGCAGGGAAAATGGGGCGAAGTCAGGGGTGGAGCTAAGGGGCGGCAAAATTAGGTTTCGCCTAGGGTGTCAAAAATCTTTGCACCAGCCCTGCATAGAGTTAATTCTGATACTAGAGGGTTATACAAACTAAGCTATTAGTCAGCCCGATATAACCCATCCCACTCCCATTATGCACCAGTTTTGTGGAAAATAAATATCAGGAGTGGATCACAAAGACCTGTATCCCCAATTAACTTCAAGTCCAAAACTGTTTTTTTTATCATTAATTAGGGGAAGCAAGATTTTTTCAAAAACAAGAGGAGCAGTCCAACAAAAGGGCAGGCAACTCAGTAAGCAATGCAGCGTACAACTGGAGCTTGCAGCTCAAAAAGCTGCCTTAAGACCCTTTTGTCCAAAGATGGCATCATACAAGATCTGAACATCCACCTGGTAGATATTAGCAAATGTGCAAGCAGAAAAACAGGTGGTAGGCTTGCAATTCTGAGACATAGATGTATAATGTTGAAGGCCCAAGAGGCCCTCACTGATCTAACAGATTGTGCCTTGACAGGAAAAGGTGGAGCCTTGTCTTTAAGCCTTTAGGCTTGAATGATGTCACCTAGCAATAGTGGAGCGAGAGGCAGAATGTCCATTCGAGGCACCCTTGGGAATGATGATAAATGAATTAGAGGAAGCTGAAGCTGAGAGAAAACTGGAACCACATCCAACAATGGGGATGTTCCAGAACAGGACAGAAAGATGAAAGCACAATGACCTGTCTAAGGTGAAAGAGAAATCACCATAGGGAGAAATGAGACCTAGACCTCAAGACAACCTCATCCCCTAATGTAGCACTAGAAAATAAGAGTGCTAATTCAGAAACTCACTTTGTAGAAGCAATAGCAACAAGGAAAGCCACCTTGTGAATGAGAGTACATAGAGGAATCTCTCTGATAGGTTTAAATGGCAATTTTTAAATATCTAAATGAACCAGGTTAAGGTCCCATGGAGTCACAGGTGGGTGCACAGGTGGAATTATATGAACAACACCTTGTACGAAGGCTTACACCAGGGAGTGAGAGGCAAGTCGTTTTTGGAAAACAGTCACAAGATATGCAATCTGACCTTTGATGGTACTCAAAACCAAATGCTGAGCCAGACCAGACTGGAGAAAGGCCAGGGAGCATCCCATGGAGTAGATTCTGGGATGGAATAAGTGTGCCTGGGCCACTTCCAATGTGTGCTTGTGCACCCTCTCAGCTTTTTCTTAACTAAACAAAACAGAGCAATTAAAGGAGCAAGTACCGTGACAAAATCCTGAGGTGCAGTGAACAGACCAACGGGAAGGGCAATGAACTGATAATTTTGCGCATCCACCAAAAGAACACAGATAATGTTGATGTGCTGACTGAGAACATAGTTGTGTCAAAACAGCTTTGAAATATGCCAGTCTTTGGAGGGATGTTGACAGGCTGTACAACATGAAGAAAGAAAAAGTTAGAGCTTAAAATTCTAGCTTGTAACCCCTGGACACAATGGCCCTGGTGCTTTGGGCCAGGTGGTAAAAAAATGGCAAGAGATGTTCTCCCACTTTAAGAGGTGGGAGAGTCGCCTCATTGCAAGGAAGTCATGTTTGCAGGCTAGGAGGTTTTGGAAGTGAAAAGTTTGTGGTGGAACTAGGTCCCAGTCATATACTTATATACCCATCGATTGCAGCCAGTTGATGAGTGGATCGTGTTTCTGCATTTCCGACCCCGGTCTAAACAGCTTCTCCTCAGTGGTGTGGTCAAGAGTGATAGCAGGGCGAGAAGTGTGGAGCATGGAAGGAGACATCACCGCAGAGCAGGGCGAGAAGTGCGGAGGAGGGAAGGAGACAGCGTGGCAGAGCAGGGCGAGAAGGGGAGGAGAGAGCTGGGCAGAGCAAGGGAGGAGATTTGCTCTTGCATGGAGCTCCTGTTCTCACTGAAGCAGAAGGCTGCCAAAGTATCTTCTTTAGCGCTGTGTAACACAAAAAAAAATGACTGCAGCAGGACCTTCAGTAAACACAGTGCGTAGGGAGGGGGTGGGTGGGTGTCTTCAGTTCTTGCAGTTCTCTACCCTTGGGGGGGGGGGGGCAAGGGATGAGGCAGTTTTCTGAGATCTCTAGTAAGGAATTTGGGCTGGGGGGGGGTTGTACTGAACAACAGGGGTCATTTTGGGTAGACTTAGACAATCTTACTTGCCTCTGAAGCCCGATCTGCATTCAGATTGTGCTTCAGAGGCTACTGACAGGTAGTGAGGAATGGATAAAAAAGAGGAATGAATTACACGAGGGTACCTCCATACATAATGGTGGGGTGTGTTCACAAGAGGCATACTATCAAGAGAATAATAATAAAAATATGTGCACACCAATGGGTTATCTCCTCATTCCAGTTTAATATAGAAAGTTTATCACAGCAACACAATAAATGACTCTCAAACAATTGTCTAACCTCCCCATGTAGTCCCACCTCCCCCTATATATATGGCACCCTTCCCTCCTGCATGTGCAAGAACCCCCTATGAAAAAGCTTTTTCATAGGGGGTTCCTGCACATGCAGGAGGGAAGGGTGCCATATATATATAGGGGGAGGTGGGACTACATGGGGGAGGTTAGACAATTGTTTGAGAGTCATTTATTGTGTTGCTGTGATACACTTTCTATATTAAACTGGAATGAGGCAATAACCCCTAGGTGTGCACATATTTTTATTATTATTCTCTTGATAGTATGCCTGTATGCCTGTATAAAGTAGTGAGTGCATTAGGGCTCATTAACACCAGTGGTTGGGAGGATGGGAGGTAGTAAAACCCTTTGGCTGAGCTTCAGTTTTACCACCTCCCAACCACCCCCCTTTAGCTGCAGAGGCAGCGGCTGAGGGTGTACTGCAGCTACAATTCTTTGGTTTGTGGCCGCAACAAGAATTATAGTTTTTTATTTTGGTCTTGCGAGTAAATTTCTTTTTCTAAAAAATAAATCAAAAGGCAGATCCTGCTGATCTTTGATCCCTTTCATGTTGTTCAGGTAGATCTCCACCCCTCAAAGGTTGCCTACCCGTGACCTAGACAGTCATTGTCCCCTCTGAGTGGGCATACTCACTAGGTCTTCAGGGACAAGGTTCCACTAGCAACTAAAATTATGTCCCTGTAAAGCCGTCTACGTCTGACTTACACAATACACCAGATGCCTTGGACAGCAACAGTGCCCTAAGGTCACATGACAGGCCAGCCACGAACCTTCAGCATGGTGGGGTCCAGGTACAGCCTCCAAGGCTATACCAAGGATCAGTCAATTTAGATAGAAGTAGGAGAAGTTTTGTAGAAAGGGTTTTGCTTCTCTCAGATAGAAAAGGCATCTATTCTCCCAAGACACTAGCAAAAACTGGAGCATGATGTGAGGTCTTATAACTGGCGGACAAACAGCTTTGTTTGCTAGTGCCCAACATCCTGTAGGCAGAAGCATAGCCCAGTTGTATCAGAATTAAACCCCAAACCAAAAATGTAATATATTGCAGCTTTTCAATCATTAGATGTGGTGGCTGCATTTGTTTTCTTTTTAAGACTTCCCCTATATGTCAGTGTCCACAGTCCAACTTTACATCACAGTTCCTCCTTTAAAGTAGTCCCACCGTGTCCTCAGTTCCCCTTCACATCACAGCCCCTCTTTACATTAATGTAACAGGGACTGCTCTGTAAAGGGGGCACTGTAATGTAAAAGGAGGCTGTGATGTAATGGGGACTTCACTGTAAAGGAGGCACTGTGATAGAAAGAGGACTGCACTGTAAAGGGGGCACTGTAATGTAAAGGGGGGCTGTGATGTAAAGGGAACTATACTGTAATGTAAAGGGGGGTTTGTGATGTAAAGGGGGCACTGGGATATAAAGTGGACTGCACTGTAAAGGGGCACTGTTACAGTGCCAGTGCCCCTTTACAGTGCAGTCCACTTTATATTACAGTGAAGGTAAAATATCCCCAATGGGTGGAAAAAAAATGACATGGGATTATTACCCTCCCTTACTCTATTCACACAGGGGCAACATGACTTCCAGCGCGACTTTGGGAGGCAACTTGGACACGACTTGAGTATGAATCACAGCGCGACATGAGGCAACTTACAAGGCAACTGGCCAATCAAACAAGAATCAGCTCTGTGGGAGGGAGGGGGAGGGAGGGGTTTGCCTGAGGAATGTATGTTTTTTTCCTGTATTGTTGCTTCTGTTAAGACAGTGATCCGACTTCTGAGGCGACTTCCATTGAAATCAATGGGTACAAGTTGCCTACAAGTCGCCTAGAAGTCGGATTGAAGTAGTACAGGAACCTTTTCTGAAGTCGGAGCGACTGCAGTAGTGTGCATTAACACGGCTCCATTCACTTACATTGATTTTCTCATGCAGCGCAACTTGAGGCGACTTGAAGTCGGATCCAAAGTCGTCCCTGCGTGAGTGGGCTCTTACTCTATTCAAAATGAAAAAGAAAAAAAAAAAAGTTTTGCCTATAGTTCTACTTTAAGCTTCAGTATAATAAATGTTTGCTTTTGGGTTTAATACTGTT
The DNA here is from genome assembly GCA_029206835.1 of Rana muscosa. Classification (NCBI taxonomy): domain Eukaryota; kingdom Metazoa; phylum Chordata; class Amphibia; order Anura; family Ranidae; genus Rana; species Rana muscosa. The sequence goes on along the minus strand of CM055116.1, from coordinate 273,939,981 downwards.
TTAACCATGTGTCTTTTAATAAATTATAAAAAAATATAATGTTTGCTTTGGTTACGTTATATAATTTGACCAACCAATGAGTAGATTTCATTTACTTTCAGTAACCAATGGACACCTTTTTCCCCACACATTATTCCATAAGAACCCACCTGTTCTTCACTCTTTCAGTAAGGCTACTTTCACACTGAGGCGTTTTACAGATGTTTTTGCTCTAAAAATAGTGTCTTAAAAGCTTTAAAAGTGCCACGCTAGCAGCTGAAAAGTGTCCCAATAACAGCGGTAAAGCGCCGCTAAACTTACGGCGCTTTACCACTAATGCCCCCCACCCCAGTGTGAAAGTAGCCTTAGATACATATATAATTATGACTAGATGTCTTTCATTAAGCTACTTATGAAGAGAAAAAGACAAAGACAGGTGCTGCTAGAGTAAAACTGTGTAATATTAATGATACAGTAGCATTAAAACACTCACTCTGAATTATCTTTAAAACAGCATGTGGGAGTCCAGTGAGATGTACATCTCCGCTCGTGCCAGCAGTGTCCAGGCACAGTCTTAGTATGCAGGGGAGCCGGTGGTCTATCCTATGGATGGTTTCCGGGTCTCGGGCAGGGGCCAGAACGAGAGTTCTCTCATCTCATCACTGCGCACACACCGAAACGCGTTGCATCTTGGTCCGTGACGTCATCCCGCCCCACGCCGCGCTTCAACATCCAGCACAGACAAGCAGCTTGCGCTCCAGGCCTCGTTCTGGCTGCCGCCCGAGACCCGGAAACCATCCATAGGATAGAACACCGGCTCCCCTGCATACTAAGACACTGCTGGCACGAGCAGAGATGTACATCTCACTGGACTGCCGTTTTAAAGATAATTCAGAGTGAGTGTTTTAACACTACTGTATCATTAAAATTACACAGTTTTACTCTAGCGGCGCCTGCCTTTGTTTTTTCTCTTCACATGCTCTGGAGTTCAGCTTCAGCTCCCCTTGCAAGGCAGCCCGGAGTACACAAGACTGTTATTTCACCATAGAGCAACAGCTCAAAGGACTTCTTTGGACAAGTGTCCTATACTATATTACAGTGCCACTATTTTGTATCTTTTTCTATTAAGCTACTTATGTCTGTGGAGATGATTTAAGCTCTGTTCACACTAGTGTGATTTCACATGAAATTTGACTCGCACGGAATCGCATGATAAAAATCACAAAAAATTACAAAAGTGACAAAATCACATTGTTTTTAATGATGCTCATACAGGTCAATATAACTCAGCATGGCACAATTTTTAAAAGGTTCCTGTGCTACTTTAGTGTGATTTCAGCACACTTTTAGCCTTATAGAATATGCAATTCACTTCAAAGTAGCATCAAAGTAGCATCCAAGTTGCACTACATAATCTCACTGAAAGTCAAATCAAAATTGTATCGCAGTAGTGTGAACCTAGCCTAAAGTATATGTAAACCTTTACCTAGTAAAACAACACATTCAGTTTAACCACCTCAGCTCCAGAAGGTTTTACCCCCTTCATGACCAGGCCTTTTTTTGCTATTCAGCACTGGCAAATGCGTTCATGCAACACTGTACCCAAATAAAACCTATATAATCTTTTTGCACAAATAGAGCTATCTTTTGGTGGTATTTGATCACCACTGGGGTCTTTATTTTCTATTATATAAACTAATTTAAAAAAAAAAAATGTTTTACCTTCTGCTATAAAACGTATCCATTAAGTGTATATTGATTGGATTACGTAAAGGTTATAGTGTTTACAAACTATATTATATGGTTTGGATTTTTTTTTATACTACTTATAGTGCGGTGGGCAATCTGACACTGGCACTGGGGGGAACTGACTGACTGTCACTGACATCACTGCTTTGCAGGTATAAGAAACAGAAACATTGTTCCCTCTCTACAGAGCCCTGTGTTGATTGTCAACACAGGGTTCTTGGATGTGATTGGACACAGCCAATCAGCAGGTCCTAGCCATGAACCATTGGCCAGGATCTGTTGACAGAGTCCTGTTGTTTACAATGACAGTGGGTGGGGTGCACATGCACACTCCTAAACTTTGAAGTAGGCACTGACGTACCAGTACATTGCTTTGCCTGTATGGGCCGCCCATCCGCAGTACATTGCTTAAGTGTCCTTAAGTGGTTAAAGTAGAAGTATGGCCAAAACTCAATTGCCCATACCTCTCCTGTAGGTCACAGGAGGGAACTTAGTTCTGCACACCTGTGACCCTGTTTCAGTCATCAATGGGCTAAAGTCCGCTGCCATTTGGGGTCACAGAGCCACTCCGGGTTCTGTAGGAAACCCAAAAATAATGTTGTGATCCTCCCAGATACCTGGACTGCCATCTGGCTCAGCCTCTCAGCGGGCTTCTGAGAGGCTGAACTAGCAGCTCGTGCTCCCTCCACAGTCTGGCACTCCTGTGAGCGCTGGAAGGGCAGAGCACAAAGCAGTGACTTGCAGTCATCTCTCTGTGCTCATTGCGAACCTGAGTACTAAGCGGTCTTTGATCATTCAGTTCTCGGTGTAGAGGCAGCGGAGGGAAAGATGCACCAACAGATTCATGATCTACATTCAGATTTACATAGATGAGTATAAAAGTTTGTTTTTATATATACAGTATATATATATGCACATCCATAAGTCGCTTAGAGAGGAGAAGGCGGAGACTCAGTGACAGCAGCAGGTCGAACAGAGCACAGACACAGCCCAGGCTAAAATGCAGAGACAGAAGTCTGACCACTGGAGTACAGAGAGGCTGTGCACTCAAGCAGAGTTCAAAAAAGCAACCGATCACGTTGGAATTGATGTGTTTCCATACCTAGTGTGGTCAGTTTGAAATAAGAAAGCAGAGGGACTGGCAGGAACACCAGGGATTTCACATAAAGGAAGCATACAAAGAGAACAGGATACTTTCTCATACAAGTACATGGCACAGCAGGCACATATCAGGAATATGAAATATCGATTAACATACACTTTAAAGTGGTTGTACACCCTGTACAACCACTTTCACCTACAGGTAAGCCTATATTAACCTCCCTGGCGGTATGATTCTGTCAGATTTTAGGTGCTGAAAGCGGTACCATTATTCTGCATCATGGAAATTTGGCATTTTATATTGCAGGCCTGTAATTCTTAGGAATAACTCACTTAAATCCGTCCAAACCAGAGTCTAGTAGACATCCCAGGTATGATAAAGTTCAAAAAATAAAATTATACATTATAATAAAATAAATAACTATAAAATAATTATAACAAATAATATAATAATAATAATAAAAGTGTTTTTCAGTGTTTGATGACGAATTTCCCCACAAATCGCTATCGCTCAATTCTGCGAGTGATTCTAATTTATTATCGCTGTTTTTTAGCTGGTCTAAAACCACTTTTGACATAAAGGGACACTTTTTGGTTGCTATGGACAATCTCCAGTTTCTAGGCAGAAAGAAAAGTTTTTATTATATAAAAGTGCATGCAGGACACTGGGCAGACCACTAGGGACAAAGGGGGTGTGTAATTATATTATACAGTACTGTAATCTGTAAGATTACAGTGTACTGTATGTATACTGTGTTTTAACTTTTTTGAATTTGGCGCCGATCTCCGTCCCCGTGCGTCGTAACGTCGCAGGGAACGGAGACTCGGAAGTGTGTGAATCGAGCGAGGAGACAGCTCAATCACACAGCGGGGAGGCATCGCAGGATCCAGGGGACAAGGTAAGTTACACTGCCTGGATCACTGCGATGCAGCCCGAGTCTGGCTCGGGGTTACCGCTTTTGGTGCTGAAATTTAACCCCGAGCCAGACTCGGGAATACCGCTAGGAAGGTTAAGGCTTACCTGTAGGTGTTGGAAATATTTCCTAAACCTACATGGTTTAGGAGATATTTACAATGTCCCCAAACGCTATCCTCTTCTGCGCATGCGCCAATGTATTCAGCGCATGCGCACTTTAGAAAGGGCACGCTGTGGAGTCATGCCGTGACTGGTGGCTCCCGCTTGAATTTAGGCATCCACAGCTGGTCGGGACATCCAGCCTGAGAAAGAGGGATCCCAGGTGCATATCCAGATGCACCTGCACCGACAGTGTGAAGCGTTCTGGTGTGAGGTGACCAGTTGGGTCACTAGAAGAGCCTGCCTGTTCCAGGATTTTTGTTTGGGCCTTGATCGCAGGATTTGGGTGAGAGGGCCTTTGCCCATTTGCAGGAAACAGGGACACTGCACACATATAGTTGTATGGACACTGTATACAGACATCATTGCTCTTAGTCACCCTGCTGACACCTGAAGTGCCGCAGAACAAAGCCATTCAGACACAGAGACACTGTATACAGATGCCATTTCCCTTTCACCTTGCTGAGGAAGATCCTGCATTCTTTACTTGATAATCCGGGCCAGTTGTGTTGTTTGGCCCTGCTATTCAGGAGTTTAAGTGCACCAACGAGAGTGGCTAGCTGAAGATACAAAGCCTCATCTTTCTTCAAAGGGACTGAAGCTACTAGTGCCATAGGGACCAGGGGCAGCTTATCTAGGAGGTTAAGCCATTGTATGTTGATTTGAATAAAGTGTTTAAAGTTGATCACCTGTAAGCAGCTTGAATATAGGATTGAGAGCTATATTGCTCTTAAATCTCAGTTATTGCTCTCTAGTTGATTACTTGATTATATACTGTTACTGTCTGTTATCCTTCCACAGAAATATTGCAGTAAAGACAATTTCTGTGTTTTATCATAACGTGTTTGTTTCTCATTGGTCATTGCACTTTCACTATTGCCAGGTGTGCCAGAGGGGGCTGAGGGTGTTATTAGGGTTGAGAGGCAGATTAACGGACTGAACAAACAAAAGCATCTCCTTCTGGGGTATCGCTACACTTGCACACGATTGGATGAATTAAGTAAACATAATTTTACCTTATTTACTAAACTCACACTTACTATTTAAATACACAGAACACTGAAAAGATTTTCAGGGTTTTAACCCTCAAAATCCTAAGATTGGCATATCAGATATCATCCCCACAAATTCAACATCAGTGTATATACTGTATTTGATTTTCAGAATCAATTGTGTTTCACTGATAATGTATGTAATTTGTATTCATTTACATTTACAGTACTAGAGCGCCATCTGTAGGTTCATATGTGCCTTGTAGCTTCCATGTTAAGCCTTCATTGCTATATAAGACATTCTTGCTTACTTAGACCGAAATGCAATAGTTTCTTGCACCAAACTATGCATCCAGATTATTCAGTGTAGCGTTATTATTATTATTATTATTATTATTATACAGGATTTATATAGTGCCAACAGTTTGCATTGAATATGTTTGCAATGGCTCTTGCATGCATGTGTTAATGAATGATGTACCTTTGTTTAAAAATATGCACTGCAATCGTGCTAACACCTTGAGTTATTTAACCACTTAACAACCACCTGCCGACAAATAACGTCGACAAGGTGGTTGCTTATCTCTGGGAGGACGTTATATAACGTCCTCCCAGAATCGCGCGCACACGGGAAACTCCGTGACCGCCGGGTCCTCTGGACCCGGCGGATCACGAATCGCGGTAAATCACCGCTGATAGCGGCCGTTTACCACGTGATCGCTCCGTCAAATGACGGAGCAATCACTTGTAAACAGACCGGCGTCATTTGATGACGCCGGTTCCTCCCTCCCCTCTCTGTACCGATCGGTACAGTGTGAGAGGGGAGGGGGAGGGAGCGGATGGCAGCAGCAGCACTGTGGGCTGGATCTGTGACAATTGCAGTCACAGATCCATCCATCCATCCATCCCTGCTCAGCCATCCCTGTGCTATACCCTGCCAATACTCTGCAATACACCCTGCCAATACTCTGCAAAATACCCTGCCAATACTCTGCAATACCCTGGTGCAATACTCTGCAATACCCTGGTGCAATACTCTGCAATACCCTGGTGCAATACTCTGCAATACCCTGCGAAATACTCTGCAATACCCTGCGAAATACTCTGCAATACCCTGCGAAATACTCTGCAATACCCTGGTGCAATACTCTGCAATACCCTGGTGCAATACTCTGCAATACCCTGGTGCAATACTCTGCAATACCCTGGTGCAATACTCTGCAATACCCTGCACAATACTCTGCAATACCCTGCACAATACTCTGCAATACCCTGCAAAATACTCTGCAATACCCTGCAAAATACTCTGCAATACCCTGCAAAATACTCTGCAAAATACTCTGCAATACCCTGCACAATACTCTGCAATACCCTGCACAATACTCTGCAATACCCTCCACAATACTCTGCAATACCCTCCACAATACTCTGCAATACCCTGCACAATACTCTGCAATACCCTGCACAATACTCTGCAATACCCGCCACAATACTCTGCAATACCCGCCACAATACTCTGCAATACCCTCCACAATACTCTGCAATACCCTCCACAATACTCTGTGCAATACCCGTGCAATACCCTGCCATACACCGCAATACCCTGCCATAGTCCGCAATACTCCGCAATGCCCGGTAATACTCCGCAATGCCCGGCAATACTCCGCAATGCCCGGCAATACTCCGCAATGCCCGGCAATACTCCGCAATGCCCAGCAATACTCCGCAATGCCCGGCAATACTCTGCAATAACCACTTCCCGCCCTCCGGCCGTCATATGACGTCCTTGACTTTGTGCGGGGATATCTGAATGATGGGAGCAGCTACAGGCATCATTCAGATATTAGCTTTTTCAGCCGGCGATTCCCTACACCATAAGAACAATCATAGCGGCTGTTCCGCCACTTGATCATTCTTACGGGAGGCGAGAGGGGATGCCCCCCCCCTCCCGCTGCCCTCCGGTGCTTCTACCGACTCACCGCTACGATCAAAGCCAGGATTGTTGTTTTTTTTTTTTTTCAGGCTTCCCAGCCTAGAGGTGAGATGTGGGGTCTTATTGACACCCCCCCCCCCCAATATCTCACTGTAAAGAGGACCTGTCATGCCATATTCCTATTACAAGGGATGTTTACGTTCCTTGTAATAGGTATAAAAGTGATCAAAAAAATGTTTAGGGCGGAAAAACATGTCAAACTAAAATAAATAAAGTAAAATGAAGAATAAAATATATATTTTTTTTTAAAGCGCCCCTGTCCCCGTGAGCTCGCATACAGAAGCGAACGCATACGTAAGTCCCGCCCACATATGAAAACGGTTTTCAAACCACACATGTGAGGTATCTCTGCGAACGTTAGAGCGAGAGCAATCATTTTGGCCCTAGACCTCCTCTGTAACTCAAAACATGTAACCAGTAAAAATATTTAAAGCGTCGCCTATGGGGATTTTTTAAGTAGCGAAGTTTGGCGCCATTCCACGAGTGTGTGCAATTTTTAAGGGCGACATGTTAGGTATCTATTTACTCGGCGTAACTTCATCTTTCACATTATGCAAAAACATTGGGCTAACTTTACTGTTTTTTTTTTTTTTTTAAGCACAAAACATTTTTTTTCCGTAAAAAACGCGTTAAAAAAATTGCTGCGCAAATATCGTGCGAGATAAAAAGTTGCAACAACCACCATTATATTCTCTAAGGTCTTTGCTAAAAAAACATATATAATGTTTTGGGGTTCTATGTAATTTTCTAGCAAACAAATGATGATTTTTACATGTAGGAGAGAAATGTCAGAATTGGCCTTGGTGCTCCAGAACGCCTGAAGGTGCTCCCTGCATGTTGGGCCTCTGTATGTGGCCACGCTGTGTAAAAGTCTCACACATGTGGTATCGCCATACTCGGGAGTAATAGCAGAATGTGTTTTGGGGTGTAATTTGTGGAATGCATATGCTGTGTGTGAGAAATAACCTGCTAATATGACAATTTTGTGAAAAAAAAAAAAGAGAAAAAAAAAATCTTGATTTTGCAAAGAATTGTGGGAAAAAATGACAACTTCAAAAAACTCACAATGCCTCTTTCTGAATACCTTGGAATGTCTTCTTTCCAAAAAGGGGTCATTTGGGGGGTATTTGTACTTTTCTGGCATGTTAGGGTCTCAAGAATTGAGATAGGCCGTCAGTACTTCAGGTGTGATCAATTTTCAGATATTGGCACCATAGCTTGTGGACTCTATAACTTTCACAAAGACCAAATAATATCCACCAATTTGTACTTAGTTTTACCAAAGATATGTAGCAGTATAAATTTTGGCCAAAATTTATGAAGAAAAAATAGTAATTTGCAAAATTTTATAACAGAAACGAAAAAAAAATCATTTTTTTACAAAATTTTCAGTCTTTTTTCTCTTATAGCGCAAAAAATAAAAAACCCAACAGTGATTAAATACCACCAAAAGAAAGCTCTATTGTTTGTGAAAAAAAGGACAAAAATTTCATATGGGTACAGTGTTGTATGACTGAGTAATTGTCATTCAAAATGTGAGAGCACCGAAAGCTGAAAATTGGTCTGGTTATTAAGGGGGTTTAAGTGCCCAGTGGTCAAGTGGTTAATAAAATTACTTGGTTAGCTGAGTCTGATTTTTTTAAAGTATTTTGTCTCATACATTTTTGGGCTAACAGCAGGAAGTAATGGCAATATCTCGCTTTACTTGGTTGTAGGCCACAGAATATCCATTTCACCATAGTGTTCGATCTGGTTGTGAATGTTCCGAACAATTAGACCTCGTTTATCTTATGATGAATAAAAAAAATGCTTTTGCTTATAGTCCAAAAAACAGAAACTATAAGCTTATTGCACCTGATAATTTGGACATCAACTAGTGATTCTAATTTGAACTGTTATTCTTTAGGCTTCATGTATACGAGGCGTTTGAAAAAGCCTCTCTGAATGCAGGAAATCGAGGCTTAAAAACAAACTAAAAGCTGTGTATTGCATATGTTGCTATACTGTATGTTTTTATGCGCTTATAGTGCTTAAGGGTAAGTGCATTCTACTGGCCAGAATATTAATCTACTCTGGCCATTGGAATGTATTTACACACATGTGTTTTCTATGTGTATCAATTAGGTGTGTTTAGGTGCATATAGTGTTTTTTCTGCTCATTAGCAGGTGAGAGGGGAGGGATCTCCAGCTCATTGACAGACTCAAAAGCTCTCCTCACTGATGTAACTTTAGCCCTCTGCTCCCTGCTTTTCAGAGTTGAGAGATCCTGTGTAAATGATGCAATTTAAATGGATGTAGAGGAAAGATGGCGGTAGATAAACAGGTACAACTTATGTAGGAGGATTTGTTTTATCCTTGTGTATCACCTGAGGCTAGTCACCTCACCAGGTATATGTGAGTGTTTACAACCACTTTAAGGTTTTTCTTAACCTTCTCTGTGCAGCCCCCACCCCCATATTGTACTTACCTGAGCCTGATCTGGATCCAGCTCTGTGTATAGGAGCAGCAGCTCTTTCCAATCTCGATCCATTGGTTCCCACTGTTGTCAATCACAGCCAGTGAGGAAGGAGTTGAGCCAGTGAGGAAGGGCTGAGCTCTGCTCTGTGTGTCTATGGACACACAGAGCCAGCTCGGGAGCAAGCATGCACGAGTGACCCCAGAACAAACATCTTGCTATAGTGGGCACTCAGCGGTAGGGGAGGAACCAGGAGCACTGGCGAGGGACCAGAGAAGAGGAAGATTAGGGCTGCTCTGTGCAAAATCATGGCACAGAGCAGGTAAGTACAATGTTTAGTTTAAAGAAAAAAATATATAAATATTGTGTTATAATGTTTACAATCACTTTAATAAGTTGATAATTTAATGTGCTAGATTGTCATATGACAGTTACCCAATCAAACCACAATCAACAAATTAATTTTGGCTGCCTCTTCATCTGTAATATAACACTTAAAGTCAAATAAGGAAACCACCATTCATATTCAAAAACATTTTTGTATTATAATTACCTTGATAGTACACACGTATGTAACACTACCTACACCAGGGGTTGAAATTTACACTCGTCTGCTCGCCAAATGCGAGGGTAAATTGCCGTTTGGCGAGTGCAGTAAGGCGAGCGCAGTAACGTCGGGTGGCTTGCAATGTGATCCCCAGTCCCCGGGGATCCATTTGCTTTCTATTTGTGTTCCAAGCCTCAGTTTGAAGCCGACTTCCGGTTTCCGACTTCCAGTTTCCGACTTCCGGCTTCTTCAGCATCGCCATTACAGGGGACTGCTGAGGGAGACACAAGGAGAGGTCCGCTCTCCACCGCCGTTCGTGACACCAGGAGAGGCCTGCCATCTTAAGGTACATGACCTGGGGACCCTGATGGGAGCCATCTGAGGACACTTATTTTGCGGGAGGCCCTCTGGGGACACTGATGTAAGGGGGGCCCTCTGGGGACACTGATGTAAGGGGGGCTCTCTGGGGACGCTGATGTAAGGGGGGGCTCTCTGGGGACACTGATTTAAGGGGGGGCTCTCTGGGGACACTGATGTAAAGTAGGGCTCTCTGGGGACACTGATGTAAAGGGGGTGCTCTCTGGTGACACTGATGTAAAGGGGGGCTCTCTGGGGACACTGATGTGAAGGAGGGCTCTCTGGGGACACTGACGTAAAGGGGGTGCTCTCTGGGGACACTGATGTAAAGGGGGGCTCTCTGGGGACACTGATGTAAAGGAGGGCTCTCTGGGGACACTGATGTAAAGGGGGGCTCTCTGGGGACACTGATGTAAGCGGGGGCTCTCTGGGGACACCGATGTAAGCGGGGGGCTCTCTGGGGACACCGATGTAAGCGGGGGGGCTCTCTGGGGACACTGATGTAAAGGAGGGCTCTCTGGGGACACTGATGTAAAGGAGGTGCTCTCTGGGGACACTGATGTAAAGGGGGTGCTCTCTGGGGACACTGATGTAAAGGAGGGCTCTCTGGGGACACTGATGTAAAAGAGGGCTCTCTGGGGACACTGATGTAAAGGGGGGCTCTCTGTGGATACTGATGTAAAGGGGGGCTCTCTGGGGACACTGATGTAAGCGGGGGGCTCTCTGGGGACACTGATGTAAGCGGGGGCTCTCTGGGGACACTGATGTAAGCGGGGGCTCTCTGGGGACACTGATGTAAGCGGGGGCTCTCTAGGGACACTGATGCTAGCGGGGGCTCTCTGGGGACACAGATGTAAGCGGGGGGCTCTCTGGGGACACTGATGTAAAGGGGGGCTCTCTGGGGACACTGATGTAAGCGGGGGGCTCTCTGGGGACACTGATGTAAGCGGGAGCTCTCTGGGGACACTGATGTAAGCGGGGGCTCTCTGGGGACACTGATGTTAGCAGGGGCTCTCTGGGGACACTGATGTAAGCGGGGGGCTCTCTGGGGACACTGATGTAAAGGAGGGCTCTCTGGGGACACTGATGTAAAGGGGGTGCTCTCTGGGGATACTGATGTAAAGGGGGGCTCTCTGGGGACACTGATGTAAAGGAGGGCTCTCTGGGGACACTGATGTAAAGGGGGTGCTCTCTGGGGACACTGATGTAAAGGGGGTGTAATTTTATAAGCTTTAAGGGGCGGGACTTTAAGGGGCGTGGCTGGGGGACGGCCCTGGGAAAGGTTTGGTGGGGCAACTGATGGAGAGTAAGGTTTTTGCCTGGCTAGTAGGTCTAGACTTGAAATTTTAAGCCCTGACCTACACCCTGTTCCAAATTATTATGCAACTTCTATTTCAGTGTCACAAAGATTAAATATTTTGTTTTTCAGTTTAACTCATGGAGGGCATTGTGTCTCAGGGCTCTTTTGATCACTGAAAACAATCTCGGACACCTGTGATAATTAGATTGCCAGGTGAGCCCAATTAAAGGAAAAACTACTAAGCCCTGGTTCACACTGGTGCGATTTGACATGCGATTTGACATGTCAAATCGCATGTCAAATCGGCGAAATTTGCCGCAAATTGCAGCCAATGGCACCGTCCTAATCGGTGCGACGCAGCATCTGCGGCACTGCACCGATTACAAAAAGTAGTTTTTGTACTACTTTTTGCGATTTCATCCGCGATTTACATTGACATCTGTTTCAGATGTCTTTGAAATCGCGGCCGAAATCGGGACTGCCAGCGGGAGTGAAATCGTGCGAGTTTAGCTGAACTCGCAGGCTTCACTCCCGCAGCCCCAGTGTGAATGTGGGCTAAAGGAGGGTGTTCCACATTATTAAGCAGAGCACCATTTTCAAGCAATATGGGGAAGAAAGGGGATCTCTCTGCTGCCGAAAAGAGTGAAATAGTTCAATGCCTTGGACGAGGTATGAAAACATTAGATATTTCACGAAAACTTAAGCGTGATCATCGCACTATTAAGAGATTTGTGTCTGATTCAGAGCACAGACGGGTTTCGTTCAGATAAAGGCACATTGAGGAAGATTTCTGCCAGATCCATGCATCTGATCAAGAGAGCAGCTGCTAAAACACCATTACATAGCAGCAAACAGATATTTGAAGCTGCTGGTGCCTCTGGAGTTCCACGCACATCAAGGTGTAGAGTCCTCCAGAGCCTTTCAACTGTGCATATATCTTCCATTCCGCCACCACTAACCAATGCTCACAAGCAGAAACGGCTGCATTGGGCAGAAAAATACATGGAGACTAATTTTAAAAACAGTCCTGTTCACTGATGAGTGCCGTGCAACCCTGGATGGTCCAGATGGATGGAGTAGTGGATGGTTGGTGGACGGCCACCCTGTTCCAACAAGGCTGCGTCGTCAGCAAGGCGGTGGTGGAGTCATGTTTTGGGCCGGAATCATGGGAAGAGAGCTGGTCGGCCCCTTTAGGGTCCCTGAAGGTGTAAAGATGACCTCTGCAAAGTATGTGGAGTTCCTGACTGACCACTTCCTTCCCTGGTACAGAAGGAAGAACTATGCTTTCCGTAATAAAATCATCTTCATGCATGACAATGCACCATCTGATGCTGCAAAGAATACCTCTGCATCAATGGCTGCTATGGGGAGAGAAAGTCATGGTGTGGCCTCCATCCTCCCCTGACCTCAATCCTATTGAGAACCTTTAGAGCATCCTCAAGCAAAAGATCTATGAGGGTGGGAGGCCGTTTACATCCAAACAGCAGCTCTGGGAGGCTATTCTGACATCTTGCAAACAAATTCAAGCAGAAACTGTCTAAAAACTCACAAGTTCAATGGATGCAAGACTTGTTAAACTGCTATCAAATAAGGGGTCCTATGTTAAAATGTAACGTGACCTGTTAAAATGTTTAAAAAGTTAAAATGTTGTTCAAAGTTTGATTGAAATAGCTTTTGATTTCAGTAAATATGCTACAAACACAACAAATGACAATTTTCAGTTCTTTACAACATATAAAGTGTTTTGAAACTTACTGTGTGTAATAATTTGGAACAGTGCATTGTAAGTTTTTTATTTTGAAAAAAAAAAACTGTTATCATTAGGAGGTTTGTTCAATAAAATTTTAATTGTACTCTTAATAGTTGATAACATGAGAATTATGCTGACTGTTGTTTACATCAATTATTTAGGTAAATGAGAAAAATATCATTGGTATAATAATTTGGAACAGGGTGTATTGTGTAATATTTAAATATTTATTGTTGTCTAAATTGGATTTAGATTTTTTTTTTTAACTGCATATGTGTTTTTTTATCTGTAGAAACATGCACATTTCTGGGAACAAATAATTTTTAATAGTGATTTTTTTTGCATTAACAACAAAAAGAGTACTTTTTTAAGAAGCCATTTTAAATTTATGATATATCACTTTTGGTGGAGGGTAGATATGGACCCTGAGTCACTATATTTATTGGTAGCTTGCTACATACGATGGACGTTACAGTAAGTTTACTGTTATTAAACCCATAATAATAAAAATACTATACTTAATGATCAACAGCTTTACAAGTTCCATAAACAATATACAGACACAAATATTTTTTTTGTGAGCTATTTATTCCAAAGAGAGTAGTGCCATGCATATATTAATTGCTCCTTTTGCACATTACCCAGTGAGAGCTAGGGGATCCGGAGAAATCCCGGAGATTGACATTCCCAGAAAAAGTGAGTATTTATTGCCTTCTTCTACAGGAAAGTGGCTTTTTTTTAAAAAATTATCAATTTAAATGAACTTTGCATACCTGTTGACAGGTATGAAGTGCAATACTTCCTTGAAGATACAATGCTGGGCTGCTGTGTTTGGTGGCATTACGCTGAGGATTTTCTGATTTTTCTCCTTGCGGTTTTACATTTAGAACAATGTTCAGTAGTAATAACCCTGAATTTCCTCCATATAAGCTTCCCATCCAGTTTTCTTCTGACCCTCCACTTTCTATTTACTGTCATTAGTATCCATATGGTCCAGAACAGCTGGGCTTTGCCCACCCTTTTTGATATCACATCATCTCAGTCCGGCACATACCAAAGTTATTGCATACAGTGTAAAGAACTTGGCTGGGTTTATTAATGCCTTCATGTCACATACTTCTTTTAATAACAAAGGGGACACAGAATAGTCATAGAGCCATCCAAGGGCCACAGTTGGGGGCGTCTTGTCTGTAGCTGTAAAGTTAAATCTGTTTACACATTTCTCAGCTGTTGTGTGTGCTAAAGTGTCTGTAGGGGTTTAAAGTATCACTTAATGGTGTCTTTCAGGAGGAAACCTTTGCTGCATATCATTAAAACGACATTCCTGTCTGCTATCACACCATTCTGATCTGTCTGCAATATGTTGCTTTCATTTAATGAAAAGCTAGGGAAATAACGATAGTTCATAATTCTATCCATATAAGCCGCTTGTGAGGTTTCTGTGGCAGCTGCTGACTTCTATGCTTTATGTGAATAGACCTTAAGACAGCAAATATTCTTGGCCCAGCCTGGTGAAACTTGGCAGCCCCCAACCATTATCTAGTCAAGTAACAGGTGGCTGCGAAGTGTACAGAAAGATACTTTCTCATTTTGGGAAAGGTTAATATGTGTTCATTGGTTCCCTTAGCATAATCATATATATATTTAATGTTTTGGACCAATATATGAATATATAAATCCATATTTTAATGAAATTTCATAAATTAAGGCTGGCATTTGACACCTACAAGGCCTTTTTTTTGAGGAACTCTAACTTAAAATACTTTATAAAAGTTTCATGTGCTTTTTGAAACTCACAATATTTTAAAAGAAAATGGTAGTTAGGATGGAGATACTCATATTCAACAAAACCAAACAAATAATGTAGGCGCTAGTCCATTTTAATGTAAATTTGTGATCT
This sequence comes from Rana muscosa, assembly GCA_029206835.1. Lineage (NCBI taxonomy): Eukaryota > Metazoa > Chordata > Amphibia > Anura > Ranidae > Rana > Rana muscosa. The sequence goes on along the minus strand of CM055116.1, from coordinate 273,924,783 downwards.
GTGTATCAAAAGACTTGTATGTTTACCATTGTGACATTAATCATTTAAATATCAACCTTATATACGGTAGTTAAAAAAATATGTAGCACATAAATTGATGTTAGATCAACATAAAACTTGTAAAAAAAAAAAAAAAGCAAAAAAAACAAAAAAAAAACAGTCCTTTCGTATTCAAAAAAGTCCAATATTGAAGCCCTTGATAAACTTCATCCCATCCACCGTGCTTCTATATAGATGATCCTAAGATATTACACAAACAGTGCTCCACCGTTAGTGATGCTATGAATGCACTCACCAGAGCCCTAAGGCCCCTAGGACCAATCAAGCCTTTTTAAATTATGGCAAATAAGACTCAAAGCCAACTTCACTTTAAACAGTCTGCGTTTCTTCCTCCAACTGCAAATTTTCGCGTCAATGGATGAACATCAAACACCAAAAAGGAAAATGACAAAGTAATCGTGCAACACAGTTTTATTAAGACTCCCTTTAAAATCTTATCCCACAATTGATGCGCTTACATGTAAAAGTGCCCAGGAGCTAAGGCCCCCAGGACCAATCAAGCCTTTTTAAATTATGGCCAACAAGACCCGAAGCCAACTTCACTCCTACCTTAAACAATCAGTGTTTCTTCCTACAACTGCAAATTCTCCCTTCAATGGATGAACATCAAGCACCAAAAAGGAAAATGACAGCGTAATCGTGCAACATAGTTTTATTAAAATGCCCTTTAAAATTTCATCCCATAATCAATGCGCTTCCATGTAAAAGTGGCCAGACCGACTGGGGGGCGTGGCCTGGACCGGCATGTGAGAGGACACAGCTCTCACAGCTCCTGAGCTTGATCCGTTATCGATCCTCCCTCAGCCACATAACTGGTCTTCTGCGACTATATGCTGCAAGCTGCTGATCCCGGGATCACAGGGGAACCTCCGCCAGCCCTCTGCACCAGAGGAATGACCCGGAAAAATCTGTCTGACACGGGTCCCGTTTTTCAAGATGGCGCCGCCGCGTCCACAGTGAAGGGGACCCCACGAGGAGCTGACAGGGGGAAGGAGCTGGGACCCAAAGGACAGAGGCAGCCCAAGAGTCAGGGTAAGGATGCACCTAAAGATATGGTGTATTACACACAGAAAATGAATGGGCTGATGGGGACAGAGGAGGCTGGACACTCGCAGCACATAGAGCATGCTTCACATGACACGCAGGCTGGGGCAGCCATCTTGGCTGCACACAGTGAGTAAGATGAGAATAATCACTTTGATTCTGGGGCTTCTGAGAATGGTGAACAGGACACTTCTGGGACTGCTCAGCCTACACTGGCAGACATCCTCAGGGCAGTTAACATTGGCAATGCCTCGGTAGCCACAATGAGAGAGGAACTGTCGCTGCTGCGACAAGATATGCAAAAAATGCGGGAGCGCACCACTGCAGTGGAAAGTAGGGTGAGTGAAATTGAGGATTGTTTACCCCCCATTGAGAGAGATGCCAAGGCCGCTTATCAACTTGCGAGGGAGGCTATTGACAGAGCAGAAGATTTTGAGAACCGCCTCAGGAGGAATAACATTCGCATCGTGGGGCTCCCTGAAAAGGTGGAGGGTAGGGATCCCACAGCATACGTGGAGGGCTGGTTACTGGACATTTTTGGAAAGAATGCCTTCTCCCCTCTGTTTGCGGTGGAGCGCGCTCACAGGGTGCCTTCTGGCCCCACTCAACCTGGGGGGCCCCCCAGGTCAATACTAGCAAGACTGCTACATTACAGGGACAGGGAAACAGTGCTCCGACTCGCACAGGAACGGGCCAACATACAACATAATGGAACCAGAGTGTCCTTTTATCCTGATTTCTCGGCTGAGGTGCAGAAACGCCGGGCAAAGTTTTTTAATATAAAGCGCAGGCTCCGACAGATGCAGCTCCCTTATGCTATGTTGTACCCGGCTAAGCTACGAGTGATAGTCCGGGGCCAGGCGCAGTTTTTTGAGTCCGCTAAGGAGGCAGTTAACTGGCTGGACCGTAACGAACAAGCCCTGAGGCGGCGTGACCAGAATGGAGAGTAGGAATGATGAAGTCCGCACGGTTCCTGGGATGATCTGATCTGGTGGGGAGACTTTGTTCTGATCTTATCCGGATAAACCCTGGCTGAGGGACATTATCTTGCATCATATCAAGACAAGAGCTTCAGACATCGTCAACGTGGATTTACAAATTGCGTACTTGAGAGACCCCCCGAGTGCGTTTCCGGGGGAACACGGTTGTCCTGCCCTGTTGACAGGACATGGTTGTAAGTTACTGGAGGGGATTGCTTGTTGCCTCCTCTACTTTTCTTTTTTTCTTTTTCCTTTTCACTTTTTTGATGAGCGGCATGACGGCAATGCTTCTCAGGTGGGCACTATGACTGATCCATGTACACTTCTTCATGACCTGATAATCTATTCCAGAACTGCCAGACTTTTGGGCCTGGTGACATTTTCCATGCTTGTTCCTATGTTTTAACTTTGTCAAATGGCAGGGATTCCTATAGTATCGTGGAATGTGAGGGGACTTCATTCCCCCTCAAGAGAACTATGGTGCGTATGTGCCTTAAAAAGTTTCAACCTGGGATATTCTGCTTCCAAGAAACACATTTGACGCAGGAAACAGTGGGGTGTATACAGTATAATTGGGTGACTAAAGCTTACCACTCCACTCACACCTCGTATTCTAGAGGGGTGAGTGTTTTGATCCACGGCTCCTTGGACTACCAAGAGATGGACAGTTTAATCGATCCTGAGGGTCGATTTGTGTTTCTACATTGCAGATTGGGTGCCTTAACATGTGTAATTGCTGGAGTATATGTCCCCCCCCCCTTTCACGGCGGTGGTGCTGAGGGCCTTGATATCCTACTTGGATGATAGGCCGGAGGTACCGCTGCTAGTGATAGGGGACTTTAATTGTTGTTTGGACCTCTCGCTGGATAGACACCCGGCCGTGAGAGCCTCTGCCCTCTCCAGGGGTACCCCCCTGGCGCGGTTGTTGCAAGAGGTGGGCTGGGTGGATGTTTGGCGACACCGTCACCCGGGGGTAAGACAGTATTCATGTTTTTCCAAATCACATGTCAGTTTGTCTAGGATTGACTTGGTGGTGGGAAACGCACACATGCTCCAATATGTAGACGCTATGGAATACAGGCCCCGTAGTGTGTCGGACCATTCCCCATTGATAGTGCACCTGGTGGTTTCTCAACCGGTGGCGCTCCCAAGGGCGCCGTGGAAATTCAATGCGTTCTGGCTGAAACTATTTAAATCCCCTGAAATTATAGAGGAGAGCATGTGTGGGTTTTTCATTGCTCAGGACCCTGAGGGTCCCTGTATGCAGCAGTGGGAGGCCTTTAAGGCATTTTTGAGGAGGATTTTGACCACTGAAATGACTAAAGTGAAAAGAGATTCTTCTGCCTTTGTGGTGGAGCTGGAGAATAGGGTGAAGGAACTTGAACAACGCTTTGTCATGGACCCGTCTGACTCGGCAAGGGAGGAGTGGCAAGCTGCTCAGTCAGCTTACGAGCGGGTGCTCTCCTCAACTGCCGAGAAAAAACGTTTTTTTACCAAACAGGCCTTCTTTGAGGAGGGGGAGAAAATGGGGCACTTGTTAGCTAGAATAGCAAATGCCCAGCAGAGGTCTCCAACTATAGGGGCTATTAAATCCAAGGCTGGGCCGCTGGTCAGATCCCCGGAACTTATCATGCAGGAGTTGGCGGGGTTTTATGAGGAGTTGTACCGCCCCGGAGCAGCCTATGATCGGGCGGATCTGGATCGGTACTTAACTGAGTTGAACTTCCCTAGGCTCAATGTGGGACAGAGGGAGGAGTTAGATGCGCCTCTTACGGTGGAGGAACTGCAGGAGGAAGTGGGCCTGTTCCCTAATTGTAAGGCACCGGGGGAGGACGGGATTCCCATGGAAGTATACAAGCAGCATGCGGAAGTATTGCTACCACGCTTATTGAGAGTGTTTAACGCTGCCTTGGAGGTGGGAGTCCTTCCACCTTCTATGGCAAAAGCCAATATTGTATTGCTCCTTAAACCAGGTAAGGACCCGGTTGAACCTGGGTCATACAGGCCAATCTCCTTGTTACAATGCGATATTAAAATTCTTGCGAAAGTGCTAGCAATGTGACTTAATAAGGTTATAGCCTCCCTCGTACACGATGACCAGGCAGGGTTTATGCCAAATAAATCCACGGCCATTAACCTGCGGCGATTATTTTTGAATATGCAATCGGACGTCGATAATCCGGGAAGCAGGGCCCTGCTGTCCTTAGATGCCACTAAGGCATTTGACAGTATTGATTGGACATACTTGTGGGCGGTACTGGAGCGTTTTGGATTTGGCGAAGCGTATATAGCGTGGGTGCGCCTCTTGTACAGCGGACCTGAGGCTGCTATTCGGGCCTTCGGTTTCCTGTCACAGGATTTTGCATTGAGGAGGGGGACGAGGCAAGGATGCCCGCTGTCCCCTCTGCTATTTGCATTGGCTATTGAACCCCTGGCCATGGAGATAAGGGCTAATGAACGCATTGTGGGATTTTGCTATGGGCCCCTGCAGGAGAAGATAATGCTATACGCAGATGACACCCTGCTTATGCTGGGAGATACTGACAAGTCCCTGCGGGAGGCCATGGCTACCATTACAAAATTTGGGGTCTACTCAGGCTTACAAATTAACTGGTCAAAATCTGCCCTGTTACTGTTAGATGCCACACAAACTATAGCCCCATCGTGCCCTATCACAGTCACTACTTCCTTTAAATACTTGGGGATTCAGATCACTTCTAACCCGAGGGATTTTAGCCGGTTGAATATCTCGCCCCTGCTTCAGAGGTTTAGGGAGAGAGTTAGGACGTGGAACGGCCTTCACATGTCGGTGGTGGGCAAAGTAAATTTAGTGAAGATGATCCTTATGCCTCAATTACTCTACTGTCTTCACAATGCCCCGGTAGTGGTCCCTTTAAAAAATTTAGAATGGTTAACTCCATCTTTCGTACTTTAATATGGAAGAATAAACCCCCGAGGATAAAATTAGAACATCTTCAAAGGCCTAAGGACGATGGCGGGCTGGCACTGCCCAACCCGTGGTTGTACTACCTGGCTGCCCAGTTACAGCACCTGGTGGGGTGCTTTGGGACTGAGCCGGCTGGTTCTTCCCGGGCACTCATGCTCCGCACAATAGATGCAGGTCCCATTCCTCTGGCACTGGAGGCCCTGGCATTTGCCAGGCCGAATAAGAAGTATCCTACGTACAACCTTATACAAAAAGTATGGAATAAGTGCAAGTATATACAACAGGCCGAGGGGTACACTGAATATAGCCCTCTCTGGCATAACAAGACTTATACGGAACTGGCTAAGTTGCAGGGAGGGGCTAGATGGATAGCACACGGGATTACCCATGTTAAGCACGTCTTTAAGAACGGTATTCTTAGGACATTTGCGGATCTGCAGGCGGAGTTTGCCCTGCCGTCCCCCATGTTCTTCCAATATCTGCAACTTCAGCATGCGGCTAGAGCACAGAGTAGATCTTCAGAGTGGCACTTGTCTCCAACTCCTGTATTCGGCCTCATCAAAGATGCTGTGACCTCGAAGGGATTTATTTCCCAAAGCTACAATATCCTTTTACAATACTTCCTGGGGCAGCATCCCCTGAAGGTGAGGGAACGGTGGGAGAGAGATGTGGGTCAAATGGACGGGGAGGAGTGGGAGGAGATATTTCAGGGGGTAAGTGTATGCTCTTTAAATGTGGCCCAGCGGCTCACGCAACTGTATATTATTCTGAGGGTATACTACACGCCGCATAGATTAAAGCTGATGGGGTTGCAGACGGATGGTACCTGTACCAGATGTAGGAGGGACCATGGGGATCTTATTCACCTCCTGTGGCGCTGCCCCAAACTGCATTTATATTGGAATGAGGTGGTAACTGTGGTCAATTCTGTGTTCCAGATATCTTTACCAGTAGATCCCAAGGTATGCCTCTTGGGGGTGGTGGAAGAGCATGTGATAGCAGTGCATCCTAGGGAAGCAGTTCAGAGGGTGATGTTCCAAGCCAGGAGGCTGATTATGTTGTATTGGAAATCTGAGACGCCCCCAACTTCGAGGGAATGGATATGTAAGATAGGGGATATGTTGCGTATGGAAAAGCTCATCTACCAGCACAGGGGGAGCATGCAGAAATATGAAAATCTCTGGGCACCGTGGCTGGATACACCGGGGCTTGCCCCGGTGGACCTGGTCGCGGGCAGATTATTGGGCTAGTTATGGGGGGGGGGGAAACATTCTGCCTGTGAATGCTATATTGTAGGAAGAGAAATATTATGAGGTTGCTACTTTAACCCTGTTTTGTATCAATCGGTCATGAGCATGGAAGTGCTGATTATTGTTTTTGATGTATATGACTTTGTACCACCTTTGAATCAATAAACACATTTTTGTTGGTAAAAAAAATTCTCTGCCATTATTTTCATCTAGATATGCCGCTTGAGCTGGTGCCGGTCTGGGCAGCTTAGTCACTGCCCTGTCATCTTCTTGGATTCTTCTTCTTGACACAGTATCTTCCTTTTTTAAGCCATTGGGCAGTTGTTGATGTTACAACACTGGTGTATGCATGCTAAATTTACATTATCCTGACGCTTGGCTGAACGTTCTGTATCTGTTGAGAGTGTACACTGCAATCTGCATGAGCTGCAGGCAGTGTATAGTAAAAAAAAAAAAAATCTGAAAAAAGCAAATCACTGTTTTAGCTGGAATGACATACAAAATCTTTTCTACCAAAAACTCTATCTACTCAATTTTTGGGAAAGTTAATATATTCTTTATTATTACTGTCCTTTTTATTCATTAATTTTTTAGGGCTGTGTTTTTTAAACTGTGAGCTACGGACCAGATGCCACACATTGGTTGCCTTTAACTTAATTATTCCTCCCACTAACACCTACAATGGGGCACTATTTCTCTCACTGACACCAATGATGGGGCATTATTTCACCCAATGACACTAATTATGGGGGACTATTCCTCCCACTGACACCAATGATAGAACACTATTACTTCCTCTGATACCAATAATTGGGCATTATTCCTCCTCCCACCTACCACAGACACAAAGGCCGTACACAAGGGCTGGAAAACCAGCATCCGATCAGCATTGACAGCCAATGGCTGCCAGCACTGATCAATGTTTTCTAGTGGGGCCAGGAGATTGCTGCACTAACATCGCTTAGTTAGTATGGTGATTTTTCAGGTGTTTTTTTTGTTAAGCCCACTAGATTGAAAGAAAAAAACTTCTAGTGTGAACCCGGCTTAAGGCATTTTTTTACTTCTGCTGCTCACCAACTCTGTGGTATTTTTTAATCCCAATCACCACTAATATTGGAGTATTGTTTACTCCCACTGACTGCTGATGTTAAGGCATTGTCTACTCCCACTGACTACAGCCTGGCATCCTGAGGTCTGAAGGGCAATGAACTGGCCGTTTGTTTAGAACGTTTGAGGACCCCTGTTTTAGAGGTTCGGAAAAGAGATATCAATGTGGAATAAAAATTATTACGAAAAGGAGAAATGCTTCTTATTATATGTAAAAAGTAATACAAACAACTGGTAAAGACAAGGGGCTTGATTTACAAAGGCAAATAAGCTGTTCACTTCACAAGGGAATTTTCCCTTACCTTAGTGAATGTGGTGTTAATTATCAATAATTCCCAATCTTGCAAAGAAAAAAAAAAAAAGGATTTTTGCTTGCACATTACTGGATGATAGAAGAGCTTCACCACATTTACTAATCTAGAATACATTTATTTTTCAAAGTAAACAGCCTATTATTTATTAGAAATCAACACCAGACTATAGGGTTCTGGTTGGGTTTGTCCCATAATGAGAGCACAACACTACTAAGACTCTACCTCTTGCACTGTTAAAAAAAAAAAGGACTCTTATGGACCAAGAGATGGCATCTGGAGATGCAGAGAAGATGTTCAATTGCCTCGGTTAGAAATTCCTCTCTGCAACCTTCTCACAAATCAGCATTGCCCCTTGTGCCATTTCAAAAATCCTAACACTCTACCAGGCATCAGGGGAAAGGCTGAGACTAAATCTCCCTAATCCCCTATTCCTCTAACCTCCCTTCCCTGGCTTTAATAGTCCTAACTCCTACCTAATGTATATTAGATTAGCTCATTCATTCTCCTCTTACATTGGCCTATGACTTGATATAAGGAAAACCCAGAGTCACCCACCAGTCCACTGTGCTCTGAACTACCTAAATGTACTTCTCATACCCTTTTGCCCATATGCACTGCACTGATAAATGGGGACTTGCAATCACTTACCTCCCTAACCAAGGATCTGGTTCCCTTCCCTGGGGCACTGGTTGGTCTTTTTCCGCTTAAGGGACTATTACCATACCTTACGGAGCAAAGGCCCCTTGCATAGAACTCTTACCCAGTTGGACAACTTTGTGCATACAAAAAAAAGGCCCCACACACACTGTCTGCATGCTTTACATCCTTCTTCTATCAAACGCATCTCCTGGCCAACATTATTGTATGGCAGACTGGAAGAATAAATTTAGGTGTACTATTCTGACTTGGCTCTACTGACACATAGCTTTCTGTAGCTAGTCTTATACAGCAGAGGAACTTCGAGAAACATACCAAATGTTATTGCTGTCCTTACAAGCTGTACTTCATTTTTGTTCATGTTCCTGAAACTTGCTGGAGGTGTAACATTCACATGAGCGCAATGCTACATCTAAGATGGATTGCTACCTCCTGGTTTATGATTTTTGACACATATGTTCACCTAACTTCATCTATAGGGCACACCTTGCCCTACTCTAGTCTCTACTCTTAGATAGGAAAAGGCTACTTAGGTTTTTATCTCATATTGACCAGAGCAGTAATTACAGACATCTCATCTATCTATCCCTTGAAGGGATAGGTAGATGAGATGCAACATCTAATGTGCATTGAAGAACTAATGGCTAGATTATATGATCACTCCTCCATTTTTACACACTGTGGAGCCCTTAGATGTTCTACTGCACCACAAAACACTTTCAAAACATGCTTGTCCTCCACCCTGCTGCCTTGATAAAACAGCCATAGATGTTCTCCTCCTCCTCATAGTCAGACAAGTTGACAACCCTACCCCCCCCTACTCACATATCCTGAGGGCCTCTCCCATTCTCTCCCTATACTCCTACCCCATACCAACCTTTACTTCCTCTTCTTTCTCTAACTCCATGCTCAACTTTTCTCTTCTGCAGTAGGACATCTGACCCTTGGCGACTGTTACGCAGAAGTACCTACTTTTTTCAGAACCCACTCATCAGACTTAAGCCCCGTACACACGGTCGGACTTTTGGCCAACAAACTTCATTTTGAGCAAGTTGGACCAACAATCCGACCATGTGTACGCTCCATCGGACAAACTTTTTTTGCTTTTTTCTTGTTTTCATCGGACAAAAGTTGGGTCTGCAAACGGACAAACTTTTGCCCAACAAAAGTCAGATGGAGCAAAGTCCGACTGTGTGTACAGAAAACCATCGGACTTTTGTCCGATGGACAAAACAACTAATGTTAAAATCAACCAACAATAGCAGAAGTTGACCAAAGGGTGGCGGTAAAGATCAGAAAAACCACGTGATGTTGCAAAAAGTTTTGGGAAAGTCCGAGTCTGTGTATGCTATGGGTGTTCCCGACCAACTCCATTCAGACAAAAAAACATGGAAAAGTCAGATGGAATTCCGACCGTGTGTATGGGGCTTAAGGATGGCCTCTGGTGAACAATACTGCTAAATTACCTGATTGTAGTCTGCGTACAACATGAAACCATTACATCTGCTTGTATCGTTTGGTCTGTATTAGAATATTGTTTTCATCTCTGGACCATTTGCCATTTGATTTGTACAGCTGATCTGTAATCCTGTTCTGTATTAAAAATTAAATAAATAATGATAATAAAGACAGCGAGTAGCAGATATGACTAAATCCAAGGACAGCTTGCACTACCATTTCAAGAATGTCAAAATAATAACAGTGTTTAGATCAGGAGAGGGGGAGTCAGCACTCTAAACCATTCAGGGCTTTATGGCTTTGCAAAGTGCAATAGGGAAAGGCATAACATTGTTCTTATGAGTCTACTATTACCCATTCACTGTCAAATTGGCAGGCCTGCACTTTTTAATTGCACTAGAGGCTAGAGATCTAGTTGTGCTGTCTAGCAGTGATGCCTGAATAACAAGGCTGGCTGAACAGGATTACAAACATTTAAGCAGTCAAAATAATTCAGACATATGCATTTATGAATACATAGGTGTGTTTAAAGATCATTAGTCTTTCTGTTTTCGCTGGGGAAGTTGTTTCCTGCAGTTCTAGGCTCCCAGAGGAATGAGAGAGCCTGGGAACCACCAAGGATGTTGCTGGCAGTGGGGGTGGAATGCCCTTTGAGAACACCATAAAAGTGAATGGCAGCTTCAGAGCCACCTGATTACTTTTATCAGAAAGCCGTTCGCTGGCCCCTAAAACCAGTACTAAGCTCATAGTTGCAGCAGCAACTGTGAGCTTGATTTTACCACTTGTCTACCATGCCATTTATAAATGTACCTTGGTAGACAAGTGGTTAATGGCTGGTACAACTCTTTCTCTTCTGTCACTAGCCCTCTCTATCTGAGGGGATGCTTTGTTGTACTATTATTCCCATTTACAGGTGGTACACTGAAGATTTCAGGCTATTATTGACTATATTTCACATAAGTTCACTCAGCAACCTCAGTTATAGCTGAGCAGTATTGGTCATTTAGACTCACATTAACTACTTTTTGGCATTTTCATTAACATTTGATATACCATGGATCCACACAGTACAGAAGATACCTTAAGTACCTTTCACTCTGCCTCAATGAATGTTGAACTATGAATTGCATTGCTTCACAGGCCATTCTTTGGTAGATATGTTATCATGGACAAGATGTTTACTTACTGTATGGTTATGCATTAAGAGATGGGTAATATTAAGGTTTTGCTATAGGCCTTATTTTTGTTCTGCATTTCCCTTAATTGCAAATCCATTTGTAACCTAACTTTGCCTTTGAGTAAAGGGCATTCTGGTGGGTATTTAAATAAAAAAATTGAGTTTATATAATTTACGGTACTTAATAATTGACCGTGTTTTTGTTTTATATAGACTTAGAGAATAGTTAGGATAGTTATGTGAATTAGTATACTGTAAGTAGATGTAGAATAAGAACTGAACAGATTGGTGCTAATTAATTCTGTGGTTAGCAATTTTTGTAACGGATGGCCAATTTGCCCTTTAATCAGCAGTGAGAAAGTAATTCCTATGTATTCCCTGACAAAGGTGATTATGGGAAATATTCCCTGCATCCTCTTGTGATATCATTGCCCTCAGAAAGATTTAACAACCTTTGTTAGGAAGTTTGATAGTATAATATATCCTTGTTGGACCAATGATGTTACAGGGTGCAGAGATTCCCATTGTATGAACTCTTGGTCCTGTGCCAGATGATATAAGCAGGTTCCCCATTGGGTCCGTCCTCCCCACTGTTGATCCAAGAGAATGGTGGAAAGCCCTTACGCAGAGATTGAGCACAGGCTTACTGAGTGAAATGGCAAAAGAATATGCACTCCGGGTAGGTTGCAATTATTGCTATCCCCTCTTTGATTAACCTATAAAGAGGCTTATGAACTATTTTATTGTTCTAAATCTAACAAACTTACATTTCAGCTGAGGAAAAAGACACTAGTATTTGTGCTTTTTTTACTTAACTGTACCTGAATTTGTCAGCCTGTAGGGAATGCTGCTAAATGTTAACAGTACATAATTTAAAGCACCTCTGCTGCAACATTTTCAAAAAAGCAATTTAAACGTTTTTTAGAAAAAGGTAATTTTGACAAACGTAGCACATACAGTGTTAGAGGCTGCAGAACCAACAGGATCATGAGGTTTTGACATGGTTCATTCTTTCTCATTTTCACTTTGTACCAGTGACAGAATATAGTTTTTAGGCCATGTACAACTGTTGGACGTGACCCACTGGTGCTTTAATAGATTAGGTTTATTCCCTGGCTGTGTCCCAGAGGGATGGACCTTTGTAGCCTGCATGGCAGACAAGCACTTCTTATGACAACTCCAACCTACACTGTGGAGGCTGAGGAAATGTTGCGAGAAACTAGAACCTGCTAATTTAATTTGTCTCATTTTGTTTTATTGTCAGATCATCTGACGGAAAATTAGTGCAGAGCTTCTCAACAAAGACCACGGTACATAAATATAAAAAATCATCAGTCAGTGTCCAAAGAAACTATATTCCACAGTTTATGGCAGCTTTACACAAACCTTTATATAGGTGCAGAGGGGATCATTTACTAAAGAAGTGAAAGTTGGTCCCTTAGTAAAGGAAACGTTCAAATCACAAAGTGTATTCTGGTAAATAAGGTGAACCTGTGTTTACTTTGAAAACTCAATCATGTACAAGGAAGTTTAATCACTTTAAAGTGATTGGAAAGTCTCATTAAAAAAATAAAATTAAAAAATGAACATGTCCACCTCTTCTCGGGTCCCTCTTCGCTGCTCCTTGCCCCTCCCTCCTGTTGAGTGCCCCCACAGCAAGCGGCTTGCTATGGGGGCACCCGAGCCGAGTCACAGCTCCTTGTGCCCATTCAGGTATGGAGCCCCGCCCTGGCCCCACCCCTCTCTCCCCTGATAGGCTAACTGACTTTGATTGACGGCCACAGGAGCCAATGGCGCTACTGCTGTGCCTCAACCAATTAGGAGGAAAGTCCCAGATGGCTAAGACACTCATGAACATCGCTGGAGAGAGATAGGGCTCATGTAAGTAGTTGGGGGGAGGGCTGCTGGGGCGGCTGCTACACACAGAAGGTTTTTTATCTTAATGCATAGAATGCATTAAGATAAAAAATCTTCTGCGTTTACAACTCCTTTAAGACCAAGCTTTTTCTGGCACTTTTTGTTTACAAGTTTAAATCATTTTTTTTGCTAGAAAATGACATATAACCCCCAAACAGTATAGTTTTTTTTAGCAGAGACCCTAGGGAATAAAATTGTGTTCATTGCAATTTTTTATGTCACACGGTATTTGCGCAGCGGTTTTGCAAACTTAATTGTTTTGAAAAAAATACACTTTAGTGAATTAAAGATAAAAATATGTACCCCTTTTTCATAAAATGTGAAAGATGATGTTACGCCAAGTAAATAGATATCTAACATGTCACACTTTAATATTGTACATGCTCATGGAATGGAGACAAACTACGGTACTTAAAGGCGATGCTTTAAAACATTTACAGGTTACCTGTTTAGAGTTACATAAGAGGTCTAGTGCTCTTATTGCTCTCGCTCTATCGTTCGCGATGATACCTCACATGTGTGGTGCGAATACCATTTACATATGCATGCATGACTTAGGTATGCGTTCGCTTCTGCACACGGAGGGATGGGGGCGCATTTCTTTTTTTTTTCTTATTTATTTTTGTAAATATCCCTTGTAAAATAAATAAGGATGACAGGTCATCTTTATAGAGAGAGGTGAGGTCAAAAATAGGGAGGGACGTCCCCTCCCACCGCTTCTGAATGCATTCCAGTGGCTCAGGAGCCACTTAGAATGCTTTGATTAGAAAACCAGCCACTGGCTGTAAAAAACTATACCGGGGTTATGATGACTAATACCTTTGGCCATAATCCCTGTAAATCACTTCAAAGCCGCAATGTATATATATGTATTTTTATTAGCATATCATTTGAAATTCAAGTTGAAGTACACAGATTCACCTATTTTATTAACATTCACTCCAAAGAAAATGGTCACTTTTCTAAGTGAACCGTCTACTTTTTTTAGTAAGTCAACACCTATAAGTGAGGTCCTACTTATAAATACTGTGTTCACCATTAGCAGAACGTGGCTTACATAATATATGAACCTGGTGGGAGATGCAGACCATTTCTTCTGTTCTCTAAATACAGTTGTTCGTGTAGTTTCTGGCTGCAGTGTTTTGCACATATCTGTTAGAAATGAACATGTTTTCACTGCTAACAAACTACATACAGCCATCAGGAGTTACTAGGAGAGTTTACCCACTTGGCGACAGGCTCACGCCGATATACGTCGGCAGAATGGTACTCCTGAGCAAACTGACGTACCAGTATGTCAGTCCGTAAAAGTAGGATAGTGGCCGCGCACACCCGCCGCGCGCCGTGGGAGTGTGCCCGCGGGCTCCGAGGCGAGGAGAGGCAGAACGTCGAATTGCCTATGTAAATAAGACATTTCCCTGTTCTGCCTAGTGACATGACAGGGATTTACTGCTCCCAGTGATCAGGAACCGTGATCTCTGTCATGTTTCAGTAAGCCCATCCCCCCTACAGTTAGAACACGCTGGGGGAACACACCTAACCCCTTGATCGCTCCCTAGTGTTAACCCCTTCCCTGCCAGTGTAATTTTTACATTGATCAGTGCCTTTTTATAGCACTGATCAATGTACTAATGTCACTGGTCCCCAAAAAGTGTAATTTGGGGTCAGATTTGTCCGCCGCAATGTCGCAGTCCCACTAAAAATCACAGATTGCCGCCATTACCAGTAAAAACAATAAACAAATAAATAAAAGTCCCTAAATCAATCCCGTAGTTTGTAGACGCGATAACTTTTGCGCAAACCAATCAATATACGCCTATTGCGATTTTATTACCAAAAATATGTAGAAGAATATATATCGGCCTAAACTGATGAATAAATTCGTTTTTTATGTAGTTTTTTGGGATATGTATTATAGCAGAAAGTTAAAAAATATATATATTTTTTCAAAATGTACGCAATTTTTTTGTTTATAGCTCAAAAAATAAAAAACGCAGAGGTGATCCAATACCACCAAAAGAAAGCTCTATTTGTGGGGAAAAAAAAGGACGCCAATTTAGTTAGAGTACATCGTCGCACAACCGCACAAATGTCAGTTAAAGCGACGCAGTGCCGTATCACAAAAAATGACCTGGTCTTTGAGCAGCCAAATCTTCCGGGGCTGAAGTGGTTAATGCAGTCTATTTACAGTACATATGATCATGCTCAACAAAGTGCTTACTAGAACATCATTAGTAGGGCTCATTAACTTACAGTTTTCTTCTTCAGAGCAGAGAAAAAAATTCAGTGTATATACAGTACAGCACAGAAACATCCAGGCACTAATAAATACATACAGGAAGTCCCCAAGTTACATACATCCGACTTACATACGACTCATACAAGGGAGGGAGACAACAGGAAGTGAGAGGAAATCTACCCCAGGAAAGAAAATTCACTTCTGTAAGCGTTATCATGGGAAAAAGGTGTCTCCACTGAAACTTTTATCACCAAACCTTGTTTCCACAACAACCCCAAATCTTCAAAATCTAATTGTCACAGGGACATAAAGTGAGATGAAATATTCTAAACAGGGGCACAGACAGGGAAACAACCCTTACAGGGAGGGGTGTTTACTCTTCCCTAAGCTATCGAAAACGTAAAAATATTTTTTTGGCTGGAGTTACACTTAAAAAATTTACCTTAGTTTATCTTGTTTGTAACCCGGGGACCGCATGTACTAGGAATACATTGGTCTGTATTCTGTGGTATAACAGCTTATTATAAAAACTTTGAATGTGGGACATTGTTTGGTTAATATTATACATACAAGTACTGATTGACATCTGATTAAAGCAGGCCATACATGGGTTGAATTTCAAAAGAATTTTCTTTCGAAAATCTTATCTAAGAATTTTTGTTCGTATTTTGCACCATTAGTGGGTTGCAGTAACAGCTGATTTTCGTGTGGCCATCGAATTTAAGTAGTCGGACATGTTGGAAA
This sequence comes from Rana muscosa, assembly GCA_029206835.1. Lineage (NCBI taxonomy): Eukaryota > Metazoa > Chordata > Amphibia > Anura > Ranidae > Rana > Rana muscosa. The sequence goes on along the minus strand of CM055116.1, from coordinate 273,908,889 downwards.
TTTTTTGAAAAGCTAACAATTTTCTAATCAATGATGGGAGAATCGTGCGAGAAATGTAATCGAAAAAGAAATGCGCATGTGCAAGAAAAGAAAATTCCCGGAAAGAAAAGAAGATTCCCAGCCACGAAAAAAAAAAAATCTGTAGCAACAGGAGGTGAAATTGAAGGCATGGTTGGCCGAATTTCGAAATCAATGGTGGCACCATCGGATCACAAAACGCACAGATTTTCTGATTTACCAAAAGAAAATTCTTTAAGTCTTATTTACTGTAATACAATTTGCCAGCTATTTAAAAATTGCTAAAAACTGTGCATTGTTCAAATCAACAGGTAACTGCGATACGTAATTTGTAAGATTCTCTGGGTACAGGAGATATTTTATTAAATATATTCAACCAAATATGAATATGAATATAAGGAAATGGAAAAATCAACATCTGAAAATTCATTCACTTGACTGACCCTCAATGCTTCCAATTTATACTTCATGACGTTATATAAAAATTAATGCTATTCTGGGATGACCTTCCTTTCCCACATTTTCCTCCCTCACCAGAGGATAGACTTAATTGATTATATCCCTACATAACAGACACTAGTATTTGTGACAACCCCTTTCTCCCCCCAGCCCCCAAACATCCACCACTCTTCCCAATTTTCTCAGTTCCCTTAACCTTAAAAGTTCTCCCCTCTAAGAATAAAGTTATTTGTTCACACAGTAACTCTAAGAACATTGTACCTAGATCTCTGTTACACAATATTTATATACAGGGCCGGTGCTAGACTATTTTGCACCCTAGGCAAGACCAGCTACTTGCGCCCAGAAAAAAAAAAAAGCTCCCAACAGTGGGACTATTGTGGAGGGCGGATGTTTGACAATGAATCCTCACAATCCAGGATACAATATTTGCCCGTATACTATCTACATGAGAGAGAGAGAGGGATTGGGGATTTGATAGAGGGGGGATGATAGAGACAGTGTGGATTGGGGATAAGAGACAGAGAGGAGGGAGAGGATGAGAGAGGGGGGAGGGGGAGAGGGGAGAGGGGAGGGGGAGAGGGGGGAAGGAGATGAGAGAGGGGGGGAAGGAGATGAGAGAGAGGGGAAGGAGATGAGAGAGGGGGGAGGAGATGAGAGAGGGGGGAGGGGATGAGAGAGGGGGGAGGGGATGAGAAAGGGGGGAGGGGATGAGAGAGGGGGGAGGGGATGAGAGAGGGGGGAAGGAGATGAGAGAGGGGGGGAGGAGATGAGAGAGGGTGGAGGAGATGAGAGAGAGGGGGAGGAGATAAGAGAGGGGGAAGGGGAGGAGATGAGAGAGGGGGGAGGAGATGAGAGAGGGGGGAAGGATGAGAGAGAGGGGGGGAAGGATGAGAGAAGAGAGAGAGGGGGGAGGATGAGAGGGGGAGGGGATGAGAGAGGAGGGAAGAGATGAGAGAGGGGGAAGGAGATGAGAGAGGGGGGAGGAGATGAGAGAGGGGGGACTAGATGAGAGAGGGGGAAGGAGATGAGAGAGGGGGGTCCTAGCAATGTCTGCAGTCCCTTCTGTGCACCCCTTGTCCCAGTCTGTGGGTAAGTGTGTACCTCCTTCCATAGATGTTCACGCTGGCCAGCAGCAGGCCATTCTTTTGGCTGGTGAGGATGGGGGTGGTCTGTTCTATGCCAATAGACCGTGGTAGCAGTCCCTGGCTGCATGCACCCTTTGGCGGTCCTCAGGGGGGGGGGAGCGATCCGCTTGTCCTTCGGCCGCTGTCGGAGCTGGGAGTGGAGACCAGAGAGGAGGTTTTGTACAATCCAGCCTTTAGGTGGCGCTGCCGCGTCGGGGTTGCTGAACCTGTTTCTGCTCACCTCTCTGGTGGTCAGGGAGCTCTTCTCCCTCCCGGGCACTCACAGCTCACTGCTCCCGCTGCGCCGCCACCGGTCCAGGAAGCCTGCACAGTGTGAGTGAGTGACACAGTCAGCAGCACTATTCCGGCAGAGCCGCGACAGCTGCGGCTACCGCTGGGAAGGCGAATTACACATGAGTGATCCATCCGAGATGGCTTGCACCCTCGCTAGGCTAGGCAGCAGTGCGCCCCTAGGCGGCAATGCGCCCTAGGCGGCTGCCTAGTTCGCCTAATGGGAGCACCGGCCATGTTTATATAGCTTTTCACCATGTACAACAGAGCACTACAATGGTAATTGTACTTATGTCATGTATTTTCTTCTACTGTTCAAAATGCAGCTTTGTTGAATAATTATTACTACCAAATTGTGAGCCAGTCAAAACTTCACCAAATCCCACTGTTCTCCTTATTCTGATCTCCTGTGTTATTTCTGAAAAACCCTAATAAGGACATCTTAAATAAAAAAAATAAAAAAAGAGAGACAAATTCCTGTTTGGGTTTATGGTAAATATCAAAAGCTGCTACTTTTAAGCTCCAGTGGTTGTTTTTTGTTCAGGGATTACAAAATATCACACAAGTGCACATCTATATGTAGTTATTGCTTTTTCAATAATCATAGAAAATAAAAAAGGTTTAACGGTAAAACTTTGTGTGCATGCCACAGTGATTATGACTTATCATAGGCAGTTTATGCAGTTTAACATAACTGCAATACTATGATCAACAAGCAAGATAACATACACAGCTAAGCCCTACCACATTAGCAGCCTTTAACACTCAAACTGTAGTTCTTTTTTTTTAGAGATCCGGTACATATCCCTAGTATGTATCAATTCATTTAGATTTATTAGGTGAAAAGTCAGCTTGTGCTACAGCTTTTCTAATACTGGGATAGCTCCCATTTTTAAATCTCCAGTATGTTCCCTGAGAAAGTGTGCTATGTATGGGGGAAGGGGAGTAAAAGATGAAACTTTCTGACACATAAGGTATTGCTTTCAAAGCATGGTTGTCAAATCTTGAATCTTATTCAGCTGCTCCGATTTCCTCTAAGTGCTGGGCTGCCAAGATGCCCTTTGATGAGACACCTGCACACCATGAAAAGGTAGCCTTATGCCGCGTAGACACGATCATTTTTCCCGTCGAGAAAAATTAAATTTTTTCCTTTGGACGAGAAAAACGATTGTCTGTGGGCTTTTTGTCGTTTTTCTCGACGGGAAAAACGGCATTAATCACGACGAGAAAAATTAGAACATGCTCTAATTTTTGTCGTCGTGATTCCCGTCGTTTTTTTCCGCGGCAGTTTTCCCATAGGGAAACACTGCCGGGGAGCCCACACACGGTCGTTTTTTTCGACCAAAAAAAAAATGTAATTTAAAACGGCCGTGTGTGGGGGGAACAAGCTGTTCCTCGTTTTTCACGTCGATTTTCTCGACGGTGTTTTCACCGTCGAAAAAATTGATCGTGTGTACGCAGCATAAGGTTTAAAATGAGGAATGACTGCTCAGGAGAGAATTGTATTTACAATACACAGCACCATAACACAGAATTTGTTTGCATGGTTTCTCTCTTTTCATTTAAATTTATTATTTTAAAATTTTCTAATGCTGAGCCTTTCATGTGATACTAATTTCATTTTTGTAGCTTTCTAGCAAATGCTAAGGTATTTGAAATGCTTTGCTGGGATTTTTTGCCAAATATAAAAATAACCACACTTACATATACTGTAAGTTACAAAGGCATACATAGTTGCATAATACAATCAGATATTTTGCTATGTGGTGAAACTTTCAAAGTGCTATAGGTGAATAAAGCATTTTGACTTACCTTACTTCTGGAAAGGGGTTTCCTGTCACTCTGCATTCCAGCCTTACTCGACTCCCCTCATCCACCTCCTGACTTTTGAGCTTCTGAATAAATCGAGCAGCTGAAGGAGGCGTGTGAGATTTATTAGTCTGACTTTGCGCTGTCTCTTCTTCAGGCGGCTTGCTTTCATTCCCAGTTTTCCCTAGTGTTTCCTCTTTTGTACTCATCATTTCCATGGTGTTTACCTCTTGCTGTGGTTCAATTTCACTTTCATTAATTGTGGGGTTTATGACAATAGTATTCTCTTTTTTTGGTGACAAATAACCACTATCTGGAGAAGAGGAATCTCCATTAGGGCGCCTATCTCTTGCCTTGTTTGTCTCTCGAAATATTGCAGAGAGTTCCTCGATAAAAGTAGCTGCCTTGTGAGCTATGTCACTCTGAGAGTTTAGATCCTTGTTAAATGATTTGTTTCTGGATTTTGGAATTGGAAGTGTGGACGAGCCACTTTTTCCTTGAAGTTTAGAAGCTTTTTGGGCCTGCAAGGTTCGAATTATACTCGGGCTGGCGGTCAGAAATGGTGAAATCATTCCTCTCATATTTGAACCTCCAGGTTTATTGGAACCACCAGCTCTACCCAACTTATTCATAACATTTTCCCTTTTTCTGGAGTTTTCTGATGTTGTATTGCTTAATTTTAACTCCTTGTAAGATCTGTCAGGTGGGTTATTATGAGAAGATTTCAAAACATGTCTCTGGCTTTGATCCTCCGACAAAGGACTTGAAAATGCTTCCCTTGCAATGTCAAGACTCTTGTTCATTTCCTCTTGACTGAGGAAGGCAGAAAGTTCTGAGAAATTTCCATCAATGGAGTCACCACGGAAATCTGACAGGGGATCATAGAAGGAATCATGGGAAGAAGATTCAGACATACTTTCAGGCAGAGAGTTCAGTTTTTTCCTCTCATTAGCATAGATATCCTTTGTTACAAGAGACAGGGGCAGAGCTCTGTTTGCCATCCTAAGAGGTAGCCCTGAAGCAAAAAGAAATAATTAATTACAGTATGGCTCTCATGTCAAAACAACAACTTCCCAGTAAGTTTTATCTCCAGAAAAAAAAAACGCACATTAGACTACTGGACTCTGCACAACACAGAAGTATCATAGAAAACATACCAAACATAATGTATAATTTATATTCTAGGAGAATGTTAAATTAAAAACACACATATTGCAATGCTTTTAGACTTTATGATTTATACATAGCTAATAATATAACACTAAAACCAGTTCCTAAACTTATCATATGAAAGTTTGAAAGTTATGTAACACAATAATACACATAACAGGGAACCATTTCTTAAATCAGAGATATTAGCAGTGTCTTATATGAATCATGCTTTCTCCCTTTGATTTATTAAGAACAATTGAGTACAAGTTTATATATATTTATGAACTATAAAGTCAGTTGTTAATTTCTCATATTATTAATTGTTCTTATTTAGAACTTATTTACAAAAACAGTATTTAGAAGAATATAGCAAATTTGTCATATTATCAATTTGCTGAATTTATTAACAAAATGTTTTATTAGAACAAGTTGTTTTTTTTTTTTTTTAAATACAAAGTGATATAACGTATAAGAACAAAAAGACAATAAATATTAAAAATGCTCAATATTTTTAGCATGTATTTTTAAATAAGGAAATATTGCTCACCTACAAATCCTCTGAGAGTTGAGTATAGGTGCTTATTCAGAAGAAATAGGTGTACAGCTATACATTAAGTATTGCTTTGTCCCCACAGCACTCATGAGGTGAATGTGGCCTGGAACTAGCATCTGTTCCCACAGGACCATGTCATTCTTCCTCCAGTCAACTATATTTGGTAACAGATCTCATGTTTCAGTGCACTGCTATCTGGAATTCCAAGAGAAAGGCTGTTGGGCCTTGCTGAAATAACCTCACCGACACTTGCATCTCAGATATCGGAGGACTCTGTGTTTCATTTTATTATCTGTGCAGCTCTTTTAGTATTACTAGTCATTAGAAAAGCATTACGCTGGTAAAAGACCTTCAAAAATATATAAATGTCAAAGCATTAAAATAAATTTGAAACAAAACTTGCAGTAACCTAGAGAGGAACCTGATTGTGGCAAATCTATTTAAGGTATACCAGCTTTTGTAAAAGTAAAGCATTTTTTTTTTTCATTTTGGATAGAATAATTTAGGGCCACTGTCAGTTTTTGTTTTGTTACTAGTGTCCCATTAGGGAGACTTCCCTTCACTTCATTCCTTCACTTCCTGTTGCATAGCCACAACAGGAAGTGATATGAAATCATTCCAAAGTGTGGGAAATTCCTGGTTGTCACCAGGATCAGCATTCGTGTCCCATTGGAAGATTTCCCTTCTATTCCTGTTCTGGTGATATTTTCTTTCGCTTTTGGTGATAACGGCTAGCAGTAAAATATAGTAAATTGTTCTTTTTGAGTTTAACACCACTTTAAAGCGTACCTAAATCAAAAACAAAAAATGTAATATATTGCAGTTTACCAATCCTTAGATGAGGTAGTGAGATTAGTTTTCTTTTGCAGGTATTCTTCCCTTATTTTCACCTGGTACTGGTTAAATTATTTCTCCACTGTATCTATGTAAGGCGCCATAGTCGTCATATAGGCTGGACTTCAAACGTGCTCATCTCTATTACATGGTGGATTGATGGCACTGTTTACACAATATAAATATAAAGATAAATTTGCTTTTGCTTTTTTTAGGGATCTGCTGCCATCTACTGTCTGTGTTTGTAAATTATCATAGAAATAACTGTGTATAGCACTTCCTGTCTCTGCTAGGCTGGCTTGAAAACCTAAGAAGGAGAAAGTGGAAAGAGAAAAAGGAGCTTACACCACATGTCCACATACAGAAGCTGCATTGCTCAATACTGTATTTTACCCAGACCAGACACAAATACTATTAGGTAATTGTTCCAATGTTCTGTGTTTTAACTGTAGCTGACCATAACTTCTTGATCTAAATCCTAGTGGCAGGCAAGTCTCTACCCTATTGCTAATATCTCACATCCACAGAGCCAGATAGCTAGGTCTGTGCTATTGTATTTATGCAGTGGTCACCTTCTAGTGTCCTAGTATGTGAACATGTTTATTGCAATAGAGTTTATATTCAGCCCCTGTTATTTTAGTTAAGCCTGTCCCTTCTGGTCTGGGATTCTATAGCTAGTTTTAGTTTTGGGCTCGACAACCAGCAGAGCCAGGCTAGGCATCTGATGGACAATTCTGGTAGTGAGAGGTCTGGTTGCATGTCAGATTAGAAACTACTAGGGAGGGACTAAAGCACAGTAGATAGGCTAACTCTGAGTATCGATGCCACATCCCAGTTTCTGCGTGTGAGAAGCTATGTTCCAGACTGGTTGGACAACATCTGGAGGATCTCCCCATCACTGCTGATTTTGTCTTCAGGTGTCCGACACAAAGACGGATGCCGCATCACATTCATTCTCAGGGGCCCCTACAAGTGAACTTTGCTGCAACATTCACCTGGAGGTATTTCTATTAATAACTTTATATACCTGAGTACATGTGAACAATGGCACCAGAACCAGGCCCTTTGCTGATAATACCTGTTTATGTGTTGGGTGTATATACTATAAATATTCTCTTCTTATACAAAGTTTGTACAGTATTATTTCCATACTGGCATACTGACATACCTATGGTTAATGTTAAAGTAGTTCCTCTGCTCCCAATTACTTTCATTAGATTACTAGATTTCCTAGGAAGGGAATCCCCTCTCTTAACAGAGGTCCTATCCAGCATTATTATCAAACCTACTCTTCCACTTAGCAAAGGTTCTGGTTCTCTTATAATCCAGAGCAGCGTCCTCAACCTGCTACTAGATGGTAGACTTACCCTGTCATGTAAAATAAAGAACCTGTATTAGATAGCTGTTCTCACAGGATGGATAATGATAGTTACAATGCAAGTGATGCTTTTGCCAAACTGACTAAAATGTTATCACAGGGTTTACAGGCAGCACATTACAAGAAGATAAACACGCTTTCTGATAATGTACTTGTGTCACAAGGAGAAGAAAGTTTCAAAGGCTGGAAAGAGCACACTTTCTAATGTCTAAGGGAGGGATCCTATTCAGAAAAGGGCAAGCGACAGTGTGTCGCTGAAAGTCTGAGGTCCCTAGTTGCCGAATGAATCCACCTGTATTGAGATACTAAAGAGGGAGCAAGTGCAATGGACTACATACAGGTACTGTGTGATCCCTTTGAGCCATACTATGATCATGAACAGAGGGTTGCTGACTACCGTATGTCTCATCAGTAAGAAGGAAAAGAGGTTTCCACTCTATAAGAACCAGTCAGTTAGCAGGAGTCTTGCTACCTCACTGTCCTTTTACACAGCTTCTCAAAATTATGTTATCTGACAAAATTCCTTCTCTCCATGAGATTATGAAATTAGGCTGATATTCAGTTTTGTATTCCCAAGAAAGTGAACAGTGTTCCAAAAGAGGATCACTATTCTATCTCTCCCCAAAGACAATATCCTGAGTCAAATCTTTGGTTGCCTAGCGAGTTGCTTTACACAGGAGTAGGCATTAATAAAGGTGTTTTAGATGAGGTCACTCTGGCCTTTCTGCAAAACAGTGTCATGAGGACACTGGGGGAATAGTGCTAAGTGTGTCATTCCCCATACAGAAGCGAAGATGCAGAGGGGGCTTTTCAGACCAAAGCGAAGAGGATGCTACACAGCTGTGAGTCTACAAATAAAGTCGCTGTCATACAACCCCAGCTCTCTATGACACAGGTTCTCTAACTACCTTTATTTACTGTTCATTCTACCAGAAGTACTCGGGCCACATACCTCTTGTTGTAGGGCCTGAATATTGTGAGGCCCATTAATGCAATCTTGCAAGTAATTGCAACTGTTTCATATTTAGAAAACAAGAACGCTCTTCCTATGGAGACCATGACTCTTGTATGTCCTCACACAGGTGATTCCTTCACAGCCGTGTAGCGTAGAAATTTCCACCAATTGGTCATCACCAAGTTATAGCTAAATGCTACCCAGTGCTGGTTGTTTACCCCTTTTTTTGAAGTGTGCAGAGTCCAAATCAGAAATACAGCTTCTACCCATACATTTAATTTGAATGACCCAAAGTTTTAAGAGCTCTGGAGCAGGAAACTGACACATCAATTGTCAGATTTACCTGAGGTGTTTTCCACAGATAATATAGACATAGGCTGTGCTAAGAGTGCTTAACACACTTTTAGACTAACTGATGATACTCCCTTCCAAGAGAGACCCCAGAGGATAGCACCAAAACATGTGGATGAGCATACACACACTACATCAGATGAAAGACCAAGGAATCAATGTGGATAGTAAGAATCCCTATGCCTCCCCTAATGTGTAAAAGACAAAACTCTGAATCAGAGGACAATACTTGATCAATATACACCTTCCAAGAATTGAAGAAGCTCTGGAGGCTTTAAATTGAAATGGTTGGTTCACCATGCTACACCTACAGTCTGGATACTACCAAGTTCTCATGACACATAAAGATCAAGAGAAGACAGGCCTTATATGTCCTTTGGGCTTCTATCAATTTAGTTGCATGCCACAAGGCTTAAGAGGTATACGTGCAACATTTGAAAGGTTAATGGGTGACCTAGTACCCAGGGAATGTCTTGCGTACCTCGACATTATTGTGTTTGGGGCTACACTAGAAGAGCATGAAGATCGACTCATGCCAGTATTACATCGCCTAAAAGAAGAGGGACTGAAACTGTCAGCAGACAAATGCAAGTTCTGTAGGTCATCCAGAAAATATGTGGGTAACATCATATGCTGAAGGAGTGGTCACTGATCCAGCCAAAGATGAAGCAGTGGCTTCAGAATATTACAGTTCTTTCCTTGGATTTTGTGTAAACTACCACAGATTAGTAGAAGGGTATTCAAAAGTGGCCAAAGTTGTTTATGTCCTAATGACAACTGATGTGTGCAGTCAAATGAATCAATAGAGGTCTTCCAAAAGTGCTTTTGGAGACCACTGAAATTCTGCATGTAAAGAGGCTTCTCCTCAATTGAAGAAGAAGCTGACATATTCACCAGTCCCAGCATATTCTAATGCCCAGAAGCCAAATGTGCTCCATATCGATGCTAGCTTTGAAGGATTGTGTGGAGTGTTGCACCAAGAGTATCCAGTTGGGCTATGACCAATAGCCTTCATCAGCTGAAACCTGACTCCTAGTGAGTGCAACTATCCAGTCCACAAGTAAGAAACTGGTGACATCATGGGTTGGCTGCCTTATCCAATTATCAATTTTCCCACAGAAGTACAAACCTGGCCCAAAGAACATTGGAGTGGATGCTCTATCTAGACATCCAGAATTGACTTCTGTTACCAAAAACAGTGAATGGGGAGATCTCCCTGGTCCCAGCATTGGTGCTCTGTGAGCTATGGCTGCAATGGTTGAAGATCAAGTGGCCTTTTCTGAAATGCAGCTGATAGACCCCATAGAGAGTGGACCAGAAGCTGCGCCAGACATGTTTGCCTCCCCTGCTGCATAGGGATCATTTGAGAACTGCTCCATATCTCCACAGCGGATATTTAGGAGTCTAAAGGCTGACACCCTAATTATACCTCTGTATAGGGCCATGAGTGCCAAAGACCAAGAAGTGTTGGGGAAGGCCCTACCAACTGAGTGTGGTCAGGTCCTAAAGAGATTGGAAGAAGTTTAAGATAGACAAAGAACTGCTCTATCATGTTGGTCTTGTATCATGAGCACCCTGGGAAATTACAAGTGGTTCTTTCATATTGTTTCCAAAAGATGTCTACGTGATGACCATGGTCACCTGGGACCTGAGAAAATGTATGGCCTAGTTCAAGACCATTTCTATTGGACCAAGATGAGAGATACCATGACTAGTCTATATAGATGTTGCCTCAGATGTTTACAGAGGAAAGCCCTGTCAGTTTGAGCTACTGGAATGGAGCACTTTCAGAGTTTGGGCCCTATTGACTATTTCTGTATAGATTATCATTGCATTGACAATGATTTTAGAGGAATTGGAAATATACTGGCGGTGACTGGCCACCTAACCCAATACGCAGGGCTGGTCCAAGCCATTGTGCTGCCTGGGTCCAAGAATGAAACTTTACCCCCCCCCAAAAAAAATTGGACGGTAGTATGAGATGAGGAAATGCTGCTCATTAGGTGCTGCCCCTCAGAGGCGGCTCTAGGCTTTGTGAGGCCTTCGGAATAACTTCGACTCTGGCACCTCCTCTGTTTCTAGTGAGAAGGTTCTGGAAAAGAGGCAGGGTAAAGAGCTGAAGTGACATTGGGTGTATTTGGGAACCCTGACCAATCCCCAACTAGGATTGGCAGGGGGCAGGCCTCCTTTATATATCCTAGGTCAGCCTGCTGTGGGAGGAGTTGTCGGGTGGAAGAACAGAGATGATTGAGTATTAGACTGTCATGGTCTGAGGGAACCCCCTTTCTGGGGTGGGGTAAACTCAGGCCTGGAGCTCGGGAGCTGGGAGGGAGCCTCTCTTTACATGGTCATTAAGAGGTATCCTGGAACAGAAGCAGGAGGAGGACAGCTGGGAGCACTGCCAGGCAAGTCATTCAGGAGGGATCCATGCCGGGGTCGGTGAGTGAGAAGCACAGTGAGAAGCTCTGGGAGAGACATGCCAGGATTGGATGTGGAGTCAGAGGGAGAGACTGTGGTGTTGTTGAAGTCGAGTCGCTGCAGCCAGAAGGGTTGGCAGGATTTGCATTGGACGTGCTGGGAGCAGTAGTCTACCAAGTGTCAGTTAGTACAATTATTCTTCTTATCTAAAATGGTTGCTATCACAGAGGGGACTGCAGACCCCCACCTGCAAATGGCTACTAGGAAAATGTTAGGACTTATTCAGAGTGAGGCCCTGCCATGTGCTAACGGTGACAGAAATCTAGAATTGGACAGTGAAGGAAAACAAGTGATCTCAAGTAGTGTGCTGGAGGAGATGTGAAGTAGAAGAGACTGTCAATTTAGATTCAACCAGCTTCAACTAACTGTAATCATCATTTGAACATCCCATGCCCCTTTTCCCCATCCAAGTTTAATCCCCTAATAAAAACAACAAAAACAAGCAAGAGACTGTTCATTGACTGGAAAAGTGTGCCTAAAGTGAATGTCTGACCAAGCAGGGTGATGTGTGGATGTTAAAACACGCAGCGACCCCACGGGGGCACCGCTACATATTAAGAGCCTTAAAGTGCTGGTGTCAGTGCACTCTCTCTCAGCACTGGCAAAGGGGCACTCTATCTCAGTGTATCTTGGAGCTGGTGTCAGTGTTCTATCTCAGCGCTGGTGTCAGTGTGCTCTCAGCGCTGGTGTCAGTGTGCTCTCAGTGCTGGTGTCAGTGTGCTCTCAGTGCTGGTGTCAGTGTGATCTCCGTGCTGGTGTCAGTGTGCTCTCAGTGCTGGTGTTAGTGTGCTCTCAGTGCTGGTGTCAGTGTGCTCTATCTCTGTGTCCTCTATCCCAGTGCTGGTGTCATGGCACTCTCTTAGTGTACTTGGTGCTGGAGTCAGTGTCTTCTATCTTGGTGCTGGTGTCAACGTTCTCTATCTCGGTGCTGGAGTCAGTGTCCTCTATCTCAGTGGGTGTCAGTGTTCTGTCTCTCTCAGTGCTGGTGTCAGTGCAGACTCTCTTAGTGCTGGTGTCAGTGCTCTGTCTCTCTCAGTGCTGGTGTCACTGCACACTCTCTTAGTGCTGGTGTGAGTGCTCTGTCTCTCTCAGTGCTGGTGTCAGTGCACACTCTTTTAGTGCTGGTGTCAGTGCTTTGTCTCTCTCAGTGCTGATGTCAGTGCACACTCTTAGTGCTGGTGTTAGTGTCCTCTATCTCAGTGCTGGTGTCAGTGCTCTGTCTCTCTCAGTGTTGGTATCAGTGCTCTGTCTCTCTCAGTGTTGGTATCAGTGTGCTGTCTCTCTCAGTGCTGGTGTCAGTGTCCTTTATCTCAGTGCTGGTGTCAGTGTATACTTTCTTAGTGGTGGTGTCAGTGCACACTACCTTAGTGCTAGTGTCAGTGCTCTGTTTCTCTCAGTGCTGGTGGCAGTGCACACTCTTTTAGTGTTGGTGTCAGTGCTTTGTCTTTCTTAGTGCTGGTGTCAGTGCACACTCTCTTAGTGCTGGTGTCAGTGCTCTGTCTCTCTCAGTGCTGGTGTCAGTGTCCTTTACCTCAGTGCTGGTGTCAGTACACACTCTCTTAGTGCTGGTGTCAGTGTCCTCTATCTCAGTGCTGGTGTCAGTGCTCTGTCTCTATCTGTGCTGTATTCACATAGCGATCCTTGAACTCGGCCTCACAGAAGAGAAGGGGCTGTGTGAAATTCACCACCTCAGAGGTCTCATCATCCCCGTCGGGCAGCAGTAGGTCCCCTCGGGACTCCCCATAGGAGAGGAGCTCCTGTTGGGAAATAGCCACGGAGAAGCCGTGAGGTGAGAAGGGGTCCCTGTCCCCAGGGAAAGATGGGGTCCCTGTCTCCAGAGGAAGATGGGGTCCCTGTCCCCAGGTGAGAAGGGGTCCCTGTCCCCTGGGGAAGATGGGGTCCCTATCCCCAGGGGAAGATGGGGTTCCTTTCCCCAGGGGAAGATGGGCCCCAGTGTAGTGTCCTCCAGCTCTCATAGGGCTCCTCCACTGCTATGTGCTTAAACTTTGTGCGGGAGCTGGAGCTAACTCAGGGGGAGCGGGACTCTGATTGGGGAGGACACTGTGCTGATCAGCGCTGTATGGGGCAGAAGAAAGGGACATGGAGGAGCTTGCTGAGCACACTGACGAGGAATCTGAGATCAAAGGGCAGCCAGTGTGGTAGAGCAGGGAGCTCTGCTACTCACCCCCAGACGCAGCTCTCTAATTAGGTGGCCGCGAGGCAAGGCGATCGCAAGGAGCCGCCTCTGCTGCCCCTCTCAAATCGCCTCCTGGGTCCCATGGTAGGGTCGGCCCTGCCAATATGCTCAAGCTTTTCCTTCCAAGGATCAAAGGGCAGTTGCGTTAGTTCTTTGGGAGAAGTATTTCATCCATTATGGCCTGCCCCACAGGTTACACTCACATCAGGGCAGACATTTAAAGGAAGCTAATTGAAGAATTACTTTAGCTGCACAACATTCACAAAAGTAGAACCACCTCTTATCACACTGAAGGTGAAGCTCTCCCTGAGAGGTTCAACAGGACCTTGTTTGATATGCTAGATACCCTACAGGCTGACAAACAAGTGCACCTGGAGCCAAAGCATTGAAGCCATTGTCTATGCCTATAACAACACCAGTCTTGAGAGTACAGGATTCTCCCCCCATTTGATAATGTTTGGGAGGGAGCCTCGATTGCTTAATGGCCTCCTGCTAGGAGATTCCAATGATGTCATTAGTCATCAAAGTCATTACCAATATGTGGCTCCCCTGAAAGACACCCTCAAGTCTGCTTACCATTTAGCTGAAAAAAACTAAGGAAACAAAAGATCTCCATGCGAGACACAGCAATTTGAAACCAGGCGACCAAGTCCTACTACAGAATTTGGAAGCTTCTGGAAAGAATGAGCTGCCAACCAATGGCGGAAGGAGATTGTTACAGTGATTAACAAATTGCCTGGGATCCCAGGATACAAGATAAAGGGACCAGAAAGTAGAATCAAAGCCTTACATAAAAATAATTTGCTGTCTATTCCCCAACTCAGAGATGAAGATGGCTCAAGTGGCACCTCAGAGACTCACCCCAGCTTCAGGCAGATCTCTCACCTAATCTTCCTGATACCTATGAGAGTGATTGGATAGTAGTTTCTGGGGTCTCTAGCTCAACAGTACTCTCTCCTCCAAGAGAGCCACTTGACCCTGAATTTTCAGACGCTGTGCATGAATTAGTGAGCACGTCTAGTCAGGGACCGAGTCCTTCTGCACAGCTAGTGCCATCCCTTCCCATGACTTATAGTCCTATTTCAGCACCTGAAAACACAGGATTACATCAGAGGGAAGTGCGGAGAGGGCAGAGTCAGACATCCTCCACTCGTTTTGATCTATGATAATTTTGGGGATCCCAGGTTTAACACTCAGCCACATTTGTATCATGCTTGGGTAGCAGTAATCTCCAATTTAGTCAACATATTGCCTGTTTTTTTGTTGTTGTTTTTTTTTGCTACTAATTTGATGTTTTCCTCAGCAAGCCATTGTAATAGGGAGAGGAAACCCCTTTTTTCTTAAAATGGTGTTTACCATGCATGTTGTGTGACCTTTGACGGGACGTAAAGATTTAACCAGGGAAAGTGTATAGTGATCTGCTGTCCTCTACTATCTGTATTTGGAATTGCTGATTAATTAATTGTGTCTAGCACTTTCCGTTACTGCTAGGCTGGCTTGTAAACCCTAGAAGGAGAAGGTAGAGAGAGAGAGAGGGGGGTGCTGACACTACATGTCCATAAAAAGAATCTGCATTACTGCAATATTGTGTAGCGCCCCTCCCAAATAGTCGGGACGCTATGTTAAATTTAGGGGTATGTCTGAGCCATAGTTGGGCTCAAACTTGTTTAATTGTGTTTAAATTCGGTTTCTGCTCTGGCTGTGGCATTGCCTGGCAGTTATTCCCCTTGGTTGGTAGGTGGCACTGCCGCCACAGACCCAGGTTGGAATACAGGCATGACAAAGCACATTGGGTGTCCTTTCTCGGCAGCCGTGCTGCAGTGGGCATGGTCAACCCACTGTGATTGCTGGGAAGGGGTACATAAGGGGCAGACGCCATTGATTGGGGTCGTTCGTTTCGTCCCAGGTTCTTCTGGTGCGCCCAGTGGCCCTCATCGCTACCTGGTAGGCCCAGTTCTGCTGGCTGGGGCCTATGCCTTGGAAACGGATCCCAAGCTGCCCACCTGCGTGAAGCCCACTCCTAAGGAAGGAGGCCAGGGGAGGATCTGCCCCAGAGGAGACTGGCAAGGGTACTGCTGTCTCGGGAGGAAGCTTGGCAACCTACCTAAGGAGGGATCTATTACTCTACAGGCCCTGCAATACGCCAATCTGGCATAAAGTTCTCCTTATTGCTTGGCTAGGAGGTTCGGGACTTTGATAATCCTGTGGCAGAGGATTCCTGGATGCATCCTTAAGTTCTCATACAAAACTGATCCGTGCGTCATCCTGGCTGCTAGGACCGAAAGAAACTGAACTATCCGGGTGAGCAATACCCACTCAGGCTTGAGTGGCGACGTTACAATTTCAGTGTGCTTTTAGTGCTGCGTGCCTGAACCTTCCCCTATACTTCTCTCGTTTCCTACTTTCTCCTCAAGTTTCTACAGCAGAGAAAATAAAGCCTTGCTGTTCAGGTTTTACATTTGTGTGGACATTGACTTTTCTTAAGACTCTTTACCCTGACAATGGAAACCTTGGAGGTAGTTTGCATGACCCAAAACAAAACCAGCCGCTCCTTCGGGGGTAAGTGCTACAATTGTATTTTTCTAAACCAGAAGAAGAGACTATTTGGTAACTGTTCCTGTGTTCTGTGTTTTAACTGTATCTACCCATAACTTCTTGATCTGAATCCTAGTGACAGACAAGTCTCTGTCCTATTGTTAACATCTCACATGCACAGCGCCAGATAGCTAGGTATGTGCTATAGTATTTATATAGTAGTCACCTTCCAGTATATTAGTAGGTGAGCAGGTTTGTTGCAATAGAGTTTATATGCAGCTCCTGTAATTTTAGTTATTTCAGTTCTATGCAGTTCGGGTTATTTTAGTTAACCCTGTCCCTTCTGATCTAGCATAGGCTAGAGTCAGGTTAGGCATCCGACGGCCACTTCTGTAGTTAGAGTTTTGGCCACATGTCATATTGAGTGGGAGGCTACATTTCAGACTGGTTGGACAACAGTTGGAGGATTTCCTCATTACAGCTGATCTTGTCTTCAGGTTTCTGACACAAAGATGGATGCCACATTGCGATCACCCTCAGGGGCCCCTACAACAGAACCTTGCTGCAACATTTATTAGGAGGTATCTCTATGATTATATATATCCTGGTATATGTACACCAGGACTCTTGTTGGGCCCTTTACTGTAAAAATATGTTTTATTATTTTCATACTGGTGTGCATCTGTATACTTATGTTTTTTTTTTGTAAATTCTTTTTATTGAGATTTTAAGACATAAAACATACATAGCTTGGCACAACACCAAACTAACAGTCAGCCAACATGGCCGGTAAGTCCATCAACCACAACTATGCCATCCAATTGACAGCTACAACACGTATAACCCCCCCCCCTCCCCATACTCAGTTCCCAGTCCCCCAACCCAAATTGGCTCCATTTTTGGGATGCAGGATATAAACTTTACTAGTCACCCAAAATACATTGTTTGTTCTGTAGCAGGCCTCCTCCGGAGTATATTACCCGTAAACTATACACCTGGCCCTTCTACCCTTATATCCTACTTTTAAACCGTCACACTGTTAGATCGGACTCGTACCACGCTCTCCAGACTTTATCAAATTTAGTTTTACACCCTCGAGCACTATACGCGGCCTTGTAGAATGGGAGCATTGCGTTCACCAATCCTTTCCAAAAAGTTATCTCAGGGGCTCCCATTTTTTTCCATTTTAGCAATATGGCCTTCTTTCCATAAAATAAAACTATTGTTAGTAAGGTTCTGAGTGCCTTCGATGGGACCACCTCGTCCACCAAACCAAGAAGACATACCTCTATAGTCATTGGTACCGGAACCTGCAGTATCCCTGCTATACAGGAGGTGACCCCTGACCAGAATTGGCTGATCAGGGGGCAGCCCCAGAACGCTGGTTACTGTAGTTCCTCTGATCCCAACTACTTTCATTAGATTACTGGCTAATTTCCCAGGAAGGGAATCCCCCTCTTCACAGAAGCCCTGTTCTGGGTAGAGACACTGGCATCTGTAGTTACAAACCCACTCTTCCTATTAGCAAAGGTTCTGGTTCTCTTATTTACTTATTTGGAAAACACCAACTTTATTTAGAAAAGATACATGGTGCAATAATCAAGCAAAATCAAAAAAGAGATAAGAAAAAAACAAACATATAAATGACGGTTGTCAATGAACAGATTAACATATGGATTAACAATAGCCTATTTGAAGATCATTTGCAATGAGTTACAGTCATATGAGGGATACAATACCGATTCTACCAATAACTATAAAGCACAGTCCATTAGATACAGTACATGTCTCGCCATCACATATCATCTATCCCATATCTTGGAATATTTAAGTGGACGGCCTCTATTCATATAAATCTGCTTTTTATAGGGCAGAGTGTTATTCAGCTCTCTTTTCCAACCATGGATCGTAGGGGGTAGTGCCTGCATCCAGTTTCGTGCCACTGTTATCCTTGCCATGAAAAGTGTTTCGGCCAAGAAGGCCTGCAAGGAATTTGTCTGCCTCTAAATCTGGGAGTAGACCTAACAAGCACAACTTAGGGTCTAGCACCGCTGGTGAGCCCATCACATCATGTAAAATATGAATCACTTGGAGCCAGAAGGCATTGATAATAGGACAACTCCATATCAAATGATAAAAAGAGCCAGGTGCAGAGGCACACATTGGGCAAAGTAGACTATGTGTGGAATGGTAGCGAGCAATTCTTAGTGGCGTGAGGCATGTCCGGTGCAGTATATATAATTGTGTTAGTCTATCTGATAATTTAAGGGATACTGACTTAGTATTATCTAAAATTTCCTCGCAAATCGGTATCTTCTACAACTCCAACATCAGACTCCAAGCTAGTTTTAGCTTTATAAGCCAGCGTTGTGGCACGAAGGAGACGGATGTTGGAATACAGAATAGAAGTTTATTTGGTGGGTTCCGTTCCTAATATAGTGTTCAATATCTGGGGGGGGGGTAGTTAAGGAAAGATTTTTATTATTGAACTGGGTTTGCAGAGCATAGCGAAGTTGTAGATATCGAAATAGAAGACGATTGGGGAGGGAAAATTCCTCCTTCATTGTTTGAAAGCTTTTGGGTCCAGAAGTGGTAATAACTTGATATAAATATAATATGCCCTTTGTGGCCCACACTATAGGGTCCGGGATGGTGAGTAATTCAGACATGGTTTATCTACAGGTTTAATGACAAATCCTGTGTGGGAAGGGTCACTTGTCATACCCCCCCCAGTAGTGTATTTAGGATTTGTTCTGCCCTAGGTCTGACTAAACTCGTGCACTCCCTAATTTAAATATGATCCATCCCTTCCTGTCAAGGCCACACCCCTTGCTGTTTAAGATCCAGCCTGAATTTTTCGAGTAGGGACACTAGTTCTGAGGGCCTGGGGGGGGGGCTATGGATTCCCTTAATATGCATAGATTTCCTCTCACTTCCTGTTTGGCTATGGTGCAGGAAGTGAAGGAAAATCTCTGCAATGGGACAGGGATGGTAAAAAATAAACTGACAGGGACTATAACCCTCCCTTACTCTATCCAAAATGAAAAAAAAAGTGTTGCCTATAGTTCTACTTTAAGCACAAATTTCTGATAGTTTTATGGAGAGGACTAAGAAGATATAACCATGCCAATGGTGCAGCAGAAACATATAGCACCCCACAGTTACGGAATGCCGGCCGCCCGCATACTGGAAGCAGTGTGGCCTCTTTATGGGGGCGCTAGACTAACTTGCCTAACAGTGTAGAGCAAGCCGGCGGGGACTCTTTTCGTGCTGCCCCCCTGCAAAGTGCTGCTGCCCTAGGCCTGGGCCTTGTTGGCCTAGGCCAGTATACAGCGTTGCCCCCACCCCCCAAAAGAAAGAGGGCTGCACTGTGTTTTTAGGGCTCATGAAGTGATATGCACAAGACAATTCTGGTAACTTACTAAAAAATTTCTTAAGCTGATAAATGAAAACGAATGCAGCCAAAAGCAACAGGCTCATAAGCCTCAATGTATGAATTATTTTTTTGTAGGTTTTAAAAACATGGATTCATTGAGATTCAGTGAATGAAAGATCACAATACGTTTTTAATTACTTCAGGCATTACCAAGGTACTAGGGTATCAGGGCTTAACCCATGCCACTATTTAGACAGCTTTACTTCTTCCAGCTTTCTGGTTATTTTAGAATACAGTACTTAATCCAGGATCTCTAATAGGAAATTAGGAGACTTTAATGCATATGTGTGTGATTATAACAGTGCATTATTGATGTTACAGAAATGATGTGAATGGTACATAAATATGTCAATGCTACATAAACACAGGAGATTAATTTATAAAGAAGTTTGGCATGACCTAGTGACTTTATTTACATATAACATTTAAGAAATGTATTTTAATCGCATTTGCTGTGTGCTCTAGTTACAGCAGTTGTGTTCTGCGTTTAAAACGGAATTCCCCGACATGCATTATTTTATTTTGGCCCACAGTTGTTTGGTGCTCATATCACATTTTATCACATGACATTTTCTACATTACGATATTTTCCTCATTAGTATCACTGTGATAATTTTTCTCTCTTCTCAACAGAAAAAATTCTCCTGTGCTAAATCCTTTTTTATTTTAAATTGCTGTGATTAATTTTGTCTAGGCAACGTCATCCTTATCCTTCATTGGTTTTTGACTCTACGTGAAGCTGTAGAACTTAGGAAATATACTGATGTGCATATTTTGTGCTCAAGCATACAGATAACCTTAAAGTAGGGCTCAGTGATCTCTATGGTGACTACATTTGTCTATGTGCATTTCTGTTTGGTTGTTTGCAGATATCTCACATAGAAAAAAAAAATATGCATTTGCATGTACTGTATTTAAAACGTTTGTTAACCCAACACTTCATATTACTGATATGTGCCTGCTGAACCATGTACTTGTATGAAAAAGTATCCTGTTCTCTTTGTATGCTTAATTTGTGTGAAATCCCTGGTGTTCCTGCCAGTCCCTCTGCTTTCCTATTAAAAACTGACCACACTAAGCAGAAGAACACACCGTGATCAGTTCTCTTATGCTGGGAACTCTGTGTACTCTCCTCCAATGATCAGACTTGTCCTGGCATTCCCCTTCTGCACAGCCATTCACTGGGAAGCTCAGTAAGCTGCCGCTTCTCCTCCCCCACCTCTTATGCAGCTGAGAACAGAGGGAATGTGATCACTTATAAAAAAAAAGGAAAAAAAAGGTATTTATAATGTATTTTTATATCTATACAAAAAACTTGTCCTGGCACGCCCCTTCTACACAACCATTCACAGGGAAGCTCAGTATGCTGCTGCACCCCCCCCCCCCCCAGCTCTTATGCAGCTGAGAACAGAGGGAAGGTTATCACTTATAAAAAAAAGGGAAACAAGGTAGTTATAATGTATTTATTTATCTATACAAAAAAGTTTTGCCTTTCATTTCTATTTTAAACTGAATGGGGTGTTTTACAAGTTGATTGTTTACAATCACTGTAAGTAGAGTATGGTCATGTGACAGGTACAGAGATTTATTATTTTGGCTTTTTAAGCTCTCACTGCAGAGCGGGGAAAACACCAGTCTGTTGGTGACCTAAATTATATGTATACACAGTTATCCATGCATTTAATGTTATGAAACACATACCTCCCAACTTTGTAAAGTCCCTTCGCGGGACATTCTGATGTCCCCTCTCCCCTGCCAACCAGAGTTGTTGAGGGGGGGTGCGGGGGGGTGCGGGACATTGGCAAAAAAAACGGGAATTGCCACAGAAGTTGTTGAGCGGGGGGTGATGGTTGCCGCCGGAACATTTAAAAAAAAAAAAAAGGACTTGCAAAAAAAATAAAAAAAATTTAAGCGGGGGGGGTTTGGGGCGCGGGGGGGGCGCCGATCGGGGGGGGCATACTAGTGCGCCAATCGCGGGGGGGGGCTCTTACCTGCTGCTGTTTCCTGCTGTGCTCCTCTTCTTCTCTTCATGTTTCCTGCTGTGCGGGAAACATGATAGTCTCGCGGGAGTGCGGGAAGGAGGAGCCTCTGCGGGTAAAACCCGCACAATCCGTGCCAGTTGGGAGGTATGGAAACAGAGTATATGTGAATTTGTCTAAGTGTTTTCTTAACACAAGAACTTGTGCATATATCTATACAGTACATGATTATTAGAAACATGTATATCCTCAAACATTTGTTATTCGTTTTTAAAAATGGCAAATGACAGCACATGGTGTTTCACAGCTGCACACACTTAGGCAAGTCAGGCACTCAACTTAGTCTTAAAATAACCTGGGACACCGTTCAGAAATAACTTTACATCCTACTAAATGTCCCTTGTGTGGCACTGGGTCCTGTAAGCCACATCTCTAATTCCTGTCCTAAGTCAGGTGTTCCTATAGAGAAAGAAATGACTATACTGTATGCCCCTGCCCCAGGGCTTTCTTAATTAAATTTGTGCTTCTTAAATTCATTGGTGTTGATGTAGTTAAGAAGAAGACTGTTTACTTAGCTTAAAAGGTGAAGCTATGTTCACTTGGGATTCCCCATAATAAGGGAAATGAAAAACAGGATTTTTACTGCTTGAAGTGGCACTAAAGTCTCTTTTAAAAAAAAATAACAAACATGTTATACTTACCTGCTCTATGCGGTGGTTTTGCAAAGAGCACCCCAAATCTTTCTCTTCTCGGGTCCCCCACCGGCACTCATGGCCCCTCTCTCCTGCTAAGTGCCCCCACAGCAAGCAGTTTGCTATGGGGGCACCTGAGCCGAGCCACAGCTGTTTGTCCATTCAGACACAGAGCCGCAGCCCCTCTCTCTCCTTATTGGTTCACTGACTTTGATTGACAGCAGCAGAAACCAATGGCATCAACTGCTGTGTCTCAGCCCATCAGCAGGGAGAGTCTTGGGCAGCCGAGTCTTTTGTTCAACATCGCTGGATTGAGATGGGCTCAGGTAAGTATTGGGGGGACTGAGGGGGGCTGCTGCACACAGAAAGTTTTTATCGTAATGCATAAAATGCATTAAGATAAAAAAAAAAAAACTCTGCCTTTAGAACCACTTTAAGCTTCATTCTATTTGGTTAAAGCATTTGTTACCCCAACACTTCATATTCCTGCTATGTGTCTGCTGTACAACTTACTTGTATGAGAAAGTATCCTGTCTTCTTTGTATTGCTTCCTTTATGTGAAATCCCTGGTGTTCCTGCGAGTCCCTCTGCTTCCCTATTAAAACTGACCATACTAAGCAGGAGAATACACTCTAGCTAAGCTGGGAACTCAGTGTGCACCAATGATCAGACCTGTCCTGACATGCCCCCACTGCACGGCTGTTATCCCAAGAAGCAGAAGGGGACATCCCCCCTCTTGCCGCCTTCCGCGGCTCATCCGGGCTCCCACGTTCCACCGGAATTGTCTCTGATCGGGTCTCGGATCTAGTAACCCAGAAGCAATGACATGACATCACTTCCCATTGACAGAAGACTTGAAGATGCCAAATTTTAAAAGATTACAGCTTTCAAAACATGCTTTTAAGCCTTATAGACCCCATATCCCTCCATAAAGAGTAACCGTCACTGTCTAATACTGTCACAAGGAATGTTTACATTCCTTCTGAAAGCAATAAAATTGATCAGACATTTTTTTTTTCAGGGAGAGTGTAAAAAAAAAAAAAAATAAGTGTAGCGGGGTCCCTATCTTAGGGGGTTGTTACGCCTAAATCTAGGGGTGACCTGAGCGGTAGTTGGCTCGGGTCTTCTATTTATTTGGACTCTGTCTTGCTGCTGTGTTACCTGGCATGCAGTTCCCCTTTAGGCGTATAGGTGGTGTTGTCACTTTTACCTGGGGTTGAACCACAGGTGATGGAGTGGCTATTGGATGTCCTCTCTCGTCTGCCGTGCGGTGGGTGGTTCTGGCCTGCTGTGCATTCCGGGAGAGGATATATAAGGGACAGACGCCATTGTTCTGGGTGGCAGTACCCGGGGACCTGCACCCGGAGGAGTGTGCCCCTCTAAAGGAGGGGTGCGCCCAACTTTGACTGAGGAGTCTCGGGCACCTTCGGCCCGAGGCTGCAGAGTTCCAGGTAGGCCCAGTACCTTCAACTGGGTCTACAACCAGAAAGGAAACCCAGGGAGCCTAGGTGGGGTCGACCGCTCTGACATAGAGGAAACCTGGGGAGGATCGGTCCCATTAAGGAGGCGAGTAATACAGTATTGCTGTCTTGGGAGAGGCCTGGTGACCTGTCGGAGGGAAGGATTCCTTTCATCGCAGACTGCCCTTGCGGAGTGTAGTTACTAAAGGAGGGATCTCCTTGACTTTGTCCTTGGAGGGGACTAAGTCACTGTTCGAGCTTCATGCCGGCTGCTAGTGCTATTGAGTGACTATCCGGGTGGGCTGTACCTACTCGGTACCGAGTGGCGACAAAGCCAAGAGTGTGCCTGAATCCATTCTATTCCGCTAACCCCTTTTCTCTCTTCAACTTTTTGGTTACTCAAGCAATTAAGAGAAAATAAACTCTTGTTGGAGTTGAAGTGTTGTTTGGACATTGACCTTCTTTGGGAAAAGTAAAGACTTGCCTCTATAACCTAGAGGGAAAAACCAGTGAAGGGAAGCAACTCGCTGCGGGACCCAAATACATAAAACCGTCCGAGCTCTAATCCAGAGGACGCGGGCATGTGGCATGGTGTGTCTGATCCCCTGAAAGGAAGGTAAGGGGGAAAAGGATCTGTGTGCTACACGTGGGGGCTCGAGTCCGGGATTCTGCAGCTGTTTTCTGGGAGCTGGACTTTACTCTTCCCGCATGGCTCTTTGGAGGTCGGCTATTTTCGGAAAAATTGGACTGTGCCACAAGTAAGAGAAAGGGGAAGTACAGGCCTAGCGGTATTTCCAGCTGCGTAGTTCGTGGGCGTGTCTCAAAGTCTGGAAAAGCCCGCGAGTTGCGTGCAGAAAAGGAGAAAATGGGAGGAGCCCCCGCCAAGTGTGTGTTCCACGTGGTGCGATTGGTGCCAAAGAGACAGTGCTGATTACCCGATTGACGAGGCAACATGTCTACTGCTCCATGGATGTCTGCTTCACCGGGATCTTGTGTTCTTTTACCCGGCTCAACCATGGACGTTGCCCCTGTTATGGCCTCCCTGATGGATACAGGGATTCGGCTAAAGCCCAGAGGTCGCTTTGCCCTCTATACATGAAGAGATGTAGAGGCCTTGGGCATGATCTGTTTGAAGTGCCAGGGACTGGTCATACAGCTACGCCCTTTCGGGAGATGTACCCGCTGTGGGGAGTTCCTCTTTGAGGTAGAACAGCCAACGGAGGTGCCGAAAGTCTACTGTATCAACTGTATCTCAGGTGCTGTTGCTCCTGAGGAGGAAATGTGTGCTCCCACAGCCATGCCCACGCGCACTACCGCGGAGATAGTAGAAGTGAAAACTGAAGTTCCGGCCATCAAGGAGCTTGAGGCCGAAAACCCAGTGGATGCTGCTTCTGCTGCCACGGGATCCTCCCTTCCACCTGCAAAAAGGAAGGTGGGATACATAGGGGCTTCTCGCAGCCGCGTTCGAGGCCGACCCCAGCGCCTGCCTGAACCAGATCTCCCAGTGGGAGGGATCTCCAAGCGATCCACGGAGAGGGAACGTAAGGAGGCTGGGGACACTTCAGTAAAAAGTTTGCCGGGGGAAAGGAAAGAGACTCAGCATCCGTTCCATATGGGATAATTGGGTGCCTGACCCGCGGGAACTTTTAAAAGTGAAAGAGTCAGTGTTGACCAGGAACTATATGCCAGCAGAGGAATGTGATACCTCGGACATAGACTCTTCTTCTAACCCTGTTGTCCGCACCTCGTAGCATAAAAGATGGTTCACCTATGGACTCTGGGGAAACCGCACCCCGGGTGAAAGCCCCTGTTCTTGCTGGAGAAGCTTTTCCTGTGCCCGCTTTGCATGCTCCGGTGTCTCCCGTGCCTGCTGTTCCGGAGGCCCGTTCCCCATTGAGGCCGACTATGCCACAGTTAGAGCCCGTGCGCCCCCGCAGATCTCCGGATGCAGTTGTTTTGCCAGGAGCTGGAGATCGGGCGACTATGATGCCTTTGGCCCGACTGCAACGGCTCTTGCATCGGAAGGTTGCTATGGACTATGGCTGGGAGTATCCGTACGTTCCAAAGAACTTGTTGTTTGAAATTGAAGCCTCCCGGGAACATTGGTACAGTGACTTTGTTTGGGATCACTTGGAGGTAAAGAAAGGCCATAGGTACTTTAAATGTTCGGCCGTGAAGACCGAGAGATATAAAAGATGCTGGAAAGATTGGACTCTCGGTCAACACATATACGCAGATCGGGTCGTGATCTGTAGCAAAGACAGAGACGATGTGATCTATTCCATAGAGACTTTGGATAAGGACTGGACGTCTCTTGTTCTCCCTGACCCCAGTTTTTACCTCTGAAGTGGGACTTTTTTTTATTTCTATTACCACTTCAGGGACAATGCCTTGAACTGCTGTGCTTGACTCTATGCCCAGGGAGCTTACTCTCTGGAGGTTTAGGGGACAATTTTTTTCTGTTCCTTCCCTCTTTTGAAAAAGAGAATTGAACTTTGGGGTAGAGTTAGTCAGGGCCAAGCTGGAAGCCACCGTGATCAACAGAAGGGAATCTTGTGTTGTGGTGCACCTATGCACACTTATAGTGATAGGATGTTTATTGTGTGCTATGTTTTTTTTTCTTTCCCATGCAGGAAGATCATCAAGCAACTACACCGGAGAATGGGTGGGATACAGTTGTGATAGGATGATGGGTGGGATTGTTAAAATGTGTATTGAAAACTGTTTCTGTCCTTCTTCCCTTTTCTATAATTCCAGGCTTTTATTCGGGCACCAACTCTTTGTATATAGTTTCAGGAATAAATTTGCGCTTGCTCAGGATTGAGTGTGCGGATTTATTTTAGACACTGGGAACAGTGTCTCTTTAAGGGAGGGGTGTATGTAGCGGGGTCCCTATCTTAGGGGGTTGTTACGCCTAAATCTAGGGGTGACCTGAGCGGTAGTTGGCTTGGGTCTTCTATTTATTTGGACTTTGTCTTGCTGATGTGTTGCCTGGCATGCAGTTCCCCTTTAGGCGTATAGGTGGTGTTGTCACTTATACCCGGGGTTGAACCACAGGTGATGGAGTGGCTATTGGATGTCCTCTCTCGGCTGCCGTGCGGTGGGTGGTTCCGGCCTGATGTGCATGCCGGGAGAGGATATATAAGGGACAGACGCCATTGTTCTGGGTGGCAGTACCCGGGGACCTGCACCCGGAGGAGTGTGCCCCTCTAAAGGAGGGGTGCACCCAACTTTGACTGAGGAGTCTCAGGCACCTTCAACTGGGTCTACAACCAGAAAGGAAACCCAGGGAGCCCAGGTGGGGGCGACCGCTCTGACATAGAGGAAACCGGGGGAGGATCCGTCCCATTAAGGAGGCGAGTAATACAGTATTGCTGTCTCAGGAGAGGCCTGGTGACCTGTCGGAGGGATTTCTTTCATCACAGACTGCCCTTGCGGAGTGTAGTTACTAAAGGAGGGATCTCCTTAACTTTGTCCTTGAAGGGGACTAAGTCACTGTTCAAGCTTCATGCCGGCTGCTAGTGCTATTGAGTGACTATCCGGGTGAGCTGTACCCACTCGGGACCGAGTGGCGACAAAGCCAAGAGTGTGCCTGAATCCATTCTATTCCGCTAACCCCTTTTCTCTCTTCAACTTTTTGGTTACTCAAGCAATTAAGAGAAAATAAACTCCTGTTGAAGTGTTGTGTGGACATTGACCTTCTTTGGGAAAAGTAAAGACTTGCCTCTATAACCTAGAGGGAAGAACCAGTGAAGGGAAGCAACTCGCTGCGGGACCCAAATACATAACACCGTCCGACCTCTAATCCAGGGGACGTGGGCATGTGGCATGGTGTGTCTGATCCCCTGAAAGGAAGGTAAGCGGGAAAAGGATCTGTGTGCTACATAAGAAAAAAAATTATAATAATAATGATAATTTGAAGCGCCCTATCCCTCCCCGCTTACACAGCCTGGGGGGGACAATGTAATATGCAGAGGGGCTGTGTAATATGCAGGGGGGAAGTGTAATATGAAGGTGGGGCTGTGAAATGTAAAGGGGTCCAGAGGTACAGGGGCTGTGTAATGTAAAGAGGTCCAAAGGTGTGGGGCTGTGTAATGTAAAGGGATCCAGAGGTGCGGGGCTGTATAATGTTAAGTGGTCCAGAGGTTTGGGGACTGTGTAAATTAAAGGGGTCCAGAGGTGCAGGGGCTGTGTAATATAAAGGGGGCCAGAGTTTTGGGGGCTGTGTAATGTTAAGAGGGCCAGAGGTGCGGGGGCTGTGTAATGTTATCTTCATTTATTAGCAGGTGAATGCGGCCCTCCATGCATTCACATACATTGAATCTGGCCCTTAAAGGAGCACTAAACCTTTTTTTTTTTTTGCTTAAAAATAACAAACATGTTATACTTACCTCCACTGTGCAGCTCGTTTTGCACACAGTGGCCCCGATCCTGGTCTTCTGGGGTCCCTCGGCGGCTGTCTTGGCTCCTCCCCGCAAGGACTCCACACCTTAATGCGAGTGAGCTCGCATGGTGTGGAGTGATTGCGGGCGCGCTCCCGTGATACAGCGGCGGCCATAGCCGCCGACTGTATCACTCGGCCCCGCCCCCCGGCGTGCCGCGTCATTGGATGTGATTGACAGCAGCGCCAGCCAATGGCTGCGCTGCTTTCAATCTATCCAGTGTAGCCAATCGGCGGCCAGGCAGAAAAACGAAGAGGATGACGGGGACGAGCATGGGACTTCGAGGGGCCAGGTAAGAAAAACGGGGGCTCGGGGGGGGCGGTATTGTCGAATGTTTTTTCACCTTAATGCATAGGATGCATTAAGGTGAAAAAACATGTAACTTTACTACTCCTTTAAGTGGAAAAAGGTTGCTGACCCCTGGTTTACAATCACTTTAGGTTATTTGCTACATTTGTATAGATCGTTTATTGGAAAATGTATTGAACTGAAAGATATTGAATTAATTGTTTAAGCTTACAAATCTAAAATATACATGATGCATATCCATATGTAACAAGCATTTTTGTCATGAAGCAATGAAAGGGTATTGGTCATGCAATTTCTCCTTTTGGCAACAGGATGGCGATAGGGAGATGTTGACTTGTCCTTCCAGAAAACTGAGAGACAGAGCGGACACTGGGAAAAAGGGGAGTTTCAGGAAAGGTCGAGGAGGCTTAGGTGATTTCAGAGGGAGAGAGAGAGAGAGAGAGTCTAGGAGCCCAGGAAAAAAAAGGGGCTCTGACAAGACAGTGCAGAGACAGAGTCAGGTGAGAACAAATGTGCCCAAGATTGTCAGTCAGAAAAAGAAAGAGCCTGAATCGGCAGGAACCCCCAGCTATTTGGGGAATCTCCTGAGTCTGCAGCGAGTTATTAGAGCCATTGTGGTGAGAGGACGAGGCATGGGGTGTCACCTACAGAGTCCAGAGATGGATGGAGGCCATGCCATTGGAAGCTACTGCAGTGTGGGAAAGCAGTTTTGGGACCAGAAAACGTGTTGCCTGTCAGAGTCGCCTTAAGCAACCTAAGCGAGTGGACGTCTGATCGGAGGGGCAACTAACAGTGTTACCGGGACTGGTGAGCGGGCCTCGCAGCCACTACTTGCCACCAATACTAGGAAATAAAGCCACTAGGAGCTACTTAACCAGTGACCCCATAGCTCTAATACTGCCAGCAGGCATTACTGATGGCCGCAACGCGCGCCAACAAGCTCCAACGAAACATAGGACTAAGGACTGCCGCTAGTTGTAACTACCTTGAAGCTCTATCTGCTGGCCAGTTAAGGCGCTGTCTTGCCCCGTCTATTCATAAATGTGCACCCAGAACTAGTATAGAGCTGCTATCATTCTGAATGCATTTAGAGTTATTATATATATTGTGATATAAAATGTAGCCACGCTGACCCAACCTGAAAATAAAATAAAATAACCCACATACAAAATGGTTGTAGAGATAACCACAATGATACACCAACAAGTGTAATATGAACAATCAGCTTAATGAATAAACTGTCAGAGCACAATGTGCAAAATGTTCAATGATAAGTCCAATATTAAGTGAAGATCAAAAGCAAAATTCTTGAATAAATAAGTGACATCGGTAAATAAATTCCACCACCAAGAAGTGCTGACACCATAAGGATTGCACGCTTACCACATGGCAGGCAAATAGAGCTTGCGGCTGCAAACCCCAGCCAGGGCCTTTGACCGAATACTCGTAGTAGCGACAGCTTCACAGGAGTGATGAAAGGAAGACTAAATGCTGGTAGTGACTCGGGTATAGTGCATGGACAACGGTGATTACCGGGAATGAAAAAGGCTCACAAAACCAATTCGGCTAAAACTAGCAAAGGAAGTATACACATGCAACCCTCATAAAATAGTCAAAAAATGTCATTCCCACCTGTCCTCATTATATGCTTCATTTAATAACTTTGACCCGCTAGCTGCAGATACATTTTTCTCCGACATACATCTGCCAGGACTTTCCCCTGACCAAAATAAAATCCTAGAAGAAATTATTTCACCAGAAGATGTCACCAAGGCTATTAAAGAATTAAAAATAAATAAGAGACCAGGCCCAGATGGCTACCCAGCTTTGTATTACAGAACCTATACAGACATATTATCACCAATCTTAGCAGACGCCTTCAATGTATTATTGAAAGGAGAATCCTTTAGACAGGAAACCTTGACTGCCATTATTTGTATGATCCCAAAACCTCTCACGGATGATACCCTATGTACAAACTTTCGCCCAATTTCCCTTCTGAACCTAGATATCAAACTCTTGGCCAAAATATTGGCCAAAAGACTAAATAGAATAATAGGCAAGCTCATCCATAAGGATCAAGTAGGATTCATGCCAAAGCGGCAGGCGGGAGACAATGTCCGTCGGGCCGTATTGCTAGCCCACATAGC
Source organism: Rana muscosa (assembly GCA_029206835.1). Classification (NCBI taxonomy): domain Eukaryota; kingdom Metazoa; phylum Chordata; class Amphibia; order Anura; family Ranidae; genus Rana; species Rana muscosa. Next base: position 273,878,284 of record CM055116.1, on the reverse strand, counting down.
CAAAAAACGACGTATACCCTCCTGTTTTCTATCCCTAGATATAAAAAAGGCCTTCGACTCCATAGCCTGGCCTTACCTTAATTACACATTACAAAAATGGGGTTTTGGCCCTCACTACCTAACATGGATAGAAGCACTCTATAACAAACCAATTGCATATATAAAATACGCAGGCTATAAATCTAATTCCTTTAATATAGAAATAGGAACGCGCCAGGGATGTCCACTCTCCCCCCTCCTATTCGCCCTCCTAATAGAACCCCTAGCTCAACGAATCCACACAGATCCGACAATCACAGGTATCAAAATAGCTGGATACCATCATAAATTATGTCTATTTGCGGATGACATACGCCTATTTCTATCATCCCCACAAGTCTCTGGACCTAATCTTCTATCCGTTTTAGATAAATTTGCAGTGATTTCGGGACTTACAATAAACCCCAAAAAATCCATGGCCCTAGATATATCCCTCACTAAAGTAGAATCAGACTCGGCCAAAACTGCACTTCCTTTCATATGGACTGAGAGGTCAATCCCCTATTTAGGGATTCACCTAACAGCCTCATACTTAGATCTCTTTGCAGCAAATTATCCCCCACTCCTCAAACAAATAACTCTTTTACAACAATGGACACATCTCCCAATTTCATGGATAGGTAAAATTAACGCAGTCAAAATGACAATTCTCCCTAAAATACTCTATTCAGAGTCTTACCAATCCCTATCCCATCTTATTATCTTAGAATACTTCAAAGAAAAACATCAAATTATGTCTGGGGCTCCAAAAAACCCCGTGTATCGCTACATACACTTTATTTACCAAAACTTAAAGGAGGCCTTGGGTTCCCTAATTTTGCTAATTATTATAGAGCGGCGCATATTGCCAGCCTCACTAAATATCACACTAATGATGAAATACCTATATGGGTAATAGTAGAAGCAGCAGAATGTGACCCTCTATCTATATCCAATGTACTATGGCTCCTCCCTAAAGAAAGGAAAACCCTAAGTAACCCTATTATAAAACACTTTTTAGCCATATGGGATAACCTTAGATTTAAACATCAGCTACAATCACCTCACAACCCTCTCTTATCATTCTTGAAAAACCCTGCTTTTTACCCAGCATGGGTCTCACCCAAGTCATTTAAGGTATGGAATTCATTGAATATTACTCGGCTTAATAACCTAACCTCTATATCATCCTTTCATACGTTTCCTACCCTTTGCGACACCTATAACTTGCCAAACTCTGAACTTTTCAGATATCTCCAAATTAAAAACTTTTACGCACCTTTGTTAATTACTGACACCCCTTTATCCCAACTTACAATATTTGAATCTGCATGTTTAAAAGACCCCCATTCAAGAGGACTAATATCGTCAATATACACCCACATTTCAATTTACCCAGGTTTAGACAAACCACCTTATGCACGTAAATGGGAGGAGGACCTGGAAAGAGAATTCGATGTGGCTGATTGGTCCAAAATATGGTCTATAACAAAGTCTTCTTCACCAAATGTTCTGGTGGTAGAAACCAACTATAAAGTTCTAACCCGTTGGTACCTCGTACCCTACAGATTGGCGAAATTTACGCCAAACCAAACAGGCCAATGCTTCCGGGGCTGTCCTGACCCGGGCACCCACCTACACATTTGGTGGTCTTGCCCGTTGATACAATTATACTGGGAACAGATATTTGAAACTGCCTCCAGAATATTTGGCCTCACTATACATCCTGACCCAGCCACGGCCTTGCTCAATCTAAAACCAGATTACATCACATATAAGCAATTTAAACTTCTCACTCAATTGTTTACGGCAGCCAAACAAACAATTGCAAAGGCATGGAGGACCCCTAAACTGGAAATAACCGAGACCATACGTAGAGTAAATGAATTTATGGCTCGCGCCAAAATGCTAGCCATAGAAAGAGATCAAATTCCAATCTTTGAAAAGATATGGAACCCTTGGATTAAATATCACCTATCTTCATTCCGCGAAGACTTGATTCTCATGCCATGGTAGCAGGTGGACCATATCGTGAACACTCTATTATCTTGTTGTAACACATAGGTCAAAGACCAATGAACTTGAGCCATTCGAGTGGACTCCTATACCCCCCCCCCTACTTTCCTACTATCCTATTCTACCTATTTTTATGTTACCTACTTATCCATTTCTATTTTTATGTAATTTTTACGCTATCTTTTACGTCCATTTAAAGTTCACTTAAATCTTTATTTTTACTTGAAAAGCAATATCTAAGCGGCAATATAATATTGCACTATGTAATTAGTACTCATTTGTACTAAACCAAATAATATTTATTTGTTCGATATCTTACCATCTACAGTAACATACATCTAGTGCGTAGATGTATCCACTGTTAATTTCTGCTTAGCCCTTAGAAACTATACATTAATATGTACATTGTAGACCATGAATTTACTATTTATTCTTTATAATAGAAATATGTAGTCAATGTTCTACAATCATTATAAACGCATGATCTGTACACATCTTTTACATTTCTTTCAATAAAATACTTTGACAAGAAAAAGGCTCACAATAGTGTAAATCCAATTAACAAAACAATTTATTAAAGGTAAAAACACTTACATCAACGTAGATAAAAACAGCATGGATAGTAATTAGCCGGCCGGCTAGAGAAGGCTCGTCCGCGCTGACTACAAACGCGATGACGTCAGCACGTCAACTCCTCCCGACGCGCGTTTCATTAAACAATGACGTCGTCTGGGGCACATACTGTATATTGCTTTTAGCCAATGATATGTACTGTTCTTTTTTTTTTCTTTTTTTCTCCTTGCCAATTTTCTACTTGATTATAGTTATTTTACCCTGTTTAGCAGCCTGTGTCTGAATTTGGCTGATCTGTTGTTTAATTCTGTTGAAATGGCCATTTATGCTAATCTGCTAAAATAGATTAACCTGGTATGTGTGTTTTTTTCTACTGGCAATACCTCATAGCTAGGTGAAGGGTATTTGTGGTGTTACTTGTGCTCGCAGAAGGTGTGTCAGAGGGGCTAAGATTGTTCTTGGAGTCGAGGCGTGGAACAAGAAACCCAAAATTACCAAGCGGCTCCTTCGGGGGTAGCGTTACACATATATTTCAGTCAAAGAGAGAAGGACAGGGACAATACTACAGGGATGAACAGAAATAATACAAAACAGAGCTGGTGTCTTGAGTGAAGAAGACTCCAAATTAGTTGATCGACTTATAGTTGTTGCAGCACACCCTTACCTCCGGGAGGTAAGCTTAGGCAAAGGAGAATTATAAAAATTCAAGCTCAGGTTGTATACAGATTAGCCATCATTGGGCAGGGTCCCTATGCTGTAAAATTTTGCAACTACAGAAGTGGGGAGTTACAAAACACACTTTCGTTGTGAAGTGAATTAGTAGAGAGTTAAAGAGGAAGTAAACCCAGGAAAAAAAAACACCACCTGCAAGGCAAAGGCATAATGAGCTAGTATGCATGGCATACTAGCTCATTATGTAACACTCACCTCCATCATCGAAGCACCCGCAGCCGTCCTCTTCCAATGCCCGGGCAGCCGACATCTTGCCCGGGGGTTACTTCCGCGCATCGCGGGTCCGGCGCTCTGATTGGCCGGAGCCACAATGACGTCACTCCCGCGCATGCGCGCGGGAGCCGGGAGTGATGGCCCAGCTTCAATGAGGATCGGCACACTACAGTTAGCCTGAGCCGCTGTCTACGGTGCATGTGTCGTAGACAACGGCGCCTGTGATTTTAGTAAATATCTCCTAAACCGTGGAGGTTTAGGAGATATTTCAAGTACCTACAGGTAAGCCTTAATCTAGGCTTACCTGTAGGTTAAAGTTGTTGGAAAGGGTTTACAACCACTTTAACATAAACAATAAAAAAGAATTCAGCTAAAGTTGTATTAGCAAACATTCTTTTTTTGCCTATACTATTTATTTAAAGATGTGAGCAAAAGTTCAGGTATCTTCTTGAGGTGGCCACAGTTCAAAGATTTTATAAAAAAACTTGCTAGCATCCTTAAATGATCAGATTACCGTCACCTGCATAATACTCCTCTAAGGCCCCTTTCACGCGATAAGCCCGCTCGAATCCGCCAGCCTCTTTTTTAGGCGGATCCGAGCGGGCCACCCATTGACTCCTATGGGCAGGCGGATGTCAGTGGAGATGTGTCTGCTGACACCCGTCTGCCATTCGATCCGCTCAAAACAGACGTATGGCAATATCAGATGGGATCTGATGAAAACGGACATGCTGAGTGGATCTGAGCGGATCTGCCCCGTGTGAAAGGGGCCAGTTTGAATCACATGTTTAAGCGATATATGTCAATTAAGCAATGCAGTAGTCCATGTAAAACCACTATTTAAAGTGCAATTCAAAAACATATGCCGCATTTGTTTAGCTCAGCATACATTTACTGCTCTGTACGGTGATCATGTGTCAGATGGACCAATCAAGTGGCTGATCAGTCTGAACCTGGAAGGAAGACCAGGAGAAGATGGAAGCACATCACTGGAAGGGGATCGTTTGACAGGTAAGTCTGCAATATTGTGTGAATATTCTGTGCATTGTAGCACATTATGGCTAACAGCTCCTAGGGGCCATTTAAAAAATAAATGTTGCAGGAGGTCTTAGAGATATACAGCCTCTGCCTTTTATAAAAGCCTTGTAAGATACTAGTTGCCCAGCTTTCTCTGGTTTCAATGCATTCTAAGTCATTGGCTCAGAACAAGCATGCAAATTGGAAAGTCAGAGTGAAGTCAGAACCCTGTGATGTGGGTCAGTGACTTAGAGAATATTAACCACTTCAATACTGTGCACTTAAACCCCCTTCTTACCCAGACTATTTTTCAGCTTTCGGTGCTCTCACACTTTGAATGACAATTACTCAGTCATGCAACACTGTACCCAAATAAAATTTGCGTCCTTTTTTTCACACAAATAGAGCTTTCTTTTAGTGGTATTTAATCACTAGTGGGTTTTTATTTTTTGTGCTATAAATAAAAAAAGACCGTAAATTTTGTGAAAATTTGCCTTTTTCTTTGTTTCTGTCATAAAAGCTAGCAAATTAGTAATTTTTCTTCATAAATTTTGGTCAAAATTTATACTGCTACATATCTTTGGTAAAAATAACCCAAATTAGTGTATATTATTTGGTCTTTGTGAAAGTTATAGAGTCTACTAACTATGGTGCCAATCCCTGAAAATTGATCAATCTGATCACACCTGAAGTACTGACAGCCTATCTCATTTCTTGAGATACTAACAAGTCATAAAAGTACAAATACCCCCCAAATTACCCCTTTTTAGAAAGTAGACATTCCAAGGTATTAATTAAGTAGCATGGTGAGTGTTTTTAAGTTGTATTTTTTTCCCACAATTCTTTGCAAAATGAAGAATTAATTTTTTATTTTATTTTTACAAAATTGTCATATTAACTGGTTATTTCTCTCACAGAGCATATGCATACAACAAATTACACCCCAAAATACATTCTGCTACTACTCCTGAGTATGGGTATACCACATGTGTGGGACTTTTACACAGCCTGGCCACATAGAAAGGCCCAACATTGAAGTAGCACCATCAGGCGATCTACGAGCATAAATTGCACATCTCATTTCTCAACCACCTATTACACTTTTGAAGGCCCTGGAGCACCAGGACAATGGAATTGCCCACAAAATGACCCCATTTTGGAAAGCTAACACCCCAACGTATAATCTATGAGGCATAATGAGTCTTTTGAATGGTCATTTTTTTTCCAGAAGTTTTTGGAAAATGTGGAAAAAAAATGAAAACGCATTTTATTTACACAAAGTTGTACATTTATAAGATATTTCCAACACATAGCAAATACATAGCAAAAATGACACCCCAAAATACATTCTGCTACTCCTCCTGAGTATGGGGATACCACATGTGTGGGACTTTTATACAGCCTGGCCACATAGAAAGGCCCAACATTGAAGTAGCACCATCAGGCGATCTACGAGCATAAATTGCACATCTCATTTCTCAACCACCTATTACAATTTTGAAGGCCCTGGAGCACCAGGACAATGGAATTGCCCACAAAATGACCCCATTTTGGAAAGCTACCACCCCAACGTATAATCTATGAGGCATAATGAGTCTTTTGAACGGTTATTTCTTTTCCAGAAGTTTTTGGAAAATGTGGAAAAAAAATGAAAACGCATTTTATTTACACAAAGTTGTACATTTATAAGATATTTCCAACACATAGCAAATACATAGCAAAAATGACACCCCAAAATACATTCTGCTACTCCTCCTGAGTATGGGGATACCACATGTGTGGGACTTTTATACAGCCTGGCCACATAGAAAGGCCCAACATTGAAGTAGCACCATCAGGCGATCTACGAGCATAAATTGCACATCTCATTTCTCAACCACCTATTACAATTTTGAAGGCCCTGGAGCACCAGGACAATGAAATTGCCCACAAAATGACCCCATTTTGGAAAGCTACCACCCCAACGTATAATCTATGAGGCATAATGAGTCTTTTGAACGGTTATTTCTTTTCCAGAAGTTTTTGGAAAATGTGGGAAAAAAATGAAAACGCATTTTATTTACACAAAGTTGTCCATTTATAAGATATTTCCAACACATAGCAAAAACATAGCAAAAATGACACCCCAAAATACATTCTGCTACTCCTCCTGAGTATGGGGATACCACATATGTGAGACTTTTACACAGCTTGGCCACATACAGAGGCCCAACATTCAAGTAGCATCATCAGGCGTTCTAGGAGCATACATTACATATATAATTTCCTGGCAACCTATCATTTTTGAAGGCCCTTCATATTTCTAACACATAGCATGTACATACCAAGAATTACAATCCAAAATAAATTCTATTGCGGAAAGGGTAAAAAAAAAAAAGTATTACCTGTGCTTTTAGTAGTGTCCACAGAAGAGAGCATTGGTCCAGGCAGCAGTCGGGGATGTGCTTAGCGACAGCAATAGTAATTATCCAGGCAGCAGGCAGGAATATTGTCTATGGTCAGCACAAGTATATTGTCAGCACAGCGAAAGCATTTGTCCATAGAAATTGTCCAGGCAGAGACAGCCAGCACAGCCATATTATTGGTCCTTGTTCACCGTTACCTGCAGACACTCATTATTGTACCGCTCTCCAGCCCTTCATAAACATACTGCCTCTTGCTACAGCTAATTATTTGCATAGTCCAGGTAGCAGGCAGTGGTGTGGTCCATTCATGCGGCAGGCAAAGGCATGATGGCAGTAAGTCAGCAGCATGCTGAGGGTGGCAATCTGGTAATACCTGTGCACAGGGGCACAGGGGTAGAGGCTTCGACCCACCCAAATCTCTATGAAGCCTCCAGACTCCAGACCCTAATCCGTATATTAAACCCGGAGAAAACAAAAAAATAGTTTCCTCCATCCGGAAAAACTATTCTGGAGCCCCTCACATATGTGAGACCCCTGTGTACTACAGTAGCAAGGCAACAGATCAGTCCAAATGGTAGGCAAAAGCATAGTCCATAAAACAGGCCAGGGTCAGTACACGTGGAAGCAGTCCAAACGGTAGGCAGAGGCATAATCACAAAACAGACCAGGGTCAGTTCACGTGGAAGCAGTCCAAATGGTAGGCAGAGGCATAATCACAAAACAGGCCAGGGTCAGTACACAGGGAAGCAGTCCAAACGGTAGGCAGAGGCATAATCACAAAACAAGCCAGGGACAGTTTACATGGAAGCAGTCCAAACAGTAGGCAGAGGCATAGTCAAAAAGCAGGCCAGGGTCAGTTCACGTGGAAGGCAGTGGCATGGTTATTTGGGGAAGCATGGAAAATGGTCAGCACAGATTATAAAAATGGGGGCAAAATGGTTAAAAATATGGGCTAATATTTTATGGATGTGTGATAAAATTCGAAGCATTCACCAATGCATAGGCCAGGTAGGGAGGGACACCGGGGACAATGGTAGCTGGTATCTTTTCGAAGTCCTCCTTTGCTGCACACGCAAAATCTTTTTTGCTGTCTTCGGCCTGCTTTGGATGGTGGGATGCTGTACGGGAAGTGCCATCCATGAAGTCTGCTAACAGCATCAGAGCGAAGGTTTTCTTGGGGGGGTCTTTGTTGATAGATGAGGCATGTGACTACTTCTGAGAATTGTAGGAAGGGGGCTGGGTTATCTGTGGATTTGGTGTAAACTACGTAGGAATTATACATGGCTAAATGGATGAGATAAAGTGCTACCTTCTTGTACCAGAATCAGGACCTCCTAATGGACAAATAGGGCTGAATCATTTGGTCGTTGAAATCCACCCCCCCCCCCCCCCCCATGTAGAGATTATAGTCCTGGACACATGTCGGCTTTTCAATGGGACCTCGTCGTCTTCGCTGAACTACAACTGCAGTGTCATCATGAATGGTGGACATCATGTGTACGTCTCTGTTATCCTTCCACCTCAAGGCCAGCACTTCTTTGCACCTCAGTGTTGCTCTTTCCCCCCTTCACAGCTTTTTGTTTACAACTGATTGTGGGAAGCCCTTCCTATTTTTCCTGGAGGTTCCGCAGGCCAGGGTTTTTTCGATGTATAAGTGTCTGAAAAGGGGCAGGCTGGTATAAAAGTTGTCCAGGTATAAATGATATCCTTTTTTCATAAGTGGGTAAACCAGGTCCCATACAATTTTTCCAGCTGTGCCCATGTAGGCCGGGCACTCAGGGGGCTGGAGCTGGGAATCTTTTCCTTCATATATGCGGAACGCATAAAGATATCCCGTGATTCTCTCACAGAGCTTGTAAAATTTTACACCGTATTTGGCCTTTTTGCTAGGAATATATTGTTTTATTCCTAGCCGGCCTGAAAAGGGTACCAGGGACTCATCCACACATATATGATTCTTGGGGACATAGAGTTCTGCAAATCGTTTGGAAAGGAAATTTATCAGTGGGCGAAGTTTATACAGCTTATCGGAATTTGGATTATTGGGGGGAGGACACTGGGTGTTGTCATTAAAATGCAAGAATCTCATTATCATCTCATATCGGGACCTGGGCATTACGTAAGAATACATGGGCATGTGGTAGATGGGTTTCGTGGACCAATAGGCATGTCCTTGATTTTTTTTTGTAAGCCCCATGTTTATGGAAAGGCCCAAAAACATTTTGAACTCCTCCAAATCCAAATCTCTCCACTCAAATGGACGGGCATAAGATGATTGGGGGTTGTTGGCAATATACTGCTGGGCATATACGTTTGTCTGGTCCACAATGAACTGCAGAATAGTGTCGGGCAAAAAAAGGTGAAAATAATCAACCTCTCTGAAATTTTGGGTGTTGGCTTGCAAACCTGGCTGTGCTGTGAAAGGGGGAATAATTGGTGATCCCGAGTCGGAAGGCAGCCATGTTGGGTTGGCAAGACCATCTGGCATGTATGTAGCACTGGCTCTTGGGGGACGTGACACTCCAGTAGTTGGGGGAGTTAAATTTCCTGTGCTGGTACTCGGGTGTGATGTGGCAGCACCTATACTGGCCCTGGGCATTTGTTCGCTGGGCCTTTCGCTGGCGGCAGCACTGGTACTGGGTCTTTGTCCCTGGGGCCTTTGGCTGGCGGCTGGCAGCAGCACTGGTACTGGGCCTTTGTTCCTGGGGCCTATTGCTGGTGGCAGCGCTGGTACTGGGCCTTTGTTCCCGGGGCCTATTGGTGGTGGCAGTGCTGGTACTGGGCCTGGGAATATAATCCTGGTTGCTGGCGGCTGCCTGGTTTCCAGAGTGCCGTGCCCTTTTGGGAGGGACCCATTCTTCATCCGAATCGTATTCGATCGGTTCAAATTCCGAATTTGATTTGGAATCAGAATTGGAATCTGATGAGAACTCCCCGGTGCTCTCATCAGTCATGGAGAGGATCTGGAATGCCTCCTCACTGGTATAGAATCTTTTGGACATGGCTGTGTGGTGGGTAGATGTGCGACAGGTGACAGATTGGTAGCAGGTGACAATCACCGATGGGCTGTGCGATGGGTGGCAGGTGACGTTCACTGATAGGTGATGATGGTGTGACGGGAATGATGGTGTGACGGGAGATGGTCACTGATGGGTGATAGGCCACGGACGGTGACGGGTGATGGTCACAGATGGGTGACAGGCCACGGTCACTGATGGATGATGGGTGCACCGCTGATGGTCACTGATGGGTGACGGGTGCCAGGGCACGGTCACTGATGGGTGACGGGTGATGGGTGACAAGGCACGGTCGCTGATGGGTGACGGTTGCACCGCTGATGGTCACTGATGGCAGTCTCTTATGTGACAGGGTACGGTCACTGATGGGTGACGGGTGACAGGGCAGGTCACTGATGGGTGACGGTTGCACCGCTGATGGTCACTGATGGCAGTCTCTTATGTGACAGGGTACGGTCACTGATGGGTGACGGGTGACAGGGTAGGTCACTGATGGGTGACGGGTGACAGGGTAGGTCACAGATGGGTGACGGGTGACAGGTCAGATCACTGATGGGTGACGGTTGCACCGCTGATGGTCACTGAGGGCAGTCTCTTATGTGACAGGTGCACTTATGGGGTGACTGTTGGGTGACAGATGACAATTGGGGGGGACGATGGGACAGGTGTGGTGTTGGTGCAGACACTACTGAACATAGATTTGTAACTCACTGCTCCTGGCTCTTCTCTCCTCACACTGGAAACGGTGTGTGTGAGGAGAAGAGCTGGCAACAGTTAGATACATATCCTGTGTTTACATTTAGTGATCAGGCTGTGAATGGATCACTGCCGATCACATGGTACACAGCCCTGGCCAATGGCTGTGTACCATCGTCGGTGACGAGCAGTGTTCCCGGGAACACACTGCCACCGACGGACACGCGCAGCGCGCTCACGATCGCGCGCATGCAGCGTGTAATGGGGCATTTACACCCTGTGATCAGCCGTGACTTTATCACGGCTGGTCACAGGTTAAACCGCACTTGCTGGCGGCTGTTCACCCCTGCTGTGACACGCCGCCACGGACAGTACAGGGATGCGCGCCCGCGATCGCGCGCAATCCCTGTTTAAAGGGAGGACGTCATATGACGTCCTCTCAGAACGAGAGTGTCCTCCGCCCGCCGTCAATTGACGGTGGGCGGTGGACAAGTGGTTAAAGGAGATGTACAGACAAAGCTCATTTGGCTATACTTTTCCTGGGTATCACAGGAGTGCAGTTCATTCTGCTCCCTCCACATCTCAGCAGGGCAGAGCAGAGAGCCGATGACTGACAGTGACCAGCTCTCTGCTCATAGAACACTGGGAGCTGAGCGATCAGTGGTCTTTGATCAATCAGTTCTCAGTCTTAGAGCCAGCAGGGGACAGATGCAGCATCAGACCGATGCTGCATCCACCTAGGTGAGTAAAACCAATACTTCTCTCTGAAAGCATTCCAGCCAGCGGACTACAATTTTCAGAAGGTGAAGTTAGCAAAGGTAGCCTTCATATTGGAGTTAATTTACTAAAGAAGTAGGAGGCAATGCCTTATATGCATATAAAGGTACATTGTACTTTATAAAAGGTGTATAATAGATTACATATACAGTATATATAGGCTGGGTTGAATCAGTGTCATGGTGACAGGGTGAGTGACTCAGGCTGGATGACCTATCAGGCAGCACCTCTAGTACCTCCCCCTACTTGCTGAAACCTTGGAGAAGTTTCCAGAAGAATGGGTGGGTGGTTAGGAGGAGCTGCCTGGAGTATTGAGAAGGGCCCCAGCCAATTCCCAGCAAGTGACCTGGCAGGAGGAGGGCACCTCTTAAATACTCTGAGTCATGCCAGCAGTCGGCAGTTGGGTGGAAGCTGGAGATGGAGTGCTGAGCAGGCTGTCAGTGGAACTTGAGTGTTCCCCCTAGTCTGGGGCTCAAGTGTTGGAGGGATCCTCTAACAACACATGGAGGAATCCCCTCCTGGATGCACGGGAGCAGGTGTGAGGACAGCAGGATAGAGTCAGTACTTCCAGGAGATCTCCAGGAGAAGACAGCTGGGTGGCTGGTCAGTGTGCAGTCTGGGAGGACTGTACGAAGTTGCCAATAGGGCTAGTGAGAGGGGAAGCTGCAGCCAGGTGGGCTGGCAGTGCATGAAGAGGTGGTGCTGGGATCAGTAGTCACAAGGATGTAGCTGGACGCTGAACTTTTCTCTACACATCAAAGGGGCCCACGGTCCTTTCCTGTAAAGGGTTTTTGCTAATCTGATTTAGTGCTTTTTGCAAGATTTACTAAAGTGTCCCAGTCTGTAGTTTCTGCAAGCAAGTGAGTGCTGGAGGAAGAATGGTGTATATAGCTGTACATAGGAAGAATTGTCCCTGAAGTTTCTGAAGTTAAGTGGGCATCCCATAATTTCCCTAATCCCTATCCAAGTTTTATCCCCTCAAATACAAAAACAAAGTACTGGACTGTTCACTGACTCTAAATGTGCCTGTGAAAATTCAGTGTGCTTGGCTGTGTAGGGTGGGAGATCCCTATTCACCAGCGGCTCCTACATGGGGTGCGCTACATAAGGTACATTTGATATATATTGTAACCTTATTTATGAACATTCTCTTTGGAAAGTGAAGATTCCCATCTTCCAATCATCTTACTTCATTTGAAATCTGGTTGTTTGTTCCGGGTAACTGCAATTTTTCTTTTTAAGATGTGCGATTTACAACACAGTATTTTATGGTCTGAAAAAAACACGGATGTATCCACATGAAATGGCTTTTGGCTTAAGTTGCCTTTTTTCCACTTCACAATTTTCTTGGGGACTTCCCAGTAGGTGTTGGCAAATACCTTACCTGTTGCACATTTAAATACATTTCTAAAGAAAGTACATTTTTAAACAAGTAAGAAAATTTAACACAGGATGGTCTGTGTCCTCAATGTGCTGCTGACCTGACCTTTCTACAGCAGATCTAAAGACTTATACTGAATTGTTATTTTCTCAGAACTACTAACTCCAACCTTTTAATGGGATTCTAATTAAATCCCACTGACTTAAGAGAGCTGGCATTTGATTATGCCAGCATAAACTGCCAATAGTAGCTTGGTGAACTGTTCAGCTCTTCTGCTGTATCTCTTTCTGAAACTAAACTCCCTCTACATGCAAATTACCAATGGCATAAAGACTCAGAGATAAGCAGAGGGGCCACCACATTTAAAAATGAACTACTGGTATATATAATGATCACAATTAGGGATGGGCCAAACACCCCCCGGTTCGGTTTGCGGCAGAACTTGCGAACGGACCGAAAGTTTGCGCAAACTTTCGAACCCCGTTAAAGTCTATGGGATTCGAACGTTAAAAATCAAAAGTGCAAATTTTAAAGGCTAATATGCAAATTATTGTCCTAAAAAGTGTTTGGTGACCCGGGTCCTGCCCCAGGGGACATGTATCAATGCAAAAAAAAAGTTTTAAAAACTGCAGTTTTTTCGGGAGCAGTGATTTTAATAATGCTTAAAGTGAAATATTCCTTTAAATATCGTACCTGGGTAGTGTCAATAGTATGCCTGTAAAGTGGCATGTGTTTCCCGTGTTTAGAACAGTCCCTGCACAAAATTACGTTTCTAAAGGAATAAAAGTCATTTAAAACTGCTTGCGGCTGTAATGTAATGTCGGGTCCCGGCAATATGGATGAAAATATTGAGAAAAACGGCATGGGTACCCCCCCAGCCCATTACCAGGCCCTTTGGGTCTTGTATGGATATTAAGGGGAACCCCGCACCCAAATTAAAAAAAGAAAAGGCGTGGGGCCCCCAGGCCCTATATACTCTGAACAGCAGTATACAGACGTTCCAAACAAGACAAGGACTGTAGGTTTGTTCTTAAGTTGAATCTGTTTGTAATTTGGAACAGGCACATTTTGTAAGTGTAGCTCCAGCCAAAATATATATTTTTAAGCTTTTTGGATAAAATAGGGAAGGGTTATAATACAAAGGGAGGAATGAACATAGGGCGGAACTTTACATGAAGCACACGGGCGCAATTAAAAAGATTTGGATAAAGGACAGTCTTTAATGGTTCAAATACTCACATATTTACATTATCGTTACATTTCTGAGTTTTAGGCTTTTTGCTATAAATCAGAATTACTTAGAACTCTGTATAAGGACCAGCTGTCACATAGTATACATATATTCCAACAAGGAATTAGCATACATATTGGCAAATACAAGGAATGGTTGTGGTATATAAAACACAATACAGTTGATATCTATATAAATGTAGCGGGGTCTTTAAATCTAGGGGAATGTTTGAGTGGTAGTTGTGCTCAAACACACTATTTGATAGGGTTCTGTTAAACCATTTTATACTGCAGGTGGGATACTGGTGTGTAGTTCCCTGTGGCCTGTTGATGGCGCTGCCATCGGAGGCTAGGGTTGAACCGCTGGTACAGTGCTGTGCCTTGGATGTCCCCTCTCGGCGGTGGTATGGTGGGCGTGTCGGCCTGCTGTGCATGCCGGGAGAGGATATAAAAGGAGCAGACACTGCCTGTGAGAAGTGAGTTCCCGGGGGTCCGACCCTGGGGAGTGTGTTGTTCTGTTCGTGGGCCACCCCAGGCACCTTTAGCCCTGGGGTGCGGTTCCTGGCCCGGTACACTGGTGGATCAGTCCCAGGCACCTTTAGCCCTGGGGCTGCAACTGAAGGTCTTGGGTCCAGCACCTTCGGCTGGAGCCTACGGAGGGAGGAGGAATCCCAGGGTGCTGCCTTGCGAGGAGACCCGTATCTGGAAGAGGAGGCCGGGGGAGGACCATTCCGAGGGACTGGTGAGAGATCACAGTGAAGAAAGGGGCCCGGTAACTCTCTGGAGGGATGTCATCTCCCTGAAAGAGGCCTAATACCAGAAGCAAAGTTCACCAGGTCTGTGGCAGAGACCCAAAGTTCACCAGGTCTGTGGCAGAGACCCAAAGTTCACCAGGTCTGTGGCAGAGGCCTAAATTCACCTGTAACAGTTTGTGCAGAGCCTCTGTGTGTTATCTAATTCGAGCATCACTCCGGCTGCTAGGATCCACTCTAATGGGAGACTATCCGGGTGAGCTGAGACTATTTGAAGATACAGGTAATGAATATGTATTTGTTTGTGCCTGGACCTACTCCAACACCTCTTGCTGTCCTGTTCTCCATTCATCCTTTTCTATCTAATGACTATGCATATGAGGGCTATGTGAAAGCCTCCTGCATCCATGGTCAAGGTACACCCCAGCGCTTGCCTGGATCGGATTGTTTAGTCGGAGGGACCTCCAGATGATCCACGACAGTTACAGGCCGAGGTAAGCCGGGGAAGGGGACGAAGATTAGTGTCCGTAGTATCGGGGATGCTTGGGTTCCCGACCCAAAATAACTTGTAAGAGACAGTGATTCCTCTACTACCAAGAATTACATGCCGGTAGAGGAGTGCCATATCTCTGACTTGGAATCGTCCTTTTTGGTGGGAGATGATGTGGAGATTGACAAACTATTTGCCAAAAAGGGCTGGGATAAAATACCCCTGCCCTCATCCAAAAGTAGAAGGGATTCACCCATAGACTCTGGGAACATTTCGCCCCGGGTGGAGGCCCATGTGCTTGAGGAGGTACCTGACCCCATGCCTGCATCATCTTTACCTATGTTGCCCGTACCTACCGCTGTGGCTGAGTATGCGCCATTGCGGGCTGCTATGTTGCATTTAAAGGCAGTGAATGCGCCTAGACATCCGGATGCCATTGTCCTACTGGGTGCAGGAGATCGTGCTACTCTTCCTCCGCTTTCCACGATGCAGCAGCTGTTTTACCAGAGAGTAGCTGCTGATTACGGATGGGAGTATCCGTATGTCCCAAGAGACTTACTGTTTGAGGTAGAGGCCTACAGAGAGAGATAGTACGCTGACTTTCTGTGGAACTATTTGAAGGTGCCCAATGCCCGCAGGTATCTCTCTTGTTCTGCTACTGTCGCTGAGAGGCACAAGGGGTGTAAGCAGGAATGGGTACTTGGTCGGCATATACACGCAGATCGTATGGTTGTGTGTCGGAAGGAGCGTGAGGATGCAGTATATTCTATTGAGACTTTCGATTAGAACTGGAAGCTCCTTGTTAAAATGTAACCTCTAAAAAGACTGGACTCTAATGTGTTCTATTGTTTTTTTTTTCGGAGTGTACTCTCTTAGAGTCCAGGGACTTTGCCCTTGTGAATCGGGGTAATCTACTCAGCTGGAGAGCCAGGAGAGCTGTTGCCGTTTCTCTCCGCTCACAGCGCCACAAAGACAGAGACTTTAAAATATTACTAATGCGCTTCTATGTGTAAAATTTGTGCATAAACTAAGAGAGCCGGAGGTGATGCTTGTTTTTATTGAAAAGTATAAGGAACAGCGCAACCTTTGGGAGCTCAAACACCCTGCGTATCACAAAAGTGATGTACGACGGGCAACTATTACCAAATTAGCCGAGGATATGAAGCCATGGATCCCAGATGCAGACTACACTATGATCAATAATAAAATCAACAACCTGCGCAATTCTTATAAAAAAAAATTCAAGGAAGTGCGCCAGTCCAAGAGATCAGGAGCAGCAGCCGACAATGTAGTAAAGCCCAAGCTGTGGTACTACAGACATCTTCAATTCCTGGATGACCAGATCGAGGCCAGGGAATCTATTTCCAGCCTTCCCTCAACCCTTCCTTCCACCCTTCCCTCCAGCGTTCCTTCCACCCTTCCCTCCACCCCTGCAGAGGCGGAGGAGGAGCCTCCCGAGCTAGAAGAGCCAGATCTTCACATCTTCAGCCCGGTATAGTATTTTTGATGCTAATTATTGTCCACTAAGTAATATGGAGTTGAACTGTTTGGCTTAGCCATAAATGATCCCACCCCCCCCCCCCCTCCAAAATAAACCAGTAATGAGATCAAAATTGTGTGTGATTGATTCCTCAAATAATAGAAATCTACTTTTTATTTTACAAACAGGATGAGGCAAGCCAGGAGGAAGAGGGTCAGGAGTGTGACAGGCAGGAGGAGGCAGGGCCAAGTGGGACTCAGCAGGTCCCCAGGCCTAGTGGCAGCACCGTCTCCCAAGTGGCTCCCCTCCACGTCAGACCGCCAAAACAACGGCGGATGACACAAGTGGAGGAGGAGTCACTAAAGATGATTCAGGAGGCTGCTGCCATTATGAGGGCCCCCCTCAACCCTACGGAGGGATTTAGCACCTATCTGGCGGATAAGCTGCTCAGAATGGAGGCGGGACAACGGGCCCTCTGTGAGCATCTCATCTATATGGCCGTACACATGGGGGCGAGGGGGCTGCTGACTGAGGCCACCCATATCTCACATCAGCCCAATCCCTCTCCTCCTTCTCCTCCTCCTCCTGCCACATCACCACCCACAGTGGCCCAGCCTGCAAGGGTGCGTGGACGGGGCCGTGGAGAGAACGCTGCAGAGAGGCGTGGAAGGAAGGCTACAAGAAAGAGCAGGAGGTGATTCCCTGGCCTCGAGCTGCTCATCCAGAAATTGAAGGTTGATGGAGTACCACAGCTTGGGATGATGTATGTCTTTGGCTGCTGCTCCTGATTTCATGCTGTTGTTGATTTTATTATTGATCATAGTCAGGTCTGCATTTGGGAATTAATGACTTTATATTCTCTGCTACTTTGGGAATAGTTGCCCTTCGGTTTTTGATTTGTTTTTTCCAAAATAAAGGGAAATTTGATTACAGCCAACCTACATGCCTGATGTGTTTTTTTGAGAAGTAGCAATAAGATTGCATAAATACAATGTGTAATTAAGAACAAGGGACACCAACCTCCATGATTTTTCTAAAATTTTATATTATGTTGTTCTGAGAAATTGACACACCAAAAAATGCACAACAAATTTTAAGAGTCAAAAAACATAAAGGTGTAATTTGGGAGGTCGGCCTTGCAGAATTTTAATAATTATTCCGAAGATCACTAGAAAAAAGAAAGACATACATTTGTCAGAACTCAGGAGAAAGTTCTGCTGCCAAAATGACATTTTAAAGACCGTTCTAAAGCAAAAAAACATGCGCTGCATTAAACGAAGCAATAACTTGCAGAATGACGAATGTGCTCTCTCCATTAGGAACGCTAGTTTTACAAGAACGAGCGCTCCCGTCTCCTAATTCAGTCTGAGCATGCGTGGGTTTTTAAACCGATGGACTTGCCCATAGACGATCGGAAATTCCCATCGGTTTTTTATCCATCGGAAAAATTTAAAACAAGTTCTATTTTTTCCATCCGATGGAAAAAAGACCGATGGGTACCATACACGATCGGTTGGTCTGATGAAAACCATCCATCGGACGGTTTTCATCAGTTAAACCGATCGTGTGTACGGGGCTTTAGTATTACGGTAGGTTGAACTGATGGGATTTTAGCTGGGGGAGTGTGTGGCGGGGGGGGGGGGTGGGGGGGTGGGAGGCGGGGTGCGAGAGTGTGAGTGTGTGAAGGTTGTGTGTATCTGCTCTCTACGAGCTTGTTTACAACTAATGACTATGGATACTGTATACTATTAAGGGATGTACTGGGGTACCTTGGGTGTCCCACTCGGCTCATCCAATACCCAGTAAATGTTGTTACTTTCCTCCGTTGAGGATTTGGGGCTAATATTGTCCTCAGGGTTTTTTATTTTGTATTCCTAAAGCGAGATATATTTTTCTCTATGTCGGATGTAAAAGATATGTGCAATGTAACCGTTTATGTACCTCCTTGAACGCTGTACTGTGTAAAAATTTAAATAAAAAGAGTTTAAAGTATTACGGTAGGTTAAAGATGGCAATACATGGATTGAAATTCGTCAGGAACCAGACTAATTCACATCCATGTATGGTCATTCCCATTCATGAGAAGTCAATCTA
Source organism: Rana muscosa (assembly GCA_029206835.1). Classification (NCBI taxonomy): domain Eukaryota; kingdom Metazoa; phylum Chordata; class Amphibia; order Anura; family Ranidae; genus Rana; species Rana muscosa. The sequence goes on along the minus strand of CM055116.1, from coordinate 273,859,393 downwards.
TTGATCGACTTCTCTTAGACTGGCTTGTTGGTAAATTTTCTCTCAATCAATGCATGCAGCCAATCTGCTGGAGCACTGACCAATGTATTCTGACTGCTGGGGAGTCCTGCTGTCAAAATACAATGACTTGGCAGGGAAGATTCCTGGGGGACTTGGTTCCAGTTTTTTTCATCCAGTCAGAAACAAGTGTCCCTTACTAACCTCTACCAAATGCTACCTACAGTACATGCATGGTTGTTTTCTTTATCTTGTTCTTTCTAGCCCAATCATGGTATTTCTTGGGTATGAACATTAAAGGGGTTGTAAACCTACGTGTTTTTTTTACCTTAAAGCGGGATTCCACACTGTAGCTGCTGACTTTTAATAAGGACACTTACCTGTCCTAGGAGCCCGCGATGATGGCCCCCCCTGATGCCGATCTGGATCATTGCAGGTCCCGGCGCCGCCATCCACAGTAAGGGAAACAGGCAGTGAAGCTTGCGGCTTCACTGCCAGTTTCCTACTGCGCATGCTCACGCCGCTTTGTGAATGGGCGGCTGCTCTTTGGGATACACACAGTTCCCAGAAGGCAGCATGCCCCATTCACCAGAAGGAGGATGGGGAAGATGATCAGCCATGGACTAGGAAGAGGCGGATTAGGAAGATCCGCATAGCAACAGGTATTTCGGGTGAGTAAAAAAAAATGTTTTTTTTCAATTTTGTATTTTTTATTTTTTGCAGCATTTTCGTGTAATTTTTTTTCAGGGTGGAACTCCACTTTAAGGCATCCTGTGCCTTAAGGTGAAAAAACACCTTGCAGTGTCCGGGCCCCAAGCCTCCCCGTTTTACTTACTTGAGCCCCGAATTTCCATGGGCGCGATCCCGCTTCGCTCTCTCCACGGCTTCTCGGCTCTTCATTGGATAGATTGATAGCAACGCAGCCATTGACTCCCACTGCTGTCAATCAAATCTAATGACACGGCCGCTGGGGGGGCGGGGCCGAGTAATAAACTCGGGGTCTATGGACGCCCAGTGTATGACACAGGAGCGCGCCCGCAAGGTAACCCCCTCGGGACAGGGCTTCCCAGAGGGGGTTAGCTAATGCGGGAAGGAGCCGAGAGAGCCGCCGTGTGACCCCAGAAGAGGACGATCAGGGCCACTCTGTGCAAAACAAAATGCACAGTGGAGGTGTTATTTTAAAAAAAAATACTCAAACCTTTAATATCACTTTACAGGTTGTTTTATCACTTGAAAACAACCTTTAAAGTGATAATAAAGGTTCGAGTATTTTTTTTTGTGATCTAGTTTTATGAATGGCACACTAATCATTACAGTATGGATGGTTCTAATAGATTCTTTTAACTGACCACTGCACTCTGCATGGAGGGCTGTATCTTTTATACTCCTGGCCCCTGCACTTAATGCTATATTGCCCAACAGTTGCCCATTCCTTAGTAGTCAGTGACTATGTTAATGAATCTCTTCTTTAAAGTGTTTGTAAAGGCTGAATGGTTTTTTACCTTCATGCATTTGTAGCGGTACCGTGTTGAGGGCTGCTGAGTAATGTGGTTCGTCTCTCACCCTGTCGAGCCAGGCACACAGTGTATGACACAGGGGCGCGCCCGCAAGGTAACCCCCTCGGGACAGGGCTTCCCAGAGGGGGTTAGCTAATGCGGGAAGTAGTGATGAGCCGAACACCCCCGGGTTCGGTTCGCACCAGAACCCGCGAACGGACCGAAAGTTCGAACGAACATTAGAACCCTATTAAATACAATGGATGCGAACGTTCGAATTCTAAAGTGCTAATTATAAAAACTATTATGCATGTTATTGTCCTAAAAAGGGTTTGGGAACCCGGGTTCTGCACCAGGGGACATGTATCAATGCAAAAATAAGTTTTAAAAACGGTCGTTTTCCGGGAGCAGTCATTTTAATGATGCATAAAGTGAAAAAAAAAAAGTCAAATATTCCTTTAAATATCGTACCTGGGGGGTGTCTAAAGTATGCCTGTGAAGTGCCACGTGTTTCCCGTGTTTAGAACTGTCCCTGCACAAAATGACACTTCTAAAGGAAAAAAAAGCCATTTAAAACTGCTTGCGGCTTTAATGTAATGTCTGGTCCCGGTAATATGGATGAAAATCTTTAAGAAAAATGGCATAGCTACCCCATGACCCCCCCCCTACCCCAGCCCATTACCAGCCCCTTTGGGTCTTGTATGGATATTAAGGGGAACCCCGCACATAAAATAAAAAAGGCCCTATATACTCAGAACAGCCGTATACAGGCGGTGCATACAAGACAGGGACTGTAGGTTTGTTCTTATGTAGAATCTGTTTGTAATTTTGAACAGGTACATTGTTGAAGTGTAGCTCCAGACCAAAAATCTATTTTTAAACTTTTTGGAAAACATAGGTAAGGGTTATCACCCCTGTAACATTTGTTTTGCTGTCTGTGCCCCTGTTCAGAACATTTCACCTCACTTTCCGTCCTAATGACAACTGTTTTTGAAATGTGGTGTTTTTCTTGAAACAAGGATTGCTGATAAAGCATCAGTACAGAGGAGACACCTTTCTCCCATATTTATTCTTACAGGAGAGAATTTTCCTTCCTAGTGGTAGATTTCCTCTCACTTCCTGTTGTCTTCTTGCGTTTGCAAGTAGGAGTCGTTTGTAAGTTGGATGTTTGAAAGTAGGGACCTGCCGTATATACTCTGCAGAAATAGGCCCCTTAGTTGTTGGTGTTGGCACAACACTGTAAGCACTCACAGTTACTCTTGGTTGGTGCTGGAACGCCCTGCTGTCAACTATTATATCAGGAATTTTAATTACATATAATTGTTGAACAGTGGTAGTAAAAATTGGGCCTTTGATGGTGGTGCTGGTGCCACAACACTGTAAGCCCTGACAGTTACTCTTGGTGGGTGCAGCAATGGGCCCTGCTGTGAATTATTAGATCAAGAATTGTAATTACATGCCCCTGTTGAACAGGGGCTGAAAAATTGGGCCTTAGGCACTGGTGGCACAACACTGCAACCCTTCACAGATACTGTACTTGGAGCACAGCAATGAGCCCTGTTGCAAAGTATTGCTTCAAAAATTGTAATGACACGCCCCTGTTAAACAGGGGCTGAAAAATTGGGCCTTAGGCACTGGTGGCACAACACTGCAACTCCTCACAGATACTGTACTTGGAGCACAGCAATGAGCCCTGTTGCAAAGTATTGCTTCAAAAATTGTAATTACACGCCCCTGTTAAACAGGGGCTGAAAAATTGGGCGTTAGGCACTGGTGGCGGCACCCATAAACAAAAATGATCTTCCAAGCTATCATCATCAATCGTATCATTGAGGACTCGGAGGAGGAGGATAGCCAGTCAACATAACAGCACAGGCACTCAGCATCAGCATCAGTCTTGAAGGGATGTGACATTTTAAAATCAATTAGTCTGTTATATCAGCATCAGGTGTGTGGTAGCTGGTGGTGATCCAAGACTGGTTCATCTTGATGAAAGTCAGTCGATCAACCGAGTCGGTGGACAGGCGCACCCTGTGATCCGTGACAAATCCTCCAGCAGCACTGAATGTGCGTTCCGAAAGAACGCTGGATGCAGGACAGGCCAGTAGCTCAATTGCATACTGTGCAAGCTCTGGCCAGTGATCCATCCTCAAGACCCAGTAAGCCAGAGGATTTTCGGTGGGGAAGGTGTCCAAGTCTGACCTTGCCCCTAGATATTCCTGCACCATGTTTATCAGACGCTGGCGATGGTTGCTGGAACCGATCATACTTTGGGGCTGCGGACTAAAGAATTGTCTGAACGCATCGGTCAGACGGCCACCTTCCCCACCGCTCCTTCTTTGACTGGCCGAAGCCTCAGCAACTCGTTGTCCAGGACCAGGAGTTTGCAACCTCCCAGTCTCTGGGAACGCGTTGCACAGACCTTTCTGCAAGGCCTCCCGGAGTTGTCTCATCCTCTGCTCCCTCTGCGACGGTAACATAAGGTCCGCAACCTTACCCTTGTACCGTGGATCAAGGAGAGTGGCCAGCCAGTAATGGTCCCTCTCCTTGATCCGAAGAATACGAGGATCCTTCCGCAGACTTTGCAGGATCAGGGAGGCCATGCAGCGTAGGTTTGCTGAGGCATTCGCTCCGGAGTCCTCTGGGTCACTAAGGACGACATGATCCGCAGCCACCTCCTCCCAGCCACGTACAAGTCCACTGGTTTCTTGGGACTGTAAATCATCCCTAAAAGACTGCTGCTGATGATGCTGAGTGCCAGCCTCCACCTCCATGCTGACACAATCCTCCTCCTCCTCCTCCTCCTCCTCCTCCTCCTCTTCCTGTGCGATGGGTGGGACAGAAGGAACACTGTCTGGGTAAAGGGGGCCTTGAGAGGCAAGGAAGTCCTCCTCTTCCTGCCTCTGTTCTGCCTCAAGTGCCCTGTCCATTATTCCACGCAGCGTGTGCTCCAACAGGTGGACAAGAGGTACAGTGTCACTGATGCATGCACTGTCACTGCTCACCATCCTCGTGGCCTCCTCAAATGGTGCCAGGACAGTGCATGCATCCCTGATCATGCCCCACTGGCGTGGAGAAAAAAAACCGAGCTCCCCTGACCCTGTCCTGGTGCCGTAGTCGCACAGGTACTCATTGATGGCCCTCTGCTGCGTGTGCAGCCGCTGCAGCATGGCCAACGTTGAGTTCCACCTGGTGGGCATGTCACATATAAGGCGGTTCTTGGGCAGGTTCAACTCCTTTTGCAGCTCAGCCAGGCGAGCACTGGCATTATAAGATCTGCGGAAATGCACACAGACTTTCCTGGCCTGCCTCAGGACATCCTGTAAGCCCGGGTACCTGCCCAAGAAGCGCTGCACCACCAGGTTAAGGACGTGAGCCACACAGGGCACATGGGTCAGTTGTCCCTGTCGGAGGGCGGAGAGGAGGTTGGTGCCATTGTCGCAAACCACCATTCCTGGCTTAAGCTGGCGTGGCGTCAACCACCTCTCGGCCTGGCCCTGCAGAGCAGACAGGACCTCTGCCCCAGTGTGGCTTCTGTCCCCCAAACACACCAGCGCAAGCACGGCATGGCATCTTTTTGCCTGCGTACTTGCGTAGCCCCGTGAACGGCTACGGAGCACCGCTGGTTCATAGGACAAACCACAGGAAGAGGCCATGGAGGAAGAAGAAGAGGAGGGGGTGGAGGAGAGAGGTGTGTCACAACCAGTAGTAGCATTTTGGAGGCGTGGCGGTGGGACAACCTCCAACACTACTGCACCTTGTCCTGAATCCTTCCCAGCTGCCAAAAGAGTGACCCAATGGGCCGTGAAAGAAAGGTAACGTCCCTGTCCATGCCTGCTGGACCATGAGTCAGCGGTAATATGCACCTTACCGCTGACCGCCCTGTCCAGCGAGGCCAAGACATTGCCTTCCACATGCCGGTAGAGAGCCGGAATAGCCTTCCGTGAGAAAAAGTGGCGTTTGGGAACCTGCCACTGAGGAACCGCACATTGCACAAACTCACGGAAGGGGGCCGAGTCTACCAACTGAAAAGGCAGCAGTTGAAGCGCTAGCAATTTAGCCAAGCTAGCATTCAACCGCTGGGCATGTGGATGGCTGGGAGTGAACTTCTTTCGACGGTCCAGCAGCTGGGGCAGGGAAATTTGCCTGCTAGAATCGGACGTCGGTGTACTGCTAGCAGAGTGGGCGCAAGTACTTGGCTGTGACACACCTAATTCTACACCTTCATTCCTCTCAGTGCATGTTTCAGAGAGGACTGAAGTTATAGTGGGGTTGGAGATCCCAGCTGATGCGGTGCAAGGAGAGGTCCGCTTGGTTCTTTGGTGTGGGTCTTTGAGGTAGGCTTGCCAACGAGCTGCATGGCAGGTCAACATATGTCTGGTCAGGCATGTGGTACCCAAGCGGCTGATGTTTTGGCCACGCGATATACGCTTGAGACATATGTTGCAAACAGCAGCTGTGCGATCTGATGCACTAGCCTCAAAAAAGGCCCACACCAAAGAACTTTTTGAATGACGGGCAGAGGCAGCGCCCTGCACAGGCGGAGCTCTGCGGTGTGATTCCGTCGGTGTACTGCCCTTACGCTGGCCACCAAAGGGCATCCTGCCTCGTTGGAGATGTGCCTCCTCCTCATCCTCCTCCTCCTCCTCTCTCCTATTAGGCACCCACGTGGAGTCATTGACCTCATCATCCCCTCCCTCCTCATCACTGGAGCCAATCTGGCAGTATGCTGCAGCTGCTGGAACATGACTGCCAGATTGGTGTCCTTCTTGAGCATCCCCTCTGTCTGCTCTCACGCTACTGCCTTCCTCTAGCTGGGTTTCATCATCAGACCCTTCGAAACGCTGGGCATCCTCCTGGAGCATGTACCCAACACTGTGCTGAAACAGTTCGGGGGACTCCTCAGGAGGAGGACATGGTGGGTCTAGGGAAGGAGTGACTGATGATTTGTCTGACATTGATACCAGGGAAGACGACGCTTTGGCAGCTGCTTTTCCAGTACCCTGAGCCTGGGTGAGAGAGGATGAGGAGGAGGAGGAGGGCTTGGTCATCCACTCTACCAAGTCTTCGGCATGATGTGGCTCAACATGTCCAGCTGCCGAAAAGAAGGACAAGCGTGTCCCATGGCCATGTGCTGATGACAATGCACCGCGTCCACGACCAGCACTGTTGCCCCCAGACACAGAGCCTGCTTGCCCTCTTTTATTGCCTCCTGACTGTCTGCCTCTCCTTGTTTGCCTTCCAGACATTCTAATAGATGGCCTGCAGGGAGATGGGAAAAAAGCAATAAGGGCTACCTTCAGGTGTCCTTCTCTGTCCCTTGAAACAAGGACTTTCACAGTGAAAGAAACTGACACTGTCCCTACCTAGAGTTTTCTGTCCCTAGAATAAATGTTTTTTTTAATCACAATATAGCACAAGGACAATTCACTCAATGTCTCTCCAGGTCCCTGGAAACAAGGACTTGCAGAGTGAAAGAAACTGACACTGTCCCTACCTAGAGTTTTCTGTCCCTAGAATAAATGTTTTTTTTAAGCACAATATAGCACAAGGACAATTAACTCACTGTCCTTACAGGTCCCTGGAAACAAGGACTTGCAGAGTGAAAAAAAAAAAACACTCTCCCTACCTACAGTTTTCTGTCCCTAGAAAAAATGTTTTTTTTAAGCACAATATAGCACAAGGACAATTAACTCACTGTCCTTACAGGTCCCTGGAAACAAGGACTTGCAGAGTGAAAGAAAAAAAACACTCTCCCTACCTACAGTTTTCTGTCCCTAGAAAAAATGTTTTTTTTAATCACAATATAGCACAAGGAAAATTAACTCACTGTCCTTACAGGTCCCTGGAAACAAGGACTTGCAGAGTGAAAGAAACTGACACTGTCCCTACCTAGAGTTTTCTGTCCCTAGAATAAATGTTTTTTTTAAGCACAATATAGCACAAGGACAATTAACTCACTGTCCTTACAGGTCCCTGGAAACAAGGACTTGCAGAGTGAAAAAAAAAAAACACTCTCCCTACCTAGAGTTTTCTGTCCCTAGAAAAAATGTTTTTTTTAAGCACAATATAGCACAAGGACAATTAACTCACTGTCCTTACAGGTCCCTGGAAACAAGGACTTGCAGAGTGAAAGAAACTGACACTGTCCCTACCTAGAGTTTTCTGTCCCTAGAATAAATGTTTTTTTTAATCACAATATAGCACAAGGAAAATTAACTCACTGTCCTTACAGGTCCCTGGAAACAAGGACTTGCAGAGTGAAAGAAACTGACACTGTCCCTACCTAGAGTTTTCTGTCCCTAGAATAAATGTTTTTTTTAAGCACAATATAGCACAAGGACAATTAACTCACTGTCCTTACAGGTCCCTGGAAACAAGGACTTGCAGAGTGAAAGAAAAAAAACACTCTCCCTACCTACAGTTTTCTGTCCCTAGAAAAAATGTTTTTTTTAATCACAATATAGCACAAGGAAAATTAACTCACTGTCCTTACAGGTCCCTGGAAACAAGGACTTGCAGAGTGAAAGAAACTGACACTGTCCCTACCTAGAGTTTTCTGTCCCTAGAATAAATGTTTTTTTTAAGCACAATATAGCACAAGGACAATTAACTCACTGTCCTTACAGGTCCCTGGAAACAAGGACTTGCAGAGTGAAAAAAAAAAAACACTCTCCCTACCTAGAGTTTTCTGTCCCTAGAAAAAATGTTTTTTTTAAGCACAATATAGCACAAGGACAATTAACTCACTGTCCTTACAGGTCCCTGGAAACAAGGACTTGCAGAGTGAAAGAAACTGACACTGTCCCTACCTAGAGTTTTCTGTCCCTAGAATAAATGTTTTTTTTAATCACAATATAGCACAAGGAAAATTAACTCACTGTCCTTACAGGTCCCTGGAAACAAGGACTTGCAGAGTGAAAGAAACTGACACTGTCCCTACCTAGAGTTTTCTGTCCCTAGAATAAATGTTTTTTTTAATCACAATATAGCACAAGGAAAATTAACTCACTGTCCTTACAGGTCCCTGGAAACAAGGACTTGCAGAGTGAAAGAAACTGACACTGTCCCTACCTAGAGTTTTCTGTCCCTAGAATAAATGTTTTTTTTAATCACAATATAGCACAAGGAAAATTAACTCACTGTCCTTACAGGTCCCTGGAAACAAGGACTTGCAGAGTGAAAGAAACTGACACTGTCCCTACCTAGAGTTTTCTGTCCCTAGAATAAATGTTTTTTTTAATCACAATATAGCACAAGGAAAATTAACTCACTGTCCTTACAGGTCCCTGGAAACAAGGACTTGCAGAGTGAAAGAAACTGACACTGTCCCTACCTAGAGTTTTCTGTCCCTAGAATAAATGTTTTTTTTAAGCACAATATAGCACAAGGACAATTAACTCACTGTCCTTACAGGTCCCTGGAAACAAGGACTTGCAGAGTGAAAGAAAAAAAACACTCTCCCTACCTACAGTTTTCTGTCCCTAGAAAAAATGTTTTTTTTAATCACAATATAGCACAAGGAAAATTAACTCACTGTCCTTACAGGTCCCTGGAAACAAGGACTTGCAGAGTGAAAGAAACTGACACTGTCCCTACCTAGAGTTTTCTGTCCCTAGAATAAATGTTTTTTTTAATCACAATATAGCACAAGGACAATTAACTCACTGTCCTTACAGGTCCCTGGAAACAAGGACTTGCAGAGTGAAAGAAACTGACACTGTCCCTACCTAGAGTTTTCTGTCCCTAGAATAAATGTTTTTTTTAAGCACAATATAGCACAAGGACAATTAACTCACTGTCCTTACAGGTCCCTGGAAACAAGGACTTGCAGAGTGAAAGAAAAAAAACACTCTCCCTACCTACAGTTTTCTGTCCCTAGAAAAAATGTTTTTTTTAATCACAATATAGCACAAGGAAAATTAACTCACTGTCCTTACAGGTCCCTGGAAACAAGGACTTGCAGAGTGAAAGAAACTGACACTGTCCCTACCTAGAGTTTTCTGTCCCTAGAATAAATGTTTTTTTTAATCACAATATAGCACAAGGACAATTAACTCACTGTCCTTACAGGTCCCTGGAAACAAGGACTTGCAGAGTGAAAGAAACTGACACTGTCCCTACCTAGAGTTTTCTGTCCCTAGAATAAATGTTTTTTTTAAGCACAATATAGCACAAGGACAATTAACTCACTGTCCTTACAGGTCCCTGGAAACAAGGACTTGCAGAGTGAAAGAAAAAAAACACTCTCCCTACCTACAGTTTTCTGTCCCTAGAAAAAATGTTTTTTTTAATCACAATATAGCACAAGGAAAATTAACTCACTGTCCTTACAGGTCCCTGGAAACAAGGACTTGCAGAGTGAAAGAAACTGACACTGTCCCTACCTAGAGTTTTCTGTCCCTAGAATAAATGTTTTTTTTAATCACAATATAGCACAAGGACAATTAACTCACTGTCCTTACAGGTCCCTGGAAACAAGGACTTGCAGAGTGAAAGAAACTGACACTGTCCCTACCTAGAGTTTTCTGTCCCTAGAATAAATGTTTTTTTTAAGCACAATATAGCACAAGGACAATTAACTCACTGTCCTTACAGGTCCCTGGAAACAAGGACTTGCAGAGTGAAAGAAAAAAAACACTCTCCCTACCTACAGTTTTCTGTCCCTAGAAAAAATGTTTTTTTTAATCACAATATAGCACAAGGAAAATTAACTCACTGTCCTTACAGGTCCCTGGAAACAAGGACTTGCAGAGTGAAAGAAAAAAAACACTCTCCCTACCTAGAGTTTTCTGTCCCTAGAATAAATGTTTTTTTTAATCACAATATAGCACAAGGAAAATTAACTCACTGTCCTTACAGGTCCCTGGAAACAAGGACTTGCAGAGTGAAAGAAACTGACACTGTCCCTACCTAGAGTTTTCTGTCCCTAGAATAAATGTTTTTTTTAAGCACAATATAGCACAAGGACAATTAACTCACTGTCCTTACAGGTCCCTGGAAACAAGGACTTGCAGAGTGAAAGAAAAAAAACACTCTCCCTACCTACAGTTTTCTGTCCCTAGAAAAAATGTTTTTTTTAATCACAATATAGCACAAGGAAAATTAACTCACTGTCCTTACAGGTCCCTGGAAACAAGGACTTGCAGAGTGAAAGAAACTGACACTGTCCCTACCTAGAGTTTTCTGTCCCTAGAATAAATGTTTTTTTTAAGCACAATATAGCACAAGGACAATTAACTCACTGTCCTTACAGGTCCCTGGAAACAAGGACTTGCAGAGTGAAAAAAAAAAAACACTCTCCCTACCTAGAGTTTTCTGTCCCTAGAAAAAATGTTTTTTTTAAGCACAATATAGCACAAGGACAATTAACTCACTGTCCTTACAGGTCCCTGGAAACAAGGACTTGCAGAGTGAAAGAAACTGACACTGTCCCTACCTAGAGTTTTCTGTCCCTAGAATAAATGTTTTTTTTAATCACAATATAGCACAAGGAAAATTAACTCACTGTCCTTACAGGTCCCTGGAAACAAGGACTTGCAGAGTGAAAGAAACTGACACTGTCCCTACCTAGAGTTTTCTGTCCCTAGAATAAATGTTTTTTTTAATCACAATATAGCACAAGGAAAATTAACTCACTGTCCTTACAGGTCCCTGGAAACAAGGACTTGCAGAGTGAAAGAAACTGACACTGTCCCTACCTAGAGTTTTCTGTCCCTAGAATAAATGTTTTTTTTAATCACAATATAGCACAAGGAAAATTAACTCACTGTCCTTACAGGTCCCTGGAAACAAGGACTTGCAGAGTGAAAGAAACTGACACTGTCCCTACCTAGAGTTTTCTGTCCCTAGAATAAATGTTTTTTTTAATCACAATATAGCACAAGGAAAATTAACTCACTGTCCTTACAGGTCCCTGGAAACAAGGACTTGCAGAGTGAAAGAAACTGACACTGTCCCTACCTAGAGTTTTCTGTCCCTAGAATAAATGTTTTTTTTAAGCACAATATAGCACAAGGACAATTAACTCACTGTCCTTACAGGTCCCTGGAAACAAGGACTTGCAGAGTGAAAGAAAAAAAACACTCTCCCTACCTACAGTTTTCTGTCCCTAGAAAAAATGTTTTTTTTAATCACAATATAGCACAAGGAAAATTAACTCACTGTCCTTACAGGTCCCTGGAAACAAGGACTTGCAGAGTGAAAGAAACTGACACTGTCCCTACCTAGAGTTTTCTGTCCCTAGAATAAATGTTTTTTTTAATCACAATATAGCACAAGGACAATTAACTCACTGTCCTTACAGGTCCCTGGAAACAAGGACTTGCAGAGTGAAAGAAACTGACACTGTCCCTACCTAGAGTTTTCTGTCCCTAGAATAAATGTTTTTTTTAAGCACAATATAGCACAAGGACAATTAACTCACTGTCCTTACAGGTCCCTGGAAACAAGGACTTGCAGAGTGAAAGAAAAAAAACACTCTCCCTACCTACAGTTTTCTGTCCCTAGAAAAAATGTTTTTTTTAATCACAATATAGCACAAGGAAAATTAACTCACTGTCCTTACAGGTCCCTGGAAACAAGGACTTGCAGAGTGAAAGAAACTGACACTGTCCCTACCTAGAGTTTTCTGTCCCTAGAATAAATGTTTTTTTTAATCACAATATAGCACAAGGACAATTAACTCACTGTCCTTACAGGTCCCTGGAAACAAGGACTTGCAGAGTGAAAGAAACTGACACTGTCCCTACCTAGAGTTTTCTGTCCCTAGAATAAATGTTTTTTTTAAGCACAATATAGCACAAGGACAATTAACTCACTGTCCTTACAGGTCCCTGGAAACAAGGACTTGCAGAGTGAAAGAAAAAAAACACTCTCCCTACCTACAGTTTTCTGTCCCTAGAAAAAATGTTTTTTTTAATCACAATATAGCACAAGGAAAATTAACTCACTGTCCTTACAGGTCCCTGGAAACAAGGACTTGCAGAGTGAAAGAAACTGACACTGTCCCTACCTAGAGTTTTCTGTCCCTAGAATAAATGTTTTTTTTAATCACAATATAGCACAAGGACAATTAACTCACTGTCCTTACAGGTCCCTGGAAACAAGGACTTGCAGAGTGAAAGAAACTGACACTGTCCCTACCTAGAGTTTTCTGTCCCTAGAATAAATGTTTTTTTTAAGCACAATATAGCACAAGGACAATTAACTCACTGTCCTTACAGGTCCCTGGAAACAAGGACTTGCAGAGTGAAAGAAAAAAAACACTCTCCCTACCTACAGTTTTCTGTCCCTAGAAAAAATGTTTTTTTTAATCACAATATAGCACAAGGAAAATTAACTCACTGTCCTTACAGGTCCCTGGAAACAAGGACTTGCAGAGTGAAAGAAACTGACACTGTCCCTACCTAGAGTTTTCTGTCCCTAGAATAAATGTTTTTTTTAATCACAATATAGCACAAGGACAATTAACTCACTGTCCTTACAGGTCCCTGGAAACAAGGACTTGCAGAGTGAAAGAAACTGACACTGTCCCTACCTAGAGTTTTCTGTCCCTAGAATAAATGTTTTTTTTAAGCACAATATAGCACAAGGACAATTAACTCACTGTCCTTACAGGTCCCTGGAAACAAGGACTTGCAGAGTGAAAGAAACTGACACTGTCCCTACCTAGAGTTTTCTGTCCCTAGAATAAATGTTTTTTTTAAGCACACTATAGCAGAAGCACAAAACACACTGACACTCTCCCTACCTATCCTTCTCTTTCCCTAAACTAAAGGAATCCAGGTTAAGCAAGAAAGAAATAACAGTCACTGTCCCTGCCTATGCTACTCTATCCCTGCTCCGGAACACACTACACTAGGCCGCCGTGCTGGTGGCCTTTTATAGTGTGGGGCGTGTACTAAACACCCTCAGCAATAATTGGCCACAGGCATCCTGCCTGTGGCCAATCATTGCTCTCCTCGCTGCCGGCGCTGTGATTGGCCAAGCATGCGGGGTCACAGTGCATGCTTGGCCAATCACAGCGCCTGGATGACACTGCGATGGCGTAGTGCATTGTGGGCCGTTCGCGTCACTCGAATTTGGCGCGAACGGCCCAAATCGTTCGATCTTCGTCGAACGATCGAACAGCCAATGTTCGAGTCGAACGTATGTTCGACTCGAACACGAAGCTCATCCCTAGCGGGAAGGAGCCGAGAGAGCCGCCGTGTTACCCCAGAAGAGGATGATCGGGGCCACTCTATGCAAAACAAAATGCACAGTGGAGGTGTTATTTAAAAAAAAATACTCAAACCTTTAATATCACTTTAAAGGTTGTTTTATCACTTGAGAACAACCTTTAAAGTGATAATAAAGGTTAGAGTATTTTTTTTGGTGATCTAGTTTTATGAATGGCACACTAATCATTACAGTATGGATGGTTCTAATAGATTCCTTTAACTGACCACTGCACTCTGCATGCAGGGCTGTATCTTTTATACTCCTGGCCCCTGCACTTAATGCTATATTGCCCAACAGTTGCCCATTCCTTAGTAGTCAGTGACTATGTTAATGAATCTCTTCTTTAAAGTGTTTGTAAAGGCTGAATGTTTTTTTACCTTCATGCATTTGTAGCGGTACCCTGTTGAGGGCTGCTGAGTAATGTGGTTCGTCCCTCACCCTGTCCAGGCAGGCACACAGTTCACATTCACCCTCAGGGAGAAAACCAGGCCTTGAACTTTGTTTTTTGTTTTTTTTATTGAGGGGTATTAAACTTGGATGGGGTAAGGGAGTATGGGATGCCCACTTGATTGAAGCACAATGTACATGGGACTCAACCTATATACCCCTCCACACTTAAGCTTCAGCACAACACTGAGCCCAGTACCACATCTTCAGTCCCTGCCAGCTCTCCTGGCTGCACCAGCCTCTCCACTGCCCATGTCACCACAGTCCACTCCACTGGCTCTGCCCCCATCCCAGACTGCAATATCCCAGACCTCTCAGGCGTGCCTCACCAGCCCTCCTGGCTGTGACCTGTGGTTCCTCCTTGGAGACTTACTTAGCAGTGCTCTCTCCTGCTGTCCTCTCTTGCCCCTCCTGTGCCTCCTGTCCATGACACCTCCACGTGTTCTTAGAGGGTCACATCCACACCCGAGCCCAGGCCCAATGTCACCCCCCCCCCAGACTGGAGAGCTCCCTCAAAGGTCATTACAGCCTAGTACTCCATCTCCAGCTTCCTCCCAAACAACTCCTCCCCAGCTGGGCTGACCCTGGACTGCCCCCTGCCAATCCAAGTTGGGGATTAGTCGATGCCCCTCAGAATACCCCAGGCAGCTCCACCTTTCCTCTACTCCTTCCTTTCCAGAAAACAACAGAACATTCTAGAAAAAAGTGGGAGGTGTTGATGATGCTGCCTATGAGTCATCCAGCCCTGCCCTGAGTTACTCCCAACCCAGATCAAAACATTCTACCTACTTTTAACAAAAAAAACGAAACACTATCACTTCTAGCACACTAGAGGGTGCTACACATTCTTTGCATGAAGGTAAAAAACCTACAGTATGCAGCTCCCCCCACACCCCCCACACCCCCCCAACAATTACCCAAGCGTGATCACGATCCAGTGATGTGCACAAGAGCGGCAGCTCTCCTGGGTCTCTGCCATTGGCTCCTTCTGCTATCAATGACAGCCAGTGAGGAGGGAGTGGGGGGTGGGACAGAGCCCCGTTTTGTGTTTCTTATGGACACACTTGCTTGGGAGCAAGCATGCACAAGTGCACCCATGGCAAGCTTGCTATGGAGTCACTAGGAGAAGAGGAGGAGCCAGGCACACCAGTGGGAGACCAGAGAAGAGGGGGATCGGGGCTGCTTTGTGCAAGGATAAAAGTTGAAGCTTCCCAGAAAAAAAAGTATCTATGTATCTATAGAACAAAAAATAGAAACCACGCTGTTGATAACACATGTAGAGATAAACAGCTGCTGACAACTAAATAGCAAGACAAAACTATGCAACAGTACATAACATTATGTTGCCATGCTAAAGCAGTGATAAATACTAAATCAACAAAAAGTCCCAATAAAGAGTGAAGAAAATACGTGAAGACTTTAGAATCCAAAGTGAGTGCCTTAACGACAAACACCACGGATGGAATTGAGCGACAGTCGTGCTAATCCATTGCTGTTATCACCACGTGAACTGTCACCAATAGGCAAAATGCAATCTTACCAGATTGTAATGACTCCACTATGCCTGTAAACACTTAGGGGGCAATCCAGTTGCAGTATATTGGACTGACTCGCTCTCCAAGGTGTATGAACTCAGTAAGAACCATATGTTGCAGACATCCACATGGAATCAAAGTGAAGGGAACCACATAGTGTAAATCCGCTAAAAGCTTTAATATACTTATACGGAACAGGTTCTACTCACATGATAAAAATAAATATACTCATAAAAACACAATTTCCAATTTGGGCCGAGCCTATGCACGTGACACTGTCACGCCACCCCAGACTTGGAATCTTTGCTGTACAGCCTGGAAATTGTGTTTACAAGGCCAAGGCACACACTTTGTACTGTAAAGCCTTCACAAATTCATATTTTCTTCACTCTTTATTGAGACTTTTTGTTGATTTTGTATTTATTATCACTGCTTTAGCGCGGCAACATACATGTTATATCTATGTATCTATGGCCCTGGAAGAGGGGGGGATCTATTCCCAAACACACCCACTGTAGTCTTTTTGTTGTCTTTCACATATGGAAATCCTGAGATCAAAAAATCCCGTTCCTAGTTTCTTATGGCCACCAATTAGATTAAAATGTGCCTTCAAGTCTGAAGGTGACTTGTGCTGCATCAGAGAGAGAAAATTACACAGCTCATGCTCAGGAAGTGTAGGTGTGGGTAGGTGCAGCAGGGTGCAATGGCAGAAAATACTCAGAGTCCAGGTTCAGAGAACAGAATTGTATTGTAATAGAAGTACAGAAAAATACAAAAAGCTCAATGGGAAGGCAACCCAACTGAGAGCACTCACAGAATGTAACAGCATTGAGTAGTAGCAGGAGGTCTCCGGTGTTCCAACAGTGTCTCTCTCCTGGGCCAGAATATAGCCTGGCCGGTCCGTACCCAAGTGGAGAGGCTTCAAGTAGGTTGACATGTCCCTGCACATTTCCTACTCTTCTGGAACCTTTTTCTGATGCTAAACACTGCCCCTGACAGACGGGTGACCTGTCCCTACTCTAGCCACACATGAAATTGCACGCCAAGCCCGGGAGCCAGGGTCTTAAGTAGACTCTAACTGGGCCAAGATGGCCACCAAAGTCACATGGGGAGCCAGCATCCAACTGAATAGCTGCCCCCTGTGTCCCAGGAAAACAGAGGATCTAGATTCCTCTTGACTTCCTCTCCCTCTGCAATGTCGCTGCAGTTAAGCGCCACCTGCAGTGGAGAAAAGACACTGCACCTGCCTACAGTCCTCCATCTTTGATAGATGCTGTCCTCAGCATCATAACACAGTAATGAACAACATGAAACTGCAATAATAATTAAGACATAACAGGAAAAGTTCAAACAACATAATCAGAGTACTTTGGAGGAAGTTGGCCGCAATTTGACTGCATGAGGCGGCGGATCTCAATGTCGGCGCTGGAGTCATCTCTCAAATAGTCATCTTCAGCCTCGGGTGGACGTGGGTCAACCGGGTCAGCCATACCTTCTTCGCCTGCACTCAAGGCTAAAACTTTGGGACATTCAACTGGACCTGCAGGGGTCTCTGAACCGTCCGTAGAAGCTGTACTAGAGTCCATAGAGTCGTGGGTCTCTCTATCTCAGGCAGGTTTAGTTGAGCAATCGCCACTTAGCATACAGGATCTCAGCAGGTTACGGTGGAGTCGTCTCTTGATGGAGTTGGGACCCTCCGAGATCACATCATATACTTGAGTTGGAGGAAAGGGCTGCTTCTAAAACCAATAAAGGGTGCTCTCCAACTATACAATTTACTGGCTCTTTCACTATTGATGTTCTTCACCAACACCAGGCCCCCCGGTCACAACAATAGCTCCTCTAGGGTGGAGCCCTTGGCCAAGTCCTTGTGTCTATCCAGCACCACCCGCTTGCCTTTTTGTATTAGATTCCAGTGCTTTTGCACCCAGTTGCTGGGCGTGCGAGGTGTCAAACTTTCTGGGAAGCCCAGTAGGAGGTCTACCGGTAACCGGCCATAGCGCCCGAACATCAGGAAGTAGAGCGTGTGACCTGTGGCTCAATGTACTTTATTGTTGAAGGCCCACACCATGGCCCCCACACGTTGGTGCCATCTATCTCAATGCCTTTATTCAATAGTCTGTAGCATGCCCAAAAGGGTGTGATTGAACTGCTCACAAATGCCATTGCCCTGTGGTTGGTAAGATATGCTATGCAACTTCTGGATACAACTGAGAGCCAAATGGTTGGACCACGTGTTCCCATAACAGTTTAGCCATGGTCAGGGCCATCTGGTCCTTGGTGGGACTACCACCATGAACTTGGTGAAGTGGTCAACAAAGACCAGGGCAAATTGATACCCTGAGGGGAAACTGGAGATGGTCCATAGTGACCAGTGGAAAGGGCTCTGAGGTGGTATTGGCCATGGGTGTTGGCTTTTCAGAAGAGGCTTTATGCACAGAACAGGATTCACACTTCCAGCAAGCCTTCTGAACCCATTCTGCAAGTTGTGGGCAAAAGAAGCACCTTCTGGCCAAGCTCTTGGTTCGCTTGGCTCCAAAGTGGCCACTCGCAGCATGCAACACCTGATAGATTTGAAAGATGTGCAACTAGGGGACCATGATTTGCAGTATGTCCCTCTGTTCAGTAGGGATGTGCTCCTGCTTGTACTGCATCTCGAGGCAATCCTACTGTCTCAGAATCACTCGCACAGTGTTGGACAGTCTTTGGCATTCACAGAAAGACAGCTTGCTCCGCTGCGACAGGAAACGTTGCACTTAGGTCCTTTTTTTGGATCAGGGCCCATTCCTCCCGAGTGTGGATGTCTGCAGGTCCTGCCTGGGGGACTGTGATTCGATCCTTGAGGAGCATGAGGAGTCTGCCATGGGTAAGTCGGTGGCTACCTCGAAATGCTCTTAACTGGAATCTATGTCCTCTCCTGGGCATTCTACTCTTAAGTAGACTCTGCCTGACCCAAGATGGTTGCCAAAGTTACATAGCTGTAAAGCCTCGTACACACGATCGGATATCCTATGGATTCTAATCCGATGGTTTTGTCCATCGGAAATCCGATGAAGCTGACTTCCATCAGTCTTGCCTACACACCATCGGTCAAAAAACCGACCGTTCCAAACGCGGTGACGTAAAACACTCCGATGAGCCGAGAAAAATTAAGTTTAATGCTTCTGAGCATGCGTCGACTTGATTCTGAGCATGCGTGGGATTTTTATCCGATGGACTTGCTCATAGATGATCGGAATTTGCTATCGGTTTTTGATCCATCGGAAAAGTTTAAAACATGTTCTATTTTTTAAAACCGATGGAAAAAAGACCGATGGGTCCCATACACGATCGGTTTGTCCGATGAAAAAAGTCCACTGGACTGTTTTCATCAGTAAAACCGATCGTGTGTACAGGGATTAAGAGTTATGCCGCGTACACACGACCGCTTTTCTCGACGAGAATAACGGCATTTTTTTTTTCCGCCGAGAAAACCGATCGTCTGTGGGCTTTATGTCGTTATTTTCAACGAGAAAAACGGCATTAAAAACAACGAGAAAAATTAGAACATGTTCTAAATTTTCTCGCCGTTTTTCACGTCGTAATTTTTTTCATCATGAAAAATGATTGTGTGTAGGCTTTAACGACGTGAAATAAGCGCGCATGATCAGAAGCAAGTGAGGAGAAGGGAGCGCTCGTTCTGGTAAAACTACTGTTCGGAATGGAGATGGCACATTCGTCATGCATGAAATTATTACATCGTTTAATGCAGCGCATTCTTTTCTTCGTTCTAATGCTGCAATATTCCAATTCTCTTGC
Organism: Rana muscosa; assembly: GCA_029206835.1. Classification (NCBI taxonomy): domain Eukaryota; kingdom Metazoa; phylum Chordata; class Amphibia; order Anura; family Ranidae; genus Rana; species Rana muscosa. Next base: position 273,839,898 of record CM055116.1, on the reverse strand, counting down.
TGCTGATATTCTCCCAGAGTTAGGACAATCTTTGGTCTTTATGATTTATTGTTTTATCATGATTAATCTCTATTTTGGTGAGCCAGATCTCCCTAAATACCCAAACATTTTTACATTATTTTTTTATTTATTTTTTTAGATTTTAATTTGTGGTATTAGATTTTAGACTGTTTTTACATATTATTTGCTATTTTGGAGTGTGTCAAGTTACCACAACATTATTATTTATTCTAATTTGGCCTCAATGAGGTTAGTGTCCCTTGTTAATTTCACAATTTTTTATCCACTGTCCCTGCCTACTCACTTACAAACTGGCTATTTAGCAGAAAAACACATGTTCATTTTGTATCTTACAAAAAAAATTTCATTTATTATGGCCTAATAACAAATTAAAAGGTAAGCCAAAACAAAACCATATGTAAAGTACAAATCAAGAAGCCAGGAAGACAGCACTGGAGACCCTGCTGAAATTAGTGCAGACCCAGATCACCACAGCAAACACCAAAGCATGTGAAGACAAAAATTGGGCCCATGTGAGGCACATATCCTGGGCTCATTTTCGGGTTTTTTGTTTGACCTTCCCTGAAGCCTTCCTTGGAGGCTGTGTCCGTGGAGGAGGGACTGGAGCAGGAGCAGGGTCTGGAACAGGAGCAGGGACTGTTACAGGAGCAGGGACTGTTACAGGAGCATGGAGTGGGGCAGGAGCATGGAGTGGGGCAGGAACTTGAGCATAAAAATATGAAAGGTCCACAACGTCTGTGAAATCCTTCAGTTTGTTCAACAGGCCCATATTGACCACCTTCAATATTAGGGTTTCACATTTCAGCCTCTGGTCCAGTCCCATTTGGGGCAGTTTCTCCCCAATAAGGGCAGCAAATCCCTCTGCAGCGGTGGGGGGCTCTCGGAGTGCAGCAGTAGCCTCCCTAATTAGGGCCTGGGTCTCCTCCTCCATTTGAAGCAGCCTCCTTGATCTTTTTGCTGGAATCCGCAGCAGAGGGATCTGGGGCCTGGTGTTGTGCTGGGTCCCACTGGGGCCTGCCTCTTCCTGGGTCCCACTGGGGCCTGCCTCTTCCTGGGTCCCACTGGGGCCTGCCTCCTCCTGGCTTCCAGTGGCACCTGCCTCCTCGTGTGTCCCACTGGGGCCTGTCTCCTCCTGGCTTCCAGTGGCACCTGCCTCCTCGTGTGTCCCAGTGGGGCCTGTCTCCTCATCCTGTTTAAAAAAGGTACATCGAGTTAGTTTTGCCTTCATCTTTCACACACATTTGTCACCTCATGACATTTGTTAATTGAATGCTACTAAACATTAAAGTGAATCATTCTGACACCAGTATATTTCTTTTTGGTGCCCTTAATTTTTGGCCACTGCTGTCTATTGATATGTCAGACACTTTTTTATAACTCTTAACATTTTTCACACTTTTTTTACAAACTTTTACAACATTCAACTTTTATTACTCTAAATATTTTGTGAAATATTGTACCTGGCTCCAAATATTTAAATCAGGCTCCTCCAGGACTTGAGGTTGTTCCTCCAAAGAGACCTCAACTTGGCTGGAGGCTTGGCTGCAGGGAATGCTGGAGGGAAGGCTGGAGGGAAGGCTGGAGGGTTGGCTGCAGGGAAGGCTGGAGGGTTGGCTGCAGGGAAGGCTGGAGGGTTGGCTGGAGGGTTGGCTGCAAGGAAGGCTGGAGGTCGTTCTGGGTGGAAGGCTGGAAAGGGATTCCCTGGATTCCAGGTGTACATCCAGGAAACTCAGGTGCTGATAGTACCACAGATTTGGGATGTATCGGTCCTCTGCACCTGCTCCTGACCGCAGGGATTTTAGCACTTTATTCCGTTGAGCCCGGTATGTGCCCCTAATGGTCCCAATTTTTGTGTTCAGATCCTGTAGTGTTGCTGTGGGGATCTGAGTTTTCACAAATTCCAGCAAGGTCTCCAGTGCTCTCTTCCTGGCTTCTTTATTTTTATTATGTTTATTTTTAGTCTGCCATAAAATTGGAAGATTCTTCCATCTTTGCAGGAATTCCAACATAAAATCTGGGTCCTTAAATACCTTCATTTTCTCTGCAATTCAAAACCCAAATCAAAAAAAGGAATGTCAGTCAGGACTTCTCCAAATCTTTCTCACCATATATAGGCCACTAACGTAGCAATTGATCAGTCATCATAGAGTTGAGTGGACACCTGGATGTTTGTGTTGAACTCTTTTTAGCTAACTTTGTAAAAAGCTAGAGTTCGTGACCTGACTTTCCCCGAACCCAAACCCCATTGAAGTAAATGTTGCCCTGTAAATCGTGGGAATAAAAGGACTCCCCAAAAATAAAGGAGTACCTTGAACTGTCCCTGCACCAAGTGTCATTTTTGTTTTAAAAAAATTAAAACTAAATTCACTCCTGGGTATAATTAATTGTTGTCTCCTGTCAATTGCAATACATAGGAAAGTCATTGATACAAACATTGGGAAAGCATTGTGGTTCCCCCAAATATCCATACCAGGCCCTTCAGGTCTGTCAAGGATTTTAAGGGGAACTCCCCCCCAAATTCTGGGAAAAAATGGCGTGGAGTCCCCCCCCCAAATCCATAACAGACCCTTATCCGAGCACGCAACCTGGCCGGCCACAGGGGAAGAGGGGGGGACGAGAGAGCGCCCCCCCCCCTCCTGAACCGTACCAGGCCACATGCCCTCAACATGGGGAGGATGTCCCCATGTTGATGGGGACAAGGGCCTCATCCCCACAACCCTTGCCCGGTGGTTGTGGGGGTCTGCGGGCGGGGGGCTTATCGGAATCTGGAAGACCCCTTTAACAAAGGGGACCCCCAGATCCCGCCCCCCCCATGTGAAATGGTAATGGGGGACATTGTACCCCTACCATTTCACCTTAAAAAATGGCATTATCTAAAAAATGACACTACACGGTTTTTGACAATTCCTTTATTATTGGTTTTGTTTTTCAACCATCTTCTTCCTTCTTCTTTTCTGCATTCGAGTTTCTTCCTCCATCTTCCTCTTCATCTTCATCTTCCTTCTTGCTTCGGGCTTCTCGTCCGCATCTTGCTTCGGCTTCTTCTTTGTTCTCCCGCCGCTCCGTTTGAATTGGAGTTTCCCGCTATGTGACGCAAAGTTAGGCAGTTCTCCTCTAGGTCCGCTGCGAGCCGGGGGACCCGCCCCCCTCTGACTGCACGGGGAAAGTACCTGTGAAATCTCTGTGCGTCAGAGGGGGGCGGGGTCGCCGGACCAAGAGGAGAACTGATGAACTGAGCGTCCCACAGCGGGAACCTCCAATTCAAACGGAGCGGCCGGAGAAAGAAGAACCCGGAGCAAGATGCGGACGAGAACACCGAAGGAAGAAGGAAGATGAAGAGGAAGAGGAAGATGGAGGAAGAAACACGAAGCGAGAAAAGAAGAAGAAGGAATATGATGGAAGAAAGCCAAACTAAAAATTAAAGGAATTGTCAAAAACTGACTACTGTCATTTTTTACATTTTGTACACTTTCTTCGTGAAATGGTAGGGGTACAATGTACCCCTTACCAATTCACATAGGGGGGGGCCGGGATCTGGGGGTCCCCTTTGTTAAAGGGGTCTTCCAGATTCCGATAAGCCCCCCGCCCGCAGACCCCCACAACCACCGGGCAAGGGTTGTGGGGATGAGGCCCTTGTCCCCATCAACATGGGGACATCCTCCCCATGTTGAGGGCAAGTGGCCTGGTACGGTTCAGGAGGGAGGGGGGGCCACTCTCTCGTCCCCCCTCTTCCCCTGCGGCCGGCCAGGTTGCGTGCTCGGATAAAGGGTCTGTTGTGGATTTTGGGGGGGACTCCACGCCCTTTTTTTTCCTGATTTGGGGGTGGAGTTCCCCTTAAAATCCTTGACAGACCTGAAGGGCCTGCAACTCGAATTTGGGGGAACCCCCACGTTTTAATTTTGCAGGTACAACTCACTTTTCAATGTCTTGCCATTTGCCGGGAGGCAAGAATTCATTTAGAGCCGCGATTGACTTTTCAAAGTTTATTCACAATTAAAAAATGACACTTTGTGCACGGCCAGTACTAACAGCACGGGAAGCAAGCGCCAAGTTACATGCATATTGCCCAACCCCGGCCCCGAACATACAGTGAATGAATGTTTATAGGTTTAATGCTCCTGGACACAGCCAAATTTAAAGGTCTGTACGGTCCCTACATTTGCTGTTCGGGGCCGCTCAACCCTCGACATATCAAGTATGAAAAATGTTACGTACCCGCGATATACACGTTCGTCTCCTCCGACCTTCTTCCACTCACTGAACGTCGCTTTCAACGATGTTTTTTGGAGTTATATACAGTGCGCATGCGTGACGCTCCGCACGCTTTCCCGCCCCTGACGTTCGTTACACTACTTTCCCCGCCCCTTCTCGCTACTCCTTAATGACGGAGAGTGTAAACATGTCGGCGAATCACCAACATGATGTGGAAAGTGGGGAAGAAAGCAGGCCCCGACCCAGAAGGTATAAAGCCACTAACATGAGCTTTGAGGAGATGGTGGAGATGGTCACCATATTGCTCCGGGATGATTATGACGCCAAACATGGGCCCTACAAAATGCCAAATCAAGTGAAGTCCAAGATCATGGATAAAGTGGTCAAAGCGCTATTGCAGAAATTTGGTGTTCGCAGGTCGCGGGAACAGATCCGGAAAACGATGGTCGGACATTAAGTTGCGTGAGCCGGATCAATATAAAAAGATTAAAAAAGTCATCAAAAAAAGTAAGTAGATCTACATTAAATGTGATTTTTGGTAATAACGTGGTGTTGCATGTGCTTTTAAAATAATGTATGTAGTACAGTTAAAAATGTCATGTTTCATGTTTTTGGGCACACGAATCGATCGTATAAATGGTCGTTCAAACGTTCACTCAATCACAAGCTTTTGGCCCGATTCATTGTTCGAACGACATTTGATCAATCCTAAAATAATAGGCATGTTCAAATGTTTTTAGCAATGTATTCCACCAAAACATCGTTTGGGTGGTATTGAACGAGGATTTCAACGTTGGATTCTTGTGCCCAAGAACATGAAACAGGACATCATGAAATGTTTATGTGAGAAGTAATTATAAACATGTTTGTGTAGTTGTTGGTAATTAGATTTGGCTAATGTAACTAGATTCATTGTACGTTTACAAGAGTATGCTCAGCAGCTGCTTACACATGTGGACTCATTAGCACAAGTGTGGGCCACAAGAACAACCTTTTGATGGTGTCACACACAGGTGATCCAGTGGATACCTGGTGTGTTTCCATGTGTGAAACATGACCAAAAGAGATTAATCTACCATCTTGGGAAATGGATACAATCATGTGTTCATCTCCTAAAAAATTATCACTAATACAATTGTAACACACTTCCCAAGAATGATTAATATTCCTCTTTCACGCCAAAATATATTTAGTTACACAAGTCTACCTTTTGGTTATATCTCCTAGGGCTTCAAAGAGCTAAGAGACACAAGGCTGCAAACCCCGCACCACCAACTCAAGACCCACAACCGCAGGATGTGGCAGAAGAGGGAAATGGCAACTCACCAGGTCAGTGTCATACACCACAGCCTCAGGTAATAGATGTTGGCCTGTATATTTAGTAAGACGTTTTCTTTTCACTACTTCAAAGGACTTTAATGCCTGCGGCACCAGCAACCTTCACCAGAGCCACTGCCCAGATGTTGCTGAAACAAGTGAGGGTCTGCTCTCGGGAGGTTGAAAAGATAAAAGACAACCTGTTCCAGATGTGCCAAACCAACAAAATCATGGAGAAAAGACTGAAAAAACTTGAGCATATTCTTGGGAGGGTGTAAAACTTGTATATATTCTAAAATATATTGTTTTATTTTTTGGGGGGGAAATCTTTTATTTCTATAAAGGTATATTGTTCGTGTTGTACATTTTTGTACTGAGTTGTAAAAAGAGAAAAAAAACAAATTCCCCAAAAAATTTGGGGTATATTTTGATACAAACGTGAAAATTTTTAAACTCCTATAAAAAAAATTAATCACTAAACAATGTGTGGCTTCTTATATCAATGTTCCCCCCCCCCTAAAAAAATGTGTGTGTTTAGACTCTATAAATGATTGTAATTTACTTGTTAGGAAAAAACATGGGACTACAACTGCACTAGTATAACCGAGGACAGTGATGGTGAACATTGGCAACCCAGATGGTTTGGAACTACATTTCTAATGTTACTCAGGCACTCTGCAGTGTAGTTGAGCATCATGGGAAATGGAGTTGCAAAACATCTGGAGTGGCAAGGTTCACCATCACTGACCTAGGAGAAAGAACAAATACAACTAAAGAAAAGCAAACAAGATGTTTTCAGTATATTATTTTTTATTATGACCAAAATTGGTTTAAAAATGATCAGGCATTGCAATGGCCCCCCTACCCATAAAATATTCTAGATAGCGTTGCCGCACATCACGGCCGCTTTGGGGGGCCAAGCCTGTAGGGCCAGCTAACTGGGCTGCCAATGGTCCATCCAAGCACTGTGTGCCCTGAAGGTCAACTGTAGCTAGATAATTGTTTGAGTTTTTGAGTAAAAAATTGTGCAGTATGCAACAGCACATGACCAAATGGTTCCATTTATACTCCGCCATGTTTATCGCAGTCAGAAAAAGGCGGAAGCGACTGGCCATGATGCCAAAGGCATTTTCGACCACCCTTCGCGCTCTGGCCAGACGATAATTAAAGACCCTCCTCTCAGGGGTGAGGGACCTTTGGGGAAAAGGCCTCATCAAATGTGGTCCAAGCGCAAAAGCCTCATCTGCCAGGAACACAAACGGGAGGCCATGTTCATTATCTTCAGCAGGTGGCAATGCCAGGTCCTCTGAAAGAAGCCGGTCTGCAAACTCGGTCTGGGCGAAAACACCACCATCAGACATCCGCCCATTTTTCCCAACATCAACAAATAGAAACTCATAGTTGGCAGACACCACCGCCATGAGCACAATACTGTGGAAGCCTTTATAATTAAAAAAAAATGATCCAGAATGGGCTGGTGGCACGATGCGGACGTGCTTGCCATCAATGGCTCCTCCACAGTTGGGAAAGTTCCACCGCTGAGAAAAATCAAATGCCACATTCTGCCATTCCTGTGGCGTCGATGGTAACTGTGGAGTCAAAGGAACAAAAAAATTAATATACTTTACTACCTATACATTGCAAGCATGTTAGCACAAAACACTCTGGGCAAAACATCAGTATAGCATTAATTTGGAAGGAGGATTTTAGAGCGGAGCTACGCAGCCAAAATACTATAAAATAACACAGCAGCTCCAGCTACAGCAGCTGCAGAGGTTTGCTAATTGTACACTTACCTGTCCTGGAGTCCAGCAACGTCCGCAGCAGAGGACGAACAATTGCTCGTCACTCTGCTTCCCCCTCTGCCATCCTCGGTTCCCAAACGCACATGCACGAGAAGTGCTGCGCAGTTCAGACTGGTCCTCCTGTGTTCTGTGAGACAAGTGTTTCCAAGAACACTACGGGTCTTCTGCGGGAAGTGACTTGGCTCAGGCAGATTTGCCGCAGAGATGACTCCCGGATGTGGGTGAAAATACCTGGCTTAAACAGGTATCTTCACCCCCCTCCCCCCTGAAAGGTGTCAATTTTGACACCGGGGGAGGGTTACGATGAGCGGACCCCCAAAATTTTGGATGGAGGTCCGCTTGAATAAGATAGAAAAATAAGCAACAAAAACATCACCCACTCTGATGGACCTGTGAAATTCTTTAGAGGGTGGAGGGGTTGAGATGAGTTGGGGACATCATAATTCAAATCTATAGTACTATGTAATTTATTTGTGTAGATTAGACAAAAATCAAAGAATTAAGGGGGGGGGGGGGGAATCAGGCAATCTAAGCACTACAATGGAGCGTCCAAAACAAAAATGGGGATTGACTAGGCTAGGTGTGTTTGGGCCCAGGATCTAATGCTGGAGATTGGTTTAAAAACAAATATGCATGTAGCCAAAAAACATAGAATATTCAAACCTTACAACATGCAGGGGGACAAAGGGGACATTCACAGCATATTCAAATCATGGTAATTAGAGACAGTTCAAAATATACTATACATTAGCAAGCATAAAAAAACATAGATTGTGATGTTTATAAAAGGAGAAAACTTACCTTAAGATAGTCCTCATGAAGGACCTGGATAATGGCAGAGCAGGTTTCAGGGATAATGACGCCCAGAGCCTGGGGGGAGATGCCTGTCGAGAACTTGAGGTCCTGCAAGCTTCTCCCAGTCGCAAGGTATCGCAACGTGGCGATGAGCCTCTGCTCAGCAGTAATGGCTTCCCGCATAACGGTGTCCTGCCTGGTGATATAGGGGGACACCAAAGCCAAGAGCTGCTGAAAAACATCCTAAGAAAATTCCTGAAATCATCAGGGTTATTCTCCCGGATCTCCCACAGCAGAGGCATATGACATAATTGGTCCCTCTGGAGCAACCAATTCTTGGTCCATGAACTCCTCCTCACCCTCCTCATGGACCGGATCTGGGACATAGCAACAAGCCCAGCAGCAAGCACAGCACGATCTCGGCGACAAGAACGTACCCGCAACATGGCTTCAAAACGGTCGTCTAATCAGAACGAACTAAAAGAACGCACTGAAGAACAGCAAGGCCTATGAAGAACGAGCTGAAAAACAGTAATGAGCGGACAAGAACGCACTGCAAAAACAGATACGAACTCACTACACGCACTGAAAGCCAGATACAAACCTACAAGCACAAACTGAACTCCCGAAAACGATCTTTAAAGCACGAAGACTGAAAAGCGCGAATGGTCTCTTCCCAAACTTTTACTAACACGCGGTAACACGAAATCAGCAAAAGCAGCCAAAAGGGTGGCGCGAACAGAATGAAACTTCCCCTTTATAGTGCCGTCGTACGTGTTGGACGTCACCGCGCTTTGCTAGATCAGTTTTTTTCACGATCGTCTGTAGGCAAGGCAGGCTTGAGGGGAAACAAGAAAAATAACGATTGAGAGATTATTCTGTGATCAGATGAGACCAAAATTGAGCTCTTTGGCATTAACCCGACTCGCCATGTTTGGAGGGAAAAAAAGCTGACTATTACCCTAAGAACACCTTCCCTACAGTCAAGCACAGAGGTGTAAACATTATGTTTGGGGTTGTTTCTCTGCTAAAAGTGCAGGCCGACTTTGCCGCATTGAGGGTCCAATAGACGAGGCCATGTATTGTTAAATCATGGATGAGAACTTTCCAGCATGACAATGAGCCAAAACATACCGCCAAGGCAACAAAGGAGTGGCTCAATAAGAATCACATTAAGGTCATGGAGCGTCCCAGCCAGTCCCCAGACCTTAATCCTATAGAAAATTATGGAGGGAGCTGAAACTTTGAGTTGCCAAGCGACAGCCAAGAAACCTTAAGGATTTAGAGAAGATCTGTAAAGAAGAGTGGACCAAAATACCTCATGAGATGAGTGCAAACCTGGTCACCAACTACATGAAACATCTTACCTCTATGCTTGCCAACAAGGGTTTCTCCACCAAGTACTAAGCAATGTTTTGCTTGGGGATCAAATACTTATTTTGCTCATTGAACTGCAACTCAATTTATAACATTTGTATCATGTGTTTGTTTCTGGATTTTTGGTGGGTATTCTATCTCTATCATTTAAAAAGCACCTAAGATAAAAATTATAGACCCGTCATTTCTTTGTAAGTGGGAAAACTTACCAAAATCTGCAGGGGATCAAATAATTATTTTCCCCACTGTAAGCTTGAATTTACACAGCTATAGATGCTATACTGTAGTGTGACTATGATAGACGCTAACAGACGCTATCTGGAATGGTCACTAACTGACACTGACATCGCTAGTGACACTAATACAGTGATCAGTGATAATATTGTACACTGACACTGTACTAATGACACTGACTGTAAAGAGGTTAACATCTAAGAGCAGTCAAAGGGTTAACTGTATGCCTAACAATTTGTAATGTGTGTAACATGCTTTTACTTTACTATCTGGCTGTTTTTCTCCCTGCTTTTCAGGGAGTAGAAACAGTCAGATCGCTGTTCACATTACACAGAGTTCTGTGTTTTTGTAAACACAGAACTCTGTGTGTGATTGGAGAAAATTGGAGTGAAAGGAGCTCGGACTTTTTAGGCACGACCAGATAAAAGGTACAAAAATATACTTTTATTTATAAACATAAAGAAAACACATTTAATAAAATCCACATAAGTAATTCAACTAATAATTAAAATAATGACCTGCATTTCATTTATTTTTAGCTGTGAGTTTATACTTCATATTATATATCACTCTAATGCTCCTGAAGAAGCACAAGGCGCGTAACATATAGTGCAAGATCAAATTACATTGCTTCACTGCAATATAACCGCACTCTTGGATTCACTCAGTGGCGGTGCGTCCATAAAGGGTGCAGGAACGCTGTCCCCTCTCTCCTGTCATCTCTCTCTCACCATCGATAGATTCATGCATTGCCGTAGGCAGCAATTGATGTGGCACAGTAGCAGCAATTGATGGGGCACAGTAGCGCCAATTGATGGGCACACTGGCAGCAATTGATGGGCACACTGGCAGCAATTGATGGGAACAGTGGCTGCGTTTGATGGCACAGTGGCGGCAATTTATGGGTACAGTGGCTGCGTTTGATGAAACAGTGGCTGCGTTTGATGGCACAGTGGCTGCGTTTGATGGGCACAGTGGCTGCGCTTGATGGGCACAGTGGCTGTGTTTGATGGGCACAGTGGCTGCGCTTGATGGGCACAGTGGCTGCGCTTGATGGGCACAGTGGCTGCGTTTGATGGGTACAGTGGCTGCGTTTGATGGCACAGTGGCTGCGTTTGATGGGCACAGTAGCTGCGTTTGATGGGTACAGTGGCTGCAATTGATGGGGTTTTTTTTCAGTTTGTTTGCGTCCCCCCAAAAATTTTGAGCACCAACTGCCACTGGATTTACTGCTACAATTAAATCACTTTTTCTTCTCTCAGTTTCCATGTAGTTACAAGTTTGTTCTATATAGCTTCATTATTTGAATTATTAGTTGAATTACTTATGTGGATTTTATTAAATGTGTTTCCTTTATGTTTATAAATAAAAGTATATTTTTGTACCTTTTGTCTGGTCGTGCCTAAAAAGTCCAAGCTCCTTTCACTCCAATTTTCTCTAATCAAAATGGGACATGGCACGGTGTATGTACAGTATGTAGTATCCACACTACTACTCTGTGTTGATTCATAATTTTTTTATCTGTGTGTGATTGGCCGCAGCGGATCAGCTGACTTCAGCCAAAATCATCGGATGAAATCAACTGCCAAACTTGTGCTGTGTCCAGTTGCAGCACGGGTTGGCAGGGGACGCGGGCATGCGTGCCCCAAACTTAGAAGAAAGCCAGTTTGCCTGTGCCGCCCACCCAGGGGGCATACTGACAACTCATGGGGCCCCCAGGCAATAGAAGATCATGGGGCCCCCTGTGTCCCCACCCGCACTCAAGCCACACCTGCACAAAGCCCCACCTACATATTGCACTGTCCACATGGGGCACATCAGGGGGTACACATCACAGGGCATGGGGAACACAGTAGGCACAATTTAGGGCACACCACAGGGCACACAGCAGAGCCCAGGGCACACAGTAGGTCACATCACAGGGCACACAGTAGGGCACATCATAGGGCACGCAGTAGAGCACATCAAGCGATACACAGTAAGGCACATCACAGGGCATAGGGCACACAGTAGGGCACAACAGGGAGTACACAGCAGGGCATGGGGCACATCACAGGGTACATCATGGGGCACAGGGCACATCAGGCAGTACACAGAAGGGCATGGGACACATCACAAGGCATGGGGCACGCAGTAGGGCACATCACAGTGCACATTATAGGGCACAGGGCACATCAGGCGGTACACAGCAAGGCACATCATAGGGCACACAGTAGAGCACATCACAGGGCACATCAGGGGGTACACAGCAGAGAACATCACAGGGCATGTAGCACACAGTAGGGCACATCAGGGAGTACACAGCAGGGTATGGGGCACACAGTAGGGCACATCACAGGACACACAGTAGGGCACATCATGGGGCACAGGGCACATCAGGTGGTACACAGCAGGGCATGAGGCACATAGTAGGGCACATCACAGGGCATAAGACACATAGTGGGGCATATCACAGGGCACACCACAGGGCATGGGGCACACAGTAGGGCATATCAGGGGGTACACAGTAGGGCGGGTGGGAGGACACATGGGGACGTCGAGGGGGGGTGGAAGGACACAGGGGGACACTGTGGGGGGAGGGAAGGACACAGGGGGATGCCGTGGGGGATGGGAGGACACAGGGGGACACCGTGGGGGGAGAAGGACACAGGGGGATGCCATGGGGGGGACACAGGGGGACGCCATAGGGGCGAGGACACAGGTCCTCTGTGGCAGATGGCATCTCTTTGATTTGGGGGGGCTAAGAGGATTTGTGCTGGGGTTGTTTGGGAGGGGAGAGGACCTGAAATCCCCCCACCCCCCCAGCACAAATCCTCTCCCCCCTCTCCCATTACTGCTCTATTTTTGCTGTGCACCTGTTACCTGTCCCCCTCCTCTGTATCTAACAATACACCATACACAGTGGCAAACCTCACATCATCAGCCAGCTTTAGCAGTGCAATGTCCCCCCACCACCTCCTGCCTATGAGAACACTGGAGCCAGGAGGGGGGGTCCTCAGTAGCTCTGTGTGGTGTTCAGGCTTTCAGCGGAGAGATGCAGTTGTCAGCTGCCACAGAAGGGCGATTTCTGAGTGTGGGAGCCTGTTCAAGAGATGGGGAAGGTGTCCTGGATGCCCTGCTAGCGCTCCCCCTTCAGGCCAGCCAGTTACTGGATCTTGCTCCGGAATCCACCACCAATACATCAGGATGAAGGTACCAGAATAGTCTCATGGGGCCTCCTGCGGTCCTGTTGGCCCCCTACATCTGTACTGGCTGCCACCCCCTTGATGGCGGCGCTGGTGTCTCTAGATTCCTGTAAAAAGAATAAAGTACACAGCCTCACCCGATGCCTGTAATAATAAGAGCTCTCATGGCGCGCTGCTCCCTGCCGGCCCCTCCTCTCTTCTTGTCCATCCCAGGTGATGTCATGTCCTGTCCAAGCACTGGGGGTGGACGAGAGGAAAAGAGGGGCTGACAGGGAGCAGCACGCCGTGAAAGCTCTTATTACAGCCGCTTGCCATGATAGACTGCATGAGTTGCAGAGCCTCTCACGGGGCCCCCTAATGGCCCCAGGCCCTCGGGCAGTGCCCGATGGGTCAGTCCACCCCTGTGCTCACCCACAGTAAATGTAATGTGGGCAGGCAGCAAGTAGTTAAAGCACTAATTTTAATACATAGATAGCCATGGCACATAATTATGTTACGTTAGTCAGGACATTCTGTGCATGTACAGTATACTGGCTCTTCAGGCTTTGAAGTTGTTATTCTGCCAGATAAGTAATGCCATCTAAATATAACCACAGCACAAGTCATAGTTATACTCCAGTCACAGTTTTATGTCAGTGTTTCTCATGTTTGTCACCTAATAGAAGAAAATATTGACTCCAACCTGAGACACAGAGGAAGGAAACACCATCAAACAGACATTGGCTAAAAGTTGCATGAGTTATTTTTGTGTTCCTTATTTATCTGCAAATATAACCAGACAGTGGTGATGTCATACATTAAAAAAAGTAAGTTATTGATCCCATATTGTATAATACTTCGTAGCTGCTAACATTAAAAAAAATCCAGGGACACACTTTTTTGTGTCCAGCAAGCCTTTGTAGGCAGAGAATGTACTTTAATTAGGGGTGGATCATTTATTTAAAATAATGCACTGCAACATCGCAGTGCATTGCTGTCTGATGATTGGCCAAGCATGCACTATGACCTGCATGCCTTGGCCAATCACAGTGCCGTCAGCCGTTTGGCCAAATATGGTTTAGGGGGTTAAGTCCATGCCCCACACTATATAAGGCCGCCTGCACGTCAGGCCTGTGTAGTGTGTTATTGGCGTTGACTGAGAGAGAGTGTCATTTCATTTAGTTTGAGCAGGCAGGCAATTCAGTTAGCTGCAGTGTATTTAGTATATATATACATCCAGGCTTTGTATATATATATATATATATATATATATATATACACTGTTAGAGATGGCCTTGCGGTTCGCCCGGCCTTCGCTATTCGCCAAACCGGCGGACATATGGCGATGTTCGCGGCCGCCATATTCTTTTACATTGTGAAGAACTTTGACCCATGACACATCCATCATGTGGTACAGGACAGCCAATTGAGACATTTCAGCACATGGACATACCCCCTACCTTATAAATAGACCTGATCTGGCTGCCATTTTACATTCTGTCTTTTGTCAGTGTATGGAGAGGTTGCTGTGTGGAGCAGGGACAGACTGTAATCACTAGCTATTAGGTCCACAAAAGTCCTTTTAAGGACTGGTATAGGTGTACTATTGTTTGGTGTGCAGTATATAGGGGTGTAATACACTTATAATATACTTTCAAATATAGAAAGCATATTATAGTGCATTTCTATTGTGCAGCATTGTGACTGCAGTGCTGAGTGATTCTGCAGCTGTCTTTTGTCAGTGTAGGGAAAGGTTGCTGTGTGTAGCAGGGACAGACTGTAATCACTAGCTATTAGGTCCACAAAAGTCCTTTTAAGGACTGGTATAGGTGTACTATTAGATGTGCATTATATAGGGATGTAATACACGTATAAAATACTTTCAAATATAGAAAGCATAGTATAGTGCATTTCTACTATGCAGCATTGTGACTGCTGAGTGGTTCTGCAGCTGTCTTTTGTCAGTGTAGGGAGAGGTTGCTGTTTGTCGCAGGGACAGACTGTAGCTACAAAAATCGATAACTAATTTTGGTCCACAAAAGTCTTTTTAAGGACTGGTATAGGCATACTATTTGGTGTGCAGTATATAGGGGTGTAATACACGTCTAAAATACTTTCAAATATAGAAAGCCTAGTATAGTGCATTTCTACTGTGCAGCATTGTGACTGCTGAGCGGTTCTGCAGCTCTTTTGTCAGTGTAGGGAGAGGTTGCTGTGTGTCGCAGGGACAGACTGTAGCTACACAAATCGCTAACGATTATAGGTCCACAAAAGTCCTTTTTAAGGACTGGTATAGGTGTACTACTAGGTGTGCATTATATAGGGGTATAATACACGTATAAAATACTTTCAAATATAGAAAGCACATTATAGTGCATTTATACTGTGCAGCATTGTGACTGCTGAGCGGTTCTGCAGCTGTCTTTTGTCAGTGTAGGGAGAGGTTGCTGTGTGTCGCAGGGACAGACTGTAGCCTCTCCTCCATGGCCTTCATGCCCTCCTGAATTGATGACATTTCGCAGATAAAAAAAGAATGCTTGTCGTTGTCGATCGCAGATTCGCTTAATACTTCTGGTATGTCAGTGTCCATGTTGTGGGACTATGTGTGCACAGCTAGTAAGTATTTTGTGGCTGAAAATATGACCTGGAGGTTTTTAATGTTCGCCTGCCATTAAAATGAATGGGACCCGCCGCGAACCTGTGGTTCGCGAACATTTGTGCGCGTTCGCGCGATCGCGTTCGCGAACCGTCCCGTTAGACGTTTGTCCATCACTATACACTGTATCCAGTTTAGCTAGATCTCACTGCAGACCGTTCCTGGTGTGCTGTTTCTAATATACTTCAGGCAGGCAGGTGATTCAGTTAGCTGCAGCTGCAGTGTATTTAGTATATATATATATATATATATATATATATATATATACAGTGGGGATCGAAAGTTTGGGCACCCCAGGTAAAAATGTGTATTAATGTGCATAACGAAGCCAAGGAAAGATGGGAAAATCTCCAAATGGCATCAAATTACAGATTAGACATTCTTATAATATGTCAAAAAAAGTTAGATTTTATTTCCATCATTTACACTTTCAAAATTACAGAAAACAAAAAAATGGCGTCTGCAAAAGTTTGGGCACCCTGCAGAGTTATTATCTTGTACTGCCCCCTTTGGCAAGTATCACAGCTTGTAAACGCCTTTTGTAGCCAGCCAAGAGTCTTTCAATTCTTGTTTGAGGTATCTTTGCCCATTCTTCCTTACAAAAGTCTTCCAGTTCTTTGAGATTTCTGGGCTGTCTGTCACGCACTGCTCTTTTAAGGTCTATCCATAGGTTTTCAATAATGTTGAGGTCAGGAGATTGTGAAGGCCATGGCAAAACCTTCAGTTTACGCCTCTTGATGTAATCCCCCATGGATTTGGAGGTGTGTTTAGGATCATTATCCATTTGTAGAAGCCATCCTCTCTTTAACTTCAGCTTTTTCACAGATGGCATCAAGTTACCATCCAAAATTTGCTGAAATTTTATTGAATCCCTTTTTCCTTCTACTCGTGAAATGTTCCCTGTGCCACTGGCTGCAATACAACCCCAAAGCATGATTGATCCACCCCCATGCTTAACAGTTGGACAGAGGTTCTTTTCATTAAATTCTGTGCCCTTTCTTCTCCAAACGTACCTTTGCTCATTCCGGCCAAAAAGTTCTATTTTAACCTCATCGGTCCACAGAACTTGTCTCCAAAATGCCTCAGACTTGTCTATATGTTCATTTGCAAAGTCCAAACGCTGATTTTTGTGGTGAGGACGTAGAAGAGGTTTTCTTCTGATGACTCTTCCATGAAGACCATATTTGTACAAGTATCTCTTTATAGTGGAATAGTGTACCACAACTCCAGTGTCTGCCAGATCTTTCTGCAGGGATCGTGCAGTCAAACATGGGTTTTGAATTGCCTTTCTCACAATCCTGCGAGCTGTTCTGTCTGATATTTTTCTTGGTCTTCCAGATTTTGCTTTAACTTCCACTGTTCCTGATGACTGCCATTTCTTAATTACATTCCGGACAGAGGATATTGACATCTGAAAACGCTTTGCTATCTTCTTATAGCCTTCTCCAGCTTTGTGAGCGTCAACTATTTTCAGTTTCAGTTTTCTAGACAACTGCTTAGAAGAACCCATGGTGCTGATTTTTGGGGCAAGGTCAGATGAGTCTGGCCATTTAAAACCTTTGAGAATGACATCACCTGGTCTTCCCAGACGATGATTGAGAACAATCCATGACACTGGCAGGTCTCAGCTTTGCAAAGGGGGCAGTGCATGCTATAAATTCTGCAGGGTGCCCAAACTTTTGCAGACGCCATTTTTTTGTTTTCTGTAATTTTGAAAGTGTAAATGATGGAAATAAAATCTAACTTTTTTTGACATATTTTAAGAATGTCTAATCTGTAATTTGATGCCATTTGGAGATTTTTCCATCTTTCCTTGGCTTCGTTATGCACATTAATACACATTTTTACCTGGGGTGCCCAAACTTTCGATCCCCACTGTATATATATATATATATATATATATATATATACATCCCAGCTTGTATATATATATATACACTGTATCCAGTTTAGCTAGATCTGACTGCAGACTGTTCCTGGTGTACTATTTCTAATATACTTCAGGCATCCCGGCTTGTATATATATATATATATATATATATATATACTGTATCCTGTGTAGCTAGATCTGACTGCAGGCCATTCCTGGTGTACGTATTCAAATACACTGTCAGGCAGGCAGACAGGCCAGGCAGGTGATTCAGTGATCTGCAGTGCATAAAATATATATACGGTCTCCTACATATATATCCACTGCATTCTAGTGTAGCCAAGCCTATACCTGACTGCAGGCCATTCCTGGTGTACGTGTTCAAATACACTGCCAGGCAGGCAGGCCAGGCAGGTGATTCAGTGATCTGCAGTGCATTAAATATATATACTGTCTCCTACATATATATCCACTGCATTCTAGTGTAGCCAAGCCTATACCTGACTGCAGGCCATTCCTGGTGTACGTATTAAAAGACACTGTCAGGCAGGCAGGCCAGGCAGGTGATTTAGTGATCTGCAGTGCATAAAATATATATATACTGTCTGCTACATATATATCCACTGCATTCTAGTCTAGCCAAGACTATACCTGACTGCAGGCCATTACTGGTGTACGTATTCAAATACACAGGCAGGCCAGGCAGGTGATTCAGTGATCTGCAGTGCATAAAATATATATACTGTCTCCTACATATATATCCACTGCATTCTAGTGTAGCCAAGCCTATAACTGACTGCAGGCCATTCCTGGTGTACGTGTTCAAATACACTGTCAGGCAGGCAGGCCAGGCAGGTGATTCAGTGATCTGCAGTGCATAAAATATATATACACTGTCTCCTACATATATATCAACTGCATTCTAGTCTAGCCAAGACTATACCTGACTGCAGGGCATTCCTGGTGTACTTTTTCCTAGTAAACTTCAGGAGGTGTTTTGCTAATCTAAAGAGGGCAAGCAGGCTCTGTGTCTACAGCCAACAGTGCTGGTCATGGACACGGTGCATCCTCAGCACGTGGCCGTGGAGCACGCTTGTCCTTTTTTTTGACAGCTGGCTGTGTTGAGCCACAACATGCAGAAGAGTTGGTAGAGTGGATCACAAAGCCGTCCTCATCCTCCTCCTTCTCTGTCACCCAGGCTCAGAGTACTTTGGCTGCCAATGCAGCTAACAAAGTGGCCTATTCCATCGGCTCAATGTCATCAGTCACTCCTTCCCTAGCCCCACCATCATGCACGGTGTAGTCCCCCGAACTGTTCAACCACAGTGTCGGGTACATTCTGCAGGAGGATGCGCAAGGGGATGATGAGGTCACTGACTCTACGTGGGTGCCTGATAGACTAGAGGAGGACTAGGAGGAGGCACATCTCCAACGAGGCAGGATAACCTCCAGGGGCCAGCTTAAGGGCAGCCACCCGACTGCATTATACCGCAGAGCTCCACATGTGCAGGGCACTGCTGACTCTGCGCGTTTTTTCAAAAGTTCTTTGGTGTGGGCCTTTTTTGAGACGTGTGCAGTAGATCGCACCATTGCTGTTTGCAACATATGTCTGAAGCGTATCAAGCGTGGCCAAAACAGCACCTGCTTGGGCATCACATGCTTGACCAGACATATGTCGAGCTCCCATGCAGTCCGTTGGCAACAGTACTTAAAAGACCCACACCAAAGAACAAGGCAGACCTCTCCTTGCTCCTCACCAGCTGGGATCTCCAGTTGCTAAACCATCGAAAGAAATTTGTTCCCAGCCATCCACATGCTCAGCGGCTGAATGCTAGTTTGGCTAAATTGCTAGCACTCCAACTGCTGCCTTTTCAGCTGGTAGACTCCACCACCTTTCGAGAATTTGTGGAATGTGCGGTACCTCAGTGGCAGGTTCCCAAACGCCATTTTTTTCTCGGAAGGCTATTCTGGCTCTCTACCGACATGTGGAAGGCAATATCTTGGCCTCATTGGACAGGATGGTCAGCAGTAAGGTGCATATTACCGCTGACTCATGGTCCAGCAGGCATGGACAGGGATGTTAACTTTCTTTCACGGAGCACTGGGTAACTCTGCTGGCAGCTGGGAAGGATGCAGGGTGCAGTAATGTTGGAGCTTTTTTCTGCCACCACGCCTCCAAAATGCTGGTAGTGGTGATTCTGCCACACCTCTCTCCTCCACCCCCTCCTCTTCGTCTTCCTCTATGGCTCCTTCCTGTGCAGATTTGTCCTCGGAACCAGCGGTGCTCCATAGGTGTTCTAGGGGTTGCAGTGTTGTGGCACCACCACCAGTGCCTAAGGCCCAATTTGTCTGCCCCTGTTCAACAGGGGCATGTGATTACAATTCTTGATATAATATTTCACAGCAGGGCCCGTTCCTGCGCCCACCGAGAGTAACTGTGAGGCTTTACAGTGTTGTGTCACCACCCCACTGCCTAAGGCCCAATTTTTCTGCCCCTGTTCAACAGGGGCATGTGATTACAATTCTTGATATAATATTTCACAGCAGGGCCCGTTCCTGCGCCCACCAAGAGTAACTGTGAGGCTTTACAGTGTTCTGGTACCACCAATACCTAAGGCCAAATTTTCTGCAGAGTATATAGGACAGTCCGTATAGTATATACAGGCGGTCTCCTACTTTAAAACATCCGACTTACAAACGACTCCTACTTACAAACGGAGGGAGACAACAGGAAGTGAGAGGAAATCTACCCCATAGGAAGGGAAATTCTCTCCTGTAAGAGTTAATATGGGAAAAAGGTGTCTCCACTGATGCTTTATCACCAATCCTTGTTTCCCTAAAAACCCGAAATTTTTAACATCCAATTGTCATTAGGACAGAAAGTGAGGTGAAATCTTCTGAATAGGGGCACAGACAGCAAAACAAATGTTACAGGGGTGATGATAACCCTTCCCTGGAATAAAATGGGGAGCGGGTTAGTGGGACTTTAAATGAGGATAGCGGGGCCGTTCGGTCCCCTCCTCCATCCCGATTAAATAATACAAAGGGAGAAATGAACATAGGACAGGACTTTACATGAAGCAAAGATTTATTATTAAAAAGATTTGGATAAAGGACAGTCTTTAATGGTTCAAATACTCACATATTTACATTATCGTTACATTTCTGGGTTTTATGTGTAGCGGGGTCCCCAAATTTAACGCCGCTATACCTAAATTTAGGGGTGACCAGAGCAATAGTTGGCTCGGGTCTCTTAATTATTTGGACTCTGCCTTACTGCTGTGTCATCTGGCGTGCAGTTCCCCTTTGGCGTATAGGTGGTGCTGTCGCCTATACCCGGGGTTGAACCACAGGTGATGGAGTAAGTATTGGATGTCCTCTCTCGGCTGCCGTTTGTGGGCAGTTCTGGCTTGCTGTGCAGGCCGGGAGAGGATATATAAGTGGCAGACGCCATGACACAGAGAGCCAATTCCCGGGGCCCATGCCCGGATGAGAGCAATTGCCCTGGGTCCATGCCCGGAGGTGCAATTCTGGGGCCCATGCCTGGAGGGAGCTACCCTTCAGAGGGGGGTGCGCCCCATCTTGATCAAGGAGTCTCGGGCACCTTCAGCCCAAGGCTACAGAGTTCCAGGTAGGCCCAGTACCTTTGACTGGCTCTACGACCGAAGAGGAGTCCCAGGGAACCCACGTGAGGGTAACCGCTCTGACAGAGGAAGCCAGGGGAGGATCGATCCCATAACAAGAGGGCGAGTGATAAAGTATTGCTGACTCAGGAAAGGCCTGGTGACCTGTCGGAGGGAAGGATTCCTCACTTCGCAGACTGTGTGTTGAAAGTTCAGGAGGGATCTCCTTGACTTGGTCCTTGGAGGGGACTGAGTCGTTGTTCCAGCATCACGCCGGCTGCTAGTTCTATTGAGTGACTATCCGGGTGAGCTGTACCCACTCGGGACCGAGTGGCGACGAAGCCAAGAGGGTGCCTGAATCCACTTCTATCTGCTAACCTTTTTCTCACTTCAACTCTCTGGTTCCTGAAAGCAAGATAAAATAAACTCACGTTGGAGTTGATATGTTGTGTGGACATTAACCTCATTTGGGAAAGATAAAGGCTCGCCTCTATAAACATAGAGGGGAGAACCAGAAGAAGGAAGCAATTTGCTGCAGGACCCAAGTACGTAATGCCGCCTGACCTTTATAATCTAGAGGACACGGGCATGTGGCATGGTGTGTCTTCTACCCCTGCTTGAGAAGGTAAGAGGGGGAAAAAGATCATTGTGCTACACGTGGGGGCTCGAGTCCGGGATTCTGCAGTGGTTGCTGGGAGCTGGACTTTTCTTTCCCGCATGGCTCTTTTGGAGGTAGCCCATTTTTGAAAATTGGACTGTGCCACAAGTGAGAGAAAGTACAGGCCTGGCTGAAGTTTCCAGCTGCGTAGTTCGTGGGCGTGTCTCAAGGTCTGTAAAAGCCCGCGAGTTGCGTGCAGCAAAGAAGAAAAAGGGGAGGAGTCCCAGCCAAAGTGTGTGTTCCACGTGGTGCGGTTGGCACCAAAGGGACAGTGCTAACTGAACCATTGACGAGGCAACATGTTTTCCGCTCCATGGATATCTACTTCACTGGGATCTCGTGTTCCTTTGCCCGGTTCAACCATGAACTTTGCCCCTGTTGTGGCCTCCCTGATGGATACAGGGATCCGGCTGAAGCTCCGAGGTCGCTTTGCCCTCTACACGTGCAGAGATGCAGAGGCCTTGGGCATGATTTGTGCGAAATGCCAGGGACTGGTCGTACAGCTTCGCCCTTTCGGGAGATGTACCCGCTGTGAGGAGTTCCTCTTTGAGGTAGAACAGCCAATGGAGCTGCCGAAAGTCTACCGCCTGTACTGTATCTCAGGTACTGTTGCTCCTGAGGAGGAAATGTGTGCTCCCACAGCCATGCCCACGCGCACTACCGCAGAGATAGCGGAACTAAAGATTGAAGCTCCAGCCATTAAGGAGCTTGAGGTCGCGAACACAGCGGATGCTGCCTCGGTTGCAACGGAGTCCTCCCTTCCGCCTGCTAAGAGGAAGGTGGGATATGTGAAGGCTTCCCGCGGCCGTGGTCAAGGCCTAACCCAGCGCCTACCTGAACCGGATCGTCTAGCCGGAGGGTTCTCCAAGCGATCCACGGAGGGGGAAGGTAAGGAGGCTGGGAGAACTGTGTCAAGTTTGCTGGGGAAAGGGAAGAAGCTCAGCGTCCGTTCTATAATGGATGCTTGGGTACCTGACCCGCGGGAACTTTTAAAAGTAAAGGAGTCAGTGTTGACCAGGAACTATATGCCAGCGGAAGAGTACGATACCTCAGATATAGACTCTTCCTCTGAAGTTGGCGATGATGTCGAAATAGATGAACTGTTTGCAAAGAAGGGATGGGACAAAATTTCCCTAACCTCTCCCCCCAGTGTAAAGGGATCGCCCATGGACTCTGGGGAAACTGTACCCCGGGTGGAAACTCCTGTTTTCGCTGGAGAAGTTGTTCCTGTGTCCACCTTGCATGCTCCGGTGTCTTCCGTGCCTGTCTTTCCGGAGGCCCATTCCTCATTAAGGCCGCCTATGCCACAGTTGGAGCCCATGCGCAGATCTCCGGATGCGATTGTCTTGCCAGGAACTGGAGATGGGCGACCATGCCGCCTTTGGCCCGACTGCAACGGCTATTAAATCAAAAGGTTGCTATGGACTATGGATGGGAGTATCCGTACGTTCCAAGGAACTTGCTCTTTGAAATTGAGGCCTTTCGGGAACGATGGTACAGTGACTTTGTCTGGGATCATTTGGAGATAAAGAAAGGCCATAGGTATTTTACATGTTCGGCCGTAATGACTGAGCGATACAAAGGCTGCCGAAAAGATTGGACTCTGGGTCGGCACATACATGCGGATCGGGTTGTGATCTGCAGTAAAAACAGAGATGATGTGATTTACTCCATAGAGACCTTGGATAAGGACTGGAAGCCTCTTGATCTCCCTGATTCCAGTTTTTATCTCTGAAGTAGGACTTGTTTTTTTTTTATTTTACCACTTCAGGGACAATGCCTTGAACTGCTGTTTGACTCTATGCCCAGGGAATTTACCCTCTGGAGGTTTGAAGGACAAGTTTTTTTTTCTCCTTCCCTCTTTTGAAAAAAAAAAGAGAGCTGAACTTTGGGGTAGAGTTAGTCAGGGCAAAGCTGGAAGCCGCCGTGATCAACCAATGAGAACTTTGTGTTGTGGTGCGTCTGTACGCACTTAGGCTAGGTAATGATGTATGCTGCCACTAGGTGGTAGTGGTTTGCCAGACTTTTTCTTTTATGCACTTATTTTAGGGAAATGTTATTTCATACACTAGGCTTAGTGTATACAGCTTCAGTAGAAGGGAGCTATCTTTCCTTGGAGAGATAGTTCACTTCTGAGTAATAGTGTTAGGATGTTAATAGCGTGTAGAATATTTAGCGTGTATAATATTTTATTTTCCCTGCAGGAAGACCATCATGCAACTACACCAGACAAAGGGTGGGATACAGTTGTGATAGGATGATGGGAGGGATTGTTACATATGTGTATGTACATTTGAAAACTGTTTTCTGTCCTCCATCTTTGCTATACTTCAGGTCTTGATTCAGGCACCATCCTTGAATTATACATAGTTCCAGGAATAAATTTGCGCGTGCTCAGGACTGAGTGTGTGAATTTATTCCAGACACTGGGGACAGTGTCTCATTTAGAGGGGGTGTATGTAGCGGGGTCCCCAAATTTAACCCCGCTATACCTAAATTTAGGGGTGACCAGAGCAATAGTTGGCTCGGGTCTCTTAATTATTTGGACTCTGCCTTACTGCTGTGTCACCTGGTGTGCAGTTCCCCTTTGGCGTATAGGTGGTGCTGTCACCTATTACCGGGGTTGAACCACAGGTGATGGAGTAGGTATTGGATGTCCTCTCTCGGCTGCCGTTAGTGGGCGGTTCTGGCCTGCTGTGCATGCCGGGAGAGGATATATAAGGGGCAGACGCCATGACACAGAGAACCAATTCCCGGGGCCCATGCCCGGATGAGAGCAATTGCCTGGGGTCCATGCCCGGAAGTGCAATTCATGGGCCCATGCCTGGAGGGAGCTACCCTTCAGAGGGGGGTGCACCCCATCATGATCGAGGAGTCTCGGGCACCTTCAGCCCGAGGCTACAGAGTTCCAGGTAGGCCCAGTACCTTTGACTGGGTCTATGACCGAAGAGGAGTCCCAGGGAACTCGCGAGAGGGTAACCGCTCTGACACAGAGGAAGCCAGGGGAGGATCGATCCCATAACAAGAGGGCGAGTGATAAAGTATTGCTGACTCGGGAAAGGCCTGGTGACCTGTCGAAGGGAAGGATTTCTCACTTCGCAGACTGCCTCTGCGGAGTGTTGAAAGTTCAGGAGGGATCTCCTTGACTTGGTCCTTGGAGGGGACTGAGTCGTTGTTCCAGCATCACGCCGGCTGCTAGTTCTATTGAGTGACTATCCGGGTGAGCTGTACCCACTCGGGACCGAGTGGCGACAAAGCCAAGAGTATGCCTGAATCCACTTCTATCTGCTAACCTGTTTCTCACTTCAACTCTCTGGTTCCTGAAAGCAAGATAAAATAAACTCACGTTGGAGTTGATATGTTGTGTGGACATTGACCTCATTTGGGAAAGATAAAGGCTCTCCTCTATAAACATAGAGGGGAGAACCAGAAGAAGGAAGCAATTTGCTGCAGGACCCAAGTACGTAACACCGCCTGACCTTTATAATCTAGAGGACACGGGCATGTGGCATGCTGTGTCTTCTACCCCTGCTTGAGAAGGTAAGAGGGGGAAAAAGATCCGTGTGCTACATATGCTTTTTGCTATAAATCAGAATTACTTAGAACTCTATATAAGGACCAGCTGTCACGTAGTATAAATATATTCCAACAAGGAATTAGTATACATATTGGCAAATACAAGGAATGGTTGTGGTACAGTATATAAAACACAATACAGTTGATATCTATATAAATTATTGACCATATTAAAATGTCAACTAGAGATAGGGAAAGATAAAAAAATCATGGTAGGAACGTTCATAGCAGCTTAATGAATGAGTAGACTTGTCGGTAGTTGTGAGCTCTACGCGTTTCGGGGCCTTATGGCCAATCATCAGGAGCAAAACCGTAGTCATTATCTATAAGTAAGAGGAACAATGATATTGTTATGGTCTAAGAGGAAATGGAAGTATAAGGGTAGGCATAAAACATGATGGCCACCCCGATGGGTTGACATTTTTATATGGTCAATAATTTATATAGTTTTAAAATATTACTAATGCGCTTCTACGTGTAAAATTTGTGTATAAAATCAAACCAAATAAGATAACCAAATAGTGACAGCTGCAACCAATTAAGGAAATCTGTGATCCTGAACTTGTAAGTGAATAAATATATTGGTGCGCTGAGACCAACCCTATTATGTGGCACAAATCAATAAATATATAAAAATTATCACAATAAATCCACTAATTAAGTGCTATAAGTAAAGTGATACTGTGCTATTAATGCAAAATAAAGTGCAAACTTAATCCTGAATGGATGTTGCTCCGTGCATAAATGAAATAGCAGCAATAGGCTTGCATAAAGTGCAAGGGTAGCAATAGGCTGTACTCACAAACATCAATAGGCAAAAATGGCATAAATAAATACAAATCTGAAAGGAAAAAAGTTCATAAAAGTCTACTTATGGTGCTAAAAAAACACACAAGAGCAGCGCTCAATGGATACGGCATAAAACTTTATAGTCTTGTATATAGTAAAAATACATAGATATAGCACATTATGAAAACACTAAAATGCACTGAAAAAAAACCACTAAAATGCTGAGTCTCGCATAGCACAGCTCAGCAGAGCGATCTCCTCATTCAGTGTCTGAATGAGGAGATCGCTCTGCTGAGCTGTGCTATGCACATCTGTCCCATGGTCACATGTGAGTGGTATACTAGCTTAGTCTGCTTGGATCATTATTCCTATAATATGCTGCACCATGATCGTCCTCTCTTGTTTCAATGTGTTTACTCCACATATGGATTAACAACTAACTAGCACCATTATTCCTGCACAACGGATTAGTGCCTCTGGTGGAAGTCTTTGGAATTACATGCAGCACCATAAGTAGACTTTTATGAACTTTTTTTCTTTTCGGATTTGTATTTATTTATGCCATTATTGCCTATTGATGTTTGTGAGTACAGCCTATTGCTACCCTTGCACTTTATGCAAGCCTATTGCTGCTATTTCATTTATGCACGGAGCAACAACCATTCAGGATTAAGTTTGCACTTTATTTTGCATTAATAGCACAGTATCACTTTACTTATAGCACTTAATTAGTGGATTTATTGTGATAATTTTTATATATTTATTGATTAGTGCCACATAATAGGGTTGGTCTCAGCGCACCAATATATTTATTCACTTACACGTTCAGGTTCACAGATTTCCTTGATTGGTTGCAGCTGTCACTATTTGGTTATCTTATTTGGTTTGATATGCCACTGCAGGCACGAGTTCCCTTCTTACCTTTGTTCACTTCGTGGGTTCACTTCCGGTCGTCCTTACTCCGCGCATCCCTAATAACTTCTTTCCCCTTTTTATACCCTGCGCATGCGTGTAACTCCGCCCTCGTCGCCCGCCCATGACGGACTTTTTCTGCATTTCCCCACCCCTTAACGATCGGCGCACAGTGTGAGACGGCGACATGTCGCAGACACAGGTGGCTTCTTTCCTTGAAATTACCGACGAGGAAAGCCCGGAGGCGGAAACGTCCCGATCCTGTAAAAAAAGATACAAGGCGACTAATGTGTCTTTTTCTGAGATGGCGGAGATGGTGGACATTCTGCGGAGGAAGGATTACGACAGCAAGCATGGCCCATACGACACCCCTAATCTCCGGAAGTCACAAATTATGGATAAAGTGGCAAAGACTCTCTATAAAAAATATGGGGTCAGGAGATCCAAGGAACAACTCCGTAAAAGGTGGTCAGACCTGAAGCTCAGGGAGCCGGAGCAGTATAGGAAGCTTATAAAAAGCATAGAAAAAAGTAAGTATATTTTACTGTGTTCTTTCACATTGTAATATGTATTCTTCCATGTTTTGCACCATGTGCTTGGCTTGACTGGGTTCACATTTTGAAATCTCATCTTTTAGGTTAAGTGGAGAGTCCACTTATTTGCCCAATGTTTTGACCAATAACTTGCTGCTCTTCCCCCAAACATGTTTGGCACATATCCACGTAAACTACATGTGGGCATGCCTCATTTTACTTCAACAATGTTTATCTACACATTGTTGGCTAGATGATGTGTTGTAAGGAAATGTAGAATGTGACTGAAAGAAGAAACTGTATTCTGGGTAAAGGAGATGACACTCCAGCAGTTGTGTACTCTTTTTTGTTCTTCAGCAAGATACTATACTCTGGGCCACATGACCAAATTTCTTAACGGTGTCACACACAGGTGCTCCAGTGGATACCTTGGTGGTTATCCAAGTGAATTTGTGAGTGTCCTCCAAAATAACACGTTGCTTTGTTGAGTTTGCAAAATCACATATGTTCATCTTGAAACTCAGGGCCAAATATCAATTGTACCCCACTTCAAAACATTGAGGATCCCTTTTCAGGCCTAAAAAAAGTCTGTGTGCTAAAGTATACATTTTGTTGTAAATTCCCATAGGGGAGAGGAGAGTGGGAGGACACCATGCTCATGAGACGAGTAACCCAACACCACAGAAAATCCCTGAAGCTCCCAAAGCAGACCAAGATCAGCAGGTTCAGGAAGCGGAGGTGGAGGAAGCGGAGGTGGAGGAAGGGGAGGTGGAGGAAGGAGAGGTGGAGCTTATCAGCACAACAGGTCAGTGTCTGTCACCACAACTTCAAGGTAAATACAGATGTAGGACTGCCTAGTGTAAAACCTTTTTTTTTGTTTTAGGGACTGAACGTGGGGGTGTGTCAGGAAGTCCAAATCCGCCATTCTCGAGTGCCAGCGCCAAAATAATCATTCAGGAAATCATGGAATGCAGTAGCGAAATGGACATTATGAGAAAGAGAATGATTGTGATTGAGCAAAAATATAAAAACATGATAGATATTTTGGGGAGAATAGTGTGAACCCCCCCCCCTTTTTGTGTTTTTTGTTCTGCGTCTGACATTATCTCAGGGATTTCCAACATCCCAAATGTGAAGATGCACACACTGAAGACTCAACATGTGCTATCTGCCGTCACAGGATATCTATGTCCCTGTTTTGGGGGTGCAACCTCTTCCTCCCTCCTCAAGTAGGGGAGAGGAAGGGTTTACATCCCCAAAGCACGACCATTGATCCCCCATGATGGCAGATAGCACATGTTTACCCTAGCCATGGGATCTTGTTGAAGATACCCATTTGAGCCCCCAAAGAAAGTGTGCTTGTTAACATTTGGGATGGATCAGGGGTACCATCACCCCATCTCCAGTTGTTATTTTTCACAGTGTTATTTTATTACTTTTTCAAACTAAAAAAAATGGCTTACGACCCATGCATGTTTCTGCCAAAAAAGCCGCACATAAAAAAAAAGGCTAGTATTTCTAAAAACCAAAACAAAATGCGGTGCAAACAATAAAAACATTTGGGAAGTCTAAAAAAGGTGTGCCTTGTTCTTTCTATGCTCAAGAGCAGTTCTGAAGATGCAAAAACCGTGTTTTTCGCTCTGAGTTTTGAGGCTATTTACTAAGGACAATTACACTTGGCACTACTAGAACCTGGGAGACACATAAACCCAAAATACAAGAATGACAACACAAGTTTGTATGAATTCAAATTTTTATTTTATTTTAAAAAGGTTTAAGAATTGGTCAGATGTGGTCTGGCATTGCGATGGCCCCCCCTACCCGTGAAGTACTCTACGTATTTCTGGCGTACTTCACGGGCACTTTGGGGGGCCAAGCCAGTACGAGCAGTTCTGAGGCCGGTCAGATTAATCAGTTCAGGTGGACCGGCCTCAGGCCCAAACGATGAAACATAATTGTTTGCAAATTTGCGTAGAAAATTGTGCAATATGCAGCAGCAGTAGACGATGTGGTTCAGTTTATAATCCGCCAAATGTATCGCTGTCTGGAACAGGCGGAACCGGCTGGCCATTATCCCGAAGGCATTCTCCACAACTCTCCGGGCTCTGGCCAGCCGGTAATTAAAAACCCTCCTCTCCGGGGTGAGGGTGCGTTGGGGAAACGGCCGCATCAGGTGTGGTCCTAGTCCAAAAGCCTCATCCGCAATGAAAACGAACGGGAGCCCTTCAACGTTCTCTGCATCTGGAGGCAGTGCAAGACCCCCAGCCTGCAGACGGTGAGCGAACTCCGTCTCCGCGAATGATCCGCCATCGGACATCCGGCCGTTCTTCCCCACGTCCACATACAGGAACTCGTACCGTGCCGACACCACCGCCATTAACACTATGCTATTAAAACCTTTATAGTTGAAATAGTATGACCCCGAACGGAGTGGCGGCACTATGTGGACGTGCTTCCCATCAATTGCCCCTCCACAGTTGGGGAAATCCCACCGCTGGGCAAATTGGGAGGCCACAGTCAGCCATTCCTGTGGTGTGCTAGGGAACTGTGGAGTCAAACAAAAAGAAGACATTAGTACGGGTTATGGTTACAGTGCAAGCAGATGACACACCAAAAAACATTGTTGAGTAACATTATAATTTAAGGGAGTTTTTCCGAAAAATAAACAAAGGCCCACTTAGCAGATGCCTCACCCCCGCTGAGTGGACATTCTAAAATAATCTAAGGGGGGGGCCTAAGGGGATTGTGGGGGATCCCAAAAAAGGATCTACCACTTTGCTGAGCTTGATTGAGAACTACAAATTTTTTAACATCTTTAGGGGGGGGAGGGAAGGTTGTCAAACTACGAGGGCAATGACCCCCCAAAAATGAAAAGGAAAATAGAAGGCTAGCTGGGTTTGCGCCCACGATAGCATGCTGGAGAGGTTAGTGGAGGGAAATAGGCATGTAGGGCCCAAAAAGGGATTTACAGGTAAAAAAAGGCATGTGGAAAATGGGGACATTACCAGGATATTACAAACAGGCATATTTGTGTTAGGAGGAAAAACAAAGAGAATAAAAAAAGATAATGTGAGGTTAAAGGAGCATAATTACCTTCATATAGTCCTTCTGCAGGACCTGAATGATGGCCGAACACGTCTCAGGGATAATGATCCCGAGAGCCTGGGGGGGAGATGCCTGTTGAGAACTTGAGGTCCTGCAAGCTTCTCCCAGTCGCCAGGTATCTCAACGTGGCAATAAGCCTCTGCTCGGCAGTGATGGCCTGGCGCATCACAGTGTCCTGCCTCGTGATATAGGGGGACAGCAAATCCAACAGACGGTGAAATACGGGGTCCGTCATCCTGAGATAATTCCTGAAATCATCAGGATTATTCTCATGGATTTCCCGCAGCAGAGGCATATGAGAGAATTGGTCCCTCTGGAGCAACCAATTCTTAGTCCATGAACTCCTCCTCACCCTGTTCGGGTTACAGTGTTAACTGCAACACCAAGCCCAAAGCCAGCACGAGAACGAGAACGCACTTCAAACATGGTTTTAAACCAGTCGGCTGGTCAGAACGCACCGTGGAACAGCAAGGCCTGAGAAGAACAACCTGAAAAACAGTAAACGAACGGCCAAGTCGGCACTGCAAGGCAGTAACGACCTGACTGCACGCACAGAATCACAAATACAAACCCACAAGCACAAACTGAACAACAGGAAACGATCTGCAAAGCACGGAGACTGAAAAGCGCGAATCGGCTCTCACCAAACTTTTACTAACACGCGGTAACACGAAATCAGCAAAAGCAGCCCAAGGGGTGGCGCCATTAGATTTGTTCGGCCCTTTTATAGCGCGTCGTACATTTTGTACGTGCCGTCGTTTTGTTGCCGTCGGTTTTTAAACTGATGGTGTGTGGCCAAGACTGATGAAAAACAGTTTCATCGGATTTCCGATGGTCAAATCCATCGGACGAAAATCCATAGGTTATCCGATCGTGTGTACAGGGCTTAACAGTAAACCATATTCATCTTCTAACTGTAATCTTTACCTATTTAGATTCAGTCTCTCACAGTTGAAGAGTACCAATGATAAAAATTACAGACCTCTACATGCTTTGTAAGTAGGAAAACCTGCAAAATTGGCAGTGTATCAAATACTTGTTCTCCCCACTGTATCTGAGAGAGATAGGTCTTGATATGCCATCAGAGAGATAATAAATATGAATCACTTATGTGCTAACCAAATAAAAAATGTAAAAAAAACATTTAACGAAAGCTGCCAACATGAAAACTGTGTCACCAAAATTAACAATAAAAATGTGTGGCGCTACCTAAAAGATGAGTGAATCATAGTACAAACACATTCAGGTAACCTAATACTATGGATATGGATACATCAGCTCCTGTCCAAGTAATAAACCTGTGAATTGCAGTGTTGACACCTCTAAAATATAAACTAGTATGCAAATACAAACCAATATATAATATTTTTGCTGAACCCCACTGTACTACAAATATCCAATTCTTCCCAAATGTGTATTCAAAAGTTATTTTGCATAATAATAGAAGACAAACCAATCAAAAGAAAGGGTCCTACTGGATAGTAAAACCAGTTAGACAGTGCAACGAACTCTTAGGCTGGCCACACACGGAGCAAATTTCATTCCAGCCACCACAGAAATTTGCTTGATTCCCCCATCAACACAGACAGTGTTGATGCGGGAAACCCTCCTGCCAGGCCATTATGGGGGGGGAGCCGTCCCTGCTGGGAGAAGACAGTGATTATCACTAGGGATGAGCTTCGATTTCAACTTGAACATTGCCTGTTCGCCCGTTCGCCGAACAGCGAACAATTTGGGGTGTTGGCGGCAAATTTGAAAAGCCGCTGAACACCCTGTAAAAGTCTATGGGAGAAATCTAAAGTGCAAATTTTAAAGGCTTATATGCAAGTTATTGTCATAAAAACTGTTTGGGGACCCGGGTCCTGCCCCAGGGGACATGTATCAATGCAAAAAAAGTTTTAAAAACGTCAGTTTTTTCGGGAGCAGTGATTTTAATAATGCTTAAAGTGAAACAATAAAAGTGAAATATTCCTTTAAATTTCGTACCTAGGGGGTGTGTATAGTATGCCTGTAAAGTAGCGCATGTTTCCCGTGCTTAGAACTGTCCCTGCACAAAGTGTCATTTCTGAAGGAAAAAAAGTCATTTAAAAGCACTCGCGAGTCGCGGCTAAAATGAATTGTCGGCTTCCGGCAATACAGAGAACAGTCATTGAAAGTCACTGATAAAAAAAAAAAAAAAATGCGTGGGGGTCCCCCCAAATTCAATTACCAGGCCCTTCAATTCTGGTATGGATATTAAGGGGAACCCTGCGTCAAATTTAAAAAAAATGACGTGGGGTTCCCCCCAAATATCCATACCAGGCCCTTCAAGGCTGGTATGGATTTTAAGGGGAACTCCACGCCAAATTAAAAAAAATGGCGTGGAGTTCCCCCCAAAAATCCATACCAGACCCTTTATCCGAGCACGCAACCTGGCAGGCCGCAGGAAAAGAGGGGGGGACGAGAGAGCGGCCCCCCTCCTGAACCGTACCAGGCCACATGCCCTCAACATAGGGAGGATGCTTTGGGATCTGGACCCCAAAGCACCATGTCCCCATGTTGATTGGGACAAGGGCCTCATCCCCACAACCCTTGCCCGGTGGTTGTGGGGGTCTGCGGGCGCGGGGCTTATCGGAATCTGGAAGCCCCCTTTAACAAAGGGGACCCCCAGATTCCGCCCCCCATGTGAATTGGTAACGGGGTACTTTCAAAGAAAGTGTAAAAATTTTTAAAAAAACACACAGACACAGTTGGGAAAGTCCTTTATTAAAAATAAAAACATAAAAAATAAAAAACCCATTCCAGCGATGTAATCCAGTCTGTCCAGCGTTGTTCTCTATGCCCCGCGGTGATCAGATGTCCAGCGCTGCAGTTTCCTCCAGTCTCCACTCCACACGAAACCCCCATGACGTACGAGGGGGCGGGGTCATTGTCACATCATAGGGTAAGCCCCAGCTTGCCGGGGAATAGCCAATGACGTAGGCGGGATCCCACTCTAAGCACAGGAAACAAGCACTGCTTTACAGGCATACTATACACTTTAAGCATTATTAAAATCACTGCTCCCAAAAAAAACTGCAGTTTTTAAAACTTTTTTTGCATTGATACATGTCCCCTGGGGCAGGACTCGGGTCCCCAAACCCTTTTTAGGACAATAACTTGCATATTAGCCTTGATAATTAGCACGTTTGATTTTGAACGTTCGAGTCCATCGTATTTAATAGAGTTCTAAATTTCGCACAAACTTTAGGTCTGTTCGCAGGTTCTGGTGCGAACCAAACCGGGGGGTGGTCGGCTCATCCCTAATTATCACTAGCGGCTATAGCAGCCGCTAACGATAATTGCAAAAGAATCCGGCAGGCTGGTTGTACCCATGTTGATCATCTGAGAAGATAAAGAGCCTCATCCTCAAATACCACGAAAGACTTCAAGCTGTCATTGATGTTAAAGGGGGCAATACACGGTATTAAGAACTGGGGTATGTAAACTTTTGATCAGGTTTATTTGGGTAGTTTCTGTTGTGATTATTATTTAAAAATAGTAAACACAGTTGATTGATAATAAATGGCTTCAGACAAACACTAACCATGAGGGAAAGAAATGTTTTTGTGTTATCATTCATTCTCTCAGAAAAATGGCCAAGAAATCATAAATTCTGCCAGGGTATGTAAACTTATGAGCACAACTGTACATAAAACATACAATAAATATTAATCCTTATTAGAGGGTAATTAATTATCAAGTGATACCATTACTGATAACAGTCCCATAAAGTGAAACAAAAAGTCCTGTGTTGGTTGTGTGATAACACAAATACATCAGCTTCTTGCGTGATGTGATCCCACTCCATTTGCAATCTGTGCTCCACCACCGTGCACACTAGCAGCTCATCTGACGTCAAGACCTATATTTGCATACAGGTCAAACAGCGCTTGATATACAGAGTGTCTTCAGGTTTCATCCACACTCTGTCGCCTTAGACATAAACTTCTCCACTCCAGCGATTGTCCTATGCAACAGTAAAGATCGCCATAGTGAAGTACTTAATAATAAAAATTTTTTTTTTTTTTAAATAGTAACTCACATAAAAAAAAAAAAGCTTTGAGCATCGATAACTGCTTCACAGAATCTAACAGGCTAAGCATTTTTTAAAGTGCCCTTGTCCCCCCGTGCTCAAAGGCAAACGCACGCGTTGATCCCGTACACAAACAGCGATCGTCCCACATATGTCAGGTATCACCGCAAATGTCAGATCATGGGCAGTAATTCTAGCACCAGACCTCCTGTGTAAATCTAAAGTGCTAACCTGTAAAGGCTTTTAAAACATTGCCTATGGATAGTAACATTTGTGTTGTTTGTCGCCATTTCATGGATGTGCGCAATTTTAAAATGTGACATGTTTGGTATCTTTTTACTTAGTGTAACCATCATCTTTTATATTTTACCAAAAATTGGGTTATGTATTGTGTTTTTAAAATTCAAAAAAGTGTATTCTTTACAAAGAAAATTGTGTTTCAAAAACTGCTGCACAAATACTGTGTGACATAAAAAATTGCAAATCCCACCATTGTATTTTCTAGGGCATCTACTTTTTAAAACAATATAATGTTTGGGGGTTCTAACTAATTTTCTAGCAAAAAATACTGATCTTTACTCGTAAATTTAAAATTGGCAGAAAAAGGCCTGAAGG
Source organism: Rana muscosa (assembly GCA_029206835.1). NCBI lineage: Eukaryota > Metazoa > Chordata > Amphibia > Anura > Ranidae > Rana > Rana muscosa. Next base: position 273,804,582 of record CM055116.1, on the reverse strand, counting down.
TAAAGTGGTTAAAAAGGCAATGCAGGTCCTGATACTGACAATTACACCATTTTATTATTGTGTCTTCAATGAATGACCCATAGACATATGATTGCAAACAGTTGTGTTTATTGTATTCAATAACAATTATTCAAATTAAAATTTCAGCTTCAGCTATTGAGTTCTATTAGTCATAGGCTTCTTACAATAGATGGTAAGAAAATATGTGAAATTAAACCTAAAGCTCCACGACTTGCTAACATAATAATTACATGATACATAAAAATTCAATGATTACACCAAATACCTTAAGAGTAGATTAGATATTTTTATGCTAAGGATCATTATGTTAATGCTGTGTTTTTTCCTGTTACTGGACTTTGAGGTCCGAAGCTGAGAATGATTCTGTACTGCATCGTATGTGTTTTTCTTATTGTCAAAACCAAATAAAATACTTTGAAAGTAAAAATTTAATGATTATAATTACATAATAATTCTATGATAATGTTTAAATTTAGCCATCACCATAATAGATACAGAAACATGACAAACCATATCTAAACCCAAGGACAAACATGTAATATATTGCAGCTTGCCAGTCCTTAGTCCTTAGATGTGGTGGCAGGCTGGCAGCATTGGTTTTATGTTTTAAAGTGGAGGTCCACTCTAAAAAAATCGTTACACTAAAAATCCTAAAAAAAATAAAAAAAAATTAATAGAAAAAAAAATTTATACTCACCCTAAATGCCTGTTGCTATGCGGAAGTCCCCTAATCTGCCTCTAATGTTCCTCTTCTCCGTCCGCGGTGGGTCTCCTTTTGCTTCCTCTTCTTGTGAATGGGCCACGCTGCCTTCTGGGAACTGTGTGTATCCCAGGAGGCAAGCCACCCATTCACAAAGCGCAGTGCGAGTGGCGCATGCGCAGTAGGAAACGGGCAGTGAAGTCTTACGGCTTCACTGCCTGTTTCCCCTACTCAGGATGGAGGAGCCGGGAGCCTTCCAGCAGCGATCGATCGCCGTGGCAGGACCCACATCGCGGGCGAGTAGGACAGGTTAGTGTCCTTATTCAAAGTCAGCAGCTACACTGTTAGTAGCTGCTGATTTTTTTTTTTCCCTGAACCTCCGCTTTAACCACTTAACGACCGCTCACTGTATGTATACGTCGGCAGAATGGCACCGACAGGCACAATCACGTACAGTGTACGTGATTGCCTTTGTATAGTTGGGGGGTCCAATCGGACCCCCCTTCTATACAGTGAGCGGTTGTTATCCGTTGGGGAGCGATCCGGGATGAGGGGACGGCCGTTCGATTCCGGCCACCCCCCCCCCCCCGCGCGATCGCTCCCGGCGAATGAGAAAGCTTCCTCTGCTGTGTAATGTTTACACAGGCAGAGGAAGTGATGTCATCTCTCATGCGGCGCTCACATATACCGAGCGCCGTACAAGAGAAGACACACAGGTTAGTGCACAAACAGTACACTGACACCAGGACACATAGGAACATAAATCGCCCCCCCCAGGCCCCCCCAGATCACCCCCCAGCCCCCAGTCACAGTGTCACTGATTGCAGTGACCATTTATTTACTGATCACTGCAATCGGTGACATTTGTGACTGTAAAAGTGTCACTACAGTTAGTTTTAGGTCCAGTGTAGCCCCCTAACCCCCCCATATAAAGGTTTAACCCCTTGATCACCCCCCAGATAACCCTTTCACCCCCTAGCACCGCCGTCACTAAGCGATCGTTTTTCTGATCGCTGTTTTAGTGTCTGTGATGCCAATCGGTAGCCAGTTTTTTTTTTTTTAGGTTCGCCGCAGGTTTTTATAGCGTCGGGTACCCCCATATATTACCTAATAAAGGTTTAACCCCCTTGATTGCCCCCCAGGTAACCCTTTCACCCCCTATCACCACTGTCGCTAAGCGATCATTTTTCTGATCGCTGTCTTTTTGTCAGTGATGCCGATAGGTAGCCAGTTATTTTTTTTAGGTTCGCCGCAGGTTTTTATAGCGTCAGGTACCCCCATATATTACCTAATAAAGGTTTAACCCCCTTGATCGCCCCCCAGGTAACCCTTTCACCCCCTATCACCACTGTCGCTTAGCGATCGTTTTTCTGATCGCTGTCTTATTGTCGGTGATGTCGATAGGTAGCCAGTTATTTTTTTTAGGTTCGCCGCAGGTTTTTATAGCGTCAGCTACCCACATATATTACCTAATAAAGGTTTAACCCCCTTGATCGCCCCCAGGTAACCCTTTCACCCCCTATCACCACTGTCGCTAAGCGATCGTTTTTCTGATCGCTGTCTTATTGTCGGTGATGCCGATAGGTAGCCAGTTATTTTTTTTAGGTTCGCCGCAGGTTTTTATAGCGTCAGGTACCCCCATATATTACCTAATAAAGGTTTAACCCCTTGATCGCCCCCCCAGGTAACCCTTTCACCCCCTTTTACCAGTGTCACTAAGCGATCGTTTTTCTGATCACTGTATTACTTATGCTGGTGCCGATAGATAGCCAGTTATTTTTTTTTAGGTTTGCCGCAGGTTTTTATAGAGTCATGTACCCCCATATATTATCTAATAAAGGTTTTAACCCCCTAATTTCCCCTAGTTAACCCTGCGTCACACCCCAGGCAGTGTCAGGTTAGTGCCAGTAACGCTAACACCCACGCGCAAAGCATACACCTCCCTTAGTGGTATAGTATCTGAACAGATCAATATCTGATCTGATCAGATCTATACTAGTGTCCCCAGCAGTTTAGGGTTCCCAAAAATGCAGTGTTAGCATGATCAGCCCAAATACCTGCTAGCACCTGCGTTTTGCCCCTCCGTCCAGCCCAGGCCACCCAAGTGCAGTATCGATCGATCACTGTCACTTACAAAACACAACACACATAACTGCAGCGTTCGCAGAGACAGGCCTGATCCCTGCGACTCCAGTGCTGTAGGAGGTGATTTCACCAACACAGTTAAAAAAAAAAAAGCATATATGCCGAAGCATTGGGGCAGCAGGGGCGGAGGAGTGGAGGAGCGATTTTGCTCCTAATCCCGCATACATACGGTCGAAATTCCGACGGAGGCTTCCCCGTGGAAAAGTCCGACCATGTGTGTGCGGCATAATTTTTGCGGGAGGATGCCCCAAGGCTTCGGCATATATAAATGGTGCATGTATGGCCATCATTAGAAGTGGGTGGATGAATGGCGGTATTCTAATGGTGGGCAAACCCAGCGATCAATCTCTTTTTTTTGTTCAGCCAACAGGCTGCATGAAAAAAAAGATTACAATACATGTCCAACAAGGACCAGCAACGTACTGGTATGTTGCTGGACTTTGAATGGTTATAACAGATTGATGCCTGCGGGTTTAGGTATCATCTTGGTATCATTCTTTTCAGCCAGCGGCCGGCTTTCATGTAAAAGCAATCCTAGTGGCTAATTAGCCTCTGGACTGACTGCTTTTACAAGCAGTGGGAGGGAATGTCCCCCCCCCCCCGGATATAAAAAGCGCCATTGGGAAATTGGAAAAGCATTTTATCACACCGATCTTGGTGTGGTCAGATGCTTTGAGGGCAGAGGAAAGATCTAGGGTCTAATAGACCCCAGTTTTTTCAAAAAAAGAGTACCTGTCACTACCTATTGCTATCATAGGGGATATTTACATTCCCTGAGATAACAATAAAAATTATAAAAAAAAAAAAAATATGGAAGGAACAGTTTAAAAATAAAATAAAAAAGCAAAATTAATAATAATGAAAAAAAAAAAAAAAAAAGCACCCCTGTCCTGCCCTGCTCTTGCGCAATGGCGAACGCAAGCGTCGGTCTGGCGTCATATGTAAACAGCAATTGCACCATACATGTGAGGTATCACCGCGAAGGTCAGATCGAGGGCAGTCATTTTAGCAGTAGACCTCCTCTGTAAATCTAACGTGGTAACCTGTAAAGGCTTTTAAAGGCTTTTAAAAATGTATGTAGTTTGTCGCCAATGCGCGTTTGTGCGAAATTTTAAAGCATGTCGTGTTTGGTATCTATGTACTCGGCCTAAGATCATCTTTTTTATTTCATCAAACATTTGGGCAATATAGTGTGTTTTAGTGCATTAAAATAAAAAAAAAGTGTATTTTTTCCCAAAAAAATGCGTTTGAAAAATCGTTGCGCAAATACTGTGTGGAAAAAAAAAATGCAACACCCACCATTTTAATCTGTAGGGCCTTTGCTTTAAAAAAATATATAATGTATGTGGGTTCAACATAATTCTCTTGCAAAAAAAAATATGTTTTCATGTAAACAAAAAGTGTCAGAAATGGCTTTGTCTTCAAGTGGTTAGAAGAGTGGATGTAAGCTTCCTAATGTTGTGTATAAAATGCCAGAACAGTTCAAAACCCTTTCAAATGACCCCATTTTGGAAAGTAGACACCCCAAGCTATATACTGAGAGGCATGTCGAGTCCATGGAATATTTTATATGTTGACACAAGTTGCGGAAAAAAGACAATTTATTTTTATTTTTTAATTTTTTTGCACAAAGTTGTTACTAAATGATATATTGCTCAAACATGCCATGGGCATATGTGGAATTACACCCCAAAATACATTCTGTTGCTTTTCCTGAGTACGGGGATACCACATGTGTGAGACTTTTTGGGAGCCTAGCTGCGTACGGGACCCCAAAAACCAAACACCGCCTAAGGGTGTAAATTTTTGATTTCACTTCTCACTGCCTATCACAGTTTCGGAGGCCATGGAATGCCCAGATGGCACAAACCCCCCCCCAAATGACCCCATTTTGGAAAGTAGACACCCCAAGCTATTTGCTGAGAGATATGGTGAGTATGTTTCAGATCTCGCTTTTTGGCACAAAGTTTTGAAAATTGAAAAAAAAAAAAATTATTTTCTTTCTTCATTTTCAAAAACAAATGAGAGCTGTAAAATACTCACCATGCCTCTCAGCAAATAGCTTGGGGTGTCTACTTTCCAAAATGGGGTCATTTGGGGGGGCTATTTTGGCATTTTATGGCCTTCGAAACTGTGATAGGTAGTGAGGAGTGAAATCAAAAATGTGTGCCCTTAGAAATCCTGAAGGCGGTGATTGGTTTTCGGGGCCCCGTACGCGGCTAGGCTCCTAAAAAGTCCCACACATGTGGTATCCTCATACTCAGGAGAAGCAGCAAAATGTATTTTGGGGTGCAATTCCACATATAACCATGGCATGTGTGAGCAATATATCATTTAGTGACAACTTTTTGTAATTTTTTATTTTTTTTGTCATTATTCAATCACTTGGGACAAGAAAAAAAAATTCAATGGGCTCAACATGCCTCTCAGCAATTTCCTTGGGGTGTCTACTTTCTAAAATGGGGTCATTTGGGGGGGTTTTGTGCTATTTTGGCATTTTATGGCCTTCAAAACTGTGATAGGTAGTGAGGAGTGAAATCAAAAATTTGCGCCCTTAGAAATCCTGAAGGCGGTGCTTGGTTTTCGGGGGCCCGTACGTGGCTAGGCTCTCAAAAAGTCCCACACATGTGGTATCCCCGTACTCAGGAGAAGCAGCAAAATTTATTTTGGGGTGCAATTTCACATATAACCATGGCACGTGTGAGCAATATATCATTTAGTGACAACTTTTTGTAATTTTTTTTTTTTTTTGTCATTATTCAATCACTTGAGACAAAAAAAAAATATTCAATGGGCTCAACATGCCTCTCAGCAATTTCCTTGGGATGTTTACTTTCCAAAATGGGGTCATTTGAGGGGGTTTTGTACTGCCCTGCCATTTTAGCACCTCAAGAAATTAGATAGGCAGTCATAAATTAAAAGCTATGTAAATTCCAGAAAATGTACCCTAGTTTGTAGACGCTATAACTTTTGCGCAAACCAATAAATATACGCTTATTGACATTTTTTTTACTAAAGACATGTGGCTGAATACATTTTGGCCTAAATGTATGACTAAAATTGAGTTTATTCGATTTTTCTTATAACAAAAAGTAGAAAATATCATTTTTTTTCAAAATTTTCAGTCTTTTTCCATTTATATCGCAAAAAATAAAAATCGCAGAGGCAATCAAATACCATTAAAAGAAAGCTCTATTTGTGGGAAGAAAAGGACGCAAATTTCGTTTGGGTACAACATTGCATGTCCGCACAATTTACAGTTAAAGCAGCGCAGTGCAAAATTCTGAAAACACCTCTGGTCCTTTAGCTACAAAATGGTTCGGGGCTTAAGTGGTTAAGGTTTTTGTTTTCACCTGGGGATTCTGCCAGTAGCATGAAAGGAAGTACAGTATGTCAGGGCTACAGAACACGTCTTCCTATCCTCATTTACATGACCTGTGAGGTTCTCTTCTCGTGTTGTTTAACCAGAGAAAGGCATATTTGCATAAAGGCTTAGATACAGAAAGACAAGTCGCAGGGATATGATTGAAAAAAACATGAGGTCCCCAGGCATTGGCTGGTAAAAAATGGCTAGTGGCCAATAGAGCTTCAATCCTTTTTTTATAATTTTTATGCTAAGAGAAGGAGGAGAAAGAGTGCCAAGAGTCATCTATGTTGGCACTTGGCAGCACCATTACATTTTACACAGGCTCAAAGCAATATTAAACCCAAAAACAAAAAAGGAATAGATTGCACCTCACCAATCATTAAATATGGTAGCTGAAATAGTTGTCTATTTTAAGTGTATTTTTACTTTATGTTCTCCTGGTGATCTGGCCAGCGACACACTTCCTTTTATTTTGCAAACATTTTATCAATTTTTAAAAAATGTTTTTTTTTGCAAAAACAAACATTAACAAACTGTAATGCCCTGTACACACGATCAGAATTCCGATGGGTTAAAATCCGATGGAATTTTTTGTCGGAATTCCGTTCAAAGCTGTCTTACATACACACCATCAGACCAAATTCCGACCGTCCAAAACGCGGTGACGTACAACACGTACAACGTCACTATAAAGGGGAAGTTCAAATCCAACGGCGCCACCCTTTGTGCTGCTTCTGCTGATTTCGTGTTACCGCGAGTGAATAAAAGTTTGGTGTTAGCCGATTCGCACTTAAAATAAATATTAAGATATTTTGGAGACCTGGCTTTAAAATAAAATACAACGATTCATGAGATCACAAGAAACAAAGAAATCCGTTTGTCAGAACTCTGTGTGAATATCTGCAGCGAAAAATAAAAATTGTTCTCGCATTAGAAAGAAGAAAAGAATGCGCTACATTTAACGATGCATTCATTTGCAGCATGACGAATGTGCTATCTCCATTACGAACGCTAGTTTTACCAGAACGAGCGCTCCCGTCTCCTAATTTAGTCTGAGCATGCGTGGATTTTTCTCCAATGGAGTTCTACACAGACGATCAGAATTTCCTATCGTTTTTTTTTCAATAGGAAAAATTTAAAACATGTTCTATTTTTTTACACCGATGGAAAAAAGTCAGATGGGGCCCACACACAATCGGAATTTCCGATGAAACAAAGCATCGGACTTTTTTCATCGGAAATTCCGATCGTGTGTACAGGGCATAAGAAGTTACGAAAAAAAATTTTTTTTTTCATTTTGGGATAAAGAGTTAGATGAATGAACAAAAGTCAACAATTTTTGTCACTCCTGTCAGTGGTAAATATTTTGTCTCAACATTCCACATTGGCGGAACAGTTCGATCTGTTAAGAACTTGTGGACCACCCACCGTACATATACTGTGGCAGGGCGGCCCCTCTGTGCCAGATCACATACCTAGTACGTGATCTGACACTAACCGGGTCTGAGGTGCGCACATGCGCCGCCGCCGGCCTGCTCCCTTCTGTGATCACACACAGTGGCGGGCACCCACCAATTGTTCAGTACACAGGCAGAATAACAATCTGCCTATGTAAACAAGGCAGATTGCCGTTCTGTAAAAAAGGAAGGCATTGATCCTGTGTTTCTGCAAAGCAGGGACACGGATCTTTGCCTTCTCTTAGTAAAACACCTCCCCCACAGTACACAAGCACTGACTATACACATAGTTAACCCTTTGATTGCCCCTGATGTTAACCCCTTCCCAGCCAGTGTCAATAGTACAGTGACAGTGCATATTTTTTAGCATTGATCACTGTATTAGTGTCAAAAGTGTCTGTCACAATATCGCAGTCCTGCTATAAGTCACTGATTGCCGCCATTACTAGTAAATAAAATGAAAATAAATAAATAAAAAATGATCCCATAGTTTGTGCAAACCAATCATTATGCTCTTATTAGGATTTTTTTTGTTTACCTAAAATATGTAGCAGAATACATATTGGCCTAAATTTATGAATACATTTGATTTTTTTTTATTGGATGTGTTTAATAGCAGAAAGTAAAAAGTATTGTTTTTTCTTGTTCATACATCACGGGACACAGAGCAGCATAGTCATTACTATGTGGGTTATATAGAATTACCTTCAGGTGCTGGCACTGGCAACTTCCAAAACAGGAAGTACCCTCCCCTATATAAGCCCCTCCCATCCGGGAGTACCTCAGTTTTTTGCCAGTGTCTAAGGTGTTGGCCAAGGTTAACATGTATTCATCTGGGCTTGTGTACAGGTTCTCTGGGCCTTAGCAAGCTATTCCGGATCCGACCAAAAAAGCTTCATAGCTAAACGGTCGGTACCCGGGCCTTGCAGAGAAGAGCAAGGTTTTGCCTGTAATGCCTCTCTTAGGAGGGCTGGACCCTGGGATCCAGAGCTCTGGTCATACCCAAAACCAAGAGGCTATCTGTGCAGGGTGCTATACAGGTCCAGGGGAGTGGAATCCTTGGGAACCCGGTCCCTGAAGGTCTAGTACAATGCCTGCCGTGAGAGGTGAAGTTTGGGCTTCTGTGGACCAAACAAAGTCCTGCGGCGGGGAAAAGGTAAGTGGGGGCCCCTCAGGAACTTGGTTCTATTGAGGGGACCCCCAAGCCTAATATGTCTTTCTGCCTGTTACCTAAAAGGTATTCCCGCTAATAGCTGTATATGCCTAAGAAATCCTAGAAATGTCTTTTCATAAGGGAAGTTTTAAAACTGTAAACCTGGAAATGTTTTTTCATAAAGGAGGTTTTAAAAAAAAAAAGACAAAAGTGCGGTACCTGTGTTTGTCCACTAGAGGCCGCTGTGGAACGTCTTTTTTTCTTGGGACTATTCCTTCCATGGTGAAAGTCCAGGCAGATGAGTGAGCTCTCTATCAGGGAAGCTGCATTCCTCTGTCATGCTGCCAAGTAGTTTCCTTCCATCCCCGAGTCCTGGTGAAACAGGGACCCTGGCTCCTCTCCCTACAGGGCGCCAAGAGCGCACATGTGCACGCGCGCGCGCGCGCACACACGCTTTCTTTTTATAGATTTAGCTTCAAAAAGTGGGCGGAGCCTGGCGGATGACGCGCTCTGTGCGCCCAGCGCTTCTGCGCATGTGCGGGCGTCCCAGCAAGATAAAAGGACTCAGTCCACGCTGCTTGCTATGGACACAGAGCATGAAAAGAAGCTGGTAGCATGGTATAGTGGGCTTTCAGCGGGCGGTTGATACAGGCATCCCCAGAAAGACGCATTAGTAGACACCCACTGATGTACATAGCAGCAAATTGCATTAGACTATTTCAGTAAGGGGTGTATTGCGGCTGGAATACCTCAGCTTTGAACTAAGGAATATGCCGCCTAAAAAACTCTGAGATATACCTCTCAGGAAGTGTAGGGGGTCTCCATCGGGCTCTGAGGATCTGGAGCAGTCATCTGCACCCTCCTCCCCTGAGAAATCAGAGGTTAATACCCATAAGGAACCCCCGGGAGTGCCAGGTACTGCGGCTGTCCTCAGTCCACCTGCTCCTGCATATATAACAGAGGAGGTTTTTGCCTCAACTCTGGAGGGATTGGAGCAGAGATTGGCTGCATTGATCGCTTCTTCTCTACAGGAAAGAAAGCGCGCCAGATCTCCATCACCTCCATTAGAGTGCCTGTTGGCAGAGCAACAGTCCCAGGAAGGGACCGACCTACCTGAAGGGGATCAGGAGGAGGTTAACTCTGTTTTTGAGGAATCGACAGTAGATGAACCATTTTCAGCATCACAGACTGAAAGATTGTGGGTCCAGACCCTAACTCACATGGTTCGATCTGCATTTAAAATGCCTCTTGTTGAACCATCAACTACTGCTGTCTCCTCATTGGGGTCGCTAAAAGCTCCCCAGGTTAATTGCTCCTTTTCAATACATCCATTATTGGAAGGACTTATATACCAGGACTGGGAACATCCTGATAAACTATTTGTTCCGCCTAAGAAATTTCCGGTGATCTATCCCATGGAGGAAAAGTTCAGCCCAGAGATGGAATATTCCTACGGTGGATGCAGCCATCTCTTCTGTGAACAAATCACTGACATGTCCAGTAGATAATGTTCAAATGTTCAAAGATCCAGTAGATAAAAAATTGGAATCTTTATTAAAATCTGCTTTTTCCACAGCAGGGGCTGTTACAAAGCCAGCAGTGGCAGCTATTGGGGTCTGCCAAGCTTTAAAGGATCAAATGAAAATGGTCCTGAGGGATTTGCCAGACCAGCAGGCCCAGGCTCTGGCTGACCTGCCTAGAGCATTATGCTTTGCGGTTGACGCCATCAAGGATTCTATCCATCAGGCCTCCCGCCTCACGCTGTCTTTGGTACATATGCGTAGGCTTCTGTGGCTCAAAAACTGGTCTGCTGAAGCTCCCTGTAAGAAGCTCTTAGTTAGCTTCCCATTTCATGGGGAACGCCTTTTTGGCGAGGACCTGGATAAGTATATCCAGAAGATTTCCAGTGGTAAAAGTACTCTCTTACCGAGTAAGAAGAGGTCTAGGGGTCCATCTTTTAAGAGGACTACCTCTCCTATCCCTGCGACGTCTGCTACTAAGCAGTTCCGACGGCCTCCTCGGTCAAACTCAGGGGGTAAAAATCAGGGACAGTCACAGGGTAATAAGAAACCCTGGATCCGAAGGGGTACTAAACCAGCCTCCAAGTCTAGCCTATGAAGGGCTGCCCCCACTCAAACGGGTGGGGGGAAGACTTCAGTTGTTCGCAGAGACCTGGCGGGAGACGATCAAAGACAGATGGGTGCTCTCCGCAGTAACTCTGGGATACAAGTTGGAGTTAAAAGAGTCTCCTCCTTCCCATTTTATGTGGTCAGGCATGCCAAGAGACCCTCTGAAAAGAGGGTCTCTCCTATTGGCGTTAGAACAACTATTGCTCCAAGGAGTAATTATGGAGGTTCCTATGGAAGAGTGGGGGTTGGGTTTCTACTCAAACCTTTTCACAGTCCCGAAGCCAAACGGGGACATAAGACCCATATTGGACCTAAAGAGTCTAAACAAATTTCTAAACGTCCGGTCTTTCCGGATGGAGTCGATCCGATCGGTCACCGCTGCCCTACAGGGGGAGGAATGGTTAGCCTCGATCGACATCAAAGATGCTTACTTGCATGTTCCCATCTTTCCAGGTCATCAAAAGTTTCTACGCTTTGCAGTAGAAGGGCGCCATTTTCAGTTCAGAGCCTTACCATTCGGTCTGGCCACAGCACCACGAGTGTTCACAAAAATTCTGGCCCCACTGTTGGCCGATCTAAGAACACGAGGTGTAACGATAATGGCATACCTAGACGACCTGTTGTTGATGGACCACTCAGTTGCCAAGCTAGAAGTGGTAATTGTCGATACAATCAAGTATCTAGAATCTCACGGTTGGGTCATCAACCTGGACAAGTCAGCCCTACAGCCAGTGAAAAACCTGGTATATCTAGGGCTACGGCTGGATTCAGACCAGAGGAAGATTTTCTTACCTCTAGACAAGGTATCCTCTTTGAGGGGCTTGGTCCGTCTGCTTTGTGCAAAAAGACAGCCGTCCATACGCCTGTGCATGAGGCTGCTAGGAAAGATGGTAGCATCATTCGAAGCTGTGCCATACGCCCAATTCCACTCAAGGAATTTACAGAGGGCCATATTGTCAGCCTGGAACGGAAAAATTCAGGCTCTAGACTTCCCGATGGCTTTGTCCCCTTCCGTTCAGAAGAGTCTCTGCTGGTGGTTGATCCCCCAGAATCTCCAGAAGGGAAAACCCTTCAGTCCGATATCCTGGAAGGTGGTCACTACAGATGCCAGCCTTATAGGCTGGGGGGCAGTACTGGAGCAATGGTCTCTCCAGGGCAGATGGTCAAATGTAGTAAAAACCCTGCCCATCAATCTCTTAGAGATACAAGCAGCCCGGTATGCCCTAGTAGCCTGGACATCCAGACTCCAAGGGTCCCCTGTCAGAATTCAATCAGACAATGCCACAGCAGTGGCATATATCAATCATCAGGGAGGCACCAGGAGTCGTGCAGCCCAGAGGGAAGTAAGTCACATCCTGGAATGGGCAGAAAAGCATGTCCCATGTATATCAGCTGTCTTCATTCCAGGGGTGGAGAATTGGAAGGCGGACTTTCTGAGTCGCCAACAGTTATGCCCAGGGGAATGGTCCCTTCATCCCGAGGTCTTCAGAGCAATATGTCAGCGGTGGGGAACACCGGATGTAGATCTGCTAGCATCCAGATTCAACGTAAAGGTGGACAGATTTGTCTCCCGGACAAGGGATCCCCTCGCTTGCGGCTCGGATGCTCTGGTGTTCCCTTGGGATCAGTTCAGACTGATATATGCATTCCCTCCGCTACAATTGTTGCCTCGGCTCCTTCGCAGAGTCAGGTTGGAGAAGAAGCCGGTGATCCTGGTGGCTCCAGCGTGGCCCCGAAGGGCCTGGTACGCGGAGATCATCAAAATGTCTGTGGGGAGTCCTTGGACCCTTCCACGTCGTCCGGACCTGCTTTCGCAAGGACCGATATACCACCCTTCCTTACTAACTCTAAGTTTAACGGCCTGGCTATTGAATCCCACATCCTAAAGAAGAGAGGTCTCTCTAACTCTGTGGTATCAACTATAATCAATGCCAGGAAGCCTGTATCCAGGCAGATCTACTATAGAGTTTGGAAGGCGTACATCACTTGGTGCGAGGCCAGAAAATGGCATCCACGTAAGTACGTTATAGGCAGAATTCTGGACTTCCTGCAGTGGGCTGTAGACAGGAAGTTTGCCTTAAGTACTATCAAGGGCCAGGTTTCGGCCTTATCAATACTATTTCAAAGGCCCCTGGCTATGCATTCACTTGTCAAATCCTTTATGCAAGGGGTGACTCGTATTATTCCACCGATTAAAGCTCCCATATGCCCATGGGATCTAAATTTGGTTCTGTCGGTTCTGCAGAAGCAGCCGTTTGAACCTTTGCGGCACATTTCCTTGGTTCTACTCACCAGAAAATTTATATTTTTAGTAGCCATATGCTCGGCTAGAAGAGTGTCGGAATTAGCCGCCATGTCCTGTAAGGAGCCATATCTGGTTATTCATAAGGACAGAGTAGTATTACGCCCTCACCCAGCCTTTCTTCCTAAGGTGGTATCGAGGTTTCACTTGAACCAGGATGTGGTTCTTCCTTCTTTTTTCCCCAAACCAAGCTCGGTAGAGGAAAAGTTATTGCATTCTTTGGATGTAGTAAGAGCAGTTAAAGCTTATCTAAAAGCCACTGCTCAGATTCGTAGAACGGATTCTTTGTTTGTTCTGCCGGAAGGCCCCAGAAGGGGTCAGGCAGCATCAAAATCTACTTTAGCCAAGTGGATTCGACAGGTCATAATACAAGCCTATGGCTTGAGAAGTAGACCGCCTCCGTTCAAAGTTAGGGCGCACTCCACGAGAGCAGTTGGAACTTCATGGGCAGTGCATCACCAGGCCTCCCTGGCTCAAATTTGTAAGGCCGCAACATGGTCTTCAGTACACACGTTTACTAGGTTCTACCAGGTGGACGTTAGAAGTCAGGAGGATATCGCCTTTGGGCGCAGTGTGTTGCAGGCCGCAAAAGATCCTCATGCCTGATGGCGCCCAGCTTATGTATGGTGTATCCCCCCCCTCATTTGGCATTGCTTTGGGACGTCCCACATAGTAATGACTATGCTGCTCTGTGTCCCGTGATGTATGAACAAGAAAGTAGGATTTTTAAAACAGCTTACCTGTAAAATCCTTTTCTTGGAGTACATCACGGGACACAGAGCTCCCACCCCTCTTTTGGGGACACATATTGCTTTGCTACAAAACTGAGGTACTCCCGGATGGGAGGGGCTTATATAGGGGAGGGTACTTCCTGTTTTGGAAGTTGCCAGTGCCAGCACCTGAAGGTAATTCTATATAACCCACATAGTAATGACTATGCTGCTCTGTGTCCCGTGATGTACTCCAAGAAAAGGATTTTACAGGTAAGCTGTTTTAAAAATCCTACTTTTTTGTTTCACAATTGTCGGCCTTTTTTTGTTTATAGTGCAAAAAATACAAACCTGCAGAGGTGATCAGATACCACCAAAAGAAAGCTCTATTTGTGGAAAAAAAGGACATACAATTTATTTGGGTACAGCGTCGCACGACCACGCAATTGTAAGTTAAAATAATGCAGTGCCGTATCGCAAAAAAATAAACTGGTGATGAAGGGGTAAATCTTCCGGAGTACAAGTGGTTAAAGGAAGTTGAAAAATTACAGATTTATGTTCTGTAGGTAATTGGATCCTGGACAGATTTTCACTGTAGGGATGCCAGTCCTCTTCCTGGCATTGAATTTGTGGCAGAACAGCAGTAAAGATGTTTCGATAAGGACATACCCTCTCCTTTCAACTCTATTGTGAAAAGTTCTTTGATAATATTGCTGGTAACAGACTGTGAATGAAGGAAAGTCTGACTACTCACATGATTCTCTCCCCTACTTACAGATTGTGTTCCAGCAGTGTAATCAATTAAATAACATTCTCAATAGAGCAGAAGGGAGAAGGGGGCAGGCTCCAGTCAGACCATCTATAATACTGCCAGCAGACCCTAAGCTATTAACCATTTTAGTAGTGAGATTTTAGAGACAGGAAGAGGACAGGCATCATTGTAGTGAAGATATCTCCAGGATCCATCTCCCTGCACAACATGGGGCATACTTCATTACAGGTAAGTGATATGGCTAAAGCTGTAGCAATTTATATTTTATTTTAGCTAAACTGCAGCTTTAAGCAGCAGTGACAACAACAGGGAAAGGTGCCTGGTCTTTGCTTTCTAAGAGGTTTACTTCTCTCCCCCTCCATGGCACCCTGGTGCAGTCTAACACATTGTTGAACTGTGCAACATTGTCCATATCTATATCAGACATATCTGGATAGTTACAGTACACTGTTTGGAATGCCATCTGTGGAATGCCATGTTAAAAACCAGTAAAACAGGATTGCCCTGCAGGAGGTATGGCAGGGGGTTATAAAGGAAATTACTATCTTTTGGGAAAGGCTCAACACATAGCACCCCACTGAGGTTTATGGGGTTGGGTTTTGCATTCAAACACACTCAAGAATTCCTGGGGGTGGAAAAGGATAATGTCTGATGAGCTGTTCATCACTGAGAGATCAAAGACAGGTTGTGGCCTGGAGAGCTTGCCCATAGTGTGACATCGCCATCTGCTGGAGGAGGTCAGCAATCGTAACAAAATCCTAAGAAAAATGCAGACTGGACAAGAGACTATCCAGGGAAAGATGAAAATCTAGATGACGGGTGTCAATGTGGGCTGGTCTTTACAGTATGCCTGTGTATGATTAAAGGGAAATCTGCCAATTCCCTCTCTGTCTACTCCCCAGCCAGGATACAGAACTTAAGAGCACAAGTTGTCTGTGTAATTTACCATCTCTGCTATTTATGTTATAATTACTATGCAATATCATGTAGATCTATTTATGTATTTGTTAATGATTTTTCTTTCTTCGTAGTTCAATATAACCATTGCTTTTTTTTTATCACTGATAGTATTCATTTTATTATTCTCTCCATTAATATTATCAGAGCTTCTAGCATGTTAGCTTAATTCAGAGACAGACAAAATAGATTATCACATCATCATCCACCATCTCCATATTCCCCCGTTTTGCTGGCAGACAAAAACTTTACCATACCTAGGTATCAAAATAACTACAACACTAGAAGAATTGTACCCTGCTAATTTTATCACAATACTAAATGAAATCAAAGCAGAATTAAAAGACTCTTCAAGGAGACCGGTCGGATGGACAGGAAGGATCAACATATTAAAAATGATGATCCTCCCGAAAATAACATACAGGCTACAGATGCTTCCAATAGACATACCCCAACCGTTCTTTAAGGCAATAAAATCTATGATTTTGAAATACATATGGCAGGGCAAAAAGGCCAGAATAAAATATACATTATTAACCCGCGGGAAAAAAAATGGGGGCATGGCTTTACCGGATATAAAAAGATACCATAAAGCGATAATCTTAGCCAGATTAGTAGAATGGGCAAATCCACAAACAAAAAAGAAGTGGGCACAAATAGAAAACACGCTAAGTACGACACATCTACAAAATAATATATGGATACCACCAAAATTTAGAACATTAGGCACAGATACACATAATATAACAAGGAAGGTATTTAAAACTTCGGACACATTGCACCAACATGAAAAATGGAAATATAATTCTCCATTAATTTCGTTAGCAGGCACGATGTTTTTCATACCAGGTAACGGGACACGATTAGGAAAACTAATGGGAACTGCACAATTAAAAGATATAATCACATTAGGTAAAATAAAAACAAAACAAGATTTAATCACGAGTCAGGGATGGAGTCAGCTGAGCGACTGGGAATACATTCAGTTAACGCACCTAGTAAGCACTATCCCACAACCAATTAGAAATGAAAAAGCTCTAACTCCACTGGAAAAGATATATAGCAAAAAGCCTCTGAGACATGGCATTTCACAGGTGTATAAAATACTAACAGAACTAGAAACACAAGGATCACTACCCTTTATAGAAAAATGAGGGCAAGACCTGGGTAGAGAAATAGACGAGAAGCAATTTATTGAGGCAGTGTATAGCTATGCATCGGATGTAACCACAATAGAAGCAAACTATAAGAGCATGGTACGTTGGCACTTGACGCCAGAAAGAATGAATAAAATACACCCTAACAACTCCCCACTTTGCGTGAGGGGTTGTAAGCAAGTGGGAACAATGATGCATATGTGGTGGGAATGTCCAATAATAGAGGAGTACTGGTCAGAGATCCTGGACTACATAGAAGTAATTACGGGGGAAAAAATAATACAAAACGCCTGGATATGCCTATTTCACGGTACAAATAAAACAAAAAAACAATATCAGAAAACACTAGTTCCACCATTACTTAACGCAGCAAAGGGGTTAATTCCAAGAAATTGGATATCGACAAAAAAACCGACTATTAAAGAATTGATACAACGGATAGAGTATATCTCGGAAATGGAATATCTGAGCCAGGGAGAGCAGGGAAAAGGGGAAAATTATAGAACTACATGGGAAAAATGGAGAATTTTTAAACTATCAGATAAATATGTTCAGGGAATGAAAGGAAAAGATGAGGATTAAGAGGGGGACAGATCAGGGAGGAGGAGGTGGGGGAGGGGGGGTCGAAGATAGGGAGGGAAATAGGTCAAAGGGAAAGTAAGGAAATATGTAAAGTTATTTTTGTACGCAAAAAAAAATTCCACACTAATGTGGGTGTATGTAATTACATGTTGAATAATTTTCCAATAAAGAATAAATTTTAAAAAAATAATCATCCACCATCTCTTTCTCACCAAAGCCCAGCTCATAGAAAGCATCAGCTGTTGTCCCCTGCCTGGACTGTGGCTTCTTTAAGAGTACTGACACACAGTGACCTGCTCTCTTCTGTCCTACTCAATTCAACTGACTCCTTGTAGTGAGTTCGAAGGGATCTGGTGGGATTAAAGAAGAGGAGGAGAACTGTGCATTAGCTATGGTAACTGAATACTGGCTGGTCATAGCCTATGAGGAGGAAGATGATGCAGCCATTGGGAGGAGATGCCAGGCTTCTGCTGTGTGCAGCCCTAATACTGCTTTGACATGCAATGTCTGCTTAAGGAGACAATGTACATCTTTGCCAGCACATCAGGGAACAACCAGTACTGTCTGAAAGTTTTATTGAAGGATGATCACATCAAAATGGACAAAGTGCAATGATTCGGAGACGCACAGGACCTCTTCGTCAGGCGTCTGAGAGGTCCTGCGCAGCTCCAAAACTTTGTGCTATGTCGATTGTTTGTTATCATTCTTCAATAAAACTTTTTGGAGAGTACTGGTTGATCTGTGGCATGCTGGCAAAGATGTACGTTGACCTGTGTTGCCTCCAGTGTCCAGCTGGCTGTTGCTGCAGCAACTGCTACTTCTGAGCCTAATCCAGGAATGTGTACGATGTAACATTATTGCTTGAGAAGACAATCACTCCCTATTACCTTCACACCCACCACTGCTTGAAGCGGAAGTAAACCCATCGATGTAACATTTTCAAAAAACTGTTACATTTCCGGCATGCCGAGAATGCTAACTTCACATTGGTTGTGCTCTCAACCAAACTGTCAAACCATCCAATGGCTGGTGTCATAACTGATCACATGTGCAGCATCATGGCAGTTGAAGATTAAACAAAGGCCAAGATGGCAGCTTCCTTGGCTGAAAACTATAGGAGGGTTTACTTCCACTTTAAATATCGACAGAAAAAATGTATTAAAATAACGCATGGGGAAACAATTGTACAAATGTTCAATTCACTAAGAATTTGTCGGTAAATAGCTCATGCGGTAAAATACCAGTAATGCGGTAATTACTGCATGTTTTCATGCGTTAATTTATCGCACGGTAGCTGTTTGTTATGGAGTGGGCCAGGAAGCCAGCCACTGCCTCCTTAACAACAGATGACTCATCCGTCCTGCTGACAGCTGAATGTAAATAAAAAAAAAAAAAAACATGTCGGCATTTAAAAATTCTTACAAAAACCAGCGTGGGCGTCCCCCAAATCCATACCAGGCCCTTTAGGTCCTCAAAAACTATACCAGGCCACATGCCCCCAACATGGGGTGGTGCTTTGGGGTAGGGGGGCTCTGCATGTTGATGGGGACAAGGGCCTCTTCCCCACAACCTTGTGCGAGCAGGGGGCTTATCGCAATCTGGAAGATCCCAGCCCCCTATGTAAATGAGTATGGGGGTATAGTGAAAAAAAAGACAATAGACAGTTTGTGACAATTCCTTTATTTAAAAAATATAAATAAATGTCCCCTGGTGTAGATCCATTGTCAATCATGATGCCCGCCACCACCGCCAACCCGAAAAAAGAAAAAAAAAGTGAATTGGACTTTTTTTACCACATGCAATAATATATGCAAATGAGTCACATGACCATGTTATCGCACGTGGTAATCTTTAGCGAAATGACCACTATGTCTTTAGGCCTTGTCTTCCATTTTGGGAATATGTGCAGATATATTACTAAATTGTGTTTTTTGTTATGGTATAGGAGGTTCAGAGAATGTGGGATGATGGTGTGAAGTATTTTTTGGTGCACACCGGTTTACCATTACCAGGGGTATATTTTTTTAATGCAGTGGGCCTGTGTGCAAGATCATAAGTTCGCCCACCTGGCCTGCAACAAGGGAGAGGCATGCCATGCTCCAGCCACCTACATGTGTAAATGTATTTAACACCTCTATACAAAAAATAATCAAAGTAATAAAGCAGAACGCATATTGCACCGCACTGAATGATGGATATGGCCAGATTGTGCTAACAATGGGAGGGTCCTAAGGGTCATGGTCAAATAAAACCTGAGTCTAACGGACACGGACAACAATAAGCACAATCATTAAAAAATGACTCTTCCAATAGCTATGTTTTTTAGCCTAATTTATGAAAGAACTTTGTAAAATATTCAGTGACTACTTAGCAACCAGGCAGCAGGGCAGTGACAATTTAACAACCTTTGCATCAGGAGCCCCAGTTCACATTAGAGTCCTCCCTTTACATCAAGGTCCCCTTTAACATCCAGAGTCCCCCTTTTAACATTTAGAGCCTCCTATACATCAGACTATCCCTCTTCACATCAGAGCCCCTATACAACAGAGTCTTCTGTTCACATCGGGAGTGCCAATGTTCACATCAGAGTTCCCCCATTCACACTAGGGCCCCCTATACATCAAAGCTGGTATACATTAGAACCCCCATAAAACAGAGTTTCCTGTTCACATCAGAGCCTCCTCCTAATACAGTATCTGACAAAAGTGAGTACACCCCTCGCATTTTTGTAAATATTTTATTATATCTTTTCATGTGACAACACTGAAGAAATTACACTTTGCTACAATGTAAAGTAGTGAGTGTACAGCTACAGTATAAATTTGCTGACCCCTCAAAATAACTCAACACAGCCATTAATGTGTAAACCGCTGGCAACAAAAGTGAGTACACCCCTAAGTGAAAATGTCCAAATTGGGCCCAATTAGCCATTTTCCCTCCCCGGTGTCATGTGACGCGTTAGTGTTACAAGGTCTCAGGTGTGAATGGGGAGCAGGTGTGTTAAATTTGGTGTTATCGCTCTCACTATCTCATACTGGTTACTGGAAGTTCAATATGGCACCTCATGGCAAAGAACTCTGATGATCTGAAAAAAAGAATTGTTGCTTTACATAAAGACAGCGTAGGCTATAAGAAGATTGCCAAGACCCTGGTACTGAGCTGCAGCACTGTGGCCAAGACCATACAGCAGTTTACCAGGACAGGTTCCACTCAGAACAGGGCTCGCCATTGTCAACCAAAGATGTTGAGTGCACATGCTCAGCGTCATATCCAGAGGTTTTCTTTTGGAAATAGACATATAAGTGTTGCCAGCATTGCTGCAGAGGTTGCATGGGTGGGAGGTCAGCCTGTCAGTGCTCAGACTATACACTGCACACTGAATCAAATTGGTCTGCATGGCTGTCGTCCCAAAAGGAAGCCTCTTCTAAAGATGATGCACAAGAAAGCCTGCAAACAGTTTGCTGAAGACAAGCAGACTAAGGACATGGATTACTGGAACCGTAAACCAACCGTAGACCAAAATAAACGTAATTGGTTCAGATGGTGTCAAGAGTGTGTGGTGGCAACCAGGTGAGGAGTACAAAGACAAGTGTGTCTTTCCTACATTCAAGCATGGTGGTGGGAATGTCATGGTCTGGGGCTGCATGAGTGCTGCCAGCACTGGGGAGCTACAGTTCAATGAGGGAACCATGAATATTAACGTGTACTGTGACATACTGAAGCAGAGCATTATCGCCCTCCCTTCGTAGTCTGGGTCGTAGAACAGTATTCCAACATAACAACCCCAAACACACCTCCAAGACGACCACTGCCTTGCTAAAGAAGCTGAGGGTAAAGGTGATGGACTGGCCAAGTATGTCTCCAGACCTAAACCCTATTGAGCGTTTGTGGGGCATCCTTAAACGGAAGGTGAAGGAGCGCAAGGTCTCTAACATTCACCTAAATCCGCCGGTGTGCAGATTCGGTAGGATGGCCCATAGGCAAGCCCTGAGGGATGTTGGTGGTCAGGCTGGGGGGGGCAGGCTTAAGCTGTGTAAGCTGTGTAAGGCACCCAAAAATTTCTGATGGCTGCCATGAATGCAGTGCAGGGGTCAGTGACATGTAGCATACAACACAGTATACAGAGTGCACTGGTTAGGATTATGTAACATGGTGCCCCTTACACTGCTAATTAGTGTGAGAAAAATGTGTCCGGCTTCATTGGTCAGTGGGAGGAAAAATAACTGGTATCATTGGTGAGTAGGAGAAAAAATGCCATGCTATTGGTAGGCAGTGGGAGCAAAATAGTTTTATGTCAGTTGTAAGCATACCTCTTTTTGCATTAGGTAGTATTGTCGATTGTATGGAATGGCTTATGTTTTTCCACTATGTTATATGACTTGGGTTACTCATTTGTAAAGGCAAATGAAAACCAGATATACAGGATACCAGTTTTCATTTTGCCTTTTATCATTATAATTCCTAATTTTTCTTCTAATTTCTATAATTTTGGGAATTCATTTGAAGACAAGCAGCTATTGGCAAGCGCTAGTCTTGGCTTTTCACCACTAGATGTCAGTGTTGTCAATAGCTAGACAAAAGTTTTTTGTGCAATAGATTTAGCAGAGGATATTCCGTTTTAGAACTGTATTCTAGATGTAGAGGGCCTGTCCATGTTATCATTATTTATTAGGATGATATTCATTTAATATAAAAAAAAAAAATTATTACTTTATTTTGAACAAACCAGAGCACTTCTAGAAAGAATTTCAAGAAGTTCTCTTCTGCAACAATACAATTAGCTATGTGACAAAGAAGATTAAAAAATAACCAGTTTGTGCAAAGTGTAAGATTAACAAAATGCGGGTTTGTTTGGACAAAAACTAGCACAGGGTGACATTTTCACAGATTTGTGATTGTTAAAATTCTGAATGATATTACAACAATGCCAAGTGTTTGACTTTCACCCAATAGAAGCAAATGTCATCCTGAGCATACAATGTATTTGATAAAACCTGTGAAATTATGGATTGGGCTGTCATGGGATTTCCCCTTTAACACAATGTGAAAGCATTGTGCTGTGCTGTACTGTAGTAGGAACTCAAGCCCAAGAACTGATCGATTCAGCCGATGGAACTCGGCGTGCAGCCCGCTGTGCTCCAGACCTTAATTGAGGGCAACGTCTTGGGCACCAGGGAGTTAGAGAATGTACTTTCCTCAATGCAATCTCACATTTTCCATCACATTCCTAGTGCCAGGCCAGCACAAAGCTACTGTATGCTCTACAGAAGCAATTCTAACAACTATTTATTGTACTTGTTTATGTCTTCTTATTAACCCCACTGTATGTCATATTGGGGGGAGATTTACTAAAACTGGTGCAAACAGAATCTGGTGCAGCTGTGCATAGTATCCAATTATCTTCTATATTCAGCTTGTTCAATTAAGCTTTGACAATAAGCCCAAGTTCACATCGTACCGTTTTGACATGCGATTTGACAAGGTAAATCACGTGTCAAATCGCCGCCTATTGCCGGCAATGACAGTCCAAATCGCACAATTTCAAGCCGACCCTCAGTGTGCACGCGGGCTAAAACCTGGAAGCTGATTGGTTACTATACACAGCTGCACCAGATTCGGTGTGCACCAGTTATAGTAAATAGTAAATCTCCCCCATTGTTATAAATAATCTTTGAGTGTGTGTATTATCATTATCCATTATAATTACATTGCCACAAGAGCTAGTTTACCAGACACACATAAACCATAAGACCAATATAATTTTTTAACATCCTTCTGCATATGATTTTTTGTGTAAGTCTACCCTTAAGTAATTGTAAAGTCTTGTTTTTTTTTTCTATTAAAATATCAAACATGTTATACTTACCTGCCCTGTGCAGTGGATTTGCACAGAGCAGCCCCAATCCTCCTCTTTGCAGGTCCCTCTTCTGTGCTCCTGTCCCTCCCTCCTGTTGAGTGCCCCCACAACAAGTAGCTTGCTATGGGGGCACCCAAGCCAAGCTGCAGCTCCTTGTGTACATTCAGACACAGAGCTGCAGTTTGTCCGCGCCCCCTCTCTCTCCTGATTGGCTAACTGACTTTGATTGACAGCAGCAGGAGCCAGATGGGGCTCAGGTAAGTATTAGGGGGGCTGAGGGGGGCTGCTACACACAGAAGGCTTTTTTATCTTAATGCATAGAATGCATTAAAATAAAAAACCTTCTGACTTCACAACCCATTTAAACATATTTATGGTAGGGTTGCCACCTGTCTGGGATTCTCCCAGACAGTCCGGCTTTTGAATCATGTGTCTGGGTTTCAGTCCACCTGAAACCCGGACACAATATTCAGACAGAAATGCGGTTTACAGGTGTGTGTGTGGGGTGGGTGTACAGATATACAGGTGTGTGTGAGGGGGGCTCCCATATATACAGGTGTGTGTGTGGGGGGGCCTGACATATATACCGGTGTGAGGGGGGCTGACATATATACAGGTTTGGGGGGCGGACAAATATACAGGTATGTGGGGGGGCTGACATATGTAGCGCCCTGTTACTTTTAAATAGGCGCTATGTGTAAATTTAAGGGTATCTGAGTTATAAATAGCTCAGAGTGATTATGTAAATTTGTTTGGGTTCTGTTCCAGCTTTGGCTGTGTTGTGTGCATTTCCCACTGTGGCCAGTAGGTGTCACTGTTGTCACAGGCCAGTGTGAGAAATACACAGACCTGAAGTGCATTGGATATTCTTTCCCCAGAAACAGCCCAATCTGGAGCTTCTTTGTAGCTGGGCATGCTGGGGAAGGATATTTAAGGGGCAGTGCCATGTGCTTGAGGGGAGTTCCTACCTCATGGCCCTCCAGGCCTGAGGCTATGCTGCTGTGTTTGCTTCAAGTAGGCCCAGAAGCCTGTCTGGGGCCTACTTAACTAAAGGTGGTCCTGTGCTGTCTGTCCTGCGGGAAAAAGCCACTAAAACGAAGAAGATTCCAGGGGAGGACCTTGCTGGAGAGAACCAAGCTGAAGGCTGGTTTTTCAGGAAGGGCCTGGTGACTAGTTTGGAGTATGCACCAAAGTTAACCTACCTCACAGTACTGCCGGATGGCTTAAAGGATCAGGTACTGTGCAGCCGACCTAACTAATTGACTACTGGCTAAACAATCCTGTGGCAGAGGATTATCCAGGAGTTTCCACTTATCACTCAAGTCTGTGGCAGAGACTTTGTCCATGCTTCATACCGGCTGCTAGGTCGGTATGAGAGGCATATCCAGTTGTCGCAAGATCCAGTGACAGAAGCTGTTGTCCTCTGGATTCAAGAACCGCATTAGTGATCTTCAAAACCAAGGTATCTGGACTTCCCCTAACCCTCTATCCTTCTACCTGAAGTTGTTTAATAAAGCAATTGAGCAAAAGACTGAAGTGACTGGTAATCACAGCTTTCAAAACTATTTAACATAGACACTTAAGTTCTGGGACAGTGGAATGTGGGAGTAATGGCAGGACCCAAAATTAATCCAGCAGCTCCCAGGGGGGTATCGCTACACATATATACAGGTGTGAGGGGGGCTGACATATACACAGGATTGAGGGGGGCTGAGTGCGTAGAGGTGAGGTGGCCGGTGTGTGGATTCGGTAGGATGGCCCATAGGCAAGCCCAGGCCTAAAGCTGTATAAGGGGCCCAAAATTTCTGATGGCTGCCCTGAATGCAGAGATCAGTGGCATGTAGCATACAACACAGTATACAGAGTGCACTGGTTAGGAATATGTAACATGGTGCCCCTTACACTGCTAATTAGTGGGAGAAAAAAGTGTCTGGCTTCATTGGTCAGTGGGAGGAAAAATAACTGGTATCATTGGTGAGTAGAAGAAAAAATAGCCATGCTATTGGTAGGCAGTGGGAGCAAAATTGCTTTATGTCAGTTCATTGGGGGAAATAAATGTTGTAAACAATTGGTCAGTAGGAGAATTTTTTTTTACAATTTAGACAATATGCACATATTATAGAAATACTAACATGAATGGAAAAACATTTTTATCCACAAACATCCATTAATCAGTATGTACTGATAACGGATAACATACGCTATCAGACCTCAGCTCAAACCCCCAGCGGCACAAGGAGCTAATTTGTTGCTTAAACTTAGACGGTAACAGCTGTTACTATATTTGAGAAATAATTGAGCTCCTTGTGCTGCAAGCCCTGTGTTTCTTGAGCTGGTGGAAGAAACAGTAGGCCAGGCATTGGGCTTTTATACCTGGAGTTGCATTGCAGGCTGCAGCTAGTGGTGCAAAAGAGGGTGCATGGTAGGGTTCTTCATTGGCAGCACTGGCTACTTATTGGAAGAATTGACATCCCCAACTCATCTATCTTAATGACATCTTTTGCTCTACATACTTACCGGAGGGTGCTTCGGTGAGCCACGTGGAGCATGCTGACTTTTACTTTAAAGTACAACTAAAGGTAGTTTTGAATAGAGTGGAGATTACTTCAAACCCTTGTCAGTTGTTATGGTTGTCTTTGCCCCCATTAGGGAGATTCGCCCTCTCAATTTGTCCTGTTTACCATTATCACTGAAAGTGAAAGTAAAAGAAGATCCCACATTTTGGGTTGTCCCTAGAAAAATAATAGAGGGGAAATCTTCCAATGGGGACATTAGTTCTGGTGACATGGGATCCCCAAGGGATTCCCTTAATTTGCGGGGATTTCATCTCACTTCCTGTTATATCTACATGACAGGAAGTGAAGGGAAATCTACCCCTTTTGGAACATAGATGGAAAAAAAAACTGACATGGGTTATGACCCCCCCTTACTCTATCCATTTTTTTTAAATGATTGCCTATAGTTCTACTTTAAGTATAGAGGTGAAAGCATACTATTGAAAAACCGTGCTACCTATAATATGAGTGTAGAGTATAGAAGGGAGCTGGCTATCTTACCTGTACCTGCAGAAGACACTCTGCAATATTGTTGCAGTCAGACTGTTTCCCTCTAGTGCCAGCTAAGACTCTGCGTCATCACATCCTGTCAGCAGAGTGATTAACACCAGGAAGCAAAGCATACAGGGAATAGTAGTTCCAGGACTCAAGTTTCACATTGAGATTACACTGTTTTAGGACTACAACTTCCACCCTGCTCTGGGGGCAAAGGAAGTAGAGACTCCATCTTGCTGATCTGAGGGAATTTTCTCAGACTACACGAGGGAGCAGAAAAGATTAGACCTAGGGGAGAGTGTCTGCCTCCCAGGTCAGTCCACTGCATGATTTTAGGCATCCAAAGCCAGTCGGGACATTCAGCCTGAAAAAGGGGGATCCCAGGTGCGTATCCAGACGCACCTGCACCGACGGTGTGAAGCGTTCCAGTGTAAGGTGACCAGTTGGGTCACTAGAAGAGCCTGCCTGTTCCAGGACTTTTGTTTGGGCCTTGACCGCAGGATTCAGTGAGAAGGCTTTTGCCCATTTGCAGGAAACAAGGACACTGCACACAGATAGAGTTATATGGACACTGTATACAGGCATCATTGCTCTTAGTCACCTAGCTGACACCTGTAGTGCCACAGTACACAAGGCCATTTAGATACAGAGACACTGTATACAGATGCCATTTTCCTTTCACCTTGCTGAGGAAGATCCTGCATTCTTTACTTGAAAATCTGGGGCAGTTGTGTTGTTTGGCCCTGCTATTTAGGAGTTTAAAGGGGTTGTAATTAGGATGCATTAAGGTGAAAAAACATGAAGCTTTACAACCCCTTTAAGTGCACCAACGAGAGTGGCTAGCTGAAGAAACAAAGCCTCATCCTTCTTTAAAGGGACTGAAGCTGCTAGTGCCATATGCGCCCGCACACACATACCCAGGGCTCTGTCTATGCAGTGGGTGTGTAGGACAGTTTATCTGGAAAGCTAATACATTGAATGTTGATTTGAATACAGTGTTTGTAATTGGGCCTGTGGTGTCAGGAGAAAGAAGAGAGGGGTCTGACATAAAGAGGGTCATTCTTCTGCTCTCCTCCTGCCTGGACTCATAGAGCCACATTTGAGTAGAGGTATACAATCCAATATAAAGTGTCATATTGTGATTTTTTTGCTATTTAAGTGTGCCTCTGCTCTTGGGGTTATTTTCAGATTTGGGATCCCCTAAAAGCAGCCTGAATACAGTATTGAGCTATATTGCTCTTAATCTCAGTTATTGCTCTCCAGTTGATTACTTGAATATATATATACTGTTACTGTCTGTTACATTTCCACAGAAATATTTCAGTAAAGACAATTTCTGTGTTTTATCAAAACGTGTGTGTTTCTCATTGGTCATTGCACTTACACTATTACCAGTAAGAATGAGCTTCGAGTTCGAGTCGAACTCATGTTTGACTCGAACATTGCCTGTTCGCCCATTCGCCAAACAGCGAACAATTTGGGGTGCTTGCGGCAAATTTGAAAAGTCTATGGGAGAAATCTAAAGTGCTAATTATAAAGGCTTATATGCAAGTCATAAAAAGTGTTTGGGGACCCGGGTCCTGACCCAGGGGACATGTATCAATGCAAAAAAAAGTTTTAAAAACTGGCGTTTTTTCGGGAGCAGTGATTTTAATAATGCTTAAAGTGAAACAATAAAAGTGAAATATTCCTTTAAATTTCGTACCTGGGGGGTGTGTATAATATGCATGTAAAGTCGCGCTTGTTTCCCGTGCTAAGAACTGTCCTTGCACAAAATGTCATTTCTGAAGGAAAAAAAGTCATTTAAAACTCACTCGCGGCTATTAATGAATTAACGGCTCCCAGCAATGCATAGAAAAGTCATTGATAAAAAAAAAAGCGTGGGGGTTCCCCCAAATTCAATTACCAGGCCCTTCAGGTCTGGTATAGATATTAAGGGGAACACCACCGCAAATTTAAAAAAAAAATGTGCGCGGTTCCCCCCAAATATCCATACCAGGCCCTTCAGGTCTGGCATGGATTTTAAGGGGAACTCCACCCCAAATTTAAAAAAAAATGGTGTGGAGTCCCCCCAAAAATCCATACCAGACCCTTATCCGAGCACGCAACCTGGCAGGCTACAGGAAAAGAGGGGGGAGGAGAGAGCGCCCCCCTCTCCTGAACCGTACCAGGCCACATGCCCTCAACATGGGGAGGATGTCCTTGTGTTGATGGGGACATGGCCCTCATCCCCACAACCCTTGCCCGGTGGTTGTGGGGGTCTGCGGGCAGGGGGCTTATCGGAATCTGGAAGACCCCTTTAACAAAGGGGACCCCCCAGATCCCGGCCCCCCCTATGTGAATTGGTAAGGGGTACATTGTACCCCTACCATTTCATGAAGAAAGTGTAAAAAATAAATAAAAAAAAACACACAAACAACTTGGAAAAGTCCTTTATTAAAAACAAAAACAAAAAAAAACATTCCAGCGATGAAATCCAGTGTCCCGCAGCGATCCGATGTCCAGCGCTGTCCGTCATTGGCTGAGCCTGAGCGGACCTGATGGGGAACTTCCTCCGCAGTCTATTAAATGTATAGACCCGCCCCTTCTAAAGTTCCCCATCAGGTCCGCTCAGCCAATGACTAGGTGTAAGGCTAAGCGGACCAGATGCGGAACGTGAGAAGGGGCGGGTCTAATCATGTATTACATAAAAAATAAAAATGAATACGTGAAAAATGAATAAGTGAAAAAGGCCCAAACGCATATAGGGATATGGGCATGTGATAAACAGTGAATATGTACCGCCAATGGAAGGCCAATGTGAATATAACTGTGTGCACAAAAAATTACACCATCACATCTGCATATAAACTCATATGTGAATACAATCATATACAATATGGTAATATTAAAGTCCAATAAAGGTGCCCAGTGAATGTACTGGAAACAAGGAAAGAGATTGTATAACAAAACTTCAGTGCATTGTCCCCATTAAAGGAATCCAAAAAGCTTTAAGTTCATAGGTAGCATATGTTCACAGATCTGCAACACCCAGGGACGTGACTCCAACACCAGGGATGGGGGAAAGAAATGGATACTCTTACCCCTGAGCGTGGACACGCACACCAGCGGTGGTGGGTCAATCAAGCAGAAGGTATGGATGTAGACTCCTCTGGACACGTCCTCACAGAACAGCAGCAAATGGGGTAAGCACAAAAGCTCCAATCTCTCCAGAGTGATGACACAGAGCTCCAGGACATCAGCACATCAAGGATCGCGGTATCAACCATGTAAAAAGGTGGAACAAAGGAGGCTCCACATAGTGCAAGATCAGATGGTAAGATAAAAAATCTCATTTATTCGAAGGAAATGGTCACGGAACATACATGGTTAAAAAATAAAAGATAAAATGATACAGGCTTCCATGCAGAGGCTTGCAAAATAGTGATCACAGGAAATGTATCCAAAAAATCGGCGTAGCTATAAGGCAGGTTCATGTACCCGACATGTTTCGCATAAAAAAAACATGTCGATGCCCCAGTCGATGCATTTTTTATGCGAAACATGTCGGGTACATGAACCTGCCTTATAGCTACGCCGATTTTTTTGATACATTTCCTGTGATCACTATTTTGCAAGCCTCTGCATGGAAGCCTGTATCATTTTATCTTTTATTTTTTAACCATGTATGTTCCGTGACCCTTTCCTTCGAATAAATTTGATTTTTTATCTTACCATCTGATCTTGCACTATGTGGAGCCTCCTTTGTTCCACCTTTTTACATGGTTGATACCGCGATCCTTGATGTGCTGATGTCCTGGAGCTCTGTGTCATCACTCTGGAGAGATTGGAGCTTTTGTGCTTACCCCATTTGCTGCTGTTCTGTGAGGACGTGTCCAGAGGAGTCTACATCCATACCTTCTGCTTGATTGACCTACCACCGCTGGTGTGCGTGTCCACGCTCAGGGGTAAGAGTATCCATTTCTTTCCCCCATCCCTGGTGTTGGAGTCACGTCCCTGGGTGTTGCAGATCTGTGAACATATGCTACCTATGAACTTAAAGCTTTTTGGATTCCTTTAATGGGGACAATGCACTGAAGTTTTGTTATACAATCTCTTTCCTTGTTTCCAGTACATTCACTGGGCACCTTTATTGGACTTTAATATTACCATATTGTATATGATTGTATTCACATATGAGTTTATATGCACATGTGATGGTGTAATTTTTTGTGCACACAGTTATATTCACTTCGGCCTTCCATTGGCGGTACATATTCACTGTTTATCACATGCTCATATCCTTATATGCGTTTGGGTCTTTTTCACTTATTCCAGGCGCTGCATTTAAATTTTTTATGTGTTATTTTTTGCAATATGTCTATTTGCTGATGCTGGCAGCCTCATTTTCACTAGTTCACCAAGTAGCGCAACTTTTTTCCACATTTTCTATTCATGTATTACACAGTGAAGGAAGTTCCCCATCAGGTCCGCTAAGGCCAATGACATAGGCGGGGTCTGACATACGAGGGGGCGGACCTGATGGGGAACTTCCTTCACTGTGTAATACATGAATAGACCCGCCCCTTCTCATGTTCTGCATCTGGTCCGCTTAGCCTTACACCTACATGCATATTATACACACCCCCCAGGTACAAAATTTAAAGGAAAATTTCACTTTTATTTTTTCATTTTAAGCATTATTAAAATCACTGCTCCCGAAAAAACGGCCGTTTTGATTTTTTTTTTTTGCATTGATACATGTCCCCTGGGGCAGGACCCGGGTGCCCAAACACTTTTTAGGACAATAACTTGCATATTAGCCTTTATAATTAGCACTTTAGATTTCGAACGTTCGAGTCCATTGTATTTAATAAGGTTCTAAAGTTCACGCGAACATTCTGTCTATTCGCAGGTTCTGGTGCGAACCGAACAGGGGGGTGTTCGGCTCATCCCTAATTACCAGGTGTGCCAAGAGGGACAGAGACTGTTATTGGGGTTGAGAGGCAGAGTACGCAACAAACATACTTAAGCAGCTCCTGCTGGGGTATCGCTATATGAGTATATGCATATGTAGCACACAGACCCTTCCGTTCCATCCATTTTTGCAGTAAGGCACACCTGCTGCTTGCCCGTTATCCAACTCCATGTCTGGAGAAAGAAAGAAGTTACCGCTCAGACGTGGCTGTTGATCTGCTCACTGGATCCGAAGCCGTGGGTGCAGGCGATTGCATATAACAATGCAGAAACTAAAGAAAAGCTTGGACAGCCGCACTCCAAAAAATTTGTTGGTTCTTTATTTAAAAAAACAAGGTCACATCAACACATATGACAGCAAAAAACAGCAAGAGGAGCTGACATGTTTCACACTGCAAATCAGTGCTTAATCATAGCTAACATACACTCAATTCACATCAAATATATAACTCTATTCACATGACAAGTGAAAAAATAATCAAAGTTCCAATTGGTTAATTGGTAAAATGTTGGGTGTTACCTGTGAAGGTAATTAGAGTGAGTAATGTGATTGTGAAGAAGAACACACACCTGTGTTAGAAAAAGAAAAATGGGAAAGAGGAAGAAGAAAATAAGAAAAAAAGAGAAAAAAAAAGAAGAGACCATTCAAAAAAATCCATATTAATATGACTATGTAGATAGCGTGTATCCCTAGTGGTTGTCAAACTTGAGTGTGGGTGGTAATGCTATCTACAGGACATATAAAGCAAGTGCAAAACTGTGCTACAATGTGAATATGTATGGATTGGATACTACTCTTAAGATAAAAGTTATGTGACATGGATGAAAGAAATACTGTATATGTATGTGTATGTGTATAATAAAGTGTATTATTATATACAGATGCTAAAAAATTATATGTATTAAAAGTCCACACAATATTTCCATATATGTAGTGATAAATGAATATATATACAAATTTATATTAAAAAGTATTGGTATATTTAGGACTTGAGTGTGTGTACACCTATGTTGGTTGCAATGTTAATTAGTGATGTGTGCAAACAACAAAGAGCTAACTAAAAATAATGTAAATGTTAGTTGACGTGTTAGGAAAAATGTGAAGAATTGTTCCGATACACTGTCGTGTGTGGGCTTCATGATATGGAGGCCAATGAAACAATCTTGTGTATGGATGATAGTTTCTTGTGTGGAATGCATTCCAACATGTCTGCTCGCAATTAGCCGCGATGTCGCTTCTATAATGTGCGCTCGTTTTATGCAGCTTTGCCCATGTCTATCAGCCACTGCATGCAGAGGAATACATAGAAACATAAAAGTATATTGTAAAAACTTCACGCTAAAAAAGCGGAACATAAGTTATATTATACTGAATAAAAAGTTGCTCCATGAGATATCAGATATTAGCTCCCACTTTGAATAAATGATAGATCAAACATGACTATAATGTAAAGGATTCAAGTGGCGAGTATCTAGAAAATCTCTGGGCATGTTATTTGCCATGAAAAGATGATAATTGGTTGATCAAAGGATCACAACACGGAAAATCTGAGCGACATGTGTACACGTCGCCAAGTAAGCTGTGTGAAGATGTACACTAGTGCAACATCCATCACACAGATGTGCACTTGTTAATGTAAAAAATTATAAAAAAAAAAAAAAATTATGTATTTGTTTTCTGCGAAGAAAAGAAAAGAAAAAAAGGGAAAAGAAAAGAAAAGAGAACCGTTTATCTGTAATTTCTGTATCCTCCATGAATTTGGGGAATATGTGAAGCACAGATTTAATAGGTATGATATGGTGTGTGTGTCATACTCTAAACTCCTGCTGTCCAAATAGATGTGTGGGACAATAATGCCTCCATATAGACCCAGTCTAACTGGGTTGTTGTGATCGTGGACATGTATGCAGGGGATAGAGACGATCGCACGTGTATGTGCAGAACTCTTAAATCCGTAATGGTAAAAGAAAATGGATACTTTTTCCTAACACGTCAACTCACATTTACATTATTTTTAGTTAGCTCTTTGTTGTTTGCACACATCACTAATTAACATTGCAACCAACATAGGTGTACACACATTCAAGTCCTAAATATACCAATACTTTTTAACCTCCCTAGCGGTAATCCCGAGCGTGACTCGGGGTTGTTTTTTTATGCTAGGATCGGTAACCCCGAGTCACGCTCGGGGTAGACATTGCAGAGCTTGCAGCAGAGTTTCCTTACCTTCTCCTGGCGATCCAGCGATGATGTCCTCTGCTGTGATCGCCAGGGAGATCTCCGGCGAGTGTCGGCACTTTCGACCCCATCTGACTTCCTAGTTCCGTTCCCTGCGAGCCGCAGCGGCGCATGGGAGCGGAACTGGGCGGCAAATTCAAAAAGGTAAACACACAGTATACATACAGTATACTGTAATCTTACTGATTACAGTACTGTATGTAATAATAACACATCCCCTTTGTCCCTAGTGGTCTGCCCAGTGTCCTGCATGCACTTTTATATAATAAAAATCGTTCTTTCTGCCTGTAAACTGGGGATTGTCCATAGCAACCAAAAAGTGTCCCTTTATGTCAAAAGTGGTTTTAGACCAGCTAGAAAACAGCGATAATAAATTAGAATCACTCGCAGAATTGAGCGATAGCGATTTGTGGGGAAATTCGTCATCAAACACTAAATCTAATGACAGCGACAATTCTGCAACTGAGCAAATTTCAGTGTTTTTGATTTGATTACATTATTGAATAATTTTTATTATAATTAGATTACTATTTTTTATAATTTTTTATAGTTATTCATTATATTATAATTTATAATTTTGTGTTTCATATTTATCATACCCGGGATGTTTACTAGACTCTGGTTTGCTCAGGTTTAAGTAAGTAATTACTAAGAATCGCAGGCCTATAATACATAACACCAAATTTTCATGCAAAATAATTGTACCGCTTTTGGTACATAATTCCAGAAAGAATCATACCGCCAGGGAGGTTAATATAAATTTGTATATATTTTCATTTATTACTACATATATGGAAATATTGTGTGGACTTTTAATACATAGAATTTTTTAGCTATCTGTATATAATAATACACTTTATTATACACATACACATACATATACAGTATTTCTTTCATCCATGTCACATAACTTTTATCTTAAGAGTAGTATCCAATCCATACATATTCACATTGTAGCACAGTTTTGCACTTGCTTTATATGTCCTGTAGATAGCATTACCACCCACACTCAAGTTTGACAACCACTAGGGATACACGCATAGTCATATTAATATGGATTTTTTTGAATGGTCTCTTCTTTTTTTTTCTCTTTTTTTCTTCTTTTCTTCTTCCTCTTGATTATTTTTTCACTTGTCATGTGAATAGAGGTATATATTTGACGTGAATTGAGTGTATGTTAGCTATGATTAAGCACTGATTTGCAGTGTGAAACATGTCAGCTCCTCTTGCTGTCATATGTGTTGATGTGACCTTGTTTTTTTAAATAAAGAACCAACAAATTTTTTGGAGTGCGGCTGTCCAAGCTTTTCTTTAGTTTCTCCATGTATGGAGAGGCGAGCAGTGTTAGATTTTTGGGCCTTGCGGCGAGTTACCTCTCCAGAGTGGATCCCTGGTCTCGGTTGTCTAGGCGAAAGTCCCTTTGTAATAAAGCCAATGTCCACACAGGTGTAAAACCTAAGCAGCAAGGTTTTATTCTTTTCTTGAGGTAAAACTTGGAAGAGAGAGAGAGTAGAAACGACAAAGTAGGGGAAGGTTCAGGCACGCAACACTTAGAGAACACTTTCGTCGCCACTCAAGCCTGAGTGGGTATTGCTCACCCAGATAGTCCCTTTGAGAGCGGTCCTAGAAACCGTAGTGTCAGAGATGATGGATCCCCTTTAGGTAGGCCTCCAGGCCTCTCGCCGAGACAGCAGTATCGTCGCTATCTCCGCCGGGACTGATCTTCCCCTGGAACTCCTTCCCTAAAGATGGGCCCCCTTCAACCAGGCAGCCTGGGATCCCTCTCCGAAGTGTAGGCCCTCAATAGCAGAGCTGGGCCTACTATGCAGCAGCATAGCCTCGGGCTAAAGGTGCCCGAGACCAATCATACGCATCCCGTGGCATGAGGGACACGAGACACGCTTACTGGACCAGAGGTCCCCCCGAACTCCTTGGGGTCCCCCTGGAATTGCCTCACGCCAAATGACGTCTGCCCCTTATGTACCCTCTCCCAGCATACACAGCGGGTAGACCACGCCCACTGCATGGCTGCTGAGAGAAGACACTGAATGCGCTGTGATACCCCCGTGATCCAGCCTGTGCCGGCGGTGACAGTGCCACCTGCAGGCAAAGGAGGATAACACTGCCGGGCAGTATCACACCCAGAGCAGAGCAAACAATTTGTTCTAATCAACAGGTCCGAGCCCAACTATGGCTCGGACCACCCCTAAATTTACACATATAGCGTCCCATAAATTGGGATGGGCACTACATACACCCCCTCCTGAAAAAGACACTGTCCCCAGTGGCTAAAGAAACCAAACCCCTTCAATCCTGAAGGTCGTTGATTTCTTTGTAACTATAATACAAAAGAAAAAAAATATGAAATGGTGCCTGAACCAAGCATTTTGGAAGGTGGGAGGGGAGAAAGGAAAGAAAAGCAAACATATAAATGACATCCCATTCTCTCTCAAATGTCACATTTCAATTATACATTCCACCCCTTCGCTAACTACCTATTCTACCCCATTCTCCGGTGGTTTTGATAGCCGTTCTCATACCTGCAAAAGAAAAAAAATCACAACATGCAAGCAAGAAATATACAAACATCCTATCCACTACTGACACTCTATTCTGCAGGAGAAGAAGACCACTCCCCCAGGAGGGAATAATTTCCTTCCAAAGTTAATTACGCTAAGCCTAGCATAATAAAGAAAATGTAAGAAGACATTCTAAATACGTTTAGTTCTAGTTCTAATATTAATCATTATCTAGCAGACCACCACCACCTAGTGTTGACAGGGCTTCAACGTTCTGTACAAGTTGCGCATAGGACTGCAACATCACTCTGAACACTTCACTCTTGACCACGGAGTCTTTTCACCATGAACTCCTATCTGTCTACCCCAAGTTCAGTTTAGAGGAAAGCAGTCACTTTCTTTTGGAGAGAGAGAAAAAAAAAACACAACAAGCTCTCCGGTTTTCCTTTCCAGAGTAGACGTCCTCCGTAGCAGCGGCAAAGTCACCTGGATCTGGGCATGGTTTACCCATGAACGGACAGGATGAAGAACAAAAAAAAAAAAAACACAAGTTCCTGTCTCAAAGGTAGTAGTCTGGATCAGGGAGAGTAACGGGCCTCCCACGCTCATCCCGAGTGGTGATGGAATAAACAACATCTTTTCCCCATTCACTACAGATAACGTGAAACTCCTCAGATATAAGAAAAGTCTCTTTTCCACAGCGAGAGTCTGGGTTAGCCAAGTGATCCCAGACAGCTTCATCGTACTACTGCTCCCTAATGTCCTCAATCTCTTTCATAACATCCCGAGGCACATAAGGCAACACAAAACCGTACTCCCTACTCACACGGTCCATCAACATTCTTTGTAACCGGGCAAGACTTGGCAGTGTCGTCCGGTCCCCCGTTCCGGGCAGCACACACGAGTCGGGTGGCGGTCTTGTTGCAGACCTAACAGGTTTAAAGGAAGTCCCTTTCTTGGCTGCTAAAGTACATCTAATGCCACCCGGGGCCCTTACTCGTGTTGTCGCACCCACAGGGTCTTTAATTTCCACCTCCTTGTAGCGGCAAGTGAGAGTAACAACCTCACACTGGTCCCACAACAGTTCCCGGGTCTGGATTTCTACCTCGCTCTCTTTATTATGGGGCATCAGCTTCTTCCCTCCCCCCGGTAAACTACCCGGGACAGTCTCAAACACTTGTCTTTCAGCCTCCTTACCATCACCTGGTGCGGACTTCTCGGGCATCCTCCCGCTCTTGAGGTCTGGCTCTGGTAGGAGCTGGGGCAGGCTTCCACCGCGGCCGCGGGAGGCCTTAACATATCCAACTTTTGGCTTTGCTGGTGGAACATGGATTTCTGTAGTAGCTAAGGCAGCATCCGCTGCGGTGTCCGCCGACGGCTCTTCAGCAGCTGAGACATCCTTGTTGGCCACATCCGTGGCAGTCGATGCGGTGCGCGTGGGCCTGGCTGTGGGAGTGTAGGCATCTTCCTCAGAAGTAACGATGCCTGTGATGCAGTTGACCCGGTAGACCCGGGGCTTCTCGGTGGGCTGGTCCACCTCAAATAGGAATTCTCCACAGGATGCACATCTTCCGAACGGGCTCATTTGCATGGCCAGTCTGTGACATTTGGGACAGAGCATGCCCAGGGCCCCCGCATCTCTGCAGGTGTACAGAGCGAAGCGGCCCCGGGGCCTGAGCCGGATAACTGTATCTGTGAGCGGGGCCGTGAGTGGGGTAATGTCCATAGTGGAAGACATCGGGAACATCCTGGGTCCCGACAAAGCTGAGGTTCCTGGAAAAGCAGACATGTTGCTGCTCACTCGATCCAACTCTCTCTGTCTCTTGGCGCCAAAGTACCCACGTGCAACACACAGGTGGCGGGAACTTCTCCCCTTTTCTTCTTTCTGCACGTAGCTCGCAGGCTTTTCTTTTTCTAGATACGCCCACGAACTACGCAGTTGGAAAAACCACAGTTCTGTGCCCCTTAACCCCTTTTTCTCTCTCAGAGTACAGTAACACAGTTCGATTTCTTCCATGGCCGACTTTCCAATCACATACAAAATAGTCCACTCATGCGAGAGATAGCCACAAATCCCGGACTCGAGCCCCCAGGTGTAGCACACAGACCCTTCCGCTCCATCCATTTTTGCAGTAAGGCACACCTGCTACTTGCCCGTTATCCAACTCCATGTATGGAGAGGCGAGCAGTGTTAGATTTTTGGGCCTTGCGGCGAGTTACCTCTCCAGAGTGGATCCCTGGTCTCCGTTGTCTAGGAGAAAGTCCCTTTGTCCACACAGGTGTAAAACCTAAGCAGCAAGGTTTTATTCTTTTCTTGAGGTAAAACTTGGAAGAGAGAGAGAGTAGAAACGACAAAGTAGGGGAAGGTTCAGGCACGCAACACTTAGAGAACACGTTCGTCGCCACTCAAGCTTGAGTGGGTATTGCTCACCTGGATAGTCCCTTTGAGAGCGGTCCTAGCAACCGGAGTGGAGCACGCATGTCAGAGATAATGGATCCCCCTTTAGGTAGGCCTCAAGGCCTCTCCCAGAGACAGCAGTATCGTCGCCAGTATCGTCGCCAGGACTGATCTTCCCCTGGAACTCCTTCCCTAAAGATGGGCCCCCTTCAACCGGGCAGCCTGGGATCCCTCTCTGAAGCGTAGGCCCTCGATAGGAGAGCTGGGCCTACTATGCAGCAGCAGAGCCTCGGGCTAAAGGTGCCCGAGACCAATCACACGCATCCCGTACCATGAGGGCCCCGAGACACGCTCACTGGACCAGAGGTCCCCCCGAACTTCTTGGGGTCCTCCTGAAATCGCCTCACGCCAAATGGTGTCTGCCCCTTATGTACCCTCTCCCAGCATACACAGCGGGTAGACCACACCCACTGCACGGCTGCCGAGAGAAGACACCCAAGGCGCTGTGATACCCCCGTGATCCAGCCTGTGCCGGCGGTGACAGTGCCACCTTCAGGCAAAGGAGAATAACACTGCCGGGCAGTATCACACCCAGAGCAGAGCAAACAATTTGTTCTAATCAACCGGTCCGAGCCCAACTATTGGCTCAGACCACCCCTAAATTTACACATATAGCGTCCCATAAATTGGGATGGGCGCTACACATACATCTTCATTAATGTTTAGGTGACAATAGCCATTACAAGTATTGTGGAGTACACCATCATTTTTTTTTCCTGTGGCAGGAAAATGTCCTTACAGTTTTTCTGGGAATGTTGGCAAATATTTATGTAGCCAGGATTTTAGAATCTTTTAAAACCCAGCATCATCCAACCCACTTCCTATGAGTTAAGGCCTTCATAGCCTGCTGGATTTAGGATATGTTTAATGGACTTTATCAGACAAATAAAGTCATTGGGGGACTTCAGAGAAGAGAGGGAGTTGAATTGGGTTTTATTTTTCAAAGCATAAAGTAAGATGAAGTCAACTAATGTTTCCCCTTAAATCCCAAACATATGAACAAAAAGTCTTAAATTACTATGCATCCTACTGGATTTATTAACTTCACTTCACACAAGTAAATCAGATCCTTGGGTTTCCTTGCTTTGCCAAATCCAGTCTTCACCCAACCCCTATTTTGGAATACCAATTGATTGATTTTCATAATAATTCACATTGTCCAGCTGTGTCATACATATGTACAAATCAAAATATTTCTAAATCTATTTCAAAGAGTCATTCATTTCCATTTAACATTTCTCTTTGGTCACTTTGTCTATTTAACTTCCTGCCTTAATAAAAATTCAAGTTTACTTAAAGTAAGAGCAGATCTCTGTGAGTGTTGATAGATCTGGCATTCTTAGTTCTTAAAATACCATTTTTTTCACACTGGGGGGCACCAAGAACCATTATTTTTTTCATGGAATTTCTTATTGTGTGCATATGTTTCTTCTTTAATTTTTTCTATACTCTACTACCATTTCAAAGCTACCAGGATTTGACATAATTGTATTAATATGTCTTACATTTCCAGGCATACAAAGTAGTAAAAGACTGTTACTCATTTAATCTGCAGGAATTGGAACAGAGTTTTTTAATTTGTAAGATGTAAGAAGTTATCTCTGCAAATACCCTATGAAGTTCTAACATGGTTTTTTAAATCCTTGTATGAAATCATCTGCAGTGTTTTTGCATACATGTGTCTTTTGTGTGCTTTTCCAACATATAATTAAAGTTCAGCTGCAAAAGGCAGAGGGCCAAGCTGTTCTACACACACAAACACAGACAGAACTCAGTTAAGATACTCATACACAAAGGCTTCTGACTGATCCATCAAGTTTATGCTGCTAAATTATGTTTTTTCATCATAAATTCAGATCTACTGGATATTACATGTTGGATGGACCCTTAATGGGGGATAAGCACAGTACTGGCTTATCTGTATAGTTGCAACATAATTTCTTGGGTCGTATTCCATACAGCAATTTACATTAAAATATTTATATATTCTATACAAGCAATAAAAGAGCCTAACATCCCATCACTCACCTCTCTAGCTCCTTCCGCTGTAAAGTAATCCATTCATACAGATCCTGAAAGATCTCAATGAAGACTCTGAAGTCTGGTTTCAGTTGACATCTTGTAGCTTAGAAACACATGGTCCCTGTTTCAATTACAGGACTGGCAGGCTGCTAAGAGCAACTACCATAGAAAAAAAGATGTGTCAGCTTTGAAAGCAAATTTCTCCACAATGCCAATAACCACAGAGGTAAATGGGGGCTTGAATTAAAGTGCTCTTACTGCACAGGTTCTGTTCAAGGAGAGTTAATCTGACCAGCACAAGTCTTTGGTTCCTGGAGCCTGGCTAATATATGGATATAGCAGATGGTAGTTGGGAAGCACAGAAATGTGTAAAGTGGGGACATGAGGAAGTGGTTGTAGAGACATCTGAGTGTGAAGAGTTGATTCTCATTATCAAACTGGCAGATTTGGAGCACTCTGCTTTTTATGTTGAGAAGTTGGGTAAGCCCTTGATCAATGCTATCAGAAATTCAGCTGGCTAAGGTTCAAGGAGGCCACAAGCAGTTGCAGAGCAACATGCTCCAAATTAAAGAAGGTAGCACTGGAATTGTATTGGTGAATAAAATGGTAGGTAAAGCTGTGTGTATTGTGTAATAACAGAGCCTCATCAGGACACATGCTCATTCAGTGGAACAGAAGTAAAATGTTAGCAAAAGTTGAGGTGGAGAGCTTTGCTAGGGTCAAGAAAAGATTGTGAGTTGCCAGGAACCATCAGTGTGTAAGATCGAAGTAAATCTAAAGCCAATTTACTCATTTTGGATAAAATTGTGGGAGGGACTTTAAACCACTGGTTTTAAGGCCATCTGTCTCATAAGGGATATTTCCCCTCACATTTTGTCCTATAGGCCAGTGGTCCTCAACCCTGTCCTCAGGGCCCACTATCAGGCCAGGTTTGAAAGATAACTGAAATACATCACAGGTGATATCATTTGCTGCTCAGTGATTGCAGTATTCTAGTCTGCATCTCCCCAAGGTAATACATAAAATCTGGCCTGTTAGTGGGCCCTAAGGACAGGTTTGATGACCACTGCTATAGGCTCAACAGGAGATCTGAAAATATCTTTCCAATCTGAGGGAAATCCCCTCTTAGTTGTCACAGAAACATTTGTCCCCACTGGAAAATGTCCCCTCTATTCCTGTTCTGGTGGCAACTCAAACTTTTGTATCTACTCTCCTAGAGAGAATGATCAAGACAGTTATTATTGTACTATAATCTGATCGTTAGTACACAGCTTTCGAGGGCCGATCACGACAGTTAATCTGAAATTAATTAAGGGACAAACACAAAAATATTTCTCGTACAATACCAGATTGTATGATTTTCATTTAATCAGTACAGTTTTCGTCCGAAAAAAATCGGAAGAGCAAGACCACACATGCTCGGAAACGAAAGAATGCATTACAATACAATACAATACATTACATCATGTCCGAAGTTGAATTCTGTCATACGAGAATTTTCCTAAGTTGAGTAATCTATTCATTTTCGACATAAGACTAGCATACAAAAAAAAGGGCGATTATTTGTCTGATATTCTCATTGTGTGTGTGACGGGAGTCACTTTGGGTGGGGGGCCCATGGAACACAGAATCCCTTGGAGAGGTTGGGAAACCCTTGTTTTCGCTCCCCATGCACCTCCTTTGTCTAAGTTACCCTGTGTCTATTAGGGGCACAGGGTGACTGAGAAAATTATGGAACATTGTAAGAGTTTTTTAGACTGTTGCCATGCCATCTGCAATCCCTGATGAATCAAAGCATTGCTTAAATATGGATTTTATGGTCTTCAATGTAGGAACCGGTCTGTCTGCTAGTGGGGACTCCTGCTATTGTGTGAAGGTGTTCTGTGTTTATACTTATGATGTGTATTGTGTCTTCTGAGCTAGAAGACGGCAAGTCTGACCTGAAAGGTCAGACCTCTGAGTCACCTAGGCTGGTTAAAGGACTAGTAAATTAGCTCATGTTAATTTATGTTTCTGGTTACAGTTTGTTTTGTTAGGGTAATATGATCAAGGGGGAACCTCCTTCTCAAGTGTATAAAAGCCTGTATTCTTGTTCAAATAAAAAGTTCTGCCTAGTTCTTTGTTGTAATATGCGGCTATAATACAGGTATCTAATATCTATCTTCAGATTGGAGGAAGTGGTATATGACGGAAGCACTCAAGCGGAGTGTGGGACGTTCTGTTACAGTGTGTACAAGGCTTTAGAGAGAGAAAGAATCTCCCCCTAACAGAGACACTGATGACAGCAATAAAAACACAACACAGGTTCTAACCCCACAAGAATATTTGCCGTTAGTAATACTTTAATGCTGATTCTAATGGAAGCTAATTGGGCAGCACCTATGCAAAATAAATTATAGATAGTTGCCTAACCTGTGTGGGATGTTTTCGCTGTGCTGGCCAAGGAGGATCAAATAGAGTCTTTGGGCTACATTCACACTTATACAACTCCAAAGTTGTGTCAACTTTGGAGTGCAACTTTGGTGTAACTTTGATGCAACTTTGGATAGGTGCAACTTGGATACGACTTTGGCTTTAACCAGTGATAATGGCCAACTGATGCACAAAAAGTTGCATTGTATAACATTCAGGTACGACTTTCATGCAACTTCTGAGTGTTAGTATTGATGTCTATGGCCCTCAAGTTGCATGAAAGTCAGATCAAAGTAGTGCATGAACTACTTTGAAGTTGCTTCAACTTTAAGTTGCGCATATATGAATGGTTATAATTGGAAAACATGGGGAACAACTTGGCATGCGACTTTGATGTCCAAAGTTGTATGACAAGTCTTACAAGTGTGAATGGAACCTTAGAAAGAAGGATTAGCAATAGAGCACTAAAAGCACAGAGCTGTTGATACAGGGGTTCTTCCTGACCAATAAGGCAGGTTATGGCAAAGCTGGTTTTGAAAAATCCATTAAAAATCCAATAAATGATGAACAATTAAATCTTTTTTTGGGGTAATACTTTTTGTTTGTCCCTTCCATTGTGATGGACAAAAATGAGGGGAAAAGACTGAGCTAGAGGATAATCTTGTGGCTGTAACCATTTTAGCAGTTTATTGAAAATAAATTAGATGTATAGTTTAATATGTTGAGCACTTAACTGGGTCTGACAGTGATATGTTGCACCCTTCTATATGGAAAAAGGCCACTTAGCTGTAAGTTTTTGCTCTGTGCAACTAAATTTTCCCTTATGTAATGTCAAATTCAGTCACTTAGGCATAATTAAAATAGCTTTAACTCCATTGGTAGGTTTGTAGCTATTATCAGTGCAGAAGCAACAAGCCAGAGGTGTTCAATAAATGCTGAAAGCAATAGAGAAACCATAGAACACAGTCTTTCTGCCAATTATTGTGCCCCAAACGTGGCTACTGGATGCAAAACATGATTTATGTGTCCTAATATGTTACCATATACGGCATTCATATTACAGACCTTTTTTGGGTGTTTTTTCAACTAATCAACTTTTTATTTTGCCCAAAAGTAGATTTACATACCGAAATGTCTGTTACAATGGTTTGTGTCACCCACAGCAGTCATTTAGTATCCAAATGTCATCTTCCAGGTTTAAACATGAACCAGTCTTGTTGGCATTCATTACGGTTACAGACAGTTGTTACAGAAACATTGATAAATTAGATCATCTTATGTTTTTCACTGTTTGTACAATTTTTTTTCTTAAAATATTTTAAGACTTTTTCCTGGCTGTAATTGTACAGCAGCATATACATGGGGAAAGAACATCAGTTAATGGGATCCATACGGAAATTCCCCTTGGCTGATTGCAGAATTAAGAATGAGCTCTCATTAGGTGAATACAGCAAACCGATCTTTAATAGCACTGTTTAATGCAGTATAAGAGGAATATTATATGGCCCTGTGCCCAAGTATTCATGGGCTTCTACACCATAATGAAAAGGTCACCAATCAATCAGATTTTAGCTACAAGCAGTTAAGCATCATCAAACTTGGAATAGATTAATTCTTCTATATCGGGCTAAGCTGCTGGAGTCTGAATTTATATCGTCCATATATTAGAATTAAAAAGACATGA
The DNA here is from genome assembly GCA_029206835.1 of Rana muscosa. NCBI lineage: Eukaryota > Metazoa > Chordata > Amphibia > Anura > Ranidae > Rana > Rana muscosa. Next base: position 273,759,933 of record CM055116.1, on the reverse strand, counting down.
ATCAGTCAAGTTCAGCTTCTCACAAACCCCATCAGTTTTATTGTTCTGTATCACAAATTCTTACCTGGTGACTGCTCAAAGTGTCTATGTGACTTTCTCCATGAGGCCAAATACTGGTATGCCAATGCTCCTCAAAAACCCAGTACAGTGGCGAACATCTGGAAACCGGCCAGTTTGGGTTGGTCACTTATTTTTTGTCTTAACCCGTAAGATGTGATCTCCTGCCAGAGTTTCAATAAAAGCTGTAAACTTTGCTCTATTATAATTTAGGCCTATGTTTTATAATTCATTTCTAGCTCTGTGTCATCAAGTATCACTGCAAGGTTAATTCTGGCAGCTGAGGCTCACGGATGTTAAGAAATAAATGAATAAATATGGAAAACGTTATTTGGCCGGAGGCCCTCCAGGACAGTCCAGATGGACGACAAATATATTAAAGCTGGGAAGGAACAAGGTTGCATTTGAATGAAATGAAACAATGAAACAACCCATCTGTGCTTTTTTGAAATGGAAGGAGAAATTAAAGGCTAATTGGCTGTGGCCCATATGCTGTCCCATAATATGTAATGGGTGTCATTATTTTGGCTCCAGATTTAGTTTTAAATGAGAGAAAAGACTGTAAAGGAACAGTGAGACTACACAGGAGAGCGGGGAAATACACATTATTAAACTTTATTGTTCCTGGAGTGGAGGAAAAAACACACATTATTTTCAGAAATACATATTTTATATCAAAATTAAAATTCTAATCAAAGTGTTGCTGGATAGAGGAAATTAAAACTGATGAGAAATATGTTACAGAATCTTCAGAGACTTGAGGAAATATGTTTGTCAATTTGCCAGCTTAAATCTTGTTTTATTATGTGTATTCCCTTAAAGAGTACCTGACATTTGCAGTACATACTGCTTTAGTATAGTACGGAAGAAGAGGCACAGTCCTATATCTATCTATATATATATATATATATATATATATATATATATATATATATATATATATATATATATAAGATATACATATACTGTATATGTATATATATATATATATATATATATATATATATATATATATATATATACACATATATATGTGTGTGTAAGCTTTTATTAAAAGGGAGACATGGGCCCTTTGTGTAAAAACCTTCCTTCTCATTGTTTTTACAGTTTTTATTCAGGTCTCAAAATCCAGATTACTTTGTAAATTCAATGTAACTGCTTTCAATCATATGACAGTAGTAAAAAAGCAAAAGTAGTAGCCGTCAACTCCAACATCCATATGAAAACCTTTATTTCTTGCACATGAGTCAATAAAATGCTTACATGTTTTGGCGAGTAGCTTTGTTCACAGCAAATTACACACTAAAAACATAGACCATATATACATATGTAGCAGCCTCACCCCCCGTCCCCTTGTGAATAAAGTGGCTTGCTTGTCTAGGGGTATGAGGGAGGAGGATGAGGTTCACTACTGCCCATGTCCTCTAAGGTGTAGAGGTGAAGGCCAACACTATTTTACCTTCGAGTCCTGAGTTTTGGATGGAGCCTCTGGCCCTCCTGCAGAGGGCAAGTTTGACTGTCAGTAGTAGAGCCCCACACCATAAAAAGTTCAACACTCCTTTATTCTTCTTCACATGTGAACAGTATCAGTTGAACTTTCAAACAAACAAACAAACAGGGTGTGGATATGAGTAGGCCCAGGCAGAATGAACTCTCCTATTCCTTCTTTGGCGAATAGGCTTGGCGCACAGTCGCTGCCACCGACCGTGAGTTTGGTCGCTGCCACCGACCAGGTGAACTGTTGAGGCCTCTGCCACAGGCCTAATAGCAGGTCTCTGCCACCGACCTGAATTGACTAGATGTACCGCTGCCACCGGTCACAGAACATGAATTACCTTCCTTTATGAATAGGCCCTTGTTGGAGAAAGATATCCAAGCGGTCTCCGGAGGTCCACCCGACACTGGCAATTTGCTGCACCAGCTTCACGAAGGGTCACCTCTCCGGGCCTTTACGCCCTGGATTCAGGTGCCCAACACCAGGGGCACCTTAGGACAATCCCTCCCTCGTGGGACCCAGCGGAAGATACTGGGCCCCAGGCCTCCGGATGAGTACCTCACCCCAGACTGAAGGTGTCGGGGATGGAACGCGAACTCCACGTGTACAGGCCAAGGGCGCCTGAACACCGACCACGGACAGCAGCCCTCAGGCTGAAGGTGCCTGGGACTCCGACCTCGTGGTGAAGATGTCCGCCCCCTTTATACCCTCTCCCAGCAAGCACATCGGGTTCCTCACCCCGCAGTACAGCTGCCGCGAGAGGTCACAAAGGGTACGGCACTGCAGTAGCGGTTCAACCGCGGCTCAGAGTGACAGCGCCACCTGCTGAGCCGCAGGGAACTAAACACCACTGATGTCCTCACCCGAACAGAATACAGCCCTATTCTTCCAATTAGTGCATCTGGGTCATGCTACCACCCAGATGCTCCCCCTAAATAGTACATGCCCGCTACACATACTACAAATTTTACCCACTCATGGGCTGTATTGCAATGATCACAATTAATTAAAATCAAGAGTAGGTGTGTGTCATTAGAAAGAGAAGGTGTAGGCATGGACCTTCGTTATAGACAAAAAGAAAGCCATAGACACAAAAAGACGAAATGATACAAATTGAAATGATACAAATACAAAAACTATGTGGAAAACACACATTAAAACCCTAGACAAGTTAATGGTCTTAGGAGGGGGCGTATGAGTGTAGTCCTACCAAAGGATTCACAAATGTCTCCTTATTTAAGAAAGATTTCCACATCCCACCTGGAGTTGAGTCCAGGACCTGTTGGCGCTGCACTTGTTCCATATGACATTAGTACTATGTACAGTATTGTTATTTCGGTATAAAAAAATCTTCTGCCTTTAAGAACCACATCTGGCCCTGGTATATGTACATTTTCTTATGACCAAGACAGTGATAAAATGAGGTACATGGTTTTTGAATGCACAAATAAGATGTCTAATAGTGAACCAGCACTTTGCTTTAAAGTGGACCCCTGCTTTAGCCATGCAGGACCAAGCAACGGGTTCACTTTACTGCCCTTCTCAATTGAAACACATATTCATCCTTCACTCCCTAAAGTGAAGGATAATTCTCAGTACGCCTAGGTATAGGGAACATGTGACTCACTTCCTTTTCTGACAACATTGGTGCTTGATGATTGGCTATTTGGTATTGTCATGTGGGGGCAGACAGAGAGTTCACAGCCCTTCTTAGACCTTATGCATGGCTTGGCTTCTACTGTTTACTCCTCATATCTAAATGCAGTGGTGGGGGGGGGGGGGCAAAGGGGCATGTGCAGCAGCACATACTGGTGTAGTGGTTAGCACTTTCACCTAGCAGCAAAAGGGTCACTGGTTCAAATCCCAACCACAACACCATCTGCTTGGAGCTTGCATGTTCTCCCTGTGCCTGTGTGGGTTTCCTCCCACACCCCAAAAAAAGGCATGCTGGTAGGTTGTTGCGCATCGAGGCCTTCAGGTAAGACTGCATAGGTTAAGCACTTTAATAAATAAATAAAGCAGTGGAGGCTAGCTTTAAAGTAAATATGTTGGTTTTCCCTGCATGGGTAAAGTACAGATTTACTTTAGGTCCTGCAGAACAGGGGAATTGAACTTCACTTTTAGTAGGGCGAGTATCAGACAGCCTTTGAAGCGTTCCGCTAACCATCTCTGGTGTTACGGATGCATGCATGCAGCTCACAATGCCTTAGTTTACAAAAATATTTTGAGTGGAAAAAGATGAGACAAGTGTCTGCCCTCTTGTTTTATCCACCATTGCAGCAATAGACAACTACAAAATGACAGGTCCTCTTGAATTCATCTGTCAATCATTTGTCATCAGGATAGTGAAGTGGGGCAGAGTCCAATTTGTCACAGGCTTTCATGGCTTTTTGGATTCTAAATGGGCATTTATTTTAGCACCATGGACATTAGGCCAAGCTGTGTACCTGCCAATAGTCATTTTAAAAAACAATCAGAAAACAGATCTATGTAGTATATAGTAAATAGTGGGGGTTATTTACTAAAGGCAAATCCACTTTGCACTACAAGTGCAAACTACAAGTGCAAAGTGCACCTGAAATTGCCCTGAAAGTGCACTTGGAAGTGAAGTCGCTGTAGATCCGAGGGGGACATGCAAGGAAAATAAATAACATCATTTTAGCTTGCACATGATTGAATAGTAAAATCAGCAGAGCTTCCCCTCATTTCAGATCGACCCCTCAGATTTACAGCGACTGCACTTCCAAGTGCACTTTCAGTGCAATTTCAAGTGCACTTTGCAATTGTAGTTTGCACTTGTAGGGCAAAGTGGATTTTCCTTTCCTAAATAACCCCCAGTGTTTCACAAGAAGATCCCATGAACAATTTGAATGTTTCTGTCAAACTCTGTATTTAATCACCCTAAGGGGTCAATTCACTAAGAGTTAAGGAACGGCAAATAAAATGTGGTAAAATAATGCATTCGATAAATCCGTTTTGAAAGTTTAATTCACTAATAATTTTGTGTTAAATGACGAATGTGATATTATTTCGATTGTTCTGTAACAATCATGCGGGATTTAGCTAATTATTTTCTCATGCAGCAATATATCGCACGTGTCAGTGGTTAAGGGTTGTTTAAGGTAATTTCCTTATAATATTTTACTTTTTAACATGTTTGTTATTTTTCTTTTGCAAAAAAAATGTTTTAATCTAAAAAATGTTACTGTAATCTCCATTTGAAGGCAGAACTACCTTCTCAAATTAATGTCTCCTGAGTATTGGTAATCCAAGCTCCTTTACTAAATCCATCATGCCATACTTTCATAAAAATGTGTTTGTTTGTTTTTTGTAAATGTATGGCCTACAAGAGTTGTTGAAAGTGCTCTTTTCTATGTTTTTGGCCCAATTTTGTGCTGTTGTCTATGTTTATATTGTCGAAACTAAAGAAAACTATATTTTTTGTAGTCTTTTTTTAAACATTTTTATTTATTTTTCATGTTCCTATCCAAGTTTAACTTGTTGTAATGGTGTATATCAACCAAAATTATTACCCCTTCAAGAGGTCACTTCTAGCTGGAGTAATTGTCATGGTTTACATACTCCATACTTACATACTTTAAAGAAAAAAAAATATTATTAGTTCTTGATGTTAAATATCAGCCGCGTTAGCATTTAATCTGCACTGCACATATGTCTTTTTGATTTAATAAAAAAAAAAAAAAAGCTTGTGATGTATAATATCACATTTTTGTGTGTTCACTGCTGGTGGAATAGTGTCAACTTTCTGTGGGTCCTCTGTGGATGGAATTAAATCCCTCTCTGAGAGTAGTATTGTACCCCTTTCTGTGGGTGGAATAGTATCCCTTCCTGTGGGTGTTCTGTGGGTGGAATTAGGCCCCTTTCTCTGGGTCTTCTATGGGTTGAATTAGGCTCTCTGTGGGTGGAATGCCCCTTTCTGAGGGTTTGAATAGGCCCCTCTTTCTGGTACCTCACTGGTTACCGCCACCAAAAGGGTGGTGTTAAATATTGCACCTTTATTTAGTTTCTGTTTCGTTTGTGAATTGGATTTAAAAGAATACCGCACGATTTTTTGCAATATTTACCGATAATTTATTTTTTAGTTGTTTACTGTAAAATATATATTTTTTTATATAATGAATTGGACTTTATTTACTGCATGCAGTAATTTATGCAAATAAGTAACACGATACCCTTACCGCATGCGGTAAAGCTTAGTGAATTGACCCCATAGTCAGGCCATAGGATATTCTAGCAGTGGGGACTTCTATATCTAAGGAATCCAAAAATGTGTCTTTTTGAATAGGTATACAGTTAGATTTTTTTAACTGATTTGACATATGTGTTTATATATGGAGCTAAACTGATTTAAATAATTTATGAGCTGCAGAGAGTGTTGTTAGACATTGCTAGTGTAGCGGGTATTTGAATTTAGGGGAAGCATCTGGGTGGTAGTATGACCCAGATGCACTGATTGTTAGGGAATTTGGGACCATTCTTATTCGTGGAGGACTCCAGTGGTGTGCAGTTCCCTGCGGCCTGTGGGTGGCGCTGTCGCCCTGGGCCGGGGTTGAACCATCACTGCAGTGCTGTTCCCTTTTTGTCCTGTTTCGGCAGCCGTACAGCGGGGCGGGGAACCTGCTGTGCCTGTCGGGAGAGGAGATAAAGGGGAGGGACGCCCTCAACACGAGGTTCAGAGTCAGAGGTCACAGCCGCGCCCAGGCACCTTCAGCCTGGGTGCTGGTGTTCCGGAATTCCGGGCCCAGGTGCCCTTGACCTGGCCGGAGCGGGAGATGGAGTCCATCCCAGGCACCTTCAGCCTGGGGTGAGGTACTACGGAGGAGGCCCGGGGCCCAGTACCTTCGACTGGGTTCCGCAGGGGTGGAAGAGTCCGAGGGGCCCTAAGGTGTTGGGCGCCCGAATCTGAGACGAGGAGGCCAGGGAGCGTAACCCCTCCGAACAGTCCGGTGCAGCATTGCTGGTGACGGCGGGGCCTCTGGTAACTCTCTTGGAAGGATGTCTTCCCTCTGACAGGGGCTGCACTTAGTGAAGGTAATTCTGTTCCTGTTCTACACGGTCGGTGGCAGCGGCTGTGTGTAATAACCATTGGTGATACTACAATGGTTAGTTCTATTTGAGGATTGTGCCTTGACCTACTCCCCACTTTTACTGAACTGTTCTTTGGGTCACAACCTGCCTGCTGTTAAAGGACGATTTATTGCTGTCAGAGAATAAAAAAGAGTTGGACCCTTTTAGTAGTGTGGAACTTCAGTTACTGGGAACAAAGGCGGGTCATCTGCAGAACGGGCTTTGCTCTGGGTTATGCACACAGCCCGAAGGTAAACAGGTGTTGGCTTTCACCTCTACACATTAGAGGACATAGGCCGTAGTGTACCGCATCCCTCCTCCCTGATCCCCCTAGACAAGACAACAAGCCGAGAAGAAGAAGGGGTGAGAGGGGTGAGGCCGCTACACTAGTATTGAGTTTTTAATGTTATAAGGGAGTATGCTTATAAAGTACTGGTAACTATGACAGCAACATATTTTAATGGAACTGTCTGATTTAGTGAAATTATTTGGACCTGTACAGGTGACCATTTGTATTGACACACCTCTGTTTTACTGGTTTACATTTGGGTAAACCAGATGGTCTGTAACGCTTGGTTTAAGGGGAAATAATGACACCTCCTTGTAAAAGCCAGAAGGATCTTGAAATAATAGGATCATAGGATCAATCTTTAGGGACCGACATTTTGTTTTGCAAAATACAGCAGACAATCAGCTTAAAGTGGTTCTAAAATGTTTTTACTTAAATACATTGTCTGCCATGATGTATGTGTTTATGGAGGCACACAGCCCAACTCAAGAGCGCACCAGCATGGGTGCCTCCTCAGGGAGCACCCGCAGGAAAGGAGGAGCGGACAGTACAGCAGGGACCAAAAGAGAGGAGGTAAGGGACCGCTCTGTGCAATATCCTTGCACAGAGCAGCTAATTATAACTTTTTTTGTATTTTAATCAGAAACAAAATAAGGTTTAGTATCACTTTAAATTATCTTTACAAGGGCATCTTGGCATTACACCTACATGGTACTGGAAATTCACATGACCTATGACTACAGATGCATCTCAAAAAATTTGTATATCATCAAAAAGTTTATTAATTTCAGTAGTTAAATTAAAAAAGTGAAAATCCTATATTTTTGTTATAGATGCGTTACACACAGAGAGATATATTTCAAGCAATTTTTTTTTAATTATGAGGATTATGGCTTTCAGCTAGTGAAAACCCATGATTCCATATCTCAAAAAATTTGAATATTACATGAGACCAATAAAAAAAAGTATTGTTAATATAGAAATGTTGGCTTACTGAAAAGTATGTCAATGTACAGTATACCAATATACCAATGACTGGTCTACGCCCACAGATGATGTCAAGTAACGACGAAACGCGTCTGGGTTGGATACAGTGACTGCCAATCATAGTGACGTCACGACGCTGCTCGCCGCAATTGGACGCTAGCAGACCGGAACTATCGAACAGAGGCTGGAGACGCCGCTCTGATACCTCGTAGTGTCCGTGAGTGATATCACCTAATGCGATGTATGATTTTATATAGTGTAGGTGAGGTTGTTTACAGGGGATTGTATTAATAAAATTGATTGCGGAATTACACTATTGTGGCCATTTCCTTTTTCATGATATATGAGCACCTGATTGGATATCAGTACTTATCGTTCAGTACCTACCGTTCGGTTTTGAGTGATGAGGATTCCATCTATAATTAATCAAGGTATTTGATCCAGCGCCGTCTGGTAAGAGCAATTACAACAGGGGTGGTCCACATCCCCCCACTATTTCTCACGAGTGGTGGTGCTGGTGTTAGAAGGAGATTGCTTTATCAACTGAAACTACTTCCTTCAAGCTCTTTTCTTTCACGGACTGGCTCTTGGATCTTTTCATTCATTTTTTCTGATTAATGGACTCATATATATTAACTGACTTCCCGTGCTAATATTTACTGCAATAGCGCTGCCCAATATATATTGTACTGTATATTGTTTGTTTCAATGTACAGTATAGCAGTATAGTATGCACTCAACACTTGGTCAGGGCTCCTTTTGCATGAATTACTGCTACAATGCGGCGTGGCATGGAGGCAATCAGCCTGTGGCACTGCTGAGTTGTTATGGAAGACCATGTTGCTTTGATAGCGACCTTCAGCTTGTTTGCATTGTTGGGTCTGGTGTCTCTCATCTTCCTCTTGACAATACCCCACAGATTTTCTATGGGGATTAGGCAAGTTTGCTGGCCAATCAAGCACAGTGATACCATGATCATTAAATCAGGTATTGGTACTTTGACAGTGTGGGCAGGTACCAAGTACTGCTGGAAAATTAAATCAGTATCTCCTTAAAGCTGGTCAGCAAAGGGAAGCATGAAGTGCTCTAGAATTTCCTGGTAGAGGGCTGCGCTGACTTGATATAACACAGTGGACCAACACCAGCAGATGTCATAGCTCCCCAAATCATCACTGACTGTGGAAACTTCACAATGGGCCTCATGCAACTTGGATTCTGTGCCTCTCCACTCTAGACTCTGGGACCTTGATTTCCAAATGAAATGCAAAATTATCCACAGTCCGTATACTCTTTGTATACTCTTGCACATCTCTGCACTCCCCTCCCCACACACCTCTGCACCTCACAACATCCTCTGTATGCCCCAGTACACCTTTGTACCCCCAACAAATCTATGTACTCTCTGAACATCTCTGCACCCCCACCTCAAACCCCTCCATACTCTCTGCACCTCCAAAAAACCTCTATACAACTTTAAAGCCTCTGTACCCCCAGTATGCCTCTGTACCCCCCCCCCAGTACATGTATGTACTCCCCCAGCACATCTGAGCACCCCCTCCAGCACACCTAACACAGCTCTGCACCCCCCCCCCCAGTATGTTTCTGTAACACACACACTCCTGCAACCTGTTTAATACCAGCATACATGCCTGTTTTTGCTTTCATTGTCTGGTGATTACTTTGTTCCAGGAGGGCAGCTTTGGTCTTGTTAGTGTTGCTGCATTTGTTGATCTGATGGGCAGCTGCGGTTCCCAGATCCTACCTCTGTACCTTTGGCCAGCAGCTCGGTAGCTTATTTGGTGGAGAACACTCCACATTGGGCCTTCTGCATGACGGGCCCCGAACCTCTCTCTTCACCCCTGGCAGCTTCCTGTATACTGTGAACTAGGGTAGGGACTCGGGAGGTGAGTTTGTGCCCAGAAGGCACCAGCTTCAGTACACTTGCTAGTGTACTGAAGCCTATGACTGCCCGGCACAGACACACCTCTCTTATCCACAGTTCTGCTGAGCTTCTCACTCTGTGTCCCCTGCTTACCTTTGATCCTGGGTCCCCCTCCTCCTTCCTGCTGCCTCCTGTCTGATCCCCGCTCCATCCAGGCAGCAGGGCGGGCACTCTGCATGGAGCCATCCAACTGTTGGCTGGGCTCCTCGCTAATGAGACTGGCCTCCCACCAGCTTGCTGTGCCGTCAGATGTGAAGAGGCTCCCTGTACACAAGAGACATTTACCGCTCCCCATACTTGGCGCCCTAAGTCATCCATGGGTGCAGTATGTGTCAGAGAGCACAGTGCCCCCCCCCTTTGGGGCCCATGTGCAGTGAACAATCTGCACCCATGGATGATACGCCACTGGTCAAGAGGAAGATAAGAGACACCAGACCCAACATTGCAGACGAACTGAAGGCTGCTATCAAAGCAACTTGGGCTTCCATAACACCTCAGCAGTGCCACAGGCCATTCACCTCCATGCCATGCCGCATTGATGCAGTAATTCATGCAAAAAGGAGCCCTGACCAAGTATTAGTATAGTGCATACTATACTGTACATAGACATACTTTTCAGTAAGCCAACATTTCTGTGTGAAAAATCATTTTTTTGCTAGAAAATTACATAGAACCACCAAACATTATATATATTTTTAGCAAAGACCCTAGAGAATATAATGGCGGTTGTTGCAACTTTTTATCTCGCACGGTATTTGCGTAGCAATTTTTTGGGGGGAAAAAACAATTTTGTGCTTTAAAAAAAAAAAACAGTAAAGTTAGCTCAATGTTTTTGCATAATGTGAAAGATGAAGTTACACCGAGTAAATAGATACCTAACATGTCACGCTTCAAAATTGCACACACTCGTGGATTGGCGGCAAACTTTGGTACTCAAAGATCCCCATAGGCGAGGTTTTTTTTTTTTTTTACTGGTTACATGTTTTGAGTTACAGTGAAGGTCTAGGGATAAAATTATTGCTCTCGCTCTAACGTTGGCGGCGATACCTCACATGTATGGTCAATAAGACTCCACATCTCTCCTCTAGGTTGGGAAAATTGCACACACTCATGGATTGGCGGCAAACTTCGGTACTCAAAAATCCCCATAGGCGACACTTTCATTTTTTTTACCGGTTACATGTTTTGAGTTACAGAGAAGGTCTAGGGACAAAATTATTGCTCTCACTCTAACATTCGCGGCGATACCTCACATGTATGGTCAATAAGACTCCACATCTCTCCTCTAGGCTGGGAAGCCTGAAATCCCCCAAAAAAGGAAAAAAAACTATCTCGGCTTCCCAGCCGAGGCGGCGCCGTTTTTTTGAATGCAGAGGCCGGGCATGACGTCATAACATCGTGCCTGGCCTCCGACGATCATAGAGACTCCGGCGATTATCTGGTCTGCTGGAAATCTCTATGGTCAACATAGCGGTTCCGTTCTCGCAGTGGTGAGTCGGTAGAAGCATCGGAGGGCGGCGGGAGGGGGACGTCTATGATCATTCCTATGGTGTAGGGAATTGCCGGCTGAAAAAGATGATATCTGAATAATGCCTGCAGCTGCAGGCATCATTCAGATATCCCCGCTCAAAGTCAAGGACGTCATATGACGGCCGGCGGGTGGAAAGTGGTTAATTACTGAAATAAATGAACTTTTTGATGATATTCAATTTTTTTTAGATGCACTTGTACTTAAGCATATTCTGTAGATGACCGTGTAGTGTGCATTTGGCTATATGTTGCTATATGTTGTCTATGTGTGTGCACAGATAAGGCAATTTGCAATTTGTCTTATGTCCTATTGCTTTAGTTCACACCAATGCGTTGGCGTGTGAAGACAAAAAAAAAAACATGTTGCATTTTTGTGCAGATTATGGCACCTTAACATGTACTCATTGATGTAAAGGGTCCCTAAATGTGATATATTGACAATGCAAATTGAATCAGAGTAATAGACTGCATATTTGACTATGTGTTTCAGTACATAAAATAAAGGATGCATAAACTGTAAAATATAATTAAAAGTGTACATATCTGTTTAACTTACTACTTACATATATACCTGTATTATTTTTTAGTATAAAGTAGCTTGCTTTTTTTTTTGTTAAAATATGAAGATTTATTTATTGACGCATCTATTCTAAACCAGGATTCTATGGAACCCTAGGGTTCCTGCAAAGGTTGCCAGAGGTTCTGTGAGCTTTAGCAGATGATCTCCCATTATCTTCCTCCTGATCAATGTAAGAAACGTTCTTTCCACTGTGGCCAAATTAATTAATTTTAGTAGAGGTTTCTTGAGACCTGCAAAATTATTTCAAGGAATAAAAAGGTTGACAAAGGTTGAATTAACTCGATAACTCAAGACATGTATTCACACTTATGAAATCACAATTGCCATTATTGAGCAGCCATCCTAAAGATTCCCCTTTTTAGTGTATTAATAAAAGGTATAATCACCATTCCTTTGTAACATACCAATCCGGTATTTTTGTTTAGAGCTGCTGTTATTTGCTCAAAGGGATAGGAAGTTGTCTTTCCAGTGTTGATCACAAGCCACTCATCCCACTCAAGGCAAAGTGTCAGAGTATTTAATCACCTTCTCCATAATTCTCCACCTCTCTGTTATTGCACAAGTCAATCCTGCGTAAGCTCCATGTTGGATGGTTTAGAAGTTTACACAGGGTTAATGATGTAATTTCCTTTTAAAAAACAGAGTGTGACCTGACATAGCCACTGTGGTAAGCCTGTATCCCTAATTACATGTAATACAGAGAGAAATTGGTCATGGGACTTTGAATGAGGCGTGTCACAAATGAAAAAGTAACAATGTAAATCGCATAAAAGGGTACATAAGTAAAAATATTTATTTTGCAAGTTGAAACATTTCATTATCTCAAGGTACAAAATACAATTGGTATAAGAACAGATCCCAAAAAGGCCGTACGAAGCTGACAGATGACAAATAACAAATAAAGCTTACCGTATATACTCGAGTATAAGCCAAGTTTTTCAGCACATTTTTTTGTGCTGAAAATGCTCCCCTCGGCTTATACTCGAGTCACCTTTTTTGCACCTGATCTCCCGGAATTTGGGGAGCCGGTACAAACTTGGCACACACGTAGCCCCACTCTTTCTCTACAAGTGTGCAAAGTTTGTTGTCCGGAGGACCTACAGCTGGGGGAGCACTGATTTTTCAAAGCCGGGCACCCCTTCCATAGACTCCAATGTTAAACGGTCATTTCTCCAGTGATTTTGGGGACCCGGTACTAGCCAGTCGTAGGTCCTCTCGACCCGAAACTTGGCAGACATGTAGCCCCATTTCTCCTCTATAAGTGTGCCAAGTTTTTTGTTTGGGGGACCTACGGCCGGGGAGCACCGATTTTTCAAACCGGGCACCCCTTCCATAGACTCCCATGTTAAACGTCAGTCTAGTCATGGACACAGGTAGGCATGGGCACAGTGAGGCATGGATACAGTGAGGCATGCACATGGACACAGTGAGGAAAAGTGAGGCACAGTGAGGCATGCATAAGGACACCATAGGCTTATACTGGAGTCAATAAGTTTTCCCAATTTTTGGTGGTAAAATTAGGTGCCTCGGCTTATATTCGGGTCGGCTTATACTCGAGTATATATGGTAATTCATTGAGATTAATACATAATGATGTTTGCAACCATAGGTACATGATGAGTGTTTCTTATGGAAATCGAGAGACTGAGAGCATGTTGTGAACTCTATGCACGTTTCGTGGATATGTCCACCTGTCAGGAGTAAAATGCCACAAATAGATATAGATCTAAATGAAACCTAGGTAACTTTTTACCAATACACTATTTTTCATTTAGATCTATATCTATTTGCGGCATTGTACTCTTGACGAGTTGACAAATCCGCGAAATGTACGTAGAGTTCACATTATGCCCTCAATCTTGCGATTTCCATAAGGAACACTCATCATGGTTGTAAACATGATGGGTGCAATGTAGCGCTAAAAATTGTTGTACAATGGAAGTGCAAAAATAAGATGAATATTCTAATAAACATTCAAAGAGAAATAAATCAAAAAGTCCCACATGGTGAGTGTATGAATGCAAAACTAGTCCAATGATATAAATCAAATCCTGGAGAGAGAAACACAATCAAAGTCACAACAAACAAGTGGAAATCTTCAGGTAAATGGATGTTAGGAGCAAGTATGTGGGACATCCAAGATGGTGAATCTTCACTAATTGATAAGAATAAATACTCTTACCGAGACTGGTGGACCCGCGTGCCAGCGACAACGAGTCAACAAAGCATGGATATCCAGATCGATGAATTGCCCAAACGATGCTTGGTGTGCAGACATATATTTCCTGGTATTTGAGAGGATAAAACAAGCGCTTGTATATAATGAGTAGATTCCATGCAGTAGTAGCTGTGGTACATTGCACCCATCTTCTTACTTGAATATTTGTCACATTCTTATGTAGCAGCTTTCTAAATTTTTTACTGTATTTGTTTTCCATCATTTTCTTTATAGTTAGCGCAATATTATCCCTTATTCTTACATGGTTGTAAACATCATTATGTATTTATCTCTATGAATTAAGCTTTATTTGTCATGTGTCAGCTTAGCATGGCCTTTTTGGGATCTGTTCTTGTAAAATAAATACAGGTATTTTTATTTATGTGCCATTTTATGCGATTTACACACCTCATTCAAAGTCCCATGACCAATTTCTCTCTGCATTACATGATGTCATTGTCAGGTATCAGTGTTTGGGCCTGGTGTTTGCTGGTTCAGGCCTGAGAACTGATTTATTGGATGAGGTCATAAGCTCTGCCTTCCCTAGAAGCACCAGATATGGGCAATAGGGCTCTTTCACATGGTTGGTAGTGCCTGCTGCCCTATGAAAAGCATTTTCAGAGGGTGCTATAGCAGTGGCTTCCAGATGTTTAAAAGGTGGTCCTACTACCTCCTGAATGATTTTTTTGTTTTTTAATTCCAAGTATTTTGTATTAAAATACCACAAACGCAGGATGCTTCCACGGCAAATGATGCAGTAACCACTAACTAGTTTAAAGGATTCATACTAGTTTGTTAATGTAATGACCCAATTTTTTTCTCAGGATGCAGCATCCTCCTGACATTATGTTGAGCACTGTTCACCCTGAACTGACCCTCTCCCCACATTGGGGTTGCATTTTAAGTAGGATGTTTAATGTTTATAGTTGTGCCCTGCTGCGACCTGTTCCCGCAGCAGGAGATTGGCCCCTGTGTGGGCTAATTTTGTGTATCTAAAATTGAAATAAATAAGATTTTTCAAAAAAAAATTAAAATACCACAAACGCAAGCCATGTGCTTGGCTTGAAGTTGCTGCACAACCTCAGTGAGCAATTTTGACAGCTTTTGCTGCATGTCAAACTTGGAAACAGAGTTTAAAAAGATGGCCTATTTTTACTGCCCCTGGCCGCCAATGTCAAATAGCCCATAGAGAAACCAAGCAGAAGGGGATTGCAGCAAATATATGTATAAGTAATCCGGGGGTGGGCTAGTAAGTGACTCTGTTACTGAGCCCTAAATGGAAAAAGTAACAAATCTTTTATAACCATGGACTGATTTGGAATTGCGCTCGTTTTGAAAGTATTGTTTAAGAACAATGCTTACAATAAGCTTACAATCGATGTGCATTTCCTACTACATTCTGCATTTTTCATGGAGTATGTTTTAGATGTAGTACATTGTACTAGAAAATTCAATAAAGGGAAGGGGGAAAGGGATCAGTCTGTTTAGAACAGGCAAAAAAGGGGTTACTATAGGCAACAAATTATAGATCCAAAGACGGAAATGATTTAAATTTAATCATTTATTCCTATTATCATATTTGGTATATATAAAAAAGGAAGGTATTAAAGGTGCAATATTGGTACCAAAAAGGTGAATGATCAAACAGTACATAAGTTAATTGAAAAACATCAAATGGACAGACAGGACTAACAAATAACTGTACATTTAACAACACACAAGTCCGGACGGGTGGTTCAGCCTTATGCGTAGAGGCAACCCAGAAAAAAATAGTACAATTTTATTTGGTAATTACCCTCCACTAGGGGAAATTAGGGTAATATGAACCAATGTGGAAACATTTATTGGGTTCAAATGGGTGCCATTTGGCTAGAGGCTGAACCTAATGGGGTGGGGGAAGGGAACTGGGGCGAGGGGGTGTAGTAGCGCTAGGAAGCGAAAGGACTGATTAAATCAAGGCAGATGACCTAGGTGTTGTGTTACATTAGGTACATCATGCATGGGGATCCCCTGGTATTAATGTTCCTTAAAGATTGAAGAGGTCGATAATTGCTCATATAGGAACTGGTTTGTTGAGGAAATAGTAAGGGTTAATTTCCTCTAAGAGCTACTGGCGTAAAGAGTCCATCCATATAGTTGTACTACAGATGTCACCGATGTCACTAATTTATTTACAACGTAACTCGTTGGACATCTTCATGTTAGAGCTAGATTTGACCAGTTCTTATTTCAGTGGGTCCCAATTTGCCTTGTCTCTTGTGGCTGATTTTTTAAATATTTTGGCCATACCTATTCGATGTGTTGGCCGTTCAGCTGAAATAAGTGTCCAAGGAAGTCTGAGGCTGCCAAGCGCTACCTGCGCCGATATCAGGAGAATCCGATGTGGCGGCTTTAATAATGCCGAGTGCCGAATGCCGCGGTCGTTACCGCTAACGTAGGCGCTGGTTGCTGCATACGTCTCCTGACCATGTCAGTCCACCCACTCCATTCAAACCAACGTCATGTGACTGTGTGGGATATTACGTCAACGCGTTTCGCCGTGCTCTGTGGCGTAGCTTCGTCTGGACGTATCGCGTCACTGGACGGGACGCATGTTTATGTATCACTCAGACCAGTGACGTGCATCAGTAAGGGGTTGGGATTTGGTAAGAAACAACCAATGGTTAAGTCCTATCTGAGTTTTTTTCGAGAATTCCTGTAGGTCATTTACGTATTTGGAATTAATCTTCATTGCCGTACGTGTGGCGGAGCAGATTAAGTCCGTCATAAGTAAACTCTTTTATGACAAAACGCTCATTTAGTTAATTCTGTCTGGCGGCATGAACGTATCCATCTTTCATTTGCTAAGGGTCACTAGGCATATTGGCAAGAAAGATAATATATTGTTCTTGGGGAGAATCAGGGAAAGAACACATAATCACACCGACATATCACAACAAGCACATGTATGGACAAAGTTAATAGTAATAATAGCCTTATTAATCTATATTTCTTAACAAGGGGGAAGAAAATTCTTTAAAGTATAGAGGGATAGAATGATGTTGGTAATTTTCCAAGCTTAGTTTAATAAATAGCTGAAAATGCTTGGAGAACCCTAATATACAAGGGAAGGGGAAAGGGAGGAAAACGGGGAGGGGAAGAAGAGGGTAAGGAAAGGGAGGGGGGAGGGGAGGGAAAGGGGAGGATGGGGGATATGAAAGGTATTGGGAAAGGGGTTATTTACAGGGGAGAGGGGGGAGGAAAAAGGGGGGGAAAGGAAAAGAGAAGGGGAGAAGAGGGAAGAGGCTGGCATAATTTGAATTAGTTTATTTATACTAACTGACCACCAGGAGGGGATATTTACAGGGCAAGGCGACCCATAGGTTCTATCAAGTCACAGAGTTTGATGTTAGCAGGGAAAAATACTTCAAGAAGATGTTTAGTCAATTGAAGGTAGCAGGAAAGGGGTATAGGATAATAACCCAATTATCCCAGTAAGGTCCATGAAGTACAGGTACATCTATGTGGGCAGAAACACCTGCAGGTTTAGTTCCGTGTTTAAGCCAACCGGAACAAGGGATTTTAAGCGGTATACCCACCATTTCTCCTTTTGCAGGAGGATGCGATCGTAATCACCTCTTCTGGTGGGCAGCTTAAGGACGTATATCCCTTTAACCGTCATGCCCTTGGAACTACGCCCATGATACTGGGCGAAATGTTTAGCTAAAGGCTTCTCAGGAATTTTTTCCTTATTGTTTATTTCTCTCAGATGCTCGCCGACTCGTATCCTCAGCGATCTCTTGGTCTTGCCCACATAGATCTTAGGGCAAGGACAAGTGATCATATATATGAGGCGAGTCGTCGAGCAATTAATGAGATCCCTGATCTGAAAAGATCCACTGCCCAGAGCGTCAGTGAAAGTCGAAGTTCGATGGACATAGGGGCAGACCTGGCATCTATTACATGGGAACATCCCTGTTGCCCGTGGATATTCATTGAGCCAGGTAGTTTGTGGCTCTTTAATGAACTCTGATTTGACCAGCATATCCCCAAGGTTTCTGGCTCGCCGTGCCACCAAAGTAGGTGAATCGCCAACAATCCAGGCCAGATCAGGGGTGTTAGTCAGGATGCCCCAATGCTTTTCCAATGTTTTTCGTACTGGTTCCCACTGTGACCCAAATGATGTAATAATCCGTATTGGGTCATTTGTTTTCAATAAGTCCCCATTAATTGACTGTTTTTTTGGGGCTAGAAGATCGGAGCGCTCTCTGATTGCTGCTCTCTTCCTGGCCTGTTTAATCTGTCTGTGCGAGTAGCCGCGTTCACGAAATCTAAGATATAGTTCATGGCTTTCTCGCCTATAGTCCTCTACACTGGAACAGTTCCTTTTTATGTGTAGGAACTGGCCCACCGGGATCCCATTCTTTTGCCATTGGGGGTGATTGCTTGTGGAATACAGCAGCGTATTAGCCGCTGTATCTTTACGATATGTACAGGTTTTAAGTTTACCCTGTTTGAATGAGATTAGGAGGTCAAGGAAGGACAGTTTCTCGCGATCAAATGTGTAGGTTAGATGTATATTCCGTTGGTTGGAATTAAGTTCCAACATAAATTGGTGTAGCTGTTCTGGCGTTCCTCGCCATAGCATCAGGACATCATCGATGTACCGCCACCAGGTCATCACGTGGGGGCGGTACATCAACGATGAATAGACATCCTCCTCCTCCCACTGGCCAAGATGGATACAGGCATAGGCCGGGGCCCAGGCTGCCCCCATCGAGGTACCCCTTATCTGATGATAAAATGTATTCAGAAATTGAAAAAAATTATTATGCAAAGCGAAATTCAATAGTTCAATTATGAACTCATTCTGGGGTCCTGATAGGGGGTAATTTAGCTCTAAAGAGTTTTCTGCAGCCTGAATGCCCACCGAGTGGGGTATCGATGTATATAAGGATTCTACATCAATACCAACCAATAACACCCCTTCTGGTTGTTCACAGCAGCCAAGGTCGTCGATCTTGGCCAGGACGTGGCGTGTGTCCTGTACAAAAGATTTTAAATTAGTGACCATTTCTTTAAGAAGTGAATCTAAGTACTTCCCTACCCGCTCCAAGGGTCCTTGGCAGGCCGAAACTATCGGTCTTCCTGGGGGATTCTGTACGTTTTTATGGACTTTGGGTATAATATAAAATGTTGGTATATTATACTCATGAACATAAAGGTAATTAAAGTCCTTTACTGTTAATAAGCCCTCATCTTTTGCATATTTTAGTTTTTTAACTCCTCGGCCAGTAGGGGAAAGGGATTGTGGTCAAGTTGATGGTAGGTTAATTTATCCATTAGTTGTCTATTAACTTCTGATTCATATTGCTCTGGATTTAGTAAGACCACATTGCCTCCTTTGTCGCTATTTTTAATAACGATGTCCTTCCTGCTCTCCAGATCCATGAGGGCTTGTCTTTCGCCAGTTGTTAGATTGTCTGGTGACTTTTTAGTCCAATCGATCCTTTCCAGGTCCATTTGGACCATATCCAGGAAAGTATTGAGCCATCTATTTTTTGATAATGAGGGCATCTTTTGAGATCTTAACTTCAGATTTGCTCGTCTTATTAAGGGAGCAGATTCCTCATCCAGTATGACGTTCTCATCCAGTAGTGAATTTAGTATATCCAAAGCCAACTGATCATCTGGATCTGTCGGTTGAGTGGTCGCTGCTGTGGTATCCTCAGTACTGTAGAGTAATCGAAAAAAGGCCTTTCTTAGGAATAATGTAATATCCTTAAAGACCGTAAATTCGTCCATATTAGCTACTGGAGAGAAGGTCATACCCTTTCGTAGAAGGTTTAGGTGGTCCAAATTTAAATCATAGTCAGATAAGTTGATTACCTTCATATCAGTGATCTCTGATTGATTAGTCTTGGCTATTGTTACTTTTTCTGACTCCTGGTATGAGTTCGTTCCTGTGTTGGTTTGGGTAATTTTTGGTTCCTGGATTGTGTCCTTAATTTTGGCTTTGGGGGTGGTACCTGGTCGGATCTTTGGTCCTCCCCCTCTTGATCTAAAAAAGTTACAGTTTTTACTATATCGTCGTCGGTGTCACTAAGTGACTTGTTCCGACGGCGTCGCGATTGCGATCTAGTACCACGTCCTTGTGATTTACTTCGTCCACGACGTATGGTAAGATCAAAGACTTCGTCCTTATCGAAGTCAGCCAAATCGCGTCTAAATTTTCCCTGTTTGGTGACCTTGAGATTTAATTGAACTTTTTCTATCCCTTTCTTTAGAAGGTCGTTTTGCCTGACAAATTCCTCCTGGTCCTTTAATTCCTCCAACCCTCGTGCACTCTCCTGGATCTGTTGCTGTATACTAATTAATTGAATTTTTTCCTCTTCAACTATTAATCCCATAACATTGAGCCCGTGATTAATGCAAAGTTCCTTCCATTTTGGCAGGAAGGTATCAGTATGAAGGTGCTCTGCTGGAATTGTCTTATCTCTTAGACCTCTTGGAACAATTTGGTGTAGAATATAGGTTTCCAGGGATGACACATCCCACTTACGATTCAGGTGTCTAATTAGTAACTTCTTGTGCTCTTTAAACTTATTTTTAATTTCATCATCCTGATCGAAGGTGTGCGGTGTGTCACTCTGGAAGGCTGTTCTAATCTCCTGGTCTATATCATCTCCCAGCATGAAAGCCATCCCATACGCAACTTAAATAATAAAAGATTTGGTGGATATTGGGTACTGCACAAAAAAAAAAAAAAAAAGATTAATAAACTTGCATGAAGTGAACATAGAGATCACCATTTAACTATAAACATGTTGGGGTTGGGGAAAGGGGATGCGCAAGTTCCGCTAGTAAGTGGGTGAGTGCGAATATCACCCACCACGGATCATTTACCTAATAGGGTATTGTTGCTGTAACCATATGAACATACAAAATTCAATAAAGGGAAGGGGGAAAGGGATCAGTCTGTTTAGAACAGGCAAAAAAGGGGTTACTATAGGCAACAAATTATAGATCCAAAGACGGAAATGATTTAAATTTAATCATTTATTCCTATTATCATATTTGGTATATATAAAAAAGGAAGGTATTAAAGGTGCAATATTGGTACCAAAAAGGTGAATGATCAAACAGTACATAAGTTAATTGAAAAACATCAAATGGACAGACAGGACTAACAAATAACTGTACATTTAACAACACACAAGTCCGGATGGGTGGTTCAGCCTTATGCGTAGAGGCAACCCAGAAAAAAATAGTACAATTTTATTTGGTAATTACCCTCCACTAGGGGAAATTAGGGTAATATGAACCAATGTGGAAACATTTATTGGGTTCAAATGGGTGCCATTTGGCTAGAGGCTGAACCTAATGGGGTGGGGGAAGGGAACCGGGGCGAGGGGGTGTAGTAGCGCTAGGAAGCGAAAGGACTGATTAAATCAAGGCAGATGACCTAGGTGTTGTGTTACATTAGGTACATCATGCATGGGGATCCCCTGGTATTAATGTTCCTTAAAGATTGAAGAGGTCGATAATTGCTCATATAGGAACTGGTTTGTTGAGGAAATAGTAAGGGTTAATTTCCTCTAAGAGCTACTGGCGTAAAGAGTCCATCCATATAGTTGTACTACAGATGTCACCGATGTCACTAATTTATTTACAACGTAACTCGTTGGACATCTTCATGTTAGAGCTAGATTTGACCAGTTCTTATTTCAGTGGGTCCCAATTTGCCTTGTCTCTTGTGGCTGATTTTTAAAATATTTTGGCCATACCTGTTCGATGTGTTGGCCGTTCAGCTGAAATAAGTGTCCAAGGAAGTCTGAGGCTGCCAAGCGCTACCTGCGCCGATATCAGGAGAATCCGATGTGGCGGCTTTAATAATGCCGAGTGCCAAATGCCGCGGTCGTTACCGCTAACGTAGGCGCTGGTTGCTGCATACGTCTCCTGACCATGTCAGTCCACCCACTCCATTCAAACCAACGTCATGTGACTGTGTGGGATATTACATCAACGCGTTTCGCCGTGCTCTGTGGCGTAGCTTCGTCTGGACGTATCGCGTCACTGGACGGGACGCATGTTTATGTATCACTCAGACCAGTGACGCGCATCAGTAAGGGGTTGGGATTTGGTAAGAAACAACCAATGGTTAAGTCCTATCTGAGTTTTTTCGAGAATTCCTGTAGGTCATTTACGTATTTGGAATTAATCTTCATTGCCGTACGTGTGGCGGAGCAGATTAAGTCCGTCAT
Source organism: Rana muscosa (assembly GCA_029206835.1). NCBI lineage: Eukaryota > Metazoa > Chordata > Amphibia > Anura > Ranidae > Rana > Rana muscosa. The sequence continues at coordinate 273,737,504 of CM055116.1, read as the reverse complement.
AAGTCAACTCTTTTATGACAAAACGCTCATTTAGTTAATTCTGTCTGGCGGCATGAACGTATCCATCTTTCATTTGCTAAGGGTCACTAGACATATTGGCAAGAAAGATAATATATTGTTCTTGGGGAGAATCAGGGAAAGAACACATAATCACACCGACATATCACAACAAGCACATGTATGGACAAAGTTAATAGTAATAATAGCCTTATTAATCTATATTTCTTAACAAGGGGGAAGAAAATTCTTTAAAGTATAGAGGGATAGAATGATGTTGGTAATTTTCCAAGCTTAGTTTAATAAATAGCTGAAAATGCTTGGAGAACCCTAATATACAAGGGAAGGGGAAAGGGAGGAAAACGGGGAGGGGAAGAAGAGGGTAAGGAAAGGGAGGGGGGGAGGGGAGGGAAAGGGGAGGATGGGGGATATGAAAAGTATTGGGAAAGGGGTTCTACCATTCAACCATATGGAAAGCACACTTTGCTGGAAATGATACCAGCAAGAATTATTTGGATGCAGCACAACAAATGTGTTAAGTGTGTCTATTGGAGTTAGGTCTGGGGCCCACTCATTCTTTCCTATCGTTGTTCACATACCGAACTTCTTTAGCTGTGTTTCTGTCATGTCTTATAGCTGCATCTTATGCCAGCGTGTTTAAGGTGTATCATTTATAGCCTGCATTTTATTCTGAGCCGACTTCCCTTTCATTGACAACAGATGTTTGGCCGCCTGCTTGCTTTTACTCAATTCCTTTACTTCAAGGAAAAAGCAAATTTGTGCAAAGCACTGCTTGCCAATGTCTCTCAGCTGCTCTCGCTCTATCCGGCTGCAGTGTTTGTGAGGGCTTGTGTCTAAAACCTTGGCAACTGCCTCTATTGAAATGAACTTGCACACAGCTGGAGGTAAAACTGCAGAAGAAATTCACAGTCTTATCGCACAAAGAAAAGTTAACTGCAATTCCAGATTATAGACAGTATAGGAGCTCAGGAGAGTTTTCCTGTCTATAATTCCCAAAAGAACTCGGCTTAACTGTCCATTAATTTATTGGTTATTTCCAATTTGCCTCTGTAAAATACCATATACGGTTACTGTTTAAGAAAAGAATGAATATATTTGCAATTTAGAGATTTTCTTTCAGCTAACATTAAGTACATGTATGATTGCAAAGGATAATTTAATAATATTCTATTAGAGAAGTAATTTGACCACTATATTGACTCAGACAGGAATGTTTCTCTTCCATGAGGTAGTTTGCTCAGGGGTAGGGTTGTTTTTGCCTTGTGAAAGGTTAAACATATGAAACCTTAATTTTTGTTAACCTTGTTAAAGCAACTTACTCAACTGAATAAAAGCTGATCATGTAAAGAATAAAGTAAATACCTACAGCTCCTGCTGCCCGTGCTGCAAAACACCAGAACATTTGCTGACTGAAGTGTCTTAAGAAAATCTGGAAGTAGTTCACAGAAATATTGACTGATGGGATAAAGATTCTCCCCATGTTTGATCAAAATCAGAACCACCCCATAATGAATAATGCCAAAGTCAACTGATAATTAGCTTAAAGAGACTGTTCACACGATCGGATTTCCGATGGAATAGAATCCGATGGATTTTTCCATCGGATTTCCGATGAAGCTGACTTCCATCAGTCTTGCCTACACACCATCAGTCGAAAATTTGACCGTCCCAAACGCTGTGACGTAAAACACTCAGACGAGCCGAGAAAAATTAAGTTCAATGCTTCTGAGCATGCGTCGACTTGATTCTGAGCATGCGTGGGTTTTTTGTCCGATGGAGTCCCACACAGACGATCGGAATTTGCTATCGTTTTTTTTCCATCGGATAAATTTAAAACATATTCTATTTTTAATTACCGATGGAAAAAAGACCGATGGGGCCCATACACGATTGGTTTGTCCGATGAAAAAAGTCCATCGGACTGTTTTCATCGGTAAAACCGATCGTGTGTACAGGGCTTCACTTTGGCTATATGGACAAAATGAGGGTCTCCTATAGACCCACTTCTACTGAGGTTCCTGCACCTCCTCATTGCTCCATTGTGCTGGAAGTCATATCTTCTTTTAAGCTCCCTGTTGGATGATGTCATAGATAACACAGGGCTTTTAATGTTGTCCTCCTTATCAGGTTGAAACGTTGGCTGTTATTGCCTGATCACTGCATTATGGGAGGAGGTCACTCGCACCCAAAATACCTAAAAGTATAAGTGAGTCAGGGACTGAGTTAGTGAGGCATATTGTAATTTACCCTGAATGGGCAAAGTGTCTTTCCAGTTCCAACAGCCATGAAGACAGTGATGTAAGCGTGTGTAGAATAAATGAAAAGCGTTTTTATTTTTGCAAAAGAAGTACATTATTGCTATATTAGTACATAGGGGAGCTGGAATAAAAAAAAGGTGAACTTTGCCTTTAATAATTAGGAAAGCAGAACCAAAAGACAAATGTCTATGTACACAAACTAATAGTAACCCTAGTGCTAACCTAAAACAATAACTCTGAGGCCTCGTACACACGGCCGAGATTCTCGTTGAAAAAAACATGTCGTTTTTTTCGACGAGATTCTTGGACAAGAAACTTGTCCCGGCCGAGTGTACACACGCTCGTTTCAAAGAACCCGCGGTTCTTTGAAAGGAGTGTACGCGGTGACGTCATCGACTACGTCGAGCATGCGCTCGTCACATTCGATGCCGTCGCCGCCATCTTGGTATACCCTACGTATGCCTAGGAAGCTACCGCGCATGCGTCAAATTCATTTCGAACATGCGCGGGCTTCCGGGCGGACAGGTAAGTGTACACACACTCACTTTTCTTGTCGAGAAACACGCCGAGGAGAATCTCGACGAGAAAATAGAGAGCAGGTTCTCTATTTTCTCGTCGAGGTTTCTTGTCGGTTTTCTCGACGAGAAACACGCTAGCAGCGTACACACGACCGATTTACTCAGCAAGACCTCTCTGCCAGCAAGTTTCTTGCTGGTTCTTGCCTAGAAAATCGGTCGTGTGTACGAGGCCTGAGGCTTACTAATGGCTTGTAGCAAAAAGCCAAGTGGCATAATGCACGCTATAAATGTAAATAGGCCCTGAATCATTATGATGAGGATTAATTTATGCCCGTTTTGACTATCTTCTCACAACATTTTCCAGGATAGTCAGTCACTGGTGTATGATGTATAAGCCCATTCCTTACTGTAGAAGTTGAAGATTGATGTTACAAGTCATTCAGTTCTTCCGGTGCAGAACACGATAGAATTAGGCAGCCTTGTTTTGGTTTGGTACTTTACATACAGTCAAGCGTGAATAAAGGCTCTTTTAATGACAGTGTATTTTTATTTTATTTTATGTAGTGAGTGAATACAGGTAATTTTCTCTAACTTCCGCACATCTTCCAGCTGTTCTCCACCCACGTAGATGTTGAACAGCTGTACAGCACAATCCCCAAGCCTGAAATGATAGTTTCAGTAATTATAGCTTCCAATGTCAATGTCAGCTGTTTGTTGCTGCTCATTCATCTGATCTTCTGCCTCAAACCCAGAGGTCAAAAGTTGCAAACCACTGAGAACGTTCACTCTTACACACTATGGCCCAAGTAATAACTACTTGTCACCCCGGGGCTGGAATGTTTTATTATTAGATTTTGTTTCGAAAAAGATCCAGCATTCTCCCCAGAGCAACAAAATGGTAGAGCAACTTAAGAGCTGCATCCCAGAGCTGGCAGCCAGGAAATTGCCTAATGATCACATAGAAAATATTTATTTATACACATAAAGGCCCATACACGATCCAACTTTATGGCCATAATTGTCTGATTTACGAGTTGGTTTGTTTATTCCGACCGTGTTTACGCTCCATCAGACAATTGTTGGCTGAATTTACGACAACAAAAGTTGGCTGTTCATGCTCACCAACTTATGGGCAATAAATCTGTTACGTCGGTTTATCCGATCGTGTGTACACAATTATGTCCAACTAAAATCTGATGTATCCAAACACGGATGCTCAAAACTGCTAAACATCAGTCAACAATAGCAGAAGTTGCCCAAAGGGTGGCGGTAAAGAGCTGAAAAACCACGTGGTTTGGTGAAAGTCGGCTGAAAAAGTTGTGCCGTGTGTATGCACAACAAGTTTATGGCCAACGCCCTTCGTAACATAATCCACGGAAAAGTTGGTTGGCAGTTGGATCGTGTGTATGCGGCTTAAGAGTGGAGAAAGAGATATATTTAAAAAAAAAGCAAAAAAACAAAAACCGTCCAGGGTAAAATATTTATTACAGGCCGGTAAACTATTTATTCCCAAGCACTGACCAAACTACAGAAGTCTGCACCTGTTTGTTCCCAGCATAAGATGTATTTAGAAACAACAAAGTGACTGCACGTCAAAGTTCTAAATGGTAACCGCACAAACTGCTTATATGTGCTAAAGGAGAACCTGTCATTATGCTAAATACCTGGCTGAGAAGCATTTGATAAAGCACAATAATGCCCATATAATAATTCCAGCTAGGATTGCCACCTTTTGGACCATAGAAACTGAAAGAGTGAAAGATGTTTCGTGCGTATTGAGAACTGTACTTTCATTATCAGTACCCTAACTTTAGTTCTTCTGTATGGAAACTAAAGCAGTGTTTACATGTTTAGTTTTTTCATTACACCAGTGGGTTGAATAAAAAAAAAAATACATCAATACAAGCGACGTTGATGCAGGGACCTCTCCTGCTGTTCTATTGTATTCTGACAGCGTGGACTCCCCCCGTAAGCGCCAATTGTATGCTGGTTTTAAAGCATGACTGTTAAACAGTTCTAACAGCTCAGTGGTACACACAGACTGAGATTTGTCTGGTTCCTGTTGGACTGGCTGATTTTTGTTCTGTGTATACCCTGCTTAAGGTAGCATACAACTCCTTTGTCTCAGCTTGCCAAATAAATGTTATTATGCAAATGTGTTCCAGTTATTACAAAACGACTTATATCCTGGTAAAAAGCATGACTAACTTGTTTATAAATTATGTAGCGCTACCCCCAGTTAAGAGAGCCGCTTGGTTTGATTTCGGGCCCTGTATAAAGTACCGCCAACCCCCGGCAATCTTACTCGACCCACTCTGGCACAGTTAGTCTAGGGTTATATTTGTATCACATTCAATAGTATTGCAAGGGATAATCTCTTAGCAGTAAGATAACACACTGAGGCGAGAGATTAAATATAACAGTTTACTCTTATCTCAAAAGTAGCATAGGCAGAACACAACACATGCAACTGGCTTGCAGAGCCCTGCAGAAATCAATACAGCACACAATGGCGCTGCGCGGTACTCCACCACGCGTAGCTATTATGGTATGCGCGTCCTATGGTGCACTAAACAATATCTTAACTCCCCACCCCGGTCAGGCCTGACATGGAGTAAATCTCAGTCACCTCCTATAGGGATTTCTTCGCATGCCAGCTTTCGGTGGTGCACTTGATGAATAGTACTTTGTAATCCACAACCAGGCAATAACTTGAAACACTATACTGGGGGGGACACTTCAACTCTGACCTGCTACCGGTCCCCCCGGGGAACAGCAGATAAATGAAACTGTGGGCCTATGCAGTCTATAGGCCTGAACACGGCACAGTCTATTGGTTTGGGCAGGTGCCCGCTCACCACTCTGGACGCGATCCCAGTCCGGGACCTCCACCCTGCTGTGTATCCGCACACAGCGCCCGCAACGATCGGGTCCCCGATCCAACCGATGTCCTCACTCGACAAGTCAGGTGCCACCCAGGCTCCGCAGTAGGGGTGGAAGGCTCTTCGGAAGTTATGCAAGGCCCCAGGCTTCAGGCCTTGCACCGCAGCAGATCCACGCAGGAAGAAACTGTTGCTTGCAGCGCGGTGTCCCAAAGAGGCCGAGCTCCGCCTCGCCTCTCCCTTAAATAGCCCCTCCCATGAGTCCCTGTGGTGGCCAACGGGGTTCTGGGTAATGTAGTCCTGGGGCCTTAAAGGAGACCCCGCTACAATTATATAAAATACATTTTTTGTGTAACACAGCTACAAAACAAATGAACACAGCAAAAAAAGTATGCATGCAAACAGTAACAAACAAGTTAAATTAATAAAAAATGGTTACCTAATTTAATAAAGGGAACAATATTGGTTCAGATCTGGACAAGAAGTCAACCAACTTACAGTAATGCACAACATAGAATAAGAAAAGGATTGCCTTTAAATGAATATGTCACTTGTAAATAATGTAGTGGCTGCTTCCATCAAAGGCCTCTCTGAAAGCTATTCACCTTGGTGATAAGATTCACCCGAGGGTATTTGACCCCACCCTTCCTTCTTCAAAGCATGACAGCTGGACAACTGCCACCTTGCTTCCACTTATTATGGTCAGGAAAAAAATGCATGGAGGGCTTACAGCCCTCTCCCAGAATAAAGTAGAACTCCAGCTATGTGGAGTAAAAGTGACCCCCCCTGTACCCATCAATGCTTCAATGCCTCCCCCCTGTCTTTTTACTGCAGTCTTCTAGCTGGTGATACCAATAGAGCTTCACGCTTTTTTGCTCAGTTGTGGAGCATTACCGCATGCGTGTTTAAGGCAGGTGATTCATTTTGAATGTGCTGCCAGTGTACTACAATAGAAAAGGTATTTTATTTTTAATTTACCTGAAAATCCTTTTCTTGGAGTACACTAAAAGGACACAGAATGAAATATTCAGGTACACACAGGGGTATGCAGCTGCATTCAGGAGACTTGACACTGGCAAACAAAAGCCTTGTATTACCCCGTCCACTCAATGACAGGTTTCAAGGAAGGACCTGTGAGAGAGAACAAGGCAAGGGCTTTCCACCAGGTCTTTAACCAGTTGTCCACCGCCCACCGTGAAATGACGGCGGGCGGAAGACTCTATTGTTCTGACTGGACGTCATATGACGTACCGCCTTTAAAAACCACTAGGGGGCAGGCGCGCGCCTGCCACTGGGGACGCGATGCACGTGCCCGGCGGCTACGATGGCCGCCGGGCACCTGCGATTGCCCAGTAACCGAGCAGGACCGTGGATCTGTGTGTGTAAACACACAGATCCACGTCCTGTCAGGGAGAGGGGACCAATGGTGTGTCCCTTGTACATAGGGACACAGATCGGTCACCTCCCCCAGTCAGTCCCCTCCCCCACAGTAAGAATCACTTCCAGGGAATACATTTAACCCCTTCCTCGCCCCCTAGTGTTAACTCCTTCCCTGCCAGTCATGTTTATACAGTAATCAATGCATTTTTATAGCACTGATCGCTGTATAAATGTGAATAGTCCCAAAAAGGTGTCAAAAGTGTCCGATGTGTCCGCCGCAATATCGCAGTCACGATAAAAATCCCTGGTCGCCGCCATTACTAGTAAAAAAAAAAAAGCTATAAATCTATACCCTATTTTGTTTCTGCTATAACTTTTGCGTAAACCAATCAATATACGCTTATTGCGATTTTTTTACCAAAAATATGTAGAAGAATACATATCGTCCTAAACTGAGGAAAATTTATTTATTTTTTTTTAAATGGATATTTATTATAGCAAAAAGTAAAAAATAGTGTTTTTTTTTCAAACATGACGCTCTTCTTTTGTTTATAGCGCAAAAAATAAAAACCGCAGAGGTGATCAAATACCACCAAAAGAAAGCTCTATTTGTGGGAAAAAAAGGACGCAAATTTCATTTGGGTACAGCGTCGCTCGACCGCGCAATTGTCATTCAAAATGTGACAGTGCTGAAAGCTGAAAAATGGCTTGGGCAGGAAGGTGGTGGAAGTGCCCAGTAGGCAGGTGGTTAAACACCAGAATGCCTTCTATAGTGAGAGTCAGGGTCTTGTTAAGGTAGGAAATGTCCACAACAGGGGTGGCCTGCTTTTTTTTTTTTTTTAAGAACCCCGCCTCAATAGGGCATTACTGGGCAAAGCATATGGGAGAAGCAAAGGCTTTATCCGGAACTGGAAAACTCGAAACAGACCGGGGAGTTTTAAAAGAAACTGATTTGTGACTTTTAGCATATCTGATGCAGGTATTGTAGCTCCATATCTAAACATGTGCAGAGTGCATGAATAAGGACCAATATGTCAACATGTTGGCACTCCTCCTGTACCAACTTTTCAAATAAGGATAAGGTACAACTCCCCTCATCCTCAGCTAACTGTGCAGGAACATCTGCAGCCCCAGGGAAATCAGAGATGGACTTTGGAGAAGGAGTGGACACACACTTGCAGCTACCAAATTCTGAGTCAGCTAACATAGCCGCAATCTGAACCATAAACTCAGACATGGTAGCAGAGAATTCCTCCCTAGATAAAGCAAAGCAGGGAGTCATCCTTGAAGGGGTTAAGGAAGACACTGAGGAGTGTTGCAACTCAGCAGGGGACAGTTGTCTAGGCTATTGGTATCAGGTCCCTTTGGGAGAGCGCTGCAATCCCCCATGGCATTTTAAGAGGATCGTAAGCTGGCAAGGCCCCCCAGGATCACTGCCATTGTGTTTATGATCTGTCATACTAGGTAAACAAATGATTTATTGCTAATTAATAATGGGTACTCACAAACCACTGCTAAAGCAGGAAGGGCGAATGCCACTTTAAGGTAGCAGGAAATACAGGAGTATGTCCGGAGGATTGTGGAGGATGGTGCATAGGTGAGATAGCAAGAAGGCAATGAGGTTCACGCATGACCCAGATAATGGTGTGCACACACAGATTGCGTTACTCGATGGGGACTCGTGTAGGACCAGGAGAGCAGAGGAGCCACTGCAGCACAATAGAGGACTGCGGAAATGCCAATTTAAAATATGCTACAGCAGGAGTCCAGCAGTGTGACCAATAGTATCGTGACCTTCGCCCAGAAAACCAAGCAAGCACCACATGCAAGAAAAAGTTACCACAGCTGAGGGTGTTAAAAAGGCCCTGCGGTTCCAACCTAGGGATGGAGAGGCGCGATTCAGTGAACATGCCTTTTCCACTGGTCTTCACTTCTCTGGTGGTCACACTTGCTAAGGAGTCACATTCACCAGATGGATACAGTAAAAAGCTCTGCAGCTTACACACATTGCACACAGGTGCCGAAGCAAACATCTCTAACAGAGCCCAACGCCCAAGGAAATATTAAAGACTGGCCCTGCTTTTTCCTCAGAGTGGGGCCAGTTTTAATGGCAGTGCAAAGGATCAGCCAATCCCAAAAAATTTGCTTCTCTCAGAGGAGGGCAGATGTCCATTCATGGGCATCCGCTCCATAGGGCAAGGGGGGTCAATTGCCCCCCACTGGAGACACACTATATTTATATGGACATGGAGTGAAGCGGAATTATCCTCAAGAGCTATTTCACACTGCCAGCTGGCCTATCGGTAAAGCGCCGCTAGTTTTAGCGGCGCTTTACCATCGTTTTAGTGGCGCTATTTGGCCGCTAGAGGGGTCGGGTTTAAAAAAAATAAATAAATTGATAATCAGACAATGGCAGCTTGATCCTTCTATTGAGCTTTTGCATCAGGTTTCTCAAACCTTTGCATGCTTGCGCTTTATGTCATAATGACTAAGCCCCTCCCCTTCATGACATTGTCAAAAAGGGACCGAGCATGGATGACCTTAAAATGATGCCCCCCCCTGAAAAAAGTTCAGCGGACGCCCATGTGTCCATTCTCCTAGGACACTAGCAAAAATGGAAGTTAGAGAGGCCATACTAGCCTGTCCTTACAGCTTTTTATTGCTAGTGTCCAAGCTCCTGAAGGCAGCAGCACAACCCAGTGTACCTCAATACTTAATCTGTCCCTTAATTTACAATGAAGAAAATGTTCCTGCACAGTTATATTTTTAATGCAGAACACCACAATACACAACATATGCATCATTCTGTGCTTGACACCAGCCTGCCTGGACGGACCAAAAACAATAGTCTTAGTCTATCCAAAAATAGTAAACAGCCTGGAAACCATACCCTTAGTATATAAGATGGCTGACAACCCCTAGCTGCCAACTAGATTATAATACACGTGAAAGTAAAAATATTGGATGACAACAATACTAATAGCATACAGTGATAATGGTAGTGGAATGTCCCAAGATTTAAATGAATATAATCAAAAGAGAACAAGAAATAGTCCATGTAGTGAAACCAATGGATATAATCCTGGATGATATCTGCATTCAACAGGAGAAATAGATTGAAGGAAATTGCTTGAAGTGATAGCCTTCACCACCTTAGTGCAAAACACCCGATAGTGCTCGTGTTGAAAAATTGGCTGCTTACCAGATAATGTTGACTCTTTTAATTAAAAAAGAAGTCAAATACGCTTTGTGCAAGTACCACTTGCTGATATGGATAATGGTATCAAAAGAGCAGGCATGAAGAATCCCTGCCTCACGGAGGCTCGGATGGAGCAGTGCGGACCACAAGAAAGAAATAAAACGGAAAATAGTGTAATCCCGTTTATTTAAAATATATAAAATTAAAATAGCCAAATGCCCCCTTACTTGGTTGGTGCCTTGAGCCCGGCACTGAGGCTGAAGAGCGTGGGCTGATATGGCTGATGTCTCATGGAAAGGTGAGCCGGCGTGCGTTCCACCTAAGGCAAACGATGGACCAGCGGGACCGGAAGTGTCGTCAGATCGTAGTCTAGCGCCTCGACAGCTGTTTCGTGTGTTGCACGTCGTCAGGAAGCGTACTAGACCACGTAGATCTGACTGTTAAATACGGATGTCAATCACAATAGGGGGAGGGGTTACCGGACTGAGATCCAGCCTTATTACCAATATAATTTAATATAAACTAATTAATATTAGTATTGTTTAGCGCCCCCACCATATTTTCTCTTTCAGCACATATAATCACTTTTACTTACGGTTTCAATGTTTTGAAATTTTGGGGTTTGCAGCTTAATTATTCATTAATTGAATTAATTTTACTAGGCGCGAGATCATCACTATACACAATCATTCTGTGCTACCAGCGTAAGTGCACCACACAGTTTTATTGTGCCACAGTGGCGCGAAGCCAGCCTTAATGTCGCATACAGACGATCGGACATTCCGACAACAAAACCGTGGATTTTTTTCCGACTGATGTTGGCTCAAACTTGTCTTGCATACACAGTCACACAAATGTTGTCAAAAATTGCGAACGTCAAGAACGCGGTGACATACAACACGTACGACGAGCCAAGAAAAATGAAGTTCAATAGCCAGTGCGGCTCTTCTGCTTAATTCCGAGCATGCGTGTAATTTTGTGTGTCGGAATTGTGAACACACGCTCGGAATTTCCGACAAGTTCTGTTGTCGGAAAATGTGAGAACCAGCTCTCAAATTTTTGTTGTTGGAAATTCCGTCAGCAAATGTCCGATAGAGCCTACACACGGTCGGATTTTCAGACAACAAGCTCACATCGAATATTTGTTGTCGCAAATTCTGACTGTGTGTACGTGGCATTAGCGTTAGGCCCCTTTCACACGGGACGGATCCGTGATGATCCACCCCGTGAACCTCCGCTTGCTCAGCGGGGATCGCTCCGTTGATCCCCGCTGAGCCGGCGGATGACAGGGCGGTCCCCGCACACTGTGCAGGGACCGCCCTGTCAGATCTCCACTCTCCCCTATGGGGGAATTGTAGGAACACGGACCGTCTGTCCGTGTTCATCCGATCCGCAGACGGATAGAAAAATAGGAATTTTTCTATCCAGAAAAACGGAGCATTGCGGACACGGATGAGATCGGGTGTCAGCGGATGTTCATCCGCTGACACCCGCGATCTCATAGGGACCAATGTATGTCCCTTTTTCATCCGTAATTGGATGGATGAAAAAGCGGACAAACGGTCCGTACGTGTGAAAGGGGCCTTAAGGTGTTTGTAGAGGTTAGGAGTTGAAAGGAGTATGTTACTAGATATCCATGAAAGAAGAGGTAACAATGTACATGTTATTAACGTATGTTTATGTTTAAATAAAGGTTTTTATTTATAGTTTGTAATATATATATAAATATACACTCACCGAGCACTTTATTAGGTACACCTTGCTAGTACAGGTTTGGGCCTCCTTTTGTCTTTAGAACTGCCTGAATTCTTCCTGGCACAGATTCAACAAGGTGGTGGAAACATTCCTCAGAGGTTTTGGTCAGGATTGACATGATAGCATTACGCAGTTGCTGCAGATTTGTCGGCTGCACATCCATGATGCTTATTACCTGTTCCACCACATCCCAAAAATGCCCTATTGGATTGAGATCTGGTGACTGTGGTGGCCATTGGAGTACAGCGAACTCATTGCCATATTCAAGAAACCAGTTTGCGATAAAGTCAAAAAGGGATGGACATGGTCAGCAACAATACTCAAGTAGGCCATGGTGTTTAACCACTTGTCCCCCGCCCACCGTCAATTGACGGCGGGCGGAGGACACTCTCGTTCTGACAGGACGTCATATGACGTCCTGCCTTTAAAACGAGCTAGGGGGCGCGCGCGTCCGCCGCGTTCCCAAGGCCCCGATGCGTGTGCCCGGCGGCCGCGATTGCCGCCGGGCACCCGCGATTGCCCGGGAAACGAGCAGGAAAGTGGATCTGTGTGTGTAAACACACAGATCTACGTCCTGTGAGGGAGAGGGGACCGATGGTGTGTCCCTTGTACATAGGGACAACCATCGGTCACCTCCCCCAGTCAGTCACCTTCCCCACAGTTAGAACACATTGAGGGAACATATTTAACCCCTTCCCGCCCCCTAGTGGTTAACCCCTTCCCTGCCAGTCACATTTATACAGTAATCAATGCATTTTTATAGCAGGGATCGCTGTATAAATGTGAATGGTCCCAAAAATGTGTCAAGTGTCCGATGTGTCCGCCGCAATATCGCAGCCACAATAAAAATCGCAGATCGCCGCCATTACTAATAAAAAAAAAAAATGCTATAAATCTATCCCCTATTTTGTAGACGCTATAACTTTTGCGCAAACCAATCAATACGCGCTCATTGCGATTTTTTTTTTTTTACCAAAAATATGTAGAAGAATACGTATCGGCCTAAACTGAGGAAAATTTTATTTGAAAAAGAAAATGGGTATTTATTATAGCAAAAAGTAAAAAATTGTGTTTTTTTTCCAAACTGGACGCTCTTCTTTTGTTTATAGCGCAAAAAATAAAAACCGCAGCGGTGATCAAATACCACCAAAAGAAAGCTCTATTTGTGGGAAAAAAAGGACGCAAATTTCGTTTGGGAGCCATGTCGCACGACCGCGCAATTGGCATTCAAAGTGTGACAGCGCTGAAAGCTGAAAAATGCCCCTTGGCAGGAAGGGGGTTTTCGTGCACAGGAGGGAGGTGGTTAAACAATGCTCAACTGGTACTAAAAGGCCCAAAGTGTGCCAAGAAAATATCCCCCACACCACTACACCACCGCCACCAGCCTGAACCATTGATACAAGGCAAGATGGATCCATGGTTTCATGTTTACACCAAGTTCTTACCCTACCATCTGAATTACCCAGCTGAAATCAAGACTCATCAGACCAGGCAACGTTTTTCCAATTTTCTATCGTCCAATTTTGATAATCCTGTGCAAATTATAGCCTTAATTTTGAAAAAAAAGCAATATTTTCTACTTTTTGCTAGAATAAATATCCCCAAAAAATATATAAAAAAAACAAATGTTTTCCTCAGTTTAGACCAATACGTATTCTTCTACATATTTTTGGTAAAAAAAAAAAAAATTAAAAAAAATCGCAATAGGCGTTTATTGATTGGTTTGCGCAAATGTTATAGCGTCTACAAAATAGGGGATAGTTTTATGGCATTTTTATTAATCTTTTTTTTTTTTTACTAGTAATGATCATTTTTATCGTGACTGCGATATTATGGCGGACACATCAGACACCTTTGACACTATTTTGGGACCATTGTCATTTATACAGTGATCAGTGCTATAAAAATGCACCGATTACTGTGTAAATTACACTGGCAAGGAAGGCGTTAACCACTAGGGGGCAAGGAAGGGGGTTAAGTGTGTCCTAAAGAGTGATTCTAACTGTGTGGGGGCTGGGCTACCTGTGACACAACACTGATCACTGCTCCCAATGACAGGGAGCAGAAGATCAGTGTCCTGTCACAAGGCAGAACAGGGAGATGTTTACACAGGCATCCCCCCCGTTCTGCAGCTCTGTGACACGATCGCGGGACACCGACGGACATTGAGTCCACGGGTCCCGCGGGTACGGTCACAGAGCTTGCTGCAGGGGCGCGTGCGCGCCCACATGGCTGCAAATTTAAAGGGACGTACATGTACACCCATTTGCCTTGCCTGTGCTATGCTGCCAACGTAAATGTTCGTGTGGCAGACTACAAGTGGGTATTCTGCATACCTTTGTTGTAATTAGTAGTTATTTGAATCACTCATATAAAATGTGCAGAGCTGAAATGAGAATGAAAAAAGTGCAAAACCGTGCAAGAAATTAAAAAAATTAAACAACAGTGTTAATTAAATTCTAATTAAACGTCCTCTTAAGTATGTCCAAGTGCAATACAAAGAATATCTCTAATAGTCTGACTTAATGCCCAAAAATATTCAGCCTCTGATGTGAATGGAGGCTTACCAAAATGAATGGCTACACAATTAAGTGCAGCAGACTCGCAAACATCTTTTTCATACAAGTAGAAAGTGCTACCCAGATTATCAGCCTTCACCAGACAGCCCCCTAAGCAATGCACACTCACCAGAAAGGTTCTTTAAAACAGCATGGGTGAGATGGGGGATGTCCACCAGCTCCAATGTTAGGGATCCTTCACGCTCTCGCAGGGTAACTGGCTGAATATTTTTTGCCATTAATTAAGTCGGACTATTGGAGATGCTTTTTGTATTGCAATTGGACATACTTAAGAGGATGTTCATTTAACATCTCTCTCTTCCCCCCCCTCTCTCGCTCCCCCTCTCCCCCTAATTTTTTACATTTCTTGCACTTTTTTCATTCTCACTACAGTGCTGCACATTTTATACGATTATCATTTATAGGACTTGAGTATATTGCCTGTTTTTGATAGCAGCTGTGCACATTTTTTATTTTTATTTTTTTGGTATAGCGCTCACTTTCACCCCCTGTTTTTGCATTTGATATTCAAATTACAGGCACTTCTTGTCTCCTATTATTGTTATTCAAGTTACTGTTGCCTTTCTATCATCTCAAACCAGTCTGCCCATTCTCCTCTGACGTCAAAAAGGCCTTTTCGCTCACACAACTGCCGCTCACTGGATATTTGTCTTTTTCGGACCATTCTCTGTAAACCCTAGAGATGGTTGTGCATGAAAATCCCAGGAGATCAGCAGTTTTTCAAATACCCAGACATGGCATCAACAACCTTGCCACGTTCAAAGTCAATTAAATCCCCCTTTTCCCTGTTCCAATGCTCTGTTTGAACTTCAGAAGGTTGTCTTCGCCACGTCTAGATGCCTAAATGCATTGGGTTGCTGCCATGTGACTGGCTAATTAGCAATTTGTTACCAAGCAATTGAACAGATGTACCTAATAAAGTGGCCAGTGAGTGTATATAGTTGGGAGCAGCAATATGTTCTCATTTCATATAAAGACTCTACTTTTGTAGTGCTGAAAATGGTTATGGTTGTCTGACTAATTTAAAACAATGCACTCCCTGTGTGTCTGAGATAGAATCCGAACAGATGTTAAAAGAGAAGTCCACCTTTTAAAATAAATAAATGCACATCTTTTTGCAGTCTTTTTACTTGGAGCCTGTAAAGCAGTCCTGTAGACTTCTCAGTGTCTCGGTCTGCTCATACCTCATATGGGCAAGCAGATACACACTGACAGGAAGAGACAATGAACTACCAGAGCGCTCAACAGCGCCATAGTAGTTCATTGAGAACTACAAGCCAACAGCTGCAAAGGCTGATGGAGACTTGTAGTTTTCCTATTCACAGAACATTGTGAATGAATGATGACAGGCGGGTGGAGCCCTGCCTGGCTGCTTTTTCTTTCGATTGTAACAGCAAGCCAGGGGAGAAGATCCCCTGCTCGCTGTAGAAACAGCTATCAAAAATATGCCTGTAACATGTTACAAAAGGTGAACCTATCCTTTAGGCAGGGAGGTTTAAAAATTCTGAGAGTACAGAACTCTTACTATATATAGTTAATCAGCAAAGCTTTATTTTTAATACAGTAAAAAAAAATCTAGAAGTGCAAGCATTTAAACGTCGCACACATCATAAATGACCTTATGCAGAGATAATGTGCTTGCTAAAAGGGCATGATAATTTCCATGTAAGGGCTCATTTTAGGGGTCAAAGTTTTAGCAATTAATTAATAGTTATGTTAAATTTACGAATTTCGTTTTTTTTTA
The DNA here is from genome assembly GCA_029206835.1 of Rana muscosa. Taxonomy (NCBI): domain Eukaryota; kingdom Metazoa; phylum Chordata; class Amphibia; order Anura; family Ranidae; genus Rana; species Rana muscosa. The sequence continues at coordinate 273,721,171 of CM055116.1, read as the reverse complement.
TTTTTTATTTAGGAGTAGGTGGTTAGATACCCTTACGTGAGCTGGGTTATACAGGCTGAAGAACGAACGTGGTTCAGTATTCCCTGGAAAACCGCAGAAACTGCCAGTGCTACATAAACAAGTAAAATAAATACATTTCAATTCTCATTTTGGCCCATGGCTTTTATCCAGATTTGCCCTAATATGTACATTCATTTTTATCACTGATGGAGGGACATCAGAGTGAATGCTGTGTGGGGGCAGGGACTAATGAGCATAGCGCAATCTTCTCTGTAAAGATGGACTAGTAAGTAACTTTGTACTGTAGGTTTTTATGTATAAGCCATTTTCATTACAGTGAAGTAACCACTTAATTCCATGTTCTACACATGAGATGCGGTAAGATGATTAGTACTATAGTGGTAGCTTCTGGGTTTGAATCCCATTTAGAATGCCATGTACACAGTGTTTGCAATTCATTCCCATGTTTCTGTAGGTTTCTTCCAAAAAGCCAAATGCATACTGCTCGTTCCTCTAAATTGCTCCTATTGAGCTCCTTTGGAGGACAGGACAAATTCTGAATGGATCCCTTTACAGCAGGGGTAGGCAACCTTGGCACTCCACCTGTGGAGTCTAGAAATGCCTCATGGGACTTGTAGATCCATAACAGGCTGGAGTACGGAGCATGCCTACCCCTGCTTTACAGTGCTGTGTTGATGCTACATAATTACTAAAATAATCATTAAACACACAGCTATAGAACAGTCACGGCCAATAAGCTTGACATTCCTTGATTGAAATGGTTAAATAAGTATTTACTCAAATATTAGTATAATTGTCTTCGTACTTGCAGGAAGAGCCAAGAAAAACATCTGGGTCTCGGAAATGATGGAAAAGCCAAGTGAACTCTTTATTATGTTTACTTTAAAAGGATGCAATTTGTAAAAGAAGATCAGCTACTTCCTTTTGACTTCAGCTCTAGTTTCTGCAATTGTTTATCAAATGGCCTATTTTACACAGGCTTAAAATATAAATAAATGGCTTTATACAGTATGTTTCCCTTATTCCTCTGCTTTGTTCTTTATACACCATTCACTTTGGCCTTCTCTTCTTTCTGTATGTTTCTGCAACTAACTTTTTATCATGGCAGTTATTTTTTCATCATTTACAATGTTTCAGGCTCTTCAGGATATGGTCTGTGAAATTGTTCAGCTTTCCATAAACACTGACCATATCTGCTTTTACATCCCAGGGACGATTACGTGGAAGCATGCTATGCTCAACAGACGAAACAGTTTCATCCTGCATACAATGTATCAACTTTTCTTTGCTTCCAATCATTTCCCTCTACATGGATAGGTAAATCATTCCTTATCCCCCTTGGAAAGTAGGGGCAAATTATTGGTTTGAGCAGGGGCAGAACTAGGCTTCACAGAATTATTGAGACAGAATACTAGTCAAAATCTGAGCTAGTGATGCATAAGGGGTCCTTTTTAAACAAAAAAACAAAAAAGTGGAGAGGGAGTAATCAGGTGAAGTTTGAAGTGAAATTATCCTTAATGAATCTACCTTTTTTTGTTAATTTCTTCTTGAATTTTCTAAATCTGTGACCTGGAAATAAAGACGAACGTGTTAGCACTTAAGGATCTTTTGTCTAACTGGCTACACTATAAAAGTTCTGCTCAAACTCATAACTGGATTTTGTTCTGGAAAGTCTAAGGGAAGCAGAATAATGGAAGTATACTCTTACCCATGAGATTATGATTATTTGACACCATTAAAAATATACATATAAAGAAAAAAAAAAAAAACCTGAAAGGGGCAATAAAATCATTGGGATAGAAAAATATAACATTATCTGCATTGGGCATTTCTTTCTTGGTTGTGCAGTGAAATAGCTCCTGTACCGAAGACAACATATTAGGCTGGCCATAGATGGATAGAAATTTGGGCAATTACATAGTCTGGTTGAAAAAAAAAAAAAAAAAGACAAGTCTATCCAGTTCAACCAATAGAAGGGGAAAAAAAATTATACAATCCTATACTCACAGTTGATTCAGAGGGCAAAAAAAAAAAAAAAGTATGTTCCAATTTGCTCCAGGCCTTTAAAACAATCTACTCAGCTGGCCAGAACCAGCTCTTGAGGGAGTCTATTCCACATTTTCGCAGCTCTTATTGTTGTGAAGAACCCTTTACTCATATGGAGATTACATTTATTTTCCTTCTGATATAAAGAGTGCCCCTTGTCCTCTGTGATGACCTTAAAGTGAATAACTCAAAACCAAGTTCACTATATGGACCACTTACGTATTTGTACATGTTGATCATACCCCCCCCCCTTAATCTTCTCAAGAGAATACATTCAGTTCAGCTAATCTTTTTCTCATAGCCGATCTCCTCCATGCCTCTTATCAGTTTGTTGCCATTCTCTGCACTTTCTCCAGTTCCCCGATATCCTTTTTGGCACTGTTTACATTACGATCAGTGAGTAGTTTCCCCTGCTTGAGAATGTTGGAAAACGTCTAAATTGGCTGCAGTCATATTATGACAAAAGTGGAAGCTGCTATCAAAATACAATGTCCTAATCAGGGGAGATTCCTCCACCCTCCTCTTGTGTAGATAGAGCAATCTTCAGTGGGCCGAAAAAAATATATATATTCCATTTACAGCCAGCTTTAGCTCCCTGTAGATAAACGCAGATTGGCAAGGCATGGCGTGTGGACATTGTTTGAATGCATTGTTTGGGATTTTTAGTTTGTGTCCACAAACATACACAAGTACAACGATGACACAAGTACAACGATGACACAAGTAGACTTCTATTTCCAGGCCCATAACATTATGGTGCAATAGTTTCATAGCAAGGTTGAATAAAGTCCATCCAGTTAAACCTGTGCAGGTGTGTGTCAATGTCGATAATCATTTCCCATATCCCTGAATGTTGTGTTCACCAAGATGCACGTCCAAGAATCTTTTAAAACTATCAATACTCTCCACTGACACCACTAATTGTGGACGAGAGTTCCACATCCCAATCGCCCTGACAGTGAAAAACCACCTACACAGGTTAAGGGTAAACTGCCTCTCCTCCAGGTCTCATTGTGTGGCCCTGTGTCTTTTTACACTCCCTAAGACGGAATAGTTTCCTACCTACACTGGGATCACCATTGAGATATTTGTATACCACACAATACATGGTCTTTCAAAAAAAAAAATTATATGTATACTGCACATTCCTGTATGACCATATAATTTTTTTTTAGGTTCTCCATTAAAAAAAAAAGCTTTTCATTCAATTAGGGTTAAAAAGCACACACAGACACTTTCACCTAATTTTATTCTTGATGAAAAAAGTTTAATCATATACTTATAAATGTTACACGGCTGTGCAAGAATTCTTGTTACAAAACATGAACCTAGAATCTCCTTAAAAACATCAAGGGCAGAATAAAAATTACACACAACAGTCTCCAACAAAACAGCGACACAGACTCAAAGACATTTGGAGTTTAGGATACATTTTGGCAAGGCTAACAAAATTTCTTTTTTTTTTCCTCCTTAAGCATGGGTGGAACTTTATTATGCTCTTAATTTCCTAGGCCACCTCAGATTTTGAAAGTTAGCAATCCATAAGGGTGACTACAAGCCTTAGGGCTTGTAATATAGGCCACAAATGACTCATGTAGTTGATCAGATGAGGTAAGCATAGGAGTTTCTAGGTTGCTAAATAACCCATTTAGCAAAGACCTTGCATCATTGTAAAATTCCATCACAAACAACAGACTATCCTAGAATGGTTTACACATACAGTACAAACAACCCTACACTTATTTTTTTGTAACCCATTTATCTTCAGAAAAGCTGAAGCCAGCTTCATCTTCGTAAATTCCTTTCACAAAACATTTAAATTCAAGTATGCTATAAGAAAAAAAAGATATGTGAAAAATAAAAAAGTCACAACTGGTAGAGACAGGGAAGGAATACGCCATCTAAAGCGAAGTCCCATGGTGATCGAAAAACACTGAACACTCAGATTCTGTCACAAGCAGAACTTGCAGCCATCTTGTCTATGGTCAATAGTGTATAAATAAAACAGTAGAATGCTATTTAGAAGAAAATAAAACATTTTTCTTGATACATATGCCACCAGGAGCTACCATTGTAAGGCAAAATTTGATGCAATTTTTGGGTCCCACTCTCTCTTTAAAAGGAAGCTATATAAAGTATACCTTCCACTTTGATCATTCACACACAACTGATGTTTAAAAAGGTACCCACACAAAACATACCTGTATGATACAAATAAATACATTTAGGGAAAAAGGAACACACAACTTAGCATGTATGAAGACGCATGATAAAAGGTGTACAAATAAAAGATCATATTCCTGGAAAAAATTAGTTTTTCTGTTTTTATATATATATAATAGGATAGTAGCACTTGTGTTATAATTTCGCGTCCCTACACAAACACATCCAGATGTTTTTTTTTCTCTAGGAAATATATGTTTACATGGTAGATTATTTGACCCATTTTTTTCAAAACATTAACATTTCGGAAGTCAAATGTGATAATAGTGAGGACATTCCGTTCTGTTTTAAACATTTCTAGAGTGGACGCATGCACTTATTGGTGGTTAAAATTAAATGTAGGGCTGAAACAACTAATCGATTAATCAACAACTAATCGATTATGAAATTAATCGATTACAATTTTCATAATCGATTAATCGGCCAGTAACATAATGGGGTTAAAAAAAAACTAAAATCAGCCCTTTATAGTACAAAAAGAGCAAATTGCTACTGTAAATATTACTTTCTCTGTCCCACAGTAAAAAATTAACCCCTTACAGTAGCGATTTGCTCTTTTTGTACTAATTTTTGTTTTTTTAACCCTATTATGTTACTATACATCTCAGGCCTGGGTCACACCTCTGTTTTTTTGTGCTTTTTGCAGAAACACACTACAGAGCATTTACATGGTTTCCTATGGGACACGTTCACATCCATGATTTTTTCAGCTGCTGCGTATTTGGAAAGGGCAAGGACTATTTTTGAAACGCAAAATGGTGCTATTTTGTTTTCTTGGTTTAATATACTTCAATGGAGAAGCTGCAGAAAAGCATGCAAAGTGTTTTTGTGGCAATTTGTGGTTTTTAATATGCCTAACAAATTGGCCAAAAAAAACATGCAAATCGCAGCAAAATTACCTTTTTTTTTTAAATTTCTTTAAGGTTACTAATCGATTAATCGAAACAATAATCGGCCAACTAATCGATTATGAAAGTAATCGTTAGTTGCAGCCCTAATTAAATGTGAATTCAACCAGTTGGAGAATAGTGCAATCCAGACTATTGCATTACATTTGCTCTTCAGTGGAAGGACCTTAGATCAGCGTTTCTCAACTCCAGTCCTCAAGGCGCCCCAACAGGTAATGTTTTTAAGATTTCCCTCAGATGAAACAGCTGTGGTAATTACTAAGGCAGTGAATCTGATCAAATCACCTGTGCAAAATAATGGAATTTCCTGAAAACATGACCTGTTGGGGCGCCTTGAGGACTGGAGTTTAGAAAAACACTGGCTTAGACTACCAAACTCCAAAAGAGGTCTAGCCTGAGATCTATCTGAACAATCCTGAAAATATACCAAAGCACCTAATTAGCTAAGGGCATCTAGACAAGATAATATCTATGCAAAGATGGGTGCTGCGGCCAAGACTGTTTTCTATAAAAGCAAAGGATTATAGAGTTCGAAAAAACATCAGGATAAACTCAAACAGTACACTAACTATTTAGAAAGCAACCTGAGTATATATTGTCAAAAGGCTTAGGCTATCAATGGCTGTTTGGATGCTGTAGAACTAAAGATTCTAACATGCTAAGATGTGCAAAATAAGCTTAAATATGTGATTACCTAATAACTGAAGAAAGTGAACTGTATTGAGAGAGAGATAGATAGCTTAATGTTCTAGAGCAGGGGTCTCCAAACTTTCTAAGCAAATGGCCAGTTTACTGTCCTTCAGACTTTAGGGGGGCTGGTGGTCAGTAGGAGTAAAAGAAAAAAAAAATACAAAGCACATGTAGTTAGCAGGAGGAGTGATAATGCCCCACTATTGGTATTGGTGGGAAGAATAGTGCCCAATCCTTGGTCAGTGGAAGAAGTAGCAACCCATCGTTGGTGTCAGTGGGAGGGATAGTGCCTTGTTGGTGTCAATGGGAGGAATAGTGCCCCATCGTTGGTGTAAATGGGAGGAATTATGCCCCACTACTGGTGTCAATGGAAGAAATGGTGCCTCAACCTTGTTGACAGTGGGAGGAATAATGACCCAAGGGCTGGAGATAAAGGAAGCAAAGGGCCACATCCGGCCCACAGACCACAGTTTGGAGACCACGGTCCTGGATCAACATCCTTCAGATGTTTTACAAACACTCAATAGGAGAGAGCTGCTAACTGTAGCTCCAGTCTGTGCAGATCAGTGGTACTAACACAACACAGTGTTAATAACTGCAGTAAAGAAAAATATCTATAAAAATGGGCATCTGCTTCTGTTATCGGAACTGCCTCAGAAAACAATGCCTAAAATCTTACTAGGCAACATGGTTATTTTAGGCATAGATTTTTTTTTTTTGTAGAATATAAGGGAGCATCCACCACCTATACATGTGTGTTGCAATTTGTCTTTATGGGCATTGCGGGTATTCATAGCATTCTATTGCACTGACCAGTTGCAGATGGAAAATCTCTTATTCTACCAGTGTTTCACCACTGATTTCTATTAAGCATCTGCAGCACTATCTTTCTCATGACACATCTGATCCCCTGCAAATATTTTAGCCTTGGATATGCCTGTACTTTATTGGTTCTGTATTTGGTGTACCGCACTATAAATAATGGATGAGGAATTTGCAGAGGATTACAAAGATCTAAGGCCCTAGCCATTGGAGGCCTACCAGCTACCAGCACGCTAACATAGGTTCTCAAATTTATCCTCAAGTCTCACCAATAATGTACTTTTCGTTTTTCTTTTTCTGTCTACACAAGTGAAAACTGGAAGTAAATCCCTCTGGAACACGAGTGGAGGTGGATCTCTCTGGAAAACAAGTTCAATGGAGTGAACTAAAGTGAATATCGAGGATATCCACAAAACAATGAATAGAAGGTAAAATCTGAGGATATGTTTGGGAAGGTACGGGTTTAGCTGTCCTCAAGTCCCTCAGTTTAGAATCCCTAGCTCAGTTTTCCAGGAAACATGTTAATATTGGGCATCCGTAATCCCAGGCTACAGCTCACAACATAGGTTGGTATCGGCATTTATGGCAATCTTACTTTTCTACACTCTTATAAAAAAAAATACTGTTCTTTTAAACGGTTCTTTGTGCTGTAACGGAGAAGTGCATGTGCACACAGTGGTGACACGAACACTGACTGCCATATGGCACTTGACAGATCTAAAGTATAAGCAGCAAGTACTGACATAAGGGAGGATCTGCAATGTCAAGCACATAATACATCACAGCCTTGTCAAGGTTGCGGATCATTAATAATGGATTTTTTTTTTCTTTGATGATGTGACCCTTGAATGCCTGAAAACAAATCTAAAACATTTATACATGCGTCATAATTTTTCGGGTTTGTATTGATTTTGTTTAATTTCAAACAAGATCTTGTTAGTTGCGCAGCACTACTTCAGACCCATGTTACCAAAGTACTAAGGATTCAACTGCAAAACAAGTCTGGCTATGGGGAACATGCAACACACTACAGAATATCACAAACTGGGACAATTCAGAAATAATTTGCTGTATCGCTCGTTTTCCAGCCTGTCCCTTCGACAAAAAGCCAGTCTATAGACGGGCTTCTGTTGGACAGACAGCTGTACACACTGACCAACTGTTGGCTGGTTCCTGCTGAACCTGCCAATTTTCAGCCAGTGTGTACCCAGCGTAAAACTGACAAAATGCATCAATAGAGAGATTACCTTCAGTGAAAACAGCACATCAAAATGAGCAACAGGATCCAGTTATGTGCAAATCTTGGCTGTTCCTGTAAAAGTGAGGCCTGGCCCTGCCCGTTCCTGGGCCTCTAATGGTCCTTTTTATGGGTAATTTTACTGAGCAATAGGGCGCCTCGGAAAGTAGCAGGAATAGTGGCAAACATGATTTTTACAAGAGCAGTTGAAATCTGCATGTAAATTTAGCTGCCAATATCTCTATTTACTGATCATTTTGTAGCTTTAACTGAAGTTGTCCACTGCTTATGCATTTTATGAGCATTTGCTCAGATTGAATTATCCAGGATTGTGATTGGTTTACTTTAAAGTGGTTGTAAACCTTAGTCATGAAATCTGAACTAAGCACATATCTGTATTATTTACTGTACATGTCTATCTCCAAAGCTCTAAGTTTCATTTTTCTCTGGTGATCCTTTGTTGACAGCATGTGTCACGTCTGAGAAGTTTTCCCGACACATAAGATACATTTGTGAGAGGGATGAGAGCTCAGTACACAGATTGTCTATTCATGACATAGCTCTGCATGTTCCTTCATTGCTGTGTGTGTAAAGGGGGGTGTGTACCTTTCCACCAATCAGCTCTCACACACTGTACCTGCAGCTCTCCACCTCCTCTCTGCTCCTGACAGATGCAGAAGGATTTTATAACAAATCTGCACTTTTGAATGAATGTAGAGAAGAGAAGACTGCAGATAAACAAGTAAAACGTATGTGGGAGGATTTGTTTTATCTCTGTGTATCACCTGAGGCTATTCACTTCACTGGGTAGATGGAGGGTTTACAACCACTTTAAAGAAAACTATTTTTCGAACCTCTTTATTTATAGCCCACAGATTTCCCTGCACACTGCATTTATATAAAATACAAATTAGAACAATTATTGACACTACCAGAGGTGCTGAAACCGCTTCAAAGAAATACCAGACATACTGGTTTGCAATGATTTCCTTCTTCGGCAACAATGCAAAGTGTTGGACTATATTCCCCATGTGGTAACCTCCCTTTCCAGCACTTTACCTGTACACTATAATGTCTCTGAGCAGCTGCAGCTGCTATTCAGAGAATAGTGGCTGCTTCAATATAAGCAAATCAGTCTTAATTTTGTCTGCCGCATGACAACTTGCCCATAGAGATACAGACATCATAAACAGGGAAGTCAATTACCAAAAAATAAAAAACATCCACTATTAGTAATTCAGTTTGGCTGCAGACCATGACAACATATTACAATGCTGCTTGTAAACGGACATCGTTTCCAGTTATTAATATTATATTTTTATACTATTAAAAGCTTTCTAAATCTGCAGTTATTCATATCTAGCAAGATCCATGTGATGCAAGAAAGCATTTAGGCCAATTACTAATTCATTAAGCGTCACAGATAATACTTTTGACTACAGTCACAAGAAGATTCAATTATGATGAACCCAATTTGCACACGCTTTGAATTTTGCTTTATAGTCAATCAGCATTTGTATAAAATACTATGATATTTTACTGTAATATTTGACAAGCTAAGACTTTACCCAAAGAAAAAAAAACACTTCATAGCTTTTAGGAGACATAAAATAGAACAGGTGGATCTTGAAGAGCTTCAACTGCAATTTTAAATAAGTAGAACAGATTAAGTAGAGAATAAATGCATTTTTGTTTTTTTTCGTTCAACCAGCAGGCTTTGGACAAAGAAAAAATTCACAGGTCCCTGCAAGCAATGTGGATGCAGGAATCTCCCCCAGCTGCGCTATTGTATTCTGACAGTGGGGATTTCCCCCGCCAGAATACACTGATCAGCATTGCAGCCATTGGCTAAAGCGGCTGATCAAATGCTGGTTATTTAGTGGGACCATTCGACAGAAGCGGGCCCTTAGAACAGAGAGGGGAACATACACATTAACATTTGGCTGGTTCCTGCTAAACTGGATGAATTTCGATGTGAATACACTGCCTAAGACAACTAAGAAACCATACTCGCCTTACTCCACTCTACCAATTCCCAAAGTAACATTTTAAATAGAAATGGCTTTACTTTGAGGGCAAATTCAATTGTAATACATTATGTATGGTTAATCTGATGACATAAATGACATTAAAAACAACTATTATATGTAGTTCATTGCAGTTAACAATTTTCTAGGAATCCAGGTTTCCTACTTGTGCTGTGAAACGATCTTATTGCTGTGCCCATTATTTGCTCCCCTCAAAGGGTTCTGGATGCTAAATAAAAGTTTCATCATCACTAGCATAAAAAAATCTAAACAAATGTTATTAGACATTATTAGAAAATCCAAATAAATCTATGATAAGTACTCTGCAAATGATCAACAGTTATTTTACTTCTCCTCTGGTGCTTTTGCTAACAAATGTGACTTTACCACAATATTCCACCCATTAAAATAATATTAAAATAAGAGGCTACAGTGAAGTCAGTTTATCTATGACAGTTTGCGAGAAAAGAATCCAGCTTCTCGTTTCTGTGGCATTTCATAAATTAATAAAATGTTATATTTATCATTTCAAAAGATGTTTTTTATCTATTAAAAAAAAAATGTACAAAACAGATAGGAATCAAATAAATTATTAGCTAATGCCTTGTAAACATTGGTTTATTTGTTGTTGGGGTAGGGGAAAATAAAAAATAAAAAAAAAGTAAAGTAAAAACTTAACAGTACAAGGCACAAATGACATGGACAAAAAAAAGTCTAGGGGCAAGAAGAGACCAAGAAATGATGTCCAGTCCATTCCAACTTGGGGCTTTGCCCTAGAGGTGTCAGTTACCTCCTGTGATGCCAGTGAACATTTGCACTTTGAAAGGACTGATATTAGCCAAAAGAGCTGTGCCATGCCAGCTTTCAGGTATTTGTGCTTATTTAATAATCGCTACAACAAAGAGTTAAATATTCTCAACAAAGCTGCCTGGGAATAAGCCGGTTTTGCCATTTCGCTGTAGTGTGCCTTTATACCAGCCGTCTTCACGTTTCTTGTGCACAAATACAATGTCCCCTTCCTTGAGCTCAAGCTCGGCCTCACTCTGGGGAGGGTATGACACCACCACTCGGTATCTAGAAAAAAAAAAAAAGGATGTGAATCTCACAAAGTAATCTTTGCCATGAATTATCATTATTGGCCTGACAGAACAGGAAGTTGTCCGCTTCCAAAGTACACATTTTCATGGACAGGGAATCATTTACTGCAAGCAAGAAAAAAAAAACCCAGACAAAACAGTTTAGAAATAAGTGTAAACTTTAGAGGATACAGTTACATAAAATACAACGCTTTATCAAGCAAGCAAAGTAGAGTTTCCAAGGCTACACTGTGCCAGAAAAAGACACAGATAACAACTGACCTTTTACATTTAAAAACCATAGAATGGCCATTTGCCATTGTTTTATTCATGCAATTCACTGAAAACATTAGTTATACTTTTAGATGAATGCCAATAAATAAAAAAAAAAACATTTCTGCTATGGTTGTCTTTGTACTGTACTTTCTCTGACTTTTCTCTAAAACCAATAAAATGTATATTTGAAAAAAAAATAAAAAATTCGACATTTCACAGGATTTTTATTGTGTACACTAAAATATTTCCAAACCAAACATCCTGCTTATCTGAAATGTCTTTCATTCTGACCACATCCTGAATCTTTAGCACAGATATTTGTAGTTGCTATATTTTCATATATTACTGTGTAGTACTGTTTTTTCTAACATCCTACCTACAATAGCTTTTTATAGGAACTTACCTGTTATTATTTGAGAAATGTTTAGCACCAAACATTATAACGTCATAGCACATCTCATGATGTGCTAGCACACTCTGCAAGGGAGAAACAAGATACTTCCCCTAAAAGGGCAGTATACTGCTACTTGTTTTTCCAACAAAAAAAAAATAGTCATTTTTGGGGACACCACAACATTTCTATGCTCCAAGCAAATACATTTAATTAGGTCACCGTTCCAATTCCTTCCAGCGTGGATATAACCCCCAGTGTAGAGGGTTAGACAGCAATAAGGGTTGATTACTCAAAATCTAGGGGTGATATTTGATGCTAATTAAACCTTTGATTTACATGTACAAAATATTGTCAGAACATCTCTTTTCCACATGAGAAACATTGCTCGGTTGTGTTTTGTGTTATCCTACACGCTAGCTGAAAAGCTGATCCATACATTTGTGTTCTACCTACTTGACTACTGCAATGCTCTACTCGCTGGTGTACCTAAATCCACCCAATTATCAACATGTTCAAAATTTTGCCTAGGTCTGTTGCAAGTAACCATATTACCCCTATCCTGGAGTCCTTGCACTGGCTACCTGTCAGGTTTCGCACAGACTTTAAGATCCTCTTGCTCAGCTATAAGGCTCTTCATGGCTTGCACTCCATTATCTGTTTGAACTTTTATCAACTTACCCCCCTTTCGTAACCTTTGCATTCTGGTCTTCTGTGAGTCCCCCCTACGTACCTACACTCGATGGGAGACAGAGCCTTCTCCTGCTATGCTCCAAAACTCTGGTTTTTACTCCAAATCAAATTCTTTAGACAAGCTTTCACATAATTGTCCCTTTTTTTCCCCTTTGTTTTATCCAGTGTAATTTTTTATAAAAGGTCTTTAAAAAGCCACCTTAAAGGCGCTATGTAAAATAAAGTTTATTATTATTAGTCAATGTGCCATGGGACCCGATACATCACTGGTATTTATGAAGAGCTAGTAGCTACCAAGCTGAAATGAACAGGCTAGTAAACCTGGCAGACACTTATGTTGGAAGAAAGCCTTCAACCAAAAGACACAACGGTATGCAAAACATAGATAAATGGACTCAATCAGGGATTAATCTGTGTCTACCACTGCCTCCTTCCTTGGTATGACCTGCACTTTTCCGTAATGAGCCGGGCCCTCTGATTCCTCCTGTATTGAATTGTATTGTAACTGTACTGTCTGCCCTTATGTTGTAAAGTGCTGCGCAAACTGTTGGCGCTATAAAAACCCTGTATAACAACAATATCTTGATTTTAATTAGAGGATTTATTAAATTACCTTTCACAGACCACAGGTCTAGAGTCATTTAGTACAGGGCCCAGTGAGGAGCAAGGCTGCCTGGGTGGAGGTGCTATAGGAACATTAGGATCCACCAAATTAGTCTTGCGATTCTCCTGTGCCAGTGCATTGACAGCTTCACAATCAACAGTTCCAGAAGCAGTTCGGACAGTATTGGTTAGAATGTCAGGACCAACTGCTCCTTCTAAAGTGGCCTCTGGTGTAGTCTGTTCCAGTTCTTGTGTAGGAGAGTGAGGTGGAGATGCTCGAGGCTTTCTTTTTGTGGATGCACCCGACAACAACTTGAGCAAACCTTTTTTCTCTTTCTGTAATAAATTAAATACTATTAGTATATTTAAAATTTTGAAGAATACATTCATGCATTCCTCTTAAAAAAAAGAACAATATTTTTTTTCCTACAAGTATTAAGTACTTATTACACACAATCAAATATATGGCTTTGTTAACCATAACACACTAGTCAATAAATGTACAATTTATCCCTATTACATGTTACAAAGCAGTAAAACATCCAATTTCACAGATCTTAATTAGCACCAGTATTAAATTCTTCACATGGAGTTACTTGACAGCAGTTGCCGAGCAGCAATGGAATCCATTGCTGTCCCTGAAATTAGTTAGCATTTTATACTCAATGGTAAAAGCTGGAGAAAGGTGAATAATAGCAGCACTCTTTTTTGGCATTGGTTTTTTCCTGGGAAGTGGAATTTTTTAAACAGTTTTGCTTTGTGATCATAACGATCGAGTTGAGAAGCACTTCAACTACTTCACCAAATTTTATTTACACCTTTGTTTTTTGGGTTACCTCAACTCACTGACTCAACATCCTATCGTATTGTGTAGACATCAAGGCATTTATAGATACTGATGATAAAGCGGAGCTCCACCCAAAAGGCAAAACTCTGCTTATTTGTCTCCTTCCCCCCTCCACTGCCAGATTTGGCACCTTTGGGGGGGGGGGGGGTACCTGGTTTTGACAGGTACCTGCTCCCACTTCTGGCTGATCTCGCTGAAGTGACATCAGCAGGAAGTTTGAGCCCCCCCTCCTGCTTTCCGCGCTGGGCCATTCACAAAGTGCAGCGTGCTTTGCGCATGCGCAGAAGAGAAATGGCTGTGAAGGCGAAGGCTTCACTCTCAATTTCCCTTAGTTTAGCAGCAGCACCCGACACCGTTGGATTCGTGGACAGGTAAGTGTTCTAGTATTAAAAGTCAGCAGCTACAGTATTTGTAGCTGCAGACTTAATTTTTTTTTTTAGAGGAGCGTGGAGTGTTGCCATATACATGAGTACAGCAATGCACAGTAATTCATGTTACCGACAGGCTATACACTGGACTTGACATACCCAGGTGAAGGAGATACGGCTGCAGTTATGCTGTACAGACTCAGCTTGCTTGTGTGCAAGAGCCTTAAACTTCTAAACAGCCTATCTGATGCCATGTGAGCTGATAAGACACTACAAGTAACAGCACAACTTCTCAGCCTACACTGCCACTGAAACTAAAAAAAGTGTCCCCATCATGATGCTACAGAAAAGTTATCTCAAAACTACTGTACGCATTCTCTGCATTAATGTAAAAAACCTGTGTTCAGTCCCCCCCACTTACCTGAGCACGATCTCGATCCAGCGCTGTGCCCAAGAGCCATTGCTTGTCCCCCCCCCCTCCGCTGCCACATTCGGCACCTTTTGGAGAGAAGCGGGTACCTGGTTTTGACAGGTACCCGCTCCCACTTCTGGCTCACTTCGCTGCGGTGAAGTGAAAAGGAAGTTTGGGCCCCCTCCTCTTCCTCCCCGCAGCTAGCCTATTCACAAAGTGCAGCGCGAATCGCGCATGAGCAGTAGGAAACCGGCTTAGCCGAGATGGAGGCACCAGCACCCGAGAGCCAATACAAAAATCGACTGGAGTGAAGACACCGCTGGATGCCTGGACAGGCAAGTGCCCTAACAGTAAAAGCCAGCAGCTACAAACATCCATTTTTTATTTTTGGGGGTGGGGATTTTTTTTGAAATATGGTGTATTTACCTGAAAAAAATATTAAGGCTGGTGTTAAATTTTAGTCTACAGACCTATGGAGGAGTACTATTTTTGTGCAATGAATGATTACACTTGAAATGTTATTCAAAAAAAATTCTACTATGCTTTAGAGTTCAATTTATGTACTTTTATGCACCATTGGACAGACACTAACATCCCCCTTCCCCCACCAGAGTAATATTGCTCCTGGCAGACAATACTTCCAGCAGTGGGGCAATCCAGAGATGTGAATTATCCAGAATCAGAACAGAGGTGCCCCTGGGGATGTATAATTAGGCCAAGCATACATATTAGAATATATTTTGCAGAGCTAAGAACAACCTGGCCTGTGAATCACAGGTTCAGTATCAGGGAGTTCCAGGGGCACAGGTCTACAGTAATTATAGAAGTCTGGAAAATGGGAGATCTGATGTAAAGAATCACTGCCAATTAGAGCTGTGCGATTTAGGCCCCATGCACATAGGGCGTTTTTACAGCCGCATTTTTTACAGCTTAAAAACGCCTGTCCATGTTTTGTAAAAAATTTTTGACCTTTAAAAAAAAAAAAATGCTGGAGCTCAAAAACGCAATCGCAGCGTTTTTGCGCGTTTAAGCAGCTCGAACCTGGAGCTCCAGAATGCACTGGTCTTGGTTTTTTTTTGCAGTTGGAAAACGCCTTTGCCACTTGGAGCTCATAAAAGCTCTATGTGTGCATGACACAATAGAATAACATGGATGGGCGTTTTGCAGCTGTAAAAAAAAAACGTCTAACGCTGCTAACAGCAGCTGCAAAAACGCCCTGTGTGCATGGGGCCTAAATCGTTAAAAAAATTGCAATCTCGATTCAACCCCCCTCACAATCTCTATGCAGAATTTCCTGATTCATTAATGTAACAAGTGTAGAGAGTTCTCTGCTCACTCAGCTGTCAAAAGAAAAAACATGGGCAGCCTGCCAAGGTTTTCACAACATTGTCAGCGTTGGTACATAACTATAAACATTGTAACTTTTCGTTCTTCGATCAAAGGAATGAACTTCGGTCTGACATGAGGGAAGTTTAACCACTTAAAAGCGGTTGTATACCCAAATTTATTTTTTAATAAAAACCTACAAGACAAAGGCATAATGAGCTAGTATGACTAGCATACTAGTTCATTATGAATTACTTACCTCAGATCAAAGCCCCCCAAGCCATCCTCTTCTCCCCCTCCGGCCGCAGACATATCTCTGGAATGCGCACGGGAGCCATCAAAGCCGACATTGCCGGTTTTATGAATGGCTATTCTCTGTGCGCCTGCGCCGTTGTTTACAGCGTGCATGCGCCGTAGACATCGGAGCATTCTTAGTGGCAAATATCTCCTAAACCATGTAGGTTTTGGAGATATTGCAAACACCTTAATCTAGGCTTACCTGTATGTAAAACATGTCAGAGAGGGTTTACTACCGCTTTAAAGTCTAAACCTTTTTCTGACACTTGTTTCTTACAAAGTTAAAATCAGTATTTTTTGCCAGAAAATTACTTGGAACCCCCAAACATTATATATATTATATATATATATATATATATATATATATATATATATATATATATATATATATATATATAAAAAAAGTTAGCCCAATTTTTTTGTGTAAAGTGAAAGACGAGAATCGTGATCTTTATTCAAAAGCAAAAAAATTGTGATTCTCATTTTAGCCAGAATTGTGCAGCTCTGACAATGTGAAAATGTGAGGCTCCATGAAGACAGACTGTATCGCCAGTGTCTCTGTTTCCAAGTGGCGCATTTTCATGCTTGGCTAGTATGAACACATAATCTACTTCTTATATGCTGGAATAAAAAATGTTAGTTAAAATGTAAAAATCAATGGCTTTCATCTCTTCCTTGAAAATACATTTATATACATAAATACAGTAAAAAAAAGAAAATAATGCTTGGTACTGTACAAGCCATTATGTAGTTTTGGCTTTAATTCATTTTTATCCACAGAAACAGTCTAATAACAAAGCACAGACAGACAGCTCCTATGTCTTGTTCAGCATAATTGCTATGTTTGAACATAAACATTCATTTTGAGAATTGCTTGTTCATGCAAGTCTAGGTGTTCCCGTTAAGGACAAAACTGAATTTCTAGCACAAAAATAGAGGGGAAAGCTTCTTTAAAGGGTTAGTTCACCTTTTAACAAAAAATGGTAACAGCACAGCACGCTCGCCATCTTTCTAGTCCCCATCTTCCAATGCCCTTTCTAGCTGGTATAACATTCTAGGGATTTCAAACTTTGAAAACGGCTCTGGAGGCCAAGTAGGAGCTGCAAAAAGCTTTTCATTGGTCAGTGCCAGTGTTCATTGTTTTTTGCACTATGCGGTTACACAGCCTCTGGCGCTGTGTAGTGATATTTTAAAGTGCCAAAGCGTTATATCAGCTGGAGAGGTGAAAGATGGGGGGAAAAGGTACATGCAGCTGGGACCCAAAGGATGAGGAGGGTGCTGTGAAATAGTTCACCTAACATGACGCCATGTAGAAAAGAATTCAATCCGGATGGCTGCACTCCAACAATGATTTCTTTATTAGTTAAAAACCATACAGCAAAAGATGCAATCAACAGCTGACATGTTTCACACCATAACTACTGGTGCTTACTCATAGCTCGCCACCATCAGTGCCCATCACTGCTACCTATCAGTGCCAGCTACCAGTGCCACCTAATATGACGCCCTGTGGTAAAGCGTACAGAGAGGAAGGTGCTTGCACAGAACCTGAGTGGAACCCAGAAGATTGCAGCTATCACAGTGGTACCACTGACTACTAGTGATTTCTAGCTTCTCCAATGGCCCCTTAGGTATGAGATATGCATACTTGCCTTGTGCCAAGCTGGACCAGTTTAACCACTTAAGCCCCAGCGACGTACAGGTACGCAGTGCGGGTTTAGGTGGTTACACCAGAATGATACCTGTAGCTACAGGCATCATCCTGGTATCTTTGTTTTCTGCCGGTGATGGACTTTAATGAAAAACCAATCCCAGTGGCTAGTTAGCTCTGTTGGCTCTTTAATAATTGCCTTTTGAACCTATCAGGTATTTTCCCCCTTCTGGTCTCACCCACAGGGTTGCATTCCTTGTTACCATCACCTCTGTGAGGTGTGCATCTGAGCTGATGAATTTGTCTTACACAAGGATAAGTTATTGCTGTGGCCTAGGGCCACTTTCCTTCCTATAGTGGTTTCAACTTTTCACCTCATTCAGGACATTGTTCCTCCCTCTGTTTGCCCACCTCCTGTACACCAGGAGGAAACCCTTCGTTACGGTCTAAATGTTGTTTGTGCTATGAAAAAGTCTCTTCTTTCAGCCACTGCTTCCATCAGGAAAATGAATTTTCTTTTGTCATTCCTGATGGTCCCCTTTAAAGGGGAGCCAGCTGCGTCCACCATTTCTAGGTGGCTCCGACACATCATTATCAAAGTTTAAAGAGGAGCTCCAGACTCCTTCAGAAAAAAAAAAAAAAGTCAGCAGCTACAAATACTGTAGCTGCTGGCTTTTAATATTAAGGCACTTAGCTGTCCAGGGATCCAGCGATGTCGGCACCTGAGCGAATTTTTCAAGCCACCATCTCCACTAAGGTAAACCGGCAAGGAAGCCTTGCGGCTTCACAGACGGTTCCCTGCTGCGATCTGTGAACGGGTCGGCTGCAGGGGGCTGAATTTCCAAAACCAGGTACCCGCTCTTTTCCCAAAATGTTCCCCTTTTGGGTGGAGCTCCACTTTAAGGTCTGAGTGATAAGGTGCCGCTTTCTTAGGTTCAAGCCTTCTGCATTGTGATCTACTCCTACTACTTTCTACAAATTATTATAATTTTTTTGCCACTTTTCCAGGTGTAATACCTTAATTGGCATAACTCCATCCAAGAGCTCACCCACAGCTTGCATCAGAGCTAAGGGCTCTAGAGACGCGTACTGAGGCAGGGTGCTGTGATATTTTTTTTAATCAGAAAGCACAACACCCTTCCCAAAAGCCATGATCTGCCTGCATGGCATAGAGAGGCACAAAGACCCAGAGATGACATAAGCAGATTCAACTTTGGCTTTCACATTAGTAATTGGCATTTACTTTCAGATTTTAATCACAATTACACTTGCGTATCTATCTGCGGGGAAGTAAACAAGTGGATAGGTGTTCTGTTTGTTGCTTACGACCAGTAATTGTATGGCAGTCAAATTTAATGTATGTTGGATGTGACCTTGCCCATTACTAAAGTTCATTCATCATTAGGATCATTACCAAAGGACAGACCAAAACATTGGCAGAATTACCACTTTTATCTAAATCCATACAGTTTTATTAAGTATCAAAAATGTTCGAGAAGCAAGCATAGTTTTATGCCCAATTTAGGGTTTTCGGACTGATATATAAAAATGGCAGCAAAGAAAAGTGCGCTGTTGCCAACTACATCAAGACTGCGTGTTTTTTTTATACAGCGAAAGCTAAAACGTGACTGGCTAACATAAGCAACAAGCCAGGTTTTCCCTTTTCCCCAGTGTGAATAAATTGTTCTGTAGAGATCTTTCGAGATTGAACGTATTAACTAGACACACAACAGCCTGCTTTGCAGACACATGCTGGTTACTATTCATACCTAGCTGAGAAAGTTAGAGAGTTCTCTTCAAATCTCCCACATACTTGTCAACAGGAGCACAACCTACGAGTATGCAGTTTTTATCATCCGACATGCCTATGTAGTGGTGCCACCAGTTTATTAACCGTTACTTTATGTTACTCTATGTGCAGCCTTACTCGAATAGATTTTGCAAATTTTGTGATTCAATTATGCTAAAAATTTCCCCAAATCCTTGTATATCCTTTGAAAACAATTAAAACGGGCCAATTATTAAAGTAAAAGTGGTTTATGGATTGGCTACACAATAGTAACTGCTACTAACATTTAGCCATTGAAATATCCAGTGACTAATTTCATGGTTTCCTTCACACATCCATTAGTATATGATGGAGCACACAGGAAACATTTTACCCCGTGGCCCTTTCACTGAGCCCGATCTATGGGACAATGCTACAATGTAATTGTGCTGAAAAAACAAGATAAATATCCTTCATAATGCTCTTTCACCTATGAGTGATAAATACGGTCCTTTCTGTCATCATCATGTCACTTTTCTTTTTTACCCATAAAAAAAAAAGAAAGATCATAATTTTTAGTTGTTTGTTTTTTTTAATTTTTTTTATTGCAGATGCATTTTTTAGTCAGCATTTTTCTACGATTTAAAAACGAATCAAATCATTCTTCCCCCTCGGTTACCTCTCTTTTCTAGTAAACAGCATGGATTTTATCATAACCACTTCAACACTGTACCCATATGACATTTTTATCATTTTTTTTCACATAGAGCTTTCTTTCGGGGGTATTCATCACCACTGGGTTTTTTATTTTTTGCTAAATAAATTAAAAAAGACCGAAAATAATGGAAAAAATATATGTTTTTCTTTGTTTCAGTTATAACATTTTGCAAATGGATAAGCTTTCTTCATAAATTTAGGGCAAAATTTATTTCTTTGGTGAAAAAAACCAAAATTAGTGTTTATTATTTAGTCTGTAGGAAAGTTAGAGTGCAAAAACTATGGTATATACTGTATATCTGAAAATTGATCAGTCCTGATGTACTGACAGCCTAATTTCTTGAGGCCCTAAAATGCTAGGACAATACAAATATCACACAAATAAACCCTTTTTCGGAAAGTAGACAGTCTAAGGTATTTAGTAAGAGGCATGGCAAACTTTTTTAAAGTTGTAATTTTTTAGAAAAATAAGAAATAAAAAAAAAAAGGTTTTTCATATATTTTTTTTTTTTTACATAGCGTCATCATATAACTGACGAGGCAGTGATCAGGGACACTAACTGGCAAGAGTGTATAAAAAATAAGTAATACTTTTTTTTACACCATTTTTAGCACACTGACACTATACACTAGTGTTGCACATGATTGCTTATACCAGTGAATTTCACGGTTATAAGAAACAATTTTTAATGAATGAATTTAATTCATTTAGAGTGAATTTTTGTGACACAACCGGTGACAGATCGGCCAGTGGGGCACGTTCCGGAAGGACATCATATGATGTCCGCCCAGTATAACAAACGTCCCGCCTGCCCATTATTGGTCTATAGGCCAGGCGGGAACTCGCTAAAGAAAATTTCTAGCCAAAACCTATTTTTTTCCCCCCCCGTTTTGGACATAGTTGGGAACCAACCCCAGACAGCTTTTCTTGCTGCTCATGGTGCTGTTGGGGAGATTTCCCCTCACTCCCTGACAGAATTGTGAATGAAAATCTCTAATAATGTCCATACTGCAGATTTACTTTTATTTACGGATTGAAATATAAATCTACCAAACAAAAAAAATTGTGTGTGTGTTGGCGTTCCCCACTCTATCCCATTAGAAAATAAAAGTGCTGAATTTTAAATAGGCTTTAATGTCACTGAGCATTTTAGAGTATACAATTGCTAAAGCAAAGCATTATGGGTGCAAAAGCCCAACGCCAGCCAATTTTTATTTGATTAAGTAGAGGCAGTGATAACCTCCGCTACCTACAACTTCCTGTTTATGTTCCCCGTTGTCTGATTGGGAACATATCCCATAATTGTCTGTCTCAGGGGCAAATTTTTCACACTCTGGCACACATATAGTCATTGGGAACAGAATAATAATGAAATTACGGCAAAAAATAAAAACCCTGACAGAGGTTGTATTCCTTCTGTATTCTGTCTAAATCAACAAAAATGGCTAGACTAAGGCTCTACCAAGACACAGGCAGTATGACCTTCATAAACCTACTTGCCTTCAAGGCCAAGCTCACCTTTAGGAACCTGTTACACCCATATTTAGGGTGTAACTTGTACCCAAACACCCACCCCCAGAGCCCCCACCTCTCCCCCATAGCCATTGTCCATTTTAAAATTGGCACAGCTGTTTGTGGCGCCTCTTGTACAGTCCCGTCATTCATTCACAGAGATCTATGAATGAATAGATTACAAGTCCCATCTAACATTGCGGCAGATGGACTTGTAGGTCTCTATGGACAATGAGTGCGCTGAGCAGCACACACAGTTTGACACTTCTCCAGTTCTCCAACTGAAAGCCCGTACAGAGGTATAGTCAGAAAGATGGAGAAAGAGTGTGAAGGGGCTGACATCACATCCGCAATCCACTTGCAAGCTTCTGTGTAATTAAAAAAAAAAAAAAAAATCAACGCACTTTTTTTTTCTGAAAAGGTGAACTTGGCCTTTAATTATTAAGCACTGTAAGGAGTAAAGTGCAAAGGGTATAGTGAAAAAAAACCCACAGGAACCAATTTAGAATTCAGCTTATTTCAATCAGACAAGTATGAATTTGGATTGTTCTGGGTCTACACTGCTTCTTTCACAGTTTTATTAAAGTGGATGTAAATCCTCACATATACCAAGTGAAGTGAGAAGCCTCAGATAAACAGATGAAACAAAGCCTCCTACATAAGTTTTATAGGTATATATGTCGTCTTTCCCTTTCTACACCCTTTCAAAAGTGCAGATTGTGTTAAAAATCTTTCTTCATCTGACAGCAGTACTTGGGGAAGGGTGGAGAGCCTGCACTTACACCGTGTGAGAGCTGATTGGAGGAAAGGGACCCCCCACCCCCCCCCCCCTCCACATAGGCAGAGGAATGAAGGAACATGCTCATCTTCCTCCCAGACACAAATCTTTAGCTCATGTCTCGGAGAACTTGTCAGAAGTTACCCATGCTGATAACAAGGGAACGAAGCACCAGCAGAGATATACTTCACTTAGGCCCCTTTCACACTGAGGCGTATTTCAGGCGTTTTAGCGTTAAAAATAGCGCATAAATAACGCCTGAAAATCTCCTGCAAGCCGCATCTTTGGAGCGGTGTGTATACCGCTCCTTCCCATTGAAATCAATGGGACACCGCGGTAATACCGCCCGCAAACTGCGGCTGTAGCCGTGGTTTGCGGGCGGTATTAATCCTTTTTCGGCCCCTAGCAGGGGTTAAAACTGCACCGCTAGCGGCCGAATATCGCGGTAAATACGACGGTATAGCGGTGCTAAAAATCGTCACCGCACATGCCCGTCCCAGATATATATGCTTAATTCAAATTGCATGAATGGGGTTAACAACCACTTTAAGTAAGCCTGAATTTGAGAAAACACAGGAGGAAATGTGAAAATGACCAAAATACTACAATAAAGTTTATTTTGAAAATGTAGAATTATGGCAAGAGTAGAAAGTGGAGGCTTCCTTTAAAATAAAGTACTCACTCAACAATCCCCCAACATTTATGTATTCTCTAGGACTTTCAAGGAGAGGAAATCCCTATGATACTTAGCCAAATATGATATTTTCAATTTCAGTCAATGAAAAATAACATTTGACCAGCACAGGAAATAGCCTGATAAAATTCCTTTTTTGCCCCATTCACACACACAACAAATGCACTTTCACTGAGTGAGTGTCTTTATAAATGAACACCTTAGTTTCTTTAAAATTACCTTGCTGTCCTTGTCTTGCTTATTAGCAGCAGAAGAACTTGAAGGTGCTGAAACATTATCAGGAGATGAAGAGCCACATTTCCAACTGCCATCTGCCTCCACAGAGGTCCCGCTGCTGCCGCTACAGTTGGCAGGCATTGGCACATTTGATCTGTTGAGATTCATGGCAGCATTGATGTATGCAGCTGAACTTGAAAGCTGTGGCTGCATTTGTTGGGCAGGAGAGCCTTGGTGGGCATTGCCAGATGGTCCTTGGATAAGGGAAGAGGCATTCTGAGCCTGGATGGGAGTAACTGCAGCTGTCGGTCGCTCCTGATTATGGGCAGCGGCTGGGAAAACAGAGAAATAAGTTGATGAGCACCATTCAGTTAATGGATATTAGGCATACATATTGGCATTATTAATTATGAATGGATTTTCAAATATTTGTTTTATTATTTAGGGCATGCCAACTTTCAAACCTCAGTATAATGTTCTCATCGAAAAATTTTTTTTTTTTTTTTAAATAATTAGCATTTATGGTCTTTTTTGTATATTTATGGGAAGAGCCCATTTTTGTCTCATTCATAGACTTACAATTTCCTATGGTAATATCAAATTTTATAGCAATCCGGCTACTACAACATTATGGAAAAGGAGGGAAGAAAGTTACCAGCAGCATATTTAGTATTTTTGTTTTTTCCTCTTATTTCTGCTTTAAAGACAAATCTAATCTGGGAAAAAGGTCCAATCTTTAGAGCCCGTTCACACAGGGGCGACTCCTCAGGCGACTCAGCCGCCTGACAAGTCGCGCTCCGCTCTGTACAATGGAACCGATCTAATAGGAGCGACTCAAGTCGTTCGGACTTAGAAAAAGTTTCCTGTACTACTTTGGGATGACTTCAGGGCGACTTGCATGGACTTCAATACAAAAGTAATTTTACAAGTCGCCTCTGAAGTCGTGTGGGGATCGCCTTGCAGAGTCGCACGGCCCCTGTGTAAACCGGGTCTAATAGTGATTGTGTAGGTTCGTTTTTTTTTTTTTTAAATAACAAATATGTTATACTTACCTCCACTGTGCAGTTTGTTTTGCACAGAGTGGCCCCGATCCTGCTGTTCTGGGGTCCCACGACGGCTGTCTCGCGTCCTCCCTGCTAAAGCCAACCCCCTCTGGGAACCTCTTTCAAGAGGGGGTTAGCTTGCATACATAGACGCCAAGTGTACGACTCAGTCTTGCCCCCCCCGGCGGCCACCTCACTGGATGTGATTGACAGCAGCGGGAGCCAATGGATGCGCTGCTATCAATCTATCCAATCAATGGCCAGACTCAGTGGAGAAGAGGACGCAGGGGGGACGCGCACAGCAGGTGAACGGGGTCAGGTAAGAAAAATGGGGGGGCCCATGACACCTAGGTGTTTTTTCACCGTAATGAATAGGATGCATTAAGGTGAAAAAACACGAACCTTTACAATCCCCTTAAGAGCCCTTTCACACTGAGCCATGCTGGTCATTAGCAGAAAAGTGCCACTAGTTTTAGCGGCGCACTACTGCCGTTTTAGAGGAGCCTTTAACCCCCGCTAGCGGCCGAAGGGTTAAATGCGCCCAAAAAGCGCCGCTGCTTTGGCAGTGGTGCCCGTTGATTTCAATAGGCAGGGGGCGGTGGAGGAGCTCCTAAACCGCTCCAAAGATGCTGCTTTCAGGACTTTTTCTAACATCCTGCAAGTGCACCGCTCCACTGTGAAAGCAATCGGGCTGCAGGGAAGGAGTTTTTCAGGCGCTTTTTTTTTTTTTTTTTTAGCCCTTTAGTGCCTGAAAAACGCCTCAGTTTGAATAGGGTCTAAGGAGCACAAAAATAAATGTCTGAGATTTTTGTATGCAGAGCTAGGGAAGAACAGTTAGAACACTTGAATGGGTAAAAACAGGGAAACGTCAACACTTGATTACATTAGAAATTAAGTGAAAATTCACAGGCTCACCCCCATTGAGGGATGGGGGATCCCGGAGTTCACAAACAGGCTGAAAAGGAGGGGAGGACTTGCATATAAAAAAATATACCAAGAGAAAGTAAGGCCGGGTTCACACTATTGCGAATTGGATGCGGGATCCGCGCTTCCAATTCGCAATAGCAGGAGAATGTGACTGGCTCTCTATGGAGCCGGTTCACATATCTCCGATGCGGCTCCGGTGCGAATTTGCACAGCAGCCCTGTGCGTCTTTTGGTCCTTTACAGGTCCGAATTCAGCCCAAAATTCGGGCTGAAATGGTGAACCAGGACACACAGGACCCCTGCTGGGAGCCGCATCGGCATCCAGTGTGAACCGTGCCCAACTCCAAAGGGAACCACACAGCAGTGTAAAAGTCACAAAAATAGAAAATATTTATTAATAGGATTTACACAAAAAGGCAACATTCACCGCACCACAGTAAAAACCATTAAAGACAATGCTGTCAATAGTGTTAAAAACAAAGAAAAAGACCCGGGCTCATATGCATTAGCCACTATCACATCAACAGTCAGCCGTATACAGGGATGAGGCACTTTGTTGCAAGCTAATGATGGCCAAGGAATTGCTGAGATAGTGTGAATCTAGCTAGACCAATGGTTTGGACACATCAAAACTAGTCCCTGTAAACAATGAGTGGAACCAATCCATTGCACTGCCGCTTCCACCGCTGAGGGGATGTCCCCTCACTTTCACATATTAGGCTGTAACATTAACAGGTAGTCCCCCTTGCCTCTGTTCCCCTGTCAGCCTTGGCACATGCTAGTTGATCAGATCCTTCATCTTCCATTAAAGTGGTTGTAAACCCACTTTTGCAACTTGCACCTATAGGTAAGCCTAGATTAAGGCTTACCTGTCGGTGAAAGAAATATCTCCTAAACCTACACGGTTTAGGAGATATTTACTAAAATGACAGGCGCCACTGTCTACGGCGCATGCGCGCCGTAGACAACGGCGCATGCGCGCCGTAGACAACGGCGCATTCATGGGGTTAATCCCATTCACAAATTCGGCTAGTTCCCAGCAATCACTGGGCCTAGCCGAATTTGACGGCTCCCGCGCGGAGTGACGTCTTCGCCGCTCCGGCCAATCACAGCGCCGGAGCGGCGCTGTGATTGGCTGGAGCGGCGATACCCGGAAGTAACCTTGCGGCTGAAGAGGGAGACGAGGACGGCTTCGGGGGCCCCGATCTAAGGTAAGTGATGCATAATGAGCTATTATGCTAGTCATATTAGCTCATTATGCTATTCTCTTACAGGTTGTTAGGAAAAAAAATAAAAAATTATTGGGTTTACAACCACTTTAAGCGCCTGCAGGCATCTGTTTAATCAACAAGCAGTCCACACAATACGGACGGATTGTTTCCCCTCAATGTTTACAAGGACTATTTTTGATGTGTCCAAACCATTGGTCTAGCTACATTCACATTGTCTCAGCAATTCCTTGGCCATCATTAGCTTGCAACTAATGCCTCATTTCCACTGAGCGGATCGGTTCGGTACGGTACGCTATTTTGGGTGTTTCCATTATGAAAGCGTGCCATAAAACCGAACCGTACCGCACCATTCTGGGTCCTGCTTCAGATGTGGGGCCATAGAAAATGGAACGGTTCGGTTAGGGCGGAGCTACAATACATTTCACTGATTGGCGGACACGCTAGGCATTTTTTCTAAACCCTGAATGGTCCCTGACGGTCCGACTTGCAGTGGAAACGCTCACCAGAATAGACCGGACTATTAAAACCGTTCCAAACTGTACCGACCCGTTCCGTTCAGTGGAAACAAGGCATAAGTGCCTCGTCCCTGCATACGGCTGACTGTTGATGTGATAGTGGGTAATGCATGTGAGCCCAAGACTTTTTCTTTGTTTTTAACACTATTGAAAATGTTGTCTTTAATGGGTTAAGGTCAGGACTGTGTGCAGATCAGTCAAGTTCCTCCACCCCAAACTCGCTCATCCATGTCTTTATGGACCTTGCTTTGTGCACTGGTCCAAATCATTTGGTGGAGGGGGAATTATTGTGTGAGGTTGCTTTTCAGGGATTGGGCTTGGCCCCTTACTTCCAGTGAAGGGAACTTTTAAGTCGTTAGCATACCAAGACATTTTGGACAATTTAATGGTTCTAACTTTGTGGGAACAGTTTGGGAATGGCCCCTTTCTGTTCCAACATGACTGTGCACCAATGCACAAAGCAAGGTCTATAAAGACATTGATGAGCGAGTTTGAGGTGGAGGAACTTGACTGGCCTTCACAGAGTCCTGATCTTAACCCGATAGAACACCTTTGGGATGAATTAGAGCAGAGATTGCGAGCCAGCCCTCCTCATCCACATTAGTGCCTGACCTCACAAATGGGCTTTTAGAAGAATAGTCAAACATTCCCATAGACACATTCCTAAACCTTGTGGACAGTCTTCCCAGAAGAGTCAAAGCGGTTATAGATGCAAATGGTGGGCCAACTCAATGTTGAGCTCTACAGACTAAAACTGGGATGCCAGTAAAGTTCATGTGCGTGTAAAGGTACTTTTGGTAATAAAGTGTACGTTTTTGCCTAAATGAATAAACCCTAAAGTTAAAGTGGAACTAAAAGCAAATTTTTTTGGGATAGAGCAAGAGAGGGTCCCATAGCCAAACAGGAAGTGAGATGTAATCCCTGTAAATTAAGGCAATTCCTTGCCCCCCCCCCTTTCACTTTCACTAATAATGGTAAACAGGACAAATAGAGAGGGTGAATCTCCTTAGTATGGGGCACAGACTGCAAAATATACATTAATTTCCTGATATTTCCTTCTCTTGACTGTTTCCTCTTTGTAAAAACTGCACAAGCCACTCGCATGGGCAATGTGATTAGACACAAGCCACTCGCATGGGCAATGTGATTAGACACAAGCCACTCGCATGGGCAATGTGATTAGACACAAGCCACTCGCATGGGCAATGTGATTAGACACAAGCCACTCGCATGGGCAATGTGATTAGACACAAGCCACTCGCATGGGCAATGTGATTAGACACAAGCCACTCGCATGGGCAATGTGATTAGACACAAGCCACTCGCATGGGCAATGTGATTAGACAGAAGGACCCAAGCAGTCATTCAAATAACCACAATGGTAGGCTGGGACAGTACCCATATCACTGTACATCTCAAAAGTCAACAATGCAAATATATAAAGCACAATAAACCACAGGAAACAAATGAATAAAATATTAAATCTAACAGGATAATTCACTTTTTCACAGACAGCAGTGCAGAAAATAATGGAAGTCTGCATGAACAATACGTCAGTGTTATTTTAGTATGTCATTTCTAATCCCAGTTTTCATTTATACTCTATACTTGATGTAAACTGCGCAAGGTAATGCTAGCTTTGGAGCTTTAAAAAAGTTCCCCCATTCAGCTTATACAACAATCCCAACAACAGCTGCCTAATCTAATTACATTTATTTTTACAGGCCCAAGCAGAAATGACGGTTTGTTTTCCCTTTTTATTATTACGGTCCACATTTCAGGCTGATTTGGGTATAGCAAGTGAGCCCTATAAATTTAAATGACCATATGAGAAAATAATGTTTTCGTAGCTTTGCTTTATTGCTTCTCTTCACCGGCTTTATTCTCCCATTTGGTTGAACCACTATTCAAATATTCAACATTCAGCGGTAGAGTAAAACCTGATATTGAGAACACCCTTAGCCTGAACTATGAAAGAATTTCAAGAACTAAAAATATATATTTTTACCATTTCATCAATTTGTACTATGAAGTTTAATAAAGAGTTCTGTGAATTAAATTTATGAGAACAGATGTATAGTATCTGGCTATAAATGAAATTCTTTTAGTCCTCTAAAGCTCCCCTTCGAGCAGTAAAACAGATTTGACAATTTCACTTTGGGTAATGCATTTCTCTAAACTGCTTTGAAGTTTTTACCAATTGCCATAAAGAGACTTCTCGATTTCCACACAAAAAGGAAAACTAGCCAGGGAATGACGACATGATTAGGTCATTTGACCAAATAATTTTCTAGTGTTTACATCACAGTTCAACAGCCACGTACTGCCACAGACTACCCTGTACTCCGTTATAGGCACAAAATAAATACAAACCAATGGGGAAATCAAAAATGATAAACACAACTGTAAAAAGGCCCACACATAAGTGTTCATGTACAGTAGACCTTATCTTATTAGTATATAAAGCCTATTAGCAATGGCTGAACTTGATATTAAGCAGTGTCAAATATATTTCCAGCTGTAAGCTTTGGCTTACAGACAGCTCGGGAGTATTAAAGAACCTGTCAAGTCACAAATATGTAATATACCATTGCCAAGTTGATTTTGAAAGTGCATGCTCTTGGGCTGTCATCTTTACCTTTGCTACTTAGTGAGTTACTAACTTAAAACCCTCAAAGGAAACCAGCTGAAAAAATGTGGGGTTGTAGTGGCTGCCTTGCTTGTAAACCACTGATCAAGAAAGTCACAATTCCTAATCTGATCATAATGAACACTTTTAGCACGCAGGAAAGTCTTTATCACTCAGAAAAATCGCCAAAACCTGCTGGAAAGTTTTGTCACCTGGCCGATCTACAGTGTTGCCAACCTACCAAATTGAAATTTACTGGCACAACACTCAAATGTTACTGACACAGCCAAGTTTTTACTAACATTTCCAAAAGCCACAAATTTACAGTTTTAAGTGCAAATTTAGAGTACAAACAAGTGCAATATGCAATTCACAATGTGATTTAAGGTCGATATTAACCACTGGACCTCCGGAAGATTTACCCCCCTTCATGACCAGTCCATTTTTTGCGATACGGCACTGTGTTACTTTAACTGACAATTGCGTGATCGTGTAACACTGTACCCTAATAAAATGTATGCCCTTTCCCCCCCACAAATAGAGCTTTCTTTTGGTCTTATTTGATCACCTTTGCAGCAATATTTAAAAAAATTAAAAAAATATTTTGATTGATTGATTGATATATATATATATCAATCTCAATCAATCAATCTCAATCAATCAATCTGCCTTGTTTACATAGGCAGATCACCGTCCTGCTTATGTACTGTACAATCGGCAGGGACTTTGAGACAGCGGGGGCAGGTCGCCGGCGCCCCAGACCCAGGACTGTTAGATCGTGTACTAGGTACATGATCTGGCACATACTGCGGCAGGGCGGCCGCTCTATCTGTGGTGGGCGGTTGGGAAGTTGTTAAGGTAAAAAAAGGATTGCTTATTTTATTTTTGATATAGTAGGTAGCTCAGGGACAGGGACAGGACAGGAGGGCAAGGAATTTTAATGGGCATGCGCACACACACACAAAAGTGATACTGACCGCAGTAGCAGCAGCACAGATGAGGACACCCACCAAACACGACACGTATCCTCCCGAGTCCCAAGGACAGTCTCTCCACGCCAAGTTCACTCAAGTCCAAACAGCACTGACAGCCCTGCTCAGAGTTTGCCTTGCTCCAGTCCCGCAGACAAGGCTCCGGCCGCTCCTCTCGGCTCCCTTATATCATAACATCACACTGCCCACTCAGGGACTGCCTCCACCAGACACACCACCCCTGGGGGCAGCCAAAACACACTGTAGCAGACCCTCAGATGGTCAGAGCATCAAAGACATATTTTTACCCGGCAACCTTTTCCCGTCACTAATATTTACTGGCAGGAGAAAGGTGCCCACTTTTTACTGGCTGCCAGTAAAAATACGAACAGTTGCCAACACTGATGATCTATAGGTGGCAACAGCAATTCTGTAAGGAAGCAGCCGCAAGTTCTAGCACCATAGAAGAGGGGCAGATTTTTCCTGTCCATCATTCCGAGACATCTGCCAATCTTAAAGTGCCTACACATTATGACTGCTATCTGATCTGCATGTTTTGGGGCAGATCTGGCAACATTCTTAGGTCTGTTGAAACGGAGTGGCTACCACCATTAACAAACAGCCTTGGCCAATGGCTACCGTTTCACTTACGCCAGCAGTGTACAAGGTTCACGCTTCTTTCTCCTCAAAGCTTAAAAGGAGAAGTTCACCTTTTAACAAAAAATAATAAATGCACTTTTTTTGCAGGTAAAAAAAAGTGCATTATTTTTTGTTTCTGGAGCCATTAAAGTATTGCAGCAGCGAATAGCAAATCGCAGTGCGTCTGTGTGCCCGTACGGGCAAGCAAATACAATCTGACAGGAAGAGAGAATGAACTACCACAGCGCCGTGGTAGTCTATTGAAAGCTATAAGCCCACAGCCGCAAAGGCTGTGAGACCTTTTGCAGAACACTGTGAATGGGTGACGTGGCTGGGCGGGCAGGGAGATCCTCACTAGCTGTCAGATCAGAGAGGTGCAGGGGCTGGTCAGTTGGTAACACGTTACACCCTGAATATGGGTGCAACATGTTACAAAGGTTAACTTGTGCTTTAAAGCTAAATGCCGAGTGACCCAGGTAGGATGCGATCCTGCGACCACTGAGACCAAGAAAAGCTCGTAAGGCTACTGCATACTAGAGTGTTGTCTAACGTCTGTGCACAGCAAAATATATTAAATTTATAATGTCTATGGCTTGACATACTGTCTTGTGTAACTATGACCACACCAGTTATTCCAGGGTCACCAATGTCAGCGGGTGTGCTTCTGCCAAGTAGGCAAATTTTGGAGGAAGTTGTGTTGTTACACATGGAGTGCAAATATGTGTAAGAATGTGTGCTTGTGCTTGACACTGTACGAGCATAGGCCGCAATTCACGAGCATAGGCCGCCAGCTCCAGATGCATAGAACACCTTATTGACACTGTACGAGCCTCAATGCCCATGTAAATGAGACCTAAATGGAATATATAATTATCAAGTACCAACACGATTCTTTTTTTCTATTATTGTGACATAAATATTTAGAGACATTGCCTTTTATTTTTACCTGTCCGGACAGCATTCCGGGCTTGGTTTACTGTCATCTGGCCACTCATATGCATCAGAACCTTAGCTTGAGGGCTGGTCTGGATATGGGTACCCGGAATGACTGTTGTAGAGATGCCATTTATATTAACAGTTTTGCTAAATTCTGGTCCATTTCCTTGTATCTTCTGGCAAGGGACTGCACTTGAACATGGGGCTACCATGTTTACCATCTGTGTGGTTCCACCTGCTGTTGCCATGACAACCTTGGGCTGCGTTCCAGTTGTTAAAGCCCTGTGAAGCACAAAACAGCTGCTTAACAAAAAGCAATGGATCAATTAACAATTTGTTACCTGAACTGCCTCATGGCAACTTTAATTTTCCCAATACTATTTTACAGAACAGACTTAAATCAACTGATTGGCTGAGATGCTGCAGCAGCAGGAGCCATTGGCTCCCGCTGCTATTAATCATAGCCAGTGAGGTGCAAGCAAGCACGAGTGCCCCTATAGCAAGCAGTTTGGGGGAGGGCCAAGAGCACCGGTGGGAGACCGAAGAAGAGGATCGGGGCTGCTCTGCGCAAAACCATTGCACGGAGCAGATAAGTATGACATATTTGTTATTAAAAAAAAAATCCTTTACAAACATTTTAAGGCCCCCATCTACACCTGTGCATCTCTCCGACTTTTTTTTTTTTGGGCATGTCTTTTACACCACAGCATAGGGCAGCCCAATCACTTGAACGTAAAGAGATAAAAAACAAAGGCAGCCGCCGCTGAAGTAAAACTGTGTGATTTTAATATAGCAGTAACATTAAAACACTCACATTAAGGTGTCTTTAGATTGGCATGTGGGGGTCCTGTGGGATGTGCACCTCAGCTTGTGCGCATGCACCGAAATGCATTGCATCTTGGTCCTGTGACGCAATCCCGCCCCACGCTACACCTCAGCACTCAGCACAGACGAGCAGCTTGCGCTCCAGGCCTCCATTCGGCCACCGCACGAGACCCGGAAAACTCTCCACAGGATTGAACACCGGCTCCACTGCACTGGGCTTGAACATTGCTGGCACGAACGGAGGTGCACATCCCACAGGACCCCCACATGCCGATCTAAAGACACCTTAATGTGAGTGTTTTATTGTTACTGCTATATTAAAATCACACAGTTTTACTTCAGCGGCGCCTGCCTTTGTTTTTTATCTCTTTACATGCTCTAAAGTACAGCTTCTGCTCCCCCTTGTTTGCAAGGCAGCCTAGAAGTGCAAAAAGACTTACCTCACCACAAAGCAAACTGCTTAAAAGGACTTCTTTGGACCTAGTGTCCCATGCTATATTTCAGTGAGCGCCACTAACCATGTACCTTTTTTCAATCACTTGAATGGGCTGCCCTGCACACAACACACCAAAAGAATTTCCCACATCTTTAGACCCCATTCACACAGGGGCAACATGACTTGCAGCGCGACTTTGGGAGGCAACTTGGACACGACTTGAGTTTGAATCACAGCGCGACCTGGGGCGATTTACAACACGACTGAAGTCGCCTTCAGGACAGGAGGTATTCCAGTGGCCAATAAAACAAGAATCAGCTCTGTGGGAGGGATGGGAGAGGGAGGGGTTTGCCTGAGAAACGTACGTTCTCTTCCTGTATTGTTGCTTCTGTTAAGACAGTGATCCGACTTCTGAGGCAACTTCCATTGAAATCAATGGGTACAAGTTGCCTACAAGTCGTATTGAAGTAGTACAGGAACCTTTTTTGAAGTTGGAGCGACTGCAGTAGTGTGCATTAAGACGGCTCCATTCACTTACATTGATTTTCTCATGCAGCGCGACTTGAGGTGACTAGGGGCGACTTGAAGTCGGATACAAAGTCGTCCGTGTGTGAATGGGCTCTTAGGGTGGTGAGCATGGCACATTTTGTTGCATGACAAAATGCACATTTTCTAGCTGCGTTTGGGGTGCCATTAATAATTAATAATATATATGTAAAGTCCTTATGTGCTACCAAAAGGATGTTATGGATTAGGAGCAGCTGCTCACATCAATAAAGGTGTCCCCACATATAGAAATAGAACTCTATTAAATTTAATTCTAATAATCAATGGCACCGTAAGAATGGGAATGTGCAGGTGTGAATAGGGCCTAAAATGTATGTATAGCCAAAAGCAAAGCTTAAAAACTTGTCAGTTTATTTTTTTCTGTTTCTGTCTTACTAGAGAGATTCTTCTTTACTTCCTGTCCTGGAGATACAAGAGAGGAAGAAAGAAGAAATCTCTCAAACGTTAGGGAGATTTCCTCTTAAACAGTTATCACCAGAATACAGGAAGAACTCTCACCTCTTGTTTTGGTGACAACCTTCACTTAATAAAGATTTTCTCTTGTGTCTCTGGTACAGGGAATTCTACTTAATGGAATACAGACAGCAAAAAATAAACTGATGGGTTTTATGCCTTCCCTACTCCATTCAAAACTAAACACAGAAAAAGTGTTGGTTGTTCATACACATTAAATATGTAAGAGATGTTATCCGATATTCACCAACAAATGCATGCCTTCAACCATTATTTCTTTATATGGAAAAAAATCTATTCAATATCAAATCCACCTGCAAAGTTTCTGAAAAAACATGGTTTCCCCCCCACACACACTTGTCAGTGCGGAGAAAGATAACAAAAATTCGAATTTTCCTTTCCTTTAACCCAGCAAATGTAGTGAAGGTATTGTCTAAGCATTACAATAAAAATTGTACACTGTGCTAACATGAGATTGAGGTTTTGCAGAGTTTATCAAATATTTCTGTTATGGAACAAAGCCCATAGTCCTGTAGAGCGTAGGAGATTGTTATCTCACCTGGTGACTGGCGCAACATAGTTCCCTGGGAACACGCCGATCTTACTGGTATGCATGGAAGTTCCTTTAAACCAGCCATCCTGACAGCGTTCAAATACCAAAAACATTTCACCTTTCCGAAGCTCCAGTTCATCCTCCTTACGTGGGAAATAAGGATATATGGCAACATACCTGAGAGAAAAAAAAAAAAAAAAAACACTCATTACCAAGTGTGTCACTCCACCAAGTCATGGTCATGATATGCTTGATAGTACGTCACCTCATAGTATAAGCATTGTAGCGATAAGCTCACAAAACTCCCTGATGGCTTTTAGCTATGATCTGTCTAATGCGGTGGTTCTCAACCTGGGGGTCGGGACCCCTCCGGGGGTCGAATGACTATTTGCCAGGGGTCACCAAATCCTGGGCTGTTCCTGGAGCCCGCAGCCGCCCACTCAGCCTCTTCACAGCCGCCCATTCAGTTCACGGCATGGCTGGGGGGGGGGCAGAGACTAGAGGTCAGCTGACTGGTGAGGAATGTGAAGTGGGAGGGGCTGGAGGAGACCCCATCTCCTGATTTTGGCATAGGTATCACTGCTACGAGACACCACAAAGCTGGGGACACAGTGAAGCCGAAGACACAATGAGTAACACTACCTGTGATTAGAGTTGCCATTAAAAGTTCCCACTAAAGTTCTCAGATCAGCAGATGACCTTGATCAAAAACGCCTAAGTTGGCTGATCAGAACTCTCTCCCCCCCCAGCACTGCCACTCATCCCATCCCCCCACCAAGGAGTAAGAGAAGGAATAAAAAGAGAATACATGGAAGGGAGAGGAAAAGAGGGGGAGGAACAAAGAGAAAGGGAAAGAATAAGAGAACAAGAAAGAAGGCTAGAGAGGGATGGGGGGAAAAAAAAAAAAGAAATTAGGATAAAGAGATAATAGGGAAAGAAAGGAGAACAAAGAGAGAGTGGTACATCCTAAAATGTACCATAAGGGGTTTTAATACTGTACGAGTGGAGAGGACTCGGGGAGTGCTAAACGTCAAATTACTCGTCTTGCCTTGGGTGCTGACAACCCACGCTACGAAAATTAAACTGTTAGGGGTCCCCACAACTTGAGAAATTTTATCAAGGTGTCACGGCACTAGAAAGGTTGAGAACCACTGGTCTAATGTAACTAATAGTTCATATGTTTAATATGTGCAGTTAAAATGAACCAGCATCAATGGTTAAAATTTTTGGTTTAACAACCTTTATCCAAAGCTTGGGGACAGGACATTTTTTTTCTCAGACAATAAGTGCAGGAGCTCCCCCTTTCCGAGTCACCACTTGCCTCCACCCCTTACCCACCTTCGTGCGCCATTCCTTGGCTCCACCCCTTACCCACCTACTAGTGCTGTCCTTTTTAGAGACTACAGAACCAAGTAACAATCGTAAAACTACGTAATTTGTATGGAATTGGTTAATAACAAGAAAAGCAGTAACATAGATCCCATGCAGCCAGCAACAATAGATCCCCCAGCAACAATGGGCCACCCGCAACAAAATACCTCCACCCCCAGCAACAACAGATGTCCCTGCATGAGGAGGAGGCGGAGGAGCATCGCCGAGAGAGAGAGGTGTAACGCAAACAAAGGCTGTACTTGTACTACATCTTGGCATTCGCTGCAGAGGGTCAGACTTATCCTAAGGACACTGGAATTCCCTGGAGTGGAACA
Organism: Rana muscosa; assembly: GCA_029206835.1. NCBI lineage: Eukaryota > Metazoa > Chordata > Amphibia > Anura > Ranidae > Rana > Rana muscosa. The sequence goes on along the minus strand of CM055116.1, from coordinate 273,684,140 downwards.
AGGAAGGAGAGGATATCCTGGTCAGGGGGACACCAAGACCTGATCTTAACACCCTCTACCCCTGCAGAGGTGAGGCGCTCTGGTGAGTGCGGATACATTAGGGGCACACTGGAAGCGGAGGGGAGCACCGAAAAGTCACTTTAATCATTCAGCACGGAGTCACTTTACAGATTGTCTTTTTTTAGATTTACCGTAATACTTTTTAATACCTTTTGGATTTAATACTAATCACACCCTTTTTCTTTATGATGGAAACTTGTGGACTATGGACATTAAGTAGATGTTTACATTATTTATACACCCACTGGTTTTTGAACATATATATTTTTTACATGATTATCATCTGTTTTTTGGATATTAATTTAGTGGGACACCACTTTATCAACACACATTATAGTAAGGTTACCCCAATATATTTTCCCATATATTTTTTGGTATATCACCTTCTGAACAGCGCCAATTCCCTTCGGAAATCCCCCTGCAGCCAGCATCAATTTACTCCCCAGCAGCCAGCAACAATAGACTCCCCCAGCATCAATGGACCACCCACAACAAAATACCCCCAGCAACAGTAGACCCCCTGGAACAACAGATCTCCCTGCAGCCAGCATCAATAGACCCCCCCTCAACAGTAGATCCCTCCCAGCAACAACTGACCCCCCAGCAACAATAGAGCCCCCCACCGGCAACAATGGACCTCCCCAGTAACAATAGAACCCCCCCTGCAAAAATATATCCTCTCCAGGAACAATAGATCCCCTAGCAGCTAGCACCAATAGACCTTGTACCCCATACCATTAAATACATTAAATACATTCAGTACTGGAGGTTCCTCTACGTTCCCGCTGAAAAAAAAAAAACCTGCTTAGGGATATATTAAAGTGGGCACAGAGGGATAGAGCTCATGGTTGACTAAAGTTTGTTAAAATCTGTTTTCCTATTTTAGTATAGATTTATTAATGACTTTGTAGTGACTTTGTCAAGCTTACCCGACTATATAAAATGTATAGATTATTTGGGTAGGCCTTTGCAAAACAGAACTGTTCTTTTGCATTACTTTTGGATATCTTCTAGTACAGCAGTCCTCAAACTATTTTCTTTCTAGCCGGATGGTAGGAGCCACTGTATGCAGAGTGGTAGCAGGTGTTGGGCGCTGGAAAGCGAAGGTTTTTAATGCACAAACTGGCTTCCTGTACAGTAATCTTATCTCAAACTTTCCCTAGCTTAAAGCGGAACTCAAGTTATGATCTTTATTGCATATTTACATTGTTCTAGCTTGGACCATTGTATGTGTGCATATGTCAAAGCTGAAGTATCGCTGTAGAAGCCGACACTGTAGTAGCCAGAGTTACTACTGTAATATATGAAAAGAAGGAGAGCGCACAGCTGTCCTAGTATAATACCGTTTTTATTGATTAAAATCAGAGGAAAATATTGCACTCAAACAAAAGAACTATCTTGCATGGACACCAATGGATAAACCTCTCCCGACTTGTGTAACTGGATTGGCTCCAGAACCCGATTGGCGACATGCATCTCCAAGTCTAGCTAGAGCGTCCTACTAAGTGATGCAGGGAGCTGCGCATGCGACCGGACCAGCCAGCGTTGCGTGACGTCACTCACGGCCGAGGAGAGGGGGTTGTGAGAGTGAATCATCTCCTATGGTGGGCGGTTGCCACAACTACTTGTTTCGGAGGCTCTGCCTCCTCCTTCAGGTGACCTGTTTCGATCTACAAAAAAAGCTCCAGAATTTTGAGCTTTAGGCAACTTGTAGTGGAGATGTGAACCAACTCCATAGAAATTTTTTTTTTTTTCTTCTCCAGCGTTTTGGAGCTTCAAGCTACAAAACGCGGAGGTGTAAATGAGATCTAAAAGGTATGGGAATTTTTACTTTATCAGTTTACCAGTGTTAATGTTTTAGAAGTCTAAAGTTGGCCAAACACTAAAGCCCTGTACACACGATCGGATATCCTATGGATTTTCGTCCGATGGATTTGTCCATCGGATATCCGATGAAACTGTTTTCCATCAGTCTTGCCCACACACCATCAGTCAAAAAACCGACCGTTCCAAACGCGGTGACGTAAAACACTCCGATGAGCCGAGAAAAATGAAGTTCAATGCTTCTGAGCATGCGTCGACTTGATTCTGAGCATACGTGGGTTTTTGATCCGATGGACTTGCCCATAGACGATCAGAGTTTTCGATCGTTTTTTTATCCATCGGAAAAATTTAAAACATGTTCTATTTTTAAAAACCGATGGAAAAAAGACAGATGGGTCCCATACACGATCGGTTTGTCTGATGAAAAGAATCCATCGGACGAAAATCCATAGGATATCCGATCGTGTGTACAGGGCTTAAGTGAATTTCAGCTGGTTGCCAATGAAGTATATGTAAGTGATGAAATTCACTTTGTGGGTGGCCCTGTTGGCACCCTCCTGTCCATCATTCTAGGACTGAAAAATCAAAGGAGCTGGGCAAGAAATTGTCAGCGGAGCAGTGTCTGCAAACAATCAGATGCAGATACGTTTCAGATATTCCAACAGCCGACACTGCAGAATTGACCATCCAAGCTGTATACCATGAACAGAGGAATATGTTAGATTTTTTTTTTGGTCAGCCTGAAGGCTAAAGAAAAACAAAGTATCAGTGTATGGCCAGCCCCAATATGCCTACAGGAATAAATTGATCTTCCTGGTCTCACATGTCTATATGCACTCCCTTAACCAAAAGGCAATCCTTTACAGTTTAGCCATCCTAAATGTGTATGCTTAGGAAAATCTTTTTAGTGCTAGGATATTGCTGATATGTTTGATTTCTGTAGCTTAAATAAATTTGCACCCTAGGCTGACCATAAAACGACCTGATGATCCCCACTTGTTAGAATGGGGCCATTTCTGATTTCCTAGGTGCCAATAACAAGCAACCCAGTTTGTCAAATACACTTATCGGGCAGGAAGATTTTCAAACTTGTAGGAATATATTCCTGTGATGGAGCCAGATCCATGATGATCTTTTTTGAAGAGCAAAAGCATTATGTGAGAGCCTCTGTCACCTTCAGCCAAGAATTGCGGGCATAAATATTCACAGAACCTCTTTAGATCTTTTTTCCCCACTTACGCTATAATATATACTATGCTTCGAACTGAAGCATTTAGATAACAAAATAATGCTTTAATTCAAAACATACGGCATTTAAAGCTTCTAGGCCTGTTAATGAACTATAATTGGGGCTCCAGGGAAATGGATGCCTCCTGATGCCTGGAAATGATGATCTGTTTGTGCGGAAAAAGTAAAACCGATGTGGCTGTTGATTGTTACAAATACAATTTAAGAGAATTTTAATGTGTTAAGTCCTTTGGGAGCGTAAGTGAACTTTTCATAGACAAGGGGATATATAATGATGACTATTAGCATGCAGTTTACTGTGCATTCACAGCCCCATGTTAATGATCGGCTGTAATCATGAACAAGTCAAACATTTTGCACATCAATGAATTCTATGTGAATTACGGTACATATCTCCTGGTATGGGTCACTGGTTCGCCTCTGATCCCTATGCAGGACATATGGACTCCATGCCAAACACCTGGAATTATTAGCTATGAATAATAATACTGTGTAGGTCCTAGGGTGCGCCTTTCATAACCAAACACGAAGTCCAGCACTAAAAATTCCAGACACAATAAGTCTCACTTTTTAACTCGGAACATTCTCATTTGTAATCGTTTTGTACTGTACGCCCAAACTGTTTCTGTTCAAGTGCAAACTTTGATGTCTGCCCGCAGTAAGTAATGCTTAACACATGGAGAAAGGAGGCTTTCGCCCAATAAGGGTACTCCACTTTGCCAGCGCATCTTATGAAATCTCGGCGCTGAAGCACGTTTCAAAGTGATGTTTACTTGACCGATCAATCAAGAGCTCTGCATGTAATTGGGAAATCTTTAATTCTTGTCGCACATCTGGACTGAGGAAACATCACTGAAAGAGCCAGCAATCAGAGAAGGGGCAATAACTGATGTGAATGAAGCTGGTATAGCTTAGCAAGACTCCACTGTGCTCTGCAGATGGTAAAAAGTGCAAACTGACTTTAAAACTAAAGGCAACTGGCAAACCCATACCAATAAACAATAGTGATAGGTCAAGAACACAAATGCATTTTTCAACATGGTAATTTGTATTATATACTAATATAGCCCAAGTATAACTTTCATATATTAGCTGTGTGTTTGGAGTGTAAAAATACTTTTCCTGCAAAAGATATATTCTGCAATCTCTGGCAACCCAGACACAGGAAAATGTATCTTCTCATTCAGACCCCACTCACATTTGAGCGTTTTGCAGCTTGCTGCTTGAAGCTCAAAAACACTCAACAAGCAAAAACCTATTGTTTTCAATAGGTCTTGTTCAGATCTGAGTGATCTGTTGCTTGTAGCAAAACGGCTGTTGCTCAAAAAAGTACATGAGTTACTTTTCAGGCAGAATTTAGCTTTTTTTGTCCCCATAGACTACAATAGAAATGCCTGAAAAAGCACGACATGAGCGTTTTTTTGAGCGTTTTCAGCTTAAACAGCAGCCCTGTGCCTCGTTATTAGCTTTCCATTGTTCACATGAAAAACTCCTAGTTGAAAAAAAAAAAAAAAAAAAGAAGTGCGATTCGGTTTTAAAAAACGCTTGAAAAAAAACACCTGAAAATGTGACGCTTAGGCTCAATTCACACCTGAGTGTATAAATTTACTGACCTTTTTTTGCAAGATTTTTTAAAGCGTTTTAGAAGTGTATTACAAGCATTTTACAGCTTCAGGCGTTTTTGTTTAGACAATAGAAAGCACTAGAGGGAGGAGAGAGAGGAAATTAAGGGTGGAGAGCTGCTATTTGAGCGTTTTACAAGCGTTTTTCTGTAAGGTGTTTCTATTGAAGTCTATGGGGCCAAAAATGCTTTGTAATCTGTCAAAAATTAAGCCAATGTACTTTTTTGAGCTTCAGGCATTTTGCTTCAGGCAACAGAACACTCAGATGTGAACAGGGGCCATTGAAATGAATGGGATTTGGCTTGTTGAGTGTTTTAGAGCTACAAGCTTCAAGCAAAAACAAACGCTCAGGTGTGAACTTGCCTCATTCACATAAAGTTGTTGCTTCCCTCTTCTCCCTGTTCTAATCATCTATCCCATTTTTTGGTGGTCCTAGTACTCCTCTACAGAAATGCAGGCTTGATGGCACCACTAGGCTGGAATTCTGTAAATGCACCAGGTGTGCAAAGTCAGCAAACCAACTTTGTATCATATTTGTAATGTGTGTATGTGAAATCCCCAGGTCTGCTGTTGCATCGATTCACAATGCACGCGCACACACAAAGTCGTACATTGCATTGACAGTCTGATTTAAGATAATGCATCTTTGCTGAACAATCTGTGTGTGTTTCATGCAAACAAATGATCTTATAAATTGTCATTTCATAAAACTAGGTATCTAATAATCGTGTCTTGCCAATTTCATTGTATCAGATCATTACTGCAAGCCTAGGGCTCTTTAAGACTTTGCGTCACCCATTAATATCTGCCAGAATCAGAGCCTACTATTTTCAGTTTTAATAAGCTTGGTTTAATGTTTAGGTATTCACAGCTACCATTACGTGCAATGAAAAACGCACAAAACACTATCAAACAATAGCCATTCCATTTTGCCCAATGCAAAACAGGTATGCGTTTTCTCAAAAGTCGCATTCAGATTTTCTGTGGATGATTTAGCACACAGTGTTAAATGTATTCCATGTGTCAGCCTTTGTAAATGTTTTATCCAATGAAAGCCCCCTTTCCTGCACATACAACTATCACAGAAAATGTATCATGTTAGGAATGTAAAGCTTTACATGGAAACCACTGATCTTCTTAAATGTAGAAGTATGTACAGGTAATAGTATGAAAGCTGATAACCTATTATCTTTTAAACATTTAGCACCATGATCCGTAGCATTTTTCATAAAAAAAAAATAAAGTTTCCTTTAACTGTCTGGTTTATTTTTCATAAGCAGCTGTACATACCAACTAATATTTGGTAATAGATAATTGGGGGGAGCTGCACCCAGAAGGTTTTTTACCTTCATGCATAAGAGTAAAAAAACCTTCTGCCTTTAGAACCACTTTAAAGCGGAGTTCCACCCAGAAATGGAACTTCCGCTGTTCGGATTCCTCCCCTCCGGTGTCATATTTGGCACCTTTCAGGGGGAAGCAGATACCTGTCAAATCCAGGTATCTGCTCCCACTTCCAGGGAAAGATTGCCACACATTGTGCGGCGATCTACGCAATGTCTGGCAAATCCCCCCCCCCCGCTGTCTTCTGGGAGACACACAGGTCCCAGAAGACAGTAGGTATCAATCTGAACATGCAGCACGACTCGCGCATGTGCAGCAGGGAACCAAGAGTGAAGCCGAAAGTCTTTACTGCCTGGTTCCCTTACCAGGAATGGCGGCGCCTCCACCCGGGAGTCTATCCGAAGATCGGCTGGGCTCCCTGGACAGGTAAGTGTCCTTATATTAAAAGTCAGCAGCTACAGTATTTGTGGCTGCTGACTTTATTTTTTTTCCGCCAGCGGAACTCCGCTTTAAGCTAGTTATCAAGGATTATTGTCAAATTGTGGCTCCTACGTTTTGATTGTAAATGTATATATTGCAAACTAAAACCCATAACTGCGCATGCACATATAGCTATACATTTTGGGTATAACATAAGGACTTACACGCTTGGTCGGGTGGATGGCCTAAGGTGTGCAACTTGTTCAGCAGGACCAGTAGCCAATCTCTGCCCAGCAGTAGAAGATGTTGCCCCAGAGGTTGTAGAGACAATAACAGCAGCAGTCAGTGGTGGAGGAGGAAGAATAGGTGGATTCAGATCCTAAGAGGAAATAAAATTAAAAAAAAATCACTTCACTAATCTGAAGGCTAAAAATGTCCAGAAACATTTAACATTACAGTGGTCGCAATAAAACATTAAAACTTTGGGGAGAAATAACGGTGTCACAATTACTTGAATGATCCAATGTTTTCTAGGCATATAGTTAGTTGGTCCTTTGTTTCTAGAACTGATGTATATGCTTATTTCCATAACTGTGTATGAGAAGAGAATGGTAGCGAAATCTGTCAAAAGGCATGATGCCACCTCTAGAGTGAGCCAAGGCTATCCTACCCAGTTCAACTGGCACTGGGGCAGCAAAAGAAATAGCATTCAGCCAAAAAAATGGTATTCAAGTGGTGCTTAATTGTATGCAATGTAGCATGATAAAAATATCACATTTCACCTTTATGTATAGTTCTAACCTTCATCGTTCAGCTCTTCCTAGATTGTAAAATAAACAATGCTTTTTTTTTTCTCTAATACTGTGATGATCATATCTGTTGAAATAGTACATTTCTGCTAAATGGTCTGAACTTTACTGTATAAAACCTACATTATTAATAAAAAGCAATAAAAGTAATTATGTTTTCACCAGACATGCTGTATAATGTGTACCATATATATTCGAGTATAAGCCGAGTTTTTCAGCACATTTTTTGTGAATGAAAATGCCCCCCTCGGCTTATACTCGAGTCACCTTTTTGCACCTGATCTCCCAGATTTGGGGACCCGGTACCGGCCGGCCGTAGGTCTCCTGGACCCCAAACTTGGCACACATGTAGCCCCACTCTTCTTCTACAAGTGGACCTACGGCCGGGGAGCACCGATTTTTCAAAGCCGGGCACCCCTTCCATAGATTCCCATGTTAAACCGTCATTTCTCCGGTGACTTTGGGGATCCGGTACCGGCCAATCGTAGGTCACCTGGACACGAAACGTGGCACACATATAGCCCAATCTCTCCTCTATAAGTGTGCAAAGTTTCTTGTCTTGGGGAAAATACGGCCGGGGAGAAACGATTTTTCAAAGCCGGGAACCCCTTCCATAGACTCCCATGTTAAACATCAGTCGAGGCATGGACACAGTGAGGCATGGACACAGTGAGGCATGGACACAGTGAGGCATGGACACAGTGAGGCATGGACATGGACACAGTGAGGCGCAGTGAGGCATGCAGATGGACACCCTAGGCTTATACTTGAGTCAATACGTTTTCCCAGTTTTTTGTGGTAAAATTAGGTGCCTCGGCTTATTTTCGGGTCGGCTTATACTCAAGTATATACGGTACTTTTTATTACAGATATTTTACATCCTTTATATCTGGAAAATATCTCTATCTGCCACAGCCACAAAAACACAAATCAACTTATTCAGGCCCTGCAGACTGGGGCCAGATTTTAAAGTACAACTCTTTTTCTTCCCAGTGTTCCTCATCTTTTTTTCGCATTCCATTCTAAAATGTGAAAAACGAAATAAATAATTTTACATCACGTAGAGGTGTTTATTCTTCCAAAGAAAATACACTTTTGCACATTGGTACCGACTAGTTAATTTCAAGGTTTCTCTTCTCCCTCAGTTTTTCTCCCTCACTCAGCTAATGTGACTCCTGTGCTGACGGAGAGGGGCGGGAGAGGGACAAACAAGGATGCTGTGCAGACACCCACTATGCTCCTTATCAACCAGTCACGTCATTGGTAGTTAGAATGCTGGCAGCTAGAAGGTTGTAATGGTGCATAATAAAAAATTGTGCTTTGTGCTTTTTTTCCCACAAATAGAGCTTTCTTTTGGTGGTATTTGATCACCAAATATTTATCTAAAAATATTTTTTTTCCTCAGGTTTAGGCCGATAGGTATTCTTCTACATATCAAAAAAAATAAAAAAATAAAAATCGCAATAAGCGTACATTTATTGGTTTGCGCAAAAGTTATAGCATCTACAAAATAGGGGGTAGTTTTATGGCATTTTTATTACGATTTTTTTAATTTTACTAGTTATGGTGGCGATCTGCGATTTTTATCATGACTGCGACATTATGGCGGACACATCGGACACTTTTGATGCTATTTTGCGACCATTGTCATTTATACAGCGATCAGTGCTAAAAAAATGCACCAATTACTGTGTAAATTACACTGGAAGTGAAGAGGTTAACCAGTAGGGGGCAAGTGTGTCCTAGAGAGTGATTCTAACTGTGTGGGGGCTGGGCTACCTGTGACACGACACTGATCGCTGCTCCCGAAGACAGGGATCAGAAGATCAGTGTCCTGTCACTAGGCAGAACAGGGAGATGCCTTGTTTACACAGGCATCTCCCCGTTCTGCCTCTCCGTGCCACACCGACCGACAGAATCCGCGGGTCCTGCGGGCACGGTCACGGAGACTGCAGCGGGTGCGTATCCACTAGGCGGCACATTCAAAGCAACGCACATGTACGATGCTTTGCGTGCCTGTGCCATTCTGCCGACGTATATCTACGTGAGGCAGTCGTCAAGCGGTTAAGCAGCTGTCTCCTTGCTAGCTACAATATACAAGGACTGCAGAAGTGGGATGAGGACACCCTGTCTGACCAATATACAGCCATGGCCAAAAGTTTTGAGAATGACACAAATATTAATTTTCACGCAGACTGCTGCCTCAGTTTTTATGATGGCAATTTGCATATACTCCAGAATGTTATGAAGAATGATCATACGAATTGCAAATTAATTGCAAAGCCCCTATTTGCTGTGAAAATTTACTTAATCGGATAAATAAAAAATTCACTGCATTTATAAAGAAGGCTTCAGGGTGCCCAAGAAAGTCCAGCAAGTGCCAGGACTGTCTCCTACTGTTGATTCAGCTGCAGGATCGGGCACCACCAGTGCAGAGCTTTCTCAGGAATGGCAGCAGGTAGGTATCAGTACATCTGCACACACAGTGAGGAGAAGACTTTTGGAGGATGGCCTGGTGTCAAGAAGGGCAGCAAAGAAGCCACTTCTCTCCAGGAAAAACATCAGGGACAGACTGATATTCTGCAAAGGTACATGGATTGGACTGCTGAGGACTGGGGTAAAGTAATTTTCTCTGATGAATCCCCTTTCTGATGGTTTGGGGCATCCGGAAAAGAAAAGGTGAGCACTACCAACTGTCATGCCAACAGTAAAGCATTCTGAGACCATTCATGTGTGGCGTTGCTTCTCAACCAAGGCAGTGGCCTCACTCACAATTTTGCCTAAGAACACAAATAAAGAATGGTACAAAAAACTTCCCCTGTGAGCAACTTCTGTCAACCATCCAAGAACAGTTTGTTGACGAACAATGCCTTTTCCAGCATGATGGAGCACCTTGCCATAAGGCAAAAGTGATGATTAAGTGACTTAGGGAATAAAACATCAACATTTTGTGTCCATGGCCAGGAAACTCCCCAGACCTTAATCCCATTGAGAATTTGTGGTCAATCCTCAAGAGGCGAGTGAACAAAAAAAACCACACAAATTCTGACAAACTCCAAGCATTGATTATGGAAGAACGAGCTGCCATCAGTCAGGATGTGGCCCAGAAGTTGATTGACAGCTTGCCAGGGAAAGAGGTCTTGAAAAAGAAGGGTGAAAATTGCAAATACTTAAAGTGATACTAAAGTCTTGTGTTTTTTTTTTTAGTTAAAAATAACAAACATGTCACACTTGCCTGCCCTGTGCAGTGGATTTGCACAGAGCCACCCAAATCCTTCTCTTCTCGGGTCGCTCTTCGGTGCTCCTGGGGCCTCCCTCCTGTTGAGTGCACCCGAGCCGAACCACAGCTCCCTGTGTCCATTCAGACACAGAGCCCTGGCCCTGCCCCCTTTCTCTCTCCATTGGCTGACTGACTGATTGACAGCAGCGGGAGTCAATGGAGCCACGCTGCTGTCTCGGCCAATAAGGAGGGGAGTCCCGGGCAGCCGAGACAATCCTACATCGCTGGATAGAGATGGGGCTCAGGTAAGTATTAGGGGGGCTGCTGCACACAGAAGGCTTTTTATCTTAATACATAGAATACATTAAGATAAAAAAAAACTTCTGACTTTCCAACCACTTTAATATAATTGTCAATAAAAGCCTTTGCCACTTATGAAATGCTTGTAATTATACTTCAGTATACTATAGTAACATGTGACAAAAAGATCTAACTTTATGAAGAGCAGACTTATTAAAATTTGTGTCATTCTCAAAACTTTTGGCCACAGCTGTAGTGTAGTATGACAATTTTGGAAGTTAAAGTGGTTGTAAAGGCAGAAGGTTTTTTATCTTAATGCATTAAGATAAAAAGCCTTCTGTGTGCAACAGCCCCCCACTAATACTTACCTGAACCCCATCTCTATCCAGTGATTTCCACAAGTCCCTCAGCCATCCAGGATCCTCTCTTCTGATTAGCTGAGACATAACAGCAGAGCCACTGGCTCCTGCTGTTGTTAAAGTCAGTTAGCCAATCAGGAGAGGGAGGGGGCGGGGCTGAACCACAGCTCCGTGCCTGAATGGACATACGGAGCTGCAGCTGGGCTCGGGTGTCCCCATAACAATCTGCTTGCTGTGGGGACACTCAACAGGAGGGAGGGGCTAGGAGCAGCGAAGAGGGACCCAAGAAGAGGAGGATCCGGGCCACTCTGTGCAAATCCACTGCACAGAGCAGGCAAGTACATGTTTGTTATTTTTATTTTAAAAACAAGACTTTACAATCACTTTAAGTAGTACACTTTAATAGAGGTCAGACCAAAAATAAAGACATCTGAGGAGGAAAAAACCACAACAGGATTTGGTTCCAAAAGAAAAAAAAACAGTCCCTCCAAATGCAAAATGTTCCAGGGATCCCGACTAGTCTTACAGGATTTCCACTAATCCGCTAGTGCTGCGCAATACAAATATTTGTTGGTAAATGTGAGGAGGAAAAGCTTTTGCAGAATTTCTTCTTTTGTATTGCTGATAAAATTGAGATGAATGGAAATTTCCGTATGCTTGCTTTTATTGTAATGGCAAGTTACACAATAGACCCCATGAATGTGCACGCCAAGTGAAAGGAAAGATGGAGCTGGGATCAAATGACTCTTCGCCAAGTGATCGGATCCCTGCGTTTTTTCGCCAGCTTGAGCCATAATCAGTTGCGTTACTTGTTCTTTATGATAGAGTACTCAAACAGGCATTGTGTCCTCCCTACAGAAAGGAGGAGGAATTTTCTGTGGAAACAATGCAAACCCGCTGGCAAATAAAAAAAACAACAGCGACAGCCAGCCGAGCGTTAAAATATAAATATGCAGTCAGTATGTAAACAATGAAAACAGCATGTGGATAGTACATAAACACTCCATGTATGTAAAGAGTTAAGTCATAAGCCTGAAACTGTTCTGGAAAGCCTTCCAATTCAGCTGCAGCCTACCTGAAACCATGAAACCACAGCACCGAGGATTTTATACCAAACCCCTTTGATGTGTGCCGGGTTATTGTTCCCACTTTCTCCCCGTCTCTCTTCTTTTACTCGGTCTAATAACACTGCCACCCTTTGAAATGTATCAGTGCTGAGGGTAGAAAATCTGTAAAAGGCACATAAGGCTGTCTTTGAAAAGCAGTGATGCAATGGTTAGCCGGTAATCCATAAAACATTACACAGTGCTTTGGGATTCTCTGTAGCAAAACTTAAGAGGAAACGGAGAAACAAAAAAGGCAGCCTGCCTCAAAGACATCTTTTTTCCTTTACGGCTTCACAAACTTACAGGGGAGAAAAAAAAGAAAAATCTAATTAGGCAAATCAGAAATCTACATTATGTCATAATAAGGACTGGATCTAGATGTACCCTAATCCGCTTGGCAAGTTAACACCCACGGGCTTTTCTAGACACGAAAATGTGTCTTCTGTGTTCAATTTCATTGCAAGGTTCCAACTGGCAAACATATTGCTCTCTAGTTTTCAGAGTTTCTTCCCATTTCTATTTTTAACAGAGAAGAAAAATGTTGTATGGAGTTCAACAGAACAGCAAGGGGAAAATCTGGCTGCCTGACGTGTCTCCATACACACAAGCTATTTATTTTCTTGTCATGTGGGACTTACAGACCCAGAATAGCACATGTACAATAAATGGGCAGGCAGACAAGGAGTTAATATTAACCCCCATGATCACCAACGCCTGTTCATTTGTTTGGCCCATGAACCAAAAGGCATCGAGTATTTCTTATGAATGCAGACAATGCAGTATTCATCCAGGGAAAACTGCTTAGCAAATACGGTAATCATCTAGACTTGGCACAAAGTGCTTTCTGTGGACTCCTTGGTTATCACTACAGAGAACGATTATTATTTCGTTTTCTTGAATGTCTGTATATCTGCAGATGCTAATTTTAACTATCCACTGAAAAAGTGCACAGTAAAATGACAATACTCAATGAGTGCAGTTCTCGAAAAAAAAAAAATCATAAAAAAATAAAAAAATCATAAAAAAATAAAAAATAAAATGGCATAGCAATCTGCCCAGTGAAAGTGCATGTACATTTATTCTGTACAATGTGACAACATGCACCTACAGGTAAGCCTAGATTAAGGCTTACCTGTAGGTACAAGAAATATCTCCTTAACCTACACGGTTAAGGAGATATTTGCAGAAAACCCTGCACGGATAGCTACGGATACGCATGCGCGCGCCGTAGACAAGGGCGCAGGCACACTGAGCGGTGCCGGTTTTCTGAATGGGAGAATGCCATCGCCACTCCGGCCAATCACAGCGCCGGAGCGGCGATACACGGAAGGGACATAGAGGCAACATGGCGGCAGCGGAGTGGAACGAGGAGCAGTTTGGGGGCTTCGATCTCAGGTAAGTCATTCATAATGAGCTAGTATGCTATGCATACTAGCTCATTATGCCTTTTTGCAGGGTTTGTTAAAAAAAAAAAAAAAAAAAAAGAAATACCGGGTTTACTTCCTCTTTAAGGTTTTTAATTGATTTAAAACAGAAAATACTGCATTTGGCCACTAGATGGCTCTCAGTCTCATACTTATAGGTGGATATTGGTTCAGGCGTTTTCGGGATCCTAGTCCCAACCCACTTGCACAATCCCACCAGGAAGTCGACACTGCACACCGCTGATCACAGGCATTGAGACGTGTCCCGGTCTGTGTAGCTGCAGCTTGGGAAATGCTTCACTGCCTGTGATCAGCAGTGTGCAATGTCAGCATTTTTTTTAACATATCATACTTACCTGGTCTTTGTAGTGGTCTTGCACAGAGCAGCTCGAATCCCCCTCTTCTTGGGTCCCTCCCCCTTGTTGAGTGCCCCCCTAGCAAGTCACTTACTGGGGGAGGGGGCACTCATGCCTGCTCGTTACCAAGCAGCCTCGGAGTGTCCATAAGAGACAGAGCATGGCGTGGCCCATCCCCCTTCTCTAAGGCTTTGATTGATGGCAGCGGCTCCCGATGCTTTATCTCAGCCAATGAAGAAGCAGAGACGCTGCTCTCATGCACATTGCTGGAATGAGATCAGGCTTTGGTAAGTATTGGGGGGGGGGGGGGTTTAGGGGCTGCACACAGAAGGTTTTTTACCTGCATGCATCAGATAAAAAACCTTCAGCCTTTACAACCACTTAGAGCCATCTAGTGGTTTTGCTGTATTTTCCATTTTAAATCAATGATAACAATTTGTCGAGCACAAGAAATGGCTTATTGACATCCTTTTCCCCCCCCCAATTTGCACAGAACAAATGCACTTTCACTGGACAAATTGCTATAAAATTTTTAGAAATATACCTCTAAATGTTACTATTCAATGTTTCTAGTTACGTTTTCTTAAAGCTGAACTCTAGGCAGACATGAGAGGTGCACATTAAAGAGACCCACATTTTGCCATCTCCACTAAACACCAACTTGCAATCTGCACGAGATGGACAGTACTTATAGTAGCATACCTTGCTGTAGCAATTGGAGCCGTGTAAACAGAGATATCAGCAAACTTACTAGAGTATCGGTTATTCCTCAATGTTCCCGGCAGCCATCCTAGCCTTAAGGTAGTGTATCATTACAATTTGTTTTTTAATTGCAACTAGTGTAAATACCTGAATTTGGCTTCATTTCAGCCTTGTAATCCCCTGTACAGCAGCACTCAGCCTGTGGTGCCAATCAGCACGCAGTATTGTGTGCCCAATCAGATAACTTGTATGCTGACAGGAGGAGATAGCAGAGTGTTCAGAGGGATGACCACTTCAGTGGACATTCAACAATCTGTGGGCAAGGAGGTGTGTTTCTTATATGTAAAAGAGAAAGCAGTATCATTTAACTGGCTGTGCTGACAAAGCTGTGTAAATCTTAGGACTGATTGGATAGAAATGCAAATCCTTTGGCAATTAAAAAAGCTCCCTCTTATGTATTGCATCTGTAGTTTCATTACAGCTATAAATGAACTTAGAGATATAGATAAGCTGTCACTGTTGACCTCTTCCTGAAAATACTTTTGCCTGGCTGTTATACTGATTTTTTTGCCTTAGCCCTGGTTCACATGCCAAATTGGCGGCAATTGCACCGATTTCCAAAAGTAGTTTCTGTACTACTTTTAGCGATTTCGGGAGGCGATTTCCATTGACATCTGTGCAGAAACCCGCACAAATGTGTCTGAAATCGCCCCCGAAATCGGGACCGACATGCGGGAATGAAATCGGGCTTGCACAATTTCATTCCCGCACTCAATGTGAACCTAGGCTTACTGACAACACTTCTTAAATCACAGACATGGAATAAGTAGGCAGCCTGGTATGTCAGTACATGGTGTTGACTAGAAACATATTACCTGTGTTCAATAATAAACCTCACCGTTTAAAAAAAATACCAGATATTTGCACAAATTCACTCCTAAATGCAGCACAAAAAGTCAATGTAATAAATGTAAAACCTAATGGAATATAAGGCCATAGTAGAATTTATCTAGTTGTCATAAAGGCAAAAAAAAAACAAAGAATATATTGCATAAACATGGCAAAAGGAAACAAAAGGCTCTGTCCATATAACACTGTTTTACAGATCTACCTACATTTTTAAATCCAACCTTTCAGCTTCGTACTACTTAGGCCTGTGATCTCCATGACCTCTTTCTAGCCAGCTTTGACAGTTGCTGTCTATGTAATACAATAATTGCATGCACGTTCTCTGGTTATTAATTTTGTGCTGTCTCCTAAATGCACTTCTAGCAAATCACTTCCTTATGACTCATTGATGACTTTTACTGTTAACATTTTTAGTGCTATGAATATTAGCAGCAGGAACTGTATACTTCCCAAAGCAAATGCTAAAAATGGAAAAGGAAAAGCAAACATGCATAACTAACACTGCCTTCACACTTCTGTTTTAGGGAAAATGCGTTTCCATCAAAATCAATTAAACATTAGAGTGGTTCTAAAGTAAAAAAAAAAAATTTTTTTCTCCCTAATGCATTCCCTGCATTAAGGTAAAAAGCCTCATTAACTGTTCTACCCACCCCTCTTCCTAAACACTTACTTGACTCCTCCTGCTGCAGCGCCCCTCCTCTCACTTCCTGGTATCACAGGAGACCCTAAGAGCAGCCAGAGCCATAGGTTCCTGCTGCTGTCAGTCAAACTCCAATGACGAGGGAGTGGAGGCGTGGCTTACAGGCTCTCTATGATACACACTCAGGAGCACGTGCGAACACAGGTGCCCCCTTAGCACCCAGCTTTCTAAGGGGGCACCCGGTGGAAGAAGGAGGTAAAGCACTGCTCTGTGCAAGATCGTTATAGCATCTTTTATTAAATAAAATAACCTTTAGTATCACTTTAAAATGTCAGGCAACACACGCAGGTACGTGTGTTGTTGTGCCTTTAGGAGTTCAACGATTTCAATGGTAATGTATGTGCAATAAAAGGTGTCAAATCACCTCCTCACCTACCTGTCAAACACCTCTGAAAAGAAATCTTAACGCGGATTCAGCCACACATGTAAACTTAGCTTAAAGTTAAGTGCAGCTTTAGTACACTTATATAGTGGGCTCAGTTATTCTGTCTGGGTTTATACTTCATCATTCCCATTTTGCGGAGACCTTCATGTGTGGCCTGCACAGCTTCTCCTCCAAAATCATCCCACTTGGCCCAACCTCTCTGTGTATGTATTGCAAGCCTATACAGCGCAAACATTGAAGATCAGCGAGGACAGGTAAGTATGTGCCTTGACAGAAATGCTGGGGAAGGGCCCTATATGTGCTCTTGCCCTTTAAAAGTACAAATTCTGCATTAAAGTAACCACGCCATTGCATTATTATATTACACAGTATTGTATTCAAGAAAAAGTTCACCTTTGGTAACAATGCTGAAGCCGCTGAAAGATTTCCCCCCTTCCCTGTCACAGCAGAAATCAGCGTGGGCGTGCGGGGCTCTGCCCACACAGCCGCGTCATTCGTCCACACAGCTCTGTGAGTGAATGAACTACAAGCCCAGACATCCTTTGCAGATGACTTAGTTCTCAATGAACTACCACGGTGCTGGCATGGCGTGGTAGTTCATAGATTCTTCCAGCCAATGTAGCTGCTTTCCTGTACAAGATGTACAGGCACTCAGATACACTGACAGATCTGCAGGAGACCTGCATGGCACCGGTTATCTGCTGATCGCTGGTGAAATGCTTTACAGGCCTCAAAAGAATAATAAATGCAAATTTTTTTACCTGACAAAAAATGTGCATTTATTTTTATTTTTTAAACGTGAACCTATTATTTAAAGAACTTTGGATTCTGCCAAACGAAACGTGCAAATCTAGTGTAAAAATGTTTTGGTCCTACTGAAATTCACACTTAAAATGAATGTAAAGTCAATTTATTTTTTTAAACAAACAGGTTTATACTAATGCCACGTACACACGTTTGTAATTTCCGATGGAAAAAGTTTTTTTCATTGGATATTCTGAACGTGTGTTTTCCCCAATCGGACTTTTTCCTTCGGAAATTCCGACGGATTTAGAAAGAGAACATGGAAAAAATTCCGTTCGTCTGTATGGAACTCCGACGGAGAAAAAAAAACATGCATGCTCCGAAACAATTCGGCGCATGCTCGGAAGCATTGAACTTAATTTTTCTCAGCTCGTCGTAGTGTTGTTCGTCACCGCGTTTGACGGTCGGAATTTGGTGTGTCCGTGTGTATGCAAGGCAGCTTGAATTCCGTCGGAAAAATACGTCAGAGTTTATCCCGTCAGAAAAAATGTTTGTGTGTACGAGGCATTACTTGCTCTGTGCAATCAAGCCCCGGACCGCCTCCTCTTGGTTTGCCACCATAAGAAGCTGCTTCCTATCATGGTACACCTGTGGGCTCAATCCCAAGCCACACTGCCTTTGTCCAAAAGTGCATCTGGGCTCTGCCCCTCACTCCCTTGTTGCAAAGGGAAAGGTGCAAACCCTGTGAGAACAGGAAGTGTCGCTGCAGATGAGCATAGCGATAGATAGAGTAAGTAGAAGGGGCGGTGAGGGTGAAATACTGTTACCTAAACATTATTTACCTTAATGCAAGGAATGCTTTAAAATAAAAATGTTTAAGCTTTAGAACCATTTTATTATGTACATAGGCAACTCATGCAAACTTGACAGCTAGAAAATCTTTATGTCTGCATTAGGCATGGCTGCTTTCCTGGGAAATAAAAGATAGTAGTGATGTGAGTTCTGACAGCCCAAGCATCACTAGTAACTGGCATTTGCCCAGCAGATGGTGAGACTTGTTACATGCACAGCACGATTTAGTGGCTGAAAGGTTGCCATACATTGGCAGAGAGCCAATGTATTCAGTATTATTTTTTATTTTATTTACTGAGGCCCGTTTGCAGTGATGTGCAGAGGAGGTGAAACCAAACAGAAGTACCACATGTTTATTGTTTCTACAATTGTTGGGGACAGCGGAGTCCAAAAACAGCAAATTTTTACACAGAAAACGTTATTGTTCTCTGGAATGGTTGCGTTAAGGGGATAGTGTTACTATCCCTTCCTGGAATTCATCTTACTAGTTGTAATGCCAGGTACACACGAGCTGAGTATCGGCCGGTTCAACAGAAATTGTTATATGCAGAGCAGTCTGTCCGTCTTTAGTAGAATATTCATGCCAGAAAAACAGCTTTGGCAGCTTTCTTTCAGCGCTCGCATGTTCTGGGGGGGGGGGGGGGATCCCCCTGCTGGAGCAGCTCAGTGGGGAGACTGCTGTACTAAAACTGCATCGTTAGTACAGCAAACGTCTCACGGCCTTCTCAGGGAAGGCAGCAGAGGTGTTTTTTTAGAATGCATTGAAGCGCTTGTTACCCCAACATTTCAAATTCCTGATATGTGCCTGCTGTACCATGCACTTGTATGACAAATTATCCTGTTCTCTTTGTATTGCTTCCTTTGTGTGAAATTCCTGGTGTTCCTGTTAGTCCCCTTTCTTTCCTATTACTAACTGACCACACCAAGCAGGAGAGCACAGCGTGGTCAGCTATGCTGGGAACCCAGTATACTCCGCTCCAATGAACAGACCTGTCCTGACCACCCCCTCCCACTGAACAGCCATTCACTGGGAAGCTCAGTCTGCTGCTGCTTCTACTCCCCCTGGCTCGTATGCAGCTGAGAACAGAGGGAATGTGATGACTTATAAAAAAGGGAAAAAAGTATTTATACTACTTTTTTTTTTATATCTATACAAAAATGTTTTGCCTTTAATTTCTATTTCAGACTGAATGGGTTGTTTGACAAGGTGATCGTTCACAATCACTTTAAGGTAAAAAACCTTGAGGCTTTAGAACCACTTTAAAAATAGGAAAAGTGTGAAAATAATAAGGCTGTGATCAGAGAGAGAAAAAGGGGTGTTAGAAAGGTTGCAGAAAGTGCAGAGATGGGAGAATACAAGGTCGTGGCAGTTGCCATTGGAGTAAGCAGTGGCATGTGTCCATTGCGTTAAAGCGGAGTTCCACCCGTGTTTTAGTTTATTAAAAGTCAGCAGCTACAAAAAGCATAGCTGCTGACTTAATAAACCGACACTTACCTGCCCCACGGTCCAGAAATGCGGTCACCCGGAGGCTCGCTCCTCTCCTCCGTCATCGTAACTGTGGGCATCCGGCCGTGACAGCTTACGGCTTCATGGCCGGGCGCGCACTGTACATGCATGAGTCGCGCTACACGCTCTCCTATTGGTCAGCCGATCTTCTGGGACCCGAGTTGTGTGCTAGAAGTTCGCTGGCAGGGAGGGGCCGCCTAGGGTGAGAGGAGTTGCCGCCTAGGCAGCCGAAGATAGGAAGGAGGAAGTGGGACAGGAAGTCCC
Source organism: Rana muscosa (assembly GCA_029206835.1). Lineage (NCBI taxonomy): Eukaryota > Metazoa > Chordata > Amphibia > Anura > Ranidae > Rana > Rana muscosa. The sequence continues at coordinate 273,663,988 of CM055116.1, read as the reverse complement.
ACTAAAAAGATGTTACCCACTCCCCCCCCCCTAAAAAAATGGCATGCCAAATGTGGCATGTTTAAGGGGGCGAGGAGTGCTTAAAGCGGAAGTTCCACTTTTGGGTGAAACTCCGCTTTAAGCCAAAAGAAGAGGTTAGGTTGAGGAGCATGAGACGAAGCTGGGTGTTATCCTTAACAGGGATTGAGAAAGTCACCAAGGATATTTCATGATATTTCTGAGGGAAGAGCCCAGGCAGAGACCTCATCAAGGAACCATGAGGCCAGTCCTAGATCATTGCACTCCTCAGAAAAACTGAAGAAAATCGATAAATACAGTGGGCTTCAAAAAAGGAACAGGATAAAGAGGCAGGTGTAGGAAGAACTTTAATAGTGCTTTGTGGGAATAGAAGAAAATCTATACTTTTTAGGAAAAAGGTATGCAGTGTCATCAGTTTTACTGCTAATGTACATGTACAAAACCAAATTAACGTGTGTTTGCAAGTTATATATGAGGTTTCAATCCCTTCACTGACATCTAAAATACAGGGTGGTATATATTTCTAAGTATTTTTGTGAAGGATATTCTATCCAGCAGTAAACTTATTTCAGAGCATAAAGAGTATACTAGCTACTTGCTCACTATGTACTTACTTGAAAGTTAAAATATGCCAGGCCTCCTACTTCTCCGTGAAAGGCGAGACCTTATGCTTTCTCACCAAGACGTTTAGGGTTAGAATTTACTTTGGATCACAAAGAAATGCAGTTAGACCTTCTATTTCTGAGAAGAAAGATCTTAAGCCTGCTTTTTCCTCAAAGATCAGAAAGACATAAAACCTGTCAAGCTCTTTTAGACCTAGAAGACTAGGATTTCCTCCCACCGAAGCTTCTGGTTCTCAGAGAACTGAGGGAAGTTGGGAATGCAAATTTCAGAGATCAGAGAGCGACTAAACTTATTATTCTGGTGCAGAAAGGGAAAAAAAAAGTTATCGTTACCTACTCTACTCCGAGTGAAGTGTGTTACATCTTCCAACAAAAAAAGAAAAAAAAACAGCATATTTGAAAGGAGAATCTACAGTAAAGTGATTAAGAAATAGACTTGCCACTGTTTTATTCCAGAGTAAGAGAATTTTGAGTCAATTATCAGCAATAGAAAAAATGCGGCGGTAATCATTTACCACAGAGTTTAGGCATTAAGACTTTCCCCGAAAAGAGAATAAAAACACGAGACTCACTACTTATGCTATAACAGAAAGAAATCAGGCCTGCTACTTACTCCTAAAGCAGCTTGATAGGTGGCATCCGGTGGAAATGTAAATGTAGGGCCACATATTACAGGGCTGCTCGGGGGCGGAGTCACAATAAGCCCTGCAGTACTGATATGGACCTAACAAATTAAGGAAAAAAAAAAAAAATGAAATTAAGTTCTATATTTTTATATGAAAGTTAAAGCAGAGGCATGATAACTTTGAAGATTTACCATTTACAGTCATGGCACCCCTGCATTACAGTCAGATAATGCACCACCTTGCCCAGAAAATGGTTTCATTTACAAATGTTTAGGCATTCTCAGGTTTATTTAGTTTGTATTGGTATGACACGAAAAAAAAAGTGGAGAAACAAAAAGCAAATCTGACACATTTCACACAAAAAACAGTCACTTCCAGCGCTAATAGGTCTTCCAGTGTGTGGCGTAACAGATGTCAGATAAAATGGTGGTGTGAAAGGTATATATGGTATCCCAAAACTAGGTGGATGCTGCCTTCCTCAGATGGGGTATTCCGAAAGGAACTACATGAAAAACAGAAATGGAAGGCGCGCACACCTAGTGCATTACCAGAGATAATTTAATAAATAAGAAATTTTTGCATAAAAGTGGGTACTCACAAAATGCAACTGACAAAAGGCCATAAAAACAGTGCATGGACATGAACAGAACACGGGGTGCAGCTGACGCGTTTCGGGGCGCACCCCCTTCCTCAAAACTCAGGGCTTTCACACTGGAGAGAAAAGAGAGGCTTTTTCAGGGTGCTTTGCAGGAGCTATTTTTAGCGCAATAGCGCCTGCAAAGCGCCCAAGTGTGAAAGTAGCCTTGAATTGGTAAAAAATGTACTCAACCTTTCTGTTTGTCTCTGTGTGCCACACATGGAGAAGAGAATGAGCAGCAAATAATTGTCTGTGGATTTGAGAACAAAAACATGGACGATCTCAAGGTTATAAGTCCATCTCCAGAGATCTTAATGTTCCTGTGTCCACTGTGTGCAAAATTGTCAACAAGTTTACAGCCCATGGCACTGTAGCTAATCTCCCTGGACATGAACGAACAGGGACGCTATGGTAGGAGACCAAGGAAGACCCCACTGCTGACATAAAGATAAAAAAGCCAGATTGGAGTTTGCCAAAACTTACCGGAGGAAGCCAAAATCCTTTTGGGAGAACGGGCTGTGGACATACGAAACAAAATTACAGCTTTTTGGTAAAGCCCATAACTCTGTTTAAAGAAAACGTAATGAGGGCTTTAAAAAATAAAATAAAAAATACAGTCCCTACAGTCAAACTTGGTGGCGCTTCACTGATAATTTGTGGTTGCTTTGCTGCTTCAGGCACTGGATGTCTTGACCGTGTGCATGGCATTATGAAATCTGAAGACTACCAAAAGAATTCTGGGGTGCAATGTAGGGCCCAGTGTCAGAAAGTTAGGTCTCTGACAGAGGACATGTGTCCTACAGCAGGACAATGACCCAAAGCACACAGTGAAAAGCACCCAGAAATGGTTTAAGGCAAAGCTCTGGAGAGTACTGAACTGGCCAGTAATAAATCCAGATCGAAATCCCATAGATCACCTGTGGAGAGATCTCAAAACAGCAGTTGGGAAAATAAACCCTTCCAATCTGAGAGACATGGAGCAGTTGGCAAAAGAAGTGGTCCAAAATTCAAGTAGAGAGGTGTAAGAAACTCACTGATGGTTACAGGAAGTGATTGATGTCCGTTATTTTGTCCAAGGGGTGTGCTACCAAATATTAAATTGAGGGTGCCAAAAAAATTTGTCCAGTCCATTTTTTGCAGTTTTGCATGGAGTCTGTAATGCCGCGTACACGCGATCGGAAAATCCGACAAGAAAACCGTGTTTTTGTTTCCGAAGGAATGTTGGCTCAAACTTGTGTTGCATACACACGGTCACACAAATCTTGTCGGAAATTCTGACCGTCAGGAATGCGGTGACGTACAAGACGTACGACGAGCCGAGATCAATGAAGTTCAATAGGCAGTTCGGCTCTTCTTCTTGATTCTGAGCATGCGTGTTTTTTTGCGCGTGGCAACTGCATACAGACGATCGGAAATTCCGGCAAGAACTTTTTCCTTCGGAAAAATAGGATTTTTATAACAGCTTACCTGTAAAATCCTTTTCTTGGAGTACATCACGGGACACAGAGCGACATAGTCATTACTAATGGGTTATATAGATACCGTCAGGTGCTGGCACTGGCAACTTCCAAAACCGGAAGTACCCTCCCCTATATAAGCCCCTCCCATCCGGGAGCACCTCAGTTTTGTAGCAAAGCAATAAGTGTCCCCAAAGAGGGGCGGGAGCTCTGTGTCCCGTGATGTACTCCAAGAAAAGGATTTTACAGGTAAGCTGTTATAAAAATCCTATTTTCTTTCTCGTACATCACGGGACACAGAGCGACATAGTCATTACTAATGGGATGTCCTAAAGCAATGCCAAATGAGGGGGGGGATACACCATATATAAGCTGAGCGCTATCAGACATGAGGATCTTTTGCGGCCTGCAACACACTGCGCCCAAAGGCGACATCCTCCTGACTTCTAACGTCCACCTGGTAGAACCTAGTAAACGTGTGAACTGAAGACCATGTTGCGGCCTTACAGATTTGAGCCAGGGAGGCCTGGTGATGCACTGCCCATGAAGTTCCAACTGCTCTCGTGGAGTGCGCTCTAACTTTGAACGGAGGCGGTCTCCTTCTCAAGCCATAAGCTTGCATAATGACCTGTCGAATCCACTTGGCTAAAGTAGATTTTGACGCTGCCTGACCCTTTCTGGGGCCTTCCGGCAGAATAAACAAAGTATCCGTTCTGCGAATCTGAGCAGTGGCTTTTAGATAAGCTTTAACTGCTCTTACTACATCCAAAGAATGCAATAACTTTTCCTCTACCGAAGTAGGTTTGGGGAAAAAAAGAAGGAAGAACCACATCTTGGTTCAAATGAAACCTCGATACCACCTTAGGAAGAAAGGCTGGATGAGGACGTAACACTACTCTGTCCTTATGGATAACCAGATATGGCTCCTTACAGGACATAGCTGCTAATTCCGATACTCTTTTAGCCGAACAAATGGCTACTAGAAAAATCAATTTCCTGGTGAGAAGCACCAAGGAAATATGCTGTAATGGTTCAAATGGTTGTTTCTGTAGAACCGACAGAACCAGGTTTAGATCCCATGGACATATGGGAATATTAACCGGAGGACTAATACGCATCACTCCTTGTATAAAGGCTTTGACTAGTGAATGCGAAGCCAAGGGCCTTTGAAAAAATATTGACAAGGCCGAAATCTGACCCTTGATAGTACTCAAGGCAAGCTTCCTATCTACAGCCCACTGTAGGAAGTCCAGAATCCTACCTATTACGTACTTATGTGGATGCCATTTCTTGGCCTCACACCACGCGATGTACGCCTTCCAGATTCTATAGTAGATCTGCCTGGATACCGGCTTCCTGGCATTGATCATGGTGGATACCACAGCATTAGAGAGCCCTCTCTTTTTTTTAGAATGTGGGCTTCAATAGCCAGGCCGTCAAACCTAGGGCTGGTAAGGAAGGGTGGTATATCGGTCCCTGCGAAAGCAGGTCCGGACGATGTGGGAGGGTCCAAGGACTCCCCACAGACATTTTTTCAATCTCCGCGTACCATGCTCTTCGGGGCCATGCTGGAGCCACCAGAATCACTGGTTTCTTTTCTACCCTGATTCTGCGGAGTAATCGAGGTAACAATTGTGGCGGTGGGAATGCATATATCAGCTTGAACTGATCCCAAGGGAACACTAGGGCATCCGAGCCGCAAGCTAGGGGGTCCCTTGTCCAAGAGACAAACCTGTCCACCTTTGCGTTGAATCTGGATGCTAGCAGGTCTACATCCGGTGTTCCCCACCGCTGACATATTGTCCGGAAAACCTCGGGATGAAGGGACCATTCCCCTGGGCATAATTGTTGGCGACTTAGAAAGTCCGCCTTCCAATTCTCCACCCCTGGAATGAATACCGCAGATATGGCTGGGACATATCTTTCTGCCCATCTCAGGATGTAATTTACTTCCCTTTGGGCTGCACGACTCCTGGTGCCCCCCTGACGATTGATATATGCCACTGCTGTGGCATTGTCTGATTGAACTCTGACAGGGGACCCTTGGAGTTTGGATGTCCATGCTACTAGGGCATACCGGGCTGCTCGTATCTCTAAGAGATTGATGGGCAGGGCCTTTTCTGCATCCGACCATCTGCCCTGGAGAGACCATTGCTCCAGTACTGCTCCCCAGCCTATAAGGCTGGCATCTGTAGTGACCACCTTCCAAGAAATCGGACTGAAGGATTTCCTTTTTTCCAGATTCTGGGGAACCAACCACCAACGGAGGCTCTTGCGAACGGAAGGGGACAAGGACATTGTAAGTCTAGGGCCTGAACTTTTTTGTTCCAGGCTGACAGTATGGCCCCTTGCAAATTCCTTGAATGGAATTGACCGTAGGGTACTGCTTCGAATGATGCCACCATCTTTCCCAGCAGCCTCATATACAGGCGTATGGACGGCTGTCTTTTTTGTACCCACTAAGTGGATCAAATCTTTCAAAGACAACACCTTTCACTCGAGGCAAGAATATTTTTCTCTGGCCTGAATCCAACCTTAGCCCCAAGTATTCCAGACTTTTGACTGGTTTTTAGGGGTGACTTGTCTCGGTTGATAATCCAACCGTGAGATTCCAGATACTTGATTGTCTTGTGAACGACCACGTCTAGTTTTTTCACTGAGTGGTCTATCAGCAACAAGTCATCTAGATATGCCATTATCATTACACCTTGTGTTCTTAGATTGGCCAATAAAGGGCCAGAATTTTTGTAAACACTCGTGGTGCTGTGGCCGAACCGAAGGGTAAGGCTCTGAACTGAAAATGGCGCCCTTCTACTGCAAAGCGTAGAAATTTTTGGTGGACTGGAAAGATGGGAATGCGCAAATAAGCATCTTTGATGTCGATCGCGGCTAACCAATCCTCCCCTTATAGGGCAGTGGCCACCGATCGGATTGACTCCATTGGAAAGTCCTGATATACAGGAATTTGTATAGCCCTTTTAGAATTAATATGGGCCTCCCGTCCGCGTTTGCTTCGGGACTGTAAAGAGGTTTGAGTAAAACCCGAACCCTCATTCTTCCAGGGGAACCTCCATAATTACTCCTTGGAGCAATAGTTGTTCTAGTGCCAACAGGAGGGACTCTCTCTTCCGGGGATCCCTTGGCACGTTTGACCTCAAAAATGGGAAGGAGGAGAGTCTTTTAACTCCAAACTGTATCCCAAACATACTGCGGAGAGCACCTATCTGTCTTGATCGTGTCCCGCCAGGTCTCTTGCGAACAACTGGAGTCCTCCCCCCCACCCGACTGAGTGGGGGCTTCAATGAATTTAACTTTGGGGGAGGTTTTGTACCTCCCCTGACCCAGGGTTTCTCATTACCCTGCTATTGTCCCTGTTTTTTACCCCCGGGAATTGACCGAGGAGGCCGTCGGAACTGTTACACAGCCGATGCCCCAGGGACTGGAGAAGCAGGCCTCTTAAAGAGGGACCTCTAACTCTGTTTTTAACCGGCAAGAGCGTATTTTTACCGCTGGAAATTTTCTGGATATATTTGTCCAGGTTTTCCCTGAATAAGCGTTCACCATGAAATGGGACGCTAACCAGCCATTCTTTACAGGGAGCTTCAGCAGACCAGTTTTTGAGCCATAGGAGCCTACGCATATGTACTATAGACAGCGTAAGGCGGGAGGCCTGATGGACTGAATCCTTTATGGCGTCAACCGCAAAGCCTAAGGCTCTAGGTAGATCAGCTAGGGCAAAGCCTGCTGATCTGTCAAGTCCCTCAAGACCTGTTTCAACTGATCCTTCACTGCTTAGCAGACCCCAATAGCTGCTACTGCTGGTTGTGTCACCAAGCTTGCTGTAGAAAGAAGCAGATTTTCATAAGGACTCCAATCTTTTATCTATTGGGTTCTTGAACATTTGGACATTATCCACTGGACATGTCAGTGATTTATACATACAAGAGATGGCTGCGTCCACTGTAGGGACCTTCCATTTTTTTTTTTGATGAACTTATCCTCCATGGGATAGACCACCGGAAATCTCTTGGGGGAATAAATATTTTCTCAGGACGTTCCCAATCCTGGTAAATGAGCCCTTTCAGTAAAGGGTGAAGTGGAAAAGAACAGACAGTCTGGGGGCTTCTAGCGACCCCAACGAGGATACAGTAGTGGTTGATGGTTCCGCAAGGTGCATTTTTAAATGCTGATCGGACCATGTTAGTCAGAGACTGAACCCATAATCTTTCAGCTTGAGATGCTGAGAAAAGTTTCCCCCACTGTTGATTCCTCTAACAGAATCAACCTCATCCTGATCCCCTTCAGGCAGGTCGATCCCTGTATGGGACTGTTGCTCTGCTAACAGGCACTCTGAAGGAGGAGACGGAGATCGGGCGTGCTTTCCCTGACAGGGAGGCAGCGATAAATGTTGACAATCTCTCTCTAATCCTCCCAGAGCTGAGGAAAAAACCTCCTCTGTTACATACACAGGAGCAGGTGAACTGAGGACAGCCACAGTACCAAGTACCCCTGCGGGGTCTCTACGGTCACTTACCTCTGAACTTCAGGGGAGACTGGTGCAGCAGAAGTATGCCCAAGATCCTCCGAGCCCGATGAGACCCCTTTCGCTTCCTGGAAGATTCAGTTCCGGAGCTTCTGGACGGCATATTCCTAAGCCTAAAGCTGAGGTATTCCAGCCGTAATACACCACTTTTACTGAGAATAGTCTAGCACAATTGCTGCTATATCACAGTTGGTGTCTACTAATGTGCCTTTCTAGGGGATGCCTGTATCAACCGCTTGCTGTATGCCCTTTTTTAATGTTGCCAGCTCTGTCTCTGTACTTCATAGCCAGCTCACCACACAAAACTGTGGTTTTTACATGCTGGGACGCCCGCACATGCGCAGAAGCGCTGCGGCGCACACAGAGCGTCATCATACAGGCTCCGCCCCCTTTCCTGGCTCACCTCTATATATAGAGGCGCGTGCACGCGCGCGGCCACGTGCGCCTTCGGCGCTAATTTTGAAAAATGGAGACTAGGGACAAGAGCCAGGGCCCCTCTTTGCCGCAGGCCGGGGGATGGACGAGCATTGCAACATGGCAGAGGAAGCAGTTTCCCATAAGAGAACTCACCATCTGCCTGGACTTGCTCTGCTGAGAAGAAACTAGTCCACATGACAAGACAACATTCCACAGCGGCCTCTAGTGGACAAACACAGGTACCGCAGTCTAATATCTTAAATATATATAAAAAATTTTTTTTTTTTTTTTTCTTGACCACCATTAAAAATTATTACATTTTTTTTTAGTAGTTACAGGCATGCACAGAATTTTGCGGGAATACCATTAGGTAACAGACAGAAAGACAAATTAGGCTTGGGGGTCCCCCAATAGAACCAAGTTCCTGGGGGCCCCCACTTACCTGTTCCCCGCCGCAGGACTTTGTTTGGTCCACAAAAGCCCAAACTTCACCTATCACGGCAGGCATTGTAATCAAACCTTCAGGGACCGGGTTCCCAAGGATTCCACTCCCCTGGACCTGTATAGCACCCTGCACAGAAAACATCTTGGTCGTGGGTATGACCAGAGCTCTGGATCCCAGGGTCCAGCTCTCCTAAGAGAAGCATTAGAGGCAAAACCTTGCTCTTCTCTGCAAGGCCCGGGTACCGACCGTTTAGCTATGAAGCTTTTTTGGTCGGATCCGGAATAGCTTACTGAGGCCCAAAAGAACCTGTACGCAAGCTCAGTGAAAAACACATGTTTCTTCTTGGCCAACACCTTAGACACTGGCAAAAAACTGAGGTGCTCCCGGATGGGAGGGGCTTATATAGGGGAGGGTACTTCCGGTTTTGGAAGTTGCCAGTGCCAGCACCTGACGGTATCTATATAACCCATTAGTAATGACTATGTCGCTCTGTGTCCCGTGATGTACGAGAAAGAAAATAGAGAACCTGCTCTCAGTCTTTTGTTGGCGGCAATTCCGACAGCAAAAGTCCGATGGAGCCTACACACGGTCAGAATTTCCGACCAAAAGCTCACATCAGACTTTTCTTGTCGGAATTTCAGATCGTGTGTACGCGGTATCAGATTTGGCTTTTTGTTTCTCCACTTTTTTTTGTCATACCAATACAAACAAAAGGAATAAACATGAGAATGCCTAAACATTTGTAATTTCAACAATTTTCTGGGTGAAGTGGTGCATTATCTGACAGAAATGCAGGAGTGCCAGTATTTTTGGCCATGACTGTATGTATATATTCATTTATAAATAAGCTCTGGTTTCTGTAAAGTTACTTTCAACTGTATTATGGCATTTTTTTCTATTTCTGCATTTAATCAGCATACGCCTATGGAAAAGGTCATGTGGCAATTAGCTTGGACCAGCTTAGTTGTACTGTATCAGCTTAATGGAATGCCCTTGTTGTGGGACAATCACTCGTAAAAATATGATTCCTTTCAAATATGCTTAAGAAAAGGCTCTCTTAATTTTACTGCTTGACGTGATAATCCTATGCTTTCTTTTCATGATAAAATTATGTAGTGGTAAACAAATAACAGTGACATTTAGTAGTGACATCAAGTTAATGTAGACATTAATTTCAGGTTCTCATAATTTCCTGTTGGCACAGGTAATACTCTAATAAAATAAACCAACTGGTGACATTTTCAGTTAGGTAATCAGGTAAAAAAACTTTACTCCAGACCATTTGTCATGGTGTGACTCATTGTTTTCCATATTCTCATTCTAGGCTGACAGCAAGATGGTAAATTCATATTAAATGTTAAATCAGGCTAATGTACAACCCACCTAATAAAACAAAGTATATGACTCACATACTGTAATCTTCTCCTGCACGTCATTTATAATATACAAAATATTTTCCTCTAGATGTCTACTTTAAAAAGAAGCTTTTTTTCCAAGCTTCTGTGTTTAAATATATACGAGTCAAAACAGTGCAAAGTATAATTTAAGTGCGCTGAAAAGGTGTCTTTAGGGTGCGCCTCTCACTACACTCAAATTGCGAAATGAAGAAGTTTGGGAGCATGATACAACAGCAACCAGCGCTAGGAAATCAGCACTGGTGGTCCTCAGTGAAGGAATGCACCAGAACTGAGCTGAAAATCAACCTTCCTGGGCCAAAAGACGCTAGCGCTAAAGTCCTGCTGATGAAATCTCAAATCTCCCTAAAAATGCACCATCATTGCCTACTGCATGCCACAGATATTTGAAAAGGTTTTGAACTTTTTCCTATAACTGTACATGGTGTGAAAACCCAGTAAACAATACTGCTGCACTGTAATATAAGCTCTAGTAATATCGGTAGTTTTATAGAGATCTGAGAGCAGCCAGTGAGCTCATACCACGTTTCTTTGTCAAGTAACTGCAATTTTCCCATCAAAGCTCAACAGTTCCTAGCACACCTCTTTCAGTCTTCCAAGGTCCATTCTGGAATGAGGAGCAACCCTGAGGAAGCATTCTTCTCTGATGAAGACCGTAGACTGCTAATGTGCACAGAGAGGGCTCAACAATTCCTAGCACACCTCCTCCAGTCTACCAAGGTCGATTCTGAACTGAGGAGCAGCCCTGAAAAATTGTACTTTCTTTTCTGGTGAAGACCATTGACTGCAAATGTGCTCATGGATAAGATTGGGACAAAGAACTCCCTAGAAATCAGTAGCAATATAACGGTATGGACCTGCAGTAGCACAGAGGGTTCAGTAGTACCAAAGCTACTTTAGAACAAGGGCAGTTCTCAAATTAGTAGATTATTCCAAGAAACAAAAAGACACACAAGACCTAAAAACGCATACATTTTTTAACATGCACTGAGAGAAGTTGATATGGAATCTATATAGTGACAATATAGATATACATCTCCATTTCTCTTGGTACCAATTTTCTAAAATGTCAAACAAGAATTGTCTGCGTTACTCAAGTCAATCAGTCATATTCTCCATTGCATTTTTTTCTACAGGCAACATGGACAGCTTTTATTTAAATGCCAGGCTGGATGGGTAGGGTCGGTGATGCCATGATATATGGAAATTGCATAGTAATACGAATTGAGACTATTCGTTTTTGTTTCTTTCATTCAGTTGCAATAGAAGTAGCATGTGCGCCAATATGATGAAATTTAAGAAGACAAGAATGGTATTTTAATTCAGTAAGCAGGAGTCGTAGACTTAGCAAATGTTACAAAGATATGGTGTTTGCAAAAGTGCAGAATTCTTTTTGAAGGCTATCTTTCTCACCTGAGAAGGTGCGCTACAAGACAGGCCAGACAGCTCGCTTATCCTGGCCGCAGCTGTGGGATTGCTGGAGCTGATGAGCACTGGGGGGCTGATCTCCATGGAATGGCGGTTCTGCACAGACTGCGATGACTTGTTGGACATGGTGAGCGAGGTGAACGAATGACGCTTTTTGGTGTTCTTCTTGGCATCTGTGTGCTTTTGGGAAGAGCTGCTATGTCCTGTTCCAGATGTTCCTTCCCCAGAGTCCACTACTCCTGATGGCTTGTCCAACTCTATGAGCTGCTTAGCCGCTGAATTAAACTGAAAAGAGAGACATGGTTTACAGCTAGAATGATACATGGAAGCAAAAACACCTTTTCTTATGCACACACAGGACACACAAATGCAGATAAACCTGTGGCTCTTTTTGGGGTCAAAGTTCCTTAAGTGTAAGCATCCCTACAAGTAGCAGATTGTGACAAATACCATCTCTTCTACAATGTTTAAGCAGTACACATGGCTGTAACTATTGACTGTATTTAACAATTTATGTCAATGCGGTCTTGTTCCACAATGTTTTTATTTACTATATATTATTAAATCATCTTTTTTTATAAAACTATATACAGTATATCCTTGTCTATGTCCTTGAGGTACCGAGACAGTCCAAACTTTTCTTCTCTTCGCTAGGGGCACTTCTGAGGTGACCCCCAGGCACCATACCCACCCCTACCCCAGTAAAACTTTCAAATTAAGGCAATACCCTATTGATAAATGCCTGGTACACACGATTAGATTATCAAACTAATGATTGTCTTATATCGAAAACGAAGAGTTTACTAAAGTGATGAAAATTCTCGCACAAATAAAAATTCGGAAGTGATGTAATGTATTGTATTTTTCAAGCGACAACTATACTGATTAAAATGAAAATCGTACGATCTGGTATGGTACAAGAATTATTTTCGTGCTTGTCCCATCAGATAATATGGTATGAACCGTCGGCTCTCGAAAGCTGTGTACTAACAAACAGATTTGCTTTGAAAGCTGTATTTTTTGTACGATTTTCTGATCATGTGTATGGGCCATTAGGCCCCTTTCACACCAGCGGACCGATTGGGTCCACCTGTCCGTTTTTCAGATGGACCCAATCGGATCACCTATTATTCTCTATGAAGCAGAAGACATGTGTCCGCTTACACCCGCCGGCATCCGATCCAGTCCGTTAAGAACAGATGTATGGGGATCTGTTCCTCATCCATCTGGCGAATCGGATGGAAATGGACAAGCCCCATAGAGAACAGCGGGCTGTGTCCATGTCCACTCTGCATAGCGGAATGGACACAGACCTGTCATCTGCCTGCTGAGCAGGGCTTAGTGGAGAGATCCCCCGCTATGTAGGCAGATTAGCTTGATGGATTCCGCTATGTCGGAAAGGGGCTTTCTACTTCATCAATTATGCCATCAAAATATTTTAAAACAAATATTTCACTTTGAACACAGCATTGGAACAAGAATCAAAAACGAAAAGACTCCTTCTAGGATTACCCAAGAATAAGTACCGGTAATATAAAAGATTCCTACTATTCTTGCTCTCTATTTTTCTGGGCTATGATATTGAACCGACTGTGCAATATATAGCCTAGACAGCTTAAGCCCTACTACATAAATAAACACAACAAGCCACAATGAAAAAGGCAAACCTGGCAGCAACACTGGAAATACAATGGACGTGGAATATCCCGTCAACAAAAACATGTATGAGAGATATCCAACAAATGTAGAAATCTCTTATTTGCATAGGAACTCCCCTCGTCGTAAAAACAGATTAGAACACACCTCCTACATTGAGGGAAAAAAGTATTTGACCTCCTTCTGATTTTGTATGTTTGCCCACTGACAAAGAAATGATCAGACTATAATTTTAATGGTAGGTTTATTTTAATAGTGAGAGACAGAACAACAACAAAAATATCCAGAAAAACACATTTCAAAAAAGTTATAAATTGATTTGCATTTTAATGAGTGAAATAAGTATTTGCTCCCCTATCAATCAGCAAGATTTCTGGCTCCCAGGTGTCTTCTATACAGGTAACGTACTGAGAGAAGGAGCATTCTCTTAAAGGGAGTGCTCCTAATCTCAGCTTGTTGCCTGTATAAAAGACACAGAAGCAATCAGATTCCAATCTCTCCAATATAGCCAAGACCAAAGAGCTGTCCAAAGATGTCAGGGACAAGATTGTAGACCTACACAAGGCTGGAATGGGCTACAAGACAATCGCCAAGCAGCTTAGTGAGTGAGTGACAACAGTTGGTGCGATTATTCGCAAATGGAAAAAACACAAAATAACTGTCAATCTCCCTCGGTCTGGGACTCAATGCAAGATCTCTCCTCATGGAGTTTCAATGATCATGAGAACGATGAGGAATCAGCCCAAAACTACACAGGAGAATCTTGTCAATGATCTCAAGGCAGCTGGGACCATAGTCACCAAGAAAACAATTGGTAACACACCAATTGTGAAGGACTGAAATCCTGCAGCGCCCGCAAGGTCCACCTGCTCAAGAAAACACATGTACAGGCCCGTCTGAAGTTTGCTAATGAACATCTGAATGATTCAGAGAACTGGGTGAAAGTGTTGTGATCAGAGGAGACCAAAATCAAGCTCCTTGTCATCAACTTAACTCGCCATGTTTAGAGAAGGAGGAATGCTGCCTATGACCCCAAGAACATCATCCCCACCTTCAAACATGGAGGTGGAAACATTATGCATTGGAGGTGTTTTTCTGCGAAGGGGACAGGACAACTTCACTGCATCAAAGACAATGGAAGGGGCCCATGTACAGTCAAATCTTGGGTGAGAACCTCCTGCCCTCAGCCAGGGAACTGAAAATGGATCATGGATGGGTATTCCAGCATGACAATGACCCAAAACACACGACCAAGGCAACAAAGGAGTGGCACATTAAGATCCTGGAGTAGCTTAGCTAGTCTCCAGACCTTAATCCCATAGAAAATATGTGGAGGGAGCTGAAGGTTCGAGTTACCAAACGTCAGCCTTGAAACCTTAATGACTTGGAGATGATCTGCAACGAGGAATGGGACAAAATCCCTCCTGAGAAGTGTGCAAACCTGGTAACCAACTACAAGAAACGTCTGACCCCTGTGATTGCCAACAAGGGTTTTGCCACAAAGTACTAAGTAATGTTTTGCAAAAGGGTCAAATACTTATTTCACTCATTAAAATGCAAATTGATTTCTAACTTTTTTGAAATGCGTTTTTCTGGATTTTTTTTTTTTTTTAATCTGCCTCTCACTGTTGAAATAAACCTACCATTAAAATTATAGACTGATCATTTCTTTATCAGTGTGCAAACGGACAAAATCAGCAGGGGATCAAATACTTTTTTCCCTCACTGTACATTCATTCCCTTATCTAGAGGGACACTAGTACTGAACTTATTCACAACGTTTGCCAGACAAAAGTCAGGCAATACATTTGAAAGGTCTCTTATATGGAGCCAGAAAATACTATTTGTATGATTTATTTTAAGAAACAAAAAAAAGTAAGAAAATAATTTTACTGAACTATATTTTGGGAAAATGCATATGAATAAGCCATGTTTACCACATGGAACCCTGGGCTGCTTTCACCCAGATTGACTTTACTGTATTTACTGTAAATAGCATGTGTTAACTGATATCCATTACAGAAACTTAAATTACAAATACAGCTAAGGCAGTCAGATCCATTCCTAAACTCTTTGCTCTGCAGATAGGGTTTCAGTTGATTTTTAGCTAGAATGTTTGTAATGGAAGCACCCTGTATTAAATCTGAATTCCAGGAATTCAGCTCCTTTGTAAAAAGTGAAGGGACATGGAGGTGCATGACAAACCCCCTGGACTTACCTTTATTATTTATATCTGACAGATTTATAGTACTCCTGGAAGACGGCTATCACTGTATTTCCCAAAGTCCGACACTAATCCTTCAAGCCTCAACATCTTTAACAGTAGAGTCGCTGCAATGCTAGCCCCTCACCTCCTCCTTCCGAATCACAGAAGCCTTGGTATTATGCAAATACATTAACAAAATACAAAGGCTTCTATGAATGGGCAGCAGAGGGAAGTGTGGGCATAGCTGCTGTGCGTGCCTCTTTCCTCTCAGGTCCCAGGGAGAGGAGTGTCTCTCTGGCAGAGTAATAAACCTGTCAGATGTAAAATTTACAGTCCAGGAGATGTCACACACCGAGTTGGACTGAATTCATTGTGTCTTTCCTTTTTACAAAGTGGCAGAATTCCTGGAATTAAGCTTTTAATGTTCGTTTGTACAATAAAGATGATATACAAATATTCAATGTTGAGTTAGCACAGTTTAAAAACGTGTGAACTGTACTGATCAAAAACAATTATTATTTCCCTTTAAGTGAAACAGTATTTTAATATATGGTACTTTAACTTGATATACACTGAATCTCTATCATGAGAAAGGATTAGTATAAACAAACAAGCTGGTGAAACAAAGGATGCTTTTGATTCTAATACATCCTAAAGCCGTACAGCCCTGTTCATATAGCTGGCACCCGGACCGCACCAATTAAGGAACCTACAGAAGATTACCTCTGAGTTTTGTCAGCTTTCCTCTAGGCTTGATTTTCCACTTAATTAAGATATTTGTTTATCTCCTGAAAATATTACAGGGAAAAAGATTTGCCTGCTGATTGCTGGGCAAAGAAAGGTATTCCTGTACCCATGGGACTGATGTAAGAGTGGCATTTCCTTCTGTTAGACAAGCAAGGGGGATGGCTACAAAATGCAAACAGATGTCCCCTTATCTGTTTAATTAGCCACACTTGCATGTACAAATACGAAGATGCCCTGGGTTATTTAATTAACAGTGGATTAAAGTAGAAGGATTCATGGGGTAGACTAGCAATTGCAAAAACGGCAAGCTAAACATTGTGCTAGAATGCAAGTATAAAACATTAACTTTAGTCACAATTTTTCAACATTCTGAAACCAACATACCTGGAGTTAAAGCATTCAACACAAGTTAATAACTCTGGGGGAAAAAAAGTTCCCAGGCTGTATAAAAATTCTGGGATGAGCAGATCTTATTTGGTCTTCCTTTAGACCAGGGATATGCAATTAGTGGACCTCCAGCTGTTGCAAAACTACAAGTCCCATCATGCCTCTGCCTCTGGGTGTCATGCTTGTGGCTGTCAGAGTCTTGCTAAGCCTCATGGGACTTGTAGTTCTGCAACAGCTGGAGATCCACTAATTGCATATCCCTGCTTTAGACTATTCACCTCGTCCCTGGCACTTCCCTGCTGCTCTCTATGCACATGAGGAATGAGGCAAGCGCAACTGTGACACATCTGGGTTAAACCACCATCTCATGTTCCCCCAGGTCCACATTTAGAATATATAGAGCTGGCAGACAATATGAATTGCATAAAGCTCTACTTGAGTACAGGGTAGCAGACTGGTTCGCATTTTGTGGGATTGAAACACATTACGATAGTGAAAGAATGGTCAGTATACCGCCTTCATCTCTGCCACTCTTGACCAGGAGCTTTGCAATGCCTCCCTCCCCCTTTATAGAAATCTGGACTCAAGTTTTTTTTTTAATAAAATATGACCACAATGCATTTTCACACCTTCCTCCATATAGGGCTTCTATTAAAGCACATCTAACAAGCATGTCTGGAGGTAATGTTTCTGAAAAGTCACCACATAAAGAACCTCAGCACAGAGATTGCTCACACTGAGAAATCCTGCCCTTTTCATCAGATCTTAGATGAGAGAGCTGGAGACCATGAAAGCCACATGAGTTAGCACGGAAAAAATAATAAAGATCCAAGGTATGCACATGACCTAAAGAAATAGTAAGGGGAGGGATGGAGTGGCGTGACAATCAGAAAAAGTGCCAAGGTCTAAAGTGACTCATGCCATGCCTAATGTTATTCCATCTAACAGTACCTGTGCAAGAATGTTAGAAGTTATGTATTGCTCTCATATAATCCCTATATAGCAGCTGTGAAACACTGGGTAAAAATCACCTTTCGCTTTCCCAATGGCTAAATAATTTTTTTTTTTTTTAGCTGACCTCAGCCAAAAGAAAAAAAATGCTATGAGTAAGGCTGTAATGGCCAACACATGTCAGCATTGATCCTGTGTAAATAATGTCGCCAAATAAAAGATAATACTAAGGAGTTATCGAGTTTCCGGCTGAATTTCTGCTTTGGATGTTCGTTTAGGGGAGTGGGGATCCCACAGCCTGAACATCGTATCTCAGCAAGTATTTCTCAATTGTGCGGTTAAAGGGGTTGTAAAGGTACATGTTTTTTCACCTTAATGCATGCTATGCATTAAGGTGAAAAAACATTCGACAATACCCCCTGAGCCCCCGTTTTACTTACCTGGCCCCTCGAAAGTCCTGCGCTCGCTCCCATCATCCTCCGAGTTCCTGAGCTTGGCCGTTGATTGGCTACTGTGGATGGATTGAAAGCAGCGCAGCCATTGGCTGGCGCTGCTGTCAATCACATCTAATGACGCGGCGCGGTGCCGAGTGAGTCAGCGGCTATGGTCGTAGCTGTATCACGGGAGCGCGCCCGCAGTAACTCCACACCATGCGAGCTCGCTCGCATTATGGTGTGGAGTCCTTGCGGGGAGGAGACGAGACAGCCGCCGTGGGACCCCAGAAGACCAGGATCGGGGCGCCACTGTGTGCAAAACGAGCTGCACAGTGGAGGTAAGTATAACATGTTTGTTATTTTTAAAAAAAAATACGGGAACCTTTAGTGTTCCTTTAAGCTTGGGTATTTAGTGCTTGTAAAAGAAGAAAAAAAATGTCTAAGCCAATTAGGAAAGGTATGATTCAGGTCACTGTATTCAGGTAGACTAAACATGGACACAACTGCCATTCAGACATTTGAAGATAAAGTAGATATTTAAACAGAGTTTTTATACTTGCTGTACAGGGAATACTAGAGAGTTGACAAATGAGAAAAATTTGTATTAAAGCGGAGTTCCACCCAAAAGTGGAAGCTCCGCTGATCAGACCACATTTGGCACCGTCTGGGGGGTAACTGTTTTTGAACGATACCCGTCCCCACTTCTGGTAACCGCCCACACTTCCAAGAGATCTCGCCGTGGCAAGATCACTTGTAAATTCAGCCCCCCTCCTCCTTCCCCCGCCGCCGGCAAAAAGAATGACACAGGTCCCTTTAAAACGGACCTCTAGGCAAACCGCTAAATATGCATATGAAATACATATATGTGAGCTGCTTTACCTGTCAAATGGTTTGTATTTCTGTTCATTTAGTTCTGAGATTTACACCGCCAGGTAGATGATTACTTTCTTTGTTACAGATATAGACCATAATAGAGACACAGTGGTGTGCTCCTTTTTCCTCTCGGCAGACTGACAGTGAAAGAGAAGCAGCAGGATAATAAGGCCATCCCTCTGCCATCTCCTCCTATGAATATGCTCCATGTCATTGCATTTGCATGCAAAACACCTGATTGGTGACCTTGGTGTCCTTCTCTCAGTCAGAGTGCTGCTGTATAGGGAATTGCATAAAGCTGATGGAACAAAAGAGGGTATTTGCAACAATTTTTTTTTTTTTTAATACATTTCTAGAAAAAAAAAAAAGGAACACAATGGGGGTGCCAGCTAAGTTCAACATCAAAGGGGTTATTGCGATTCAAAAGCAAAATTCAAACCCACAGAAATATCAAATCAAAGAGCTCTTTGATTTGATATTTCTGTGAGTTTGCATTTTGCTTTTGAATTGTAATAAACCCATTGATGCTGCACTTAGCTGGTGCCCCCCTTGTGTTCCTTTTTGTAATTCAGAGACTTGTTCCCGTCTCAGGTGAAGCTGCCTACTGAAGTACAACACCCTTTCTCTAGGATTTTTATGAACTCTTTATGAACAACCTATGTGACACAAGAATCTTCATATTTATCTGGGGGGGGTAGAGGCTAACTTATGTGGATGGTGCATTAGCATTTGTTTGCACCACAATTTCATTTGCGGTTTTTTATTTTTTATTTCTAGTGGCTTTTTCCATCTGCCTGGAGTTGAACTTTACATTCCCAACCGGTAATTAATACATGGCAGCTAAAACAGATTGCCTACCATGAGCAACGTCTTTTTATTTCTTGTGTTCCAGTCATAAATCATCGCACATCCCTTGGTGCCCTTTAATGACAATGACACACTGAACGCACTTTTTCCTAAATAAAAATGTGACAATGGTCATATGTTCTCAGCAAGGGAAGGAATCTTCTATGCATCAAATAAATCATTCAACTTTACTGCTGTTGAACTAATCCGCTCTTAGGTACCAAAATGAGTTGATGTCATGGGGGACCTGCAAAAACAATGTATAAGGATAAGGTACGTTTGCCAAGGTTTCCCAGGTAATACGCCCGCCCCCCCCCCCCCCCCCAATTCCCACTTACTTCATTCCTGCAAGTTTTATTGCGCCAATTACTTTCCTAATACAAGTAATAATACTTTCAGTTTATTTTGGCTCTACAAACTATTAAGAAGGTGGAAAAGCTTTGGATAGAGGAATTATTCTCACTCCATGTGTTCAACCTGCTGCAAGCAAACCAGAGCCCCATGTCCAGATGTCTGACGGATGTGTTTACAATATTGTATAGTGCCGTCGAATTTACTAGCACAAATGTTGTCGCTAAATTGAAAGATGATCACTGAAGGGGCTCAGCGGACAAGTGCTGCGATTTGGAGGAGGAACGTAGACATAGTCATGACAAATGCTCACTTCTCATCCTTGTACATGAGTTGCCAATGGGTGCGGGCAGATTTCATTCTACACTACATCACAATCCCACTTTGCTACAAGCGCTTGGTTAAACTTTTCTATATACTCATCAATTCATTTATCTTAGTCGTCATTTTCTGACAGACCCTTGTCCATGCCAGTGGCAATCTATGGAGAGGATAGAGACATGACAGAATCAGTAGGCTAGCTGCCCCCCAGACAAAGTACATTTCAGAGTATCTTCTGTAACAAAGAACTTTTTTTCTTGCATGTCAGCTTGCATTTATTGTGCTATAAAATGAAAAGGTTTTAAAGGAAAACTCCACTTTTGTAAAATCTAGGTATAAAACTGCCATGCGAGCTATTTTGTACTGTAATGTTATTACATATTAATCATATATTATCTTTTTATTTTATCCTGCTATTTTTTTAAATTGTCAAAAAATATTCTTTAAAGTGGATGTAAACCCGAGTCATGAAATTTGAGCTGGGCACATATATCTGCAGTGTTTTGTTATCTCTCTTTAAAGAGCCAAATCCCATAGCTCTCTCCTGACCCATTCCTGACCCTTTCCTCTGTTATCAGTCTGATAACTCCTGACAAATTCTCTGACACATCAGATAAAAGCAGCCTGAAATTTCTGTCCGGGGACGTTGCTATAAATAGATTAGCAGGGAGCTGGCCCTGTTAATAAACACCTCTGAGAGTCTCTGCCTATGATGCCTTTCCTCCAATCAGCAATTTTATCTATCTTGGCTGTATGCCCAGACATCACACTCTGTGTTAACCAGGAAGAGAAAAATTCCCAACACGATCTGAACTTTCTAAACAGTATATAAATGTGAAGACAGCAGATATACATGTAAAACTTATGTAGGGAGATTTGGTTCATCGTTGTGTATCATCTGAGGCTGTTCACTTCACTGGGTGCATGGAGGGTTTACATCCGCTTTAAAGTGTTACTAAACCCAGGACCCTGCATTCATTATATCTGGTTTCCCACGGTACACAGAACATGGAAATGCAATTATTTTAGTAAATCTAAACGGCTAAATACCTTTTCTCATCAGCAGTATATAGCAGTCTTGAGACTTCCATCAGTATCTGGTTAAAGTTTTCATTCTCCTCTAACTGTCCTATGAGGCTGCAGGACCCCTGACCCTCTGTCTGGACAGTGCCGATTGGTCTTGCAGCAAGGACTTTCAGCGCAAGATATAAATAATGTACAGAGTATCAGTATACATCTGTTGGGGAAGGAGGTTGGGATTGGTTAGCTCAGGTCAAAGAGGATAACTGCACTTTGTTTTTATGTGCATTTATCCTTAAAGTGTTACTAAACCCAGGAGCCTGCATTCACTATATCTGGTCTCCCACAGTACACAGAACATAGAAATGCAATTATTTTAGTAAACAAACTGCTAAATACCTTTTCCCATCAGCAGTATATAGCAGTCTTGTGACTTTTATCAGTGTCTGGTTAAAGCTTGTAGGAGGAATTTTCATTCTACGCTGACTGATGAGGCTGCAGGACCTCTAAACCTCTGTCTGGACAGTGCTGATTGGCCCTGTGCTGATCACCCTCCAAAGAAAACCTCTAGCAATACACACCAAACTGAGCATGTGCTGAGTGATTTCAAAGGCTCGGTCTCATCAGAAGATGGATTAGGGACAGTGGAAGAAGGGGAGGACCAGAGAAGACCAGATTAAACAGCCTTTTTACACAATGCGGAGGATTAACCCCTTAGGTTACACAGTGAGTATAACAAGCATGCTTTACTGCATATACACACACACTGACTTTACTGTTGTGGGTTTAATAACACTTTAAAATACAGTAAGCCGTGTTCTGCACAGTGTGTACAGAGTGCTCCTCCCTGAAAAATATGTTTCCTCCTGCAAAGTAATATTGTATATACCGCATACTAGCACAGTAAGAAAGGCTTACCTTTCACCGCTGACAGGGTTTCCATCTTCACCCGACATTCCTTCCCGGGTTCGTGTGCTCCGGCTGCTTGAATGGTCGAGCCGTGATGACACGCATGTGCATGCGTGCGGGAAAAACAGCCATCACACAGAGCTCTGAAAGAACGGCATGAGTATGTCGTTCCTTCAGAGTGTCTGTGCCAGTGACTCCTCTGGCTGCCAAACAAGCAAATATCTCCTAAATGGTGCACATTTGGGAGATATTCATTTTACCTACAGGTAAGTGTTATTATAAGGTTGTATAATGTGTGCGGGAGTCACAGCTGCAGTACAGAGCTTTGAAAGAACAGCAAGAGTACGGTATACAGTTCATTCAGAGCGCATGCATCAGTGACGTCACCAGCTGCCAAACAAGCGGATATCGACCTAAACTGAGCACGTTCAGGAGATATTCATTTTACCTACAGGTAAACTTTATTATAAGTGTACCTGTAGGTAGAAATCATAAAGCGGCGTTTACTAACACTTTAACTTGCCGTGTTCCTTGTGCTGTTGGCTCCTGGTTTCCATAATTCCCCTCTATTGACATGGAACACACCTGAATTTAATGCAAGTATGTATTCGTATATAAGAAGTGACGGCACGACAGACATGTGAATCTAAGCTACCGTATATACTCGAGTATAAGCCGAGATTTTCAGCCCTTTTTTTTAGGCTGAAAGTCCCCCCCCCCCTGGCTTATAACCGAGACAGCGAAATTGAATATTGTAAAATGTACCTTAAGGCTGCGGCGTCCATCGTTTAAAACTCGCGGGCTCTTCCTGGTCCCTTCCGTGATAGGCGGAACTGAGTCTGCTGAGAATCGCCTATCACGAACGTTCTCTCATCCTCACCCATCCCAGCAGACGTCCGTGATTGGCGGAAACTGAACACAGTGTCTGCTGGGATGGGTGAAGATGAGAGAACATTCGTGATAGGCGATTCTCAGCAGGCAGTTCCGCCTATCACGGAAGAGACCAGGAAGAGAGCGCGAGTTTTAAATGATGGACGCCGCAGCCTTCAGGTACAATTTTTACAATGTTCAATTATAATTCTAGGTAAACAGTGAGGGTGGGCACAGTGAGGATGGGCACAGGTGAGGATAGGAACTTGTGAGGATGGGAACAGTAAGGTGGCAATGGGCTTAGTGAAGTTGCAATGGGTGGGCATTGTTGACCCTCGGCTTATACTCGAGTCAGTAAGTTTCCCCAGGTTTTTGTGGTAACATTAGGTACCTCGGCTTATACTCGAGTATATGCGGTATGTATGCTATTATTTATAAAATAAGTAGAGGGTTCCTGCTCATCAAGCAATGACTTAAAAGACACCGGAATAGAATGCATGTATGCTTTCATTTACAAAAATAAGAAGGACCCTGCTCATCATGCAATGGCATAGAAGACGCCTGCATTTAAGGTATGTATACATTCATTTTTAAAATATCAAACTGCGGAGAAGGGTTTGGGGTAGAGAAAAGATTAAAACACTGAAGTTGAGCTTAAAAAGAAATGAATAAATGGACATTTTTTTGCAGGTATCTCCGATACAGGAAGGTAAGTTACTTTAGTCCAGGAAGCTCAATAGACTACAAGAGTGCTCACCAGTGCCCTCACAGCTCATTGAGAATTACAAGCCATCAGCTGCAAAAGCTGACGGTGCTTGTAGGCATTTATTTACAAAACTCTGTGAATGAATGACACAGCTCTTTTTGAATTCTGACAGTGGGTGCGGGGAGCAGATCCCCGGCCCGCTGTCACGGCTAAAAATGGATGGCACATGTAACATATTCCCAAGGGTGAACTTGTCCTTTAAAGGCGAACAGAAGTTGCTTCATTTTGGAAACCTATTTACTTCACTTGATCACATCTAAACGAATGCAGACTCTATAGGTTTTCTGATCACAACATGGAGAATTCTCAGGTGGTTATAATGCAGGCTGTACCTTTCAATCAGAAATCAGTTTAGGAAAGCATGTGGCGATTTTTTTTTTTTTCTTCAGAACAAAAAAGCTATGATGCTTCAAAAACATGAAATCTTTGCAATGCAAATTCACTTAGAGCAGAGGTTCTTTACCTAGGATCCATGGATGGGCTTCGGGGTTCATGAGGGTCCGATAAACAACATTAAGGCTGGGTCCACACTATTGCAAATTGGATGCGGTAATTCGCAGAACATTTGCAAACATGTCATTTTCAATGGGTATGGTTCACATATGTGCGTTGCATCTGCACTCCACTTTGCACAAAGATCGTGTGCGTTTTCTTGGCAGTGCAGGGCGATTTGCAGGCACATAATCTTCAATGGGAACGCATCTGATACTCAGAGGTGTTCCATTCTGAAAAGGAATGCTCTCTCCCTCCTCCTACGCCTCCCCCCTCGCCCAGGTCAGCGGACCTGCAGCTACAACAGAGAGGAACCGCTGAATTCGCACTGGACTAGTGTGAACCCAGCCTTAGACTACATTTACACCTGCGTTTTTGCCTGACAGCGATTATATGTGTAGCGCTTACCCCCGAAGGAGCGGCTGGTTTTGTTTTGGGTCATGCAAACTACCTCCAAGGTTTCCATTGTCAGGGTAAAGAGTCTTTAGAAAAGTCAATGTCCACACAAATGTAAAACCTAAACAGCAAGGCTTTATTTTCCTTTTAGCAGTGGGAACTTGGAGAAAGCAGGAAACGATAAAAGTATAGGGGAAGGTTCAGGTACGCAGCACTTAAAGCACACTGAAATTGTAACGTCGCCACTCAAGCCTGAGTGAGTATTGCTCACCCGGATAGTCCCCCTTTTTATGGTCCTAGCAGCCGGGATGATGCACGGATCTATTCTGAACGGTCTCCGTTACAGACCTTGAGGTGAACCTGAGGATGCATCCAGGAATCCTCTGCCACAGGATTATTAAAGTCCCGAACCTCCTAGCCAAGCAATAAAAGAGAACCTTTATGCCAGATTGGCGTATTGCAGGGCCTTTAAGTTCTTGGATCCCTCCTTGAGTAGGTCGCCAGGCCTCTCCCGAGACAGCAGTACCGTCGCTAGTCTCCTCTGGGGGAAGGTCCTCCCCTGGCTTTCCTCTTCAAGAGCAGACTCCACGAATATGGGTAGCACGGGATCCTTCTCAAAGGTGTAGGCCCCAGACAGCAGAGCTGGGCCTACCAGGCAGAGATGCAGCCTCGGGCCGAAGGTGCCCGGGGCTGGCACACCCACACACACCCCAATCAAAAGGCGTCTGCTCCTTATGTACCCCTTCCCAGCATGCACAGCGGGTTAACCACGCCCACTGCACGGCTGCCGAGAAAGGACACCAAATGTGCCGTGTCATGCCTGTATTCCAACCTGAGTCTGTGGCGGCAGTGCCACCTACCGACCAAGGGGAATAACTGCCAGGCAATGTCACAGCCAGAGCAGAAACCAAATTTAAACACAACTAAACAAGTCTGAGCCCAACTATGGCTCAGACATACCCCTAAATTTAACATAGCGTCTCAACTATTTGGGAGGGCTGCTACATATGTGAGGATCAGCAGGGGAGTCCTGGTGATTGGGAGGCAGCCCCTTTGAACGCAAGACAGTGAGTCCAGAGCTGATCACTCACAGGTAATCACATAGCGATTACATGCGAGTGGTTGCAATTAGCTGTCGACAGCCTCCTGTTGCTTTCAATGAGACTGCCTCCTGCAGCTAATCGACGGAACACCCTGCTTATTGTCTCACATATAAATCGGTGCTAGGTAAAAACACAGGTGTGAATGTGGTCTTACTTACACTATACAGCTCTCCCCCTTGTAACATTCAATGGTTTCCCATTAAAAAAAAAATTAATGCACCTCGCCACTGCTTATAGCGCCAACCACTAAGCGTCTCATGACTTGTTGCCCCATGTTTACCATCTAAATTCATCATTCCCTGCACAACTGCCATCTTGTGCTGCTCCATAATCGTAAATGCCATTCCTCATTTTGTAGTAGTAGTAGCAGCTTTGGTTTTCTTTCATTTGCAGAAGATGATTGTATTTAATTTCTGTAATGAGTGGCCAATACTGTTTGCATGAAAAGTAGTGGGTTTTTGTTATTGTTTACTTTATTGAAATTAGATTGCCCAATACATATGACATACACCATGTTTAAATAAAGTACATAAATTCACTAACTGCAAAGTTGTGTTTAAGTGATCATTTCTGGGGAGGGGGTCCACAGCTTTTATCAGATCCTAAAGGGGTCCGTGACTTAAAGATTAAAAGCAGAACTTTACCCATAACTACTTGATAAAAAATGATGTTCTTAAAAGGGGGGTTGCAGCATTTTTTATGTTTATCAAAAGTCAGCAGCTACAAAAAGTGCAGCTGCTGGCTTTTAATAAACAGACACTTACCTGCTCCACTGTCCAGCGACGTTGCCGCCCCCCGAGCGTCGCTCCTCTCCCCTCCTCTCTGCCTCCATTCAAACTGTGGGCACCTGGCCGTGACAGCTTTCGGCTCCACGGCCGGGCACTCACTGCGCATGCGCGAGTCGCGCTGCACCCTAGGAGTGGACAGGCGATCGCCTGGGACCTGTCACTTGTCCCAGGTGATCGCCTACAGGGAGGGGCCGCCTTAGGCGATATGACGAGTCGCCTAAGCGGTCCCTGGGCGGAAGGAGGAAGTGGGACCGAAGCCCCCACTCCCCTCCCAAAAAAAATTACATGCCAAATGTGGCATGTAAGGGTGCGAGGAGTGGTTAATGCGGAAGTTCCATTTTTGGGTGGAACTCCGCTTTAAGGCAAGGAACATAAATGGGACAGCAGGCGGGAAATAACCCGTAAACCTATAAATTAAATAAATATACAGCAGACAAGTTGTTGGATATAAAGGCCGCTGTTGTTTATTATTGGTTTCAAAATTTATAAATAAATTCATCCAAACAAATTCAGATATATAAGCTTCTGACTCCATTCACACAGGGGCAACACGACTTCCAGCACGACTTTACAAGGCAACTTGGACACGACTTGAGTATGAATCACAGCGCTATCTGGAGCTACTTACAAGGCAACTCCAAGTTGCCTGCGGGACAGGAGACATTCCAGTGGCCAATAAAACAAGAATCAGCTCTATGGGAGGGAGGGGTGTGCCTGAGAAATGCATGTTCTCTTCCTGGAAAGTTGCTTCTGTTAAGACAGGGAATCAGACTTCTGAGCGACTTCCATTGAAATCAATGGGTACAGGTCACCTAGCAGTCGCCTAAAAGTCGGATTGAAGTAGTACAGGAACCTTTTTTGAAGTTGGAGCGACTGCAGTCGTGTACATTAAAACGGCTCCATTCACTTCAATTATTTTTTTAAATAGCGCGACTTGGGGCAACTCGGGGGGGGGGGGGCCAGAAGACGCGTCTGGAGTCGCCCCTGTGTGAACCGGGTCTTAAACTAACCTAGCCACTACGGCTCAGGCTGCAAATACAAAATTGCCAACTTCAATAATTTTAATCCACAAGACACAAAATTTGTATTTATTTTTTTAATACTGAACATATCAAACCAACTAGTCCCCCTTTGTTTAAATTATATATATATATATATATATATTTTTACAAAAGGTGACACTACCATATAACAGCCGCGACAAGATTAATAACAAGGGAGGGGGGAGAACACCACCGCTCCAGTCTTCTTAGGCGAATGAGCCTGATGGTGACGGAACCCTTATTTTATAGCCCTAATCGGGCCGGTTCTGTCTAGATTAAACTGGATTTTCCCAGGCTTTTACACAAGACCTGCACCCAGGGCCGATCCGCCCTATACGCGGACTACGCAAGCTGCGTAGGGCCCCGAGTAATACTCCGGGCCCCGCTGCCGCTAGAGGTCCGCGGCCGGCGGAGATAATGTCTCCGCCGGCCGCCATTTTCCCGAAGACCAGGGAAAGGGAGGGATCCTGCCGAAATAGCGCTGCGGCGGCGCCCACCCCCGGTCTGTCTGTCATCTGAGACTGTGACCTGTGGGGGAAAGGGGTGGGCGGTGCCGCAGCTCACTGCAGCCGGCCGGCTCCGCCTCTGATTTGTTCCCCCTCGCCGCTGCTGAGCTATAGAAGGGCTCAAAGGGAGGGGGGGCGTGCTCCTAACTCGCCGAGTGTCACCCCATCTCCTGAGGTCCGTCTCTCTCATCCTCTGTCAGCCGCCCCCCCTCAATGTCAGCCGCCCCCCCCTCCTCCTCAATGTCAGCCGCCCCCCCCTCCTCCTCAATGTCAGCCGCCCCCCACCTCCTCAATGTCAGCCGCCCCCCCTCCTCCTCAATGTCAGCCGCCCCCCCTCCTCAATGTCAGCCGCCCCCCCTCCTCAATGTCAGCCGCCCCCCCTCCTCAATGTCAGCCACCCCCCCTCCTCAATGTCAGCCGCCACCCCCCCTCCTCAATGTCAGCCGCCCCCCCCTCCTCAATGTCAGCCGCCCCCCCTCCTCCTCAATGTCAGCCGCCCCCCCCTCCTCCTCAATGTCAGCCGCCCCCCACCTCCTCAATGTCAGCCGCCCCCCCTCCTCAATGTCAGCCGCCCCCCCTCCTCAATGTCAGCCGCCCCCCCTCCTCAATGTCAGCCGCCCCCCCTCCTCAATGTCAGCCGCCCCCCCTCCTCAATGTCAGCCACCCCCCCTCCTCAATGTCAGCCGCCCCCCCCCTCCTCAATGTCAGCCGCCCCCCCCTCCTCAATGTCAGCCGCCGCCCCCCTCCTCAATGTCAGCCGCCCCCCCTCCTCAATGTCAGCCGCCCCCCCCTCCTCAATGTCAGCCGCCCCCCCCCTCCTCAATGTCAGCCGCCCCCCCCCTCCTCAATGTCAGCCGCCCCCCCCTCCTCAATGTCAGCCGCCCCCCCCTCCTCAATGTCAGTTGCCCCCCCTCCTCAATGTCAGTTGCCCCCCCTCCTCAATGTCAGTTGCCCCCCCTCCTCAATGTCAGTTGCCCCCCCCCTCCTCAATGTCAGTTGCCCCCCCCTCCCCTGCCTTCACTCTGGGACACAGCAAATGGCAATCTGCTACATGTGGCAGGTGAAGTGGCAAGTGACAATCTGCAACGTGTGGCAAGTGACAATCCTCAATGTGTAGCAAGTGACAATCCTCAACGTGTGGCAAGTGACAAAACGCAATGTGTGACGTCGTGGCAAGTGACAATACGCAACGTGTGGCAAGTGACAACCCGCAATGTGTGGCAGGTGGCGTCGTGGCAAGTGACAATCCGCTACATGTGGCAGGTGAAGTGGCAAGTGACAATCTGCAATGTGTGGCAGGTAGCGTTGTGGCAAGTGACAATCCGCAATGTGTGGCAAGTGACGTTGGGGCAAGTGACAAAACGCAATGTGTGACATTGTGGCAAGTGACAATCCGCAATGTGTGGCAAGTGACAACCCACAATGTGTGGCAGGTGGCGTAGTGGCAAGTGACAATCCGCTACATGTGGCAGGTGAAGTGGCAAGTGACAATCTGCAATGTGTGGCAGGTAGCGTTGTGGCAAGTGACAATCCGCAATGTGTGGCAAGTGACGTTGTGGCAAGTGACAAAAAACGCAATGTGTGACATTGTGGCAAGTGACAATCCGCAACGTGTGGCAAGTGACAGCCCGCAATGTGTGGCAAGTGGCGTTGTGGCAAGTGACAATCCGCTACATGTGGCAGGTGACAATCCTCATCTGGTGGCAGGTGACGTTGGCAAGAGACACAATCAGGCTCCCACTGATTCGGCATTATGGTGAGTTGAACTATTTTATATATTATATAACAATGTAATAATAGAAATGATGCACTTCACTAATTTTGTTTTGCGATACGGCACTGCGTCGACTTAACTGACAATTGTGCGGTCGTGCGACGGTGTACCCAAACTAAATTTACGTCCTTTTTTCCCCACAAATAGAGCTTTCTGTTGGTGGTATTTCTATATCAGTTTAGGCCAATATGTATTCTTCTACATATGTTTGGTAAAAAAACCGCAATAAGTGTATATTGATTAGTTTGCACAAAGGTTATAGCGTCTACAAAATAGGGGATAGACTTGTGGCATTTCTATTAATATTTTTTTTTTTACTAGTAATGGCGGTGATCTGCGATTTTCAGTGAGACTGTGACATTGCGGTGAACAGATCGAACACTTTTGACACATTTTTGGGACCAGTGACATTTATACAGCGATTTGTGCTATAAAAATGCACCGATTACTGTGTAAATGTCACTGACAGGAAAGGGGTTAAATGTGTTCCCTGGGAGGTGTTTCTAACTGGGGGGGATGGGACTGACTGAAGGAGGAGAGAGATCTCTGTTCCTAATCACTAGGAACAGCAGATCCGTCTCTCCTCCCCTGTCAGAATAGGGATCTGTCTGTTTACATTGACAGATCCCCGTTCTGGCTCTCTGTGGAGCGATCGTGGGTGGCCGGCTGACATCGCGGCCACACACAGGTCCTTTTATACTCCTATATACATGTATGGAGCCATGACAGGTCCTCTTTATACTTCTACATACATGTATAGAGCCAGGACAAGTCCTCTTTATACTTATATATACGTATAGTGCCATGACCCTTATACTCCTATACATGAAGCCATGACAGGTCCTCTTTATTTTCCTACATACATGTATAGAGCCATGACAGGTCCTCTTTATACTCCTAAACATAAATAAAGCCATGACAGGTCCTCTTTACTTTCCTACATACATGAATAGAGCCATGACAAGTCCTCTTAAGTTATCATGATATAAAATTATATCCTTTTGGTGGGCGTAATTTTTTTTTGGGGGGGGCAGCATTTAATTCTTGGTACCAGGCAGCACAATGTCTTAGGCCGGCACTGGGGGGGGGGGGGGGGACTGCTGAGATGTCAGGAGGCACTCCGCTGGGGACTGCTGAGATGTCAGGAGGCACTCCGCTGGGGACTGCTGAGATGTCAGGAGGCACTCCGCTGGGGACTGCTGAGATGTCAGGAGGCACTCCGCTGGGGACTGCTGAGATGTCAGGAGGCACTCCGCTGGGGACTGCTGAGATGTAAGGAGGCACTCCGCTGGGGACTGCTGAGATGTAAGGAGGCACTCCGCTGGGGACTGCTGAGATGTAAGGAGGCACTCCGCTGGGGACTGCTGAGATGTAAGGAGGCACTCCGCTGGGGACTGCTGAGATGTAAGGAGGCACTCCGCTGGGGACTGCTGAGATGTAAGGAGGCACTCCGCTGGGGACTGCTGAGATGTAAGGAGGCACTCCGCTGGGGACTGCTGAGATGTAAGGAGGCACTCCGCTGGGGACTGCTGAGATGTAAGGAGGCACTCCGCTGGGGACTGCTGGGATGTAAGGAGGCACTCCGCTGGGGACTGCTGGGATGTAAGGAGGCACTCCGCTGGGGACTGCTGGGATGTAAGGAGGCACTCCGCTGGGGACTGCTGGGATGTAAGGAGGCACTCCGCTGGGGACTGCTGAGATGTAAGGAGGCACTCCGCTGGGGACTGCTGAGATGTAAGGAGCCACTCCGCTGGGGACTGCTGAGATGTAAGGAGCCACTCCGCTGGGGACTGCTGAGATGTAAGGAGCCACTCCGCTGGGGACTGCTGAGATGTAAGGAGCCACTCCGCTGGGGACTGCTGAGATGCAAGGAGCCACTCCGCTGGGGACTGCTGAGATGCAAGGAGCCACTCCGCTGGGGACTGCTGAGATGTAAGGAGGCACTCCGCTGGGGACTGCTGAGATGCAAGGAGGCACTCCGCTGGGGACTGCTGAGATGTAAGGAGGCACTCCGCTGGCTGGGGACACCTGAAATGTAAGGAGGCACTCCGCTGGGTGGGGACAGTGACATCAGGGCTCTCACTGATTCTGCATTATGGTGAGTTGAATGATTTTATTTTATATTACAATGTAATAATAGAAATAATACGCTTTAATCACCCTGACACCATAACAACCATGGTGCCGGGATGATTGAAGCGCCAACAGGTGTTTGGAGAATCTTGATCTGCTGATTGTTAAACTTTCTGGAATACTCATATTTCTATTGTGGTGTAGGATCTGGGCCTGCTGTCCCTCCATCCCTCTTTTTTTACTTCCTCTCTCTCTTTCTTCCTTCCTTTGTTTCTCCCTCCATCCCTCGTTCAGCTCAGACTCTAACCACACCCCTTTGAGTCACGCCCCTTTAAGCCACGTTCAATATTGCGCTTAAACAACGCCCATTATTCACGGGTCAGGTAGAGGGCCCCTTTGCAGAATTTTGCTTAGGGCCCCAGGGAGGTCAGGATCGGCACTGCCTGCACCCCTCTCCCAAGCCATGTGAGCATTATGGGTTCCCCCTGAGAGCAACAGGCTCTTCAGGGGGGACTTGAAACTGCCATTCCCGCCGCTCTCCCATGAGGAAAAGGGGGGCTAGAAACTACCTTCCCCCTTTTCCCATCATTCCACACTAATAATTATGCTACCAAAATTAGTATGTACTGTAAATTGCCTCCAGCATTGCTCCTGTTTCTTCTTGCTGGGGCCGCCATTTTGTTGAAGCCCAGAGCCCCTGTAGAGCGGTAAATCTTTAGGCTGTCAGCAGATCAGTCTCTTGTGACGCTGATTTTTGGCACAATGCAAAAAGAGAAAACAACTGAAGCTGTGAAACCATACATTCCTGGATTTTAAATTTTAAAAAGGCAAAAGTGGCACAATATGAATTAATCCATCAGGACTAAAGTTTCACTGTAAGAACCACGGACTTTGAGGGTACTGTATTTTGCTCCACAGTACTGGGGGTTACTACTCTTTTAATGGAAGAACAGATGTGTTACTAAATAATAATACACTTTAAACAAAGTGTCTGAATATTTGATGTGTAAAATGAATTGGCATTGTTGCATGTTTATTGCATAATAAAGGGATCAGCGCCATCCGTAGGTTAAGCTGCACCACACAATTCTGCCTTCATTCATTTGATCCTAGACTCTAGAGTCAAGTCTGGGTTTGGCACACACAAGCGGTCTTTGCCTGCCATGTGCAAATATGTATAATACACATGCTGCTGTAACTGTGGACCTGTTAAACTGTACACAAAGCATGGATCAACATACTGAATTGCGTTATGATCTAAAATAAATAAATAAATAAATAAATAAATAAATAATAAGAAAAAAAGAGCACACACAACATTTGCTTGCCGCGAATACAAAACTGCTGTTATTGAGCCGCTTCATGTGACCCAAATCCTAGGTAGTATAGATCACATGGTCTCTGGGTACCAGAAGCATTGTGGGTATTTCATGTCCGTGAATGCAGAAAGCATATTGCTTTCAGTTAGATTGCATATGTAATAAGTGAATACAAAGTTACAAACTATAGATAGTCATAGTCAGGTTTATTTCCATACAGGATACATTTCTGTCAGAAATAGAATTTTGCGAGGGCCGCTTTGCGGTTGAGCAGAGATAAGTGTTTTGAAACGTTGTGATGAGTTTCTTATCTAGGTTAGTGACCATCTTTGCAAGGAAGAATTGGATCATACTAAAAATGAAATCACTTAATAGGAGTACCAACTGATGATAGTGTTAAAGAATAATCTTAGTGTTGTATGGGATAGGATTTGTAAAATGACACATACTTTTAGTTACCTCAGAGCCTTTTGCAGAGAGATCAATGGCATGTTAGGGTTGGCAAGACTCCAGAGCTTGGAGGTGGCACCACGGTCTGGAGAGAAAGCAGAGCTACAACCAGAATAGAAATGAGCTCCAGAGCTGCAGCTGGCATTCTAAAACCGCTCCTCTCAATGCTTCTTCATATGTCTATCAAACATTTAAAATTAAATAGGTCTGGGTCCTACTGAGGAGTGCTAGGAAGAGGTTCTAAGCAGCCACTGATTAGTCTTCCTGAGAAATACTGACAGGATCACTCATCTATTTATACTTCAATGAACCCATTTGATGCCAATTCGGTTAGCAAGTTATAAACTATTTTGTAACTCCTTATGCCCTGAATGTCAAGAGGCTCCTGGCTCCTTTTCCCACTTGCTCTGGTCCTGCCCCAAATACAGGCTTATTGGAAGCAAATAATCTTATTGCCTGGCATCATGGGTTCTCTGGTATAGCTAGACTTTCGGCTATGCCTGCTGACCATTCCTGAGTCTTTAGAATTAAACAATTATCTGCATACCTTTTAGCTTGCGGTATGGTTCGCTGCCAAGAAGCTAAGGCAAAAGGTGTGTATCCTAGCTGGTTTGCCTAACTTACGGAGATTAAGAAACTGATCTATGACCACAGAAGTTGCCGAAAAGAAAATATGTGGTAAGGGGCAGGCAGCTTTGTGTTTAGGTCCGATGTACAAAGGCTGCAGTACCATATACACTCATTTGTGATCTGTTACGAAGTTTTAAATTTTCTTATATTTGAGCTGGCATACAACACATTTATATAAGCTTTGCTACATTAGTTTGCACTTATTCCTGCTAACAGTCTTTGAATAGGTTTCTCATTCGATTTTTCTTCAGCAATTTTAACGCTTGCCAATTGTCTATGTAATAAATTCCTTCTGTGTATACTACATCACAGAGACCTGGTCTTATTCTTTTAACTGAATATGTACACTATAAGTGTTAATAAAAACTATTTTGGAAAAATTAAACGGGACAATATGTTATTCATTTTACAATAGCACAAGTGTAGATAAATAAAATTATAGAATAGATGAAATAAAATAATGCTTAACATACACTAAAGCCGCGTACACACGATCGGTTTTACCGATGAAAACAGTCCGATGGATTTTTTTCATCGGACAAACCGATCGTGTATGGGACCCATCGGTCTTTTTTCCATTGGTGTCAAAAAATAGAACATGTTTTCAATTTTTCCGATGGATAAAAAAACGATAGCAAATTCCGATCGTGTATGGGCAAGTCCAAAGGTTAAAAAACCCACGCATGCTCAGAATCAAGTCGACGCATGCTCAGAAGCATTGAACTTCATTTCTCTCGGCTCATCGGAGTGTTTTACGTCACCGCGTTTGGAACGGTCGGTTTTTTGACTGATGGTGTGTAGGCAAGACTGATGGAAGTCAGCTTCATCGGTTTTACGATGGAAAAATCCATTGGTTTAAAAACCATAGGAAATCCGATCGTGTGTATAGGGATTAAGGGGAATTCATTAAAACTGGAGCAGACAGAATCTGGAGCAGCTGTGCATGGCAACCAACCAGCTTCTACTCGTTACATTAAACTTTGAAAACAAAAGATTGAACCGTGGTGGCCATGCTCCAGATTCTGGCTGCTCCAGTTTTGGTAAATGCCCCTCACTGTGTTCCCTGGATCCGCACAGTTGATTATATAAGCATAACGATAACATTACTTTCTCAATGTTTTCATGCCGATTAGGATGTGTGCAATGCCTAAATATCTGAAGGTGGCAACGTTTTGTCACTTAGGTTTATCAACCCTGGATAAAAGTATGAAGGAAGAAGTTCAAAGATTTTCTCCATTCTTTAAGAAGTTCAAATATTTTATTTTTAAGTGCTCTGTTTATTTGAATAGTTCACTTTCCCAATAGTAAGAGAACTCAAAAATGAAACGGACTGTATTCTAACTGCCAAATTTTCCAGTAAAAAGATATAAATGTAGGTTGACTTTTTATTATAAGGTAAAAAAACCTGGAGGGGAACTCCCCCCAAACTGACTGTCCCTGGAGTTGAGAGTTTATTTAGGTTCCAGAGATTGGATGCTGGAGTCATTCCAGACCTGAGGCTAGCAAACATGCAATGCTGGGATTACTGCACGGACAACTCCAACTGTGTTATTTACAACCATGACCATGGTGTGTCCTTTTTACTCATGCACAAGCTTGGAGACACAATCCCGCTCCTATACTAGATTTCATATACCATAGCTGGGTAAAGCTGCCCATACACAGATTGAATTTTGACTAGTTTCTGATGAACCAGACAAAACTCGAGCAATGGCTGGACCTGTTGGCACACTACAACTCAACATCCTTCAATCCGAAAATTGAAGGAGCCAGGTGGATAATTCTTGAATGAACAGTGACTGCAGCCAAATAGCTGTCGGAATACAATTGTCTCAGCAAGAGATTCATCCACCTGCACTGTTTAGCCTGGATGGAGAAACCTGTGATGCCTTGTACACACGACTGGTTCTCCCGTCTGGAAAACTGCGATGAGAGCTTTTGGCCGTGAATCCTGGCCGTGTGTATGCTCCATCTGAGTTTTTCCGACGGGAAAACTGCTGGAAAAAAAAAAGAGCAGGATCTCTTTTTTCCCATCAGGAAAAAATCCTAGCGGGAAAAACATTTGTCTGTATGCTTTTCCGACGGGAAAAAAAACATGCATGCTCGGAAACAATGCGACGCATGCTCGGAAGCATAGAACTTAATTTTGTCGGCAAGTCACTGCGTTCTTGGCAGTCAAACGTTCACCGGACTTGTGTGACTGTGTGTATGCAAGGCAGGCTTGAGAGGAATTCCGTCTGGAAAACCCCATGGATCTGAAGAAAATTTGCCAACTTTCAGTGCAGTGAACCACCCCCTCTCATGAAATTATGTCTTGACTTCTGAATAATTAGTTTTTGTCTTTAATTTCTGTTTCATAAGACCAGTGGACGCTCTCCCCACTCTCTCTCCAGGACTAGGGAATCTCAGACACCCGGTCTGGCATACTCACTTTCTTTGCAACCTTTGACTGACAGACCATAAAGACTTCCAGTCTGTCCCACTCCACCATTATCTCATACTTGGCTGATAGGATCACCCACATTTCTGCCTATTGAGAACTACAATTCCCATTGCAAGATAGGAATTATAGTTTTTTTTCAAGCAATATGGCACAGTAAGGCCCCTTTCACACTGCCGCAACTTGAAAGTCACATGATTTTGCCACGATTTCAGGGAATGCTTGTGAAAACTTGAGGTCTATGGACCGCAACTCGCATCAAAGTCGGACCAAAGTAGTATAGGGACTACTTTGAAGTCGCACAGATATGAATGGTACTCATTGGAAATTATAAGGTACGACTTGTCATGCGACTTTGCAGTCCCAAGTCGCAGGACAAGTCGCACAAGTATGAAAGAGGCCTTAATGGGAAGGACACCTCGGCCTATTTGGTGACGGAGTAGAACATTGCTGCATGAATAAAATAGACAAAATCACAGATGAAAAGAAGGTACTGACCGTAAAAAAGAAGGGAGTTTAAAAAAAAGCATGCACACATTTGTAAAGTCAAGAGCAGCAAGGAAGTGATTATCAAAATGTATTACAATCCCTGAAATCAGCTTTAACCATCAAGTGGGGGATTTCATCATTTCTAGGTGCCAATTTGAAGTGTAATGCTGGGAGCAAATGTAAATGTGTGTTCCCCTTGCAGCCTTAATAATGACTTTTAGAATAAATGTCTCAGGCACACATTTTCACTTTTGACTGTCACAATTCCTACGGCTACACATCTGCATTTGGCCGACAAAAAAAAGAAACTACACTATAAATCAGCAGGAAGCCTCATCAAGAATTTAGACAGTTAACCCGATCTGACAGCAAAAGTTTTGGCCAGATAAGGCAAGGGTGAATAAATGCATCCTTAATCATCAAATCATATTATCCGTGACCATCATTAGCCACATTGCTATATCATGGTTATGATTAATACCTTTCCCTATGTGATCGTGTTTTTTTTCTTACACAGTGCTTTTATCAATCAGTACAACGCTGTTCAAAAAAGACTGCTGCCATGGAACGGTACATTTAACTGGATTATATTAATTAGGCATAAGTTAGTTTCCTACAGCAATAATAGTATACTTGTCATTTTAAAAGCTACATCTCAATCCGTGTTCCTATAAAACCATTATATAAAGGTTTTACCATTAGAAAAGCACTCAACCAACAATATCGTCTGCTTTAACAAGGGAAGTGATGAATGTGATGGTGTTTGAACATTCATGTTGAGATGGAGCACTGATGGGGAAAATGCTTTTTATGCTACGAAGCTAATTTAGGCCTTCAATAGATTCCGCTTATGCATACGTTTTACTATAAGCAATAAAACCACCCCAACAAACAGTAAGACTCAGATTAGCTTTTATTCTGCTTCGATTGTGCTCAACATAGAAATCTAAGTAACTAACATCTAGTCTGGCTGGCCATACAAAGGAAGACTTTGCCAGATATCCAACAAATGGCATGAAAGCAGCCATAGTAACACAATAGAATGCCATTTCTGAAATTTTAATTCTCCCCAATAAAAAGCTGGTTCAAGAATGCTTTAAAAAGAACGCCACAGGTACAGTTTAAAAAAAGGACTTTAATCCGCCTAGAGCCTGTGAAAAAGCCTAACCTTTAGAAAAAGTCAAATGTGGCCACAGGTGACACTTTAGATGACTAAATGGGAAGCGTGATTTGCACAAAACCCGAATGAGCACCATCTAGACATACTGCGGAAGTGTACCAATTATCCTAATGTGCAGTTTTGCTACAGCAATACAGTCTCTGGTGTAAACTCAAAGTACAGTACTGTGCCCTGCAAATTATACTAAATGGATCAATGTAATTGGCCTACCAGAGTGATTTATAGCACCTGCCAAGGCAATCTCAGCTATGTAGAACATTCTCTAAAAACTGGAAGAATTTGTAATCTCAGGGGACAGCGTTATTTACGTGAACTTTAGCCAGAAAAGATTTAAATGACTACAATCATCGAGCATGCTTTATTAGTATTCATTGTTCTCTCCACATTTTACATTGTATTATACAAATTAGAAATATATAGGACTTGCCTGCTAGCGGGTTGGGTCATAAGGACAAAGTATCTGTCACTACATTGACTGTTTGAAATATTATCAATTTCAAACAATGCTAAAAATATTTTCCGGTCATTAAAACTATGAATCCAAAATAATAATACAGACAAGAACCCCCTACCATGTAGCTGACACAGTGCGGTGGTGCATGCTGTCTACATAATCACTTAACTACTTCAGCCCCGGAAGAATTGGCTGCTCAATGACCAGGCCATTTTTTGCGATACAGCACTGCGTCGCTTTAACTGACAATTGCGCGGTCGTGTGACGCTGTACCCAAACAAAATTGACGTCCTTTCTTCCCCACAAATAGAGTTTTCTTTTGGTGGTATTTGATGATCTCTGAGGTTTTTATTTTTTGCGCTATAAACAAAAAAAAGAGCGACAATTTTGAAAAAAACACAAATATTTTGTACTTTTTGCTGTAATACAGGGCTCGACAAACCCTGGGCGCCAGGTCGCCATTGCGACTAGAATTAGCGACCTGGCGCATGGCGCCTGGGCAAAACAGCTGGGGTATCCTGTGTCTCCGTGCCCCCCCCGCGCCGCGGGATCGCGTCGGGCCGCGCCGGCCAGTAATTGAGGCCGCGGCTTTGCGGCCTTCTGCAGGCCTATGCTTCCTTCTGTGAACTAGCGCCATCTTGTGGTGGTATGACAACCAGCAATGCTAATGGAGTTTCCCTGTCTGTTTTCCCTGCCATCTCCTTCCCTCTAATTAGAACCCCCAAACATTATATATATTTTTTATTCTAACGCCTTAGAGAATAAAATGGCGGTCGTTGCAATACTTTGTCACACCGTATTTGCGCAGCGGTCTTACAAGCGCACTTTTTTGGGAAAAAATGCACTTTTTTTTTAATAAAAAAATAAGACAACAGTAAAGTTAGCCCAATTTTTTTTTATATTGTGAAAGATAATGTTACGCTGAGTAAATTGATACCCAACATGTCACGCTTCAAAATTGCGTTCGCTCGTGGAATGGCGACTAACTTTTACCCTTTAAAATCTCCATAGGCGACGTTTAAAAAATTCTACAGGTTGCATGTTTTGAGTTACAGAGGAGGTCTAGGGCTAGAATTATTGCTCTCGCTCTACCGATCGCGGCGATACCTCACGTGTGGTTTGAACACCGCTTTCATATGCGGGCGCTACTCACGTATGCGTTTGCTTCTGTGCGCAAGCTCGGCGGGACAGGGCGCGTTCCTGGCTCCTAACTTTTTTAGCTGGCTCCTAGATTCCAAGCAAAATTGTCAAGCCCTGCTGTAATAAATAGTCCCAATTTTTTTTTTTTTTTTTAAAAAGCTATTTTTTTCCTCAGTTTAGGCCGATATGTATTCTTCTACATATTTTTGCTAATAAAAAAAATAAAAAAAAAATCACAAAAAAAGCGTATATTGATTGGTTTATAGCGTCTACAAAATAGGGGATAGATTTATGGCATTTTTATTATTATTATTTTTTACTAGTAATGGTGGCGATCTGCGATTTTTATATAGGGACTGCGACATTATGGCGGACATATCGGACACTTGACACATTTTTGGGACCATTGTCAGTTATCCAGCGATTAGTGCTATATAAATGCACGGATTACTGTGCAAGTGTCACTGGCAGGGAAGAGGTTAACACTAGGGGGCGATCAAGGGGTTAACTGTGTCCCCTATGTGTGTGTTCTAACTGTGGGAGATGGGACTGACTATAGGAGATGAGAGATCGTGATTTCCAGCTCGCAGGAACTCACAATCTCTCTATCCTCACAGAACTGGGATGTGTGCGTTTACACACACACACACACACACGTTCCTGTTCTTGCCTCTCGTGCCGACGATCGTGCACAACCACCGGCCACGAGCATCGGCACCCCCGTGCGCCTGCTTAAAGGGACTGACGTACAGCTATGACGGTTTGCGCAGGGGAGCCAACCTGCCACAGTAGAACTGCGGTGGCTGGTCCGGAATCGGTTAAAGTATAACTAAAGCCAAAACGTTTTATTTTTTTATTTTGGATAGGGTAGAGATGGCTTAGAACACCTGTCGGTTTTTATTTCTCTTTTTGCCCTGTTTACTGTTATAATTGAAAGTGAAAGAAAATCAAAAATTTTGGGTTGTCCCCAAAAAAGTAATAGAGGGGAAAAAACATTTGGCTGTTCATTAATATCTTTTATGCAAAAACCTGCACTCCTTACAGGCCAAAACACCAACTTCTTTTGCAGTGCCTACAGTTGTCCTTGCAAAACTAAATTACTACACGTGCTGTGCACTCCCACAGAAAACAATGGTCATACCCGGAGCATGCTTGAAACTGGGGTAAGGGCGCAGTTACTTTTTGTGGGCATGCACAGCTAAGAGTACCAGCAGAAGCATAGGAACTGTAGAAAATCCAGAGACATTGATTGTAATCACCACATGTTTCTGGCCAAGGTAGTCATTGCATTTATAGAGCAGGTTTTAAACCATAATCATAAAACGTCTCTTATTTGCCCTCTTTGGAGTCGATTTACCCAAATTGCTGAGTGTAAAATCTGGTGCAGTTGTGCATGGTAGCCAGTCAGCTTCTAACTTCAGATTGTTCAATTGGGCTTTGAGAAAAAACAAACAAAAAACAAAAACAAAAAAACACAACTGGAAGCTGATTGGTTTCTATGCAGAGCTGCACCAGATTTTATTCAGGAAGACTACCCCCACCTAAAAACTGTACTTCAACATTTTGTACCCCCTCCCTTTAGATTGTAAGCTCCATGAGCAAGGCCATCCCATTTCGAATCCTTCTGTATTGTAATTGTACGGTCTCCTTTTATATTGCAAAGCACTGAAAAAACTGTTGGTGCTAAATAAATCCTGAATAATAATGTCCAAATTAGAAGACGTCTCTTCTATTCCAACTCTGGTGCCAACCCAAAATTTGGGATTTTCATAAATTTTCATTCTTAGTGATAACAGTAAACAGGACAACGAGAGTGAATTTCCCAGCAAGGTCAGACAGCAATAAAGTACCTGACAGGTATTCTAATCCCTCTCCACTCTGTTCAGAACAAAGCCCCTGTTCACATCAGGCCGATTTGACATGTCAAATTTACACCTATTGCTGGCAATGGCACCATCCGAATAGGTACGATGCTGACTTTGCGGCGCCGCACTGATTCCCAAAAGTAGTTCCTGCACTACTTTTGACAAACTCAGGGGCGATTTTAATAGACATCTGTGCAGGAACCCACACAGATGTCTCTGAAATCGTTCCCGAAATCGGACTGAAATGCAGGTTTGAAATTGTGCGAGTTCAGCTGAACTCGCACAATTTCAAACCTGCCTTTAGTGTGAACCCAGGCTTAAAAAAGTTTTGTCTTTATTTATACATTAATATTCACTACCTGGTTTAAAATGAGTATCCAAATAAATATAAAAAAAAAAAAAAAGATTTGACAGCATAACAATCTGCCACGCAGACAGATCTATGCAACTTACTCAACACACAGCACCACATTCCTTGGTTTAGAATGCTGACATCATTTAGGAATTTTTCGGACTGAAAATCCAACTCTTCAGAATAAAATATCTTGACCTAAGGGCACCTTAACGAGGGACTAATGACTCTAACAACATTTAAATTGGTCCACTGATTTATCTTGCACAAACTTTGCCAATTAATCATCTTCTCATATAATAAAACCTGCCAGCATAGTGACTAACAGAAGAAAATACATCATATGTGGCAGCCAAAAATAAAGAGAACACTAAGCAGACCTGTAGGAACAATGAACTTCAGTTCCAAAATGCCTTCTCGATGACAATGTAACAGAATTCATTTTCTGGTATGATTGTGGTATCCATCAACTAGTAACTGACAATGACTTCAACATATTCTATGAATGATGAAGACAAGGCAACACATGTGGCTTATTAACATAGCTAAAGCTAGCAAGGTCAGGCTCGGGTTTAGTGCAAGAAAATATCATTTCAGGGCTTATTCTAGGAAACCAAGTAAATGTATCCGTCACCAGAGGTATATTACTTACCTCCACATAGGAAATGGGGAATATCCCTATTTTGTCTCCCAGCATTCCTTCGGCCCAGTTTTCATCCACTCTGCGGATCACCGTGAGAATGTCATCCTGTACAGACAAGTAAAAATTTTCTCAGCAGGCTGCCATCACTGACTTCATTCCATAGTACAATCCATGAGCTATACATTGATATAAGGTAATGCAGAGTAACTGCAATTTATACCAGCAATCAGGTTCACATGTGTTCTAGTATGCATTTTTTAGCAGTTGTACCAATCATTTTTTTTTTACAGGTTAGGAATCCTAGAATAGACCAATGTTAAAAAATTTCTACGTGTGCAAAATGGCTGCAAGTGCAAATCTCATACATCTTCTATACATACAGCAATTCTATGCTTGAT
Source organism: Rana muscosa (assembly GCA_029206835.1). NCBI lineage: Eukaryota > Metazoa > Chordata > Amphibia > Anura > Ranidae > Rana > Rana muscosa. The sequence goes on along the minus strand of CM055116.1, from coordinate 273,620,507 downwards.
GGGGATGTGAAAAGATTTACCAAGCTAGTAACCAGTGGATTTCCATTGGATGTTTACAGTTCCAAAGGAGCCAAGAATTATGTTCTTACAAATAAAGAGTAACCACCTTTGTTGAGGGAAAAAGAAAAAACTCCTTTGGGCAAAGAATGCACATTGCAGGGATTTTAACAAACTTTGTTGCAGATTTCTACCTTTTGTTGCTCTTAAAAGAGAAGTATGGGTTTCCTTTTTTTTTTGCTTACATCTATTCCATGTGAGCTGCTGATATCTATAAACCCTCCCAGCCCTCTCAGAAGTGTCCCTATTCTGTTAAAATCAAGATAAATACCTGTGGGAGGTTCTACAGTCTTTCATACAGCGTCATCCAGACAATGGTGTGAATATAGAGTCTGGATACACCCCCTTTCCTGTAATTTTGCTTGATTTAAGTCGGCTCTCCTCCCTATGCTTGTTTCTGAGACTTTACAGAGGTAGCTGCTCCCCCCTCCCTTTCCCTCCTCCCTCTCCCTATCTATCAGCACAGCCACATCTCTTAGGGGAGTGGGGACAGGGGCGGGGGGTGTGTTGGTTGAGATGTTCACACCCCCTGAGAACTTTTCAAACTGAAAGTGGACCATTTTTGCCAGCAGAAAGAAAGTTCATGTGCACATGCTGTAAAAACTAAAAAGAGGTAAGAAAAAAAGATTAGCCGATATGTGACTAATGCGATATGTACTAGTTATTTAACCCATTCCATACTTCTTTAAGAAATAGTGGTTTGCTTGACCATGTCCTGTGCATACTAATTCTAAATGGGAGGGCCTTGTTCATTCTAATCACCAGGTGCACTCTCAGTGTTCTGATGAAAAAAGCTGCAGTGTCTGCATTCCTTTATAAGTATTTAAAGATCTTCAGTCAGTTAATAAAAAAATAAATTAAAAAAAAGTAAAAGTTAGCAATTACAAATACCGTAGCTGCTGACTTTTAATAAAAAGGGACACCTATATGTCCAGGGATCCAGCATTGTCCTCACCCAGCTTGGTCCGTTGCCACTCTTAGCGGCCTTGCGCCACCATCTTGGATGCGGGAAGCCAGCTGACTTCCTGTAACATCCCAATGCGCATGTGCGAGTCACGTTGCGCTTTGCGAACGGACCTTCAGCCTCCTGGGACAGCTGATATGTCCCAGGAGGTTGTGGACAGGGTAGGCGTGGGGGGGGCTTAACTTCTGTTTGAATTGCCTAAGCAACCCCAGCGTAAGTGGGAGCAGGTAACTGTCAAATAGGTACCCGGTCCTTTAAAAAAAAAAAAAAAAAATGAAAAAGCGAAACTTCCCGTTTAGGGTGAAGTTACGCTTTAACTCTTGGGGGGGGGGGGGGAATCTTACCAAAACTGAAATCTGTATTACAGTGGATACCTAAAACTTGATTTTACTGCAGATTTCTGGGAAAGTCAGCCTGCCAATCACATAAGCAGGAAATTACATTTCTGGGAAGGATCTGTACACCAAGAAATTCAATAAGCTGTGGGATCTCTGGTTTTTTCAACTGACACTACTGATTCCTATACTGGAATGCAATGTTTTCCTATGTATTCATGCTATGTCTCCTGTCATATCATTGTATCAATTTTTTTTTTTGTCAAGACCAACCAGGATTATTACCCCAGCTGAGTTAATCTATACCTGTATCTCACAATTCCTTGCCTTGCTGAGCCTTCTAGTATTATAAAACCAACCCCCCTCACCCCTCCCTGGTTATACTTCACCTTTACCATCCTTGCCAAGAGTGAGAAGTGGTTTGTTGTTTTAGTTGGTTTTCTACTGTATTGTTTTTTGTGGTTATGTACCATCGGGCCTGGGTATGCCCAATATGCCTTGTTTTTTGTAAGCATCTACTTTTTCAAATCATAATAAATAGAAAAAAAGTTCTGTTCAACTGTACAGAAAGCCTCCAGGTTGCCATATTGCATTGAATTTTTAAAGAAAATTACAGCGCTGAAAAGAAAAAAGGTAGTTTTACCAACTTAAAAAAAATTACAACATGGCTTGCTTTGCAATTGTATGTTCTATACGGTACTTATTTTTAAATTTGCTATTCTATTTTTTTTACGTTTTTATTTTCACAATGACGTTTTAACAAATTATTTTTTATTTTTTTACCTAGAATAAAAAGGCACCCAGCGCTCAGCATTCCGCCCACCTTAACTCAATAAATGGTCTGGGCTTGTTCACCAATTCGGAGTCATTTTCAAAATACAATGTATGAAAAGTCAGCTTACAAGCTCATCACAATAAATCATATTTTCTTTATCTTTATTTCTCATGTGAACTAGAGATTTCCAGACACAAAAAAGCTGCTTAAAATGAAAAGCAGCATTCCTGCCGAAATAAAAGAATCATCTGCCAGATCCCAACGAGAGGCATAACAAGAGATGTTTTACAACATTCAGATATGATCAGCATGCTTAGGATAAGTAATTTATGTAAACACAAACATATGGAAAACAAGCAAACAAACCGTAACAATACGGATCCGAAGAGAACCGACAATTCTGTCTTCTCAAAAGAATGTTCAGAGACACAATAAGACGGGAATTGTTAGCGCTTGCACATATCCTGGTCTTAAAATCAAATGAAGATAGGCTGGGAGAAGACTGCCAGAACTAAAACAGGCAATACACAAGACCAGGGGTCTCCAAACTATGGCCCTCCAGTTCAGGAACTACAATTCCCATCATGCCTGTAAATGTCAGAGTTTTACAATGGGAAGTGTAGTTCTGCAACAGCTGGAGGGCCGTAGTTTCAAGATCCCTGCACTAGACGGATGTGAAAAGCTGCTAGTGTATGGGCAGCTTAGGCTAGTTTTACACTGGTGGCAGTCCCTACCACTCCTCTGAAAAGCAATTTGCAAGTGTGAAGAAGGCGATACTGCCATCTCCTTAGCCTAGGTGCACAGTGACAGCGGGAATGAAATGGCGCAAGTCCAATAAAATAGCAGTGGGAGAGCTCCTTGCATCCACATTACTTGTGTGGACACGGGGGTCGTCAGTTTTTTTTTTTTATTTACTGTTCAACGCACTAGGTTCATTAAAAAAAAAGGCCTGGTTCACACTTATGCGTTTTTCAGTGCGCTTTCAGTTTTGCAGAAAAACCCTACAGTCCATTTAACATGGTTTCCTATGGGTCACGTTCACATCTGTGCATTTTTCACTGGTGTGTTTTTGAAAAGAGTGAGGTACTTTTGTCCCCACTGCAGGTTGCGTTTTTGGTTCCATAGCCTTCAATGGAAACGCATAAAAATTGCAGAAACGTGTCTCTGCTGGTTTCTCCTGCAAGACGGACTCCTACCAGAAAATGCAAAACGCTTCAAAAGCGCAATAACAACGTGTGTGGAAAAAAATTAAACCGCACCCAGAAAACGCATCAACAGCAACCTGCATAGGTGTAAACCAGGCCTTACTCTGTCCGCCAAGGTAGAATTTAAAGTTTAATTGTGTACCCACCTGAGCAGCCACTATATCGGGTGATCAGAGGTTGGTAAAAAAGTGGCTGAAGTGCATGTTTTTACAATCTATGTGAATGAGTCGTAAAGGAAAGGAGATCGCAGAAGGATGTGGTAGAGGAAGATAGAGACAAATATGGATAAGGTATAAAAACGGGGGGAATGGAAATGTATGGAAGGAGAGAAAAACAGAAAAAGAGCACGGGCAAGATGTGGAATAAAGAGGTGCATGAAAAGCACGTGGACGAGGTGGACACAGGTACGGTATGGAAGTAGGGGAGGCAAACAAGTAAGAGATGGTGGGCACAATTGTATGTCCTAAGGTTAGATCATTTTGGTCATGTGATAGATTTATTTCTCATAACTGTCATTTCTAATATTTGAAAAATGATGCCTCTTTGGTCTTTTCAGTGATCTACAGGTAGGCGTTGCCAAGAAAACATTCAAATGGCTGCTGCATTTTTTAATGCTAACTATACTACTAAACTGAAAGTCCGCAGCAGTCATGGAAGTCCATGCTTGGGATGCTTATGATGCTCCTTTTCAAAAGATAAACTAGGAGGCAAGGGGATGTCCCACTAAAATTGATAAAGTTTAGGGGACTGGGTTTCATGTCCCAATACTTGCAAAAAAAAAAAAAAAAAGATCTCTATAGGAGGATTCATCCACATGGCCTTTTATGGCCATACACCTCCCTGATTAGTGTATTTTTGCTGTTGGTACGGTCAGGTGTTTATGTTCATCTGCGGCCACTCATCCTGTACAATCAATGACAAGATGAGAGGCTCTGCATTTGTCCACATATAAAAGCACGTGGAGTGATTATCTAAGGTTGGGGACAGATGAGGGGCATCGGGGTGCAAACAGTCTGCGTACAGAGCCAATCATTTGTCCCTAGCCACATGTAATCATTCCTTGCGTAAATACATGCAAACAGCCGTGAACCGTGTAAGCCTGTCATTGATCTGTACAGACCGCAGTGTTGAGTAATCTTTTACTGTTATGAATGAACAGGCAAAGCTGAGGGCTCAATCATGAAAAAAGATCACCCTGCGCCACAGAACTGTGTGATCCATCAGCTCGGATGCATATGTTTAGAAAGAGATGCAGATAGTGTAGACACACAGCACCACAAACACGTAAAGCTACACGCACAGAATAAAACAAGATTTTCTATTGGGTAGTGGGCTCAAATCTATGAGGATTTTCCCCTGTAGCGTCAAAATGATTCAACTAAGCAAGATAGAATTTTATGTTTGCAAAAAATATTCCAACTGAGACCCCCTTTCACACTGGAGCGGTTTGCAGGCGCTATTGCGCTAAAAATAGCGCCTGCAAACCGACCCTAAACAGTGGCAGCTGTTTCTCCAGTGTGAAAGCCCGAGGGCTTTCACACTGGAGCGGTGCGCTAGCAGGACCGCTCAAAAAGTCCTGCTAGCCGCATCTTTGGAGCGGTGAGAGGAGCGATGTGTGTTTACCGCTCTTCCACCACTCCTGCCCATTGAAAGCATTGAGGAAAACGGGGCTATACCACCGGCAATGCGCCTCTGCAGAGGCGCATTGCCGGCGGTATTAACCCTTTTTCGGACGCTAGCGGGGGTTAATACCGCACCGCTAGCGGCCCGAATACCGCCGCAATTCCGACAGTAAAGTGCAGCTAAAAATAGCGGCGCTTTACCGCCACTGCACCTCCCGCCCCAGTGTGAGAGGGGCCTTAACGTAGTTTTCTGGGAAGAGGAATTAGCCCAGCCGCTGCACGCACACTTCGCCCGGCCTGAATAGTTAAAAGGTAAAAGCAGTCTCAGCTCGATTCCTCCAGGCCACGCTCCCAACATGTTTCTCCCTTAAACCTGGGGCTTAATCATGAACCTCCATGACTAAGGCCTGTGGGTGGGGCGAAACACGTTGGGGTGTGGCATGAATGAATAAAGCTGAGGCTGCTTTTACATGCTAACCATTTAGGCTGTGCAAGGTGCAGCAGCTGGGTTATTTCCTCTCATCTATACAGTGTGCTCTGGACAAACCTCTCCCCAGCCTGTACCCTCACGAGTAAGCAGCATCCACTCTATTGGGCCTTAAACGCCTGAGTGGGGCCCCTAAGCATTTATTGTGGGTCGTAGTTGTATACATAATTGTAATGCACGTTAGAATTTGCATGATCTAAAAAAAAAAATGTTTTGAATGTGATAATCAGTGCTGGGACAAGGCCATTTGGTGCCCAGGGCAAAGATGGCAAACTGCGCTCCCCCCCCCCCCCCCGTTTTTAAGAAAGAATCAATAGAATATACTTAAAACAATACAAATATCACCCCCCCCACAGTATTTCACCCTTTACATGACCCCCCCCCCACAGTATTGCAGTATTGTTACTCCTATGCCTGCTAACAACCCACCCAGGGCCGTCTTTAATATTGTTTGAACCCCTGTTTGAACCCTGGGAAAGCATTTTCCTGGGGGCCCCCATGCAATTTTGCTCTTCACCCCAACATCCCGAAAAACGTACACACACTCTGTAACCCCCTGTCTACAGCCACTTCTGTACCCCCCCCCCTTCCACAGCCACCTCTGTATACACCTCCCTTCCACAGCCACCTCTGTATACACCTCCCTTCCACAGCCACCTCTGTATACACCTCCCTTCCACAGCCACCTCTGTATACACCTCCCTTCCACAGCCACCTCTGTATACACCTCCCTTCCACAGCCACCTCTGTATACACCTCCCTTCCACAGCCACCTCTGTATACACCTCCCTTCCACAGCCACCTCTGTATACACCTCCCTTCCACAGCCACCTCTGTATACACCTCCCTTCCACAGCCACCTCTGTATACACCTCCCTTCCACAGCCACCTCTGTATACACCTCCCTTCCACAGCCACCTCTGTATACACCTCCCTTCCACAGCCACCTCTGTATACACCTCCCTTCCACAGCCACCTCTGTATACACCTCCCTTCCACAGCCACCTCTGTATACCCCCCCCTGTCCACAGCCACCTCTGTATACCCCCCCCTGTCCACAGCCACCTCTGTATACCCCCCCTGTCCACAGCCACCTCTGTATACCCCCCCTGTCCACAGCCACCTCTGTATACCCCCCCTGTCCACAGCCACCTCTGTATACCCCCCCTGTCCACAGTCACCTCTGTATACCCCCCCCTGTCCACAGCCACCTCTGTATACCCCCCCCTGTCCACAGCCACCTCTGTATACCCCCCCCTGTCCACAGCCACCTCTGTATACCCCCCCCCTGTCCACAGCCACCTCTGTATACCCCCCCCTGTCCACAGCCACCTCTGTATACCCCCCCTGTCCACAGCCACCTCTGTATACCCCCCGTCCACAGCCACCTCTGTATACCCCCCCTGTCCACAGCCACCTCTGTATACCCCCCCCTGTCCACAGCCACCTCTGTATACCCCCCCTGTCCACAGCCACCTCTGTATACCCCCCCTGTCCACAGCCACCTCTGTATACCCCCCCCCCTGTCCACAGCCACCTCTGTATACCCCCCCTGTCCACAGCCACCTCTGTATACCCCCCCCTGTCCACAGCCACCTCTGTATACCCCCCCCTGTCCACAGCCACCTCTGTATACCCCCCCTGTCCACAGCCACCTCTGTATACCCCCCCTGTCCACAGCCACCTCTGTATACCTCCCCTGTCCACAGCCACCTCTGTATACCCCCCCCTGTCCACAGCCACCTCTGTATACCCCCCCCCCTGTCCACAGCCACCTCTGTATACCCCCCTTCCATAGCCACCTCTGTATACCCCCCTTCCATAGCCACCTCTGTATACACCCCTTCCATAGCCACCTCTGTATACACCCCTTCCATAGCCACCTCTGTATACACCCCTTCCATAGCCACCTCTGTATACACCCCTTCCATAGCCACCTCTGTATACCCCCCTTCCACAGCCACCTCTGTATCCAACCCCCTCCCCCCCCCCCACATCCGTCCACAGCCACAATTTGTAATCCTCCCTTTAAAGGGTTCTCACCTCTTTTCACAAATTCCTCCCACCTCCTCAGTTTTTATCCTCACCGCGACACTGCACCTTTCTGGTATGTGTGTGCGCTCTTTTTCCAAACACACAGTCTCAGATCTGTAGCATACAGCGAGAACACTTCACTCTGTTCTGTGCTGTGCTATAGAAGTCTGAGGGGGGTGACGGGACGGGGGAGCACGGACGACCACTCTGCCTCACTCCCTGTCACAGGCCAGCCACTCTGATCCTGCAGCTCCTGACCGAGGGAGAAGCAGGACAAGTCGGCTCTTACACACACAGCCCGCAGCTGTTCTCCTCCCCTGTTAGTGTGGCCGCTTGTGTTAACCCAGGCCGGGAGAGCAAACTGGGGAGGATGGCACAGCTGTGTTGATGTCCACTACACAGGGAGAACTATTCTAGGCAATGCGCGGGCTGCTTTTGCCCTGCGTTAACGACGGCCCTGAACCCGCCCCCTCTCACACTCCGCCCAGGGCACCCGACCCTCCCTTGTACCGGCTCTGCTGATAATGCTGGATAATATGTTCATGGTGGTGATGATGGTGCATACAAGTAAGGTGTGAAAGAGAGAGGGGCACAAGGGAGAAAATAGAGGGAAAGAGAGGTGCACACAAGCAAAGAGTGGAGAAGGAGGAATAGAGAAAGCTACACAAGGGAGGAAAAAGTCAGGAAAAGTGTGTAGCATCCTCTAGTGTGCTAGAAGAATAGTACATATTGTGTGAGAGCAGGTAAATTTCCAGGCTTGGCTGGCAGCCAAGCCTGGGTGTGTTTTGACCTGGGTTGGGAGTGGCTCAGGGTAGTGCTGGGTGACTCACAGGTAGCATCACCAGGACCTCCCACTTCTTTCCAGAATGTTCTGTTTTCTGGAAAGAGAGGTGGAGAGGTGAGGGGAAGCTGCCTGGGGTGTTCTGAGGAATCCTGACCAATCCACGATCTGGATTGGCAGGGAGCAGGCATCCTTAAATACCCAGGGTCAGCCCAGCTGGGGAGGAGTTGATCGGGTGGAAGGTGAAGATGGAGCATCAGGCTATTGGGGCGTTTGAGGGAGCCCCCCAGTCTGGGGGGGGGCTGACCTTGGGCCTGGGCTAGGGTATGGACGGGACCCTCTTACAACCCACATGGGTGTCCTGACCAGGAGGCCCAGGAAGCGCAAGAGAGGACAGCAGGAGAACAATGCCAGGCAAGTCTCCAGGAGTTCCACAAAGGCAGCCAAGAGGGCTGGTGAGTGTTCACACAATCGGGAGGACTGGGAGGCACGCCTAAGAGGACTGAGATGCAGCAGTCTGGGATGGTGCAGGAGGGCTGGCAGTGCCTGAAGAGGTGGTACTGGCCCAAGGTCCCTGCCTGCAAAGGCTCTGGGCCTGGCTGAACCCGTGTCAGGCCTACAGTGCTAGCTGGGTCGGGAAGCGCAAGCAAGCGATGTGCTGGAGGAGTGATAGTCTGCAAGCAAGAAAGTGCAAAGAGGAGAAGAGGAGATTGTATATACCGTGGTGTAAGTAGTTGGTCCCAATTTTGACAGTCAACATAAGTTTCCTATCCCGATCCCTATCCAAGTTAAATTCCCTCAATAAAAAATGGAAATAAAACAAGTGCAAAAGGACTGCTTTCAGGTCTCCGGATGCTTTAAAAGTGTGTGCCTGGCTGGGCAGGGTGACAGACGGACTACTACACTTAGAAGCCCCTATGGGGGTACTGCTACAATTCAATGTAAAGAGAGATATGTACATGGAGGTGTGGAAGGAGAAAGTCGCACAAAGAAAAGGCAAGGAAGGGGTGCAGGTGGTTGTAAAAGGCAGAATAGATCTGTGAAGATTCTCATTTATCCAGGTCAGGGTACTGTTAGTAGCAATACTCTTTCAAGTAGCTTCCTTAGTTTTAATGAGCAATAGGAACATACCCCAGTATTTATAGTCACATGGGTAATTCACCTTTATCCTCTCATCACAGAATACATGTCAAGGCAAATGTAGATTATCAACAACATGATGGAAGCTTTTGTAAAATCTGTCCTAATCACACAATCCAATTGCCACGGTGCCATGAAGTACAGTTGAATAAGACTAACTAATATTAGCCATTTAGAATAAAGGAAGGCAGAAGCACAAGTGTGAGTGACAGATGTGCATCATTAAATGTGGAGATAAGCAGCTCAGTGATGAGCGATAATGATGAAGAAGAGAAAAGCACGCTGGTAAATGAAAAATGGGTCATTCACACTAGACTGCACAGAAATTGCACGCACGAGTTTGTTAAAAAGGGGTTGTATAGGGTTGTTTTTTTATTTATTACATTCAGCATAAGAAAAAAATAAAAAAGATGTAAAGCATCACAAGATCTTAAAAGGACTAATAGGTGTATGTGGTTGTGGAGCTGCACATTACAAGTACAGTCAAGGCTGGATTAAAGGGATAGTAAAGGCTTCCTTTTTGTTTTTAATAAAAAAAATGTTTTTTCTTTTATTTATTACAGGCACTTATATTACGCAGCACTTTACCATATATATTGTACATTCACATCAGTCACTGCCCTAAAGAAACTTACAATCTAAGGTCCCTAAATTACATTCATGCATACACATACTAGGGCCAATTTAGACAGGAGCTAATTAATCTACCAGCATGACTTTGGAGTGTGGGAGGAAACCGGAGTACCCAGAAGAATACCACTCAAGGAGAATATGCAAAACTCCATACAGGTAGCGCTGTGGTTCTGATTCGAACCTACGGCCCCTAGTGCTGCTAGGCGAAAGTGCTAACCACTTAGCCACGGTGCTGCCCCATGTTATACTTACCTGCTCTGTGCTATGCTTTTTCAGAGTGGCCCTGAACTATCCTCTTCAGGGGTCCCTGGCTGGTGCTCTAGGCTCCACCTCTTCATTGCACACCATCACAGAAAGCTGCTTTGTATGGGGGCACACGTGTGTATTCACTGCCAAACTGGGCTGTGTGCATCCATGGATACACACACACACACACACACACACACACACACAAACCCCCCTGGCTTATCCCCACCCTCTCCTCAAAGAATTTGACAGCAGCAGGAGCCAATGGTTGCTGCTTCTGTGCCTGTGAGGAGAGAGAGCAGTATTGGCTGCAGACGGGCACAGTGCTGGGTCGATCTATAGGACTCCAGTAAGTACAATATATATGGAGGTGAGGGGGCGATATACTGAGACTTTTTTTACTTTAATGCAAGTATAAAGCCCCGTACACACGGTCGGACTTTTGGCCAACAAACTTCATTTTGAGCAAGTTGGACCAACAATCCGACCGTGTGTACGCTCCAGCCCCCAACAAAAGTCAGATGGAGCAAAGTCCAACCGTGTGTACAGAAAACCATCGGACTTTTGTCCGATGGACAAAACAACTAATGTTAAAATCAATCAACAATAGCAGAAGTTGACCAAAGGGTGGCAGTAAAGAGCAGAAAAACCACGTGCTGTTGCAAAAAGTTATGGTAAAGTTTGCAGAAAAGTCTGAGCGTGTGTATGCTATGGGTGTTCCCGACCAACTCCGTTCGGACAAAAAACCACGGAAAAGTCAGATGGAAGTCCGACCGTGTGTATGGGGCTTTGCGGTAAAAAAAAGTCTTATCTTTAAGGGTATCTTCTGATCCCCCAAGCATAACCCAACAACGGTACCCTATTGGCCCCTTTTATCTGTGAAGTTAGGCGATTTAAATAATGTACAGAGTATACATCTGTTGGGGAAGGAGGTTGGAAAAGGTTAGCTCAGGTCAAAAAGGATAACAGCACTTTGTTTTTATGTGCATTTATCCTTAACTACTTCAATACCAGGCACTTTCCCCCTTTCCTGCCCAGGACAATTTTTAGCTTTTAACGCTGTCGCACTTTGAATGACAATTGCGCGGTCATGCAACACTGTACCCAAACTACATTTTTATCAGTTTCTTCCTACAAATAGAGCTTTCTTTTGGTGGCATTTGATCACCTCTGCGGTTTAAAATTTTTGCACTATAAAAATACCGACAATTTAAAAAAAAACTGATGGGCACTGATAGGCGGCACTGACAGGCAGCACTGGCAGGCGGCACTGATAGGTGGCACTGGATAAGCAGCACTGATGAGGCGCTACTGACAGGCATTACTGAGTGTCACTTTGATGGGGCACTGACAGGCATTATTGATGGGGCACTGACATCCATTATGGGGACAGGCTGGCAGATGTTGGGCACTGATTGCCAGCTGATGGGCACCTTTTGATGGGGGCTGTGCTGATAATCAATGTGCCGATTGTCAGCACAGACCCCCCCTCCTCTAACAGGGAGAGCTGCCGATTGGCTCTCCCTGTCAGCGTGAACCGAGGAGAGCCGTTTACTGGCACTTCCTAGTTCACGCAATGATCAGCTGTGATTGGTCACAGCTGATCACATGGTAAGAAGCCTCTGTCAGAGGTTTTATACCATGATCGGAGGTGCTGTGCGTCAGACTAACACACAGCACGTCCGTTCGCTACGCGTCCCCGTCATATGACGTCCGATCAGAATAACACAACCACTTTTCCGCTGTCATTCTGCTATATGGCAGGCGGCAAGTGGTTAAAGTGTTATTAAACCCAGGACCCTGCATTTACTATATCCTGTCTCCCACAGTACACAGAACATGGAAATGCAATTCATTTACTAAATATAAACTGCCAAGTACCTTTTCCCATCAGCAGTATATAGTCTTGTGACTTTTATCAGTGTCTGGTTAAAGCTTGTAGGATGAGTTTTCATTCTTCTGTGACTGTCCTATGAGGCTGCAGGATCCCTGACCCTCTGTCTGGACAGTGCCAATTGGCACCGTGCTGATCACATGCACTCTCCCAATTCACAGGGTATAATGAACAGGTGAGTAAGTATTTTATTGCAGAAAAGACACTGCAATTCTTTTCTGCAATAAACTGCCTGCCTGTTTGCAAGTTTTATTTGTTCAATGTTTAGTACCACTTTAGGTGAAAATGTATTAATTTACTTTCATCATACATGTGGACATCAAACTCCCCCCCCCCCCATTCACATTCAGAGTCTACTCCTCTTCTCTAGATAGATGGCACTGAGTCTCGTTTTGGAGGACAGACAAGTGTGCCAGCCATGTGAACCCTGGCAGAGGAAAAAGGAGGCTCCAGCAGCTTTTGTGCTTTATATTCACAGTTGAGACAAAGTTGTATTAGCCAGAGGCAAAGAAAATCCTGAACAGTTCAGCATGTTTATTCTTGCAGCAGTCTGTGCAGTCAGGCACCATGATCACATTATCCTCCCTGAGACTACTACAAAGATCATGTCTCTGAGAGCCAACTAAATATAGCTTCACGGAAAGGCCGCTCCATTCCATTTCTCTGCTATATACTACTTCAACAGAGCGCCTTTTATTATCTCACTTATCCAGGCCCACCACAATGTTGTCATCCTGATAATTCTCAGATCAATGATTACTCCCAGCCAGATAGATGGGGCTCTGAATGTCTCGGGGGAATACCGGCTCCACTGATGCAGCTGAAAAAATCCATGAATTGTTAGTGCGCGGTTTTATTTTAGACGCTGATGTGCTGCTTTATGTCTACTGTACATGACACAGCAATAAACCATGCATTATATAGCATTCTGTATTCGCTCTATTGTGCAAAACTTTCTTCATGCAACTGTTTTATATTTTATGAAACTGGATTGTTCAGTATATATTATTACAGGAAGGTCTACAGCGCCGTCAATTTATGCGGTGCTTTACATATGCAGTGCCACCGACAAGTCTCAGCCTAAAATAGGGTTATTGGCATCTTACCGATAGAAAAAAGGTGCCGATAATAGCCACCAAAAAAAAAACGTGATTTTGCCACGATTATGGTGCATTTTTCATGGTCATGTGACTCAAAAAAAAAAACACATTAAAAACGCAAAACGGGTGTGCTTTAGATGCGTTCTTGCTGTGTTGTCAATGCATTTCAATGGGGAGGTGTGTTTTTGGTGCAGTTTTTTTTTTTAATTGACCGAATTTTTAACACCGCAACAGAAGCAGTGTGAAGACATACATAGAATTTAAAGGGATAGATTTTGCTTGAGTTTTTCTTGTGCTTTTTTTTAAATGCAAAAGCGCTTCAAAAACTGCTTAGTGTGAAAGGAGCCTAGCGGCCAAAAAGGAGCCGATAATGGCCGAAAATAATTTCACAGATATTCATGGTATCAATTAAAAAGTTGAACATAATATAATTATATATAAATATATATATATATATTTTTTAAAACGTCAATTTAAATTTCAGCCAAGTGCTTCTTGAATTTTCAGTTTTGGCACCGGAATTTTAATTTCCGTGCATCACTAGTATACAGTTTTCTTAAAGCTAAACTTAAAAGCGGAGGTCCGCCCACCGCTGCAAAAATTAAAAGCCAGCAGCTGCTGACTTTTAATAAATCGGACACTTACCTGTCCTGGAGTCCAGCGATGTCAGCACCACAGCTGTTTCCATCAGCTGTTGGGTGCATGCCGCCTCCATTGCGAGTAAGGGAACCCGGAAGTGAAGCCTTACGGGCATCACACCGGGAATCCTACAGCACATGCGCGAGGCTCTGCTCCTCTCTCCTACTGGCCCGGTGGGCGGGGAAGGAGGAGGAGGGAGCCCGGGCGGTAAAATCAATACCCGAGGCTGAGGCTCCCGGAAGTGGGAACAGGATACCTGTGAAAGACCGGTATCCCGTGCCCCCCCCCCCCCCGAAAGGTGCCAAATGTGGTCAAGAGCTCCGCCTGTCTGTCTCAGGCGAGTATAAATTGGCCCAGGAAAGAGGACCAGGACACTGGGCACTTTATTTATTTAGGTACACCTTGCCAGTACCGGGTTGGATCCCATTTTGCCTTCAGAACTGCCTTCATTCTTCGTAGCATAGCTTTAACAAGGTGTTGGAAACATTCCTCAGAGATTTTGGTCCATAGTGACATGATTGCACCATGCAGTTGCTGCAGATTTGTCGGCTGCACAAAAGTTATAGCATCTACAAAATAGGGGATAGTTTTATGGAATTTTTATTATAATTAATTTTTAATTTTTTTACTAGTAATGGCGCCGATCTGCGATTTTTATCATGACTGCGACATTATGGCAGACACATCGGACACTTTTGACACATTTTTGGGACCATTGTCATTTTTACAGCGATCAGTGCTATAAAAATGCACGGATTACTGTGAAAATGACACTGGCAGTGAAGGGGTTAACCACTAGGTGGCGCTGAAGGGGTGAAGTGTGTCCTAGGGAGTGCTTCTAACTGTAGGGGGGATGGGCTGTGTGTGACGCGACACTGATCAACGCTTCCGATTACAGGAAGCTGTGATCAGTGTCCTGTCACTAGGAAGACTGGGGAAATGCTTGTTTACATCAGCATTTCCCCGTTCTTCCTCTCCGTGAGACGATCGCGGGTATACCCACGGACATCGAGTTCACGGGACCCGCGGTCGGACTCACGGAGCTCGCCGGCGCGCGCGAGTCCACAATGCCGCTTCTTAAAGGGGACGTATATATACGTCCATCTGCCTGCCCGTGCCATTCTGCCGACGTATATCGTCGTGCGATGGTCGGCAAGCGATTAAACGATGCTCAAATTGGTACTAAGGGGCCCAAAGTGTGCCAAGAAAATATCCCTCACACCATTACACCACCAGCCTGAACCGTTGATACAAGGCAGGATGGACCCATGCTTTCATATTGTTTAAAGTGGATGTAAACTCGATTCATGAAATTTGAGCTGGGCACATATATCTGCAGTATTTTGTTATCTCTGTTCAAAGAGCCAAATCCCATAGCTCTTTGACCCGTTCCTCTGTTATCAGCCTGATAACCCCTGACAAATTCTTTGACACATCAGATAAAAGCAGCCTGAAATTTCTGTTGGGGGAGGTTGCTAAAATAGATTAGCAAGCAGCTGGCCCTGTTACAAAACACCTCTGAGAGTCTCTGCCTATGTGGAGAGGGTGTGTGTGCCTTTCCTCTAATCAGCAATTTTATCTATCTTGGCTGTATGCCCAGACATCACACTCTGTGTTAAATGGGAAGAGAAAATTTCCTAACATGATCTGAACTTTCTAAACAGTATATAAATGTGAAGACAGCAGATATACATGTAAAACCTATGTAGGGAGATTTGGTTCATTGTATCATCTGAGACTGTTCACTTCACTGGGTGTATGGAGGGTTTACATCCACTTTAAGACAAATTTTAACCCCATCATCTGAATGTCGCAGCTGAAATCTAGACTCATCAGACCAGGCAACGTTTTTCCAATCGATTGTCCAATTTTGGTGACGTGTGCAAATTGTAGTCTCAGTTTCCTGTTCTTAGCCGACAGGAGTGACACCCAGTGTGATTTTTTTGCTGCTGTAGCCCATCTGCTTCAAGTGTGTTGTGCATTCCGAGAATGTATTCTGCCTTGGTTGTAACAAATGGTTATTTGAGGTACGGTTGCCTTTCTATCATTTCAAACCAGTCTGCCCATTCACCTCTGACCTCAACAAGGCATTTTTGTCCACACAACTGCTGTTCACTGGATAATTTCAGTCTGGCTCGGGGTGAGTTTTTAAAGCCAAGAGCGGTAAAACCGAGCCAGACTCGGGCTGCATCGCAGTATCCAGGGAGAGTTACTTACCTTGTTCCCTGGATCCTGCGATGTCTCGCCGCTGTGTGTGTGAGCCGTGTCTCACTTGATTCACACTGCCGAGTGCCGCTGAGCTCCGTTTCCTGCAACGTTGCGGAGCACGGGGGCGGAGATCGGCGCCAAATTCAAAAAAAGTAAAAACACAATACACATACAGTATACTGTAATCTTACAGATTACAGTACTGTATAAAATAATTACACACCCCCTTTGTCCCTAGTGGTCTGTCCAGTGCCCTGCATGCACTTTTATATTATAAATACAGTTTTTTCTGCCTGGAAACTGGAGATTGTCCATAGCAACCAAAAAGTGTCCCTTTATGTCAAAAGTGGTTTTAGACCAGCTAGAAAACAGCGATAATAAATTAGAATCACTTGCAGAATTGAGCGATAGCGATTTGTGGGGAAATTCGTCATTAAACACTTAATCTAATGACAGCGACAATTCTGCAACTGAGCAAATTTCAGTGTTTGAGTTGATTACATTATTGAATAATTTTTATTATTATTATATTATTTGTTATAATTATTTTATAGTTATTTATTATATTATAATTGATGATTTTGTGTTTCAAACTTTATCATACCCGGGATGTCTACTAGACTCTGGTTTGGACAGATTTAAGTGAGTTATTCCTAAGAATTGCAGGCCTACAATATAAAAACGCCAAATTTCCATGCAAAATAATTGTACCGCTTTCAGCACCTAAAATCTGACAGAATCATACCGCCAGGGAGGTTAAGATAAAAAGCCTTCTGTGTGCAGCAGCCCCCCTAATACTTACCTGAGCCCCATCTCTATCCAGCGATGTTGCAGGAGAGACTCGGCTGCCCAGGATTCTCCCTCCTAATTGGCCGAGACAGCAGCAGAGCGCTATTGGCACCCACTGCTGTCAATCAGTCAATGAGCTAAGGAAGAGAGAGAAGGGGAACTCTGAATTGACACACGGTGCTGCTGCTCGGCTCGGGTGCCCCCATAGCAAGCTGCTTGCTGTGGGGGCAGGAGGGAGGAGCCAGGTGCACAGAAGGGGAACCCGAGAAGAGGAGGATCAGGGCGGTTCTGTGCAAAACCATTGCACAGAGCAGGTAAGTATAACATGTTTGTTATTTTGAAACACAAAAAAAAAAAAAAAAGAGACTTTAGTATCATTTTCTTACACATTCTGATGCTCAGTTTGAACTTCAGCAAGTCATCTTTGCCACTTCTAGATGCCTAAATGCATTGAGTTGCCACCATGTTATTGGCCGATAAGAAATTTGTGTTACCAAGCAACTAAAAAGAGGTGTACCTAAATAAAGTGTCCGGTGTGTAATAAATATAAAAAAAAAAAATTATATTATATATATATATATATATATTTTTTTTTTTTTTATTTATATATTAGGGCTGGGCGATTTTCCCCCCCAAAAAATCTGCGTTTTTTTATAAAAAACTCGATTTACGATTCGATTTTTTTTTTTATTATATTAATTGAAGTGCATCAACAAACAAAATTGCAAAGGCAAACCCTCTCTCTAACTGCAAAGTCAGTGTGCAACAAAGATTGTTAAACATCCAAATTATTAATACTGTATTTGGATTTAGCTAATAAAACAACAAAAAATCTTGAGGTTACTCTTAGTTGAATTGAACTGTGCCCGTGCCTCACTGTGCCCGTGCCTCAATCACTGTGCCCGTGCCTGATGCAGATTTTCATGGGATACGGATTTTACTGCTACACCGGCGGCCATTCCAGTATTCAAAAGCCGCTCCTCCTCCTCGTCTGATAGGCGGAACACTCAATTTCCCAGCATTCAGTGTTCCGCCTATCATGGACATCCGCTCATCCTCATAACACAGACGAGGATGAGAGGAGGTCCGTGATAGGCTGAACACTGCCTGCTGTGAAATTGAGTGTTCCGCCTATCACAGACGAGGACTCGGGAGGTGCGGCTTTTGAACACTGCAATTAATTTAAAAAAAGGTTGGGACGCTGTGTAAAATCTACATAAAACAGAATGATTAGTAAATCTCATGAACCCATATTTTATTCAAACTAGAAACCATATTAAATGTTTAAACTAAAAAAAATGTACCATTTTAAGAAAAAAATAAGGTCATTTTAAAATTGGGACAGGCAACAAAAAGGCAAAGTGGTACTACGTCTGTCTGCATGACACGCTGATCAGGTAGGCAGACGGCGGCTTGCGGTTAGTTAGTGTTACATTACATCTACTCGCGGCGGCTGCGGCGAGTAGATGTAATTGGGGTAACGCCGCCAAGTGCCATTCCGGATACGCCCCCTGCAGCCCTGCTACGGAAACTTTGAAGGAAAAAAAAATAAAAATTTTTAAAAAAAATCGATTTTCTTCAAATCTAAATCGATTTGAACTCAAAACTCGATTCAAGATTAAAATCGATTTTTTTCCCCAGCCCTAATTATATATATATATATATATATATATATATATATATATACACACACACACACACACACATATACACACACACACATATACATATACACACACACTATGCGAGTGTATCAGTGACAACTTCACGTCTGGAAGCAGAAAACTATTTCACACACCACAACATATACGCTTAGTCAGCTCTAATTCGCTCCCTCTGCATATTTTTCTTGGAAACTAATTTATCAAGGAATTTTTCCTCCACATTGGAACCCTTTTTTTTTTTTTTTGAAAGCACGTATTCCGATTTGTGGAAAAAGTCAAACATGTTTCATGAATTAAAAGGTGTGTATGTGGTAATCCATGAGTTAGTGAAGCGTAAGAAAGTTACACATAGAACTTAAAGTGTGGCTGTCACACAAATACAAATCCCCCTTCTTGTAGAACTCCGATAGCCCCCTATCCACCCTCTTTAGTACTCAAGTTGTCACATAATTAGCATCCCCCCAGAGGAGACCAAGCTGGCCAAGTCAGAACACTCCAATCCAAGACTCATGAACTATGCCTAATGTCTTTACAGAGTAACCAATGTGGGGTTTTTTTCCTCCAAAAATCTATTCTATTCTTCTGCCACAAGCCAACAAAAGCCTGTTTGCCTTGGCTTTCCGAATTGGAAGTACATGAAGAAAAAATCCATTTAAGTAACTGTATGCCTAAACTTACAAGTTCACTCCTAAACCTTATAACTCAGGAATTGTGCGTCTTACATAACTTATTACTGCCCTGAAACAGTACACTGATTTCTCCTCGCTCTAGTCTTGAAGCAGAACCTCAGCCAAATATAAGACAAACATGATTAGCCCTTTAAATATTAAAATAACAAAACCATTTTTTTGCTGCAATATCCACCATAAATCTGGAGATTTCCCCTCGCAGTTCAGTTATTCTGCCACTGCATGTCCTCAGTCTGACAGACAGTATCAAACACCCACTTCTGAGCCCAGGTCATCTTAGATCTGCCCCAGCCTGTGACTGAGCAGTGAAAGGAGAAGCAGCACTGTGATGAGCTCATCTCTCGGTCACTCTGCTTTCTGATTTCAGCATGCTTCTTGTCACCACATGAATGGATAGTTCTGTGTCTTAGGCCCCTTTCACACGGAGGTCCGTTCAGGTCCGCCTGTCAGTTTTTTAGGCGGACCTGAAACGGATCCTCCATGTACCCCTATGGAGGCACGGATGTCAGCGGAGACATGTCCGCTGACATCCGACCCGCTCCGCTCCGCCAAAGTGTGACGGAGGAAAACCCTATTTTTCCTTCCGTCGGCAGAGCGGATCGGATGACAACGGACTCTACGGTCCGTCGTCATCCGATTCCCCATAGGGGAGAGCGGCGCTCTGACAGGGCGGTCCCTGCACAGTGTGCGGGGACCGCCCAGTCATCCGTCAGCTCAGCGGGGATCAACGGAGCGATCCCCGCTGAGCAAGCGGAGCTTCACGGGGCGGATCTGCACGGATCCGTCCCGTGTGAAAGAGGCCTTACTCTTAAAAAGGGACACTAAAAGGTTCCTATTTAAAAAAAAAAAATAAACAAAAAGATGTTATACTTCCCTTCACTGTGCAGCTCGTTTTGCACAGTGGCCCCGATCCTTGTCTTCTGGGGTCCCTCGGCGGCTGTCTCGGCTCCTCCCCATCAGCTAAACCCCTTCATGGGAAGTGCTCTCCTAAGGGGGTTAGCTTGCAGGCACGCTTCCCTGATACAGCCAGCGGCCATAGCCGCCGACAGTATCACACGGCCCCGCCCCCCGGCGCGCTGCGTCATTGCATGTGATTGACAGCAGCGCAAGCCAATGGCTGCGCTGCTATCAATCTAGCCAATCGACGGTCAGACTCCGAGGAGAAGAGGACGCACACAACAGATTCGGAGCTCGGGTAAGTAAAACGGGGGGGCTGTCATTGCCAGTTTTTTTTCACCTTAATGCATAGGATGCATTAAGGTGAAAAAAACCCCAAACCTTTACAACCCCTTTAAGCCTGGTAAACACTGCACGTTTTTTTTTTTTTTCGTTCAACCCAGCGGGGCTAAACAAAAAAAAACAACAGCTCAGGTCGGAGCCGCTGTACTAACTATCCGATGTTAGTACAGAGATCTCCCCTGCTGTTCTATTGTGTCCTGACAGGGGGAAAACCCCCCCAACATCTATTCTATTGCACAGAGCAGGCAAGTATATACTGTACATGTTTGTTATTTTTTAAATCCTTTACAACTACTTTAACTCCTTCCCTATATCGTTTTAAATATGTACTTTGGCATCCTCATCTTGGGTGCCAGAGGACCTTGTCCCGGCACTGGCACATCCCGAGAGTTCAATATTCAGAAGTGTGTTGGGTGCAAACGTATTTTGCAAGCGTATCACTTCAAGACAGCGAGGAACGGTATTGCCAGATTGAAATTTACTGATCTGACACCCAAAATATACTGGCACAGCCAAGTTTTTACTGACATTTCCAGCACTTAAAAAGATACGGGTTTTTGTGCAAATTTTTGTATTTAGGCTACAACCCAGTACAATATGCAATCAGCAATGTGATTTAAGGTAGATATTAGGGCAAAAAACATATTTCTTATTTAAATTTTCGATATACTGTATTTATCGGTGTATAACACGTACAGGCGTATAACACGCACCTTAATTCTAAGAGGGAAGTTTCAGGAAAAATAAAAGTAGGATTTTTAAAACAGCTTACCTGTAAAATCCTTTTCTTGGAGTACATCACGGGACACAGAGCAGCATAGTCATTACTAATGGGTTATATAGAATTACCTTCAGGTGCTGGCACTGGCAACTTCCAAAACAGGAAGTACCCTCCCCTATATAAGCCCCTCCCATCCGGGAGTACCTCAGTTTTGTAGCAAAGCAATACGTGTCCCCAAAAGAGGGGTGGGAGCTCTGTGTCCCGTGATGTACTCCAAGAAAAGGATTTTACAGGTAAGCTGTTTTAAAAATCCTACTTTCTTGTTCATACATCACGGGACACAGAGCAGCATAGTCATTACTATGTGGGACGTCCCAAAGCAATGCCACATGAGGGGGGGGATACACCATACATAAGCTGGGCGCCATCAGGCATGAGGATCTTTTGCGGCCTGCAACACACTGCGCCCAAAGGCGACATCCTCCTGACTTCTAACATCCACCTGGTAGAACCTAGTAAACGTGTGTACTGAAGACCATGTTGCGGCCTTACAAATTTGCGCCAGGGAGGCCTGGTGATGCACTGCCCATGAAGTTCCAACTGCTCTCGTGGAGTGCGCCCTAACTTTGAACGGAGGCGGTCTACTTCTCAAGCCATAGGCTTGTATTATGACCTGTCGAATCCACTTGGCTAAAGTAGATTTTGATGCTGCCTGACCCTTTCTGGGGCCTTCCGGCAGAACAAACAAAGAATCCGTTCTACGAATCTGAGCAGTGGCTTTTAGATAAGCTTTAACTGCTCTTACTACATCCAAAGAATGCAATAACTTTTCCTCTACCGAGCTTGGTTTGGGGAAAAAAGAAGGAAGAACCACATCCTGGTTCAAGTGAAACCTCGATACCACCTTAGGAAGAAAGGCTGGGTGAGGACGTAATACTACTCTGTCCTTATGGATAACCAGATATGGCTCTTTACAGGACATGGCGGCTAATTCCGACACTCTTCTAGCCGAGCATATGGCTACTAAAAATATCAATTTCCTGGTGAGTAGAACCAAGGAAATGTGCCGCAAATGTTCAAATGGCTGCTTCTGCAGAACCGACAGAACCAAATTTAGATCCCATGGGCATATGGGAGCCTTAAATCCGTGGAATAATACGAGTCACACCTTGCATAAAGGATTTGACAAGTGAATGCATAGCCAGGGGCCTTTGAAATAGTATTGACAAGGCCGAAACCTGGCCCTTGATAGTACTTAAGGCAAACTTCCTGTCTACAGCCCACTGCAGGAAGTCCAGAATTCTGCCTATAACGTACTTACGTGGATGCCATTTTCTGGCCTCGCACCAAGTGATGTACGCCTTCCAAACTCTATAGTAGATCTGCCTGGATACAGGCTTCCTGGCATTGATTATAGTTGATACCACAGAGTTAGAGAGACCTCTCTTCTTTAGGATGTGGGATTCAATAGCCAGGCCGTTAAACTTAGAGTTAGTAAGGAAGGGTGGTATATCGGTCCTTGCGAAAGCAGGTCCGGACGACGTGGAAGGGTCCAAGGACTCCCCACAGACATTTTGATGATCTCCGCGTACCAGGCCCTTCGGGGCCACGCTGGAGCCACCAGGATCACCGGCTTCTTCTCCAACCTGACTCTGCGAAGGAGTCGAGGCAACAATTGTAGCGGAGGGAATGCATTTATCAGTCTGAACTGATCCCAAGGGAACACCAGAGCATCCGAGCCGCAAGCGAGGGGATCCCTTGTCCGGGAGACAAATCTGTCCACCTTTGCGTTGAATCTGGATGCTAGCAGATCTACATCCGGTGTTCCCCACCGCTGACATATTGCTCGGAAGACCTCGGGATGAAGGGACCATTCCCCTGGGCATAACTGTTGGCGACTCAGAAAGTCCGCCTTCCAATTCTCCACCCCTGGAATGAAGACAGCTGATATACATGGGACATGCTTTTCTGCCCATTCCAGGATGTGACTTACTTCCCTCTGGGCTGCACGACTCCTGGTGCCTCCCTGATGATTGATATATGCCACTGCTGTGGCATTGTCTGATTGAATTCTGACAGGGGACCCTTGGAGTCTGGATGTCCAGGCTACTAGGACGTACCGGGCTGCTCGTATCTCTAAGAGATTGATGGGCAGGGTTTTTACTACATTTGACCATCTGCCCTGGAGAGACCATTGCTCCAGTACTGCCCCCCAGCCTATAAGGCTGGCATCTGTAGTGACCACCTTCCAAGATATCGGGCTGAAGGGTTTTCCCTTCTGGAGATTCTGGGGGATCAACCACCAGCAGAGACTCTTCCGAACGGAAGGGGACAAAGCCATCGGGAAGTCTAGAGCCTGAACTTTTCCGTTCCAGGCTGACAATATGGCCCTTTGTAAATTCCTTGAGTGGAATTGGGCGTATGGCACAGCTTCGAATGATGCTACCATCTTTCCTAGCAGCCTCATGCACAGGCGTATGGACGGCTGTCTTTTTGCACAAAGCAGACGGACCAAGGCCCTCAAAGAGGATACCTTGTCTAGAGGTAAGAAAATCTTCCTCTGGTCTGAATCCAGCCGTAGCCCTAGATATACCAGGTTTTTCACTGGCTGTAGGGCTGACTTGTCCAGGTTGATGACCCAACCGTGAGACTCTAGATACTTGATTGTATCGACAATTACCACTTCTAGCTTGGCAACTGAGTGGTCCATCAACAACAGGTCGTCTAGGTATGCCATTATCGTTACACCTCGTGTTCTTAGATCGGCCAACAGTGGGGCCAGAATTTTTGTGAACACTCGTGGTGCTGTGGCCAGACCGAATGGTAAGGCTCTGAACTGAAAATGGCGCCCTTCTACTGCAAAGCGTAGGAATTTTTGATGACCTGGAAAGATGGGAACATGCAAGTAAGCATCTTTGATGTCAATCGAGGCTAACCATTCCTCCCCTTGTAGGGCAGCGGTGACCGATCGGATCGACTCCATCCGGAAAGACCGGACGTTTAGAAATTTGTTTAGACTCTTTAGGTCCAATATGGGTCTTATGTCCCCGTTTGGCTTCGGGACTGTGAAAAGGTTTGAGTAGAAACCCCCACTCTTCCATAGGAACCTCCATAATTACTCCTTGGAGCAATAGTTGTTCTAACGCCAATAGGAGAGACCCTCTTTTCAGAGGGTCTCTTGGCATGCCTGACCACATAAAATGGGACGGAGGAGACTCTTTTAACTCCAACTTGTATCCCAGAGTTACTGCGGAGAGCACCCATCTGTCTTTGATCGTCTCCCGCCAGGTCTCTGCGAACAACTGAAGTCTTCCCCCCACCCGTTTGAGTGGGGGCAGCCCTTCATAGGCTTGACTTGGAGGCTGGTTTAGTACCTCTTCGGATCCAGGGCTTTTTATTACCCTGTGGCTGTCCCTGATTTTTACCTCCTGAGTTTGACCGAGGAGGCCGTCGGAACTGCTTAGTAGCAGACGTCGCAGGGATAGGAGAGGTAGTCCTCTTAAAAGATGGACCCCTAGACCTCTTTTTACTCGGTAAGAGAGTACTTTTACCACTGGAAATCTTCTGGATATACTTATCCAGGTCTTCGCCAAAAAGGCGTTCCCCATGAAATGGGAAGCTAACTAAGAGCTTCTTACAGGGAGCTTCAGCAGACCAGTTTTTGAGCCACAGAAGCCTACGCATATGTACCAAAGACAGCGTGAGGCGGGAGGCCTGATGGATAGAATCCTTGATGGCGTCAACCGCAAAGCATAATGCTCTAGGCAGATCAGCCAGAGCCTGGGCCTGCTGGTCTGGCAAATCCCTCAGGACCATTTTCATTTGATCCTTTAAAGCTTGGCAGACCCCAATAGCTGCCACTGCTGGCTGTGTAACAGCCCCTGCTGTGGAAAAAGCAGATTTTAATAAAGATTCCAATTTTTTATCCACTGGATCTTTGAACATTTGAACATTATCTACTGGACATGTCAGTGATTTGTTCACAGAAGAGATGGCTGCATCCACCGTAGGAACATTCCATCTCTGGGTGAACTTTTCCTCCATGGGATAGATCACCGGAAACCTTTTAGGCGGAACAAATAGTTTATCAGGATGTTCCCAGTCCTGGTATATAAGTCCTTCCAATAATGGATGTATTGGAAAGGAGCAATTAACCTGGGGAGCTTTTAGCGACCCCAATGAGGAGACAGCAGTAGTTGATGGTTCAACAAGAGGCATTTTAAATGCAGATCGAACCATGTCAGTTAGGGTCTGGACCCACAATCTTTCAGTCTGTGATGCTGAAAATGTTTCATCTACTGTCGATTCCTCAAAAACAGAACTAACCTCCTCCTGATCCCCTTCAGGTAGGTCGGTCCCTTCCTGGGACTGTTGCTCTGCCAACAGGCACTCTAATGGAGGTGATGGAGATCTGGCGCGCTTTCTTTCCTGTAGAGAAGAAGCGATCAATGCAGCCAATCTCTGCTCCAATCCCTCCAGAGTTGAGGAAAAAACCTCCTCTGTTATATATGCAGGAGCAGGTGGACTGAGGACAGCCGCAGTACCTGGCACTCCCGGGGGTTCCTTATGGGTATTAACCTCTGATTTCTCAGGGGAGGAGGGTGCAGATGACTGCTCCAGATCCTCAGAGCCCGATGGAGACCCCCTACACTTCCTGAGAGGTATATTTCGGAGTTTTTTAGGCGGCATATTCCTTAGTTCAAAGCTGAGGTATTCCAGCCGCAATACACCCCTTACTGAAATAGTCTAATGCAATTTGCTGCTATGTACATCAGTGGGTGTCTACTAATGCGTCTTTCTGGGGATGCCTGTATCAACCGCCCGCTGTAAGCCCCTATACCATGCTACCAGCTCCTTTTCATGCTCTGTGTCCATAGCAAGCAGCGTGGACTGAGCCCTTTTATCTTGCTGGGACGCCCGCACATGCGCAGAAGCGCTGGGCGCACAGAGCGCGTCATCCGCCAGGCTCCGCCCCCTTTTTTGAAGCTAAACCTTATAAAAGGAAAGCATGTGTGCGCGCGCGTGCGCGCGTGCACGTGTGCGCTCTTGGCGCCATGTAGGGAGAGGAGCCAGGGTCCCTGTTTCACCAGGACTCGGGGATGGAAGGAAACTACTTGGCAGCATGACAGAGGAATGCAGCTTCCCTGATAGAGAGCTCACTCATCTGCCTGGACTTTCACCATGGAAGGAATAGTCCCAAGAAAAAAGACGTTCCACAGCGGCCTCTAGTGGACAAACACAGGTACCGCACTTTTGTTTTTTTTTTTTTTTAAAACCTCCTTTATGAAAAAACATTTCCAGGTTTACAGTTTTTTTAAAACTTCCCTTATGAAAAAACATTTCTAGGATTTCTTAGGCATATACAGCTATTAGCGGGAATACCCTTTAGGTAACAGGCAGAAAGACATATTAGGCTTGGGGGTCCCCTCAATAGAACCAAGTTCCTGAGGGGCCCCCACTTACCTTTTCCCCGCCGCAGGACTTTGTTTGGTCCACAGAAGCCCAAACTTCACCTCTCACGGCAGGCATTGTACTAGACCTTCCACTCCCCTGGACCTGTATAGCACCCTGCACAGATAGCCTCTTGGTTTTGGGTATGACCAGAGCTCTGGATCCCAGGGTCCAGCCCTCCTAAGAGAGGCATTACAGGCAAAACCCTGCTCTTCTCTGCAAGGCCCGGGTACCGACCGTTTAGCTATGAAGCTTTTTTGGTCGGATCCGGAATAGCTTGCTAAGGCCCAGAGAACCTGTACACAAGCCCAGATGAATACATGTTTAACCTTGGCCAACACCTTAGACACTGGCAAAAAACTGAGGTACTCCCGGATGGGAGGGGCTTATATAGGGGAGGGTACTTCCTGTTTTGGAAGTTGCCAGTGCCAGCACCTGAAGGTAATTCTATATAACCCACATAGTAATGACTATGCTGCTCTGTGTCCCGTGATGTATGAACAAGAAATAACATTTTTAAATAAGGAACTTTGAAGCAAAATAAGGGTCAATGTCCATCAATGCAGCCTTATCAGTGCCCATCTCCAGCCTCACCAGTGTCCATCTGCAGCCTCACTGTTGTACATCAATTCAGCGCCATCAGTGCCCTTCTGCAGCCTCCCCAGTGCCCATCAATGCAGCCTCACCATTGCAGCCTGATCAGTGCCCATCTGCAGCCTCACCAGTGCCAATCAATGTAGCCTCACCATTACAGCCTCATCAGTGCCCACCTGCAGCCTCACCATTGCCCATCAATGCAGCCTGATCATTGCCCAATAATACAGCCTGATCAGCCCACATCTGCAGCCTCACCATTGTATCCTCATCAGTGCCCCTCTGCAGCCTCACATCAGATTACACAGTGCGTGGATCTCCTGTTGATGACACCCAACCGACAGGACATGTCCCCTCCTAAATCACAGTCACAGTCTCCCCATGCCAGATGGTCCCTTCAGTCCACTCCAGTCCAAACAACACTGACAGTCCCGCTGCCAGCTTGCCTTGCTCCTGCCCCACAGGCTCATACACGAGGCTCCGGTTGCTCTGCTCGGTTCCCTTGCGCCATGACATCACATGACACACTCAGGCACGGCCTCCGCCAGACCCCCCCCCCCCCCCCCGACACCCAAACATGCTGTAGCAGGCACTCAGATGGTCAAGCATCACAGCTTGGCAACCTTTTCCTGTCACTGGCATTTACTCACAGGAGAAAAGTGACGTATTTTTACTGGCTGCCAGTAAAAATACTGATGATTGCCAACACTGGTGGGGGGGGGGGGGGGGGGGTTGGGATTACAGGTGAGTAATAAACCTTTTCTTGCAGTCACCAATTTTTCAAATTTTACAGTAAGGGCTCTTTCACACGGAGGTCCGTTCAGGTCCGCCTGTCAGTTTTTTTAGGCGGACCTGAAACGGATCCTCCATGTACCCCTATGGAGGCACGGATGTCAGCGGAGACATGTCCGCTGACATACGCTCCGCCAAAGTGTGACGGAGGAAAACCCTATTTTTCCTTCCGTCGGCGGAGCGGATCGGACGACAATGGACTCTACGGTCCGTCGTCATCCGATTCCCCATAGGGGAGAGCGGCGCTCTGACAGGGCGGTCCCTGCACAGTGTGCGGGGACCGCCCAGTCATCCGTCGGCTCAGCGGGGATCAACGGAGCGATCCCCGCTGAGCAAGCGGAGCTTCACGGGGCGGATCATGACTGATCCGCCCCATGTGAAAGAGCCCTAAGTCTCTTTATGCGTAGGACTTGCGTCACAGGCAATATTTAGATCATGCTTTGGAGCAATAAAACCTTTTCTTGGCAATTATTGACTTTGTAGCACACCAAAACCAAAGTGCTATAAATGAAGCAATGCCAACAAGTAGTTAAACCACACGGTGAAAGAAGATGTTAGCGCCATGTACTATCTATTCTGGAACAGAAGCCTAAATGTAGGAGGAAACCCCTACCACCTCCATATCTAAGACCACAATCTACATCCATCCTGTAATGAACAAATCTCAATACTGCCCAGATACACAACCAGGATCTAAAGAGCAAAACAAAGATAGCACTATAGTGCCGAAAAGCCTGTGTTCTCCCTGCTGGGAAGGGGTTATTCTCAGTTCACTAAACTGATCACCAGTGTGAGATTATTCTGAGCTCTTTATGGATCTTTAATGAACCTTTCAATTGGCAGGCCACTTTAACCGCTTCAGCCCCGGAAGATTTGGCTGCTCAATGACCGGGCCATTTTTTGCGATAACGGCACTGCGTTGCTTTAACTGACAATTGCGTTGCGTACCCAAACAAAATTGACGTCCTTTTTTTCCCACAAATAGAGCTTTCTTTTGCTGGTATTTGATCACCTCTGTGGTTTTTATTTTTTGAGTTATAAACAAAAAAAAGAGCGACAATTAAAAAAAATCTTTTGCTTTTTTCTATAGAAAATATCCCCAATTTTTTTTTTAAAACTAACTTTGTCCTCAGTTTAGGCCGATATGTAGAATTCTACATATTTTTAGTAAAAAAAATAAAATAAAAAAAAAATGCATGAAAAATGATGACCATGCCCATAATGAACAATACTTCCAGAGTTCCACGATTACAAAGACCCACACCTCCTCTGAATATTTACATCCTTAAATTCTTTACATCTAGATGATGCACCACTAATCATCCCATCTTAGGCCTGTGGTTCCTACCTTTGAAAAGGGCAAGCAGTCCTTGTCAGCTTCCTTGTCTTTAACTTCAAAGTCATAAAGTGCTTTGCATTGAGGCGGAGGTTGAGGTAAAGGCTTGATAATCTGCACAAAGTTAGTTGGGAAGAAGCCATGGACCCCATTGATTTCCCCGTGGTACCAATTTTCATCAACTTGCCGGCGAAGCACAATGATGTCACCCTTGTTAAACTTCAGATCCCCAGGCTCTTTCCCTTCATAGTTGTACAAAGCTTTGGCACACGGTAACTGAGGTACACCCTGGAAAAAATAAAACAAAAAATACCATTAAAAAGGATGTAAAAACTAGCAGGAAACATCCTTAAACCCTTAGGAGTGCGTTTACATTTACTTTTGTTAACACGGGAAATGTAGTGTGACGCGGTCCTTCAAGGTGGTGTCATGTGCAGTACGCGTTAATACACTACTTAGTAGGGCAACATTTTTGCATCTGCGTTTTTGTGTAGTTTCAAACTAAGGTTTGAATGGTAACCCAAAATCACCATGAAAAACAAAGTGGGAATAGAGCTATAGTACACCTTGAAATATTTCTGCAATTTGTTTACTATTCGTTGCATTTCATGCATTATTTACTACTCTTAATGTTTTTTTGCTGCATTACATCAATGTTTTATGTGAATCAATTTTTATAATAAGTAAAGGTCTAAAAAACATAAAAGCACAAAGACACGTAACCGTTTTTCCCTTAAACACAGAATATACAATGCACATGTACAGTAACCAAGAATTACTTTCGTGGCAGGTCATATAGATTTAGGCCTGTAGCACTACAACCCACTTTCAGGGTGGCCAAGGATGGGGTGATGTCTCAATGAGAATCGAATGGTTCCTGAAATCAGAAGATCCCTTTACACAGTGTCATGCGAATTGGCTAAAGAACTAAGCTGGTATCAAAAATGGACCAGATTTCCATATAAAAACCTATATTTCTGACGATTGTATGAGCTTATCACAATCCTCTAAGATAGCCCTACGTGGCCTGATTATTGCCGGAGTGACACTTGGAGTCGCTGGATGCACTCGGAGACACTTCATTCCCAAGTGCATCCGAGTGGCTCCAGAGCGTCTCAGGCGCCCCCCCACCTCTGGCAACATGCAGTACTGCATACAATAGAAGTCACTGTGGAACAAATTATCTGGGTTTCCATTGACTTTGCTTTGATATACGAGTGCTTTGGATTAAAAGCATTCTTCTGGAACGAATTATGCTCGTAATCCAAGGTACCGCTGTATTTCAATTATTTCTAGCCTACTCCTATTACTCTAAGCCAGTGGTCTCCAAACCATGGCCCAGATGCAGCCCTTTGCTTTTATCCAGCCCTATGAGGGGGCACAATTTCTCCCAATGACGGGACACAATTTCTCCCACTGACACCAATGATGGGACACAATTTCTCCCAATGACATCAATGAAGGGATGCAATTCCTCCCACTGACACCAATGATGGGGCACAATTCCTCTCAACGACACCAAAGGTGGGGCAGTTTTTTTCCCATCAACGTTTCTACTTCCAATTGCCACAGTTTGGCCCTTCTCAAGTCTGAAGGACAGTAAACTGGCCTTTTGTTTAGAAAGTTTGGGGACCCCTGCTCGAAACAATCTTGAACCTAACTTTATGAAGAATTCCACACATTCACTTCCACTGCTGTGTCGCACGTTGCACAGAGCCTGCCTTCTGATCTACAGAGTTTCTGAGAGGAGGCGTTCCAGGAGGCAAAATAAAGCAGAGTAACATGGATGGATGGGCGAGTTTGCTTTGAATATTAAAAATGTATTAAAACAGCGTTTTTGGTGCTCAGATGCAGTTCCGCTTCAATGAGTAGAGCAGTGTCCAGTCTCCACCCATAGTTTGCTACCTAGACATTGAAAGAGCAGCAGAAGACTGATGAAGTCATCCCACTGCTCTCACCTCCTATTGGCATGTCCCATTTCCATACATTTACATGTAGCACACATGACTGGCTCCCATACCTGCCACTTCTAGCCTAAGTGCTATTGAAAACAGATTGCAGGAGCCTTATATCAAGTCACATTCAGGCACTTACACTAATTGCATTAAACCCCCCCCCCCCACCTATTTATCAATGCTATAAGAGCGTCATTCAGTTTGTGTCTAATATATCTGCCTAGAGCACACCTTTAAGCAATTGGAAACAGTAAAGTGGAGTGTGTTTATACTAGCAGACATGGCACACAAAAAGTTTTATAGAAAGTGGCAGCTCTGATACCGAATCAGCAAAGCCAATGTCCTTCCCCTCATTACACCTATGGATTGGAACGATTAAATTATTATGAGATTATGATCTAGGACTTACATACTTAGAAGTTTGTAATTTTTTCCAAGGCAATATCGGATACGCTAACTATGCCAATAGTGGGGCTCTAATCCAGTTTATATTGGGCCCCAGAGGTATTAAAGGAGTAGTAAAGTTATATTTTTTTTTGCGTGTAAGCAATGTGTGTTGCTTACTGTTAAAGAATATAGCATTAATTATTATTAAAAAACATTATTTTTCATAAAATTCTTACCTTGAATATCCTCCTCCTGCCTTCCTTTCTTCTTGCTGTCCTATATTTCCGGGTTTGCGGTGCGCGTTCATAACGGCCTAATGGGAACTACATTTCCCATTAGGCTTAGCGCCATCGCGCATGCGCACTGCGTTTTTTCTTTTGAACACAGAACGAGAACGAGCAAAGTTCTCGTGTACACACGCCGCCCCTATTAGATACACACCGCCCCTTCTATCTTCAGGCAGCAATGGGGGCGGAGTCCAGGCAGGGCAGTGAAGCTTAGTAAATGAAACTAAGCCAAGGGGGGCGGCGCTGCAGCGATGTAGACACGCCCACTAACCCACAGCTATTTTCTCTATCTTCAACGTAGAGAACGTCCTGACGCTCTCCTGTAGTCCAAGAGAGGGAGCGAGCACGACACTCCACACCAGGGAGAAAGGCTCCCATTATGGTGTGGAGTTCCAGACAGAAGAAGAGGAAGTGAGGATTTCTCAGAAGAAATAAAGACATTTACAAGCAAAATCGAAGGATAAGGTAAGTGAAGGAGCACTACACTAAGGTAAAGGAAGCTATTTAGGAAAAAAAAAATGTAACTTTACTACTCCTTTAAGCTACACCCTTTTACATATTAGAAGAAAGCACTAAAAGTATGAAGTGCAGAGCTGCTCTCCCTACAAGACCTTGGAAATGAAACAAACGAATATGTGTTGCACATGCTGACAATGTGTCTAAATTCATTGCATTTTGTGAATCACAGCTCCGCAGGCGGTGGTGTTAGTCAATAAACAAGGATCTGAGATACAAATGTCCTAACTTTCAACAATAAAGTCTGTTCCTAATGAAGTACATGAGCGGCTGATGTGTTCCAGAGCCATAACTTCAAGAGGAATTAGAAGAACAGCTTCCCATATTCATTAAATTTCACAACATCGAAACAGGTGATCCAAATCCAGCGGCAGAAGTGGAACAATAGGATCTCTTCCATTAAAGTGATACGAACACTTTTTTTTTTTTCAAAAAAGGATTCTATACTTTCCTGCTCTACACAACGGTCCCTGACCTCTTCTTCAGCATTACCCCACCAGTGCTGTCTGCATCTTCTTCCTGTGGGTGCCCCCATCGCAAGCCATGCGTGATGGGGACACCCATATGTGTGCGCTGCCAAAGCGGGCTGTGTGCATCCATAGACACACACAGCGTGACTCTGCGCCAATCCCCCACTCTCTCCTGACATGCTGCTGCTGGAGTGTCTTGTGAAACCAGGAGGTGAGGGAGAAGACCTGCAGCCAGGACAGCACCGGATCAAATGGGGGGGGGGGGTAGTTAAATATTTTTAACCTCTAAATTTAGAATCACATTAACCACTTAGAGGCCGGAAGATTTTCCCCCCTTAATGACCGGGCCATTTTTTGCGATTCGGTACTGCGTCGCTTTAACTGACAATTGCGCGGTCTTTCAATGCTGTACCCAAACAAAATTTATGTCCTTGTTTCCCCACAAATAGAGCTTTCTTTTGGTGGTATTTGATCACCTCTGCGGTTATTTTTTGCGCTATAAACAAAAAAAGAGCGACAATTTTGAAAAACACAAAACAATATTTTTACTTTTTGCTATACTCCCTCACGACACTCACAACACTCACGCCTGGCGCACATTTTTATTCATTCCCCCAACTCCAAGAACAATTTGATATCCCACAAACTGAATTCTTTAAATTTTTGCAAATCAGACACTTTTTTGAATCCCTCTTTATACTCAACGCCAGCACTAACTTTACCCCCTTCGAAAAACTCTGCCAGAACCTCTCTAGAGAAAGGGGAACGATCTCTACAATATACAAACTTCTCAATGAGTCGCAACTTCCTGCAAAATCTACGGACATGCTTCGTTGGGAATCGGACCTGGGCGTAACATTTTCCCCGGATGACTGGCTTGACATGCTCCAGAATATGCACAAATGTACCCGCTCTATAGCCACTAAAGAGACTGTAGTGAAATTACACACGAGATGGTACCTTACCCCAGACAGGGTTCACAAGTTTTATCCCTCGGTCCAGGGGACAGGTTTTAGAGGCTGCCAGACTCCTGGCACTTTGCTCCACACCTTTTGGAGCTGCCCTCATCTGCAACATCTGGGTAGCGCTGATCACGGGCACTATCATTGATCTGACAGCCCCGATATGTCTTCTCTTTACCCCTATTCCAGATCTCCCCCCGCCCACGCAGAAATTGGTTAATACTCTGTTCTGTGCAGCCCACTGGGCCATAGCCTTGAATTGGCGATCCCAGTCGGTTCATTGGACACAGGTACTCCGCCGGATGGAAACTATCCGCCTAATGGAGAGGATCCATCATACTGTTGCAGATACCATGCAGGTTTTCCACAGCAAATGGACCTCATGGTCTACATATGGTGCGATGCTATAGCCAGCTCCCCTCCGTGAGCCCCTAGTGCCCTAATTTTTTATTTTATTTTTATTAAAAGCCAGGAGGTTCTTTTGTCCCCCGTTGGTTTCGTACCCTGGGTGACAGAGTGGAGCATCAGATGGCCACAGGCTATTTGACATCCTTCCATGAATGACATACTGTACTGGGTTGATTGAATGATCCAGATGAAGCAGTAGGTTGATTTACACATATATTGTTTACCTTTTCTTTTTCTTCCCCCCTCCTTTTTTATTTTTTTCTTACTGTTTTCTTTTTTTTGCCCCTTCTTGTTTCCCATTGTGTGTTTTGATTTTACTTGATAATAGGTTGCACACCCCATTGCGGATACCGTGCTTGATGTTGGTTACCACAATAATCCTCTTATATATTGAATGTCGTGTAAACTGAGAATTCTGACATTGGGGTTGCATCCCGACATGCTCTGTACCTTTTAATACGTTTATACCCAATAAAAATCGTTTGTATAGAAAAAAAAAAATATCCCCCCAAAAATATATCTATCAGTTTAGGCCAATATGTATTCTTCTACATATTTTTGGTAACAAAAAAAATAAATTGCAATAAGTGTATATTGACTGGTTTGCGCAAAAATTATAGGGTCTATAAAATAGGGGATAGATTTATGGCATTTTTATAATTATTTTTTTTTTTTACTAGTAATGGCGGCAGGGACTGCAACATTGCGGCAGACAGATCAGGCACTTGACACTTTTTTGGGACCATTGACATTTATACAGCAATTAGTGCTACAAAAATGCACTGATTGTTGTGTAAATGTCACTGGCAGGGAAGAGGTTAACACTAGAGGGTGATCAAGGGGTTAAATGTGTTCCCTGGGAGGTGTTTCTAATTGTGGGGGGATGGGACTGATTGGAGGAGGAGAGAGATCTCTGTTCCTAATCACTAGGAAAAGCAGATTCTCTCTCCTTCCCTGTCAGAACGGGGATCTGTTTACATTGACAGATCCCTGTTCTGGCTCTCTTTCCCGCGATCGCGGATGGCTGGCGGACATCGCAGTCGCCGGCCATGCGCATCGGGTCCCCCGCAATGCAGCCGTCACGCGCGCCCTGCTATGGCTCTTAAAAAAGGAGCCAACGTACAGCTACGGCGATTCACGAGAAAGGGCCGGCCTGCGTAAGTATAATGACGGCGGATGGTTGGCAAGTGGTTAAAGGATAAGTTCACCTTTTTGGGCAGAATTTCAAATTTCAGAATAGATAGAAGTGTTTTCCATAGCCATTTCTGGCCCAGCCCTCCCAATGTGCTTTCCTCTCACTTACCTCGTTCACAGGTTAAAAATCTTGTCGGTATATTTGTATTTTTAAAACGATTTTCAGATTCCATCACTTTTCAGCTTTCACTTCCTGTGGGTCATCTCCCAGAAGCCTTCCCTTCTTTTCATCACAGAAGAGGGTGTGATAGGGTGTGTTCACCCAGATGGACCACACCTCCCTCATTGCAATACCACCTTCCACCCACTTCCTATACAATGGGATTGTACAATCTTCTTTAGATCTCCCGTGAGCTATTACAAGGGCCTGCCTGATTTGATGCAAATTGAATGGATTGTTCAGGTGTGTCGTCCTATTCCATAGTTCTGGTAAATCTAAAGGAAATAGTACAGAGATTGTACATTCAGATTGCATAGTGTATGGCCATTGTAACGGCACCCCAAATATAAAGGGGTTAACGCCGTTTAGATCCTTTCCCTCACCTGGACACAAATTCCCTGTCGATCCTCCACAGCCAGGCGACCACTTCCCATAAAATTAATCCTTCCAGAAGAAACGAGACGTAGTCTGTCTCTTCCAGGATACGAGACAACGCTCTGTATTTCAAGTTCCAAAACAGGGAATGACTAATTTTCAAAACACATGGTAACACATTTCTCTTCAAAACCCTTTCCTCCCATCCTTGGGGAACAGGGCGGGTTAAACTGTCTAATGACAATGGTGATACAGGTCAGGTGTGTTCAAACTTCTCCTTCAGTAAACAGTCTTAGCAGGAGGGGTGATTCCCCCCCCTCCTCACAGAAGACACTTCAACATCCCATAATATGGAGCCAGCCGGTCTACCAGCTCCAATCCACATCGTCACAGTAGCAGACTTAATTCATAATAGACAATAGAATGCAAATCACCTTAACTCCTCACAGCAATGATTACACAACCCCCCCCCCCCCCTCACAGTACACATCCAATCTAGATACAATGTATGTGCAGCATTGAATATGGCTATCATAGACCGAATAGAGACACAGGGTGGTTGACACATAAGAGGCATTGGGGGAGCTGAAGCAAGGGTATCTCATACTTTCTAAGCGATTCTGAGTTCCCCGGGCCTTCCCGTTACAGCCATCTTTATACAAGTACATAGGAGGGAGTGAACGGAGACACTCTGTTGTCAGACCTCATTCACATCGCCACGTAGCGAAAAACTCACATTCCTGCATGCATTTTTTTTTTTGGGGGGGTGGTTTGGAGCATTTTCACTTGTCACGCATAGGGCAGCCCATTCACTT
This sequence comes from Rana muscosa, assembly GCA_029206835.1. NCBI lineage: Eukaryota > Metazoa > Chordata > Amphibia > Anura > Ranidae > Rana > Rana muscosa. Next base: position 273,583,583 of record CM055116.1, on the reverse strand, counting down.
GAATGGGCTGCCCTACACGCAACAATCACCCAAGAGAAGACAAACTTTTTTGGAGTAGAGCATGGTGTGTCACCGCAGTATTTTTCTGCAACTGAAGTACATTAATGATATATTGGTAAGCTACATATTAGAAGGAAAAAAAAAAGGTGAACTTAGCCTTTAAGTCTGCCTTGAGTGGATGCTCGGACTTTAGCACTGATGCGGTGTTTGATGACACCGATAACATTTGCAGTTCACCAACTACTTGTATTTGGTCTTTAAAAGCTGAAGTTTGTTTAAATTGCTCATCTCTCCCGCTTTGAACATCAAAAGGGACAAGATCTGATCTGGCTGAAGACTGTAGCGCTACCCCCGCAGGAGCCGCTAGTGTATGTATGTTTCTGCACTTTGCCTCTCAACCCCAAGAACTGCCTCAACCCCTCTGGCACACCCGTTTGGTAAAATTGGTGTAGAACCCAACAACAAAGAGAAAACACAATAATAATAGAGCACGTAGTATATTTACCAAGACTCTGGGTCCAGTCACTTCATTAGCTGTGGTAGTGAATAGAGAGACTCACACAAGATATCAATGAACAACTTGTAAAAGTTTACTATGATGAAGAATAAAGCAATGGTGTGAATAATAGATGAATAAACACAAGTTATAATTGACAGAGATATTTGTTCAAAGCAAAAATGTCATACCGCTGTATCAAATAGCTAACCTGATAAGGGTATATGTGAACAGGGGCGCAGTGGAACAGGTCCTCAACACGTTAATACCTATATTGAAACGCCTCCCCACTGAGGCCTTAGCACACAGACCAATGCATACAGAAATTGCATAGACAGCCAACACAGTAATAAAAGTACAAGATCCAACTGTATGTTGCTAAATGGCTCCCTCTAGAGTGCAGTTCCAAATGTTACACAATTGTACAGCAGTAAAGCCTTGTGGAAGAATAAAGCAGTGGAAGTCCTTCCAGTTCCAGTTTGTTCTTCAGCTAGCTCAATTGTACTGCAGTGTGAGGTGGTGTACATATTTGTAATCCAAAATAGCAAAGGAAACAGTAACTGTAGAATATGGTGTAATTGATTACTTAGCTGCAACCTATTCCCACCTGTAATTCCTTCTGGGAGTGAACAGTACAGTACTGACCTGGCAGCATGGGTAAAAAGGAAAGCAAGGCCCCAGGATCTGATTGCAAAAGGCTCAAATGCAGCTTATCCACATCCGTGGAACTACAGGTCTCAGCGGCAGTCTGTATAGTAGGCAATCACTTATCAATATTACAGTCACTACTTGGGTAGGCAGATGCCTTATCACCACTATGGATCCCAGCTTGCTGTAGACTTAGTCTGTGTAGATGGCACCTCCACGCGGTGCTGCTCCTCCCGATGTGCTGGAAGGCAGATGGCTTCAAAAGCTCTGAAGCGCAGGCTGGTCTCCTGCCCGATCAGCAGGGCTGCTCACAAGGGTCCCTCTGGCAGGCGATCCGCTCGCTGCTGCAGGCCGCAGGCTCTCCCAGCCCTGGGCACACACACAGACCTCCTGCTGTGTGTTGAATGGCGTCCAGAGAGACCGAAAACAGGCCACGCCTGTTCTTTTATCTGCTTACCCAGCAGGCTGTTCTGTGACTTTGCATTGTGGGTTTGTGACTTGGCATTGTGAGTGTGGTAGTTCCCAGCCTGCTTTAACTACATGAGTCACTTCCTCATTGTACTCCATATCCCACAATGCTTAACTGTTCACTTTCTTTAAACAGAAGGAAAAAGAAACCTGACATAGTTCCAACTGTCACTAGAGGGAGCCAAACCCTTTCTTAAGAATACAATACATTACTTAGATGAGAACTTGGATAGTAGGCCTGTGCTACAAGACAGATGTTTAAAGTGTATGTAAACCCTAACAACCCTAACATACCTAGTGAAGTGAACAGCCTCAGATAATACACAGAGATTAAAGCAAATCTCCCTACATAAGTTTTACTTGTATATCAAATGTGCAGACCATGTTAAAAATCTTTCTTCCTCTTTCAGCAGCACATAGGGGTGGGTGCGGAGTCGGGGTTTACACTGTGCGAGAGCTGATTGGAGGAAAGGGACAACTATTAGATTGTAAGCTCTTCTGAGCAGGGCCCTCTTAATCCTCTTGTATTTCATTGTATTGAAACTGTAGGGTCTCCCTTTTATATTGTATATATTGTAAAATGTTGGCGCTATATAAATCCTGTATAATAATAATAATAATAATAATAATAATAAATAAACCCCCCCCCCCCCTCCACATAGGCAGAGGCATAAAGGAACATGCAGAGCTGCAATCTGAATAGACAAGCTCTCTGCTAATCTTCCTCCAAGATCCCTCCCCAACACAAATTTTCAGCTACCGTTATCTCATGCATCAGAGAACTTGTCAGAAGTGTACTCATGCTGATAACAGAGGAACGAATCACCAGAGAGAAACACTTAGATCTTTGGAGAGAGACAAGTAAACACTACAGATATATTTGCTTAGGTCAACTTTCATGAATGGGGATTACAACCACTTAAAAAAAAGTGTTACTAAACCTAAAAACGTTTACCTTAATGCATTGTTTGCATTATGGTAAAAAAAATAGTTTTTAGTGTCCCTATGCCCCCCCCCCCTCCCTGTGTGAAGAGAGGGCAGAAGAGATCAGTGCTGTGCTTGCTGCATCTTTTTTCCCCTTTACTTCCTCCTCACACAGCATTCAAGCAGCAGCAGGAGCCATTGGCTCTTGCTGCTGTCAGAGGAAGTGGGGGTGGTCCTAAGTCCCGCTGTGTAAGTCTATGGAGCGCCGCTCCATAGAAACACAGGTCTGGAGCACGGGGACAATGTTCTCCCCATAGCCAGCGGCTGGCTATGTTAGTCCCTCAAAAAAAAAAGAAGAAGAAGAGGAGGAACCAAGATCGCCGCCGGGGACCCCAGAAAAGGAGGATTGGGGCCACTGCACAGAGCAGGCAAGTAGAACATGTTTGTTATTTTCATAAAAAGATTTGACGTTAGTAACACTTTAAGTCAGACTGAGGTTAGCACTCACACTAATCCAAGAACGTTCCCATATACATCAGACCATTAAAGGAGCATTTTCAAATCAGTATATGAAATATAATCAAGATAAAAAAAATTAAAAATAAGAGAAATGTCCTTCAATTTTTTTTAAATAAATGTGTTCTTTCAAAAAGTACAAAATACAGTAGTTAAAAACTTTTTTTTTGCCTGTACAGGAAATGCTACAAGATGATACATAGGATAATCCTATACTACACAACAAACCAAATTAAAGCCATTTACATATTCACCGACCCAAATTTAATGAGCGATTTAAATGAAAATACATAAAAATCAAGTAGCGGATAGACAAGCCTCCCCTCTATTTATAGAGCTAAAAGTATGCAAGACTTAAGCCGTTCTAGACTGATTGAAGTGATGGGGTAATGTGTGTCACATACAACCTCTGCATAGCTCTGTTGCAACCCAGTGGTACATGGCTAATAAAGAAAGACATGGGAAGCCAATTCATTTGTCTGTTCACAGGTTGGTCCATTGAGAGATGCTTTTATTTCTTTTTACATCCTTGTTTCAAATTTGCCCTTTCAAAGAAAAAAAGAATTGAAAAGAAGCATTGTGATGCATATTCGTGCTTTCTTACACAGAGGATCTGCTCTGAAACGGTCTTTCAGAAGACCAGCTAATGCCTGGATTGCAGTAAATAGGACCACTGCTATCTGCAGGCTGAACACATCCTCTACACAGGTCTAAATTGCTAACCGGCAAACTTATGATCTACTGAACTTTAACACTGCAAATTTAAACCATGAATTAAAGTGTGCCACTGGATCAGAGATGCAGAAATGACAATGACTTAAGCTGGCCATACATTTTACAACATCCTTTAGATTTACCTTCAACTATGTAGTACAAGGGCCTGCCCGATTGCAAACTAAATTGTAAGTGTTTAGGTGTGACCTCATATTATACACGGTTTTGGTAAATGTAAAGGAAAGTTGTAGAAGAAAGTTGTATAAATGTGTGGCCAGTCTAAAGGCCCATACACACGATCGGATATTCCGACAACAATTGTCCGACGGACGTGTTTTGTTGGATAATCCGACTGTCTGTATGCTCCATCAAATGAATGAATGAATGACTTGTATAGCACTACAATTGCGAACTGAATCGCCTCAAGGCACTTTTTCCACCCAGTGTCTTGCTGGCTGGTGCGGTCATTTACCCCGTAGGATCTCAACATGCTTGGGACACACATTCGTACACATCTATACTGGGCCAATTTGGACAAGATCCAATTAACCTACCAGCATGTCTTTGGACCATCGGACAATTGTTGTAGGAATTTGACAACATATGTTGGCTGTGCATGGTCTCAAATTGTCCGACAACAAATGTGTTACGTCGGATCATCCGATCGTGTGTACACAAATCCGGACTAAAATCCAAAGTACAAACACACGAACCAATGCTAACCATAAGACAACATTAGCAGAAGTTGCCCAAAGGGTGGCGTTAAAGAGCTGAAAAACCACGCAGTACGTCACTACGTTTTAGTTTTTGTTGGCTGAAAATGTTCTGCCATGTGTATGCATACCAAGTTCACAGTCAACGCCCTTCGGACACAAATCCACGGATTTGTCCGATGGAAGTCGATCGTGTATCTATGGCCTGCCTAACAGAACTGGTGTCCACTATTGGACAGCTGTCCATAATACAAGTATGACAGCATTTTACTTGGAAGTTGGAGGACACAACTTTATATTGACTTCTACAGAAAACAAAAAGTGATATGAGAGTTGATTTACTAAAGGCAAATAGGCTGTGCATTTTGCAAGAGAATTTTCCCCAGAGCTTAGCAAATGGGACGAATTTCTACTTTGCAAAGAACACGCAATCGTGTGCAAGGAAAAAAAAAAACATAAAACATTTCAGTTGCACATAATTCGATGATGGAAGTCAGCAGAGATTTACCCTATTCACTAATATTTTGGGAAAATTCTCTTGCAAAGTGAACAAGCAAAGTCTATTTGGCTTTAGTAAATGAACCCCATAGTTTGCAAAAGACAAATAATGCATTCAGTTTGTTTCCATTTCAAAGCACAGGCCCACTTAAATCTACCATCTGAGTTATGAGTTAGCTGCTGCAGGCCTAATTGCTGATCAAGTTCTAAAAAAAGGAGTTGGTGGGCGTTCAAAGCTATCCAAAAGTTACCCAAGATTTAGTTTAGGGAAGTGTAAAAGGAGTTGCAAAATGCTGACCATTGCTAAAAAATATGACAGATTTTTGAACACCCATCATCATAAAAACAGGTCATAGGAGTGCCATACTCAGCCTACAAAAATACACTGAAACCCCAAAAGAAGACTTTGGATGGATCTTTGTAAACCAATAGAAAAAAAAAAAAAAACGGATTACCCCATCCACACAATCAAGGTGGATGGAGGAATCCTCCCACAGTTCTATTGTATTCCGACAGTAGGGACTCCTCCACTCTCAGAAGACAATGATCAGCTTCTGACCGAATTAAAATTTTCCAACATTCCCATTCAAGAAAAGCCAATCATTGGATCGACTTCTCTCGAATGGGAATGGTCATAGATGGAACAAAATTTGTCTGGTTCAGACACAGATCCATCTATGGCCAGCTTTAGGGCAGGACAAATCTTAAGAAATGGTGGCAATCCCATTCAGCAGTAAATGCCCTTTGACAATAGCGACTGCGGACTGTGCTGGCACCCGGGGATGCCGTAGTGAGACACTTCGGATATACAAGTGGTGTGTGCACCTAGATAATGTCTCATCAGGACAAATCTTATAAACTGGTTATCAAATGCTGTATAAAAGTTATTGGCAAATCACATTTTCTGTGTTTCTTCTGTTGAAGACAGTAGAAGCAAATTCATGATTGGCTCTTAAAAAGTGACTACTGGCTCCTAGATTCGACTGACTGGCTCTGGATTTCTAAACTTTTACATATCTGCTCAGCTTTGAATTTTTTTTTTTTTTTTTAACAGGGTTCCTTAATTTTCCCACTCGCTGTACAAACAGATCACTTGTACAGTGTTCAACAAAGAAAGTGTTTACAAGGAAAGTCCTTGTGGTTGTAGAACACGGGCAGCTTTAGCCAGTAGTAGGCCCTAATCAGCAAAGTGTGGCAGGTCAAGTGTTTTCCCCACCAACTGCTAAGCAAAGAAAGCAGATATATAGCTATGCCTAGATGTAAAGGGATGTTCAGTTGAGTTAGGAGCTAGTCTATCTGCAAGCTACAGTGATTTGAGTTCATGATTTTGATATGAAGGCACAAGAGCACTAGAAAATCTAAATCACTTCTACGATTTTTTCTTTCAGCAAAGGAGCTAAGAAAGTAAATAAATTGGCTAAGGCAGGCCATAGACTAAGCTCATTTTTTCCTGCAACCAAGAAATTTGCTAGACAGTGTTGACCATGGAATCCTTCTTGCCGAGCCAATGTATTCTCGGGGGGCTGGGGAGTTGTCCCCGCCGAGAGAAGACAGTGAATATTGTTAGTGGCTATAAGAGCCGATTTCAATAAATCTAATGTAAAATCCATCAGGATGGTTGTACTCAAGTTGATGGATCAGCTTGGGAACATTCAGCCTTCCCATACATGGTTTAGCAGGAACCGTCCGGGATTGGCACTCAAGTCTAATGCCGCGTACACACGGTCGGAATTTCCGAGGAAAAAAGTCAGACGGAATTTTTTCATCGGATGTTCCGACTGTGTGTGTGCACCATCTGACTTTTTCCGTCGGAATTTAGAAAAACAACATGTTCTCTTTTTTTCGGACGGAAAAAATTTGTAATCGTAAATTCCGTTCATCTGTAGGGAACTTCGACAGAGAAAAACGCATGCTCAGAATCAAGTCGACGCATGCTCAGAAGCATTGAACTTAATTTTTCTCGGCTTGTCGTAGTGTTGCACATCACTGCGTTCTTGACGGCGGCATTTGGTGTGACAGTGTGTATGCAAGACAGTTTGAACGGAATTGCGTCGGAAAAATTCGTTGGAGTTTATCCTGACGGAAAATCCGATCGTGTGTATTAGGGTACAATTAAAAATGTTACCCCACCAAAATGTTTTAGTTCTATTTAGAGTAGGGATTGGTTAAAATCTCTGGCAGATTTAGGAAGACACAGGAAGTAATTGGTACTTTCCAAATGGGAGCACCCCATCATTTTGACTAGACAGGAAGTGAAGTTAAAGCTGCTCAATGGTAACAGAGTGATAAAAACCTGACAGAGGTTCTCACTTTACCAAACAATAAATTACACTTTTATTTAAAAAAAAAAAAAAGTTTTAGTTGAAAGTCCTTTTTAAATCAATATATATGATTCCAACTAGTCAATAAACAAACAAGTTACAAGAAAATTGCCTCTTAATGGTAATACTAATTACCCAACTATGGTTTTTGTTCTAGTCATAATGGGTTAAATAGCAGAATCATCCAAATTTTGCCATAGATCTGATAAGAAATAAATCCTGTTTGAGCATGTTTGTGGTAACTTTTTTGTTTGTTAACACTTCAAAAGAGATTTACCAACATCCTGATGGTTGTTTTCATGTTAAGTGCTGGTTTCTCTAACATTTGTTGTACTGATCACGCTAAATGTCACATTCTCTGAAGAAGAGATATGCCTCTAAGCTTTCCCCACAATGAAGTGACTGATCTAATTATTTTCAGTGAAGACCTTCATTGCTCTTTAACCTCGTAGTTCAAAGATTCCAGACAGAATGACCTATTAACTTTGTTTATTTGCTGGGATTCCTAGCTCTCTGCAACATCACCCAGCCAGATTTATAAATACAGGCTGAGGCCTCATAAATGTCAAGTTGTGGGCAGAGACATGTTTCACATGGTCTGGAGTTGTTCCAAGGTCAGACCCTTTTGGTTCCATGACTACCTCCAACAACTTTACAGTTCCCAATGTACGTAATTCTATGAGTGGAGTCTTTGGTCATTCTCAGAAAGACCTTTTTACAGGTTTACTCATGCTAGAGTGTCTATACGATGCCAAAACATGCCTGAAACCCAAAGTGTAGTTCATTTGACTAGTGTGATCACTCCATACTGGCTTGAAAGAGGTAGTCTTGGGCAGTTTGGTTGGACTCTAGCATGCTACGTAGGTGTAATCACAAACTGTGCTCAAGAATGGAGCTTAGGGGATCACTGAGCATTTAGAGCAAAGAAGCTTTAATCGCTGTGGACTGCCTAGAAAAGGTGATGGCGTAAACGTGCTCGGCCCCGGCCAACGTGAGCGCAGACCAAAGGGGGAGAGTGGGGGAAACAATACTCGGGCTGTATTCACACTAGGCATAGTTGCCTTGTGCCTAAGACTACTTTCTTCTTTTACACCAGGAAAACAATACTTCCTTATCTGATCAACTACTGAGCTTTTAGACGTTCATGCCTGAAAGCAATAAATACCTTTCTGATTTCTATGGACTAAAGAGGCTAGAAGCTGCCCTACCAAAATTGAAAAGGTGGGTGAAAAGGACCACCCAGTGTCCAAAGAAAAGAAAGTTGGAAGGAGAGTTAGAAGGCGTTAATTAAAAAATCACAACATTGAGCCAACGTCTTTTGGGGGAACAGAGACTCTCCCTTCCTCAGGGCTGTTGCTGCATACAAATAGATGGGGAAGGATCCCAGACAGGTGTATCAATAGCAAACATTTCTGAGGGATAACTGTCAGAGTGCTGACTGTGCTTGTAGAGGCAGTATTGTTGCCTTCTAACTCACCTTCCAACTTGCTTTTCATTGGACACTGGGCGCTCCTTTCCACCCACCTTTCCAAGCCTACACATGTGGAAACAACCCTAAGACCGTACCTGAAAGAAGCAGTCCAAGCCCCAAGAGGGCTCACCGTCACCATGCTGGAAGGGATTTCTTCCTACCCACCCGCAGTGGCTGATCAAGTCACTCCAGTGTGTTCCCCAGCCCTAACAAGGTCCTAATAAATTTGACAAAAGATTGGGTAAGTGGATTGCTTGTCTTAGCTTTTATGAACATAAAGCTTCTACATCTCCAGGCTTATATATGTTCTGGATGCATCTACACCTTACACAACTTCACAGAACTAATGTTTATAGTAACTGTTGCTTTACGTACTTTCTCTTCTTACTCCAAGAGTTTGTAAAACAGGCCTTAAATAACATGCAACAATGTACCCTTATTCATTTTATAAACCTATATGAAAAAAGTAAAGGCAAAGAATGCTGGCAAATTTGTCCAGACTGACCAAGGCTTTAAAAAGCCATGACTTGCTGAAGTTAAACATCCATAATACGTTTCTTTCTATTCTGTTCAAAAAGGGTAAAAAATAACACCAACTTATGGAGATTTGGGGGGAAAAAAAATAAACAGTCTAAATTGCAAAATACATTAAAAAAAAAACTACTACAATGGTTTTCACATACTCCAAGACGTGAAGGAACCAAGCCGTCATCAGTTTAGGGCACAATGGTTCATTTGATTACTTTTATGAATGAGAAGTTTTGTGTGGGTCTTAGTTTTCCTGTCTAATAAACTACTCACCTAATAGACTAACACAGACCTACATGGAACTGTCTGGTATCTGAACAATATGCTGTAACAGATCAAAATGGCAAGCGGCTAACTGCGGTCACATTCACTGCAAGCACAAACATTGGAGAATCAAAACAAGACTGAGCCGCAGTGATCTGCACTTTTCACAGCTCTTAATGCAGCCTCCTCTTAAACTCTCTGAACTGGTTCATTGGGCAACAGGCCCCTGAAGATCTGCTGAGTTTACATTTCACTCCCAGCCTTTCACTTGGCTTCACATGAAAGGAAAACTGAATAGTAAAGGAAAAAATAAATAAAAAATCTCCCAGCAGTCTGCCCACAGGTTTCAGCTGCCATTTTATCCTGCCAGCATCGTGGAAAAAAAAAAAAAAAAACTCAGACTGCCTGAAAGTACAACATAATTAAACTGGTATTATTCCACTTTTATGGGAATTTTTACAGTCAAAGTTATTTTAGTAAATAGGTATACTTAGTGTGTATGTAAAAAGCTTAATAAGCAGACAGTTACATTTATAGGTTGCACATGTATCCATACCCTTACAAAAACTGTAAACCTAAGCAGAAATGGGCTCTTATAAAAAGCCAAAAACATTAAATAAAAGGCATATAGCAATTTCCTTATAAGAACTAGAGAGATTTCCTAGTGCATTAGCATTTAAAGTTCTTTAAATACAGCTTAAGGCAGTTATCAACCATTTTCGCCTGGGGAAAAGGCAGCGGGTTGCAGATTGCTCTGATGTCTATGCTAAATAGGAATTTCTACAACAAAAGTTCAGTACTATATTGCTTTAAGCGTATGTCAGGACAAAAGCACATATAAAGTAAATATCTGCAATACATACACACACACACACACACACACACACACACACACACACACACACACACACACACACACCCCCCCCCCCCCATGTTTTACCACTTTAAAAGGAAGAGCTACACTATCTGAGCATCACAAACCAAAAGGCCCTATTTAATTCATTTTTATGTTCAAAACAAGCACAAAAAGGTAAAGTTATATATAAAATACCGTATTTATCGGCGTATAACACGCACCCTAACTTTAAGAGGGAAAAAATACTTTCCACAGCCCCCTGTGTATAACACGCAGGCACAGTTTACCCTCTATTTTCAGGGTAAAAAAGTGAGTGTTATACGCAAATAAATACAGTATATACCGTATATACTCGAGTATAGGCCGAGTTTTTCAGCACATTTTTTTGTGCTGAAAATGCCCCCCTCGGCTTATACACGAGTCACCTTTTTGCGCCTGATCTCCCAGACTTTGGGGACCCGGTACCGGCCGGCTGTAGGTCTCCTGGACCCCAAACTTTGCACACACGCAGCCCCCCCTTTTCCCCTACAAGTGTGCAAAGTTTGTTGTCCGGGGAACCTACGGCTGGGGAGCACCGATTTTTCAAACCCGGGTACCCCTTCCATAGACTCGCATGTTAAACGGTAATTTCTCCGGTGACTTTGGGGACCCGGTTACCGGCCGGTCGTAGGTCCCCTGGACCCGGTATTTGGCACACATGTAGCTCCATTTCCCCTCTACAAGTGTGCGAAGTTTGTTGTCTGGGGGGGGGGGATCTACGGCCGGGGATCACTGATTTTTCAAAGCCGGGCAGCCCTTCCATAGACTCCCATGTTAAACGTCAGTCTAGTCATGGGCACAGTGAGGCATGGGCACAGTGAGGCATGCAGACGGACACCCTAGGCTTATACTTGAGTCAATACGTTTTCCCAGTTTTTTGTGGTAAAGTTAGGTGCCTCGGCTTATATTCGGGTCGGCTTATATTCGAGTATATACGGTAAAAAGTCATAATAGCTTAAAAAGCCATTATGTGCTTTTTGGAGGACATCTTATTCCTAGATTTTGAATATGAAAGTGGAACTTCCGCTTAATCCACCCCTCGCCCCCTTACATGCCACATTTGGCATGTAATTATTTTTTTTGGGGGGGGGGGGGGAGAGTGGGGGCTTCAGTAGGAGTGGGACTTCCTGTCCCACTTTCTCCTTCTTCCCAGGGACCGCTTAGGCGACTCGTCATATCGCGTAAGGTGCCCCCCCCTGTAGGCAATCACCTGGGACACGTGACAGGTCCCAGGCGATCGGCTGTCCACTCAGGGGGCGCAGTGCCGCTCGCGCATGCGCAGTGAGTACCCAGCCGTGAAGCTGAAAGCCGTCACGGCCGGGTGCCCACAGTTAGAATGGAGGTGCCAGCGGAAAGTGGGGGGGGGAAGAGGAGCGAAGCTCCGGGTAGCCGCGTCATTGGACAGTGAAAAAGGTAAGTGTCTGTTTATTAAAAGCCAGCAGCTACACTTTTTGTAGCTGCTGACTTTTAATAAACATAAAAAAGGCTGGAACTCCCCTTTAACTGCTTACAGACCACCTACTGCAGATTTACTGTGGCAGAGCAGCTCCACTGCACTGGATCACGTATATGTACATGATGCAGCACTTTTGGGTGGGGGGCGCACCCCGGCTGTGCGGTCATTCACTACAGCACAAGCAGATCACTGGGTTCCAGGCAATGATTTATTGCTGGAACCCACCGTTCGGTTGAGCGAATGCCAGAAGTCAGCTCTGTGTTGGTAAACACAGACCTCCCTATGGACAGCGGTGATGTGCCAGTTTTTTACTCCCGGCTAAGCGAGTAAAAACCGGCACATTGCTCAATAAAAACAATGCACAGTAAACATTGATACACATTTAACCCCTTGATTGCCACTAAATGTTAACCCCTTACCAGTCAGTGTCATTAGTACAGCGACAGTGTATATTATTAGCACTGATCACAGTATTATAGAGATACTGCAGATGTCAGTGTCACTTAGTCAGTTCCCCCCCAGCGTCAGATTTCCTGCCGCACTATTTCAGTCCCACTAGAATTCGCTGATTGCCGCCATTACTAGTATATATATATATATATATATATATATATATATATATATATATATATATATATATATATATATAAAATCCAGTATACATACACACACCATTGTTTGTAGATGCTAAAATGTTCATACCAATCAATATACATCTATTGGGATTCTTTTTTTATTTAAATACATTTTGGCCTAAGTTTATAAATTTGCCGAAAAGGAATTCTTGCCGATAATTGAGCCGAAAATGGGGCGGGCCTGTGTGGGGCCCTGCCCCTGGTGCCGCCCATTACGGGGGTGCCTTTCTGGCCAATGTGCTCCGCAGTCCTCTCCTCTCCTCCCGGCGAGCTCCGTGTGTCACGGAGCTTAACTACACAGGCCGCAGTAACAATGTCCCGTCTCCTGTGACAGACGGCACACTGATCCAATGGTGGGACATTGAATCAGTGTGACGTGTCACAGGAGGCGGGACATTGTTACTGCGGCCTGTGTAGTTAAGCTCCGTGACACACGGAGATCGCCGCGAGGAGGGAGGGAACTTGCAGGCTACATGGCGGGCACAGGTGAGGCTGCATTGATCTCTTGCATTATATCCCCAGTCTCTGACCATCTCCTGTACCATGTCCCCAATCTCTGACCGTAAAAGAAAAAAGAGGGCGCACCGACCTAGTGCATTACCAAATGGCTAGGTTTATTAAAAGTAAGTTAAAAGATCATGTATACTCACAAATCATGGATACGGCCGTAGCTGTAACATCTGTCGTCTTGACTCTCTGGCTATCTGCTTATCTGGTTCCAGCAAGAGGCTATCTCCTTGGATGGAATGTTATGTGCCTATTATTTTACTTGCTTTGTGAGCATCCATGATCTTTTAACTTACTTTTAATAAACCTAGCCATTTGGTAATGCACTAGGTTGGTGCGCCCTCTTTTTTCTTTTACCTTCTAGTCCTAAGAATACCAATTATTCTGAGGAGGGCAGCAAGATTCCTGGTCATGCCCTTTCTAATGGAACACTCTGGTTGTGCCACTAAGAGACCAAGCTTCCGAGCGCAGGAGACTGTTTGTGTTTCTGTGAATTTCCCAATCTCTGACCACCGCCTGTACCATGTCCCCAGTCTCTGACCATCTCCTGTACCATGTCCCTAGTCTCTGACCATCTCCTGTACCATGTCCCCAGTCTCTGACCATCTCCTGTACCATGTCCCCAGTCTCTGACCATCTCCTGTACCATTTCCCTAGTCTCTGACCATCTCCTGTACCATGTCCCCAGTCTCTGACCATCTCCTGTACCATGTCCCCAGTCTCTGACCATCTCCTGTACCATGTCCCCAGTCTCTGACCATCTCCTGTATAAAAATTTTTTTTTTTTAAAACAGTAGGTTTTGGTATCCGTTTCGGTTTTCAGGATCTTGTATTTTTCATTTTCGGTATCGGCGCCAAAAAACACATTCGGTGCATCCCTAATGCATACAAAATGACAATGTCAAAAGGTTTTACCATTCAAAACTGAGTTTGAGAGTGGATTCTCCTGCTAACTTCTAACTGCTGAAGTTTTTGAGTTTCCCGGTCTACTTACCTATTACCGTCATGGCCAGGTGGCAAATTTGGGTGACAGTGGTTTGGCAAGAAAATGTTTCTCCAAGCTTAGGGCCCACTGCAATATACCAACAACTACTTTGGGGTTACATGGCCCTTTGAGAATGAAATGTGAGCTTGCACACTGCATCAACCACTGACTATCACTGGTCTATCTACAGTAAAGGGTCTGTTCAAACAAAATGTCATCCAGCAGCACTGCCACCTCCCTGCTCTAAACTAGTTCCATTAAGACATCCCATTTACACTAGCAGTCATGGCACAAGAAGCACATCCTTTTCCTTTGAAATGTAATCCTTCACAAGGGACTAAAAAAAAGCTGCCGAGCGACAGAAGCCAAGGTGGAGGGGTAGTGGTGCAAAACAAAGATGCTTTTCAACAGCAAAAAATACAACGGCAATTACATCTCCACTCTGAAAAAGCAGCGAGTGAAACCGTAATAACAGAATGCTGTCAATGGGCTCTAGAAACTGCGTTTTCTATACATAGAAGCCCACTGTTCCAAGTGACTATACAGCACTGTATTATCTCACAGCTTTGAAACGATTCCGATGCCTCATACACATATCTCCTTTCAGGTAAGCGACTGCAGCTGATCCCATTACCAAAGCATGGCAATTTCTCACTTTACTTCACATTAAAAGGAGGTTTACGATGCTGCTTCCCAATAGGCATCAGCAGAATATAATGCTTATATACGGTGTAACAAATCCCTTTATGACATACACATACATTCCTCTATGTTCCAACCATGCAAGTCTAATTAACTTTTAAATAACGGCCAATACCCAACATCAGTCGCAAGAAAAAACTTAAAGCCAGGAGTCCCGATCGGTTATATAGGTTGAAATTAAACACCATTAAATGGTTACATTTTTTTCTTTCCAGAAAATACAGTTATGAGACAGATTTTTTTAAATAAATGTGTTTTTCAATCCAAGTCTTCCCCCCGTCTGTAGTATAATTTCTGAGGACCCAAATTCTGGTTCTTGAGGCTCTACACTTTTAGATATGCATATAATGAAAGTAAAGTTTGGCTTCATATGAGTTTCCACCTGTAAACTAGATGTCTTGCGTTCTTTATTTTCTGGGGCCGAATTTCCTTGTTTACTGTTGTGGCCCTGACATACTTTTGAAATTTCATTTGCGAAGGTTGAATTGTTGATATATTAAACACGCAAACTTCTCAGCTTAATTTAACCTGACTGTAGGCTACATAATCCTTAGCAAAGGAGCAGGATATCTAAGGAAGCAAGCATGCACTATAGATAAATCCCAAGAACATATCCAGATATTAAAAGGAGAAGTATAGCCTGAGCTTTTTAGGCTGGGCTTCTCCTCTGGGTCACAGGAGTGCACTCCTGTGCCCCTTTTTCAGCGGAGAGCGGTCTGAAGTCCGCTCTCCGCTGACGTCACTCCCATCAGTCGGGGCAGCGCGTCATCGCGACTTCCATCTCGGAATCCACCAGCTGCCTTGATTGATGGAAGTCTCAGCGAGCCGCTGAGATGGCCGCTCCCCGTCCCTCCACGGCTCAGCGCTCCAATGAGCGCTGAGAAGTAGAACAGAAGCGATGCTGACTGACAGTCAGCATCGCTCTGCTTGGGGAGAAGTGAGAACCGAGCCATCGGCGGTGTTCGGTGGCTCAGTTCTCAGTGCAGAGAAGCCGGGGGACAGATGCAGCATCAGTCTGATGCTGCATCCACCGAGGTAAGTATGATTAGAAAAAAAAAAAAACATACTTCTCTTTTAAGATATAAAGGGACCAGGGGCTCCTCTTTATACTGGTCATAAACACATTTGGGTTATTTACTAAAACTGAAGAGAGCAAAATCTGGTGCAGCTCTTCATAGAAACCAATCAGCTTCCCAGTTTTATTGTCAGAGCTTAATTGAACAAGCTGAAGTTAAAGCTGATTGGCTACCATGCACAGCTGCAACAGATTCTGAGTGCTCCAGTTTTAGTAAATCTTCTCCATTGACTTTTCATATAGTTGACCATTTGATTAGATTGATTTAGGCCAACAGAAGCCTGAACCCATCATATGATGCAACAAAATGGAAAAAACTTAGGCTGGCCATATGCAGCTTAAATTCCAACTGAATTGGATGAAATCCAATCATAGGTGGCCCTGTGGACATCACCTGGCTCAAACAACTTGTCAGGTGAATAGTGACTGCATATCAAAAGATGCAGTCACCTTTCAGGTATTTCAGCAGCCGCAGGTGTCAGCAGAGATTCTACCTTCCATGCTCTTTAGTGTGAATTATAACAAAACAGTAGTTACCACGTGCCAGTGTAAAAAAATAAAATAAAATAAATATATATATATAATAAAACCAAAAGCAATTGAAGAAGCCCCTAGCACGCTATGAGATAATCATCACAGCAGTAAATATTGGTACAAAATATTAAAGATGGCTGCCGATTCAGAATGAGGCTTGGTTATCTTGCACTTGAGGCTTGGCTCACCTAATTTCCTCAGATAATGACTGGCTACATAAGACTGGGTGACCCAGCATGGCATCCATGCCCAGAGGTGTAAAGAAACAGGGCGGAGCACACTGACATCATCACGTTTTTTGATGGAAGTTGAAATTGAAGCTTTACCATTTTAAAACACCACTGACTATTTTTATCCTTTTTGGATTTAACATAATTTGTGGATTTCACACTTTGTGGAGCATGCGATTTCTCTTTTTGAATACTTACCTACACGCACTGACCTTTGCGTTCTGGTGGGATCAATACCTGAAGAGCGGATTACCTGGACATCAATGCAGTTGTCCATTATGGAGTCTTTATAAAGCATGATGTAACTCTTTATAATTTAAGGGTCACATTCATCTGTTAAGCAGATTTTTGTTGGTGGTGGAGCACTTTGGACGCAGTGTTTTTGAAGCTAGGTAAGGTAATGTAGACCGTAATAAGGCGACAGTTAGGAATAGAGATATAGGATCCAGAAGTATCCTATCATTGATTGATCAACTTGGGTACAACCACCATGCCAGATTTTACATACGATTATGACTAGCAGCTGGTGTAAGCGCTAGCAATAAACACCGTCAGGGGCGACTATAACCACTAGTCCCCCGCCCACTGTCAATTGACGGCGGGCGGAGGACACTCTCCTTCTGGGAGGATGTCATATGACGTCCTCCCTTTAAAATGAGCTAGGAGGCGCGCCCGCCGCGTTCCCAAGGCCCCAATGCGCGTGCCCGGCGGCCGCGATTGCCGCCGGGCACCCGCGATTGCCCGGGAAACGAGCAGGAAAGTGGATCTCTGTGTGTAAACACAGAGATCCACGTCCTGTGAGGGAGAGGGGACCGATGGTGTGTCCCTTGTACATAGGGACAACCATCGGTCACCTCCCCCAGTCAGTCCCCTCCCCCCACAGTAAGAACACATTAAGGTAACATATTTAACCCCTTCCCTGCCAGTCACATTTATACAGTAATCAATGCATTTTTATAGCAGGGATCGCTATATAAATGTGAATGGTCCCAAAAATGTGTCAAAAGTGTCCGATGTGTCCGCCGCAATATCGCAGTCACAATAAAAATCGCAGATCGCCGCCATTACTAATAAAAAAATAAAAAAAAAGCTATAAATCTATCCCCTATTTTGTAGACGCTATAACTTTTGCGCAAACCAATCAATACGCGCTTATTGCAATTTTTTTTTTTACCAAAAATATGTAGAAGAATACGTATCGGCCTAAACTGAGGAAAATTTTATTTAATAAAATAAATAAAAAATGGGAATTTATTATAGCAAAAAGTAAAAAATAGTGTTTTTTTTTCAAAACTGGACGCTCTTCTTTTGTTTATAGCGCAAAAAATAAAAACTGCAGAGGTGATCAAATACCACCAAAAGAAAGCTCTATTTGTGGGAAAAAAAGGACGTAAATTTCGTTTGGGAGCCACGTCGCACGACCGCGCAATTGTCATTCAAAGTGTGACAGCGCTGAAAGCTGAAAAATGGCTTGGGCAGGAAGGGGGTTTTCGTGCACAGTAGAGAAGTGGTTAAAAAACGCACACATTTTTCTGTGGTTGCAGGAAAGACATTTGCTCCATGTAAGGCCTGCCTAACAGGAGAATTAACATTTTACATTGCTATCAGAACTGAATAAAGCGGACATTTTCCAACAGGAACACTTGTTCTGATATTTGTGAGTGGAGCTTCCCCTCTCGAGAAAAAATAAATACAAACATTATATATACATATACACATATATATACATATATATATATATATATATATATATACACACACATACACACACACACACTATATATATATAGATATATATATATATATATATATATATATATATATATATATATATAGTGTGTGTGTGTATTTATTATATATATATATATATATATATATATATATATATATATATATATATATATATATATATATATATATAATGTTTGGGGGTTCTAAGTAATTTTCTAGCAAAAAAAAAAAAGTTTTTAACTTGTAAAACACCGAATCTCAGAAAGATGCTCGGGGCTTAAGTGGTTAAGGGAAATCTGTGGGCCACACATGACAAAAAAGTGACAGGAGGAGTTTTAGACATTACCTACTCTAAATGAAAAAAAATATATATTTTTTTATATATACTGTATATCTATATCTATCTATCTATCTTTATTTCTTTTTTACTCCCTACTTATGCAGCCATCCCATTACATCTTATTCTGTAGCAGCTGTATGTATTAACAGGGCCAGGTTACTAGATGAAAATCCAACCCGCCACCTTCTTATCAAGGGCTTGGGAACAAAAAGATTAGGAAATCTAGATTACTTCTAAACTTTCCAGTTGTAAGAAAAATCAAAGCACTCTCTCATGAAACTCAATTCCAAACCTAAAAGGAAGGTAAACATAGAAATTCCCTTTCATACAATACCTACAAGGCAATCAAATGTGAGACCCAAGCATTGCAAGGCAAGGAAACCTTATCAGTGTATGTGAATGTACACTTTATATACACGTATGGTCTCAGGTTGTTCCTATATGACGTAATGGAGTCCTTTTTATTTTTTATAACAAAACATGTTTACTTGATTGTTCCAGACTTTTATACCTTCTCATTGCATTAATTTCTGTTTATTTTTTTCTTCCTGCCCTAGTTACATAATATTAGCCCATCCACACAGGGGCGTCTTTGGATCCGACTCCAAATCGCCCCAGGTCGCCCCTAGTCGCCTCAGGTCGCGCTGGCTGAAAAAATCAATGTAAGTTAATGGAGCCGTCCTTATGCACACTACTGCAGTCGCTCAGACTTCAAAAAAGGTCCCTGTACTACTTCAATCCGACTCCTAGGCGACCTGTAACCATTCATTTCAATGGGAGTCGCCTCTCACTGTCTTACTAGGAGCGACTCTCCAGGAAGAAAACATACATTTCTCCTGCAAAACTCTCTCTCCCCCCTCCCTCCCACAGAGCTGATTCTTGTTTGATTGGCCACTGGAATGTCTCCTGTCCTGCAGGCAACTTGAAGTTGCTTTGTAAGTAGCTCCAGGTCGCACTGTGATTCATTCTCAAGTTGCGTCTGAGTTGCCTCATAAAATCGCGCTGGAAGTTGTGTTGCCCCTGTGTGAATGGGCTCTAAGGTAAAGTTTTGTTTGTGTTACACTGGGGGTTATTTATGAAAGGCAAATCCACTTTGCACTACAAGTGCAAACTACAAGTGCACAGTGCACTTGAAATTGCACTTGGAAGTGCAGTCGCTGTAGATCCGAGGGGGACATGCAAGGAAAATAAAAAACAGCATTGGTGCTTGCACATGATTGGATTGTTGCAAAGTACGATTGATAGGTGCAGCGGAGTCAGTTCAGATCAGACATTGTGTAGTAACAGGAACTGGCTTCTTTATTGGAACATAACCACACTAGCAAAGATGTCACTTCACATTGTAAGAAGAATCACAGACAGGAAAAAGAAACCAACAAGTACATCACAGTATACAGGAAATACAACACATCATAGAGAAATACATAGCATAGCATATCACTGAGCATTAGCGACATCTTGTGTCCTTTTTCTAAACTGCAGTTATATAAGCTAAGCTGAAAGTTTGTTGTATCTCCAACATGGATGATAAAATCAGCAGAGCTTCCCCTCATTTCTGATCTACCCCACAGATTTACAGCGACTGCACGTCCAAGTGCACTTTGCACTTGTAGTACAAAGTGGATTTGTCTTTCGTAAATAACCCCCTATGAGACAATGCATGGCTCTTATGTGCTCTCTGCATTAGATACAGTTGTAATCAGGGAGCATCTCTATTTCCCTTCGCAGGGAAGAAACCATAAAAACACTAATAAAACCGTTTAATTTAGGTTGTGTTATACAAGAAGCAGCTAAACGATATGCAAGCATTAAACTAAATGGCATAAGATACACTCCAACCAGCACAGACTTTATAGGATACCAATAAATGAGTATATGAGCAGCTTTTGATCATTTAAAATCAGTTTTCAGATACACACTGCTGTTACTTACGCAGGTGCATTCAAGCTCTACAAAGACTATGCTGCCAAACTAGATCTATAGAACAATATACTCTCAAAAGATAAAGTTTCCACTTAAATAAAATGTAGTTATAGATTTGTATTAGAAATGTTGATCGTCAATTGGTATCAGCCAACTAAGCCCCATGGCACATTAAAAGCACACAACAAAACAATGCTCCTGCGCTCTGATGTTTTGGTGCATGCGGGGCGAGTCGACCATTCCTCAATAAAAGGCAACACTTTAGGAATCTTGCAGCCCTCCTCAGAACTATGGGTGTTCATAAACTGTAAAAAAGCAAAAGACAGGAGGGTGCACCGGCCTAGTGTATTACCAGATTAAAATCTTTATTAAAATATATAAAAACAACAATGGTCCTACTCACAAGCAGAGCGTTAAATTAAGCTTTTCTGGTGGCCAGTCTGAATCATAAAGCGACTGAAATCGAGATACGATAGGCTGGGGCCTTCTTGGTGCACATGTGTGCGTGTGTATTTATATGTGTGTAGTCATCCATGGGAATGGGATACCACAAACTGTGTAGGCTCTGAGGAAAGGGGTGCGCCCCGGAAACGCGTCAGCCGTCCAGCACATTTGAGGTACCATCCGTCCCTCTGGTCATCGTATCTCGATTTCAGTCGCCTTATGATTCAGGCTGGCCACCAGAAAAGCTTAATTTAACGCTCTGCTTGTGAGTAGGACCATTGTTGTTTTTATATATTTTAATAAAGATTTTAATCTGGTAATACACTAGGCCGGTGCGCCCTCCTGTCTTTTGCTTTTTTACATTAAAAGCACATTTATAGATTGCTACAACTGCTTCTAAAATGAACTATAAGGCCATGTTCATTGGTGATGTCCAGTACACAATTTTGACGTCCACTAAGCAACCTCCTGATTCTTGGTAGAGAAGTTGCATTCAAACTCCAGGAAACGCCCCTGGAAGCCCTTCTTACAATGCCTGCTACTTTTACTGTACTTTGCCACTGGTGTCCATCTTTCTCTTGAATTTATGTCGGTCTCCATGGGCAGCCAAGTGCGCTCTCAATGGACGAGTTTACCACGTAACGACCGCTCACTGTATATATACGTCGGCAGAATGGCACCGACAGGCACAATCACGTAGAGTGTACGTGATCGCCTTTGTACAGTTGGGGGGTGTCCGATCGGACCCCCCTCCTATACAGTGAGCGGCCGTTAATCGTTGGGGAGCGATCAGAGATGAGGGGGGTGACCATTCGATTTCGGCCACCCCCTCGCGATCGCTCCCGGCCAATGAAAATGCTTCCTCCGCCATGTGATGTAAACACAGGCAGGAGGAAGTGATGTCATCTCCCTCGCGGCGGTCTTTTCGATTCCGGCGCCGAGGAGAGAGGAAGCAGGTTAGTGCACCAACAGTCCACTGACACATAGGTACACATAGGCACACATTTCACCCCCCAGTCACCCCCAGATCACCCCCCTAGCCCCCAATCACAGTGTCACTGATTGCAGTGATCATTTATTTTACTGATCACTGCATTTAGTGTCATCTGTGATAGTAAAAAGTTGCAGGGCAGTTAGGTTTAGGCCCCTTTAGGTCCAGGGAAGCCCCCTAACCCCCCCTAATAAAGGTTTAACCCCTTGATCGCCCCCCAGGTAACCCTTTCACCCCCTAACGCCAGCATCACTAAGCGATCGTATTTTCGATCGCTGTATTTAGTGCCGGTGGTGCCCTAGATAGCCAGTTATTTATGTTTAGTTTCGCCGCAGGTTTTTAGAGCGTCAGGTACCCCCATATATTATTTTAACCCCCTGATTGCCCCTAGAGTTAACCCTTTCACCAGTGATCACCGTATAAGCGTCACTGGTGACACTGGTTACCCAGTTAGTTATTTAGTTATTTAGGTAACCCGTCAGGTTTTTATATAGCGTCGGGTACCCCCATATTTAACCTAATAAAGGTTTTAAGCCCCTGATTGCCCCTAGTTAACCCTTTCACCAGTGATCACCATATAAAAGGTTACGGGTGACACTGGTTGGTTAGTTTGCTTTTTATAGCATCAGGGCACCCGCCGTATATAACCCAATAAAGGTTTAACCCCCTGATCGCCCGGCGGGTGAGATCAATTAGGTTTTAGCGCCAGAGAGGGTCTGCGTCACCCCAGGCAGCGTTAGGTTAGTGCCAGTAACGCTAACACCCACGCGCAAAGCATACACCTCCCTTAGTGGTATAGTATCTGATCAGATCTATACTAGCGTCCCCAGCGGTTTAGGGTTCCCAAAAACGCAGTGTTAGCGTGATCAGCCCAGATACCTGCTAGCACCTGCGCTTAGCCCCTCCGCCCAGCCCAGCCCACCCAAGTGCAGTATCGATCGATCACTGTCACTTACCAAACACAACACACATAACTGCAGCGTTCGCAGAGACAGTCCTGATCCCTGCGACCGCTAACAGTTTTTTTTTGTAGCGTTTGATATATTTGCTGACGACAGTCGGGTGCTTTTTTTCCTGTGAATCTTACTAGTGTACCCCTAAATTTAGAGCCCAAAATGGCAAGTCGAAGGTACACTAGTAAAGAGGCCTACGAGATTCTGAGCATGACAGATAGTGAAGAGGAGGTCACGTATCTGTCAGATTCAGGCTCAGAATATCTTCCCGTAGAAGACAGTGACGTCAGCGGCCCCACGTCAGATAGCTCTGACGACGAAGTTGAGGTCCCTGCTAAGGTCAGGCGTACCCGATCCCGATCTTCTGAGGTTGTTGAGCAAGAACCGCAGGGCTCTCGTATCATGGAGCAGAGGAGTACTAGCGCCGCTATTTCTTCTGGTGAATTGGCAAGCACCAGCGGCCTAGTACAGCCTGGGCGTACATCCAGCACTGCAGTATCACGTGGTGACGTGGCGAGTCCCATAAGTGCAGTTCAAGCTGGCGAGGTGGCAAGCACAAGTAGTGTCCCGCTGCCACCAAGAAGACAAAGGCAGGCCCGTCGTACCCATAGTGCTCTTCCTGCAGAATTCGCCTATCCTGATTGGGTCCCCACCACTTCTGCAGAACCCGTACTTCCCCCATTCACTGCCCAACCCGGTATTCAGGTGGAAACAGCTGATTTTATGCCAATCGATTATTATTCGCTGTTTTTCACGGAAGATCTCTATAGATCTATTGTGGACCAGAGTAATTTATATGCTGGTCAATTCATCGCCGCTAATCCCCAGTTGCCTTCCATTGCCAAAGATTGGAAACCAATTACGGTTTCCGAATTTAAGACCTTTCTGGGCCTTTCCCTCAACATGGGCACACATAAATTCCCTTCATTGCGTGCTTATTGGTCCACGCACCCAATTGACCACATGCCCGTGTTCTCTGCCTCCATGCCCAGGAAACGATATGAGCAGATTTTGCGGTTCATGCACTTCAACGACAATGAACTTTGTCGTCCACGTGGGGACCCTGAATACGACCGGCCCCTCATAAACCACTTCAACGAACGTTTTGCAGCCTTGTTTATTCCCGATCAAGCTGTCTGCGTTGATGAGTCCCTGATTAAATTTTCTGGCTGCTTGGCTTTCAAGCAGTACCTTCCCAGCAAGCGTGCCAGATACGGGGTCAAGCTCTATAAGTGCTGTGACAGGGCAACAGGCTATGTATGGAGCTTTATGGTTTATGAGGGAAAAGATAGTCAGGTTGAGCCGGTCAACTGCCCAGATTACATAGGGAGCGCTGGCAAGATAGTGTGGAACTTGGTGTCACCCTTATTCGGAAAGGGGTACCACTTGTATGTGGACAATTATTACACGAGCGTGCCACTGTTTAGTCACTTGTTTGATCATCAGATTGGAGCATGTGGCACCGTGCGACCTAATCGCCGGGGCTTTCCCCAGCGGCTTGTAGATGCCCGTCTTAGGCTGGGGGAGAGAGCCTGCGTAAAGTGTAATAACTTGCTCGCTATGAAGTGGAGGGACAATAAGAATGTTTTCCTTCTTACCTCCCTTCATGCAGACATGACAGTCCAAATTCGTACGGCGACTGGTGTTGTGGAGAAACCCCTCTGTGTCCACGAATATAACAAAAATATGGGAGGGGTGGACCTCAACGACCAGTTGATGGCGCCGTATCTAATTGACCGTAAGGCGAGACGCTGGTACAAAAAAGTGTCTCTATCCTTATTCCAATTGGCTTTGCTGAACGCTCATGTGCTATACAGAGCTTCAGGCGGGACTTTATCTCTTCTACAATTCCAGAATGAGATAGTCACAGAACTCCTGTCTCCAGGCGGTTCTGCACCTCACCATCCCCTACCAAATGCAGTAAGCCGGCTGCATGAGAGACATTATACGCATCTCCTCCCGAGTACCCCTACCCAACGAGCCCCCCAAAAAAGATGTCGTGTCTGTAGCAAGCGCGGATTTAGGCGTGACACCCGTTATTATTGTCCACTCTGTCCTGACAAACCTGGTCTTTGCCTTGGTGAATGTTTTGAACGCTACCACTCAAAAGTGAAGTTTTAGCGTAGGGTACAGCATTTCACAGACTAGTGTAAAAAATATAAAAAACGTGATGGTGACTGCGCTGTAGTGTGTCAGATTAAGTAAAATTGGGGAGGGGAGAGGAAGTATAAATGAAAAAGCGGTGGGGATAGGACAAACACAGGTGAAAAATGTGAAAGGGAGGGGGAGGGGAAGGGGCAAATGAGAGACAGAGTGAGTAAGTAATTAGCTGGTGTTACACTAACTAGCAACGATGTGCAATGTGCACAGTGACACAAAAGTACGTGCACTAATAGAGGACTGATCAAAATATAATCAGAACAACAAAAGAAAAAAATATATAACACAGTGAATAATAAGGCAATATTAGTGACATATACAACCAATATCTAAATAATCCAGATGTGCAGCACGTGTTAAAAAATTAAATCACTAAAACATTAGTAATCCACAAACATTATCCATAACTGAAAAGGATAAGATGGATAGGATAAATAGAATAACACACTCAGTGCATACGAGAACTGAACTGGTAAAGAAAAACAGTCCCAAAAAAAGTCCTGGTGGTGACTTCCCAATACTTCCAAAAATAACTAATTATAAGTTTATGGTAAATGGATAATATATGTGAATAAGTTCCCGTCACCAAATGCTTGGAGAAAATCCTGTGGCATCCACCCTGTGATCACACCTGGCTTACCTCCCTGTTGGAGGGGGGGCAGTAAGCAGCAGCTCTCTGTAGTTAGGGAGGGTATCACGTCCTTATGGGCTGGTCTTTATGGCACCGTTAATCATTGGAGTGCATATGGAAAAACACAAACAAAAAGCACATCAATAGCACAACTTTGTGAGTGCAGCAAGATGGATCACTGGTGCATACATTCACACACTCACTTGTGATGAAGTGAGCGTGGACCTCAATCCAAACGAACGCCGAGCTCGTGCCAGTGAGAAAAGGGTGTAGCATCTATGGTGCAATCAGTGCATCCCTCAGGTATCAGCAGCGGCAGTCACAAAGTTGAGATGTACAAAATAAAAGAAGGAGAAATAGTGTGGGTCTGAAACCACTAAGGGCGTTTAATAAAATCAAAGTAAAAAACTCACATTTAAAAGTCAGAGCGGGATATTGAATCCTTACGAGCGGCGAGCTCGTCTCCTCTCAGATCTGCTGGCGGTGTGTCTGTGCTTCCGTCCTGACGTGTGTCGTCATATCACATGACTTCATCAGAGCCTCTAAATGTGAGTTTTTTACTTTGATTTTATTAAATGCCCTTAGTGGTTTCAAACCCACACTATTTCTCCTTCTTTTATTTTGTACATCTCAACTTTGTGACTGCCGCTGCTGATACCTGAGGGATGCACTGATTGCACCATAGATGCTACACCCTTTTCCCACTGGCACGAGCTCGGCGTTCGTTTGGATTGAGGTCCACGCTCACTTCATCACAAGTGAGTGTGTGAATGTATGCACCAGTGATCCATCTTGCTGCACTCACAAAGTTGTGCTATTGATGTGCTTTTTGTTTGTGTTTTTCCATATACACTCCAATGAGTAACGGTGCCATAAAGACCAGCCCATAAGGACGCGATACCCCCCCTAACTACAGAGAGCTGCTGCATACCGCCCCCCCTCCAACAGGGAGGTAAGCCAGGTGTGATCACAGGGTGGATGCCACAGGACTTTCTCCAAGCATTTGGTGATGGGACCTTATTCACATATATTATCCATTTACCATAAACTTATAATTAGTTATTTTTGGAAGTATTGGGAAGTCACCACCAGGACTTTTTTTGGGACTGTTTTTCTTTACCAGTTCAGTTCTCGTATGCACTGAGTGTGTTATTCTATTTATCCTATCCATCTTATCCTTTTCAGTTATGGATAATGTTTGTGGATTACTAATATGTTTTAGTGATTTAATTTTTTAACACGTGCTGTACATTTGGATTATTTAGATATTGGTTGTGTATGTCACTAATATTGCCTTATTATTCACTGTGTTATATATTTTTTCTTTTGTTGTTCTGATTATATTTTGATCAGTCCTCTATTAGTGCACGTACTTTTGTGTCACTGTGCATATTGCACATCGTTGCTAGTTAGCGTAACACCAGCTAATTACTTACTCACTCTGTCTCTCATTTGCCCCTTCCCCTTCCCCTCCCCCTCCCTTTCACATTTTTCACCTGTGTTTGTCCTATCCCCACCGCTTTTTCATTTATACTTCCTCTCCCCTCCCCAATTTTACTTAATCTGACACACTACAGCGCAGTCACCCTCACGTTTTTTATACTTTATTGTTCACTTGGACCAGACCCCTCGGTGATTGCTGCAGTATCCCATCCGTTCCATATCCCTCCCCCTTACCTCCCACCCGTTTCACCACCCAGCTAGCGCAAGGGTTTTTTTCTGTTTTATATTTCACAGACTAGGACACACTTACACAGGGTCTCCCAAGATGCCATTACATTTTGAGAGACCCGAACCATTACAGTTGTTAAAGTTTAAAAAAAAAAGTGTAAAAAAGAAAAAAAAAAAAAAAAAAACGTAAAACAAAAAAAAATCAAAAAAAAAAAAAAAAATAGTTGTCGTTTTATTGTTCTCTCTCGCTCTCTCTATTTTCTCTCTATTGTTCTGCTCTTTTTTACTGTATTCCATTCTGCAATGTTTTATCATGCTTGCTTTTCAGGTATGTAATTTTTTGTTTTCAGGTGCGCCATTCAACTGCAGCGCGGAATTATTTATCTTGACAGCAACAGCGTTTGCTCCCACGATACATAAAGCCGTGACTCCAGTGCTGTAGGAGGTGATTTCACCACCACAGTTAAAAAAAAAAAAAGAGCATACAGGTCCTTCTCAAAAAATTAGCATATTGTGATAAAGTTCATTATTTTCTGTAATGTACTGATAAACATTAGACTTTCATATATTTTAGATTCATTACACACAACTGAAGTAGTTCAAGCCTTTTCTTGTTTTAATATTGATGATTTTGGCATACAGCTCATGAAAACCCAAAAATCCTATCTCAAAAAATTAGCATATTTCATCCGACCAATAAAAGAAAAGTGTTTTTAATACAAAAAAAGTCAACCTTCAAATAATTATGTTCAGTTATGCACTCAATACTTGGTCGGGAATCCTTTTGCAGAAATGACTGCTTCAATGCGGCGTGGCATGGAGGCAACCAGCCTGTGGCACTGCTGAGGTGTTATGGAGGCCCAGGATGCTTCGATAGCGGCCTTAAGCTCATCCAGAGTGTTGGGTCTTGCGTCTCTCAACTTTCTCTTCCCAATATCCCACAGATTCTCTATGGGGTTCAGGTCAGGAGAGTTGGCAGGCCAATTGAGCACAGTAATACCATGGTCAGTAAACCATTTACCAGTGGTTTTGGCACTGTGAGCAGGTGCCAGGTCGTGCTGAAAAATGAAATCTTCATCTCCATAAAGCTTTTCAGCAGATGGAAGCATGAAGTGCTCCAAAATCTCCTGATAGCTAGCTGCATTGACCCTGCCCTTGATAAAACACAGTGGACCAACACCAGCAGCTGACATGGCACCCCAGACCATCACTGACTGTGGGTACTTGACACTGGACTTCAGGCATTTTGGCATTTCCCTCTCCCCAGTCTTCCTCCAGACTCTGGCACCTTGATTTCCGAATGTACTTTGGACCACTGAGCAACAGTCCAGTGCTGCTTCTCTGTAGCCCAGGTCAGGCGCTTCTGCCGCTGTTTCTGGTTCAAAAGTGGCTTGACCTGGGGAATGCGGCACCTGTAGCCCATTTCCTGCACACGCCTGTTCACGGTGGCTCTGGATGTTTCTACTCCAGACTCAGTCTACTGCTTCCGCAGGTCCTCCAAGGTCTGGAATCGGTCCTTCTCCACAATCTTCTTCAGGGTCCGGTTACCTCTTCTCATTGTGCAGTGTTTTCTGCCACACTTTTTCCTTCCCACAGACTTCCCACTGAGGTGCCTTGATACAGCACTCTGGGAACAGCCTATTTGTTCAGAAATTTCTTTCTGTGTCTTACCCTCTTGCTTGAGGGTGTCAATGATGGCCTTCTGGACAGCAGTCAGGTCGGCAGTCTTACCCATGATTGCGGTTTTGAGTAATGAACCAGGCTGGGAGTTTTAAAAAGCCTCAGGAATCTTTTGCAGGTGTTTAGAGTTAATTAGTTGATTCAGATGATTAGGTTAATAGCTCGTTTAGAGAACCTTTTCATGATATGCTAATTTTTTGAGATAGGATTTTTGGGTTTTCATGAGCTGTATGCCAAAATCATCAATATTAAAACAAGAAAAGGCTTGAACTACTTCAGTTGTGTGTAATGAATCTAAAATATATGAAAGTCTAATGTTTATCAGTACATTACAGAAAATAATGAACTTTATCACAATATGCTAATTTTTTGAGAAGGACCTGTATATGCCGAAGCAGGGGCGGAGGAGCGATTTTGCTCCTAATGCCGCGTATATACGGTCGAAATTCCGACGGAGGCTTGCCCGTGGAAAAGTTTGACCGTGTGTACGCGGCATAACTTTTTTGCGGGAGGATGTCCCCATGCTTCGGCATATATATATTTTAGGCACAGGTTGCGTTAAAAAAATGTTTTATTTTTTACTAGGTTTTGTTTTGGTATTTGCTTTGCAGGTATGGCATGGTAAGGTCTTACTGTTGTACTGTAATGTTACTTTGTTTTAATGTTACCCATCATTTGCTTAGCAGGTACGCCATTCAGTTGCATCGCGGATTTATTTATCTTGATAGCAACAGCGTTTGCTCCCACGATACATAAAGCCGTAACTCCAACGCTGTAGGAGGTGATTTCACCACCACAGTTAAAAAAAAGAGCATATATGCCGAAGCATGGGGGCAGCAGGGGCGGAGGAGCGATTTTGCTCCTAATGCCACGTATATACGGTCGAAATTCCGACGGAGGCTTGCCCGTGTGTACGCGGCATAACTTTTTTGCGGGAGGATGCCCCCATGCTTCGGCATATATGCCCATCATTAGAAGTGGGTGGATGAAGGGAGGTATTCTAATGGTGGGCATACCCACCGATCAATCTCTTTTTTTCGTTCAGCCAACAGGCTGCATGAAAAAAAAAGATTACAATACATGTCCAACAAGGACCAGCAACGTACTGGTATGTTGCTGGACTTTGAATGTTTATACCAGAATGATGCCTGCAGGTTTAGGTATCATCTTGGTATCATTCTTTTCAGCCAGTGGCCGGCTTTCATGGAAAAGCAATTCTAGCAGATAATTAGCCTCTAGACTGCTTTTACAAGCAGTGGGAGGGAATGCCCCCCCCCCCCCGGATATAAACAGCGCCATTGGGAAATTGGGAAAGCATTTTATCACACCGATCTTGGTGTGGTCAGATGCTTTGAGGGCAGAGGAAAGATCTAGGGTCTAACCCCCCATTTTTTTTCAAAAAAAAGAGTACCTGTCACTACTTATTGCTATCATAGGGGATATTTACATTCCCTGAGATAACAATAAAAAAAAAATATATATATGGAAGGAACAGTTTAAAAAAAAAAAAAAAGCAAAAAAAATTAAAAAAAATATAAAAAATTTAAAAAAAGCACCGCTGTCCCCCCCTGCTCTTGCGCAAAGGCGAACGCAAGCGTCGGTCTAGCGTCATATGTAAACAGCAATTGCATCATGCATGTGAGGTATCACCGCGAAGGTCAGATCGAGGGCAGTAATTTTAGCAGTAGACCTCCTCTGTAAATCTAACGTGGTAACCTGTAAAGGCTTTTAAATGCTTTTAAAAATGAATGTAGTTTCTCGCCGCTGCGCGTTTGTGCGCAATTTTAAAGCATTTCGTGTTTGGTATCCATGTACTCGGCCTAAGATCATCTTTTTTATTTCATCAAACATTTGGGCAATATAGTGTTTTTTAGTGCATTAAAAATAAAAAAAGTGTGTTTTTCCCCCAAAAAATGCGTTTGAAAAATCGCTGCGCAAATACTGTGTGGAAAAAAAAAATGCAACACCCACTATTTTAATCTGTAGGGCCTTTGCTTTAAAAAAAATATATAATGTTTGGGGGTTCAACATAATTTTCTTGCAAAAAAAAATAAAAATGTTTTCATGTAAACAAAAAGTGTCAGAAAGGGCTTTGTCTTCAAGTGGTTAGAAGAGTGGATGATGTGTGACATAAGCTTCCTAATGTTGTGCATAAAATGCCAGGACAGTTCAAAAGCCCCCCAAATGACCCCATTTTGGAAAGTAGACACCTCAAGCTATTTGCTGAGAGGCATGTTGAGCCCATTGAATTTTTTTTTTTTGTCCCAAGTGATTGAATAATGACAAAAAGAAAAAAAAAAAAAAATGTACAAAAAGTTGTCACTAAATTATATATTGCTCAAACATGCCATGGGCATATGTGGAATTACACCCCAAAATACATTCTGTTGCTTCTCCTGAGTACGGGGATACCACATGTGTGGGACTTTTTGGGAGCCTAGTCGCGTACGGGACCCCAAAAACCAAGCACCGCCTTCAGGATTTCTATGGGTGTAAATTTTTGATTTCACTCCTCACTGCCTATCACAGTTTCGGAGGCCATGGAATGCCCAGATGGCACAAAACCCCCCCAAATGACCCCATTTTGGAAAGTAGACACCCCAAGCTATTTGCTGAGAGGTATGTTGAGTATTTTGCAGATCTCGCTTTTTGTCACAAAGTTTTAAAAATTGAAAAAAGAAAAAAAAAATGTCTTTCTTCATTTTCAAAAACAAATGAGAGCTGTAAAATACTCACCATGCCTCTCGGAAAATAGCTTGGGGTGTCTACTTTCCAAAATTGGGTCATTTGTGGGGGTTTTGGGCTATCTTGGCATTTTATGGCCTTCAAAACTGTGATAGGTAGTGAGGAGTGAAATCAAAAATTTGTGCCCTTAGAAATCCTGAAGGCGGTGCTTGGTTTTTGGGGTCCCGTACGCGGCTAGGCTCTCAAAAAGTCCCACACATGTGGTATCCCCGTACTCAGGAGAAGCAGCAGAATGTATTTTGGGGTGCAATTCCACATATAATCATGGCATGTGTGAGCAATATATCATTTAGTGACAACTTTTTGTACATTTTTTCTTTTTATCATTATTCAATCATTTGGGACAAAAAAAAAATATTCAATGGGCTCAACATGCCTCTCAGCAAATAGCTTGGGGTGTCTACTTTCCAAAATGGGGTCATTTGGGGGGGTTTTGTACTGCCCTGCCATTTTAGCACCTCAAGAAATGAGATAGGCAGTCATAAATTAAAAGCTGTGTAAATTCCAGAAAATGTACCCTAGTTTGTAGACGCTATAACTTTTGCGCAAACCAATAAATATACGCTTATTGACATTTTTTTTACTAAAGACATGTGGCTGAATACATTTTGGCCTAAATGTATGACTACAATTGAGTTTATTCGATTTTTCTTATAACAAAAAGTAGAAAATATCATTTTTTTTTCAAAATTTTCGGTATTTTTGCGTTTATATCGCAAAAAATAAAAATCGCAGAGGCAATCAAATACCATTAAAAGAAAGCTCTATTTGTGGGAAGAAAAGGACGCAAATTTCGTTTGGGTACAACATTGCATGTCCGCACAATTTACAGTTAAAGCAGCGCAGTGCAAAATTCTGAATTTACCTCTGGTCCTTTAGCTACCAAATGGTCCGGGGCTTAAGTGGTTAAAAAAATATTTAGACCGCTTTCACACTAGGGAGCTTTTACAGGCGTTTTAGCGCTAAAAACAGAGCCCGAAAAGCACCACTCATGCCTCCCCAGTGTGAAAGACCGAGTGCTTTCACACTGGGGCGGTGCGCTTGCTGGACGGGAAAAAAAGTCTTGCAAGCAGCATCTTTGGGGCGGTGCGGTAGCTGAAAAGCACCGCTATAACAGTGGCACCGCTCCAGTGTAAAAGTACCCTTAGGGGAAAAAAAAAAAAACACACACAAAAACAATCCTTCCAATCCCACATATTAACACAAAGACAACTTTGAATACATTTTAGGTATCCAAAACCACCATCACGTGGCTGTCCGTGGTGCATCTTGTAGTAGTGGAGATTGGTGATCGGAAGCTGTATCCAAGTTCTGATAAGTTTTCATGGCAACCTTGCATTGTACCTTCATGATGCAATAACCTGAAGTCTTCAGGACCTTGTGAGACCCCTCCAGTGGGCTCTTCTTACATCAAATTGGAAGTGTCCACATCACCAGAGATAATGGTTAGAGATGGGTGGGGGTAAAACAGTGGTGGACAGTTGGTTAACCTGGGGATGAGTAGAACTATATCCAAAATGAATTAAAAAAAAAAGTTTTGCCTACAGTAAGGGGGGAGGGGTGTTATAATACCTGTAAGGTTTGTTTTGCCTACCTAGTCCCAATGGGGGGGGGGGGGTGGGGGGGATTCCATTCAATTTTCAATTCCTGTACCAGAAGTGAGAAGAAATCCCTGAAAATAAATGTAATCTCTTGGAGACACCCAGATCACAAGAACTAGTGTCCCCATTGGAAGATTCCCCCCTATTACTTTTCTGGGGACAAACCAAAATTTGTGATTTTATTTTATCACTTTCAATGATAATGATAAACCGGACTGACACAAAGAGTGGGTGAATCTCCACAACGGGAACCCAGCAATAAACTTCGACAGGGGGGTCCAAGCCCTCTCACCTCTATCCAAAACTAAAAAAGTTTTTCCTTTAGTTATACTTCAGGGTAAACTGGGGGTAAGAAGAAATAGGCAAAGGAATTTTGAATTTCCTATATTCAAAATAAATATAAAACTAATTATAAACTGGGCAAAATTTAAAAACAAATTAAAGGTAAAGATGCATGTCTAAGCAATTCTAGAATTAATCAGAATTTGAAAACCAGAGTTAATTACTTTATCCAATTCACTAAAAGTCAGTGGAGAGGATTTTAAAGGATTGAAAAAGGCAATTGAAAGACTGAGTAGAGTTTGCACACTTTCAAAATGAATTTCTTCTTATCTTAGTGAATGAAGTCAAGTAAAGTAAAAACTCACTTCACATAGAATACCCAATTGCGCACAAGTAAAATAAATAAAAAGATTTTTGCTTGCACATGATTGGATGTGTTGACGGTGCAAATTCCCCTCAGTCAATAAGCCAAGTGAAATTTCACTTAGCTTAGTAAAAGATATATGTTATGCCAACTTTGATCATTCAATAATGTAATTTATTAATTTTTTTGCACACAATTAGGTAGTTTTTGTAAGGCAAATCAGGGTTAAGGTCTCCAAAATACTGACCACAGGCCACAATTTAGGCGCATATATATATATATATATATATATATATATATATATATATATATATATATATATATATATATATATATATATATATACACACATACATATACACACACACATATACATACAGGTCTGTGCCCAGTTGTATGAAAACCCAAATTACAGGATAAAGGCCAGTTCAAATATTTCACCAAATTCTGCAGCATTATTATTCATCCCATGCACAGGAAGGCTTTTCCAGCCAATAACACACATAAGACTAGCAGCAAAGGCCACTGAAAGATCGTCTATACTGGCAGTGTCAGGTTGTGCTATAGGATTTATTGTTCTATTCCCAAAGCTCATCAAGATTCAAGAAAGCCGGAATATGCCTATACCCTTGCACGGATATTCTCTGCATTTAATCGTTCTGATGTTAGTTCCAATCACAGTGTCTGATATAATTTTCATAAGTACAAAGTTTAACTCGCATACTTTCTAACTCTGCTATACGGGGGTCACTAGTAATCATTCACTTGAACTGAAAGTCCTACTTTTTCCAACACTTGAGTGTGAGATTAGCCGGTGATTACATGCCCAAGGTTGCACATGGGTTTGAATTACGAACGCAATATTATATCATTTTGAGCTATGTTAGTCTATGGCCATATACATTTTTGCCATGTGCTAATGGAGTACAGTTGTGTCGTTAGCATTTTAAGTATCAAGCCAGAAATGCCTTGCATCAGGTTCCATTTTAATTGGCCTGTGAACCCATTGCAGTGTCAGTGGTGCAAAACAAAAGCAATTTCTATGCAAATGTGTTTCCTGGGCTAGAGAGCCACTAATAACCATACCCCCTTGTTAAATCATTTGAAGAACAGCTAAGGATTTGATTATTCATGGGAATCTGCAAATGGGAAATCATTACAATTTAAAACACAATTTCTAATCACCCTTTGAAATAGAACTTTAACTTTGACATGATTTATAAGAAAACACAGGCACCTAAATTAAAAAAAAACTATTGGACTCAACCTAATTAGGTAGTTTCCCATAATTAGGAGGTCAGGTCTGCACTCAATCATTTTGTTCTTGATTTTTCGGGTCTAATGAACTATATAAAGTCTTATTCCAGGATCAAGACTTAGCTCAAAAATACTGTACATTGCATCACTCAGAAGCTCTGTAACACCGAGCACACAACAGGGTCATAAAAACCAACCGCTACACATTACAAGACTTTGCAATGAAAAGTTGGACTGCAGCAAAACTGGAACTATGACAATATTGTCATCTGTTATACAAGGCCAACAAAATGCTTGTACGATGAATTCCAGCAATGACTAATACATCCCAATACTATCTGGAGACTACAGCTGTGTGAGGCTTACTCTTGGATTAGGACCTCATATTTTATGTATATCGTAACGTACATTTCTCTACAGCTTTCCTTCAACAGAACACATGCGGATAGAAGAAAGCATAAGGATGATTTTACTGGAGAGAGCACATCCAC